>CM064908.1:39630664-40962331 GCA_032727855.1 Quercus ilex subsp. ballota
AATTATACCAGCAATAAAAATGAGACATCTGCCTGGAAAGAGAGATGTAGTTGACGGACAATATTTAACTTTTGTTTTTGTTATTTCTCAAAAAAAAAAAAAAAAAACTTTTGTTTCTCAAAAAAAATGTTGACGGACAATACTATAACAATTATTCATATATATATATATATATATATATATGCCTCTCAAGAGGACACAAGTATTCAACTGCCAAAAGTCATGGATTCATCCAAGTTCTTTTTCTTTTTTATCCTTCATCTTCTCTTCATCACAGTTCCATCAATACAAGCAGCTCCAGCAGAGTCAAAGCTCTTCAGAGAATACATTGGAGCTGACTCCCAGAATGTTACATTTTCAGATGTACCCATCAATCCCAAAATTGAAACTTCACTTCATTCTCTCCTTTGCCATTGACTATACAACCTCATCTTCCCCCACCGATGGTGACTTCAAAGTCTACTGGGACACAGAAAACCTCTCCCCTTGTAATGTTTCCTCCATCAAGGCCCATCATTCAAATGTCAAAGTAGCTATGAGTCTTGAGGGAGATACCATAGAGGGAAAACATGTACACTTCAAACCTACATCAATCGACTCTTGGGTTAGAAATGCTATTAAATCAATAACTTGGATAGTAAGGTTGTGTAACTTGTGTTAATCAATAACTTGGGCAGCTTGTGTTAATCCTAAAACAAAGTAAGGTTGTGTCATTTGCATCAATAGCACCATATGATGATGACTCTATTCAGCCATATTACTTGGCTTTGTGGCGTAAGTATGGGTATCTCATAGACTATGTCAACTTTCAGTTCCATGCCTATGAGAAGGGGACAACTATTCCTGAGTTTATTACACACTTTGGGACCCAGAACACTAATTACAAAGGTGGTAAGGTCTTGGTGAGCTTTGGTACGGATGGAAGTGGGGGTCTATCTCCTGATAATGGATTCTTTGAGGCTTGTAGCCAGCTTCAATATCAAGGTGAACTTCATGGCATTTTTATTTGGTCCGCTGATGACTCCAAGAAGACCAATTTTTATTATGAAAAGCAGTCACAAACCTTTTTGGCAGCTCAAAATGATGGCCTCTAGTGCAGGATAAACTAAGGAAAAATAGTTCATGGCAACAAGGGTAACTCCTAATGTGTTACTGCTGCAACCTTGTTTAATTTTGGTTATTTGATCATGGAAGGTATTAGTATAAATTATGGGTCATGATTAAATTTCATTGTTTTGTACTCATCAAAAAAAAAAAATTCATAGTTTTGTCTTTATATAAATAGAAAATTATGCAGTTACTGTAATAGCTTGTTTTTTACTATCAATAAAAATTTTGTATTTAGCTGGAAAGTTATATTAAGGACCCATGGACCCATGGTCTGCTTGATTAAATACCCAAGAAGAGGTTTTTATTTTGTTACCTTTAAGAAAGTTAGGTTTTAATTTACAATTGAAAGTAAATTTTTGTCTTATTACTCTCCTGACAACATCATTTGGTAATAGAGTTAGTCATACTGTGTCAATTGTGAAAAATCTAAGATTGACCCTACGTGGTAACTATCAGATTAATAACACATTAATTATTGCTTAAATCCAGAGTTAACAACTCACCAATTAATTCATCACAGTAATCACCAGAATCCAAAAGGCAATAAAGATCCAAAAAACACATTGATTTGGTGATGACGTGGAAAAGTTTTGAAAAACTCTTCAAAAGAAAAACCACTCCGAGAAAACCAAACCTGTTAGATATTTCATTATAGAAGAAACAAATGCAATCAATCTATACTTACATAACCTTTTACAGACTAGACTCGACTCAAAACCTCAGCTAGCAATCCATTTGCCTCCTGCCGCAGTAGCTCCAAAACTTGGGAATCCTTCTCTAGAACTTCCTCCATGAACAAATTCGTCCACATCAACCCGAAACTCCAATGCTCCGAGGAACTCTCTGGTCTGTGGTTTGAAAAAAAAACTCACAAGGAGAAACTCTAGGCAAAATTTGCCAAATAATATATTTTTGAAAAAATTTTTGCAGAAACGCCCACGGATGAAACATTTTAGTAAGTTAGACTGTTTTTGTTTTGAAAAAGTGGAAATTGAGTTTAAGAAACTCGAGTTCTGTACAATTGGAACTCGAGTTTCTTAGACTCGAGTTCCACTTTTTTTTTTTTTTTTTTTTGGATCCATTTCAGACTTAATCCAAAAGAAAAATGAGTTGGAAGTCGAGTTTCTTAAACTCGATTTTCAAAAACAGTCCAACTAACTAAAATCTTTCATCCGCATGCCATGCACCAAAAATTTTTCTAAAAATCTATTATTTGGCAAATTTTGCCAGAAACTCTATAAGAAACTCTAAAGGAGTAACGCAAGGGTGATGATTTTTGAAGTTTAGTCTAAAGAAAGTTACTAGCACGGCTGCCTCCCACCTCAAAAACCATGCATCAAAGGATATTCAAAGGTAGCTAAAAGTTTAGGTGAAATAAATCATCAATTAGAATTAGAACTAAAAAATCCGTTATCTCACTTGAGTGAAGGTCGCACAAAGTCTTTGCCTGCTTTTGATGTTCGCATGAACAAGGCCTGAGTTTGCTCAAGTGAGCCTTCTGAACTTTGTGATCTTCAAGTAGCTTTTTAGTGAAAACAACACCTAACTTAATTGCAATGATTAGAACCCTCATTAACACATGTTTTGATACATGGAATTTTCCAACGCAAACCTAAAACCTAAGAAATTGGTATCAGACATCGACCGCAACTTGAAAGCCAAGAGTTCATAGGCTTAACCAAGCAGAAGAGATGTTCTAAATGTAATGATGATGGAACAACTTATGTAGAAGATGCTAGAACTGCATAGAGACCTGAACAGGTAAGAGTTGAAGACAATATATTATTATACTAAGTGGCCCTCACAAATATAAATCTGGGTAAATTCTAGACTGCTAGGCCAAACAGTTTTTTTATTTTTTATTTTATTTTTAACTTCTAGGCCAAACAGTTGGTCTATTCAAAAGTAAATAAGCCTGTAGAAAATCAAGAGGTGACAATTACTGAATTGAAATCATCTCCTGCATTTCATGTTACTACAATACTTACTGAATCAGGCAATAACATTAAAGCAAAACTAATGACATGGTACTTGTTTTGCCAAAACTGTGGAATTCCCATGGTATGAGGCAACACACACAATGGGAGGACCAAAAGACAACCCATAGACTACAAATTTAAACTCTTAAAGATTTCCCGATGATTGCTTAAAAATCAATAATTTACTCTGGACTCTGGAGATGCGAATTATCACATTGCCAATTACATAAATTATTTCAAGAACCAGTACGTCATTAAGCAAGCAATTCTTACCATAAAAGATGATCCAAAGAATGCAAACGATAGAGCAGTATCTGCATGTAGAGGTGATACCACTCCATACATGTTCCTTCCACTGATCAAGTTATGCCATAAAGAACATAATTCAATTGTATTTTCAATCCAGAGAGCACCCCCACCCATCGTCTCCCAACTTGGGAGGAAAAAGAGGTTGATATGCAGAGAGTGAATTCACACAGAAGAGACATGCCCCTTCCATTTGCACTCCTTCACCGGCAACCTCTCCATTTTGCAGTGAGTTTCTAATCTGCTTGTTTAGATCTACTGAGTCTTGGTTGTGCTTGTGAGCATTCCTAATTGGAATATTATAAAGGTCATATTTATTGCACAGAACTCCCACTTTTCCGGGTTCTAGGATAGGTCATGTTAGGCAACCTTATCCCTAATATTTTTTGGAGAGGCTTATTCCCAGACTCAAACCCTCAACCTGTTGCTTTTGGTGGAAGCACTTGTCATCGCATCAAGGCCGAACCTCTTTATCTGTTCTAAATTAGATTCAAGTTACTTTTATCTTATGGACCAGTCATAAATTTTTATCCCCTTTTCTGTAATCAATTTCTGCTGCAATGGTCTCATCTCTTCTATTATAAGTTGTAGCAGTCCCCCATTTACAACGTTCGCGTCTTCAAAACACCTTTGGTTGTCACTCACTGCCTAGCCATCCCAGCAGCCAGCCCCCACGGTGTCATAAACTTCAGAAACAGTCAGTACAGTTACACCTGTCACAAAATAAAAACAAAGCAAAAATTTCTACTTTACAGTCCAATTCGTCAGCATATTGGACCACTTAGCTCTCATGTACAACATAGAAGCCATTATGGACCCTATGATAATTTTGTCCAGCATCCTCAAATAAACCTTCTTTGTCTTGTCCACAAGCCGGTGTACATTTTCTAAATGGTCTGCTATTTCCACCTTCCACAGCAATTACTTTCACAAATTTGAGTTACTCCCTTCTTCTTAAACAAGAACTATGGCTGCCACCAGCTTAAGATTAATTGTAGCCTACACCAAAGAAAAAAAAAATTAATTGGGATATTGGCCTCATGATAAAAGAGCAAATCATGCAGAGGTTATTGGTAATTATGTCAAATTTATCAACAAAACTTGTAGCCTTATCTTGTACTTCGAAGATAAAAGAACCTGCTTGCACCTTTGCAGCCCTCTCTTTTGCTTTATACCATTCAACATTAAAATGTATTTGCCATCCAGAATTTATTGAAAAATCCATTTGGATCTTTGCTTCCTCCCTGCTCATTTTCTCAGCCGAACACCCAATGCATTGAGCTCAGTTATACATATTAACATTTTTAAGTGTTAGGAAAGCCAGAGCTATCATAATACTGAAAGGCAGATTTCATATGAACATCCAACTTGAACATAACGGGTCTCATCCATTCATCTCACTCAAATCACTTGATAGAAAATAAAATAAAATCTTCCTTTCACATAATGAGTGTGTCATGTTGCCAATAGTATAAAATATCCTTTTTTTTTTTCCTTTCAATAAGATTTCAATTCAACATAAAGACAATGCTACCATCCTAGTCCTTATCAATTAATCATTGTGAAAATTAGACCAACGTTCTTTAAAAACATTTTCTTGTAAACATGTGTTCAAGTGGGACTTAGTCTCTCCAAAATTGCAGCCTTGTTCACTGATTATTGCTAGATTACATATGCACTTCAAAGTTCATAAGTTTTTAACACACTACTTCACTCTTCTCTCCATTCATATTAGTGAATTCAAACCAGTACACTTTTTTCATTTTTAGTATATTTTCCCTCTCATGGAAGCTTACGTGTAGATTTCCTTCTTTTTGATAGGTAATAGGAAGTTCTATTGAAAAAAAGTAGCTTATGTGTAGATTTCCATCAGATGAAACTATCAAAATAAAGACATACACTCTCAGTCAAACAAATTATGCCATTCAACATAAGATTCAATTCCCTTACATATTATAGAGATGATATCCAATACAGATTTCACTAATAAGACAATCACGAAAATCAAATTACTGAATTTTAGTTTGAGGCTATGCTCCATTAAGTCCTTAATCTATTTAAACCTGGGACCAAAGTGCATAAGCACTCAAAATTTAATGATAACAGATTCATTGGACAAGTGCTAGGTCCTGAAAATAATAATATTGAAGGTGATTATGCTACAATGAAAAAAGACAAATGCACAAAAACAGATCCTTGCAATACTTGCTGACTGAAAGAAGCAAATACATCAGAATTCTGATTGCAATATATATATTAAAAAAACATTTATGAAATTAAGCTTCCAACAAAAATGAGACATCTGCACAGAAACAAAGATGTTGACAGATAATATTATAACTATTATTCACTTAGATATATACCTTTAAAGAGGACACAAGATTCAACTGCTAGCCATGGATTCTTGCAAGATCCTTTTCTTTCTTATTCTTCATCTTCTCTTCATCACAGTTCCATCAATCCAAGTAGCCCCAACAAAATCAAAGCTCTTCAGAGAATACATTGGAGCTGAGTTCCAGGATGTTACATTTTCAGATGTACCCATCAATCCTAATATTGAATTTCATTTCATTCTCGCCTTTGCCATTGATTATTCATCATCTTCCCCCACAAATGGTGACTTCATAGTCTACTGGGACACAAAAACCTTACCGCTTCTAATGTTTCCTCCACCAAAGCCAATCATTCAAATGTCAAAGTAGCTCTGAGTCTTGGGGGAGATACCATACAAGGACAAGATGTACACTTCAAACCTACATCAATTGACTCTTGGGTTACAAACGCTATTAAATCAATAACTCAGATAATAAGAGTGTATAATTTGGATGGAATTGACATTGATTATGAACACTTCACTGCTGATCCCAATACATTTGCTGAGTGCATTGGAAGGCTTCTGTTAAACCTAAAACAAAGTAAGGTTGTGTCATTTGCATCAATAGCACCATATGATAATGACTCTGTTCAGCCATATTACTTGGCTTTGTGGCAGAAGTATGGGCATCTCATAGACTATGTCAACTTTCAGTTCTATGCCTACGAGAAGGGGACAACTATTTCTCAGTTTATTACACACTTTGAGACACAGAACACCAATTACAAAGGAGGAAAGGTCTTGGTGAGCTTTGGTATGGATGGAAGCGGGGGTCTATCTCCAGATAATGGGTTCTTTGAGGCTTGTAGCAGGCTTCAACGTCAAGGAAAACTTCATGGAATTTTTATTTGGTCTGCTGACAACTCCAAGAATACTGGTTTTCGTTATGAGAAGCAATCACAAACCTTTCTGGCCAGCTCAAAATGATGGCTTTCTAATGCAGGACCAAAAAAGGAAAAAAGAGGTCATGGATTCCTCCTTATGTGGTACTGTTGCAACCAAGTTTATTTCAGGTTATTGCATCATGGCTGGTATTAGTTTAAACTAAGGGTCATGATTAAATATTAATAGGGTTTCATGGCTTCATCTTTGAATAAATAGAAGATTATGCAGCTATTGTAATAGCTTATCTCTTATTATTGATAAAAATTTAGCATTTAGCTTGGAAGTTCTATTAAGAACCTATGATTTTCTTGATTAAATACTCAAGAAGAGGTTTTTCTTTTCTTTCCCTATAAGAAAGTTAGGTTTCAATGGACAATTGAAGTAAATTTTTGTCTTATTGCACTCCCAACCATGTCAATTGATGCTAGAGTAAGTCATACTACGTCAATTGATATAAGAGCAGAAATCAATCCTTTTTATCAAAGGCGCCTCAAAAATCAAGAGCTCCTAGACCTAATCAAGCATAAGAGATTTTATAAATGTAAACAATGATGAAACAACTTATGCAGAAGATGCAAGACCTGTTAGAGATCATACAAAAGCCCAAGTTGAGGGATCAGAAGTTGACAACCATTACTGTTGGAGAAAATATTATTTGAGCTAAAACTCAGTGGCAAACAAAAAAGAGAGAGTTGAAAAGCATTGTTTTGACAACCAGTGGATTGAGGAAAATCTAATCCAAGCTTGAGAATGAGTTCTATCCAGCCCAAGGAGAACTGATGCCGGACAGAAAAATTATTTATATATTAAGTATATATAATTCATTAAAAAAGCACCAAAAGGGACACCATCCTAGTGCATTAAAATTAAACAAAAGAAGTGCTAAAAGAGAAATAAAATAATAAATGTACAAATCTAGAAATCATATCGTTTAGAAAATCCAATAGGCAAAATGAAGAGAATGGCATCATAATCAATGCCCATTTGCATAAGGTCTTGAGAAATAAAAGGCAGTGGTGAGACAGAATCTCCATGACGTAGGCCTCCATTACTATTAAAAATACCAATAGGTGTTCTGTACTCCAAATCTAGAAACAAACTATGGAAATAGAATATTCCATCCATCCCCTCCATTTTCTCCAAACCCACACCTCTACATAATGTACAACAAGACAGCCCAATTGAGGCTTTTTCCAAATCAATTTGAACATTACCCCCAAGTTCCCAAGCTTCTGTTGGCTGTCCAAGTATTCATTTGCAACAAGAAATGAATCCAGTATCTGGCTCCCATAAAAAAACATTCTGACTATTGGAAACTACCTTTCCTAGCAGTACTTGCCTCCTCTTTTCGGATGAAGCTATTAAAATTAAAAAAGGGTCAAGTCTCACCGATCACATGCTAAATAATAGCAGCCTAGTTTATTTTAGGTTTCAATCTTATTTTTTTTTATTCATGGGTACTGCATTGTTTGGCCAAGAACCACCCAAGTTTTGAAGGGCGGGTTTCTTTAGAAATAAAAGGATAAACAACCATAGGCTCAGCCTGGTTGGCCATGAAACATTCAATTTGTCAAAGATTATGGTTTTTGGGTGAACTAGTGACACTAGAGAGTCAATATATCACTAACGCAACACAGTAAATACAAAAGTTATAGCTTGGAATCGTTTACAAAAGCAACTGCTTGCTAGCATATAACATTTGATAATTCTAAAGCATAGATGTAGGCCAGCATTGTCCCCAAATTAGCAGAATCAATGGTCAGGTCCCGGCATTTACAGTTCAACTAGCCAGTCCAGTGGAAAAATAAGAGACTTGAGACTACATAATTGAATAATGGTTCGGATCCAAATCCCAAACTTCTAAGATTTCATACACACTATTCAGTTTTACAATTAGAAGCAGCAACATGCAAAAAGGGCCCTGAATAATCCATCAGGCCTGGACCTGGACTCGATGGAAATGCCCAAGAAAACCGATCAAGCTGCGCCATCAACTATAGCCTGTCTTATAATGGATTACTCAATTAGAAAGAAACACTGGGACTCAGGCCAACTGCTAGCCAAATCCCAAGATAAAGCAAAGCAGGAAAAGCACAAAATAAGATTAATGATTATAAGAAAGGAGTACCTCTATCAGTTAATTTCTGAGGTAGAGTGGACTGCTTACTTATTAATCTGCTCATATTACTTCAATCCAAAATCTTTGAAAGAATGCCTCCTGGCTTCTGAGCCCAAGCAAACGCCTCTTCCTCCAAGTCCAAAATTTAAACAAGTCCTTGATCGTCCAATGTCATTAGTGCAAAAGTTTCACTCAGTTAATCATTTACACCGTATATAATCTTTTAAAGCTTTGAGGAAATCTCAACAGTGTGGAATAAAATAATATGTGCCCTACAGAGAGGGTAAAGCATACAATGAAACAACATTGAGTTTGATATCTTTTATTGCTATCAACCGCTAAGTATACCCAGCAAAGCAATATTAAAGGTTTTAAGATGTAGCATAAAGTATGAACAAGAAAGGAAGCACTTTTGAGCATGACACTTTTGGAAAGGCATACACCAGTAAAAATGTAAAATAGATTTTGATTGGAAATAACAAAAATTAATGAAAACAAAACACTGGATGATCAGTTTTGACATTTATTAATTGTGATGAATAAATAAACAGGGAAAAGTCTAAGACAATATATTAGTATACCAAGTAGCCCTCACAAATATAAATCTAGGCAATCTTTACTATGCTAGGCCAAACAGTTGATCTGTTCAAAAGTACTTAAGCATGTAGATAATCAAGCGGTGACAGTTACTCAATTGAAAGCATCTTCAAAATCCCATGTTATTACAATGCTTACTGAATCAGGCTATAACAATAGCACAAACCTAATGCCATGGTACTTGTTTTTCCAAAACTGTGGAATGCCCATGGTATCACAAGTCACAACACACAATTGGAGGACCAAAAACCTACCCATAGACTCCTAATTTAGGCTCTCAATATTTCTTAATGATTGAACTAAAAATCAATCATCCAATCACTCTGGAGTTGCAAATTATCACATTTCCAATTACACAGATTATTTCAAGAGTCAGCATATCATTAAGTAAGCAATTCTTACCATAAAGATTATCCAAAGAATATAAATAATATAGCAGCATCTGCGTGTACAAGTGCTACCACTCCATGCGTGTTCCTTCCACCAATCAAGTTATGACATCAAGAACCTAATCCAATTGAATTTTCAATCCAGCTAGCCCCCTACCCACCATCTCCCAACATGGGGGAAGAAGAGGTTGATACAAGGACAGAATTCAAAGACAAGAGAAATGCATGTTCCTTCCACCAATCAAGTTATGACACCAAGAACCTAACTCAATTGAATTTTCAATCCAGAGAGCCCCCCACCCACCATCTCCCAACATGGGGGGAAGAAGAGGTTGATATGAGGATAAAATCCAAAGAAAAGAGAAATGCATGTGCCGTCCACCAATCAAGTTATGACATCAAGAACCTGATTCAATTAGGGAGCCCCCACCCACCATCTCCCAACATGGGAGGAAGAAGAGGTTGATATGAGAATAAAATTCAAAGAGAAGAGAAACACATGAGTTGATGCAAAGAAACAGATGAACCTTCAGTGAATTGGGTATTGATATATAATTTATTTTCAAATGAAAATTAAAAATCTTCACTGGTGACCTCTCAGTCCTGTATAGCATTTACTAAATAAATAATGATGGTTTTAGGATTGATGGACAAGCAGCAAAAAGGAAAATATTTCTTTGCTCACTCTGCAACTATAGATTAGAGACTGCATTATTGGATAAATTGTATGCTGTTTTTTCTTTCTTCTTTTAACCAGGCATATAATGCATGCATTTAAGCTTTGGGGAAATTGGGCTACTGGTACAATGGCACAATCTAATAAAATATCAACAAATTCAAAAAATGTATAGAATAATTTGTGGAAGCACTATTCAACCATGAAAATAAAGAAGTTGGGCTCATAAATTTGTGAAATTTTCACTACTTTTTGACAGTTGAGTGTAAATACGTACAACTAAAGCTAACCAGCTAATTGTTTTGCTGATATTTGTACTGCTTTAGAGCAAAACTATATAGATTAGAGCACAATATTGTGAGTTCGCTTCTAGACAGACAAACAGTGGTTAAATATCTCCATTGGTATTTTTGAATGAAGTTTCTTTATTTACTGGGGATTTGAGGATTCTCTGCAATGTGAAGTATACCTACAATTTGGTTGTTGGAAATAATGAAGATATACAAATGCTTGAATGTACATGATGTCACAAACTGCATAATCATTTTTCTTTTCATAATATCTTGGAGATCACTGCTTCTACATATGTAGTAGCATTACAGTTTGGCAAAATGTCATGTACTGACCAGATATGTTGTGATCAATATTATCCAAAACGAATATGCATTAAAAGTGAGAGAAAAACCGGATAAAGGTTGAAGCTTAATAAGATAACAAAGCCCAAGGCATCGTACGATAATTTGAAGATGAAGCTATGAAACAAGTTCCCATAATTCCAGAACTTTGATAAACTTCTTTGCTATAAATCAGAAACCATAAAAACTAAAACATCTCAATGACAACATTACCTAAACTGACAATATCCATTTTTTGTAGTATTAAAAAGATAACCAAGCAACTAGATGCAGTTAGAACTTCCATCAGCATATATAATGGCAAAACAGAGTCTCCAAAACGCCTAAACAATAACGTGTACAACATGGCACATAATGTAAGCATTAAATAGAACTTATAGCTAAAATGAAGAACAACTTCCTCTACAGAGTATGTAGTAAAGGTGGCTTTGAATTTCACTATGCTAACATTAACATTCACATCCTCAATTCATCAATCATAACACTGTTATTGCGTTATTCAATACACTAAAAAACAGAATAAATATAACATTAACCATAAAAAATATTTCATTTCAATCAAAAGGTACCGAGAAAAATATACTCTCAAACGTTACATCAAAAACATGATCCGATACTAAAATAAATTTTTACCCTTAAGAATCGATCGAGCCTATGAATTGCTTTGCTTCGTAACGAAATCTCCACGGGTTTCCAAATACAACACCAATCAAAATTGATTGCTAAAACACCTAATTAAGTCAAAATTAGCTCAACTCAACCAGTTTTCCTCCTCTTCTTCTTGTTCTTGCCATCCACTTCGACTTCAACCTCCTCGACACTCTTCCTCTTCTTGCTCTCCTCTTTTTTTACTTCTTCAATTCCAATACTATTCTCCTCCTCAGCTTCAATCCCATTGTTCTCATAATCACCACCATCATTTTTCTTCTTCTTCTTCTTTTTCTTTTTCTTATTCTTTTTATTACTCTCTGGCTCTTCCTCAATTACCATTCTATCCCCACCACTTCGAACATTTTCGATATTATCATCCTCATCCTTCGCCTTCTCCTCCTCCTTCTTCTTCTTCTTCTTCTTTTTGTGTTTTTTTCTATCACTCTCTATTTCCAAGCTAGTTTCCTGGTCTCCGTGACCCGACTCCGCGGCCCGACCCGAGTTCTCTCCGGCATCGACTTTCAGCTTACTCTCCACACCTCCGTTATCCGCAGGGGTCAGGTTCGTGCCAAAACTATCAACACTCTCCGGACGAAGTCGTTTTTTGGGTTTGTGGCTCGGAGCTTGACTCACCTCGATACTCTGAATCCGTGACGAGTTAACTCCGACGGTATCACCCTCGCTGAGGAACTCCGATTTGGACCAATCGCTCGTCCGATCGGAGCCCGGAGCTCTTAGCTCCTTCTCTTGCTGTCTCAACTCCTTGAACGCAGACAAGGCGCGTCGGAGGTAGGCGGAGATGACCGGCGAAGCGCCGTTCTCGGAGGCGACGAAGGTGGAGAGTGTAGTAGTCGCCTTCTTGAGAGAGATTGGCTTCGACGAGAGGACCCTCCCTGAGACCGTCTTCATCGTTGTTGAGGCCATGGGTTTAGGTTTTGGCTCTCCAGGGTTTGAGTCTCCGTGAAAAGAAAGGCAGAGATTGCTAGGGTTTCAGGATTTATGAGAAAAGCTTCCGCCGTGTTTTTTGATATTTGGGAGAGGTTTTCTGGGTCGGTTTGCCACGTCAGCTTGTTGTATTTTACAAGTCAAAACTTTCTTGAAAAATTGGCCGAATTTACTTAAAAAAAAATTAAGGACTCAATACTATTTTGGTACTTACATTTTATTAAAAGTTTATTTTTTGTTTCTA
Organism: Quercus ilex subsp. ballota; assembly: GCA_032727855.1. NCBI lineage: Eukaryota > Viridiplantae > Streptophyta > Magnoliopsida > Fagales > Fagaceae > Quercus > Quercus ilex. The sequence goes on from CM064908.1 coordinate 39,643,575, forward strand.
AAATTTAAAAGTTTTTTTTTTAATTTTGTAAAAAGTTTTTTGAAAAATATAGAAAATAAAAAAATAACTTTTTTAATAATTTAGGGATGAAAAATAAACTTATAGTAAAATTTAAGGACATAAATAAAATATTTTCAATAATTTATTGATGAAATAAAAAACTTTTAAATAGTTTAGGGTTGAAAAATAAACTTCTTAAAATTTAAGGGTGAAAAACAAATTTTTGGTAAAGTTTAGATACAAAAATAGTATTTTATCCTTAAAATTAAAAAGATAATTATTGTTTACCAAAAAAAAAAAAGAGTATTATTTATACTTTAAACAAATTGTGAAATAACTGATTAATATTGAAATTAGGTAACTAGTTTTTAATTTTATTAATTCAAGTCTCGAGCTAATGAAACCAACAACTTGTTAAAAGTTAACAAATGTCATAAGAGCATTAGTTTAGAAAATATTTTTAAATAGTTTTTGTGACAAATTAAAAAAGTAATTGATTTTTTTGTCGGCTTTTTATATTTCTCATAAATGTGATATCAAAACTTTTTTAAAATTGTCAAAATAAATGCTCAAGGACATTTGTTAACTGGGAAAAAAATATTTTATATTAAATGATATCATGTTATCCGTATCAAAATTCAATAAACGAGAGACACGTGTGCAAAAATAACTATCCAATAAACAAGAAACATGTGTTAGACTCTAAGCTTTTGCAAAGTGGCACCTCCCTTTGAAGTTTCTCTACAATCTTCCAACCTAATTACCTAAGTTTACACCATGCCTCTCTCTCTTCTTTATGTCGTTTAGCATTTCCACCATTTCAACATTAAAAACCAAAAAGAATTAAGCACTAATAATTAATAACTAATGAGATTGAGACCAAGGATTTATGAGAAAGCCTTTGCCGCTTTTTGATATCTGAGGGAGGTGCCCTAAAGCAACTTATTTTTGTTATCCTCATCTCAATTCTCAAAGATATTCAAGATAAATTTTGTAGTTGTTTTGGCCAATTGATTAGCATACCTAAATCCAAATTATTCTTTTCATCTAATCTTAAGCGCCAAGAAAAAGATCATATATCTGGTATTTTAAGTGTGTCCACTATAAACCAAATAGGAACATGAGGTACCCCCATTTTTACATTAAGAAGACAAGCGAGTTTGTACCAATTTATTATTAATAAGATTAGAAAAAAAAAGATTGAAGGATGGCAAACTAGGTACTTATCTGTAGCTGGGAGAGTTATGATGATTAAATCCACAACAAATACAATTCCTATTAATTCCATTTGAACTACTTTACTTCCTAGAAAAACTTGTAAAGAGATAGATATATTAAATAGTGGTTTTTTGTGGGGAGACTCTACTCATCATCGCACTTGTCATATCATATCTTGGGAAGTGATCACAAAACCCAAAGAGGGTGGAGGTCTTGGTATTATTACCACTAGATGTAGGAACCTAGCTCGACTTATGAAAAGCTTGGCATTTATGGACAAATCCAGACTCTACGAGCCAAACTCCTTAAAGCTAAGTACTTTCCTAATAACACCCTAATGGATAACCACTCCTCTAGAAATTCATCTCATATTTGGAAAGCTTTTCAGATAGGTGGTAAATGACTATTCAGCTTTGTTGAGAGTATATTAGTAGAGCATATCAGAGTCGTAAATCATGTCGTATCAATTTAATTTATGCCATGTCAATTAATAACCTAATTTTTTTCAAAACAAAATTAAAATAGATCTCTAAAGTCTAAAAAATTACATAAACTACAAAAAATAAAAGATAACTTAAGAGGCAATTCCTAGGTTTGTTTGGAGTTAGCACAAAGCAAAGGAGAATCTCTACGAATCAACAATTAGAATTTGGCCGAAATTAGTACCAAATTATTAGGAGAATCTCAAGAGAAATTTTGATTCCATAAAAATAATCTATTTTGATAGGAATACAATATTATGATTATATAAGGAAACACTAATTCTAATTCTAAGTGACTAAACAAACATAGTTCAAAATGACTTGAAAAATCTCAATTATTAAATTACAAAAACACTTGACTCTAGAAATTAAATTACAATACTAATAAAATATAATTGGGAAAAATGCTCACACACTCCCTGAACTTTTAGGTAGTGGCCATGACACCTGTAAGGACAAGATTTGAATCCCAAGCCCAAAAGATGGTTGGACTTAGGCCTAAAAAGCCCAAAACAATGAATTTGTAGAGAATGAGTTGAAGAACTGGGCTCTAGTGAATTAGTCAACAAGTAAGATGGATCTTGATGACAAGAAAATAAAGATACGCAAATTTGAACTTAAGAAAATTATCCTCGGCAAAGTCTGAGGAGATTGGTTCTTTTGAATTGATCCTCAAATTGAATTACAAATTTTGTTCTTGGTTCCTACAGTGTTTTTCTCTCTTTTTCTCGATCCCCCTTTTTTCAAGGGTTCCTTACATTATATATCTCCCTGTCAATGATCTTGGCCCTCCATTTGTTGATCATTCATGCCACTATTTGAGTGCTTGTCTCATTGGACACCCTCTCTGGCCCTCTGTGAGTTGGGATAGCCAAGGCAGCACTATTCAATGGTCTTCTCCGCATAAATGCGGCCAGAAAGTTAGCTGCAGAGCATTCAATACGGTGGTAGCAGCTTTTCCTTAGATATCTATGAGTTTTCATCCCTTTTGTACGTTTATAATACACGTCCCTATCAGTAGAATCTCTTGGAAGGTCACTTTGGACAATATGATATACATTTGATCTGTGCTTTGCTTATCCGAGGAGATACTCCTCCTCAAACCACCTTCCTCAGCCTTTCCGTCTACATCTTATTCATGGGATTCTGAGCTTAACACCCTCACTATTGTTTATCCGTCCTCGGACCAACCAATGTCCTCAGTAGAGGCCCAAGGCCCTATATATAATCTTGGGCCCTTATCCCTACAACACCCCTTTGAACTTTTATTTTAACCAATTTAATACCTGAACTTTACACATTAGCCAAATTGGTACTTCCATTAGTCAGCTGTTTCTTAAGCTAACATTCTAGTCACCTGACAAGCATGTGGACAAAAAAATTCCACGCCAATTGCAAATGATTGAGAGGAGAGAAAAACTTGGATTGGGTTTAGAGAGAATAATGGAATAGATGGCACTGTTCGTAGTCTCACTGGAGATTGAGTTCGTGGTTCAACCGCCTATCACGCCATTCATGATGTTGTTAGAAGGTTAAAGCCAAAGTCAGTTTTCTCTTCTTTTTTTTTTTTCTTTTTTTTTCTTTTTTTTTTTTTGAAGGGGAAATAAAATTGCATTGAAATTAAAAAGGAAGTACAATAGAACAGCCTGCAAAGCAGGTTAGTGCAGCATATCAGCTTGTACAAATGGCACTTAAAAAGAAGGGGTAACCCCTTTCCATAAGTGGACAGATCTATTCCTACGAGCAAATTGTGCAAGCTCATGGCCTGCAAAGTTAAAAGCCCGATTAAGGTGCTTGAAGGAGCAGAAAACAAAAGATGTTTAAGCATGAGAGATGTCCTAGATGATGTGTCCATAAGGAGCCCCAAAGGCGGAGTCATTGATGGCATTGATCACAATGAGAGCATCACTTTCAAATATGACCCGAGAGAGCTGTAACTCCTGAGCAAGCTGAATACCTTGCTCCAATGCAAACACCTCCACCAGTTCAGCCGTGTAGTGGGACTGAAAGGGCTTGCAAAAGGCAGCAATTGTTTGGCTTTTGCAGTCTCTAATAATGACTCCAATGTTGGAGGACTCCTCAATATCAAATGAAGACCTATCAACATTGATTTTGAAGACACCCGGTGAAGGAGGAGACCAGCAGTGAGTGTGAGAGGGTCTAGGATTGAATAAGTCTAAAGTTGCCGCGTCATTGAATTCCTCAATTGAGTTTTTAGCCATCTGCCATACCTGGGAGGGAGAAGAGTACTTGTTATCATGGATGACTTTATTTCTATTGAACCAAATAGTCCATGCAACCGTGAGGAACAGCTCCAAATCATGGGAAGGCTTGTGGGCAAGGATGTACATGGCTGAATCATGGAATGACCATTTGTTACTATGGATCATTTGTGGCATATCCGACCAGTAATTCCAAACCAGATTAGCAAATTCACAATGGAGCAAAGCATGATGGGTAGTTTCTAATTCCTTACCACAAATAGGACATTCATAACTAGTAGAGATGCCACGAGTGCAAACCTTTTCCATAGTTGGCAGCCCATTGACACAAGCCCTCCAAGCAAAGATTTTAACTTTGGCAGGAAGATTGAGGTGCCACAAGTTCTTCCATAGAGGCTTGAAAGGGTCCCCCCCCCCCCCCCCCGGGAACTTTCCACTTCTTCCTTTGCTTCTACCAAGCAATGGGCAAAATGGTACGCACTTTTTACAGTGAACTCCCCCCGATTGTTCCCCATCCAAATTAGTTTGTCATCAGGCAGACTGTGGCTGAAGGGTATTTTTAGAATTGCATCAGCTTCAAAAGGGAGGAATGCGGCTCTAATCAATTCAGCTCTCCACCATTTTGGGTCCGGATCAATGAGAGAGGACACCATTGGGTAGATTGGGAGGTTAATGGGAGGGGAGATGACTTTGTGTGTGGATGGGGTAGGAAGCCATTTGTCGTCCCATATGTGAATTTGTTTTCCATTGCCCACACGCCACCGGGTACCTTTTCTAATAACCCCAAGGCATATTGAATATGCTCCTCCAAGAGTAGGATGGGGAGGAGCCAAGTGTTGCACTAAGGATGTCACCGGTGGGGAAATATCTTGCCTTGAGGACACGGGCAAGGAGGGAGCTGGGGTTTGTGATAATTCTCCATGCTTGCTTCGCCAACATAGCAAGGTTAAAGGCCTGCAGGTTCCGGAAGCCCAAGCCCTCCCTTGACTTCGGGTAGCACATTTGTTTCCATCCAACCCAAGCCATCTTTGCTTATTGATGCTTTTGGCCCCACCAAAAGCTTCTCATCATACTCTCAAGATCTTCACATAGGCCTTGTGGGAGCTGAAAATAGCTCATTGTGTAGGTGGGAATTGCTTGGGCAACCGCCTTAATAAGAATTTCCTTGCCCCCCACAGATAAAAGCTTGCCCTTCAAACCCGCGAGTTTTTGACCCACCCTCTCTTTAAGTGTAGAGAAGACCTGCTTTTTTGATCTCCCAATGAAGGATGGAAGCCCAAGATACTTGGAGTGTCTTGAGTCATTCATCGGCCCCAAAATGGAAAAGATTGCCTCCTTTGTATTCTGGTCAGTGTTTGGGCTAAAGAATATCGAGGATTTATCAGTGTTTATTTTCTGGCAAGAGGCGTCCTCATACCTTAGTTTTCTCTCTTTTGTGCAAGAGATAGAAATAGGTTGATTTCTACGCAAACAACGATAAGGGATTTTCTGCATCCTAATTTTAATTTTTAGTTGATTTTTAACAATGATAAAAACGCAAATTTTCATTGGCTTGATCTAATCAGAGATTAGTGAGCAACTTGATTTTTGTCCTCCGTTGAGCAATACAAGGCTAAATTAAAATTTTTAATGTTTAATGCTCCATTTTTTTCAAAATTACTAGTATTAGCATGTCCTGAAACTTATGAAGTTAGAAATTTAATTTCTTTATGGTTCATTCTAGGATAAACCTGTTGTTTATATGTTTGACAAAAGAGTAATATATGATTGACCTGGTCTGGAAAAATTGATCTTCATGGATACCAAGAAAGGATGTGATTGGATCACCCAGAAGCTTCGTATGGATGTTTGGCCAGCTTTTTTAATTCATGGAGATAAAATCCAAGCAAAAACAGCTATCCTCAACTCGAGTTCCAAAACACAATCTCCATTATCACAAACCCATACCCTTTCTCCCTAAACTTCCGCTGTATCTCTGATCCTCCTTCAAGTTCCCATTCACAACCACTTGCATATTAAAATCAAACACCTTTTGAAAATCCGTGTTCATTCCCACTCCATCCTCCTCACGAAGACACAAAATTCAAGAAATTAAACTATTTCTCTCTCTTGCACAAAAAAGATAAAATTGAACACCCATAACTCCAGCTCTGGTCGCCGGCGAGACCATGAACAACTTGATCGGCTGTAGGACCATGAACTCCGGTTCCAACAAGACCACAAACGGTGCCATCTAATCCGATCCTCAATCCCCTAGGTCTTTCTCTAAACTTAACCCAGGTTTGTCTCTCATCTCAATCGTCTCTGTATCGTTTTCAATTGGCTTTGGGATTTTTTTTTTCCACACGCATGTCACATGACTAAAACGTTAGCTTAACAAACAGCCGACTGATGGAAGTACCAATTTGGCTAATGTGTAAAGTTCAAGTATTAAATTGACTAAAATAAAAGTCGAAGGGGTGTCATAGCCACTACCTAGAAGTTTAGAGGGTGTGAGGGCATTTTTTCCAATATAATTAACTACCCATATCTAAAATATAATTAACCAACAAAAATACAAATGATTGTAAAACTAAATAAACTAAATTAAAATTAATATTTCTTTGTACTTCCTGCATAAAAAAACTAGCAACATCATCACCCAACGATTATGGACTATAACCTTTATTTTCGAATGTGCAACCATGGCTAAGCCATAATGGAGCTCAAACAAAACCTCAAGGCATAGATTTGCATCATTAATCATTATACAATTTTCACTAGTTTCCAGGGCTCTCACCATAAACTGTTCTATATAACACTGCATCTTTCAGATATTCTTTTTTCTCTATAAAGAAAATCAGAAATCAAAATGGATTAAAGCAGAAAAAGACTCGGCTGACAAGCAAAAAAATTGTCATTTCTTATGTACACGTGGTCTGGGCTTTTTTTTTTTGACACGGGGAACAAACCTTTTAATTTGGATAATCACAAACAGTAATTTGCAACTGGGAAGTATCCTGCTCGGCTGCAAGTTGTCTGATGAAGGCTCTTCTCCACCAAACTTCAAATGCCCTCTGAATATTGGGGCAGTCATCTCCTTTGTTAAGAAATCGATCAAACCAATTAAGCAAGATAGCCTGCTGCTGCGGCAATGGCAGCGTAAGAATTGTTTGGCTTAATCCATCTTCGACCAGTTTCTTATCAACTGATCTAGAAGCCCTTCTCATCCATCCAAAGTCTTCATAAAGGGCTTCCAGCCATGTGGACAGTAAAGAAAACCGGGTGTCTTTGGGCACCAAGATATGACCTCTCCCAATAGCAATACAAATTTGTGCAGTGATTCTGCTGATTTCATGCCTGTACATGATGGGAAGTTTTGAATGGAGAGTTGCAAGCTCCTTCTGATCTGCCCATAGTTTCACAAATTCATCTCCCATTTTTTTATCAATTAGAATATCCACGATCCATTGCATATTGTCAGCCTCTCGAGCTATTTCACCCATTAAAACCCCTCGATCTCGATTCTCATCCACAGCTGTAGCTTCAGATAGGCATAGGCTAAGAGAACTAAGACATCTATGGCAAAGATGATAAAGGACATCCTTTGAGACATCAAGCCTGTTGCTCTCACTGGTTGCATCTTCTCTTAGTAACCGAGAAATCAGAGATTTCATTTCTCGACGAGCTTTATCATCTTTTGCTAGCAGAACACCAGTCAGCAATCTCAAGAAGATGTCATCAGCTCTTGTAGAAGTAGAAGGTTCAGATGATACTCTCAGCAGAACTTCGGTGACAGAGTCATTAAGCTCAAGTTTATTGAGGTGAGATATGACTTTTTCCTCTTCATCCTCAGACCATGGTATGGCTTCCAAATACTCTAAGCATGATATAATCCCAGCGTCAAACATGATAGCTGCAGATACCTACAAATATTTCACTACAACAAACTCAGTGAGGAAAAAACTAAAGAGAGATTTTACAGTCCCATATACAGATGATATGAACATGGTATAAGCAGTTTGAATTTGCAAAGCCTTGCTTTCTTGTTTTTCTGAGAATCATTAAAAAGTTAAAATCTAATGGACGGTACTTACTCTCTTCAAAGCTACTGAAAAGAGAATACATAAAGCTTGAAGTTTATATACAGTACTGTTTTAGTCTATGAACTGTTGAGACACAGAAATAAAGATTATAGGATGTTCCCACATTTCAAAATTATTCTTCTTCTCCTTTCCAAAATTATCAATGAAAATCACAAGCAATCTAAGTTTTGAATTGTATCTTCTATGTAGCTTTGTTTGGCAACAAGAAAAGGCTCAACATGCTAAGCCATTAAAATGAATCTAATTCATATTAATGAAGATTTTAGTCCCTGATGGATCCATAAAAGGTAAAATTCAACATTCGAAGTTACAGATTCGTTCTTTCTCGTCCAGTACCAAATGAGAACCTTTCAATTCCCTTTTCTTCTTTTTGAGAGTGAGAGGGGGGGGGTGGAAGGGGCGAAGGGATTGTATGACTTGAATTATCCTGATTTAACATTTCTTAAAGCCAAACCCTTAAACAAAGCTAGACCCAATTCCTTTAAAAAACAAAATGAAATCATCTACAAACAAACAAGTAAATATAATTCCACTCTCTCATTTTCTTCAATTTCCAACAACAATACCAGCACACAAAACAAAGCATTAGAACCAATCCACCCATATCTAAATCGTCTTTCACATCAAACTGAAAGTAGTGGACTCAACCTTGCCTCCCACAAACTGAATATGCTCTAGCTTCTTAATTCATATGACAGCATTTCACAATCACAGGGGGTTAGTCTAATGGTCCTTGTGTCTCAAGATTCCTACCATGAGGTATTGGGTCCTAACAATTACATGGTATATGTAAAACCAAACCATCCAAGGAATTTATCCCTGTAATTATTTGCTACCTTTGAGATGGAAGGATTGCACATGTTCAAGTATTGGCCAAATCACAACAAGCTAAGTTACATACAAACTGAAAACCTCCACTTCATAAGACAGGTCTCTAGGCAATTCTAAGTGCTTCCCTCCTCTTGGTACAACCTAGGAAGCATGGATACTTCATTTAGGGTGCAATACCTATGTCATACTGACATCATATTGGTGTTGTACCAGCCATTTCATGTCATATTTTTCAAAAATTGCTAATGTCGCTGTGTACCGTACTCCACAAACATAGCACCCCCAAAATCATACATCCCTCCAGAAATTTAGTCAGAAACCACATACAAAAGATAGGTACACAAAAATTCTCTTTTTTTTTTTTTTTTGTCCGGTTAATAGGTGTCCCTAAGAGATTTGTTAATAGATAATTTTAAGAAAGCTTTGATATTATTTTTATGAAAAATATAAAAAGTTGTCAAAAAAATCAATTTTCTTTTTCTTTTCTCATAAAAGGGAAAAAAATATTTCATAAATTAATACTTTTGGAAATCTATTAACTTTTACCATTTTTTTTTACATTACACATGACAAATTGTGATTAGAATTACATCACTTTCATATAGGTTCACTATACCACTTTTATTAACACCAATCACACCATTAGCTACCACTTTTATTAACACCAATCACACCATGGACCATACCGCCTTAGCAATTGATTATAACATATCTAACAACATTCCACATTAGAATCCATAAAAACATGTCAACTTAGCAATTATAAAATTTGTAGTTTTACTCTACAAAAACAGATTGTCGGGTCACTGATCATTAAAAAAAAAAATTCAAATATTCATTATTTATTATCTTATTGAAATTGACATTAATTGTCACGTCAATTTATAAACTATTTTTGTTTTTAGCATTAATATGAAAATGGTAATTGCAGTTAGTTAGTAAATATAATATGTTTGTCCGGTTGGTTACCTTGAGCAAAGCCAAAATCTTGGACACGTCTTCACCCATCAACCTCTTCTTCAAGTTGAAGTCATCACAGTACATCAAGACTAGGGTTTCCACGTAGACTTCCACGTCATCACAGTCGCTGATCTCGACGTAGTGGGCCACCCCTATCTTCTCGTCGAAGAATCGGCTCTTCTCTTCCAACACGCTCTTGTGCATTTCCATCGTCACTCGAAACCCGTCTCTCCCAACCACCGACACCTTCACGTCCCCGCCGCTTCCGATTCCGAAACCGAACCCCAAACCGTCCGCGCCGTTTCGGTCCCGGAACGACGTCGTCCGCGTCTGCGTTTCGTCGAGGATTTTCGAAACGCGGAGGTGGAGCTTGCGGCGTCTGTCGTCGGAGAGCTTCGATTCGCGGTGTTGCTCCTCCGACATCATCTCGTAGAGAGTTTGAGACTGAGATTGAGAGTAAGAGTGAGTCGGAGGTGTTGGATGTGGTTGTGGTGGTGGTGGTGTTGGTGGTGGAGAAGAGGAAGGAGAGTAAACCCTAGGAAAGGAATTTGTGGTTTGCGGTGGAGGTGGTAGTCTAGAAGGTGAAAACGAGAGCGTATGGTGGTCTGAGATGAAGCCTTGCTTTATCATCGCCGATACCTCTCTTGATTTCAATGCGTTCTCCGCCGCCGCCGCCGCCATTCAATCTTTAGAGAGAGAGAGGGAAGCACCAGAGATTGGAATTTTCTCGGGAAAGTTAAGAGTGGGAAAATGAATGAAATGAAAGTTTCTCGGAAATCAAACAGAGAGAGAGAAAGAGAGAGCAGAAGTGAGAGTTTTTTGTTCAGAATTGAAGTGGGGAGGCAATGGAGGAGAAAGAATAGAAATTTTAGATCCAAGAAAAGTTTTTTCTTTTTCCCGGGAAAGTAGAGTGGAGATTAGGGAGAGTGGGAAAAGGAATCCAAGAAAGGTTTGGGATTTTTGGATCTGTCAGAAGTGTGTTTGTTTTATTAAAAAAAAAAAATGAAAACTTATTTTTATTATATATACCGAGACTGGAAAAGGTAAAAAACACAGTTGTTTAGGAAAAAAGAAATGGAGGGAGAGACTGGATGATTACCTCCACGTGCATAACTGCTGCAAAGTTAGACCAGTCTTTGGATGCTTTTTATGGGTTTGGGATCATTGTAAATAAGAAACTATTTTACACCATTTTATATTCACCGAACAAAAAACACGGAAACCATCCTGATTTTAGTTATCTTTTTGAGATGTGTATAAGATCGTGTTAAACAGGTGACGTGCAACAAGATTTTCCCTTATTTAGATTGCCATTTTTGTATATTTTAATTATATAATTACTTAATGAGATGATGTATCAAATTTTAAGTTAACAGGGTTTTTGGGGAGGTTTAATTGAGGGGTTAGGTTAGCTGTGTGCATTTGTGGAGTTGACACTGCTTACAGCGCTTGGTCCTAGCTGCTGTTGCACTTGCACGCCAATAATACTAATCTCCATCATGTGTTGCATCTTACTGGTACGAGGGGTCTCCACCTTTGTCCTACACAGCTGTCTTTAAGACTTTTGATTGGCCTACTACTGTAATCACTAATCACTAATCAGGATTCAGATAAGCGAAAAGCTATGCGTAGGTCTTGGAGGACTAATAAGAAAAGAATGGAGAGTATGTATTTCACGGTTCAAATACGTATAAGAACTGTCACGTAATGTAAAATTTTACACTTTTAGATTTATAACATTTTTTATTTGAATCATGAAATGTATATGTTAAAATATATTATTAGTAATGCGATGTATTATACCATATTGTATATGCTAGAGTAGATGCGGAAGGAGAAGCATAGAATAGGAACACTAAGAATACAAAGTTTACGTGGTTCAACATTGATGGCCTACATCCACGGAGGAATTCTTTAAGAGTTACATCTTTATTGTGTAAGAGTGTAATACAATAACTTATGTTACAATGAACCCATATATAAGCTACTAAACTCTAGACTACTAATACAAGCAGAAATGGACTTGGGCCTATTACATTAGGATAATATGTCTATTATATATGTCTAACGGTATTTATTTTCTAACGGGGAGGAAATGTTTGATCTAACGCGCTAACAATAATTGCAAAATTTGTGATTTTCTTGAGAGAGTACTTGTGCTAGTTGATATCACAATGATTATGACACACTGCAAGATGACTTGGACGATCACATAGAACTAATGTAGGGTGGTATTGTTGGGTTATGCAAATGTCAACTCTCGTGGCTCTGAAAAAGAAGATTTAAACCCAAATGACACCTCTCCCCTCTCTGAAGTATGAGGTGACATTGCCTGAGATGGTACGGCATACTGCATTTACAAAGATTTTCACATGTGAAGCAGAGTTTGGATTGCATGATTTAGTGGGGAATTCAAACTGCCGACAAGCTTTGAAGAGGAAATCAAAGTACAACAACAATCACGTACTAGTCATTAAATGATGTTCTGCTATACTGTATGTTGGGGATTAGGGATCATGTGACTATGTGAGAAGCTTTGCAAGAGACAAACTGCAATGATTTTCTAGGAGGCTTTTGAGGACAGAAGTGATACACTTCAATATGCAGATAATATTTTGCAGCATTATTGAGTTTACAGGCATATATGGATGGACAAGGAATCTTTTTTCCTGAAGAAAAATGTTTTCACGGTTTTGGATAGGCCTATATTAATCATAACAAACCATGTACATATATTGATTCTCTTGGATGGCATGCTGTATTTGAAACCATGATTTTTTGGACAAGTATTCAAGTTAGGAAAGTTCCCATTTTTATTTCTGCATGGTAGAGAAATTGAGACGCGATGATTGATGAACAAACCAAAATACAATAAAGAATATATATTGGCAAGGTAAAGCATGGGGGAGAGAGAGAGAGAGGCTGACTAATTCAATTTAGACAAAAAAAATTTGTTCAAACCAACTAGGATTAAATTACACTATGCATTAACTACATAGGATATAATTGAACCTTAATACCCTCCTAATAGCTGCTTCCAAACATTGGCTAATTAAAATCGAACTCCACCCCAATAGAACAAGGAGCCCTTGAGAACCTCTATTTGTGTTTCCATTCTTGAAGCAGATAACAAAGAACTTGTAATTAATAAGACCAACGAAAAATGGAGACATTTATCATGAAATAACATGGAGGAAACCTATTAAAAAACATTCGTTTGAAGGTCCTCTAATTCCGGATTCACAATTTTGGCTTCCTTCTCATCTTCAGTTGTTCCAAAGAGTGGAGCATCAAGTTCAGGAGGGTTCTGGAAATATATATCTATGTTAGTAATTAAATTCTATCAAAGAAAATACAAAAATGGAAATTAGAGAACAGCTAGCACTATCCAAATCTCCTGAATCCATTAACCATCAGTTATACTCCATGCCTCTAAATGTTTATGATCTTACCATATTGCGAACTAGAGCCCAATTGACACCCCGGAAAAATGGGTGACGCTTAATTTCATCTGCTCCTTCCCGAGAACCCAATCTGTTTTTGGTATCTCTGTGCAACAATCGGAACATTAACTGCTTTGCATGGAAACTTACCTGCAATAGACCAAATTTCTCTCAACACCAAGCCTTAAATTTTGGTTTCTGCCCATAGTATTTGTATGCACCTTAAGTTAGTTTCCACATTCATGCACAATGTCTATAGCTGGGAATGAAGTTTGGTAAAGAGAAATTTTTGCAGTAGACATCAAATAAAATGTATGTAGTGTGATGTTTTGGTTTCTTTGCATAACTTTGCTTCTACTAAATCGAATGCTCTCAATGATTTAGGAAGACTTCTCCAAATGCCCTGAAGCATATATAAGTATTTCTTTTTTTCTTTTATTAATTGTTTTCCTTGAAACCCCCTTTTCTTTATCCTTTCCCAAAAGATTAATTTCACAATCATGCAAAGTATGTCATAAACTAGTCAAATTGACAATTATATCACAAGCTAAAACCCTGATGGATAAATATAATCCACATGCTAAAGCCAAATGATGACAGGAATAGTGGAATGGAGTAACCCACACAAAGGGCATGAATTGAATATCCATTAAATTAATAGAAGATATGAGCATTCTTCAAAGTCAGATAATCATGTTTTTGACTCTGCTAATTTAGGTATCTATACAGGTTCCAAGAGCACCTAGAATGAAACTTTAGGATCTTCATGCTTTGTCCTTACGGTTTCATAGTCCCTCTAACTGACACTCTTAAGCATGGGACTTTAATGCAAACTGCTTTCCTTTCTTAGTCAAGGAAAAAGCACATGATATCCTTAATTGTATGTTTGAATAATTTCAAGATGGTGTTTTAGAAAGATGATATGCCAGTTCAATAATATTAAGCATTAATGGGGAGAGAAAAGAGTTTAGTAGCAAGATCTCACCTGTATTCTTGCTGGAAATTTAAGATCCTTTTGAAGAATATTTGTAAATGTCTTTTGCCTTGTCCTTCCCCTAAATGGTGTATATGCGTAGAACATTTCGTATAGAAGAATGCCTAAGAAAATGATGTCATTAGAAAAAGTCCATTAATATATCTCATATGTCAATTCTTTTTCTTGGTAAAAAATTTATGAAGAGTGCCATTAGTTTCTCACTTTAAGCTTTTACAGTTAGATTTGAAAATTTTTTTTTTCCTTCCATTTGTATTCTGATATTTTCCCCCCGAGTCATTGTTATTTTAAAAAGAAAAAGCTGGTGTATCAAGTAGGAAAACCTATTCTTGAAGCAAAATTATGCATTTATGATGTTGCCTCACTTCATTAATTAAATAACAAAATTACCAAGAGCCCACCAGTCCACTGCACTAGTATGGCCTGCCCCAGTTATGATTTCCTGCCAGAAAGTGAAAGGTAATGGTCATTCAATAACAGAAAATATAAATCTGGCACCAAAGTTGAAACAAATATATGCTCAAAGTTGACAAACCGGAGCTATGTACTCCTCAGTGCCAACAAAAGAATTTGATGCTCGCATAGGTTCAGCCATAAAAATTGGATTTGGTTGACCTTTCCGTTTCTTCTTCTTTTCAACTATAGCTGGAATCAAAAGCTGCAAAAAAACACAACCAATCCATCAGACTTATTCTAATGTGTCTCAAAATATATTGGATCTATGCAAATATTTTCCTTTGTTTCAAATATCTCTATTCCCCTTCTCCTGAGAAGATTTATTCTAAACAAGATTTGATAACTAGAATACCTCTGGTTTGCAAGATGTCAAACATGACAAATCAAAATCTGTCAAGGACACATGCCCATTGCTCTGGAGTAAAACATTTTCAGGCTTCAAATCCCTGTAAATTATCCCTGTAAGAAAATCAGAAAGAGACTCAGTAAAAGTATGAAGATGCAAGTATGCATTCCTCGCACTTTTTAAAATCACAAATACTCGTGCATCAAAACTTGGATCAGAAACTGCATATAAAATATGCTGGCAAGCTTTCAGCAGCATAAATGGTAGTAACTAGAATCATTTGTGTATCTGAAATATCATTATGCAGGTATGACCAAACGAGCAAAAACTTCAGGAGGCATCACAGAAAAGTTCACACAGTGATCAGTAGGTTCACGTTGACAGTCTCATGTGGAGAAGAAAAATAATCTGGATTATGGGATTTGAAAACTATTAGATAAAATATTATTTTAGTCAACTGTCTTAGATAGAGTTACTTCAACAAATCCCTCGTTAACTGAGAATATGTTTTCCAATTTTCACTTATGGAAAATCATCACTTATACCTAAAAAGAAGATATACAAAATGAATATTAGCTTACCCTGACAATGAAGGTACTCCAATGCAATGACTACCTCTGCAGCATAAAATCTACGATCATCAATGATTTCATGTCAGTTAGAATAAAACTTATCAACAAGTCAGGGGACTAATGACCCTGATAGATTGACTAATAGGAAATAATGCGGAGAAAGAACTACCATGTGAATGAATTTGTTTACAAAAACAATTCTTCATTCTCATGTTTACACAACAATTCTTAAGTGTTCAGTACAAGGCATTTCTCAGAACAATTAGTTGCAACTTATAACAGTACTAATCAAAATCTGTTTGAATAGTTTTTAGGTATTATTTACAAATTTGAACATCATAATCAAACTCAGAACATTAGTGTGTAAGTTTTACTTTCAAGATTACCATGAAGTTTCTGATGAAAGAGTGAATACATGCAAAAAAAATTGTTTTTATGCAAGCACATGATCAGCCAAATCAGAGTGGCCACACACACCACCAAAAAAATTATAAAAAAGGAAGAAGAAGGAAGCAAAAATGTGTATATACATACTGAAATGAAGTTACCATCTTCTTTCATCATAATTAGAAATGATTCTCAGTCACTGCTGAATAAGAATTTCTCTCTCATTCATAAAACCCGGGCATCCAAATGGTAAGACACTAAGACTATAGAATGGGGATTAAAAAGGTTTGAATTTTCCTTGGTGTGGAAGAAAATTTTCTTATTGAAAAAGTAATTGGTGTTCATTGTTCACCAATGAATAGAATTGGAACCTTATAAATAAGCATTTTTGCAAAGGGTTTGGTGGCTTTTGCCAAGAGTCCTCTCATATGAGGAATGGAGAAAACTTTTAGAAGAACAAGGAGTGGATTTCTTCAAAGAGTAGTTTGAGTGTTTTTTTTTTTTTTTGGTGTGAGAGTTACTGAGAGTATTAGGGCTTTGGGATTGTGTTTTTGTGAGTTAGTTTGTGCTTGTGAGAGATTTTTTTTATGTTGTGAGTGTTTTCTGTGTGAGTATGTAAGTATGTGAGTTTACTTTGTGATTTTTGATTGAGAATAATTGATGGTGGATGTTGGTTGGTGATGCCTGTTGATGTAGGCTTGGAGTTAGCCAAACCACATTAAATATTGTTATTTATGTGGTTGCTTCTGCTAGCCCAAAATCACAACAGGATCACTTTAGATACGGAAAGAAAATATGATCTTGAAGCAGTTTCCATATGACATATAAGCTAGGGAATAAGCTTAGAGAACCGATTACACAACTAGAAGAGCAATAATTTTAGTCTTTTGTCATATTCTCATAGAAAGCTCTCAAACATTGTGCACTAATCTGCCCTTTCCTATTTGTTTTATCTGGCTGGGAATGTTTTGCAATTATCTTTCAAATAATTTACCTCACTGCATCTTCCTTCAAGGCCTTTGTGGGTTGTCTGTCCAAAAGCATGAAGAGTTCTCCACCAGGGCAGTAATCAGTTATCAGACAAACATGTGTTTTGGTCTGCAAAGTAAATGCCATCAATAGAACTAATTTTCCATTACACTTGTTAGTATCTCAGCTTTTTATACCATTGCTGGCACTAGAATCAAGTTAACCAAATAATCAATTTAGCTCCTACAGCTCATAACAGTTTCCCCATTTAAAACAGTCTCATACAGTACTACGAGTCATAGAGGACTTCTAACCTGAAATGAAGCATACAGTGCCGGAAGAAAAGGGTGGTCTAACATGTCAAGGATTTCTCTCTCTGCACAAGCTCTATGCACCTGCGAAACATGAAGGAAGGGAGTTATGTAAAACATAAGGAAGGGTGCTGCGACTTACTAATAAAAAATTACTCAGCATCTAGAGAAATACAGGGGAAAAAAATTGATATCAGAATGCTGACTCATTTTTTGTTGTAAAATTCTCTGTCCCTTTGAACTGAAGCTATAAAAGTAAAAGAAAAGACCTGATGATATGGTAATATCTTCCAGTTCAATTATGTAATTACATGTAGATGCAATGGGATCATAAAAGAATGGATGACAGAATGTAGCGCATGTGTTAAGCTGAAAATTCAAAGTCTAATTCAATCAATTGGTAAGGAAAAAAAAAGGGTTGAAGGAGAAGACCGCATAGCTAAAATAGTACATAATGTAAAACAGGATCTGGTGGGCATGTTTAGTCACAGGCAGAAGTGATGACAAGTATGCTAGACTTCTTGCAAGAAAGAAAAAGAAATATGCATTTAATCAATTTTAATACCTTGTTTCGGTTGAGCATAACATCTTTATCCATTGCCTTCATGGCAAAATACAAGCCAGTTCCACACAATTCCACCAAATGCACACTGTCAACCCATAGAAGTTAGAGTTAAGATAAAAAAATAAAAATAAAAAAAGAGGGGAAAGGAAGTAAGCAACAGACCAAAAATCAAGTAAATATCATTAAAGAAGTTCTTAGCAAGATTACCAAGCAATTTTGAGTTCAGCTTACATGTTCAGCAAAATTAGAAAAAATTTCATTCTCCTAATATCTTTAGGTAACTCAAACTACTTAGATGTAGTTATTGAAACCAGCCAATTATACTCGCAACTTATAGCGTATAGCAACACCAGTTATGAACATCCACTAAATTGCCAGTAGCTGTTTCGTGGTCGAAACAGTTGAGGTGATACTACTGACAGTGCTTTTGAAGTGAGAGTAAGATTTGGTCTCATTCTAATAGCACAGTAAGTGCGGGTTAAGTCAAAGAACAATTCTGAATCAGAAATAAGTCAAGAAGTCAATATTGTGGTCTCATGGGGGTTTATATATATCTTACTATTCTATGGCTTTTTGTAACTTGTAACAGTATACAGTCATACTAATTATAAGTCTCCAGGCATTAATATTCTATGACTCATATAATATATATACCAGGATTATTATTACTGCAAAACTAAGGGGGAGATTGGAAAAAGAGGATCAAACCTCCCAGTATCACCAGATCCCAAGGGTTTTATTGGCCGAAAATGTTTCAATCCTATCTGCTCTCCACTATCTAGAATCTGCAAAATAAGGGTTATGTAAGCAAACCATAAAAAAATATACACGATATTCAAGAAAAGAGATGAACAGAAATTGAAATACTTAAGACAAGAAGGAATGCAGAAAAAATTATCGCACATTCTTATCTTGTTAATCAACTGACTGCAAAGTGCAGATTGTGCGAAGTAAAATGTGCTGAATGTGATGCATGCATGTACCTATAAATTACAAACGTTTCTAGCAAAATGATAGCATGCAGAATCAAACAGAAAATGTAGAAAATTTAAAGAATAGCTTCTAAATTTATAATTTATGGAGACAAGGGAGAACATATATTCCAGATGAATTGTGGCATGCGCTATAAAGTGAAAAAAAAAAAAAAAAAAAAAAAAAAGGACAAGAAAAAAAAAATTTGAGAAGCAGTGACTTGGTACTTTTTACTTTCTCAATTTCATTAGTTTGTGCCCTATATTTGTTAACACTAATCCTGAATTATTTTGAAGAAGTAAAAAAAAAAAAAAAAAAATTTTAACTTTGCCATTATAAGATCAAACGACTCTATTTACAGGGATAAATACCTTTTGGATAGCACTCCAAGAGGTGGTGTCCTTCCTATGAGGTTTTGGATGAACTACCTTGGAATGGTTAATCCATAAATCTTCTGGTTTCTGCAGATAGCAAGACCCGTTCTCATAATTGTGCACCCAAAAGCTTTTCAGAACATGTGGTTTAAGTGTAGGACATTACCAAATTGGCATCTGGAAGTTCTCTCACTGCCTCATTAACATTTTCTGCCGTTGATTTGACCTGAGGGTGGACGTCAAATATATTTGTTACAGCAAACCAACCAATTTCCAATAATTAGTAATTGACACTATATACGACGTGCATATTTGGCCATAAAAGAAATGTGAATCTCCATTCTTCCAAACAAAAGAAACAATATTAATAAACTAATATTCTGTATGCAGAAAACTTTCATATTCAATGCTAAAATATTAGACCTCTAAATTGACATTTATATAAGCTTGACACCTGAAAGAAATTCAAAAACATAGGAAAGAAAAAAAAAAAAAGCATGTGAGCATAATAGAGACCAGTTTTTCACTCTCTTTTGCAGTGTCTTCCGGGATACAGTTGCGAAGTGGCTCAACATGCTGACTACCATCTAGTTGTACCCCAATAAAGTATTGTACTTCTCCCTGTTTAACAAGTACAGATTCCAATAAAAATTTGTCTCATAGACATCACATTATGCCTTGTGAAGAATATTTGAGGTTGTATGTACCTTTTGGTCACGCATAGGTTGCAAATGAAACAAGTTCCAAAACTTTTTACCTGAATTGAGAGCGAAGGTGTTTATTAAGGAGGGGATAAAAGTTATTTAAGACAGTATTTCATATAAGGATTTGTATATAGAGTTTATAAATTGCAAAAATTTAGCACACCGGTCTTCGTGTAGTTAATGAGCTGCACGGTGACATCTGTTTGGTTGTCTATGGCCT
Organism: Quercus ilex subsp. ballota; assembly: GCA_032727855.1. Lineage (NCBI taxonomy): Eukaryota > Viridiplantae > Streptophyta > Magnoliopsida > Fagales > Fagaceae > Quercus > Quercus ilex. Next base: position 39,663,686 of record CM064908.1, read on the forward strand.
CTCTAATTTTCCTCACAGTTGCAGGATCAGTTTCAGGTCCTTGCAGAAACCTGTAAAATCCAAACAAAATATATATGCATGTGGAATCTTCTTCGATTAAGAAAATGCAGTAGAGTGAAGAGTAACACTCCCTATTATTCCATTTTTAGAGTACGGTATTGGTACTGCTGAATAGATAATAATTTTTTTTTTTCATTTTCACATTTTGAAAACATAACATTAAACAGTTTTGTGGCGCACCTGCAATTTCTTCCCAGGATTTCTTCACGACTATATTCTGTAAGCTCTAGGAAGCTATCAGATGCAAAAATCTGAAGTTTTGAAAAATAAAAGAAACACTAAACGTTTTAAATCTTCATCTCCAGTGTGCAAAATGAAATCCAAACAACATAATTAACAATAACGTAGTTGGAGCAAAAAAGAGATGACTTTTAATTAGGATTCTCACAATGGGATTATCAGGCAGCCTTGGATCAGTAATGACAAAGTTTTTCTCTATACGTTCGAGTGTAGTAGCAAGATCAAATCCCTTTCTCATCTCCTTCTTTCTGGTGTTGTCATCAACACTGTCATGCCTCTCATCATCATCATCTTCATCACTCCAATCATCATGCACAGCGAACTCAGAGTCAAAGCTATCTTTGTTGGGTTGGCTTTTCTTAATTTTCCTGAATAATGGATAGAAGGCCAACACGAAAAAGAGCTCACAAGATATACAAAGGCAGTGATAAAAATGTGTAAGTTAAATATGAGAACACAATTTGCAAGTATAGTAGTCATTCATAACAAGAGATTATACCCCATAAAAGAACGGCGACCAGATTTTTTCTCTTTCTTTTCAGGCAACTCACTGATACGCTGCATTGAAATTCTTGGACCCCCGAATGAGTTCCTTCTATGTGGAGCAATACTCTCTGAATTTCTCCTTGCTATAACTTGAACTCTCTCCTCTTCCTCTTCCCTGCCACCTCCTGATTTTCGGACGAAGGGACGATTTGCTGATTCACTGAGTGCACGAGGTCTCTTCACCGCCTGCACAAGCTCAGTTACTGAACTAGTAGCTCTTTCTTTCTGACGAGCTGCAACAAACAGCATATTAGAGTATTCAGTCAAGTCTAAAATCATTGTACTTGTTTTTTTAGAAGCATATCTTGAACAACCAGGAAAAACTTATTACATCATGAAACAAAACTGTCAAAATTATTATACCTTAGGAAGTATCATGACAATATGCCTTCCTTTTTACCCTTCTTAGTCCTCTCACATTATGCCAATACTGGCAATCTTAAAATGCTTGTAGTATCTCATATCCCAATGAAAATGCTACTATTTCTTTGATGGAAATAAATCAATGCACAAACATTGAGCGATACAAAACAATAACAAGTTTGTTTACAGTTTGGTTGATCTCTACAATTAAACTGATGTTCATTTCTTGGGCTACTGCTGGCTTACATATTAGGAAACTAAGTTAGAAAATTGTTCTTGAAGTCACACTAATGCCATGTTTGTGGCGAAATCAAGGAAAACCAGTTGAGCAAATAAAATCTGTAGTTTTTCAGAATAGTTGAAGTTAGCTTGTGCTTTCATTTTGGGGGGCTGCTTGTGGCCTGGTGTCCCATTTATCATATTCATGATTACAAACTCAAACGGATCCCTCCATTTCCCAAGATTCCATTTTTTAATTGAAACAAATGGAGTATTACACATCATGAGAGATCTCAAAATTCCTGTCATCAAGATTTAATCTCAGTTTAATCAAGTTTTTCTAGACTTGATTAACTGATTTCATTCAGTTCAGTATCATTTAAAAAAAAAAAAACTGATAGCTTAGTTTAAAAAAAAAAAATGGTTGCTGTAGTTCAGTCTTTAGTTTACACTAATTCCTGAGCTATAATAACCAACAGAGTTGTTGCATTATTTAACCATCTCTAGACTTACATATGGCCAGCCTTTTATTAATAAATGACTCATTAGACAAATGTGTGCTACTTTTCAACGATCTATCAAAATAAGCATTATGTATATGGTAATTGATTATCCGAACCAAAACTTTTTTTTTCTTGCAAGGTTATCGTCCATGGACTTTGTCATGAGTATCAATTTGGTAATTTAACTTTAAATTTGAAAAATTAACCTCCTAATTAAACATTATATTTGTACAAATCAAATATTCTTTTATGGTCAAGTGATTTGAAGCTAACTAAAACCTAATGTTGCAAAACCATTTTCACATAGAGTGATTAAATTCTTAAAATTTAACGGAAATATTAATATAAAAAAATGATTTGTTACAATCCTAAAACCTAGGTGGTTGATTGTTCAATTAAAAGTCCAATAAACAAATTGACATTCATACCAAAATCAAAGGTGATATTTGTAAATTTTCTTTTTCTTTTTTTGTACAAACTAAATTATGGTCCTGCAATGCATGACTTAATCAATAATCATTATGACAACTAAAAAAATCAATATTATAAATTCTTCTAATTTATTGACCAATGCATATAGTGTAAATCTAAGTTTTTATAGTATACATATGATAGATTAAAAGTAAGTTAAATAAATAATTAATCCACTTTTAGATATCTTAAATTTTTTGATAATTGAGTTTTAACTAGATTAGCATTTTAATTATTTTAAATTTTGGCAATAGAGTTTCACTTAAAATAACTATTTTAATCATTTTAATGTACTTATAACTGGTCACATGGCAACATTATGTCTACAACTTGTAATGCATGTAGTGAGTCACATAGTGTAAACATCACAAGATGTTTACACCCAAAATTTATTACTAAAACAAAAAAAATATGGTAGATTATGAAACTAATAAAATTATCTTAAATTTCTAAAAATCTTGGTAACAGAATTTTAATCGGATTAGTAGTTTATAAAATTTTTGAAACTTTAGCGATAAAGTTTGAGTATGTAAATTATTTTAATATATTTATATTATTTCACAACTCTTATATGATATACCAAATGTCTCATAAAATCATGGAAGTTTTTGTTGTTGCTTGGTATTTAGATATTTTTTAGTCACTACTTATATGAGAATTTTAAAACATCTATCAATTTAGGTTTAATTTGAAAAAATTAAAACTTAAATAATAGGGGAATTATGTAATTTATCAAAGTTTTTAATAAAGTGTCGTCATTTTTTTTAGAATAATAATAATAAAGTTTAGTCATTTAACATAGAGAAAAATAGATATTCCTCCGTTTGTTTTAAAGTAAAATATTTTTTAAAAAATGTTTTCACATTTTCATGTGTTTGATGGCATGTAAAATATGGTTAAATTTGTAAAATATTGTCCGTGGACCTAAAATCCTTTATAATAATTTTGTACAATGTTTTATCACATCTTTAAAGATAAAACATTTTACAATTTTTTTATAAAACATGTTTTGTAAAATGTGGATAAGCTATTGATTTTTTTAATTATTTGTTTGAAAAAGTTTACTTATCACATCAAATACTTGAAAATATCTTACATATAAAATATTTTATTTCAAAACAAACAGTGAGTAAATATCAATATAGGTTTAAGTTTTAAGTTTTATTATATTTTATTTCAAAACAAATGAAGAGTAAATATTAATATAGGGCTTTTTTTTTTTTTTTTTTTGAGTGGGATCAATTTAGGTTTTAAGTTTTAACTTTTATTATATAGAATATAGGGTCCGTTTGAATTGAACTTATTGTTGCTGAAACTGAAAACTGAAAACACTGTAGCAAAATAATTTTTAAATGTGTAAATAGTACAGTGGGACCCATTTTTAATATTTTTTAGTGCCTAAACAGTACTGTGAACAGTGCTAAACAGTGCATGAACAGTATTTTTTGTCCCTTGCACAGTGAAATCATGTGATTTTACTGTTCATTAGCGGGAAAAAAAAAAAGGAAAAACGCAAAACGTGGATTCAGCTGAAAGCTGAATCCAAACGCCCTCATAATGTAACTTTTAATGATAACTTAAATTTCATTAGACGAAGTGCCCCATTTTTCAACACTAAATTATGAGCTCAAATTAATTATAAGAAAGATTTTACTAATGTGTATCCTAAGGGCACATATTAATTTTTATTTTTGGAAAAAAAATTTTCGAGAATTAAAAAAGTATTGACAGCTTTTTCAATTCGCGAGAAAAAGTTTTCAAAAGTAGAAAGTTTAATATGTGCCCTAAGGGCACACATTAACCGGACCTTTATAACAAAGGAAGACTACATGTATTGTTTTTTTCTGACAACAAGAAAGAAAGAAAGAAAGCGTAATGTAGAATAGGAATAGGATAGGTGCAGTACCATCATATCGAATCAATGACTCGGGCAATCCATTGGGACGCAGCATCTTATCCTTGGCCCCTTCTGTATGCTTACTCACCTCCACTTGCATTCTGCCAAATCAGCAAACAAGAACAAAAACAAAGATAAGCATCTCAAAGCTTTATTACATAGAATTCTCTGTCCAATATTCCATCACCGCCGATCAAAAATTGGACGGTACTAGTAACAAGTGAAACCATCCAGCCGGGTACTCTAAAATAGGGCCACATTTGAAAATATTCAGCACAAACAAAGCATTGAATCTTGCAAATGGACAGTGACATAGAATGACCCAGTTGGCCAAAAAAGTCGTCCTCAATTATCGGGGTTGTGGGTGACATATCTAACATTCATGAGAAAAGATGCCACTCCCTTATTTTTTTTAGGTCTGGTCAGTTCTCATGTGCTATGTTTCTGAAACAAATGCAGCAAAGTTAGTATGATGCTTTATTACTAGCACCATTTATCAATCATGCTAATCTTTCACTGTAGATTATTCTGTCCAGCAATCTTTGTTGTCCAACCCTTTGGTGGTTTTCCCTCCACAGCCCACAGGTTTCTTTCATTTTGTTGATACACACAAAATAAATAGCCCCAAAAATTTTCGCATAATGTTTTACTCTCACTTTGCTGTGTATTGAGAGGTGGTATTACCATGCATCGGGTGCATATATCCCTCTTCTCATATGGATGCATGGTAGATTTTCTCATATATGATAGTGGGCGCATGAGGTGAATTTTAAGGGTGTATGTGGATTTATTTATAAATAAATAAAAAAAATTCGGTGCATATAGCAAGGCTCTATGAATATATTTAAATATTAGTGATTTAGAGGGAAAAAGGAAAGAAATATGAGCAGTTTCACAGCTAAAGATGTCCAAGTCCAACTCCTTGAAATCCAAAAATAAAATGTTACTGACATTCTATAAATGGCATTAATTTTGGGAGACAATTCCAACTCAAAAAGGATAATGTTAGAAACATAATATATTTATTGACATGTCACTAAGTAATATCACTTTTATTATACATCAATGATAACAAATACCATATCATATCACTTATTTCAAAAGTTTAGATGGATAAAAATTGTAGTTTTTCCTGATATAGTAATAAATTATCAGTAATCTCTAAAGCCTAAACTAAATAGAGAATAAGAAAGTTAATCATTTTAGTCGAAATTCTAATCATATAAATAACAATATAAAGAGAAGCAATGTTAAGGACCAACTTTATTAACAATTTATTAAATTTATAAATTGTGATTGAATTAATTAACGTCAATTTCATATGGGTTTATACGGCCCATATTGATACCTTTTTTTTATTAATCAATAACCATATATTAGCTAAGTAGTTGTGAAAAAAAAAAAAAAAAAATGTGGCAGTGAACTGATTGAATGAATATTTGTGGAAGTGACAATTCTAGCCAACAAGGATGACGTGGCCGCCATGTTGTCAGGAAAAAGAAAATTCTTTTTTCAGGTTTTTTAATCACTGAGGAAAAAATCTAACCAAATTTGAACTAACAGTCTAACACAGTAACACTAAACAACCCCACGCAAACCTTTTAAACTTCTTTTATATTTTCTTTTTATTAACTTCTCTTATATTTTCTTATATTAGATGTGAATTTTAAAAATTTAATATTAGATTGCATATTTTTATTATGGCAAAGTTTAGGTTACAACTTTACTCAATATTTTTTTATTAGATGTGAATTTTGTCAAATTCACCATTAAATTACATCTTCTTCTTATATCCCCCATGCTTCCAAAATTTCTAAAAAATTAAAGATTAATAACTATGTTATCAATAAATTATTTAAATTGCAAGTTTTTGTAATTTACAGTTATGCATAAAATATAAAATTATAGATCATATAGTAGATAATATTCGATAGACACAAAATTTGGCATGTGTATTAAGAGCATAAAGAACATAAAATTTAACGGTTAAATTTTCAAAATATGTAGTAATTTATTTTATTGAGTAAGGTTGTAACCAATTTTATAGCTAAACTTTGTCATTCTTATTACTATCTTTTATGCTTGCAAAATTTTAAGAAAATTAAAAATCAGTAGTTATGTCATTTATCAATTATTTAAATTTTAAGTTTTTGTGTTGTAAAATTATGCATAAAAAATATGTTTATTGCTTAAATAGTAAATAACATCCGATTTAAATAAAATTTGACATGCGAGTTAACAATTAAGAACATAAAGAATATGCAATTTAACTGTTAGATTTTTAAAATTTACATCCAATAAAAATATATAGGAGTAATTTGAAGTGTACTTTGGAGAGAAACATTGTCTCATGCAAAATGTAGGGACTAATAACTCCCTCTCTTATCCATTAGTATTTTATTACGTTAATTATTGATGTAATTTTACACAGCATTTTACCTTCTTATTTTTTTAATGCAATGGTTACACCGGAGAGTGTGGATTTAAATCATAAATATTTTAAATACACCGAAAAATGTAAACTAATTAAGCTACAAGATGCAAACCAATGCTACTATGGTAAAAAGAGAGAGCAAAAACAATAAGAAAAAACAATAAGAAAAACAAAAAGAGAGAGTAAAAACAATAAGAAAGGAAAGGAAAGGAAAAGAAACTGACCCGATAAATTTAAGGACTTTGCCAGTATCGTCCTTGATGGGTGAAATGGTGAGTAAATTCCAAAAGGGAGTTCCATCCTTCTTGTAATTTAGCAATCTTCCACAGTAACTTGACCCACTCTGCAACGCTTCCCTTATCTTAGCCACATCCTCCGGGTCCGTATCTGCACCCTGTAAAAACCGGCTGGACCACCCAATTTTGTGTCACTAACACCCTTTTCTACTACCGTTATAACAGTAAATTAAATAACCCAGAATGTTTGGTAGCCTCGAAATCGAATATGGTGGTTGGTAGGTACTATCCGTTACGATTATTAATTGGGTTTTAGTAACGTATGCCTTTAGGGTGTACATTAGTATACCATGTTAAGAAATTTTTTATGAAAAAAGAAAAAGTGATTTACTATTTTGACAGCTTTTTTTAATTCTCCATAAAAACTTTTTTAAAATAGATGGTTAATGTACACTTTAAAGGCAAAGACATATATTAACCAAACTTTTATTAATTTGGTCCACAATTGTATAAATTTAGTATCTTAGTTGGTTTTTTTTTAGAAAGTATTTAGTATCTTAGTTGGTTTTTTTTTAAATAGAAAAATAAATATTGTACCATGAACATTTCCATTTGAAATATCAAAATTCAGTTAGGTTCCCAGTTTTTGAAATCAAAATCATTATGAAAAAAAAAAAAAAAATCAAGTTGAGTTCGTTCATGAGTTTCCTTTCTATCTAAATTTTAATAAAGTTTTTTTTTTTTTTTGAGAAATTAAATTTTAACAAAGTTAATAGCTGAAATTAACTTGATTTCGAAAATTTTACACTTTCCATAATATCCCTTTAATGTATATTCCATTTACTAATTTATTAAAACATTAATGAAAGTGACATTTAAGGCTGTAATTGACTTAATTTTAAAAGTTGAGAGACTATATGTTAAAACAATATTAATACTTGGTAGTTGGTAATTGGGAGAATAAATTGACACAATTAATACTTGAGGATCCAGATTGAACGCTACCCCCATAGTTAAAGTACCAAGTTAATAATATTTAGTCAAGCAATTAATTGTGAGTATATTAATTTTAGTGTTTGTTTCTATTTATGAGAGAATATATAGTAAAGATCAAAACACCGTGAAAACTACATATTTATAATTATAATAAAAAAATAATTCTTAACCAAAGTTTAAAACTAAATATATAATAAAACCAATTCATTTAAATAAATAAAAATAGGTAAATTTCATTATGATGTTTAGACTAATGTCAACCAGATTTAAAACATTTTAAAACTGGTTAATTAGATCCTTAAACCCAACTTAGCCCTAAAACAGAGGAGAATTTTTTTAACAAGCCTAACAATATTTAAAGACTAAATTGGCTTCAGAAATTAAATTGATGATTTTAAAATATCTTAGACTCGATCAGTATTAGGTCAAGTTAACTACGTGGTTTACTCCCAAAAAAGAAAAAAATAAAAAAGTGAATCAACTACGTGGTTTGTGCGAAAGCATTAGCAATACTAATCAGTAATCAGCAATGGTAAGAAAAACAGTACCAGTTCCTTCCTACGATCTCTTTGGAAGTGTAACCGGTCATCTTGAAGAACCCGGCACTCGCGTACATTATCGGATAATCGGGTTTGGTCGCATCCGATACAACGAAAGTTTGTTGAAAAGCCGATAGTGCATCTTTTAAGTCCTCCGAAACTCTCGGAATATAATTGTTCCCTCTCGGATCGTTCGATAACTCGCCCGAGCTACGCACCGAGTTGTTCGAGTTTCTTCTCGAAGTACCCGCCTTATTATTATTATTATTCGCCTCCTCACTCGAACTCCTCACCGATACGCCTTGCGGCTTTCCGGTCTCCGTATCGGTTTTCAGCACCAATCCCCACTCGGCCGCTCTCTGTGCCGCCGCCGTATCGGTAACCTCCGGTTCGCCCGATACCGAAGTGTTTTCTTCGATGAATGCAGATAAGGTTTTCTGGGTCCGCGGCGGTTGTGACAGCTGAGATGGTGGTTGTGGAGTTGGGTCCCTGAGAGCCATCCATGAAGTGATTTCTTCGGCTCTGCCAGACTTGGTGGAGGAGAGCTGGTGGTCCGGTGGTTCCGGTATGCTGCCACGTGGCTCTTTCCAGTTCTGCCACGTGGGATGGGAGCTGAAGCCAGCTGGGTTGCTGTTGTTGGTTGGCCTGGTTGTGGAGTGGGTTGAGGGATTGAACACCTCGAGCGAACTGCGTGAGTCTCTTGTTAATGGTGGTGTCAGAGTCGTTGGCTTATCTGATTCTTCTTCCATCTCTGCAAATAGTTCATAATAATTATGATAGTTTTACTCTACTGGTAAAGAACACGAAGAAGAGATGTGTGTTGTAGAATCAAACTAAAAACGCGGAAAAGGTCTATTTTACAATTAAGATTTTATTTTATGAATCTAATGGTGTACAATCTTTGCACAGGATAGGCTAATGTCACAGGTCTGTTTTAAATGTCATGGGACTGGATACAGTTCAAAATTCATAATTAATATATTCTGAACCATGAAATAATTTATTACAAAGAGAGAGAGATTATATATACCTATCACAACATAAACATCTTGATAATTAAGGGTATATAAAAAATAAAAAAAATAAAATAAAGAGTGGGAGCTTTTCGTTATTGATAGCGGTTTGAATTGAAATATCCGGGTCCAGATGGATGTTCTATGTTAGACAGCAATTCTACATATTGATTGCATGATGGTTTGTCTCATCTGACCCGTTTTGAAAGAATCCTAGCCAAGAGTAAAAGACGCCTATGTAAACATGTTTTTGTGGGATGTGAATGGTGGGGCATTGCTAATATGCTATGAACTGGATTGAGGACTTTGGAAAGTGATTTTTTTTGGAAATGGAATGCGTAACTAATGAGCAACTAGATTAGGAAGTGAATATATAATTTCATGGGTGTTTTCGTCAGTTCATGCCTTTTTTTTCCTTCACTAAATTAGTAAGTTGTGTTGGTTGTAGTTTGGGGACAGGAAAGAAACTCTGAGCACCTCATATATTTGAGGGTAGTTTTGTCTAGTAAGATCAGGTTGGTGGATTTTCAAGTTTCAACAATGGGGAGGGAGGGGGGGACAGGAGTAAGAGCACAAATTTCCATAACTTGTACCTAATGAGCAAAGACAATATGTCTGGGTAGTTTTGTTTGCTAATTAAAGCCGTGCAAACTCAGTTCTTTGCTGCCATGAGAATAAGAGAAAATAGAACATATCATAAACACAAAGTTTCAGATTCTTGAAAGTCGTTTGGAACATGAACACAGATTTTTTATAACTTGGATAATGATCTTTAGAGACCAAATGGTAAGAATAACTTGTCAGGAAGAAGTTTCAGAAATGAAGGGGTTGCAGTTTGAAGTTTATGACTAAAAATCAAAGGAAGTGAAAACAATATAAAGAAGTACCTGAAGCGAAGCTGAGTGGTCTGCTGAAATATATCAGGGCTTGGTTTTTCACATGAACTGGGAACTTGGACTTTTTTTGACAAACAAATAATGAAATTCAAAGACAACAAGCTGATATGAAGGGTTATATACTCTTCCTAGCTTTGAAAAAGAAGAGCTAGCTTTTAACTTTTAAAGAGAGCTAGTGAGAGAAGCGACGAGAAGATAATGAAAAGAAAGATATTTTAATTGGAGAAAAGACTGAGAAAAGAAAGATTGTTAAAAAGATTTGGGCTTCCCATCCCTGTACAGCAAAAACCTCACATGGCTCTAGCACGTATTCCTATGTGCCTTCTTCAACATACCCATCATCAATTATATGAAATTATTGAGAACAAATACAGGAAAACAAATAGTTCATTTCTTTCTCTAACTAAATCTCTTACCTCAAGTACTTGTTGTGATTTCGTGTTTCTTTATTATACAGACTGGAAATGGGTTGGCAAATAAGAAAAGGAACAAAAGAAGAAGCAGGGAGGACCAGAAGAGAATGATCTTCTCAAGTGAACCACGTTGGAAGTTGCTGGCTCTACCGACCGGTTACTCCCTAGCCAATGCTGCTTTGTGTGTCCGTGTCTCCCTTAATGTTTTCGCCCAAAATCAAATCAGACAGGTGGAAAAGATAAATATAAGTTAATTGTGCATTGGTAATAAAATGAAATGACTCTCTATAGAGATTTTTATGCTTATATTGAAGGCTTGCAAAGTATGGTTACTTGCAAGCTTGTCGTGACTCGTGAGTGGACACCGAGCACATGTAAAGCTGATGTTGGATGGCATTTTCTACATTACACTTTTTATTTCGCAAATCATAGGGTTAGGTATCCTTAATTAATCACTTATCATTTCGACTAATTGTCTCTATCAAGATTCCAACCTTTAACCTTCAATCTCTCTCTCTCTCTCTCTCTCTCTCTCTCAAAAAAAAAAAAAAAACCCTTTAGCTTGAATTAGTGAGAGGTACGTGGTGGCAATATCTCTAGAGTCAGTGAGTCACAACATAATTCACAATTGTTTAAGATAGGAAGTTGTTACTGTTGGACAAAAGCATTTCCATCAGTCTTTTAAAAAAGTTTGGCTATTATAGAGGGTGTTGTAGATGAAAAGAGAAGCAAAATCCCTCACATCTGGCTATGCATTTTGCAATTTCTACAATGGTCTTCTATTAGAAGACTAGATCTTGTAAAAAAAAATTTTAATTGCTTCTTATTTTAGTCAAACAACACTATCTCTCCTCTCTTGTTGTGGATCTTTGGCAATTTGCTTTGGTGGGATAAATCACAGTGGTGTTGACACAATGGTTCTTGCCAATGCGTGGTAATTCTTTCTTGACCACGATGTTGACACGATGGTTCTAGTGGTGATAAGTTGGTTGTTTAGCATCAAGGGTTACTCGATTGAGATTTGGCTATGGGATGTTGGTTAGTTATGGATTCCTAGTTGTTGCCAGTGATTACTGGGTGTGGGTTGTGGTGGCACTTTGTTGGGTTTTGTGATGGGTTGGAGTGGTTGGGTTATTTGGGTTGTGTTGATCTTCATTGTGAGAGACCCAAAAAAAAAAAAAAAAAAAAAAATGTATTTGGTGTGTTGTAAATTGGAGATTGAGATGTAGAGTGTATTGTTAAGGTGGTTATGATAAGTAAACAAATAAACTTTTCAATAGTTGTTTGTAGTTGAGAAGAGGCAAGAGAGAGAAAAACGAGGAAGAGAATTAAAGAGGAAAGAAAGAAAAAAGAAAAAGGAAAGAAGAAGAGATAAATATTCTATCCTTCCTTTGTTTAATTTCCAAAGGGAAATGAAAGGAATATTTTTTTTTTAATGTATGTTCTCCATAAAATAAAGAGTCCGAATTTGGTAAGAATATGATATAGAGCCCATGTTTTATATTATCCAATTAAAAATTGTCACATTAGTTTTTTACTTAAAACCCGAAATATCTTACTACATCTAATAATATCGCATCAACCATTTACATAAAAATTAAAAGATGGTGTTTATTGAGATGTTATACTGTGTGATCAAATGTATTTATGTTTTAGTAATATGATGATGTGTCATATTTTTATTCAAAAGTATAAACCAAAGTGTTTACACCAATTCCTAAGAGTGCGATGAGTGTTATGAATGGAGAAAGGTTAATGATTTTAATATTTGGTACGAATGCATAACACTCATCACACTCCTAGATATTTTTATAATTGAAAAATGTAGTAATCTCAATTTATAATGGATGCAAATTATTAATCTTTATCAAAAAAATAGAAGAGTCTCTGAGCACGCATGTGAGCACATGCTCAGAGGTTAGTTTTATTTAAGGAAGCCAATTAAAGCATTCAAAAATTATCAAAAGCATTCAAAATCAAACTCAACAATTAATTTATTTTGATACAATATCAAAATCATATAACCTTTTACATGGCATTGAAAAACAATGTATGTACAATATTTATATACATATTTATCAACAAAAAATAAAATATTCATATGCATACAAAAATAATAAAGAGAAATGAACAAAATGTGTCAGTTGCATTCTAAACCATCAAAAGAACATTTGTGTGTGGCTTTCTTTATTTCACATACTCTATGCACATTTCTATATGCTTTTTAGTTTCTTCCCCCCCCCCCCCCCCCCTTCCTTCTTTTCTTTTGGATTTCCTAATAGTTTATATTGGCATATAGGTTCACATTAAAAGAAAGTGTTCTAAAAAAAACTCACTTTCGCGAATAGCATGAAACTAATAAAAAATAGTCAATGTAGTGAGCATATTTTGATAAGTTCCAAGGGATCAGTGGGCTGAAAAGTCTTCAGATACTGTTGATCTTGAAAGCCGAGTCCTGGAAAATCAAATTCAATCAGAGAGAGACCGGTGGAGGCCGGTCTAAGATCCTCCGATGGTAAAGTCAGTGGTTTGAAATTGAAAAAAGGGACTTCAAAGACTTCCCTAATTTTTATCTAGAATTTCAAAAAAGAGAAGAAGATCCTCTAACCTTTGCGTAGATATAGTGTTAGAAATCAGTTATTTCTCCAATCGTCATAGAGTTTGGAGGATTCAGAGGGTAACTTCCATAACTGCCATAAGAGTCACCTCATCGGGACCTGTGTCGAGATTCAAACAATATGACCCTTCAATCATGGCTTTTGGTTGGAAATGTGATGAAGTGTAATTCTTGGTGAACCTCGCTTGCCTATCATCAATGAAGGACGAGGTTCACTGGATGCTCGTCCTTCATTGGACGAGGTTCACTGGATGCTCGTCCTTAATTGGACGGGTGAATGGAGGATGAAAGAGGACGGTCAAGGAAGGACGAGTGTACCAACCATTCGTTCTCCGTTCTCCGTTTTGTACATTGCTATGGACGGCAATATGGACGAGTAATCGACTTGGTGTTTTTCTTGCACCATCATATTTTATAAAAACTTTTTAAAGATTCAATAACTTGGCACCTAGCATGTAGATGAAGAATTTAAATAGAAACTTTGTGTTAATCTTGTGAGACACTTTGAAACAACATCATTCTAAACAGCAAGGAAACTAAAAAAAAAAATGAAAAACTTTTCTAGACAGCCATTAACAAAAGCCAAAATGAAGAAATATAAATAAAGGGAACCAAAAGAAAGATCTCATTTGTCATATTAGATGCAAAATTATTGAATTCAAAAAAAAAAAAAAAAAAAAAAAAAGAAAGAAAGAACAGTTTGACATTAAAGAGAAATAAATACTGTAGGGTCAAAATTTTGTGGACCAATCCCAAAAGGTATGGATTATGAGCCTAATGAACCCAAAACAATGAATTTGTAGAGAGTGGGTGAAAGAACTAGGCCGATCGTAAATTAAACAAAAGTTAATTATGGTATTAGAGAATGAAATAACATAAAAACACACTCGAAGGTTAAACAAACTGTCGTCCGAAGAGAAGTATTATTGATTAAAGGGTGATTACAATTCTTAGAGTTACAGTAAAATTGTTTTTTCCCTCTTTTTCTCTTTTTTCTCCCCTATTATCAGAGGCTTCTTCCCTTTATATAGCATTCTTTCCCTTCATCTTCATCGTCCACTTGATCTTCATCTAAGCATTCACTTAAGTATATGTCATTTCAAGTCTCCTTTTTAGTTTTCTGTGAGTGGGGGTAGTTGAGGTTACACTATTCAGGGGTCTTCTCCACATAAATGCGGCTAGAAAAGTAGCTGTAACGCATTAAATACGGTTGTAGCAGCTTTTCTATTTAGATATTTCTTCGTTCTTATCATCTCCAAACATGCTCAGAGTTTATCTTCGTTGTTGGAACTGTTAGGAAGATCATTCAGACCCTCTAGACATTTGATTGATCAAGACTATTCGTATCTGAGGAGAAAGACCTCTTTGGACAGCTGATGACTTCTTTGGAATGCATTCCTCATTCACTTCTAGGTATGTTTCTTCCACATGGACCCTTTCCCAGATATTTTCCTCTCTTCGGACACCCAGTAGTCTTCGAATAGGGCCACAGGCCCAATACATGAGGTTGGGCTTTTATCCCCCACAAATACCAAATAAATAGAAATTGTCATGTGGCAAGAGACAACCAAATACATATTCTGAAGTCAGGATTTCACCAAATAGGTGTTAATTGGTTGTTGGTGAGATAATGACAAAGCAGGAGGGGCCAGTGGCTTGAAACATAATCACGGCTATGTTATGCCCTTCTTGATCTAGCGGAAGCATGATATCAAGAGCATGGCTGTGACAGTAACATCTCATTATCACACATACACATTTGAGAGGCATTTAATATAAGAAACCAAAACAAATATTTAAAAACAGTAATTGAATATATGAGATAGGAAAACTTAAATAATAATAAAAAAGAAAGAAAATAATCGGATAAGTAAAAGAAAATTATTTGCTCATATATACTTGTGGGGATAAAAGCCCAAATTCGTATATTGGGCTTTGGACCCTATTTGAAGATGTGGGTACGTCCGAGGAGGAGTAAATGATTGGAAAAGGCCCCAGAGTGGAGAATCACGTAAGGAGAGGATAAAGGAATATAGTCCGAGGAGTGTATCCTCCTCGGATTTGAAGAATATCGGTCAAGCAAATACCTGGGCAGTTTGGGTGAACTTCCAAGAAGTCCCAACGATAAGGATGAACTTCATGCACATATAAAGATGATAAGAATAGGGAAATATCTAAAGAAAAAACTGCTACCACTGCATTTAATGCAATGTAGCAACTTTTCTGGCCACATTTATGTGGAGAAGACCCATGAACAGTACAATCTCAGCTGCCACCACTCATGGAGAACCAAAGAAAATACTTGATGGGACATGTACTCAAGTGAACGCTTTGATGAAGAACAAGTGTACGATGAAGATGGTTTAAAAGAAAACTATATAAATGTAAGAGACCTTTCATGAAAGAGGGGATCGGAAGAAAGAGAAAAAGAAGAAGAAGGAAAATTTACTGCAGCTCCAAGAATTGTATTAGCCTTTCAAGCAATAATTTATCTCCTCAGACATCAATTTATTCAAGTTCAAGTGTGTTTTTGTACTGGTTCATCTTTTAAAATCTTGATTATTTGTTGTTTAGTTCACAAACAGCTCAGTTCTTTCACCCACTCTCTACAAATTCATTGTATTGGGCTTATTGGGCTCACATACTATATCTTTTGGACTTGAGCTACAAATCTTGACCCTACAATACTTATCCGGTAAGGTAATCAAGTCTATTTCTAGCAAAGCAATTTATACATATCCGGATTTGTTTAGTTTGATATTTCTAGAAGAAGAAGAAGAAGGATATAGCTTCAAACTCAAAAAATAAAAACCGGAAATGTAAAAGAAATTAATAAAAGTTGTTCTTAGGAAGTTAATAGAGCAGTTTAAAAACCAACGTGATCGAGTGTATTGGGAGTGTGGTCCTATTTTATAGATAGTGTTTTACGTGGGAGTTAAAGAAGTTTTTTTTTTTTTTTTGCAATAACGGCATATGTTTTTTTTTTTAATCAGTAGATGTATTTTTACAAATGAACGTGTGTTTGTTTTAATTTTTTTTTAATAAATAGATAAAGTAATTTGAAAACCATCAGGAGAGTGGTTATGTTTTGTAGGCAATATTTTAATGGGAGTTAAAGATGTATTTTTACTGAGTTGCCCTTGCTTAAACGTAGGTTGTAAGTGTATTTTGGAACCAAAAAAATCCGGTCTAAATAGGGGAAGCTCCTTAAATAATAGTATAGACATGAGAGCGTGCTCAGAAACTCTTCTATTTTTTTGGTAAAATTTAATAATTCGCATCCATTATAATTTGGAATTACTATGTTTTTTAATCACAAAAAAACCCTAGAGGTGTGATGAGTATTATGCGTTAGCAGGTGAAATAATTTTTCATCACACCCCTAGGTTTTTTTTGTGATTGAAAAATGTAGTAATCCTAAATTATAATAGATGCAAATTATTAAATTTTAACCAAAAAATAAAAGAGCCTCTGAGCACGCACGTGAGCGCGTATTTTTTGCTAATAAATTTTGTAAGCTTATATGTAATGAATAAATAAGAAAAGAGGAAAATTATCTTATGAGAGATTCTCATGAAACCTCTCTCCTACAATATGTGTGGGTTTCCTCCTATACAGTCCTTACATATCTCCCACAAACCCACCTAAAAAGTTTTGCCTTTAGATATGTTTGTAGTCATTTTATTTGGAATTAAAAAAAAAAGCTTCATGAAATTTATTTGTTACTAAAATTTTGATCCGCCTTATATTTTTCTTTTTCACGATCTCCCTACTAAAATGTTTGGATAATCAAATTTAATGGTTACTAAAATATACTCAGAATTATCTATATCACTCCCCCTAGCTAACTTGCACTATCAAATGACAAAAAATAAAAAAATAAAAAATAAAAAATAAAAAAGAGAATAATATAAAAAATAAAAAATCAAGAATTCAATGCAACATGAAAAATGAAAAGAATTCTAAAATGAAAGAAAGAAAATAATCAAACAAAACGGTATATACCATTCAATTAGTAAAGTGTAAACAAAATGATTTCGAAAATTTGTTTGTGCCCTCTACTAGTCCACAAAGGTAGTTTCTCAATAAGACGAATAAATGGTAAAAAAAATCAGCTACTTACAATACATAATATTTACTTGAAAAAAAAAAATACATCTCTCTTAGATCCAAAGCCAGGGCAGCCAATTGTGTTCCCATCTTGCTGTTATCCTCATGTGCTTTGCACATGTACATAATATCTGCAAGAAAAGAAAATGGTAAGACCAATGGGCTCCACACAAAGCACAAAATGGTGTTGTAGAGTAGAGGCCTAGGCCAAAGATGCAAAATGTTCAATCCGAAATAAAACCAAATAAATTGTGCAAGCAAAGGAATGATCGAGTGGCACAACCATCCATTGAGTTCCATTGATTTTCTTACAAAATCAAAGAATTAATGGGATTTTGAGGAATGCTCTGCATATTGGGTTCCACAAAAATTCTGAAATAAATTTATTACAGCATAAATAAAAAAGCAACCCTACTCACCTTAGATTCTATATGACAGTGGTTGCAAACCGGGGCATTAAAAAATTGGACAACAATGAATGGAACTCAAAAGAAGAAAAACTGTAGACGTTGAGAGCAAAAACTCAGTTTTCGCAATCCAATAGATTTATTTATTTTTATAAAAAACGAAGCAAGAGAGTGTGTAATGACTTGGTGATTACCCTTTTAACTGCATCCATGGGATGGAATGAGATAAGGATGAGTGGCATTTGAAATTTGAATTCAAATGAGAGAGGTAACCGTGTAGTTAAAAGTTTAGAGCAGTTTTATGTAAAGATAAAATGATGTAAATTATTTGATAAAAAAAAAAATGTAAACTATTGAAGCAAATTGTAATCAAACGTGTATGTATTTATTTTATTTTATTTTTATATAGAAAAAAATAACAGCAACGTGGGTTGTTTAACTTATTTTTCTATTTTTTTAAAAAAGAAGTTAAAAAAAGTTTAAATTAATTGTAATCAAATGTGTAGATATTTATTTATTTTTTTTTTTTTTTTTTTGGGATAATAAATTTTTTTGATAGAAAGATAAACGTGAGGATGATTTTTTTTTTAAAGGAAAAAAAAAAAAAAACAATAGCAATGTGGGGTTGTTTAACCTTTTTTTTTTTTTTTTTTTTGGTTTAACTTGTTTTTCTATATTAAAAAAAAAAAAAAAAAAAAAAAAAAAAAAAAAAAAAAAAAGAAGAAGAGGCAAACGTATAGTTACTTTGAAGAAGTGAGTTAGTGGGAGAGTGATCTTATTTTGTAGAAAATATTTTAGGTGAGAGTTAGAGATATATTTTTGCAATGTTATCCTCAAGTTTTGCTCCTACTTAAATGTAGGCTATAGGAGTATTTTGGAACAAAAAAAAATCAGGTCCAAATAGGAGAAGCCTCTTAAATAGTAGCCTAGATAATAAATAATAAAACACTAGATATATTAGTAATTTTAAGATATAAAAGTCAAAATTCACCGAATTTCTCTGCCTCTTCCCAATTGTTAGTTTGTTACTGCCCAATTTGAGCTCATAACAAAAAAGTAGGTCCCATGGGAATTGCATCCTTCACATCAATTCATTTTATCTTCTCTCGTTAAACCAAATCAAAGAAATCTAATCCTTTCCCTTCTCATATTTCTCTTCCCTCATTTTTTTTTTCCTTTCCATCCAAATATGTAAGTCTTTAATATTAGCGACTTTTTGCAAATTCACCCTTAAATTAATATTAAAAAATAAAAATAAATGAAATCAGCTTGAAATACAACCTCCAAATCATATGAACAAGTTTTTTTAGTTTACACTCATACATTAAGATCTACGGACAGAATTGTTTTTGTAGCAAGAGAATTGAGTAAGCTCATTGTCCACTCTTTTTACATATTACATATCTGAAACTACACGTGAAAAGCACTTTGACAAAGAGTAAATCTCTTCGATTAGATTGCCAAACAAAGTTTTTGAAGGCGGCTGGCATGACACTAGATATAAGAGCGATAATAAATAAGGTGGGCATTGTAGTGGTACATTGATCTTCAAATGGTAGCTGCAAAAAGGTTTGTTTGGCAAGTATGGTACGAAAATGTGTTTTCACAATAAAAATAGTAACGATACCAGGCGTTAAAATGAAGCCAGTACACAGTACGTGACATAAAGCAGTTTTGTAGGTAATGCTGAAAAGAACCCCACACGTGGTCCACAAGCCACGTGAACCACTTTTGCAAAACCATCTTATCCGTTCACAGCTTTGAGGGGTCACATCCAACACTCCCTGTTGGTCTAAGTATTGCCCTTTTCCTGGTAGACCCCACCTGAAAATTTTAGAACCTATGCTGGTCCCACTTCAATGCAAGCATCAGAATCATATTCATATGTAGCCTCAGTACTTATCAAAGGCGTTCACGTGTCACGACCCTTTTGTTTTTGTTTTTACTCTCTCTCTCTCTCTCGATGAGCCTTTTTGAGTGAAAAAGATATATGTTGTGGCTCAATAGCATCGAATGAACAAAGCAACCCACGACCTTGGGCCTTGGAAATGGGCTCTTCCTTGCCCCAAGATGTCCCTGTAATAAATGAACACTTTTTGTTTTGGACACCCCAATTGTTTTTTGTCGGTTTTTTTTTTTTTTTTTTAATTACACTCTTAAAGTTAAAAGTATTTGGATTTTATATCCTAGAGTTTTAGAATTTGATTTTTACCTTCTAAGAGTAATAGCATCCAGGTTTCTAAATCAGTCTCTATTTTACCGTCTAAAAAGTTACTTTATCTATTATACAAATTTATTTTATAATTAACTCTACATCTCAGTTTCTATTCTTTAACTACCTCAGTTAAATATTCTTTTTTTATTATTTATTTGTCATTTCTTTTTTTTATTTATTCTTTTTCTCTCATTCTTTCTGTACAATAACCACCACAAATCCAATAAAAAAAAAGAACCATCACTAGCACTAGCACCAACACCAACCCACCACCGTTGCACTACAAACCTGACACCACCACCACCACCAACAATCCACAAAAACTCACAATCCACCATCAACATTCAACACCCAAAAAAAAAAAATCAGAAACCCACGGTCTCTACCATCGTGAGCACAACCCAAACCCACGACAACCCAAATCCACGACGAGCACACCCACGGCGAGAAAACCCATAGCAAACCCACACCACTCAAATCGCAAGACCCAATCTATAGCCCCTTCAATCCACTGCCAAAAAATTGAGAGAGAGTGTGTCTAAGAAAGAATAGAGAAGAACGAAGACAAAGAGAAGAAACAGTGAAGAGGCAGAACAGAAGAAAAGAATAAGAGAAAAAAGGGAGTGGAGAGAGAAAATAATATTATTTTATTTATACATACTAGCTACAGCAAGTTCTAAATACCCATACTTACTGTAGCTAGGATGGAAAAAAAATATAAGTTTACATACCCGGATGTGGGGGGCTTTTACGGCTTTAATGGGTAAAATAGTAACTAGGGGTTTTTACACCCCCTAATGCTAATGCTCTAAAGTTATATTCAATTTGCATCAATAGCCCATCCATCTATATTTTCCATTAAATGCCACATAAACCATGGACAGAGGGTTGGTTGACATAAACATAATATAATTTCAGGGTGTAAAATTCAAAAACCCCCAAACTTTAAAGGTTTAGTTTGTACTTTTTCCTTTTTGTATGTGTGTAGCCACATGTAGCTTTGTTAGGTTTGTATTTATTTTTAGGAATCAATCCCAAAAATTAACATTGATTCAAAGAAGATAGATTGTTGTTGACGCACCTCAAAATAACTCAATTGTATAAGAGAAACCAAGCCCAAAATCTTAGAAGCTAAACATGTGTGATAAGTGAGCTTAAGGGTTGTCAATGGGCCGAGTCGGCCCATTTTTACTTGGCTCGTGAGCATAATGGGTTGGGCATAATGGGCTATTAACTAGTCAACGGACTGGGTCGGGCTGGGCCAAAAGAAAAAACCCCAACCCATGAGCATTACCCATTTTATCTTTAGCGGGCTAGGCTATTAGGTTGGGCCTAATGGGCTACCTATGTGCTTGTGTTAGCATCTTATTTTATTATTTTCTATAAGGAAAGAATCAAATTTATTTAAAGGAAAGAATCAAAGAATTTAAACTTAATTCAAATTTTTTATGATAAAATCTATTTAATTTTTGTTTTGTTAATGGAAACCAATTTATTTTTTTTATTAAGGCTTTAAATGGTTTTTAATTTTTATCTTTAATAATAATAAAAATGTCAAATGGTTAAATAATTAAAGTAGCTAGACTACTAGAAAAATATTTATTTAGTAAACTAAGTTTAACACAATCACTTTAAGTATTTTAGTGGTTGGGGGAATTCTCTTAAGAAATTCCTACATAATGTCTCAAGATTAATCTTTCACACTCCTTCTATATTTTTTTGTTTTGAATTCTGAGTTATTAACCGCCCGTTAGCCCGGTGGACCATCAGGGTATTGGGTTAGGCCATGGACAATGGGATATTTGGTGACCCCTATGAGCTTTGATTCCAGTAACTCCAAAAACACAAAAAATTAAAAACTATCAAGTTACTAATAGTAAATAAAAAGTGTTAGTGGTGGGTTTAAATAAGAATTTTACAACACGGGATCCCCAGGCCCATTTGGGCCTTGAACATCAACCTTACAACGTGGCCCATGGCCAGTGGCGACGCCACGTTTGGTTCAGGGTGTTCCCAGGAACACCCTGACCTGAAAAAAAAATGTATATATAAAAATTAAAATTTTTTTATTTATTTACCCTTAAAAAAAAATTAGGAACACCCTCAAAAAAATTAGGAACACCCTCAAACTTTTTTTTATGCCAAACAAATTTTGAACTAAAATCTAAAAAAAAAAAAAAAAAATTGTAACAGAGAATCTGAAAAAAAAAAAAAAAAAAAAAATTGGTAACAGAGAATATGTGAGAAAATGATTATGAAATAAGAAATATCTCTTAATTTGGGCGAGGAGACGAACTAAGCTTTGGAGGAAACAGAGAAAGAGAGGAAACTGCAGCTTTGCCGTTGCTTCTTCTTCAGAGTGAGAGAGCTCTGCCGCTGCTTCTTCTTTTTTTGTTTAGACTTTTTATTTATTTATTTTTTTTTTTTGATAAGGAGAGAAGAGGGCAATCTTTTTAAAAAGTTTGGTATAAATGTGGGGTGGATATCCTTTGGCCACGTTGATGGTTAGGTGAGAGAGGCAAACCACTTTACTTTTTTCTTTTCTCTTTTTTTTCTTTTTTTTTTCTTTTTTTTTAATGAGAAATACGTTTGTGATATGGCTTACATGGGTTTGAGTGGTCAATCAAAGGCAAAGAATCTGAATTATTTGCATTTTGTACGCCGGTAAGGTTATTGCAATATTCAAGACAAGCATCAAATATTTTTATAATAATTAAATACAATTTTTTTAGAAGAAATATTTAGATGTGAAATTATATTAACATAGATAAATATTTTTAAATTAAATAATGGTTTTGTTAAAAATACTAAAAATTATATATGATTATAAAACTTTAAAACCATAACCTTTTTTTTGGGAGTTTGTTTAGGTTAACTTCTTTCTCTTCCTCTAAAAAAATGATAATTTATTTTTCTTTTAATTTGAGTTAAATTTAACATGAAAATACTTCTAAAATTTTATATCTTTTTTTTAGTAAATATCAGTAGCTATATTCTTATTTATTTAAATTTATTATTTTTTATAAATATTTATTTGTTAATTAAATTATTTATGACGTCACCGGTTTGACCACCGGTCGGACCTTAGTCCTACTAGAAAATCGGTAACCAGTCCCTTTTTCGATTCTTTTACCATACCGGACAAATATTTGATAAGAAACCACGTACTCAAGGAACACCCTAGAAAAAATTCCTAGAGTCGCCATTGCCCATGGCCATAATCCCTTTGCCCGAAGCTGGGCCCTAAGCCTGCTGGGGACCATGGGCCCGGGCCCCATGCCTTTGTGATCAATCCAAAGCCCATTCGGCATGCAGTTCTACTCTACAAGTCAGAGTTCATAATCTGAGACTTGCCCGGCTAATCACATCTCGAACGGGAACTTGATTGCTCGGGAGCCTTATATCTCGGCTACCCGATATTGCCCTATGGAATATCACTGCCAAACATCCCTCATGGAGTGGGAATCAGTTTCAATGCCACTACCACCTTACCCACCTAAACTCCCACTTAAAGACAATAGAATTGGACCTTCATTCGCACTAATAGAGAGAAATAATCATAACACATCCACTTATCTTGGCCTATAAATATGAGAAGAGGATAAGGAATTGGAGGTTGGCAATTCTGGAAAGAATACTAAGAGAAGAGAGCAAATACTCAAAGAGAGCAAAGGAGTGATTCTGTGAGGAAGAGGGAAAGGCTTGACGAAATAGAGGTGTATTTGAGTTGTTGAGCACAAAACTGCTTATAGTAGGAAATCCAAAGCCCACAATACAAATAGATTGTGAGCCCAAGTAGAGGTTAAGCCCAATAACCATATTTTGGGTATGCACAATTGGCGCCGTCTGTGGAGATCTCCTACGTAGTTGTGATTCCGTCAAGACGTGCACGGGAAGATGTTTGGGGGTCAACCAGGGAGTTATGCTGAAAGTGACTCTAGGAGGTCTTCACGAGGATCCACATGGCGGGAAAGGTGCAGAAAAGGCGCGAGGATAGGGAGCATGAGGAGGAAGGGCAATCCAGACTCAAAGAGGGTTCGTTTCAAACGTACCAGACAGTATCCGGCGCCTCGAGGCACAACTGTTTCGACAGAAGGGAGGAGGAGCTTGAGTAGAGGGATCAGGAGCTCGAGTGTCTATGTAGGCTGGTGAGGGATTTGGAGTTGGAAGCGAGAGGTAGGCGTAGGAGAAGGGACCACGAGGAGCGAAGGGAAAGGTCGGCTAGTGTCGTGGATCACCGTGGAGCAGGATCCCATTAATCAGGGTCTCATCGGCACCGGGATCGCTCACGGGAATATGCAGACTAGGATTCGATTTCCCCAGAGGGGGGATGACCTCAGAATGCGGCTATGGATGCTATGAGCCGCGCGCTATGCCGAGCTACCCGATCACCATTCTCGAGAGACATTGAAAGGGCACCTATGCCGAACAGATTCACACGATCGCCGTTCAATTCTTACGATGGAAAGACGGACCCGGTAGAACATATAAGTCATTATATTCAAATGATGTCTTTGCACGCTTATAATGCTGCACTAATGTGTAAAGTGTTTCCCTCGAGCCTCGGCCCCATTGCTTTGAGATGGTTCAATGGGTTAAGGAAATGCTCGATTCACAGTTTTCCCGAATTGATTCAAGGGTTTGGTGTGCAGTTCATGACCTGCAGCCAAGTTTCGTAGCCTGTGGACGCGTTGCTATCAATGAAAATGGGGGCTAGGGAAACCCTCCGCAGTTACGCTAACTGGTACTGGGAACTGTACAACGAGATTGGCAGAGGTAATGAAAAAATCGCAGCGAGTACATTTCGGATGAGGTTGCCTGAGGATTCCGAATTATGGGAATCGTTGACGAGGAGGCCTCCTGAGGATATGAGGCGCTGATAAGGCATATCGAGGAATATAAACGATTGGAAGATGACTGGTTACAAAGTAAGGGCAATGCCTCAGTCATAAATCATCCTCGGCATATCGGCTTTCAATCCAGACCCTAGAAGGATCTAAGGATTCAAGAGCCAGGGCCACAGATGGGAGAGGTGAATGTAGCCTTCAAGGAACCGGTGCACAGGATTGTGGATCAAATCAAGAATGAACTGTATTTTCGATGACCGAACAAAATGGAGGGAGACCCGTCTAGGAGAAATCACAACTTGTATTGTACTTACCATAAACATAAAGGGCATACCACCGAGCAGTGTAGGGTGTTAAAAGATCATCTAGAGCAGTTAGTGAAAGCGAGGTATTTGAAAGAGTTTGTGGTGGACCCTATGAATCAGGAAGCCAGGCAGGGTGCTCGGTTGTGAGGGAATACTCTCCCACCCCCTTTGGGGGTGGTAGAAGTCATCCACGCAGCTCTAAGAGGCGCTCAGGTGTCTAGGAAAAAGGGGGTATTGGCCATGGTACCGGTGGAAAGTTGCATGGGCGAGCAACCCTCTGAGAAGAAGTTGAAGTACACTCAAGAGCCCATTGCTTTTAATGACAACGATATGGAAGGTACAATGCAACCACACTACAATACTTTGGTGGTTACAGCCCAGATAAATGGCTTTATAGTGAAGAGGATACTGATAGATTAAGGGAGTTGTGTAGATGTGATGTATCCCGACCTGTACAGGGGGCTTGGCTTGAAAAAGGACGACCTATCCAAGTATGATACGCCATTGATGGGGTTTGACGGCTGTAGGGTGATCCCAGAAGGACAGATTTCACTTCCCGTGAATATGGAAGGTAAGGAGGTGATCGTAACGTTCATAGTGGTTGCTTCTTTCACCCCGTACACTGCGATCCTTGAAAGGCCATGGATTCATGCCATGGGGGCTCTACCGTCCACCTTGCATGTAAAGGTCAAGTTCCGCACTGAGCAGGGAATTGCCATAGTAAGGGGCAATCAGCAAGTAGCTAGGTAGTGCTTGGTGGCCGCAGTTGACCAAGGAATTAAGCAAAAGGAGTCAACTGAGGAGACTCCATTATAGCAATTACAGGAACCGCAGGAGGTAGTAGGGACCAGCTGTGTTAAGGACCTGGTGAGAGTGAAGATATTTCCAGATGACGATAGGAGTTTTCTGATTGGAGTAAGGGTGAATGACGAAGAGAAGGTAGAGATGTTGTTATTTTTTGTATAGAACGTAGACATGTTCACCTAGAGCCCGTATGAGGTACCCAGGGTGGACCCAAGTTTATAGTTCACAAGTTCAACATGGATCCCCTATGCCCTCCTAAGAAGCAAAAGCCGAGGAGGTCAGCTAAGTAGCATGTCAATGCTGTCAGACAAGAGGTCAAGAGGTTGAAGGAAGCTCGGGCTATAAAGGATATTTTCTTCCCATAGTGGCTTACAAATACCATGGTGGTAAAAAAGAAGAACGGTAAATGGAGGGTCTGTGTTGACTTTACTAACCTGAATCGAGCGTGTCCAAAGGATCCGTTCCCGATTCCTAAGATTGTTCAGCTGGTAGATGCCACATATAGGTATCCAATGATGAGCTTTCTGGACGCTTTTCAAGGTTATCACCAGATTGCCCTAGTTGCCGAGGATCAGGAGAAGACAACATTTATAACCCCTGATGTTAACTATTACTATACCGTGATGCCGTTTGGGTTGAAAAACGTCAGGGCTACATATCAACGAATGATGACAAGAATGTTCCGGGACAAGATATGGTGTACAGTTGAGGTGTACATTGATGACATGGTAGTGAAAAGCAAACAGGAAGTGCAGTACATCGATGATCTCAAAGGGGTGTTCGAAATACTTCAACAGCACAAGCTGCGACTCAATGCCGAGCAGTGTGCTTTTGGAGTGGGGTCTGGCAAGTTCCTAGGGTATTTGATCAGTAATCGAGGCATAGAATTCAACTCCGACCAAATTCAAGCAGTAAATCGTCTTAAACCACCGAGCAATCCAAAGGAAGTCCAAGTACTGACAAGCATGTTAGCTGCCCTCAACCAGTTTATCTCTAAGTTTGCAGATCGTTGCCATCCATTCTACCAACTTTTGAAGAAGTGGAAGGAATTCCAATGGAGTGAGGAATATGAAAAGGCTTTTGATCGGTGCAAAACTGCAAGTGCACAGTATCGTAGTTTTATAGTAAAGTGATGAGAAGAGTATCGTCCTCAAGGATTGGTCACTTACTTTTGACAAGTACCAAAATTATGCTAATCTCGATTTTATCTAGAGAAGTCACTAAGGTTTTTGTAATTGGAATTTAAAATAAAATCAATTTAAAGAAAATGCGCAAAGGAAAAGAAAGATGTTGTTTGAAGATCAAATTGATGGGAAGAAAACTTCTAGGAAATCGATTTCACCTAATTCCTTACTATGCTTTACTCATCTAGCTAATTGAATTTAATTCTCTCTATTTGTTAGTAATCTCCACACTCTTCCAAAAGCCTCTTTCGATAGTCAATTGGAAACCATCTTGTTCATCAATTTACACAAGAGTATGCAATTTAATAAAGCAAGAAAGCATTAAGACCAACGATTTTAATACTACATAGGTTCATACAAGTCTTTCGATCTCTATATTTACCTATGCTGAAATATTCAAGATCTATCCTATAATTCCCTCTTTCGACAGCAAATCACAAGATCAAAATCATCTAATTAATGGCTAGTTAATTAGAAGCAATAAGCTCAGAATAAATCAGGCAAACATGAAAAGAATTAATTCAAATTAACATAGAAAAGCAAGCATAGTTCGGAACTAGATTACATCGTTTTCCTAGAATAAAGAAAATTTAGTTCATGCTAAAAATTAAATTCAACAATAACGAATTCACCATAATTTTTCTGAGAAGATTTGAAGGGAAAATAAACGCTAAAAAATCTGCTTCAGCGTTCCTCTGTTCAGCCTTTTTCTCTTTCAGTTTCAGCGCCTCCTTCTTTAAGTTTCAGCGCTTCCTTCCTTTTATTTCAACCCCCAGATTTTCTTTTCTTCGTTCAGCCTCCCTTTTCTTTTCAGTTTCAGCTCAGCGCCCTTCTTTCTTTCTTTCAATTCTGCACCCCTCTTTATTTTTTCAGTTCCACCTCTTTTATTTCTCAAACGTGGTGCCCTTTTCTGCTTTAGACGTGGTGCTCTTTTCAGCCCACAAACGAATTTCTTTTCAGCCCATTCACTTAATCAGCCCACTCTTCTTTCTTTTCAGCCCATTCACTTAATCAGCCCACTCAAACATGTTGCACTTTTTCAGCCCAAAACCTTGCTTTCTTCAGCCCTCTGTTTCAGTTCTCTTTCATTTGGTTAAATCTTTATTTCCTTCAAATCTGAAATAAAATTTAAATAACAATAATGAAGTATAAAATCAACAAAAATAAATAAATAAATAAAATTAGACTAAAGCTTAAAGTTGAGAAGTGATAAATTATGCCAAATTATGCAAGGCATCAGCTTTCTACGAGTTGAAAGAATATTTGGTGCGGGGGCCCATGCTGATAGCCCCAGAACCCGGGGAAGATTTATTCATGTATATTTCGGTGTTGGAACATGTCGTGAGCGTCGTGCTTATTAGGGATTGGGAAGTGCAACAGCCAGTATACTACATCAGTAAGACCCTAGTAGATGTCGAGACAATGTATTTACCCTTGGAGAAGTTAGTATTAGCACTAGTGCATGCTATACGGAAGTTGACGTATTAACCGAGTATCCTCTATAGTCGTTATTGAAGAGACCTGATTTCATAGGAAGAATAGCTAAGTGGAAAACTCGGCTAGGCTCCTTTGACATTAGGTACAGGCCAAGAAGCTTGGTGAAGGGACAAATTCTCGCTGATTTCATTGCAGAGTTTTCCCCGAGAGGGGAGAAGGAGATGGTCTGCCCTGTAGAGGTAATCCCATGGAAGGTGTTCGTGGACGGTGCATCCAGCGCATTAGGAGTCGAGGCTGGGATTGTAGTCATCACCCTAGAAGGAATAAAATTGGAACATTCCTTTAGGTTAGGCTTTAAGGCCTCTAACAACGAAGACGAGTATAAGGCCCTACTGGCCGGGCTAAGAGTTGTATCAGATCTAGGTGCTAAGGAGGTAGAGGTCTGTTCAGATTCTCGGTTAGTGGTCAATCAGGTACATGGAAGCTTTGAGGTGAAGGATCCTCGGATGATGGAGTACTTACAGTTGGTGAAGCAAACTATGGACCGCTTTTTTAGTGTCAAATTGGCTTAGGTGGCAAGGGGGCAAAACTGGCATGCTAACTCATTGGCCACATTGGCGTCATCATCAACCGAGGGAATTCCTCGATTAATAAAAGTGGAGCTGGTGGTAGAACCAAGTATCAGTGTAGGAGTAGCTATCTCACTTGTGGCAACGGTTGAGCCATATTGGATGGATTCGATCATCAACTTCTTAGCCGAGGATTGTGTGCCCGCTGATGAGAAGGAAGCAGAAAAAGTATGCCAGACAGCTGCTCGGTATTGGTTGTCCGCCGATCGTAAGCTATATCGAAGATCTTTTGACGGACCTTACTTGCAGTGCTTACACCCCAGCAAGATTGAGGAACTCCTAGCCGAGCTACATGACGAGGTGTGCGGCAGTCATATAGGGGGACGGTTGTTAGCTCACTGGGCAATGACCCAAGGATTTTTGTGGCCAAGAATGCAAAGGGATGTTGCCGAGTATACACGAAAATGTGAGCAGTGTCAGAGGCACGCCCCAATGATCCATCAACCAGCGGGGAGCTTAAATCCCATTAGTAGCCCTTGGCCCTTCTCAAAGTGGGGATTGGATATTGTTGGACCATTTCCCCAAGCTACAAGAAATCGGAGGTTTGTCTTAGTAACCGTAGATTATTTCACCAAGTGGGCTGAGGAAGAGGCATTGGTGAACATCCGAGACGTGGATGTTAAGAAGTTTGTATGGAGAAACATAGTGACAAGATTCGAGGTACTAGAGTCTCTAGTGTTAGACAATGGGTTACAATTTGACAGTCGAGCTTTCCGCGAGTTTTGTAGCAATTTCGACATCACAAACCGATATTCTACCCCGACATATCCGCAGAGCAACGATCAAGCGAGGCCACTAACAAGGCCATTGTGAACGGGTTGAAAATGAGATTAAAAGGTGCTAAGGGCAGGTGGGCGGATGAGTTGCCTAGTGTTCTATGGGCATACCGAACAACCACGAGAAGGTCTACGGGAGAAACCCCATTCTCTCTGACCTATGGAGCGGAAGCAGTCATACCAGTAGAAGTAAACTTGTGCAATGCCTGAGTTTTAGGATTCAGCCCCATCGAGAATTCAGAGTTGATGCTGAAACAGTTGAATTTGTTGGAAGAACACTGGGAATCAGCGACTATATAGCTGGCAGAATATCAGCAAAAACTTTCCTGGAGATACAACAGAGACGTGAGGAAAAGGGAGTTCGGAGCGAGAAATCTGGTACTCCAAAAGGTGGTGGGGAATGCACGGGATGTCAATGCAGGGAAGCTAGTGCCAACTTGGGAAAGAACATATAGGGCCACCACCATCGCGGGCGCAGGAGCGTACTATTTGGAAGATTTGGATGAAAGGCCACTTCCCCGGCCATGGAATGCCCACAATCTAAAGAAATTCTATCACTGATTACCCCTATGTGGGGATATGAATTGAATGTAATATATACATTTTATTAATTAATACAAAAGTGATGTTTGTCCATGCAGATGTATTTGTACTTACAATTTCAACGTTGCTAACCCGTTAGCCCTAATCAGCATATGCGAAGAGGACTAAGGCCAACTACTCTAAGGACAAAAACCTGCTTCTCGATTCGATTTTCATCACCGAGCAGGTGGAAACCTAATCTCAAAAAATTGTAACTTGTCCCCGGATTCTATTCTGGATATCAGGTACATAGGGGTCAAAACCGATCAATTTCAAAAATCATTGGCTAGATCGAAACCAATCTCTTAGACTCAATCCCAACCATGGAAAGGTAACCACTTCACACTAATTCTTTATAGAACAAGCCAGACTAGATCAATTTCAATTCTTATTACCGAGGAGTCAATTCTTTCTAGGCATAGGAAACCTCTTCCAGGCAGTCCCGGTCATTATACACGCACAGGTACAATTTACCCTTTTACGGACAAACAAGAGAATAGTTTTAATCACCATTCAAAGGGAAACAGTGATCAGACCTCCCGGTCAATGAGAATACATATGCATAAAAGAAAGAAAAAAGCAGGCAAAACATGACAGAAAAGAATAACTAAGTAGAAAAGATTCGCAAATATGGATAAACCAAATGTCTGTTCACGCATAAAAAGTAAGCGGAAGCAAATTATTGTTTGGTCACCACAGCTTGGTGACATAGTCAAACCAAGTAAAAATAAAAAAGATTAATTAAGCAAAGCACAAATTAAATCTGGGTAATCAGGTTAAAGGATCAGCAAGCTAGAGTTGGGCGGTGCCCTCGAGTGGTTGCTCCATTACATTCTGGGTTGGCTGAATTGATGCAAGCGGCTAAAGCTGGACGTTATCAACTGGCAAGTCGCTAGCACGAAGGTTGCTGGTGACCTCCAAGTTATCTAACTCCACATGGGAGTCAATTGCCCACACTGACTCCCTCATGCTAGGAGTCTTTTCCTCGTCAACAGGGCCGGGAGGATTCTGGACAGCAAGAGAGGTATCAGGGAAGGGGATCTGGTCAGGGTTCCTTAGTGGGGAGTCTTTAGGGACCCCTATGGCTTGCAATGCGGCCAACCACCCTTCCTCAAACCTGAGCTTTTGGGCTTGACAGACGATCGGCTCTGCAAAATTCTCAGCATCAGCAAAACCCTCATTATACCATTTGTTTTCACAAGCTTCTAGGGCTGCTTTCAAATCGGCTAACTTCTTTGCTTGAGCAATGTTCAGGCTCTCGGCCTCTACCAATTTGAGCTCGATATCGCCCAGCTTCATGTCCAATGCAGCAGCCCTCTTTCCATGGCCTCGGCAGCTTTTACTTTCTCCTTCGCTGTAGCCGCGGCAACATCCTTGAGAGCTTTTTCCCGCTCAGCATCCTCGGAGAGCTCCTTTAGCCTCTCATTGAGGACGTTGGTCAGCTACACGGCTTGATAACATGACAATGACAAGTATGAAAACACGAGGAACGCACACGTACCAAAACAAATGAGAAATAAAGAGAAGTAATTACCGCAATGGTGTGCCACTGTAGCCACTTGGCCACGGACTCCTCGGTCGCATGAGGGAAAACGTGAACATCCTGCACCAAACTCTGTGCAACCCGCCCCCCTTCGCCCTGAGACCATGTCCTTACATTGGCAGATGCAAGTAAGGGCCTGTCTTTGAGGTTAAAGGTGGGCTGCCAGATCGCCTAGGACCGCGAGGAGGCCGCCACATTTGTCTCGACTTGGGTAGGCGGCTCCCGGATAATGACTCCACAAGAAGGTTGAGGGGGAGTTCTTGTGGGCACACCCTCAGAGCCTACGAGTGGTTGCTCGGCCGTGCGCTACCTCTTCCGAGAACAGTCGGGAGTAGGAGGAGGGGGAGTCGGGTCTCTGCCCCTAGGCTCTAACTGTTGTGGGGTTGACCAAGTGCCAGGCACAGAACAGTCAATGGTCATCGTCTTCCTTGTCACCATCTCGTCACCAAGATTAGATTATGCTCCCGAGGAATTGACTGATTCAGCCATTGCTGGCTAAACCTCTTGGACGGGGGCTTTGGGTTCAACGGGCTCGTGGACCTTGTGATTTTGAGACACTAGCTCAGCCGAAGCGTCCCTCATTGGTGCGAGTTCGTCTGAGGCCATGAATCGTGGGCCGAGGTCACGTGCTTCGCCTAGAGTTAGTTATGGGGAGAGGAAATTCACATGCCGAACATCAATATAAGAGAGAAGTGGACTATCTACTAACAAAGCTTGACTAAATGTTTGCCAGGTGGAATACACAGGTTCAACATCGAGGATCAAATGTGATGCTCGGAGTTTTCCGTCCGAATGAACAAAAATTTCTGACCTAAGTACGAAGTTTAGGTCTCTAACATGCACTACTCTAAAGTCCGATCGGAACCTTTTGCTCTCTACATAGAAACAATATAAACGCTGGTTAGTGACCATTAGATCAAAATAATCATAAGTGCAGTTAACAAGTAAAAGATGTTCAGTATCGACCAACATCACGCGACGAAAGCGGACAAGAGAGCTCATCGACGAGCCAATTGCCGCTCACCCGGGCAAATTCTCCAGCCGAGTTTCTATTTGAGTCAGGTAGGCATGAAATAAGCCATACCCGCATGTCCCTAGTCTTTAAATAATAATCTGACCTAATGTTTCCGCATAAACTATACATGAAGTTGATGTCATGATGGTTCAGTTGCAGACCAAACATTTGATTTAGCCTACTAACACAACTCACCACTTGGTAAAAATTGGGGGGGGGGGGGGAGTTGGTCGGGACATAAGCCGTAAAACCTAAAAGTGCCTATTATGAGAGGGTCAACGGGGAACCTGACCCCACCCTCAAGAATAGCCATAAGGGGGAAAAATACTGTGTTTAAGCTGGTGCGCCTATGGAGGTCGATATCGCCCTCGTGACAGTAGGCGATATCAACGTCTCCAGGGACATTGTAGGCTGCTCTAAAGCTTGCCAAGGACGCTTCTAAGGATAGAAGGTGTGAATAACTCATTCCTAAACTAAGAATCCTAAACTAAGAATCCTAAACTAAGATTAAGGGAAAACTAAAAGAGGAAGTGAGATTAAAAAG
Source organism: Quercus ilex subsp. ballota (assembly GCA_032727855.1). NCBI lineage: Eukaryota > Viridiplantae > Streptophyta > Magnoliopsida > Fagales > Fagaceae > Quercus > Quercus ilex. The sequence continues at coordinate 39,697,527 of CM064908.1, forward strand.
AAAGGCAGAGAGGACTTACTGTAGGCTCTAGGAAAAAATGGTGTTCTGGGCTGAAGGATGAGCGCATGAAAGTAGTATGCTCGGCAAAGAAGGAGTTGAAGAGTGGAGAATGTAAAAGTGAAGAAGAGACTCAGAAGGAACTATTTATAGGGGTTAATGGAGGAATAAATAGCATTTAATAAGTGAGGGGCAGGAAACTCTACGAATACCCATGGTAATTGCCACGCGCACTGCCTCGGTTCACGAACCGTCAGATAATGATGACTACTGAACCAGATAGCTAGATACAATGCACCTTTTAAGGGCGCATTAATGAGCCTTTTAACTAACCAGTACCTGCCCGTTAGACTTCCCGGATAGTTTCTGTCTCTTAGGGTCCTTGATCTGTCCTCAGGGGGCCGGATACAAATTAAGGGGGGGCTAATGTACGGCACGGGATCTCCAGGCCCATTTGGGCCTTGAACATTAACCTTACAACGTGGCCCATGGCCCTAATCCTTTTGTTCGAAACTGGGCCCTAAGCCTGCTGGGGGCCATAGGCTCGGGCCCTATGCCTCTGTGATCCAAAGCCCATTCGGCATGTAGTTCTACTCTACACGTCAGAGTTCATAATCTGAGATTTGCCTGGCAAATCACATCTCGGACGGGAACTTAATTGCTCGAGAGCCTTATATCTCGGCTACCCGGTATTGCCTTAGGGAATATCGCTACCAAACATCCCTCATGGAGTAGGAATCAGTTCCAATGCCACTACCACCTTACCCACCTAAATAGCCACTTAAAGACAATAGAATTGGACCTTCATTCGCACTAATAGAGAGAAATAATCGTAACACCTCCACTTATATTGGCCTATAAATATGAGAAGAGGATAAGGAATTGGGGGTTGGCAATTCTGGGAAGAATACTAAGAGAAGAGAGAAAATACTCAAAGAGAGCAAATGAGTGATTCTGTGAGGAAGAGGGAAAGGCTTGAGGAAATAGAGGTGTATTTGAGTTGCCGAGCACAGAACCACCTATAGTAGGAAATCCAAAACCCACAATACAAATAGATTGTGAGCCCAAGTAGAGGTTAAGCCTAATAACCATATTTTGGGTACGCACAAGAATCAATAAAAACTTACCGACTCAATTATAATGAAAACTAATTTATAAAAACTTGCCAACTCAATTAAAAAAAAAATACGCACGCATGTTTCTACTTAGTAAGCAACGGAACACATTCATAGTATTGCCAATAAAACTTGAATTATTTCTAGTTGAACAAGAAAATGGCACGAAAGCAAAATCATGCAAACTTTCTCTTCTTCTAATTTTATATATAGAGTTAGACATATGATTGGGATTTTTTTTTATGGCTCTAAAATATTAAACTCCTCATTTTTTACATTGAATTAACTCACTTAATATAAAAATTAAAAAAAAATAAACTTAATTGGACACATGGCACAAATTAGATTCCAATTAAAATCTAACTTGGATTCTAATAGGATTTTTAATGTGCTTTAACTTAGGTTCATTTTTTGAGTTAGATCAAATCTCACTCCTAGTTATTTTGGTGATTGAAAAATGCATAAATCTCATATATATATATATAGACAAAACTGAAAGAAAATTCAATTAGATTTTCATATTAGAATTCAATTAGAATCTAATTTTGCGTCACGTGTCCCATCTAAACTAAGCTTTTAAATTTTTGTGCCTAAGTGAGTTAATTCAGTGTTAAAGTTAGATTTCAATTAGAATTAAATTTTGTGCCACGTGTTCCATCTAATCTAAATTTTTTAATTTTTGTACCAAGTGAGTTAATTTAGTGTAGAAAACAATGAGTTCAATATAAATAAACCATAAAAAAAACCCTAATCATATATCTAACTCTATATATAAACTAGTTTGTAACTCCATACATATGCATGGATACATTTAAAGATATACAATAAGATGCATAATGTAATTCCTATATATAATTTAAATATTATCAATAGTCATTTTTATATTTTGTTAACTCTTTAAAAAATTTTGTAAGGATATTATTAGGTATAAAATGTAAATTGTCCATATTTTTTTTCTTTAAATTATTGTGAAGCACTTTTTTTAAATTTTTTACGATTTATTTATTCTGGACTCTTTGGTTTTTGTACTTAATAACTCACTTGGATGAATATTTATGATGTGGTCTCACATTTTATTCTAAAATTAAGAAATAAAACTCTTTAAGAATAAATAATTTATGACACATAGCGCAAAATTGGAACTCTAAATTGGAATTCTAATTTGAGTTTCTCTCAGCTTCACCTATTATTTTATATATGTAGAATAGAGGAAAAAAGAGTTTGAATGATTTTATATATATGAGCCATTTTTTGTATTACTAAAAATAATTCAAATTTATAAGTTATTTATGTCATATACTATGATAATGTACAGTCCATTACTAGCTAGGTTATATGGAAAGCTACACACACACACCAAAGGTTAGAGAAAATTCAATTAGATTCAAAATTGGATTTTTCTTTTGTTAGCTTTCCATAAAAATTAAATTATTTAGATTTTTTTGTTATTTTCTCTAAACTATTGAGCATATTTTTTATACTATTTCTATTCAGATATTTTGTATGCGAAGATCTTGAACCTAAAAAAGTATAATTGAGATGAATAATCCCATACACCTATCCTCATTCAAATTAAGAGATACTATTAGACCAATCTATTCTTTTTATTTTGTGTTGTATTTAGTAGAATTTCATGTACAATAATTGTGAATTGATATAGTATACGTAGTATCTAATTCTGATTTTCAAAATTATATATATATATATATAAAATATCAATGTAATGAAAAACTTGGTGTAATTAATATTATGAAAATTTTAAGGAAAAATCATTTTAGTACTTCTAAAATCATTTTAATAACCCAAGCTAACATTAATAACATTACTTCCATTTATCATTCCTGTGCGTAACCACAAGTTACACACACACACACACACACACACATATATATATATATGCAATGCTTAGAGAAAGTCAAATTAGAATTCCCAATTAAAATCCAATTTTGCGTCACTTGTCTAAATTTATGTTGGGACCACACTATAATTATCTTCCTAGGTGTTCAATTCAAAACTAAGAGAATATCCAATTAGATTCTCAATTGGATTCCCAATTTTGTTCCACACGTCCCATTTAAGGTTTTCAATTTTTGTACCAAATGAGTTATTGTGTTAATTTAATTTCTTAATTTTTCCGCGGTATTTATCACACATTGCAAAAATCAAGGAGTCAATTTTTTGTTTTTAATAAATGCAATGGATTTGGCGCTCATGTGTGTGTGTGTAGCCAAAGCTTAAATAAAATTTAATTAGATTCTATAATTGAAGTCTAATTTTGCACCATGTATCCTAAATTATTTATTTTTAGAGAATTCTATTTCTTAATTTTAGAGTCAAATGTTGGACCACATCATAAATATTCATTCAAACGAGTTATTGAGTACAAAAATCAAATAGTCTAGAATTAATGAATCATAAAAAAAAATTAAAAAAAAATGCTTCACAATATCAAATATTAAGAATTAATAAAAAAAATTAAAGGTTTGGCACCTCGATGTCGCCTCTTCGTCACCTAGAGCTGTAGTATGTTCCAAGGGTTGGGTTGTTCTCCCATTAAAGCGGTACGTGAGCTAAATTCAAAACGTCGTGAGACATTACCAAAAAAAAAAAAAAAAGACAATTCACATTTTCTACCTAATAATATTCTTACAATATATATATATATATATATATTTAAATTAACAAAATATAAGAATGACTATATATCAATAGTATTTAAATTATATATGTAGGAATTATACTATGCGTCTTAATGTCTTTTCAGTATATCCATGCATATGCATGGGGTTACAAGTTAGTCTGTGTATATAGCCAAAGCAAAGAGAAAATCCAATTAGATATCAATTGGATTCTCAATTTTGTGCCACGTGTCGTGTAAAAATTGAAGAGTTCAAATCCAATTAGATTCTAAATTAGATTTCAATTAGAGTCCAAATTTGTGCCATGTGTCCATCTAATCTAATTAGATTTCATTTGGATTCTCAATTTTGTGCCACGTGTTGTGTAAAAATTGAAGAGTTCAAATCCAATTAGATTTCAATTGGATTCTCAATTTTGTGCCACGTGTCGTGTAAAAATTGAAGAGTCCAAATCTAATTAGATTCTAAATTAGATTTTAATTAGAGTTCAAATTTGTGTAACGTGTCCATCCAATCTATATATATATATAGTAATAGCCAAAGCTACAAGGAAATCTAATTAGATTTCAATTGGATTCTCAATTTTGTGCCTCGTGTCGTGTAAAAAAGTTCAAATCTAATTAGATTCTAAATTAGATTCCAAATTTGTGCCACGTGTCCATCTATATATATATATATATATATATATAACCAATGCTTAGAGAAAATTTAATTAGATTCAAAATTGAATTTTGCTTTTATTAGCTTTCCATATAGATTAAATTGTCCATCTATATATATATAAGCATATTTTTTATATTGTTTCTATTTCGATATTTTGTATGCCAGGATTTTGAACGTAACAAATTTTAATTGAACTAAACGATTCCATACACCTATCCTCATTCAATTTAGGAGATACTAATAACCAATTTATTATTTTATTTTGTGTTGTATTTAATAGAATTTCACGGACAGTAATTGTGAATTGATATTGTATATGTAGTATCCAATAGTGATTTATTAAATTATATATACCTATCCTCATTCAATTTAGGAGATACTATTAAACCAATTTATTATTTTATTTTGTGTTGTATTTAGTAGAATTTCACGGACAATAATTGTGAATTGATATTGTATATGTATCCAATAGTGATTTTCAAAATTATATATACAATAGTAGTGTAATGCGAAACATGGTAAAACCAATATCATAAAAATTGCAAGAAAAAACTATTTTAATACATTCAAATGTCTTGGTCGAACTAATATTCTATATGTTTTTATAACCCAAGCTAACATTAATAGTACCACTACAATTCATCATTCCCATGTGTAAGCATGGGTTACATACTCGTATATATTAATAGCCAAAGTTAAGAAAAAATCTAATTAGATTTCAATTGGATTCTCAATTTTGTGCCACGTGTCGTGTAAAAATCGAAGAGTTCAAATCCAATTAGATTCTAAATTAGATGTCAATTAAGTCCAAATTTGTGGCACGTGTCCATCTAATCTATATATTACTAAAAGCTGAAGCGTAGCATTTAATATTGCTACGCTCAAGTTGAGCCACATCAGCAGCCATGTCATTACCATTTTTTTCCTGAATTTTCTTACAATTTAAAAATAGTTTTTTAAATTTAAAAATCCTAATAAAAAGAAAATAATTCCCAACCTTATCTCTTTCACGATTACAATTTTAGAAATTCCCAACCCTATCTCTTTCACGATTACAATTTCAGACGGCAACCCTTTGTGTTCCACAGTTATAATTTCAAACAGCAACTCTTTGTGTTCCATGGTTACAGTCTCAAACGGCAACCCCTCAACTTCCTAACGCCAAATTTTGGCTTTCTAACTCCTTCATCTCTTCCTCTCCTCACACTATATTAAAACTAAAAATATATATCTATCTATATATAATATAAAACACCACTCCTTATTGTTTGCAATTCAGTATTGTTGCTGACAGTCCAATATCACTTTCTTCTAATGCATGCATAAGTTTAGTTACCATGTATAATATATTTAGATTGTGTTTGGCAGGGAATGATGAAAAATTAGCTATTTGCAAGGATCATGGAGCTAATGTTTGCATCAATTACAAGATGGAGGATTTTGTTAAAAGGGTGAAGGAAGAATTTGGTGGAAAAGGTATTTTCTCAAATATTAAAACCTCACTTTTCTTCAACTATGAATTAGTGAAACTAAAGAATATGATTATTATTTTGTTAAGTGGACATTTTCATAGGGAGGTTTTTGTTATTGTCAAGGAAGTTAGTAAGTTATTTCCTTTTTCAAGGCATATAAGCTGCACTTTTGGGAGTATCTAGGATACCATGGAAAAGAAAAAACACTGCTAAGGGCCATGTTTAACTTTGCCTTGAGGTGAAAAATGAGACTACTTCATACAAAAATACAATCCCTCTGCAGAATGTACAACAATATAGAGATACAGCCATATACAATGAAGATTTCCATCCATGAGAAGTGGAAGCATACAAGCATAAACAAATTATTTTTGTATTTATTTGTATGTGAGTTTTTGTTGTTATGTTATTGCAATTTTAATGTGGAAATTGTTATATGAACCTATGAAATAATCATCAAGTTACTACTAACCTTGATTTATTTGTTCATATATACGCTAGAGATAACATATATAATATTATATCATGTTAATATGAAATTAATTGACATTTTTTTGATTTATTAGTACTTAATAAAGAAAAAAAATGTATAATATATTAAAATAAAATTTTCAAACTTTTCCGTGCATAGCACGGGTTAGCAACTAGTTTTTTTAATTTTTGAAACAAGTGAATTATTATATGCAAAAACCAAAGAGTCTAAAATCCGATTAAATTTTAAATCATATATGTAAGTACTCAGAAATTAAAGGCCCAAACCAACTTAGATCAGTAGTACCTTGTCCTTCAAACCAAGCCCAAACAATAGAATTTGTGAAGAGAGTGAAAAAATAATTCAAGTGCAATTCTAAGCTAAGTTCAAATCTAAGGCCGAAGGGCCCAGAGTAACAGATAAGTGTAAAGTAAATAACAATTGTGGATAATATCCTCCTCGGGCAGGTCTGAGGATCAATCTCTTGTATATATTTGGTTCAGGTTTGACACAAGATAATGCCTTATTCTATTCCCTTTTTTACTATTTCTTAAAGAAAATGTTCATCCCCTTTCTAGATGGATCCCCTTCCTTTTATAGCCTTTTTCCATGCATCTTAGCCCTCCTCTTCTACATGTCCAAGCATTTCTCAAGATACTTGTCCCATCAAGGCTCTGATGAAGGTGGTAGAAGGAGATGCTAGCTGTGAAGTTACTGTTCAGGGGTCATTTCTACATTAATATAACTGATAAGGTTGGTGGAGGGCATTTAATGCGGAGGTGGGTGGTATATCCTCCAGGAAGCTTCCTCCCATCATCCTTATTCAGGTTGCCATACCCTCTCCTCTCCTCGGGTCTTTAAGGGATATCAGTTGTCCTAATTCCCTTTCTCTCCTCGGGTAGGTGGAACTTTCGGAGCTTGCTTACCCCTCATTAACCTAGATTGTGAAGATTGTTCCTTTGTTGAGACTCCTCGGGCCCCACATAATATATTTATATATATATATATTGAGAAACTATTAAATATTTTAGAAATGTATAGTTTTAAAAATATATAAGCTAATACCTTGTATAATTTGAAAATCTTCTCAAAAAAATTTATAAATTGAACCATGTAATTATGATTATTTTTAAGGGTCCAGTCAATGTGTGCCCTAAATTAACCATCCATTTTTGGAAAATTTTTATGGAGAATTAAAAAAGCTGTCAAAATAACTAATTATTTTTTCATTTTTCCATAAAAAGTTTTCTAAAATGGTTTACTAATATGAGCTATAAGGGCACATATTAGTAAATCCCTATTTTTAATTGTACCCATGCATATGCACAAGATTACACACTAGCCTATGGGTTTGTTTAGATACTGTTTATTGCTGAAAACTGAAAACACCGTAGTAAAATAATTTTTAAATTTGTGAATAATGCCGTGGGACCTAGTTTTAAAGAAAAATTTGCTGAAATCTGTACTTGAGGGTCCCATGAACAGTGCACGAGACCCACACAAAAAACGCAGCCCATTCACAAACGCAAACGCATTTTGTATCCAGACTAACACTATATATATATTAATTGCCAAAGCTCAAAGAAAAAAAAAATTAGAATTTAATTGGATTCTCAATTTTGCGCCACATAACTCTTTTAATTTTTAATTTTGTGCAAAGTGAATTATTGAGTGTAAAAATTGAAGAGTTCAAATCCAATTAGATTTTAAATTGAATTTCAATTGGAGTCCAATTTTACACCACGTCTCCATTTATTTATTTATTTTAATTTTTGTGGCAAATAAATTACTAGGTGAAAAACTGAAGAGTTCAAATCCAATTAAATTCTAAATTTTATATATATAATGAGAAACAATTACATATTTTACAAATACAAGCTAATATCATGTATAATTTGAACATCTTCTAAAAAAATATATAATTCAAATCGTGTAATAGTGATTACTTTTAATTGTACTTATGTATATGCGTAGAGTTACACACTAGTTAAACTAACGATAATGTCCGTATAACATTACGAATCATATCTGTAATGCTTTGACCAAAAATACTAATATAGTGTTTGACTAGTTAAAAATCTAATGTTCAAGGTTAATTGTTTAAATAAAAAATTCAAGGATTACATTTGGATTTGACTGTCGCTGCATCTACATCTCTGACAAATGCACACAAGACATGAGCATCACACACGACACACACATAAAGACGGAGTGACATCAAATAAGACACATGGTTAGCAAAAGCAAAGAATTGATTTTGAGACAGAGCAAGCAAAGAACACAAAATGAAAGAGAGCTTGGATGATTGAAAACATCTTCATAAAGATTCACTACTTCTGTTAGAAATTAAGAAATGAAATTATTGACCAGTGTTCAAAGCACCCCAACTTAAAACCCAAATCAAAAAAAGAAAGAAGAAAATGCTTGAACAAGATGTCTATTAACAAACGCAGAAATAAAAAACAATCAAAATATTTGTCAAAAAATATAAATTGGGTAGAGGGTTTAACGTTAAGTCCTTAACAAAAGGGAGAAAGTTATATATATCCGGTTATATAGCCCATAAATAGGCAAACAAATTAACAAACAACAAATCTACATTTTCTATCCTATATTTGTAAAATAATAAAAATTGCATGGAATATGTTGTGCAAAATCATATTCCAAATCGTAACCAATTCAATGGTTCATAACTTCATATGAATGCAAAAAACTAATGGCCTCAGATTAATCGCAATCACAGTTCACAAATCACAAGGCTTCCACAGTTCCACCTAAGATGCAAACTTCAACCATGTCTTTATGTTATCCGCATTCAAACTTTTGTTCCATTCCTTAACATACTTTAAATACCATGCCCCTCTCACCATCTCTTAGATCCGAACAATTCTCAACCCAACCTTTCTCCTCTCCTTGGCCACACCTTGAACTGAAAACATGGGAAGCAAGAACATCAAAGTTGAAGACACTGACAAAAAGTTACCACATTGGTACCAAATGAGACCACAAATAGGCTTGAGAAACACCCTCATTTGGTTCTTCCTCATCGTCTCCATGCTCTACGTTATCTACTCCACTAATTTCATCCTCACCAGTGAACAACATAAATGTCCCACCTCTTTAGGTTCCTCCATAGAACAACACCTTCAAACGATCACCAACGCATCTTCCACCAATGAAAAAGACTTACAAGATGAAGTCATGCAACCTCTACTTCCACAAAAATCCCAAAGATATGACACTGAACTCAAACACATTGTTTTTGGGATAGCAGCCTCATCAAATTTATGGGAAAAGAGAAAGGAATACATAAAAGTATGGTGGAAGCCTAAGGTAACTAGAGGGGTGGTTTGGTTAGATAAAAAAGTGACAACTAGAAGAAATGAAGGGCTACCGGAGATTCGGATCTCTGGGGACACTTCAAAATATAAGTACACAAACCGGCAGGGACAGAGATCAGCATTGAGAATTTCAAGAGTGGTTTCTGAGACATTTAGGCTTGGGTTGAAAGATGTTAGGTGGTTTGTGATGGGTGATGACGACACGGTTTTTATGGTGGATAATGTTGTGAGGATACTTTCCAAGTATGATCATAGGCAGTTCTATTATGTTGGGAGCTCATCAGAGAGTCATCTTCAGAATATATATTTCTCATATGCCATGGCCTATGGTGGGGGTGGATTTGCTATAAGCTATCCTCTGGCCAAGGAGTTGGCAAAGATGCAGGATCATTGCATTCAGAAGTACCCAGCTTTATATGGCAGTGATGACAGAATTCAGGCTTGCATGTCGGAGCTAGGAGTACCACTTACCAGGGAACCTGGCTTTCATCAGGTAATTAAGTCTCTTTTGAGTTTTGACAAAAGCAGTGACTTCAAAATAATAGCTTCATTCTTTAAGCATTTAAAAGAGAACAAGGGGATTTCAGATCCACTTTCCTAATAGGAAAAGGTGCTAAAATAACAATGAATCATTGTTGCTTCAATTCATCAGTATATCGTTAAAAAAAATGTCTAGTTTCTTAATTCTAGATTGTGTAACATTTGTATTTTTGTAATTATGCAGTATGATGTCTATGGAAACTTATTAGGCCTTTTAGGAGCTCATCCTGTCACTCCATTGGTGTCATTACACCACCTTGATGTGGTGGAACCAATATTTCCACGCATGACCCAAGTCAAAGCCCTCCGACATCTCACACAATCCATCCAGCTTGATTCAGCTAGTATAATGCAACAATCAATCTGCTATGACAAAAATCGATATTGGTCCATCTCCATCTCATGGGGTTACGCGGTTCAAATCTTAAGGGGAGTGATTTCTCCCAGAGAACTAGAGATGCCTACAAGAACCTTTCTCAATTGGTACAGAAAAGCTGATTATACAGCATATGCATTCAACACTAGGCCTGTGACCAAGCATCCTTGTCAGAAGCCCTTCATTTATTACATGAGCACCTCTCGATATGATCGATCCAGGAAGCAAATAATTGGGATTTACTACCGCGATAAATCCCGGCCTCCTTACTGTCGGTGGAAAATGGACTCACCAGAAAAAATTGATTCCATTGTAGTCTTAAAAAGACCAGATCCTCTACGCTGGCAGAAGGTATTAGTGATTTCTTTAGCGTTCATTATCTAATGAAGTTTTTCACTCTAACCTGTAGGATCCGTTAATTAATTCTGTTTGATGTTGATCTATCGTGTTTTCAAAATATATATTATGCATTAAAATTACATCAGAGGAAACACTTGGGAATCCCATTTAGACAGTTACATGACATGAGAAATATGAAATTCTTTTCCATCAAATCCACACATTGTAAGAATTTATTATAATAGGACATTTTCAAGGGGGGAAAAAGATTCCTTCAGTAAGGCCAAGATAAGGGACAACATTTCAACGTTCCTTATTAGATGTGATTTTGGTTGAAAATGAGAGTTGTAAGACATGAATTCATGACATAACTCGCATCTAATTTTTCAAGGGGAGAAGTGCTAATGCTATTTTGACAAGAATAACAAACTAGTTTCTTCATAATCTCTAAATTCTTCACTAGAATGAATTCTGAACACATTTTATTCACAATTTTCTGATACATGTCAAATACATCATCCAAACAATATCTGAGTTTCTGAGTCCCTCTATTTTAAGTTGATGCCATTACTAACTGGATCACAAATGTCTTATGCAGTCACCAAGAAGAGATTGTTGTAGAGTTATGCCATCACATAAGAGCTCAACAATGTACTTATGGGTAGACAATTGTCGTGAAGGCGAGATTAGTCAGTTTTAGTAGCATCAAGGAACCTAAGCTTGATCTCTCAGTGTTCTTATCTTCTTATTTGAAGATTTCTCAAAGGCAGATAAGCGATGGAATCAGCGCTATGGGTGTTAATAGGATCAGAGCTCAGCAGAGATTGATTTGCAAGCTCAAATCACACCATTAAATCCACATATGAAAAGAAATTTTAAATCAACATCATTGATCATGAAATGAGTTAGCTACAATTAGCCATTTCTTGTTTTTTTCTTTTTCTCTTTTTATTTGTGTAATCTCGATACAGGAAATTCAATGAGCAATGTTATATCCATATAATCCAGTCACAGAAAGCCTCTATTAGTGAGAGAGGAAAACGATGTTGTGAAAATTTTCTTGTACTACTTCTTGGACTCTTAGCTCAAGCAAACATGATGCTGAAAGCAGCATCTCCCAGAATGGTTCTTAGGTCAGTTGTACTCACTAGATGTGCTTCCGTCTCATTATTGCTTGTCAAATTCAGAGGAACTGAGGTGTTTGGTGATGTTGCCACTGCCAGGATGGTGACATCAATATGAGTATCATTCAGAGGCACTGTTGTCTCAATTTGATGTATAGCTGTAATTAAGCCATCCTCTTTCACCAACTTTACTGCTTCCAAGCAAGGAAAAAAGAATGAAGTCTAATTAGGGATAACAATATGATATCTATTCTTGAAATCTTTATCCTAATGCTCCCAATGGATGCAGAGAACAGCAGAAAGAGGAACGCATCATAATCTTAAATTTTTGACTGTTTGAACCTAAGAAATACTTGCTTCTACTTAGACCAAATCCAAAAAATTTGGGTTTTTCTTTTCTTCATAAACATAACTTTCAATTTCTTTCCTTTTCCACAGTTTCCTCAGTGGCAAACGAAGCAAATGATAGAAAATATGAACAATAAAAGAAAATACAAAGGAATTAATAATATCTTCTAAGCTGAATAACTACTACTGAAATTGACATATTGATTCCGGCTTCCTAAAGAGCCCTACTTGGCTTATTATGGAAAAGAAAACGTAACCATAGTATTTCAACAGCCCTTTTCACCCTAAAAATACTTCTATAAGATTTCAAAGCAACGTCGTGGGATAAAATTAAGAACTTAAACTTAAGGCAATAGGATTAAAATATGGACATGCATGGTTACAAATCTTGAAAACAACAATCTCATGTTCTCATTAATTTTCTTCCTAGCCTGCCATTTCCACAAAAATCAAAGCAAATTACTCAATTTTCCTCTCAAGAAAGCTTTAGAGAGCCATCTACTTCAAACAAGAAACACATCTAAAAAAAATCTACAATATACTATCATTTCCACAATACAAAATTCACAAAGTGACTTAATGATATATGATAAAGAAAAAGAAAATAACAATAAAGAATCAACCCCATGTACCCAAAACAATAAACAAATCTAAAAATATCTCTAAAAAAGAATCAAATCCAAATGAAAATTGGGTTCTTGAAATTTTTTTTGTTTTATATATATATATATATATATATATATATATTCGTTTTTTCAACCTTACCATGATAGGAGAACCACCAGAGCAGAAAGAAGCAAAGCAGAACAATAACTGGAATGGCATGGAGGACCCACTTGCCCGCAGACCAGGGCAGTGAAATATTCTTGTTCTTCTTCTTCTTCTTGGTGTCGAGATGAAGATCTGCCATGTCATCTATCTTTTTTGGTGGACACTGCTTCACTTGTACTGGCTGCTGCTGGTTCACGTTGATGACGCAGTGCTCACCACTTCCATGTGCTCTAGATGAGCATGAAGAGGATCTCTGCAGCATTTGGGAGAGAGAGAGAGAGTGTGTGTGATTGAGGTTTCTGTAATGAGGTTTGAGAGGGTTGGCGTGGGATTGTGAATTTGAAGCTGAAGGGTCTCTGATTTTGTGAGCTTATTATGGCTTGGGTTTAGACGTTTAGTTAGTTATACTTTCTTAACGCATTTTAGGCGGGAAAATTCTTGCACGTGACAAAGTGAGACCGTTCAAGGAGACTTATATATTCATATATATATATATATATATATATGTGTGGTCAGTTAACGTGTGCACTTAATTAGAAAATTCTTCTTAAACAAAAAAAAAAAAATATATATATATATATATATAATATATTTTTAATAGACTATTTTAGAAAAGTTTTTACACTACTTTTATAATAAATATAAAAAACTGTTAAAGAAGTCTTATTTTGAAAAAAAAATCAAAAAAGTCGGTTGCTTTTTTCTTTCCTATAAAAAGTTCTTAGAAATATTTTCTAGACTAATCCCTTCAATAATTAGTTACAATTAGAGGGTGTGTATGGTTCGAGTTGAGAGGTTTTTTCAACCCAACCCAGCATGGGAGTTTTAAAAAATTCAATCAATCCAATGGCGGCTCCAAAAAATTATTTTAGGAGGGGAGGGTCAATTTTAACAACTTATTGGTCTTTGTAATTTTTTTAATTATTGAAGTTTTTTAATATAGCATTAACTATTAAAAAGATTTTTTGGGGGGGGGGGGGGGGGGGGGGTTCTATAGCAATATACTATTAAGGATTCAACTCAATAATTTAATAAAAAATAATATGCCTTCACTTCTTACTGTATCATACTCCATTGTCATTTGCCTTGTATCAAAAAAAGAAAAAGAAAAAAGATTTGTTTACCTTTCTCAAGATATAAATATCACTGCATATATCTTTATTACTAAGCTATTATTTGCAAATTAAATTAATGAACTTAACGTAATTTTTTAAATAAAATTCATAATAATATAAAATGATTAAATTGGTTATTAAAAAAAATCAAATCTGGTTTTTTTGTAAATAAAAAAACATGCAGGGATATTTGTAAGTTTTGAAACTTCAAGGAAGCTTCCTTTAAACCTTAAACTCCACTCCTTATTAAAAATAAATAAAATAAAAAAATCTCCACTCCCACCACCTACCCATGGAATATCACATTTATTACTACTATTTTTTATTTCTAAATCTCATAAGTTATCTCACTTTCAATTTACCTTCACAAAGTTTCAAGTGTAGACGATGAAGAATAAAATTTCAGGCTTAAGCTTCCTTTACCCCGCTTGTGAATTTATTTTATCTTCTACTTCCTCTTCTTTTTTTCTCCTCTTATGGTGTAGCTATGCATCTTTTAATTTATTGTTAGATCTTCCTATCCTATTTTATCAGTTTTTAGTCTTAAGGTGGTCTTCATTTTCTTCAGGTCAGGGGGTTCATTTGAACCCCCTGCCTTTAACGTGGCGCCGCTACTGATTCAATCCAATCCATCATAAGGGTCCAACCCAACCCACATGGATCCAATTTTATTATTATTATTATTATTATTAATAAATTGAGTATTAGTATCAATGTAACTCCATAAAGGCAAACATCACTAATGACTAAACAACAATAGAGAGAGTGAATGCTAGACAAGGACAAACCTACAAAGCAAAAAGAAAGAGAGAAAGGGACACGTCAAGTTTAGGAAGATGGACAAAAAAGTAAATAACAAAGTTGTATAATATATTTGTAAATATATATTAAATATAGTTGGGTTGGGTCAGGTTTGGCAGATTTGTGAATCTTATAACCCAAACCCAATCAAACTACTGTATTAAAAAAAAAAAACCCCTCAAACCAACTCTTAGGTTGGATCAGGTCGGTTTTTGGCGGGTTGGCTGCACACCCCAATTACAATGGGAGATGGTGGATTTGAACATTGAAAATCCACATTAGAGCAGTAGTATTGGTGGTGCTAAAAAGCTAAATTGCTATTTTTAGCACCACCATATACAAAAAGTGGAACACATTGGTGAAGGTATAGGTAAAAATTTTACCTACTCAGATACAGTGCACAGCCATTAATGGCTGTGAACTGTAGCTCAAAAGCTAAAATCAAATAGTATATTTTATTATCTCTCTCATTAAAATAATATTTCTTTTATTTATTTATTTTTTTCCCTTGGTTCCAGTTATTCTTTTCACCATCTCCCCCAAGCTCTCTCTTTCTACACTCTCACCGACAAGCCCAGTCATCACCGCTCACCCAAGCTCTCTCGCCGACAAGCCCAGTCCTCCATCTCACCGCTCACCCAACGCCGACAAGTCTAGTCTTCCATCTCACCACCAACCCAAGCTCCATTGCCGACCCAATCTCCATTGTTGACCCAAGCCCCATCACTGACCCATCTCTCTCCCAATCACCCTCTCGCCAAGTCATCTTGCCCACAATGCAATCCCCTACCACGCCCAAACCTTGTTCCCAACTAACTGCACCGGCATTGCCTTCATCGAACTCAAGAGCGCCATGAGACTGATCAAGGTAGAAACAAGGTAGAGGAATTCGGCTTTGGTGGTGTGGCTGGATTTTGTGGCTTTCTCTGGCTTTCGTGGTGGCGGCTTGACTGGGTTTCATGGTGGCTAGGTTTCGTGGGTCAATGGTGGTGTGGTCGTGTGGCTGTGTTGGTGGAGATTTATGTGGTGGTTTTTGGCTAATTTAGATTTTTGGTAGTGGTTGTGGGTGGTTGTTCTTGGCTTACTAGTTGTTGTTGAGTGGTTGTGGGTGGTTGTTCCTGGTTGGCAGTGGTTGTGGATTGTGCCATTGATCGGTTTGTGTGGTGTTTTTTTGGTAGTGGATTGTACATGGTGGCAATCTATGGTTGTTGGGTGTGATTGGGTTTGGGGCGCGGTGGTTGTTAATAGTTTATTGTAATGGATATATTATTTTATTGTAATAGATATATTATTTTATTGTGATGTTTATATTATTTTATTGTGTTGAAAGCTAAAATAGACCCACTGATGTTAGATGTTTTGTAAAGTGAGTAGGTAAAATAAGTAAAGTAGCTTTTTGTGGTACCAAATAGCTAAAAAATAAGATCCACCAATGTGAATGCTCTTAGAACCCCAAGAGATGAAAATTGAGTTGCAAAACCCTTGGCTCAGTCCAAGCGTGCTATGGGTAATAATCAATCTCTTCAAAATTAGAATGAGACAAATTACATGAGGCTTGCTTAGTTATAATATTCATAAGATCTTATGTTCGAAATCTTTAGTCATCGTCAAGAGATTTCTCTCTGTAATTATTTATTGTGTATGGGACAAGGGAACTACACAACCCGAAGAAATAGTCAGGCTCTTGACCCTACATAAGCCAAGCATTATGCACCGCCCAATCTTGAAATTCCGATTTTGATCTTGGTGTTGAGTCTCTGATGAGACCATCAGTTTTAAACTTTAAAGTCTAGCACAATGAAGATGTATAGGTCAAACCGTCAAAGTAGTTGCTGGGTAATGGTACATTGCAATGAGTCAAATACACCGAAAAAAAAAAATTAGTAATATACTTCCATGGAGCATATTGGAATTATCCTCATACTTCATCACCATCATATATGGATTTGGGTTGCAAATCTGTCTATGGAAGTTTTGTAACGAATATCCCGCCAGACCTCACCCTATTTCTATGAGGTAACATTCTTGGATCCGAGCATTTTGTTCTGCCTTGGATAAAACTGGGCTTGAGGTTAGTTCAGAAGCCCATAAGGTCATAAAGGTATTTAACAAGCCGAATTACTTCTTGGACTGGTTTCGGGTAACTATTATTGCCAAGCCATTGTCTGTCAATGAACAGTTTAACATCTACCCTTTTTTTCCCCTCAAAAATAATAATAATAATAATAATAATAAAACATCTACCCTTTTTTTTTTTTATGAAAACACTATTTTGATCCCTACATTTTAAAGTCACGAGCAATTTAATCCTTACATTTTTGTAGCAGTCAATTTGGTCCCCTATTAACAGAATATGTGTACATGGCAAACAAATGGTACACCTGGCACACTTAAGCTTACGTGGCAAATAAAATAATATTAAACAAATTTATATCACATTTAAATATGTCATGTCAGCATTTAACTTAGAAAAGTAATCAAAAATTAATTTCTTAATTTTAAAGGAGAAAAGAAAAGAAAATTTGAACAAAAAAGAAAAATCATATTCCATAAATAAAAAAAACGTAAACCCAAAAAAATAAAGAACAAAAGAACTTGAACCCAAAAGAACAACATGAACCCAGAAAAATTAATTTCTTAAATTAGAATTGAAGATTTGAGGTTAGAAAGTATCAACTTTATTGGGTTTGTTGGTAACTCATAGCTTCTTGGATTGACTTTGCAAACTGTTGTGATTCAAAAAATAAGAAGGAAAAAAGCAAAATTATTTGAAGAGGAAATTCGAAGAAACGATAAAAATCGAAGAAAGCACAAGTCAAATCGCTCAAGTGGGTCCACAAATTTCAATGCAAATGGTTGATTTTCAAAAAAATATATATGTTTGCAATCTAGGAAAGAAGTTAGATTTCAAGCAAAACCAAAGTAAGAAAACTCAAATCAGAACAAAATACCCACAGCGTGTAGTAGAGTGATGCATCTTTGGCATAACTAAGTTTATTAATTTGCTTAACATTGTGGACTGGTGCTTTCCCATCTCATAAATTAACAACAATAAAAAGGTAAGATTTGACCAATTTGATGGACGAAGGGATTCAAAATATTGCATCAAATGGTTTTCTTCTTCCTAGTTTATGGTTCAATTTGGCAAGCTGGCTTTCAAGGCAAAGGTTTTGTTTTGCTCTAAGTGGGTATAGGTGAATCCAGAGAGAGAGAGAGAGAGAGAGAAGGGAATAACACTGAACATGTTCTTACAAAGATGATGTTGCGCTTGGATTGCTGGGTTATTTTTGTGTTTAGGAGAGTTGGTGATTGGTAAATATGATTTTTGTGTTTTGGTGTTGGTGTGTTTAGTTGCTACGAAAATGCCAAAAAAGTTCGGAACATTTTTATAAATTTTTTTTCTTTCTTTAAAATTGAAAAATTAATTAATTATAATTATTTTTAAAATTTAAATGCTGATGTGGCTTTATGTAAATGTCAAATAAATTTGTTTAATATTATTTTACTTGCCACGTAAGCATAAGTGTGCCAAGAGTACAATCCGTTTACCGTGTAAGCAAATTTTGTTAGTGAGATAACTTCAAAGACTAAATTAACAGCAAGTTAAAAATAACAGAGACCAAAAGATTATAACCCCAAGATATAGAGACCAAAAGATTGTTTCCCCTTTTTTTTTCCTTTTTTTTCCTTTTTTTTGGCAACAATTTCACATCAACCTGCCCAAATTTGATTAAAAAATGGTAAAGGTGAGCGCACTTATCAAATTTAACACTGCAAAGTGCCAAATATAAGATGCGCTTTCTTTTTTTGCTGAATCAAAAAAAAAAAAAAAAAAAATGTTTGCATTAACTAGAGCAAAATACATTACACCAGTCCTCTCCCACTGCAACCTGAATCAAATATAAGATAAACTTGAATGCAGCCCTTGTCCACAATGTTATTGTATGACTGGAATCGAAAACTAGGGTAATTAACAACAGTAGAGTTTGCAACCTTAGGTTCAAGTTACATATTCCATATGTTTTCAACAAACTAATACTCTTTGCAATCTTCTCAAGAATATGAAGCTAATTGCGCTCTGTATGGTGAAGCATTCCTATATAACCACCTAGGCGTCTGTACATTACTTTTTAACATCACCAAGCATATAATGCTAAACAAGTAGTGAAATGTATGCACGAATAATTAGAACATAGCTGGAGACAGAATCACAGCAAAGAGAAATCATTATTAATGAATTCTTAGGCTAAACTATAAAAATTGAAAGACAGTTCCTACAAAGAGACATCTTACGTACAAGAACTGAGCTCACATGTACATTGAAGAAGCAATGAAAGAAGGCAGAAATTCCCTGTATGTAAAGATTTAAGGTTCAAGGAAGCGGCTGTTATCTTCTATGATGCAAAAATGGATAACTAGGCACAGTATATATGAACACTGCAAAAAGATATGAATCACTTTATTCTTAATTTAGTCCTCCACCTCAGTCTCTTTCTGTCCATTTACTGCAATCTGTCTTTTATCATCATCCCTTGATTCCCGTCTGACATGAGAAGATGATGATGGGTTCCTCCGCGAGTTTTGTACCGGATGGATTTGGGGATCGTATTTCTGGGAGGCAAGGTAATTTAAAGCTGAAACCACATCGGCTATGACAGGTCGCATATTAGGCTGCTCCTGAACGCACATTGCAGAAATAGCAAGTGCTTGGTACAAACCTCTCATAGGATATTGACCTTGGAGCAGAGGATCAACCATTTGTGGGAAATATTTCCGGTCTTTGAATAAGGGCCGTGCCTAAAACAAATCCAATACACTGTATAAGCCTGATGAAGACAACATTTTGAATAACAGTTTTCTTTATGCTCCAAAAAATAAGAAGTTCGGAAATTTAATACGATCTTGTTTTGACTCAAGAATACATGCTTGGACTTGATAACATAGACATTTGAAGAGATCAATTTAAAATATTGGTAAGTATCCTCCATAATTGCAGTATTGCAACTAATGCAAGAGAAAGGTGGGTCACAGTTTGAGTTAAAGATTCATTTACTCATTCCTGTTTTGTTCACAGTTGATGTAATAGAAGCCAAAAATCAGTTGGCTGTGAGGGTTTTTTTTTAAAAAAATTAATTAATTTGGGGGCTTCCTCAAGATATTCTAGCATGATTCTTAAAATGAAAGTCAAACCTCCAAGGAGATACTACATCTTCAAAGTCTGAAAAAAGAAAGAAAATAGGAGGTTAAAACAGGAAATTTGATCAGCTAGTTTCTACAAAATAAACAGGTCAACCACAATTAAAACTTTTTAGAAAGCCCTTTGGGACCAGCAGCAATAACATCACAATGCGAGTGAGCTGCTCAACAGAAGATCTAGAAAGCACAGACAGGGACAAGTATGGGTACAACATGGTGACACGACAATTTTTGAAAAATTAGGACAGCACAGCGGGGATACACATATTAATTAATTATTAAATATTTTTTTATATTTTTAATTAGAGAAATACTATGTCCACAATATTTTCACAACAAATCCTAAGTGGCAGGCCGTTACTAATTGTTATACTAGTTGTTATTAACGGGCAAAAAAGTAATTTTAATAGTGAGTTCAAATTTGAACCGCTTATCACTTAAGATTTG
The DNA here is from genome assembly GCA_032727855.1 of Quercus ilex subsp. ballota. NCBI lineage: Eukaryota > Viridiplantae > Streptophyta > Magnoliopsida > Fagales > Fagaceae > Quercus > Quercus ilex. Next base: position 39,718,283 of record CM064908.1, read on the forward strand.
CAGTGGAAATGTTGTGAAAATATTATGGATATAACACTTCTCTTTTAAATATTGTTAAGCATTTATTTTTTCATAAAATGTTAAATACATACATTTATATATATATATATATATTTATTTATTTATATCAATTTAAGAGCAATAATGGATAATAAAATGAATTCATGACTAATAAATGATGCTTAGAAATTAGAACACAAACCAAGAACAAGATCTGAAAGAGTAAATAAAAGATGAGAAAAGTTAACAGATGCCCTAAGAGCATTGGTTTAGAAAATATTTTTTAAAAATTTTTATGGGAAAGAAAAAAGTAATTTATTATTTTGACATCCTTTTATATTTTCCATAAATGTGATATCAAATTTTTCCTAAAGTGGTTCATTAACAAATGAACTAAGGGCACCTGTTAACCAAACCCATAAAAGATAGATAATTAGATAAGTGTTCAAGATTGAAACTAAAAAGAAATAAGAGATAGGTGTCCCTCCTATATCCCGACTGTGTCCTGAAATTTTTCCAAAAAAAAAAAAAAGACAATTGGGACATGCATGCAGCAGAAGAAGTGTCCCAAACGTGTCTCATGTCCAACACGGGTACACACCCAAAAAGGAAGCGTTTGTGCTTCCTAGTGAAGATGCCTCTAAGAATAGCTAGAGTTACAAATCAAAAAAAAAAAAATTACAATTTACCACCCTAAACTATACCCAATTATACTCTGCACCCTAAAATTTTCAAATGCACATTTTAAACCCTAAAATATGATCCTCAACCTAAACTATTATCTTTGTTTTTTTTTTTTATAAGTAAAACTATTATCTTTGTTACACCATAAACTTTGAATTTTCGTCAAAGTTAACAGCAAATTTAACGTCAGGGTGCAAAATGTAACAATGGTCATAATTTATGGCGCAAAATGTGCATTCAAAAGTTTAGGGAGCAAAGGAACCCCCCCCCCCAAAAAAAAAAAAGGTCAACTAAGGCTGCATTTGGCATTGGCTTAAAAAGCCAGCTTTTTTTACTATTTAACTTATTTTTGTTACTATTCAACTTATTTTGCTACTATTCATGGGTCTCATTACACTTTTTGGTACTATTTATGGGTCTCACTATACTATTTTAGCTACCTTTTAACTTTATCTACAGCACTTTCAACAAAAAAATTTCAATTTCAACTAAATAAGTTGTTCCCAAACAGATTCTAAGTGGTAAAACCCTCTTGGGAAGCCAACATGCAATAACTAAACATTCAAGAAAGATATATAGACAGCAATGCCCACTAAATCAGCAGTTCAAATTGACAGACTGATGCTCTACCTGAGAACTAATATTGCTTAGCAGAGTAAATCAACATGGGCAACAATCACAATAAAGCAATTTATCCAAATAATTAATATCAACAAGAAATAGTGTAGCAACAAAGTTATCTTACCCATGCAACCAGATTTTGCTCTTTAGAACTTTTGGTGCTATCGATTGCTTTCCTGCCTGTGATGAGCTCCAAAAGAACAACCCCAAAGCTGTAAATATCTGATTTGAATGTCAGCTGGCCTGTCATTGCATAATCTGGTGCACAATACCCATACGTGCCCATAACCCTTGTGGAAACATGGGTCTTATCCCCACTGGGACCTACTTTGGCCAATCCAAAATCAGATAACTTCGGATGATACTCCTCACCAAGCAAAATGTTTGAGCACTTTAGATCACGATATATAACAGGGGGTTTCATTTTGTCATGCAAATACTCCAAGCCCCGCGCTGCACCAGCTGCTATTTTCATTCTCGTATTCCAATCAATTACTTTTCTGCCAGGTGGAAGATCTGCCAAGGAAAATCCAAGGGCGAAAAAAAAAAAAAAAAAAAACTCATACAGTCTTTGTGGAAATGATACCAAAAGTTGGAAAGTTAAAATGTTGTTTCCATAACGGAGATGGGAAGAGAAAGAGATCATGTTGAGAAAATACAGTACCATGCAAATGGTTTTCCAAAGATCCTAATGGCATGTATTCGTAAACCAATAGCCTCTGATCTCCCTCAGCACAAAACCCAATCAATTTGACAAGATTAGTGTGGTCAGCAAGACTAAGCGTCAGTACTTCAACAACAAATTCCCTAATTCCTTGATGTCCATTGCGGTCAAGTTGCTTGATAGCTACATCCTACACCAAAAAAAGTAACAAAATTCAGGTCTTACCACTAGCCTACAACATAGAATAAAACCACAATAATCACTAAATTCAAACTATGGGATCAGAACATACAAAACAGCATATTAAAGTTTAAGGAAACAGTAGAACAAAGCACCGAGCTGTCCAGAGCAGATAAAATATATTTAACAGTATTTCTGACTTATTGCAAACATGTATTAAAGTTTATATGAAATTCTAGAAACTTGTTCAGTTGACTAATATAAGCTAAATTATTATACTTTTTCTTAGTTGGGTTTCAGACTAGTTGACCATCACAGTTTTGTTTATTTTGCGAAAAAGAACTAATTAGATCAGATTAATCCCCAAACCAACCTGATTGATTTTCTCCAAACGCCCTTTGTAAACTTTTCCAAAACCACCTTCACCCAGAAAGCAATCTGACCGGAAATTTCCAGTTGCAATTGCTAGTTCATCAAACGTAAATGTTTGGGCCCGCTTGCCATTGGTTTGACCATCCTTTGAAACCTCCTCCTTCATATTCAAGCCCTTTACATCCAAAGCTAATTGGTCATCCTTAGAAACTACCTCCTTTTTCCCCTCAGACTCCTTCACATTTACATCTGGATTGACTTTCACTGCATCTAAGACACATATACACACACAACATTAGCATCACACACACACACACACAGAAAGAGAGTGACATCAAATAAGACACGAGTTTGGCAAAAGCCAAGAATTGATTTTGAGATATTCGGGAAAAATCACAGTCATCAAATTGAAAGAGCAAACAAAGAACACAAAATGACAAAACCCAACACTGAAGAAAAATTTTGGATTATGAGTTGTACTTTTCCAATCATGCAAGCAAACAAACGAAAAAAAAAAGTATTTGCATAATAACTACAAAAAGTTACATGAACCCAGAATCAAAACTTAGCCCCTAAAATTATACAATTTGAAAAGGCAGCTTAACTTCAAACCCCAAAAAATTTAAAAATTCAAAAAAAAAAAAAAAAAAAAAAAAACACACACACTAAATGCTAGAACAAGATGTCAATTAACAAACTCAATATTAAAAATAAAAAAAAATCGAAATATTTATCAAATATATAAATTGGGAAAGCCCATTAAATTACACACAAAAAAATTATGGTAAAAAATTCGCATGGAGGATTATACAAAACAAATTTGGGCAAAGATTATCGATTTTGATCGATTTACAACAATACCCACATCCCAAAAATTAAAAATTTAGTAACACAAAAATGTAATTTTATTTTTCTTTCTTAAACAGACATCGCCATAAACAAATAAAAAATGGGTCTCATCACAATGTTTTGGGAAATTTGGTCAAAAGGGTGGGCAGAATTACCTGAAGCTGTTTGATCTTGTGGTTTATTGGTCTTATTGTCACTATAATCGTTGTTCAAGTTTTCTGATTTTTTGCTTGATTTCCCTGTGCAACGAAAGCAACCCATAACAAAAGCTTAGCTCAACCCTCTTCTCTCTCTCTCTCTCTCTCTCTCTCTCTCTCTATATATATATATATATATATATGCGTGTGTGTCTGAGTCTGAGCTATTTACAGTGACACCAGAGACTCCAAAACACAAACACAGTGTGCGAGAGACACACATATGAGCTGTTGCTGTTCTATATAATGCTGCGTTTTGTAGTTGTATCTCGTCTGTGGTTTTGCATTTTTGCGTGTGGTTTTTATATAATTTTGGGTTTCTTTCCGGTGCGAACCAAATTTGGTGTTTGTTATATTTATCAACCAATTAGAATCAGCCATCTGGCAATTCTGCGTGGGTTTCAATCGGCTGCGGCAGAGTTTGCTTGCATTTACGGTATCGGGGAATGTGCCACGCGAGACAAGACATTGTTGTTTGGTCAACCAGAATTGGTCTTACGTGTGAAAGGAGCATTCTGACGATGACGTGGCAAACATTGGTTGGTTTCACACTGTGTTTTTGGTGGGTGCTGGTTCGCAGCAGATCTATGTCGTTTCGGTCTAGAAAGTGTATTTAGTGTTTAAACCTTTTGTCTAGTATTATTACCTGTCGGTGACGTTCTCGAATCACAGACGGCTACTTTTTATCACCGTCAGATTTTTCGAGAAGTTAAAAAAAAAAAAAACACGAAGAAGGGTCAATGAATGACTCAAAAAAATGTATCTCGAGCAACCCAGTGGGTCCCACAGTCCGATGGATCAGAATGGCTTTCATTCAATCATGTGGGACCCACTTTTCTTGATGTGCTACGCGTTTCTCAGTTAAGGATTACAGCAAATCCCAACGCCCAAGTCCGAACGGTGATCCACGCGTTTCAATTTAATGTGATTTGAAATCCCCCAACTAATCAGATATCGACAATTGGAGCTCACAATTGAGGTTTCACCGCAGGTGATCAAAGCTCCACGATGAATTTAAACCAACGCGCTTGGTTAGCGCTGGTTTGGTGTAGAAAATCTTATTTGCTTTTTTTTTTTTTTTCATATAAAAAGTCAAAATTTGGTCACAATATTTTGAACCGCTAAGTTTTTTTTATTGGTTTTTGTTTGGATTCATTATTGACCACACGTGTTTTTACCTATTAACAATAATTTTTGGGTAAACTGTTTGTTTAGTTCTTATCTTAACCTTTTAATTGTGTTAATTTGGTCTCTAATATTTTAATATCGTATCAATTTAATTCCTACCATTATCTTTTGGATGAAAATTTATGACATGTCTAATGGTTGAAACAAAAAATTAGCTTACGTTGATGAGACAATAAACTTAAATTTTATTTTGACCATTTGTCATGTCAGCAATTTTTATCTAAGATATAACATCATAGACTAAATTGACACGACATTGAAATGTTATTAATCAAATTGACACAATTGAAAAGTTATGGACTAAATTGAAATATGATGTAAAGATTAGAGACCAAATATGTAATTTACCCATAATTTTTTAATTTAACAGTTCTAAAATTTTATTTGAATTTTTTTGTGTCTTTAGATTTATGGAAGTTTTTCACAACAATTAAGATGATGAGTTGTAAACCATAAATAATAAGTTAATAGGAGTATTAATGATAGATTTAAATGTAACAATAGAACAGTTCAGCCATTATAAAATGGGTTGTGTTAACAAGTGCCGTAAGGCATTGGTTAACAATCCAATTAAAGAAAGCTTTTATGGGAAAAGAAAAAAAAGCAATTAATGTTTTGACAACTTTTTTTCATTTCCCATAAAAGTAATGTCAAAACTTTCTTAAAATGGATTCTTAACCAATACCCCAACAACACTCATTAACATTTTAAAATTTGTTGTGAAAAATGTAAGATATGATGACTTCTTTTCTTTTCTTTTTTTTGATGGTTGATGAACTCGTTTTAACTTTTAATTGATGCATAAATATTTTTTAAAACACAATTGTATCTTTTTTTCTTTTTGGTAAAAGAAGCACAATTATATCTTTAATAGATCCATATCAAAGTCAGCTTAAACAAAAAAAAAAGTCATATAAAAGTAAAAATATTAATGAAGAGAAATTAGATTTCGATCTTCCTTTCCTAATTTTATTGGGTAAACTACATATTTGGTTGTGGGGTCATGGGCTCAAATCATACAACTGGATTTTGGGCTTAGGGCTCAAGCTGAGAATAAGGGGCCGTCCGAGGATGGGTAAGTATAGCCAAGGAAACTCATGCTAGTGGATAAGGAAGACAATATTGAACATAATGACCTAGGAGTTTTTGCCGAGGATGAATTTCTCCTCGGCTAGCCAAGGCCGAGGTCTGTAAAGGATGCTTGCCATCTAGAGGTGCGATCCACGAAGTTCTAGAAATATGGATAAGCATTGCAAGAACAAAAGACAGAAGAATCCCAAAATATCTTGGGAAAAATTGTTGTCACCGCATTGAATGCACCCCAGCTAACTCCCTGGCTGCATTAATGAGGAAGTGACCTCTGCACAGTATTATTGCAGCCTTACAACTACCCCAGAATACTTCTAAAGGGGGCTGATGGGACAAGTATTAGGATAAACCATCAACTGTCCACGTGTTGAGTAAAGGCGAAGGAATAGATGTAGTATAAATAAGGGTAGAAACTTAGAGAAAAGAAGGCTGACAATTGAGAGGCCGACAATTGAGAGAGAAAGCACTGTAGCAATCTCAATAACTCTTGTAACCATTCTCATCCAATATTTACTAAAACAAAGCCCCTCTGATTGTGTCAAGGACAAACCTTCTTAAATAAACTCAGTTCATCTCTGTTTGATTGTCATGAACACCATATTAACCGTTATCCATGCACTAAAACCTAGCTCTTTGACTCACTCTCTACAAATTTATTGTTTGGGCTTGTTGGGCTAGAAACCCATCCCTATTCTGGGTCCAATCCAATTTGAGTCCCTACATTGGTCACTATCCTTTATACCATATTTCAATTTGATCCCTAACCTTTCAATTGTATAAATTTAATCCCTAACATTTCAGTGTTGTATCAATTTAGTTTCTGCCGTTATATATTGGATGAAAATTGCTGACTTGACAATTGGCCAAAATAAAATTTTAGTTTATTCTTACATCAATGGAAACTAATTTTTTATTTTGGTCATTAAACATGTCATTAATTTTCATCCGAAAAATAACTGCGTGGACTAAATTAACATGGTACTGAAAGGTTATGGGCCAAATTAACACAATTAAAATGTTAGAGATCAAATTGAAATATCGTGTATAAGATAAGGACCAAAAACGTAATTCACCCAATTTTACTTTTTTAGAGAAACCTTTCCTATTTAGTATGACAATTGAATTATTAAAAATAAAATGCTTAATTTTCCAATTACCACTTTTTATTGTAAAAAAATTTGTATCAGTATTGCCTTTTTAATCCGTAAAAAAAAATATTGCTCGTTTAAAAATACATTACTAAAAAAATAAAAAATAAATAAAAAAGCTATCAAAATAAGTCAAATAATTTAAGACAAAAGCTTAGCCGTTCACACACTAATGGTTGCGTGAGGAGGATCTGGAATTATTTATTACAGGTTGTTTTTCGGGAGGGCTCAAAACCAATTAAAATTTTGTTGTTACGGTAGGTAAGTGTTTGTATTTTTCATAGAATTTTGTGAAACCCCCCTTACAAAAGAGGAATACTATGTTCACAATATTTTCATAATAAATTTTATGTGGTAGAGTGTTATGGACTGTTAATAGTGGGCAAAAAAGTAATTTCAGTAATAAATTCAAATTGAAAACCTATAAAAACCTATCAACTATGATTTGTTGTTAAAATATTGTACATGTAACACTTCTCCTTACAAATTGTCAAATTCCCATTCATTTCGTTTATTTTCAACACGGTCAAATATGAGAGAGTTGACATGAAAATATTCTGCACTCATCTTCAAAAAATTAATTAATTAAAAAAACAAAAAGGATTTGTCTTCCAAAATGATTATTGGTTGTAAGACCAAAAAAAAAAAGGGATATGGTATAAATTTATTTCAAAATATTGGATAAACTACGTATTTGGTCCTTAACTTTTATACCATATTTTAATTTAGTCCATAACCTTTCAATTGTGTCAATTTGATCCCTAACTTTTCAATGTCGTGTCAATTTAGTCTCTAATGTTATATCTTAGATGAAAATTGCTAACATAAGAAATGACCAAAATAAAATTTAAATTTATTGTCTTATCAACATAAGCTAATTTTTTGTTTTGACCATTAGACACATCATAAATTTTCATCCAAAAGATAACGGTAAGGACTAAATTGACACGATACTAAAATGTTAGAAACTAAATTGATACAATTGAAAGGTTAGGGATTAAATTGAAATATAATGTATAGGATAAGGACCAATTACGTAATTTATCCTAAAATATTTTATATATATAAAAAAATATACTATATTTCTGTATGAAAATATCTTTATGACCATGCATAATACTTATTCTTAATATTGTTACCTCTATATAGCTCTGGCCATGAATTATCTTACACCTATCTCAATTGCAAATTTCGTCTGTACAGCCACATCTAGTTTTGCCTCCTCCGAATTCAAATTACTCTCCCTTTGCAACTTAATGCAACAATAAGTGACCAGTTATCATCTCAAATCAAAACAAATTGTGTAAAGACAAATAATATTGAATCTGACATTTGCAATTCTACATTGAACTCAATTCTTGAATGGTAGCTCTTAATAAGTTTGTTATATATGCTTGAATAGACAAATGTGTAAAGACAAATAATTATATTACTCAATCCATTAAATCCAATTCTTGCAATTCTATATTGAACTTATTTCTTATGTAGAAAAGAGATTGAAAAGTTATTCATTGAATATATCTAAAGCATTTAAAGTAATAAATGCATATTAAACATTTGAGTGTTTTGGCTAATTTAAAACGTCAGTCTATTGTTTGAAATTAACTAGTTAAAGGGGATTGTTCGAAGTTTGTAATTTAGTGGGAGGAAGTTAATATAGAAGGCTAAGTATAAAACTATTAATCTAATAAATAGTAGAATTATGTTCTCTCGCATAAGGTCTTTGCTTTTTCTTTTTCTTTTTTCTGAGAAAGAGGTCTTTGCTTTTGTGTGTGTATATATTGATATTGATTATTTAAGATGCTAACAAGAATAAGAAGCGTTGGTTCGGAGGTTTAAAAATAATAAAATATGTCCACAATTCACAATAATATAACACTAGCTCACAACAAATTGTATGGATTTTCTTATTATTTTAATGCATTTAAATGAATAATCATATATTGTATGCAAATCAAATTTGTAATATTAACTAACAATATATGGCTTGGTTGAAGTACCGATATCTCGCTTTCTTTAAGGCATTTCATGCCACTATGGGAAAATATATAATATACATCTTAAATAGTGCAATGGGTTAACTAGAATATTGTCTTCATGATACAACAGCCCAGCCACATATGCTATAAGCTTCATGAGTTTGCACTATATCATAGAGCAAAAGCTCTACCAAAGAAGACTCTTCTTGTCCACAAAATAATCTTTAGAAAAAACACACTATACATGTAATTCTCATCTATCATGAGTTTACAATTTTTGTGTGTACAGTACACACACAAGGCCTCTAGATATACGTCTTAAGAGGGGTAAGACTCCTTTAAGCAAAGCAATCATAGACTTCTTAGAGTACAAGCAAAGAAATCTTAATTCTTCTTGTGATTCAAAGTAATGTTAATCTAGGATTTATCCTACTATAAATACCAATCAATTAATTGTAAAACATGGAGTTAGCATCAAGGGCTTAATTCTATGGATATGGACCTCTAAAGCATAATTATAAATCCTAGACCAAACATTAACCTGATCTATGCAAAGAATCACTGCATGATTGGTTCAACTAGTGGGTCATCGGTAGAATCACATGATCAAATAAAAAAGAAATCATAAAATAATTATGTAAATTAATAAAAATGGGTATCTTAATTTACTAATTAAAATTAATTATAAAAAACATGTAGTGTTTCACAAATATAAGTATATAACACTAGATAACATAAAATAAAAAGATTTATTGCAGCTATTTGCTAAATAAAATCCTATCACATTACTTACAATTTTAATAACAAAAGTATATCTTATTGTACATATTACATATTTCACTAGCTACTCTAATTCCATAGGTTACGACCTGATCTCAAATTTGAAGTTCTATATTTATTGAAAAGTCTAGCCTAACTTCATTATAATATTCTTTGCTTTTGTTACACTCTTCATTCAAAAAAAATGGAATTTGCAATGACTTTATTAACGCAATTTCGTTTAGAATTACAAAAATAGTAGGGTGAAAGCATCTAGGTTGCATAAATAGCCAAAAAAAAAAATACTATTGGCTTTACTGGGTTTTATCTGTTCAGTTGTAAAAGTGGTCCAAAATTCCAAATAAACAATTGGATCGACTTAGGTATTGGTTCACTAGATTACCGGTCTGGCCAGTTTGGTCAATCTAGGCTTAATAACTATGCTATAAAGCCAAGCCATAGTAATTTATCATGTTCTCTTTCTCTTTACATTTCTTTTTTCATATATTTTAATTTTATTATGGTGTGAAAGTTATGCCTTGTTTTTTTCTTACATTTATCTTTTTTTAATATTTAAATTTCAAATTATTAATTTACTACTTATTTCAGACCTACTAAAAGGAATACATGCCATTTTAGAACATCAAATGTGACACTGTCTTCTGAATTTGTTTACTAGTTGTCAGATCACATAATAGTTTAGATAAAACATGAAAATTTTGATTTGGTCCCTTTTACTAATTATATAGCAGAATTATTAATTAATTATCAATAATCTTAATTATGTGATCCATAATATTAGTATTTTTATTAATAACCATAAATCAATAACTCTTCAAATCATAAAGCCAGATAATAAATATAATAAACGCATGATTTTGTGACAAAGTGAAAAACTGATAAATCTCTTCAAAGGAAAAATCACCACGAAGGTTACCCCAACTAAGACGACTATTAAAGAATGAGTTTTCCAGACTAGAAACAAAACTTTTATAGCTAGACTCTACCACCCAGTAGATAACTAGTGTCATTTCAACAACTTAGAACCTCTGAACTTCTTCTTATATGAATCCCTTCACTAATTACACATCCGCTTCAACAATTCAAAAACTCTGACACAGTACTCCAGAGTCCAGACACCTCCTTGTAAATTTGATCAAAAGTAACTAGAAGAATGAACAATGTGGTTTCAAAACTAAAATCATAGGTTTGGTTGATGAACTAGCACAATTTCTTCATCAAAGTACAAGGACAGAAGGTATGTGTTTCCTATATGAAAAGCTCTGAATTATATATATATATATATATATATATTATTATCTCTCTAGCTTTGGAAAAAGAATAATGCTACAACCACAAACTATTTTACAACATTTTTACAAACTATTGATGTGGCAAATTTTTATTAGTTCTAATATGAGTCTACTACTAACATCACATTTATGTTTACCAATAATAATTTGAAAATTACTAAAGCCACATCGGTAATTTGTAAAAATGCTGTAAAATAGTTTGTATTTATAGCATTACTCTTGAAAAAACCTTGTATGCGGTGCTTTAAATAGATGTTTACAAATAAGGTTAGATAGAGACACAAACCTAATCAAAATAAGATTCGAAAAAAAAACTGTTTCTATGATCCTCATGACTAGAGTGAGCATCAGGTGAGGAGGCTCTTGTGAGCATCAGCATTGGTAATGCTAAAAATTTGGCACCACAAAAAGCTACTTTATCTATTTTATAACCTTATTTTACAAAATACCCCAACATTGGTGGTTTTATTTTAACTTTTAACACAATAAAATAATATAAATAATACAATAAAATAATATATCTACTACAATAAATAATCTGAGCTATAGTGGTGACACTATAAATTTTTTTTTTTTAACATATGAGTTACAATGCACAAGCAAAGATAGTTGTACAATATAACTCAGCAGCAAAAAAAATTATGCCTATTGCTCCACTGATGTACTTGATTTTTGCTATATTTTTATGGTAAATTTAGCATTTTAACAAAATGTCTCCACCAATACTATTGCATGGATCCTATGTTTTTGCTTGAGCCTAAATCTTCAATCTTGTGAATAGAGGTTTAGCAAAAAAAAAACAATTTGTGAATAGATTATCACTAGAAAAGTTGTTCACCAGTATAACACATTAATAATATGCCTTACCTTAAAGAAAGGGAAATAGATAAACATATAAAATAAATTATTTGACTTGAAGCCAGTTTCAAGCTAATGATCAGCAAGTCAAATTTGAACACCACATGCCCACTTTATCATATTCTATAAACAATAAGAAAACGTGGTGCCCATTGTATGACATTCATATTCTTTAGCCGTATCTAAGAGAAACACAAAAAAGGTATATACCATATGGAAAATGTTGAAGGTAAATCAATCAATCAAAAAAGAGAGAAAAATTAACCAATTTTAAGAAATATTCTTAACAACTTTTTATGGGGGGAAAGTAAAAAACATTTGACTCTTTGATAGGTATTTACATTATCCATAAAAGTGGTACTAAAATTTTTCAAAAATGTACAATTAACAAATACCCTAAAGATATCCGTTAACACTTAACAAGACCCATAAACTAACATGACAATAAATATGACTAGCGGGTTTAACTACCTCATAAGTGATTATTTAAATTGTCTATTTTTATAAGTTTAATATAATACTAGCATCTGAGTACATGCTCACACGCGTGAGCACATGGTCAGATGCTAGTTTTAGTATAGTAATTTTATTTATTTATTTATTTATTTTGACAAGGTAACTATAGTAATACTCATACCATTTTTGACCCAAAAGAATCTATATATATATAATAATAGGTGAAATTGAAAAAAATTCAAATTAGAATTCTAAATTAGAGTTCCAATTTTACGCCATGTGTCTTAAATTATTTATTCTCAAAGAGTTTTATTTCTTAATTTTAGAATCAAATGTGGGATCACTTCATATATATTCATCCAAATGAGTTATTAAGTACAAAAATCAAAGATACTAAAATAAATGAATCGTAAAAAAAAAGTACTTCACAAAAATAATAATAATAAAATATGGACAATTTATATTTTATACCTAATAATTTCTTTACAAAATTCTTTAAAGAGTTTACAAAATATAAAAATAACTATTAATAGTATTTCAATTATATATATAAGAATTATATTATACATCTTATCTTATATCTTTAAATTTATTTATACATGTGTATGTGTATGGAGTTACAAGCTAATTTAAACAAATAAAAAATGCAGTAAAATTACGTAGCATTCTTTGGTGCACGGTTGGTGCAGGGCATTATTATATAAATTTATAATGACACAATGACTCAGACTAGAGTTCCACTTGAAACACATCAGCCACAAAACCCAAACACTTGGATGGCTATGATCAACGAGAAACAGGGGTGTACAACATCCCCAAATATACACTTGCAGAAATTACATCCCTTCCATATTAAACATTAGAGATCTTTGTGCTGAATTGGAAATTGAATTAAATTAAAATGGGGGTATTGAAATAGACACTTAATTTGTAAAGGTTGGTAGTTGCTTAGCCGTCTTTCTAACCCTTTTTTTTTTTTTTCAAAATTGTAAAATATTTGTACAATGAATCTTGATGATTAGCTTGAAAATTTGTGTGTATTATATAAAGTGTGCACGTGTTGTTGTTAGATTGAATCTTAGGTAATTTTGTATTAATTAGTCATGATTTTAGATTAACCTCAAGTCTCAACGTCGTAAACAGTACAACTTCTCTGATATATATAACTAAATTAAGAAGTGCTTTTCATGGGAGATTAAAGCTGAGGTAATAAGGGACAATTTTGAAAGATTAATTAGCCAATACTTTGATTGTAATGATTTCATATAATTTGTCTTTATTATACAAGAAGTGGCTGAGCTAGGCATTCATATGGGTACAACTGATGATTATTAAAAAAAATAAAATGGGTACAACTGATCGATGATGCCAATGAAGCCGACCTTGTTTATGATTGCGATGCTAATGGCTTGAAAAAACTTGTTAAATTAAATGATAATATTGTTAAAATAGCATAGTAGTTATATATATATATCTTATATGTTGATGAACTTCTACATTTTAGAGTTTGGTCCACGTGTATGGCTAATAAAAAAAATTAGTTAATTTGTTTTGTGAAAAAAATAGAAAATTGAGAGAAAAAAAACGTACGGATTGAGTAAAGAATGATAGAATTAATTAAACATTTTTCTATTATAATAAATGTTTGGTAGTAGCCCTTAAACATTTTTCTATTATAATAAGTGGAGTGATTATAACACATTTTTAGTGTGATGGTGTACGATAATCACTCTACAAGTATAAGTATTTATTGGGTGTAGAGAGTAAGAGTTCAGGTTTCAAGTATCTAAGAGTGAGTTTTACACACATATACACTTAGATTAAACTAGAGTAGAATTTTTATCTTGTATCAAAAAAAGGTAATAGCCGTAGAATCATATAAAAATGGAGAAAAATTAAACATAACATCTTATATTAATTAAATTCCTAATAATATGTTTGTGTATTGAATTGTATTCAATAAATTAGATGAATATGATTGTTAAAAGATGGACAGAATAGAATGCAATACAATTGTCTCTCTTTCTTTTTTCTCCTTCACTTGCAGTAGTAATTGCACCACTATTTTTTTTTTCCATCTTCCATTGTCTCTCCTATATATTTATTATTCTCTCTTTTCCACCCAACCAAACCAAACGAACCAAATGACTTATTAAAGTCTTTTCTTTTTCTTTTTTTGTTGAATCAGTGACTCAAATCACAGAGTACACCTTTTCTTTCATTCTTTCCTACTTTAGAAAATTTGGAATTGTCGTATATATGCTTTCTTAATCTTGGGCCAAAATTAGGAATTAACCATATTTCTCAAACAATATAATTAGTAGGCACTATTTTCAAATTATATATATTACTAACATCTCGAGTTTAAAAGACTCAATTTAGGGCTATAAATTGAGTCTCAAAGACTCGGTTTTCATGGTCTGATCACGTCTAATATGGCATTTTTTTCAAGTGGTGTCCACCTGTAAATCGAGTCTCTAAGACTCAATTTATATGCCGACCTTTTACAAAACAAGTATAATGTTTTAAGCACACCCTTTACACCCACCTTCTCACCAAAGAAGAAAGAGAGAGAGGGAGAAAAAAAAAACAGAAACATGGGTTGTAGTCAATCGAAGATCGAGATCGGAGTGGGTGGCTTCAGATCGGTGTGGGACCATGGGTGGGTGGGTTTCAAGTCAGCGTGGGTGGCTTCAGCTCGGCTGGGTCGTGTGTGGTCATGGGTGGCCATCGATGGTCGTTGGTGCTCGTGGCTAGCCGTGGGTCGAGTTCAGATCGCCATGGGTTGAAAAAGTTGAGTAGAATGGGTTTTCTTGGTGGATTAGTTCAGAGATGAAGAGATTATGAGACAACGTTTATGATAGCTCTTCGCAATTCAAGAGACCCTTTGGTTTTTCTCTTGAAGACTCGTAAGTTTCTTTCTCTATAACTTTATTTTTTTTCAAAATTTTTGGTTTAACCTTTCTTATGTGTTTTGCTTGGTGAGTTTTTCTCTCTCTTTCTTCTCTGATGAGAAGGTGTAAAGGGTGTGCTTAAAATATTATACTTGTTTTGTGGGTCAGCTTATAAATCGAGTCTCTAAGACTTGATTTCCAGGTGGATGTCACGTGAAAAAATGCTACATCAGACGTGATCAGACCATGAAAACCGAGTCTTTGAAACTCGATTTATAGGTCTTAAATCGAGGCTTTTAAACTCGAGATGTTAGTAAAGAATATAGTTTTGTAACAGTGCCTACTAATTATATTGTTTGGGAAACAGGGTTAATTCCCAATTTTGGCCTTAATCTCACCTAGAAGATTCTAGTGACTTACATATACGCACGTATACATACACTATATAGTACTGTATATACTACTCCACGGTATATACCATATGCTATATATCTCAAACTCTTACCGCAATTAGCGATAAGTCGATGGCTCAGTCTTGCACTAACAATAAAAGCTACTATTATCACAGTGAGTCAAATTATGAAAGAGTTGGTGGTGCAAGTTGAGGACCAGTCAGAATTACGTACAAAGAAATTAATCCATAGAATTCCCCACAAGGAACCCACTTCAAAAAAACCTATAACTTTTCCCTATATGTATTGCTCCAATAATTTTCAAAAAGCACGTATATATTTGGCTTTCACTGTTTGCTATATGTATATGTTAGGTGAAAACGCGGTTTTAACTTTTAATTTGATACATTCATAGCATGTCAGGAAACAGTTGGCCTACGTTTTAAAGTCTTTTTCTACATATTATGGGCCACCATCCAAACTACACCTTTTTTGCAAGAAGTTGACATTCATTTATGATGGTATTCATATCACTTTCTCTTACTACTCGACTCTCGGACCAAATTCATGACCTAAAGCTATGCCTATCCATTCATTAACTTTGCAACTTATTGCTACTTACTATGATTCACTACACGTTAAATAGAGTTGTTCTAAAATCAAGATGGACTTAATAACTAGGCGTTCTTATTGGGGAAAAAAAGTTGTCGGGACAAGAAAGAGAGGAAAAATGCACCACATATAAACGCATACAAATTAAGGGTAAGCACCCCCAGGGAAGGCTTTTGACTTTTTTGAGCTAATTTTGTTGTCCTATGCGTAAGAGGAGCTAGCTAGCTTTACCCTTATTTTTAAGGGTACTGTTGAAGATTGCAGGTTAAAATTTAATAATTTTTTCTTTTCCTTTTTGGTAAACCGAAATTTCATTAAAACTAAGAATTATTACAAAGGTGGAGGTATATAACACCCCAAGCGTCAATTAAAAGCTGATACAAAATACAAGGAAGAGGACTAGAACGTAAAACAAGGAAGCTTGGATTGTGAATTCCTTCCTTAGCCAAAATGCCTGCGTAATGGGCCAGGTTAAAGTTTAATTATGAGCTCTAATACACTATTTTGAAAGAAAAAAATACAATTGTTAATAATTCATTGGGTAGCATGCATAAATTTATTGCAATCGTGTTTGTTTTTTGATATATGCATATAGTTTGACTTTTTTATAATGCCCAATATTTTTTAATTGACCATTTATAAAAAAAATTTTGATAAAATTTTTATGGAATATATAAAAAGTTGTCAAAAAAGAAAAAAAATCAGTGACATTTTTCTTTTCTCATAAAAAGTTTCTAAAAATATTTTCTAAATTAATACTCTTAGAGAAATGTTATGTCCACCGTATATTTTCACAACAAATCCTAAATGGCAGATTGTTATTGGTTATTATGCGTAGGTAAAAAAGTAATTTAAGTTATGAATTCAAATTAGAACCAAATAACAAATAACTACTTATGATTTGTTGTGAAAGTGTTATAAAAATATTGTGGACGTAGCATTACTTCTCATACTCTTAGGGTATCCATTAACTTTTTTTTTTTCCTTTTGAAAAATTTATAAAAATAACAGTACTATTTAATAAAGCATTAAATACACTTTAATCACTATTTTGGGGCATTGGTTAACAAAATCCCAATTTTAATGGGATTTTTTTTTTCTAAAAATATTTGTCTTTTCTCATAAAAAGTTTCTAAAAATATTTGCTAAATTAATACTCTTAGAGAAATGTTAGAACCAATAACAACTAACCATTTATGATTTGTTGTGAAAGTGTTATAAAAATATTGTGGACGTAGCATTACTTCTCATACTCTTAGGGTATCCATTAACTTTTTTTTTTTTTTTTCCTTTTGAAAAATTTATAAAAATAACAGTACTATTTAATAAAGCATTAAATACACTTTAATCACTATTTTGGGGCATTGGTTAACAAAATCCCAATTTTAATGGGATTTTGTTTTCTAAAAATATTTGTCTTTTCTCATAAAATTTTTCTAAAAATATTTGCTAAATTAATACTCTTAGAGAAATGTTATGTCCACAATATATTTTCACAACACTTTCACAACAAATCCTAAACGGCAAGTTGTTATTAGTTGTTATGCGTATGTAAAAAAGTAATTTAAGTAATTCAAATTAGAACAATAACAATTTACCACTTATGATTTAAATTTACTACTTATGATTTGTTGTAAAGTGTTATAAAAATATTGTGGACGTAACATTACTTCTCATACTCTTAGGGTATCTGTTAACTTTTTTTTTTTTTTTTTTTTCACTTTTGAAAAATGTATAAAAATAAAAGTATTATTTAATAAAGCATTAAATACACTTTAATCACTATTTTGGGGCATTGGTTAACAAAATCCCAATTTTAATGGGAAGCAAATGAATTGTAACCTCACTCGTTACTTTCTATAAATTGATGTAATGTTAGGTAAATAATATAATACTAATTAAATGGATGCTTTAATTATTTTCTTGTGATAACATCTTTGGCATCATCTCTCTTTCTAAAATGGATTTCAAAAGGTTAGCTTGAAGGGAGTGGGGGGAAGTGTGTACAACTGTACATGCTTACCATCAATCATGCAAAGAATGCGCTCTATGCCTCTATAGACCATAAACTCAAAGTAGAAACTGTTACCATATTGAAGAACATGGTTGAGGTTTCCTTTTCACCAATAATGACTTTCGTGCAAGCTATGACTGCAATCTAATTTACAGGGGAGGTCTGTGTACAATGTTGGAGCTTGAGGAGGGACCATCTTCTTGAAACTTTGAAATGCTTCAAGTTTTTCTTGAGGATAATTTTTTAGTGAAATACATGAATGCTACACCACCACCCACCCCCCCCAAAAAAAATATTTTCATTTGATCCCATATTATAAATAATTCTTTATCTTTTATGATCCTAGTTCTACCTTGAAATTTTGCAGGGCTAAGCGAGTCCCATGCTTCTGAATGAAGCTACATGAATTTGTTCAAAGTTAAGGTCAGGTGGATAGGTATTAACTTACTCGTAAAATCCAAGTTTAAGACCCCCAACGTGTGTTAACCTTGCGGAATTAACAAATTTAATGATTAAATACACCAATTTAAAAAGTATCCAACAAATAAATATAAATAAGTAAATAACCATAGCTATGCAATATACCAAATCAAGTAAAGCAATAAAGATAATTATACACAAATCTGGTTATTATTAGAAATATGTAATGATTGTCGTAATTCCTTTAGTTAGGTAGTTAGATAGTTAGTTCGTTAGTTGAAATTATAATGAGTTAATTAGGATTTGAGCACATGTAGCTTATTTTTTGCTAAGTATTTAGCGCATGACTTAATTTATATATTACACATGTTGAATTAACTCACCAATTATCTTGCCTCATGTGGGCCAATGAGATTAGAGATTGTCTCTTATAAATATATAATCGTAATTCAACATTAGATATAGAAAATCCACTTAATAAAGAACAGTTACAAACAATCAACAACTCACAAAACCTTTATAGCCTCTATGCAAGCTCAATAGTCCTAGCAACTCTAGAATCCGTATATAGTGATTTCCGCCATGAACTCCTCGCTTGCAAAAGTCAGAATCTCTAACACTTTAAGGAACCTCCATGAAGCTTTGACTGCAATGAACTTCACTGGAGACGTAGCTCCGCGGTTTCAATATTTCAGTACTCATAGGTTCTAGATGATCATGATTAAAAACATAGGGATGCAAAATCAAGCCAAGATCAAGAGCCAAATGAAAATCAAGAGATGAGGATATGGAACCATGGAAGCTCAAGGCAAAGCTCTCTCTCGTACGGGTTTAGCACAGAAAAGAAAGGCCGAACGAAAAAATAATGAGATCTCAAACCCTGCTATGTTTGTTCAACCAAAATGTCTCCCTGTATTTGGTTGAGCCAAGAACAAAATCACTAAGTAGCACAAAACCCCAAGCTCTCTATTAACCTTTTAACGTTATAATGGAAAGGACATCAAATTAACAACCTAATAAGAAAAATTCTTTATAGTATTTGCTTAATGATCATAAATCAATATCAGTCTCCATCCCATAAAAAAAAAAAAAAAAAAAATCACAATCTCCACTAATAAGGGTATTTGCCTTATTGAACCGTTGCAAGTGCTGTATGAATTCCAAAATCCCACATCTTTCGGGTAAATTTCAACACATTGCCATTTTGCAAAAACGTCCTAGATGTTGTTCCATTATCTATTTATCGTCTAATATTCAACAAAATTTCATGTTATATCATCACTTATAAAGAGGATCAATACACCAAAGTTGGATTAATAGCCATAACTAAGGAGTTCTATTCACAGAGAGAGAGAGAGAGAGAGAGAGAGTCGAGGTAAGCATAAAAAGGTGTTTCGGGTTCTTAATACATTAGGATAATTATTGAAGTTGGGAACATAAATACTATAAATATATTAACTTATACGCTAGGGTTAGTGATATTTCAAGTAATAGTCTAACTCATGCATATCCGAGTAAAATAGCTGTTCATGTATCCCATCACCTGGCCTTTCTAGCATCCCATTCTTTTTTAAATTAATTGGTGAGTAATTCCATTTGCTCTAGCATCCTCCATACTATAATAATAGAAAGTAACTGATAATTTTCAAGAAGCTTAGGAGCACAACCTGTTTCACAACTACTGACATGGTATGTTGTGATTAGTGAATGATGAAAATGATGCTATTAGTAGATCCATGTGAAAGTGATGTTACTCCAATTATAACCGACCATATTAACAATAGTGAAAATATTGTGACCCATTACTCTGAAGTTTTGAAAAACAAACCAAAAATGGAAAGACAGCACACCAACATGACACCTTTATTTCTTAGAGAGGTTAACCCGTTCAAGGGTAACCACTTAGTGGACACATCAAATATTACAACCACAAAATAAAGTCTGAAGCATGTACTTAAAGTTTTATAATTAAACGTTAATTTTCACACAATATAGTACACCATTACCCACAAATCCTCAAGTGCATATCCAACACCCCTTCTCTACTTTCACCGCTAGCGCTAGTCTCATGTTACATAAACGTAGAAGCATTCTCCGGAACAAGGGTTAGCAATCTGCACTCTAGCTCGTGTTATTGTGCACTGTCACAAGAATTATCCCCAGACATAGGGTCATTGCTCTGACAGTCTTCTCCTACTTTAGTGTCAGACCTGAAAGTAGAAACAAAATTAGAAATATTGTTTCACCCCAGTACTTTAACAAAGAAAATTAGAAAAAGCACAAATGATAATGAATTCTAATTTGCATCCCAATATATGGTATCATACGATATCTGTCGAACAAATTGTCCCCGGATACGAGGCCGTTGTTCTGCCAGTTTTTTCCTGCTATGGTATCGAACCTGGAAAACAAGATACAAGGAAGACTAAGTTCTATTCTGGAATGAACTAGACTTAAATAAGGATAGCAATTATATAGAATGGAGAACTAAAATCCACATGTTCTTCAAACACCTCATAGGATAAAAGTATGAAAATGGATTAATAGACCACTAGGTACCAAGGACCCAACATGTCAGGAGTTCTATATTTTATTCACCTGGGTATTATGAAAATGATTTTTTGTTATTCATATCCAGTAATCTTATTTAGAATTACAGGTGGACCTAGAGGATATAATTCAGTGTGATTAGGCACATGTAATACATCAGTCATGATATCTATTATTATTGTTTTCAGCTCAGCCAGAATCATATATTATTCCAATCAACAAGCTCCATATTGTAAAAGTAGGAAAATCTTTTTTGCTCTGACAAGTTATCAGTAGGAAATAGTTAGTAGCTGAGTTTTGCTCCCTAGCAAAACACATGCAAGGAAAAATGAGTTCACCTTTTTTTCAAAGCATCTCTCCTTCCTTTTCTGACGAAATTTGTTTAAGGCAGCCTCTCTATGTGCAACCCGCCCTTCATCTGCTCCACTTCCACTGTTTTTCCTGCTAATGCCACCAGCTCCACTGTTTCCAGCTGCCCCATTGTCACTTTCCACATTCGTTACTCCAGGATTCAAGGCAGTGCTGCTTCCATTCTGTCCATTGCTCCCATAATTACTTCCAGAGGCGCTTCCATTCACACTATAGTTTCCAGTATTACTTTCGACCGGTCCTCCTAACACATTTGATGATCCACATTGCTGAGCAGTTGCAGCCATGTTCTTCAGGGAGTGATCGTCATGGTCTGGTTGCAGTTGTTGCTGCTGCATGTTGTGGACATGATGATGATAATGATGGTGGTGGTGATGGTGGTGCTGAACTTGGACCTGCTGTTGAGAACCTCTCGTTTGGGCTTGAACTGTGTTTGCTCCTAAATCTGCTGCCTTTCCAGGTGTTACTTGCTGAGATGAACAAACAAAACCATTCTCCACAGGCTGGAATGCAGAAGAATGAAAAGATTTGAATGCCGATATGGATTCTGGCTTCTCGTTTAACACTTCAGTCTTAAGAATGGTACATTTATTGGTGGAGGCCACATCATTGTTGTTGCTACTCTCATTAGACTGCTGATTTGGAAGAGTGCCACTTGAATGAGAAGAAAAATTGTGCCTTGTTTCTGTATTCAGTGCGACTGAGCTATTATCAAGTGGAGAACAGCTTCCTACATTCCCTGTGTGAGCCTGATTAAAAGTGGGAACAACATTAGACATGCATAGAAATGGAGTTTTGGCTCTTTTTCCCCAGTCTTTTTATCAGCAGCTGCTTGCCAATCACTGTGAGCCACATTATGATACAGAGGATACTCTTATCATTTCATTGAAAAGATAGGGGAATTTCTGTAAAACACAAGTTTCCTTTTATTCTTATATTAGCTGCACACCCATCCACATCACAATGTGGTGCACAATAATTGGGAGCAGACTGCAATTGCACTGATTAAAGAAAAGGTTATATCCAACAATAGAAGGCACTTGCTGGCTAAGTTTCTACAAAATTTTACCCTATTAGCAGAAGAGGCAGTGTTGTATCTGCACAGGGAAGAAGGAAAAAAAGAGTAAGATATTTGTTCAAATATAATGTATTAACAGCACTAACATTATTTCTGCAAGCTCCCTCTTACTTTGAGAATGCTGACAGGTCCGAATGTCTTAGAACATTGTGATCATCATGTGCAACATTTCCAACATCTTCTCTCAGCCTCTTCAGAGTTAGTTCAAGGGACGGCAGTTCTCTAGAATCACAATTTGCTTCAATTTTTGAGATATCAGAGAGGCTATTTGGAGTGGTAAAGTCTCTGCTTTCGGCCTGTTGTTTAGTAAAATTGACAGTTGCACCAGCTACATTGGGAGATTGATTTCTTGGTTTGCTGGTTACATTCTCACTGCTGTGCTCCAGCTGACTAACATCAAATGGCTTCCTATCTACTTCAGGCAAGTTGTTCTGCCTTCTGCTTGTCAGATGGATAGATAACATCTCATGTTGACATTCACCGTGCAAATCTGGATTTTTAGATACACCTATTTCCAGATCTTTACCCAACACAATATTTTCAAAAAAAATAAGCACAGATAGCAGTATGACGCAGATAGCAGTATTAAAATAGTCAAAACTCCAAACCAAAAATAATGTCAGCAAGGGTGAAAAGATGGATATCATTAAGGCATACCAAGTTTCTGGTCCTGCTCTGGGTACTCTTTTGGCTCGGTAATATGCACCCACCTGTTGCTAGATTTTTCAGGCTTTGTATGAATCACCTGGGCACAGGTGCTATCAGGAGCATCAGCCATTTGATCTGGAGGCGATATTGGTTGAGGGCTTTCAACATCAGCTGCCCTTTTGGTCCATGAACTCTGCAAAATAAGATCATTAGTACGCTTAACTTTTGTCAGCGTTGGTGTTCAGAAACCTTTGTTTCTCATATGCTTATCTCAATCTTCTTAAGAATTTGCTATTGAGTGTTATAGTGTTGGAAAAGATAATAGAAGCTCATACAACACATTTCCTATCACACCAAGAAGCAAGACTAATGCCAAGATCTATGACAATCAGATAATGCCAAAATTAGAGTTAGAAATGATGTTGAAGATTATCAATTGAATAGTTGTCTTCAATAAATTTGTCATGGCAACTGGCACAAACCAAGTCATTAAGGAATTTTATCCTCTATGCTGTGACAATTCTTATTCTACTGCTTCCCACTGATATTGATGACGTATGGAAGGTCGGACAAGGAGACATTATGTTGTATCTGTGCCCTGATTGCATTGTGAAGGCAGCTACTGAGAGAAGGTTTTAAACAAGGCATTGTATATTCCAAGAAGATCCAGAAGAAGAGTTCTACACTCCACTTTTGAGCGATGGCAGTCCCAAAGTGCAAGAAGCATAAGATTTTCAACTGTTATTCTAAATGTCTCTACATTATTGCTTTAGATAGGCATTTATTTTATTTTTAGGGTTCAGGGCACTTTTTTTTTTTTTTTTTTTGAGAATCAGGGTTCAGGGCACTTAGACGTTCCTCTCAAGGGCATTCCATATCCATACCTTGTAGTAATGCAATACCCCTTCAAAATTATTTATTTTCTTTTATTTTGAGAATAACACCCTTCAAATTTAAAAACTCATAATCAGGGAGGCTTGTTATAATTTGTTGATATCATTATACGATTTTGCTTCAATGGTCTCTGCTATAAGAAATTCTCAAAACAAGGAAAATAAACTACATAAAATGGAATAAGATTTCACCATTACGCACCATTGTACCATTATGCTTTCATAAGTAAAAGGAGTTGAAATTCAAAAGTAATATGTCAAAGAAGATATAATTTAAAATAATCTATAAATCATCACCTGAGTTCCACTTCCATTGTCACTCCCATCCTGAATACTTTGACCATTACTTCTGTTATCATGCTCATCACTGCTGCCAGTATTGTTGTCAGACTCATCATTACTTTTTGATTTTGCAGATTTTCTAGTCTGTGTCCCACTTTCACTCCCACTGCCACTGGACTGAGAAATGGTGATAAAAAAAAACCAGGTTGAGTAAGGAATTTCAACACTAATTGCCCTAGAGTGAATGGCATGGTAATCATTGATTAAACCTATCATCCAAAATCGACTGTAAAACCAACTATGCCATCAATCTAGATACATATTGATAATTTAATACTAGAAAATTGGTGGATTAGTACTGTCAAGGAAGGGACTGATGTAGTAAGCTCTAAGCAACCATGTCCACTAAAATATCTAAGTACACACTGGTATAGCCCTGAGGTAAATGCCCACATAAATCCACAACAAACAACTATGACTGTGAAGCAGAAGTAGCAACTCACACTGTGGCATCTCCTCCAAACATGCTGCCAGAGGTTTTTAAGTTCATTCTTCCGAATAGGTTTCACTAAAAAATCAACTGCACCCCTTGATAGACACTTAAAGACTATCCCCATGGAATCATGAGATGACATCACTGCACACATATCTCATCAGGTGTGATAACCAAAAGCAGTAAATCAACAATATTTATAACAAAACAAGCCTTACATTTTCATCAGTAAAAAAGATAGAAATGGCTAGAAATGCTATTAAATAACACTTACTGATCACGGGAATATTCTTGAGAGATTTGTGTCTCATGATCTTACATAAAAGACCTATTCCAGATAATAAAGGCATGTCTACCTCTGTTA
This sequence comes from Quercus ilex subsp. ballota, assembly GCA_032727855.1. NCBI lineage: Eukaryota > Viridiplantae > Streptophyta > Magnoliopsida > Fagales > Fagaceae > Quercus > Quercus ilex. Next base: position 39,743,649 of record CM064908.1, read on the forward strand.
GGATAAGATCGATTTGATTAGTTGGATTTTCTAAGATTTTCCATGCTTGAAGACCATTAGCAACAGCAGTAACTGCAAAGACCAGATTAACAATTAAGAAGTGCAAAGGAAAAACCAGTGTTAGGATTTAAAGACAACTTCAAAGGGCTTTTATTGGAAGTCAGAGGAAAAATAAGTTCTCCATCAACAGGCAATACAAAGACCTTTTCAGCACCATGGAAAAGATTTTACTAACCTTCGTAACTGCAATTCCGTAGCAGAGCACTGACAACCTGGCGTGTAGAATCATCATATTCCACCAGAAGAACCTTCAAAGATCTAATAGGAAGAAACCTCTCCCAACATATCACAGGCCCTTGAGGTTGAGGTTGAGGTTGCAGTATCTGCAACCCATCGTGGACCTGAATCGGCCCTCTAGGCCCATTGCTTACATCTTCAGTTACCTCATTAATTCTTGACTCATCTTCCTCTAATGATCCCAAACCTTGCCCTTCACCCACTACTCCAGTATTCACTTGCTTTTGCTCAAAACACATATGGATATTTTGTTCCACCAACCCTCTACTCCAAGCATTATCATTATTCACAGGAACGGCCCCCATCAAACAGATTCAAATAGACTAGTGATGATGAATGCATACCCTCATATGCTGAACCACGAAACTCATACATATCGACTTTGAAAATCAACCTCTGCAAACCAAAAAAAAATAATCCTTTAAATTCAATCTAAAACCTGAAATAAGATTTATAACAAGTTCCATCATAGAATATCCCTGAAAAAGTGTAAAGATTTAGAATCACACTCTTGCATCATAAATCTAATGAAAAATCAACATAACTCACTAAACCCACTAGCACCCTCTTTCATTAGATCAGAACTCCTAGAACTATACCCCACACCTTATAATCCCCAGAAAAGAAATTAATGATACAACCAAAGCAAGGCCAATCAATCTATCACAAAAATCTTAGGTTTGCTTTATCCAAAATTTACACACAAATCTACAAGAAAATTTTAAATAACACAGTACTGATTTCCAACGGTTAACAGCTAAAAATAACAAAATCAAAAAAAGGGATATTCAACCACTGAAAACCACAACCCCTTGACCCAATCTGAGCCACACAAAAAAAAAAACCTTTATATGAAATCATCATCTATAGCATATCCAAGAAAATTTTAAGCCAACCTAATTCAAATCACTCTGCCACCACCAAAATCCCCTCGAAAACTTATTAAACACCTAAAATTAGTCTTACCCTGTACAGAAATTAAGCCCAATAGATAATAATAATAAATAGTAAATACACATAGATATGTTCAAGCAACCCAAGAGAACATTTGCACTGAAAAACTAAACAGATAAAATCCACACACAGATGTTTAACTCTGATTACCAAAAATTAAAACTAGGAGCAACAATCAACCTATTTTATACTCCCAACAAAACAGAGCAAAGTGTAACCCAAAAAAATCTCAAAATCAAATCTTGTGTGTTTCCACTTTCCAAAAAAAAAGCTTATCTAAGTTAAAAGTCTACTCCTTTATCAACTCCTAAGTTCAGAGCCCAAAATCCCCAAATTTCTTCTAGTTTCCCATATTTTCTCAGCTCCCAAACAGAGCATTATATAATATATATAAAAAAAAACTTATAACTCAAACCCCCAAAAAAATAAATAAAGCAAAACTTACTAAGTTAATCAGAAACATGTTATCATATAAATCACAACTTCAGAGCTTTTATGATGAGGACCAACCCGCCATTGCTAAGCTTGACTTAGCAGATTTAAAAAATATATATTAAAAAAAAAAAAAAAAAAAAAAAACAGATCAGAGCCTCACCAATCTGGCTTCAAAAGCCAGTTAACGCATGATTTTCGAAACGAATGAAATCAAAAACGAAAGTTTCGAAACGCTTTAGGGCTTTAAGAAAAAAAATATAGTATATATTTGTCGGAGAAGAAAGAAAAAAGCTTGACTGGTTGAGAAAATACTTTTAGAGAGAGAGAGAGAGAGAGAGGAGAAGATATTATTGTGGGGGGTGGGGTGGGGTGGGGTGGGGTGGTGACGTGGCAGAAATGGAGGCTGGAGGGGCTCCAAACGACACGTGGGAGGTGTCGGGGGCCATTCGACGTGGACAGAATCAGGACCATCCGATATTGTCCAGCGCGGATGGAGAAAATCAAAACCTCGAGAGAGAGAGAGTGCGCGCGCGAATCCGATACGATCTTTTCCTGGTCCGGGGCTCACCACGTGGCGCTTCTGCATCGGTAAATGGAAATTTCAATTTTAGATGAGTGAGACGGTGTCGTTTTAGGGTATTCATGAATGAATAATATACCCCCCACTCCCACTCCCACTCCCACTTCTGCCCTCTGTTCGTTGTCTTTTGTAAGGAAGGAAACCAACGTGGATTCATCATTTATGACTGACATTCACGAATCACCCATTCACTTTTTGTTTCTATGCTTTCGCAATTTTTTTCATCATTTAAGTTTGGTAATAAAATCTTTTATATCTATTTATGGAACTTTAATCCCATTAGAGCCCCGTAGAAGTGAAGCTAAATAACTATATAACTATTTTAGCTCCACTAAAATACTAAAAACAGCCTTACAGCAGTGGAGCTAAACCTTTTTTTTTCAGCTTTATTGCTAAATGTGCACGGTAGCAAAAAGCTAAAAATAATAATAATAATATTTTATTAAACTTCTCTCTCTTCTCTCATTAAAATAATATTTTCTCTTTTTCTTTCTTTCTCTCTCTCCGGCTTCTCTCATCTCCTCTCTACTTTGCCGGCCAGCTCGCCAACGGTAGTGCTCATAAAATCTATATAAAACCCACCGAATTAGACACCCGACCACTAGAAAAATACCGGATCAGACCACCAACAACTCCGATCTACCAAACCCACATCACAAAACACCACAAAACACAAAACACAAACCTACATAGATAGAGTAGAGAGAAAGATCGAAGTAATGCCGGTCCAAATTCCATACAACCACCACAAAACACAAACCCATGGCAGATTGGTTAGAGTAGTGAAACTATCATATTATTAATTATACAATAATTTCAAAATATGAAAACTTGTGAAAAGAAATTTTAAAACTTTATATATTTTGGTATGTTTTGATTTTGTGACGTTAATATATTCAAGTTTTATTATTATTAATTTTTTTTAATTTAATTGTTTTTAATGACTACCCTAAAAAGAATTTATGGAGCCACCCCTGGGTGACTCCATTATTATAGTACTAGAAAATGGCCCATAATAATCGTGGCCACAACTCTATATACAATATCTCAACCATTTTTCTTCATTGCTTGTTGCTACCGATGCTAACAATTTAATTTCATGGTGGAGTAAGAAACACACATTATTTCTTTAATGCTACAAAAACGACACCTCATTAAGAGTTAATATCTACCCAAACATGAACTTTTAACACTTACACTAAAAATTAACACTTGAATAGTATTTCTTTAAATTTCCAATCATTCTTCCAATTTCTTTCTAGTGGTTAACATTTGAATTATAAATATCTCAAAGGTCTATATGTTGCGAAGACAATGTTGTTTAGCTCTAACTAGAGATTTCGAATTGAAGCAGTATAAGCTAATTCTCTTAGACAACTAACTAATCATGATTCGTGAATTTGATAGATAGCTCCATCACAAGTGTAGCTTGGTGGAATTATCGTGGCTCATCATGTCCAACTATTTGCTATTATGGTAATTCAATTTATTTGAAATTTGACAAATGTAGAATGTAGATAGCAGTTATAGACTCTCCATTTTGTAGCCTTCATTTATCCTCGTTTCAAGGGTAAAATTGTCATTTTATAATGTAAGGTCAAAATTATAATTATAATTATTAAATTTCCAAACATTTCAATTTTCATGATATGATGTCAAAATCATAATTTTTTCCCTTAGTGTGTGTAAAAGTACAATCATTTGGAACATTCAGCATAAATTAGATATTTCATGTTCAATTCAAGCTACATCATAAGGATAATTTGATTTGCCCAAATTCAGAAAGCATGAAAAGGATGGAAATAGAAATAATTATTCATTACTTTATCTTATTTGTAGGGTGCTAAATTGAATTTTCTTTTTTATATTATACCCCTGAAGAAGTTTTTGCGCATATTAATTGTATAAGAAGGGTTTGACCTCTAAACTATGGATTTATTTAGATACAAACTTGGCAAATGAAAAAAATTTGAGTGACATGCATATGTAGAGGCTTTATTTTAAGGGTTGTTGTTGGGTACAGAAAACATGGTAACTAATGGTAGTTATTTGAAAACATAAAGAAGTAATATTTAAATAAAGAAAATAATAGTATCTTTGATGTTGGGTTTATTATAAAGTGAGATGTTAAAATGAATAAAGTAACTTTTTGAGATATTAAATGCTAATTTTTTTACAATCTTTAATGAGAATGCTCTTATAAACTTTACCAGTTGAGTTAACTGGAATCTCTCTCTCTTTCTCTCGTATATAAGTTTCTAAAACCTACATCTTATGATAAAACTACCTAAATAAACTACCAAAATAAGCTATTCTTAAAAAAAAAAAAAAAAAAAAAAAAAAAAAAGCTATTCTTAAACGGAAAGTCATAAATAAGCTTAGTATTCGTTTGGATCCACGGCACGTTTTCACGTTTGCGTTTTCTGCCCCTTTTTTTTAAGCACGTGAACAGTAACATCACATGGATTCACTGTGCATAGACAAAATGCACTTTTCACGGGTCCCATATTACTATTTACATATATAAAAATTATTTTACAACAGTGTTTTCAATTTTCAGTTTTCAGTTTTCAATTTTAGCAAAAATAAGTTGTATCCAAATGGACCCCTAATATACATTTTTTTTTATTTATAAAACTATTTGATAGGATCATTTCTTTTACCATTCTAATTCAAAATAGTAGATATATTAGCATAGAAATTCTTATAAAAAAAAAAAAAAAAAGTAGTAAACAATTGGTTAGAAAATAAGGAAATCTAAAAAAATTCGAACAGTCTCAAGAAGTTGATATGTCTAGTGTAGTGGCGCAACGGCAATTAGTTTCAAACCGTCTCATCATAAGAGCAAGAGAGAGAGAAATGGCGTTTTCGTCATGGTCCCACCTAAGACTAAGACTGCCGCATTTGGCGCGAACCCAATCCCCATCCGTGCGAGCATTCTCCGCCGCCGTCATGTCGCCGCCGTCTAAGGCCGTCGTCTACGACCGCCAAGGTCCACCCGACTCTGTCACCAGGTCCTTATTCCCTATCCCTAACCCTAACCCTAAATTTATGTTCGTGTGAATTTTTGAAAGTTCTGGGTTTGGTTGCAATGCAGAGTGGTAGAGCTACCACCAGTAGAAGTGAAAGAGAACGATGTTTGCATCAAAATGTTGGCTTCTCCTATCAATCCCTCTGATATCAATCGCATTGAAGGTTCTTCTAATCTTTTTTTGAAAAACCTAAATTACAATTTTTTAAATTTCAGGCAAAAATTGAACTTAGACCAAATTTTAGGGACGAAAAGTGAATTCTAGCCTATGATTTGATGTATGTGTATTGGAATTGAGTTGAGTAGCTGTGCTAAGCTTAATTGAGTAAGATCTTTATATTTCTCTGCTCTCAATTACTACTAATTTTAAAAAAATATATATACTTGGATTTTGATTGTGACATTTATTTATGATCAGCTAAAGAAAACCCAAATGCTGGGGATTTGTAGTAAATTATCAGCCTACTGAAAACAGCATATAAAAATTGTATTATTTTTATGGATACAAAATTTGGATATTAAAAAGGACAAAATTTAATTACAAACCTGGATGTAGCAGATGGTTACAACCCCCACAAAAAAAACTTAACATGACTACATATTTTGAAAATCTAACCGTCGGATTTCATGTTTATTGTGTTCTTAAAATGCGCATTAAATTTTGTGTCAATCAGATGATATTTACTATTCAATCTATAAATTTATTTTTTATGCATAGTTTTAGACTACAAAAACTTAAAGTTTAAACATTTGATTGATGCCATAGCTATTGATATTTAATTTTATGGAAATTTTGCAAGCTTGGAGGATGTTAGAAAAAAAATGTAATCCAATGGTGGGTTTGTCAAAATTCATATCTAATAAAAAGATTTTGAGTGGGATTGTAGCCAAACTTTGTTCTTTAAAAAAAGAAATAATAAATAAATTTTTTGCTCTAAATATTGGTGAAGTGTTTTGTTGTGGTTTTTGAAGTCAAATGCGGATGGTGCTGTAGGTGTGTACCCTGTAAGGCCACAAGTGCCTGCAGTTGGAGGATACGAGGGTGTTGGAGAGGTGTTCTTGGTGGGCTCTACGGTTAAGGGTCTTTTGCCTGGTGATTGGGTCATCCCATCTCCGCCCTCTTCTGGTATGTTAGCTTTTGCTAAATTCTACTTTGCAAAGATAGTTAAGATGGGCTTTCCACTAATTTTGGCTTTATTTCCCTGCACTTGAAGTTGAATTGCTCTTGAAAGTGAAGTTTGCTCGAATAACATTTCCTTAAAGATCAAGTTTTTAAAATACTTTCTTTTAATGAAAAAAATTATTGAAAATGCAAATGAGGTGTAACCCAAGAACAGCAGAAGCATACAAAAGAAGTCACTAGCACCCAAAATTGAAGGAATAAGTGTTGGTCTCTTTAAAGCCCAAGGATTTCTTCCAGGCTGCAAAACCTACTTGATTTTCATGAAAGTTGTGAGAACATCAGTGTTTATCTGTTTAAAACATATAGCTAGGCATATTTACTTCAATTGGATAGATGGATTTGGATTTTTATGCATTTATGGTGCTTTGCTTGATTGTATTGGACAATGAGAACATTTGTTCTGCTTAGGGACATGGCAGACTTATGTTGTGAAAGATCAGAGCGTCTGGCACAAAATTAATAAGGAATCACCGATGGAATACGCTGCCACAATTACTGTTAATCCTTTGACTGCTTTAAGAATGCTTGAAGACTTCATTACTTTAAACCCAGGTACTGGCATATCCCTAGTTTTAGTATTTTTCTCCTTTATGTTCTTAGTGCTTAATAGCTTGGTTTGTATAGGAGATGCTATCGTGCAAAATGGGGCTACAAGCATTGTGGGGCAGTGCATTATTCAGCTTGCACAATATCGTGGTATACATAGTATAAACATAATAAGGGACAGGTGCTTATTTAAAATTTCAGCTCTTATTTCAAGAGCTTGTTTACTTCTATGTTTGCCAATTTATAGATAAAATTAGGCACTGCATGTTAGGTTTTTTCCCCCCCTCATAAACTTCTGCTCTTCTCTGGAGAAGCTTACTGTCACTTACCATCTTCTGCTTACTACAGGGCTGGATCAGATGAAGTAAAAGAAAAGCTAAAAAATCTTGGTGCTGATGAAGTTTTTACTGAGAGTCAACTGGAAGTGAAGAACGTAAAAGGTCTCCTGGTACTGTCATCTATTGACTCATTATGGTTGATTCTGTCTTATGTGTTGGGTTGGGGGCATTTAAATCTGATGTTTTCAATTTTATGTCTCATGAATATGCTAGACTAATCTACCTGAACCTGCTTTGGGATTTAACTGTGTTGGTGGAAATGCTGCTTCTTTGGTTCTCAAATTTTTGAGGTATAATACGCAGTGCTTTATTATTTTACATTTTTGTAGAATTAAAAAATTTTCATTTGTCAATTTAATAATCTTCCAGACATTTAACTAGTTTTTATTTTCAGACAGGGTGGAACTATGGTAACGTACGGTGGAATGTCTAAGAAACCTGTTACAGTATCAACTTCATCTTTTATTTTTAAGGTAAGCTATGCTCTTTTTTCCCCCTCTTTCTTTCTTTATAGCAGGTTCAGTCTTCTGTTTGTTACCTTAGGGTAAACTGGGATAGTAAACGTGACTCTAGTGAAAACACTAGGGAATGCTAAATCAGAAAGGAGTAGATTGGAATAACCTTGAAGTGAACAAATTTTTTTGACATAGTGGATACCATTGGGAAAAAGTCTGCCACATGAAACAAAGGCTAGGCACTCTCAATGAAAGATGACATTATATTGTAAACTATTACTGTAGATAATAGCTGTCTTTAGCTGTAGACAATCTGAAGTGGCATATAGACTGTCTGGCCAACTCCAACTGGGTTGAGATAAAGACAGATTAATGGAATGATCTACCATTCTTTTTATTATGGTAAGTGTTCCACCAATCTATACTGTGTTTGTAAAGAAAAGGGAAAGGAATTGTATATTTGTAGTTAAGAGTCCAAATATCTGGTATTTTCTGTCCTTGTATGGCAATTGTTTAGTTGAACATTCTGTTAGACACATTCAAATGTGACATCATTATTCTATTCTTCAAAATATTTGTGACAATGGGTATGTTCAGCTCTCATTCAGCCTGGTGAGATTGACTTAGCCTGTACATTGTTACAATAATGATCAGTTTGATCATGCATTTGATGGCAGAAAGGAACAGAAAGATAGGACTGGCACAGTCATACTGTGGATTTTCTTGTTGGCCAATGAAATTTGGAATGGTTGTGCCAGTGAAAATAGTTTCTTGTACTTGCCAATCTAAATATAATGCTTTTGTCCATGTAGAAAAATAGTCAGGAGTGTCATCAGATCTATAATGTTTGAGTTAACAGTGTTTAATCCTTGTCTTTTGCAGGATCTTTCCTTGAGGGGATTCTGGTTGCAGAAATGGATGAGTTCTGACAAAACTAACGAGTGCAGACCTATGATAGATTACCTCCTGGACCGAGCACAAGAAGGGAAGTTGAAATATGAGTATGTTTTATTTCATAGACAAATTTACTTGCAGTATCTTGGTTTTTATCTCCCTGATCACAGACCATGGCATCTATTGTAAATGTTAACATTATTGAGGTGCTCCCCTTTGCAGGATGGAACTGGTTCCTTTTAACGATTTTCACACTGCATTGGATAAGGCACTTGGAAAACTAGGGAGCCAACCAAAACAGGTCCTCACGTTCTAATTCTTAATCAAGACCACAGGCGAATGTTTGGGTCATCATGTATCTATGTATCTATGTATTGTGTTGACGGTCTGAGATTTGGATTTTGTATTACACAATGTCATTTCACACTCCTACGACACAGCGAGAGTCTTAACCTTGTTGTCAAGTTATTCTTAGAATACATTTATGAAATATGATACGATAACAGGCGTACAAAGATATAAATGCAGAGAGCAGCGTTTTTTATTTTTTACTAGAGAAGGCCCATTGAGCACTGCATGAATAGACAGACTTTTGATTTTGGGAGGTCGGGGTCTGGACTGAACGTTTTGACAGCCTAATCACAGTTTGTTAGCCAGTAACATCTATGGGTGCTTATACTTGTGCCAAAGACTCTGGTCAAGGCTCCACCTGCGTTAAATCATGGTCTTCATCTTGAGCAATGCTAGTGAAGCAATTCCTATTCACAAATTAATCATAAATAATTTTTTGCTGTCACCTTCACAATTTAAATATTTATGGTAAGGTGACAGGTTGCAATTGGTGATTGGTGCAATTGTTAAGCAATTGTTTAAAAAAAAAATTGGTGCAATTGATAAAAAGGAAAATAAAAAAAAATATTGTAATTGATGTAATATAACTTTATATAATATTATTGATATAATATTATTGACGCTACTTTATACATAAAATAGAATATACCGAATATATCACCTAGTTATGAATTAAGTTGAAAAAATATTGTATGTCACATAGATTTTTTGCTTCGCCATGTGACATAGTTTCACTTGTTTGTGTCAAAATGTTTCTCAATTTCTCTAATTCAGTCACATGGTATGGTGTCCACCACAGTTGGCCACGTTCAACCTACCAATGGGAGCTAGCCAAAGGCCACAAACAGTTTTAGTTACTTTGCACAAATGTATTAAACAAAAGAATGCCAAATATCGTTTCTTCATTTTTGCCAACGTTTAAAATTATTTCCATTAAAAACTTCATGTTTTGTGATTTTCAAAATGACCTTAAGATAATTAACAACTTGTTTCTTCATTTTTGAAACACAAAGATCAACCATTAAGATTGTTGGAAAATATAGCTATATAAACAAGTTTTGATTCAACAAAGTAAATCTTAAAAAATTCACAATAATAAAAAATAAATAGAGAAAGTTAGAATGGTCTAACAAACTATAGAATTATGCAATTAGCATTGTCCTTAAAGGTTGATTCAGGCCACCCACAGTAAAACTCGGTGCGAATGATTCTCTTGGCCATACAACCCACCATGATTAGAATATAACAATTTCCACATAAACAATACGACAAACATCAAAATTGGTCAAGAGAGTACCACATTGTATGTTCACCATTCTAGCAATATTAGGAAGATTTTTTCTCGCGATGTTCTTGTTGCAATCCAAATAAGTGAAAGCAACATTTAAAAAATACGAATAAGCCATTTTTTAAAAGAAGTTTTTCCATTGATGTCACTCGTTTATTGTCGAAATTAATTACGAGAAAGAACTAAAGCAACTTTATTTTTGGTGTGATAAACGAGAATAATGACGTAGATAAAGAAAGAAGAACTAAAGCAACTTTGCTTTTGATGAGACTAGAACTCTATTTATCCCCTTTAAAAAGTATTGTAGTAAATTCCAAAATGGGCAAAATCCGGCATTTTCAACATTCAAGATTATGTCTATCAAAAACCTCAAGTTTTGTAATTTCCGAAATGACCTTAAGAGAATAAACAAAAGTTTCAAGTTTTGTAATTTCTGAAATGACATTAAGAGAATCAAGAACTTATTTCTTCATTTTTTAATCATAAAGATCAACCTTTAAGATAGTTGGAAAATATAGCTATATAATCAAGTTTTAATTCAACAAAGTAAACCCTAAAAAATTAGTAATAACAAAAAATAAATAAAAAGAGTTAAAATGGTCTCACAAACTATAGAATCACGATAATAGCATTGTCCATAAAGATTGATTTGTGTCACCTGAAGTAGAACTCGGTGCGAATGACTCTCTTGGCCGAACAACACCCTAGGATTAGACTACAGCAATTTTTACACCAACAATGCGACAATCAAAATTGGTCAAACAAGTACCAAACTATTTGTTCACCAATCTAGCAACATTAAGAAGATTTTCCCTTCTAATGTTCTTGTTACGATCCAAACATGTGGAAGAATATGAATAGGTGCCATCTTTTGGAAGAAGTTTTTCTATATATTGATGTCACTCTTTAATTGGTGAGATTGATTATGAGAAAGAAGAACTAAAGTAACTTTGTTTTTTGTGAGACAAACGAGACTAATGATGTAGATAGAGAAAGAAGAACTAAGCAACTTTGCTTTTGGTGAAACTAGAACTCTATTTATCCCCTTTAAAAAGTATTGCAGTAAATTCCAAAATGTGCAAAATCCTTCTTTCCAATGTTTAAAATTGTTTTCATCAAAAGTCTCAAATTTTGTTATTCCTGAAATGACCTTAAGAGAATCAACAACTTGTTTCTTCATTTTTGAAACACAAAGATCAACCTTTAAGATTGTTGGAAAATATAGCTATATAAACAAGTTTTGATTCAATAAAGTAAACCCTAAAATATTAGCAATAACAAAAAATAAATAGAGAATTAGAATGGTTTCACAAATTATAGAATCATGCAAATAGCGTTGTCCTTAAAGGTTGATTTGTGTCTCCTGGAGTAGAACTAGGTGCAAATGACTCTTTTGGCCATATAACCCTCCAAGATTTGACTATAGCAATTTCCATGCCAACAATAGGGCAAACATCAAAATTGGTCAGGCAAGTATCACATTGTTTGTTCACCATTCTAGCAATATTAGGAAGATTTTCCCTCCCAATGTTTTTGTTGCGATCCAAATATGTGGAAACAACATTTAAAAAAATACATATAGACGCATCTTTTTTAAGAAGTTTTTCCATTCATGTTACTCTTTAATTGGTGAGATTGATTATGAGAAAGAAGAACTAAAGCAATTTTGTTTTTGGTGAGACAGACGAGAATAATGACGTAGTTAGGGAAAGAAGAACTAAAGCAAATTTGCTTTTGGTAAGACTAGAACTCTATCCCCTTTAAAAAGTATTGCACTGATGCAGCTATGTTGATGAGAAAAGAGCTGAAGAGAAACAAGGAGGGTTGGAGGGTTTTTATTTGTCAAAGATTATGTGCGCAAGTGTGTTTCTAACGAGCCCAATGTAACGGTCATGGTGCACACAATTAATGCTCCAACAGGCTGCATAGTTATTGACCAATGGGCTGAACTAAACTGGGTTCAACAAAGAAAATAAAGCCCAAAAACCAATAATCTTTCAAGTGAGAGTTATTTACTAACGCATTCAGAAGAACTAAAGCAACTTTGTTTTTGGTGAGATAAACAAGAATAATGACGTAGATAGAGAAAGAAGAACTAAAGGAACTTTGCTTTTGGTGAGACTAGAACCTATTTATCCCCTTTAAAAAGTATTGCACCTAATGTGGTTGTGTTTATGTGAAAATAGTTGAAGAGAAACAAGGAGGGCCGGAGGGTTTTTGTAAGCTGAAGATTATGTGTGCAAGTGGGTCTCTATCGAGCCTAATGAAACTGTCACTGTGCACACAATTAATGCCCCAACGGATTCCACTCTTATTGACCAATGAGCTAAGTCAAATTGGTTTGAACAAAGAAAATAAAGCCCAAAAGCAAAAGCAAAAACAATAACCTTTCAATTGAGAGTTATGCACAAACCCAAATCCAACAACTAGGCCCACTATCATAAGGTATTGGGATGCACAGTTTTTGATCAAAGAGTTAAACCAAATTGGGCTTAACAGAGAAAATAAAGCTCAAATAAAAATTCAATATCTTTCGAGTGAAAATTATGCACAAACCCAAGTCCAACCACTAGGCACACTATCCTATATTCCCTTATAAGGGAGATAATAAGTATAAATCAATAGGTCAAAATGTGCTTATCTTTTTCCTGTATGTGTTTGATGTTAAAGGCATTGTTCTATGGCAGTTTTGTTTATTTCTCATGATATGAGTTGCTCAACTGATTCTTGGACCTGCTTTGGATTGAATTGTGTTGGTGGGGATGCTGTTTCTTTGTGAGAAAATTAGGCAATTTTCATTTGACTCTGAACTTAAGATTCTTATTGATAGTTGTTTGTTTTCAGGAAAAGAGGAAGTGCGGCAACCTATGTTCAGTATGTTGGAATGTGTAAGAAACTTATATCAACTTCATCTTTCATTTTTAAAGTAATTCATGTGGACCCCTATTTTTTCCCGCTTCCTTTTTATTTGCTTCGAGGGGGGTATCATCGTTTGTTGCACATTGGGTCTTTGGCAACGTGACTTGTGTGTGATTGTGCATTTAGAGTGGGGTGTGAGTATGTGAGTCCCTTTTTTTAATTTTTATTTTAGGAGTCGCCACCAATCATTGGTTTTGTATTAGACACCCCACAACACCTATTAAAAAATAGTACTTCATTTTACAAAGAAATGGAATACTCGGCATTTTGATTTTTTTTTTTTGAAAAGGTTTTTACAAACAATATATTTATATACATGTGAGTAAGTATTTACATATAGTTAACATGTGAATAACAATTCCATCAAATTATACAAACAAAACATGTAAAGTATATACATAGGTAACATGTGACAAAAAAAAAAGCATATAGGCATATTATACAACATGTGAGTATCTATTATCTACATAGCTAGCATGTTAATACTAAAAACTATATAAGAAAAGGAACAAGAATAGCACTTTGTTGTCATCCACCATTTTCTCATTTTTTTTTTTGTTCATACTAAAAGATGACAAAAAGAAACTTGTTAGCCCGAAACATGTTAGAGACAAATGTGAGCTCATAAGGTGTTCAAAGACTCAAGGAAATGAGCTTTGAACACATTCCCACAAATCACACCTATTCTAAGAAAAAAACTTGGAAAAGAAGGTTACAACGTCAACTTCTTCTTTTATCTTTTGAGAAAAAACACATTTTTGGAAACACTTCTCTACATTATAAAAAGGATTTCAAGAAAGCATTTTATTTTTTTGTAAAAGCCTTATTTTTGAAAGCATTTTATTTATTTGAAAAGCCATTTTTTTGAGATTTTTAGAAAAGAGAATGACAAAGCATTTTTTTTAACGTGGCAAAAACATTTCTTTTTAAGAAAACATGATTTTTGGATTAAAAAATAAAAAAAGAGAAAATACATTTTAAGAAAAAAAACCAACACGGTAAGTATTTTATTTTTGAAGAAAACATTTTTACTTACCCTTTTCGGATTTTGAGAAAAAAGGAAAACATTTTTGGGAAAGGAAAAGGCATTTTGAAAACACCTCTTTTTTCCACATTTTTTTTAGAAAAAAAAAAAAGAATTTTTTTTTTCAAAGTTTTACTTGAAGAGATGAGGAAACACTTAAAAATGAAGTATTTTCTTAGAATAGAGGTGTAGGGGAGATGTATACCTAAGCATATTTTCTTTATGGCACATCATTAACAAGAAAAATAAAGAGGTAACAACATGAAATATGTGCAGAAAAATAAAGAGCTTTAAAAATAAAGACTTGAAATGTGAAGACTTGAAATTTAAATGGTAATAAAATCAAAAGCTTGGAATATTAATTATAAAGCTAATAAAATGTCTTTTTGTTGTTGTTGTTGTTGTTGTTTCCCCCTTAAATAGAGTTTAATCCCTTTCAAGCCTTATGGATCCTTCAATGTAAAGAAGTGGGAGTTCTTAAGCCATCACCACTCTTATGAGACATACCCATTTTGTGCTCTAATGGGGGGTTAATCACCATTTAAAGAGGATGATAGAAAATCCTTTTTTTTAGTGTCTAGATATAATATACGTATATAAGAGCAATAAAATAAAGGGGGATGGGGATGTTGCAAGAAAATAAATGGGATTGCAAGAAATGTAAAGGGGGAGGGGGATGTACAAGAAAATAAATGACAAGAAATTTAAAGACAATAGGTAAAGTTCTAGATGCCTAGGTGGGATGAGATTTCTTCCCCCTCAGAGTACTTCCCAATCATGGCCTAGAAGATGGTCCGATATCCATCTAGGATGAACAACATAAATATAATATCCAACAACAATATTAAAAGCATTGAAATAAAAGGGTTAGATACAAACATAAAATATACAACAACATGGTAAGATAAAGCAACTATTTACACAACAAAGAAAAGGAAAGATGAACTTTTTATATATGGAAAGATGGTTACAAAAGTAAAAGGGAGGGATGGGTTTAGTTATTAAGGCCCTGTTTGGTTTATTTTTTTTGTTCACTCATCACTCTTCACTCAATTTTTATCACTCATCACTCTTCACTCTTCACTCAAAAATATCCCAATTTTTATAACTCAGTTGCGTGGGCTGTTTGGGTGAAATATTTCAGTGGTTTTTTCAATTCAATAACTCACCTTTATGTCTGTCACTGGGTCCCACAAAAATCAATTCCAACACAAGTGCACAGAACGGTCACAAGCCCTACCCGCGTTGGCTCTCTCTCTCTTCTTCACGCCCTTTCCACAACAAAGCACTCTGTTCCCATCTTCAACACTCTCTGAGCACACAGCAACGTCTCCACTCTCTCAGAGCAAATCAGACATTGTTCACTCACCATGGCTGTAACAGAGGAACAAACCCAAAAACTTCTAAAATATAAAAAATTAAAAACATAAAAAGAGGCACTACAACATGCATCGTATGACTCTTGGTTCTAAATAATACCGTAAATAAAATAAAAAAATGAGTAACAGAGGAACAAGCCAAAGGCAAACATTGTACAGGAAATTTCCATAACCCTCAGTATAGATATTTTTTTTTTCCCCAAGCCAAAGGTAGAGCGAAGATGCCTCTGTTCACTCACAATGGTTGTAGCAGAGGAACAAACCCAAAAAATTCTAAAATAAAAAAAATTAAAAACATAAAAAGAGGTATAAAAGCTATACTTAAGTAGAGAGTAAAAAAAGAGGCATAAATAAATTCCTAGCCATTCCTCAAGTTCTCAGTAAGCACAACACAAAAAATGGAAGAACATGAAAAAAATAAAAAATAGCAAAATAAAACCCAATAGATGGAGGGGCTGAATATTCTCACCGGAAAAGAAAAATGCAGTTGATAGAGCAAAACTGATCGGCGGAGAGACGCGCTTCAGAGATCAGTGCGTGTTGCTGTGCTGCGGTGCTTCAGACTTGTTGTTGTGTTGTGGGTTTGGGAGAAAGAAAATAGAAAGTGATGAAAAGTGGTGTAGTGAAGGGCTGGGCTGAAGGTAGTTGGGAAAATAAAGAAAAGTGCCGTTGGTTTATTTCAGTGGGTCTGCTGTGTGATTTGACTAAACACTGCTGTAGGACCCAAAAGCAGCCCAACAATTACACAAAATGCCATTGAGTGAACAAAACTCAAAACTCAAAAAAAAAAAAACAGCCCCCAGGAGTTTCCAAAACTCATATCCCATATTCCACCATTCTTAGATATGTTAACTGAGTTCACATATGGAAAAGAAGCCAAACAAACTTTGTGTATGTGGGGCCCACGGATTTTGAGATATGAGTTAACAAAACTCAGTTTTTGTGAGATATGGGATATGAGTTTCCTAAAATCCAAACAAGGCCTAAGGAACTAAACCCATCCCAAAACCTTACCCACAAAATATTCAATGTAGAAGAAAGGAATAGGCTTTTTGTGTAGGGTTTCCTAAAGAGCAAAAGCGAGATTTTTTTTTTTTTTTTTTTTCTAAGGGATTAAATTTTTTTTTTTTTTTTTTTTTTTTTTTTTTTTTTCTGACTTCACTCTACTTTTTCCTCACTTTTTCTCTATAGATTTCTTACATAAATTTTCTACCCCAATTTCTACATGATTTTTCCCAAATTTGGGGGGTGGGGGGGAGGGGAGTATTTATAGGAAAAATGAGGAATGGGAGGCTAGCATTGTCAGCTCCATCCTTATCTATCATGTCATATGCCTTATTAGCATTTTTCTTTTTGTTGTCTTTTTTATGATTTTTGGCACGATCTTCATGCTGCTGTTTGGAGGCATTCCTGAGCTCCGTTGTCTTTGAATCTTATATGCACAGGAATCTCAGGATGTCTAGTTTCCAATGGTTCTGGCCTCATTCAATTTGGAGCTACGGTCGTCGAGATATCACACTCAGAAGGGAAGTGACGCAAAGCTGAATAATTTTGAACGTCTTCCCTTGAAAAATTCATATCCTTTAATCCAGAGTTGATATCATCGAGCCCTTTTGGTGAAAATTAGCTAAGACCTTGTTCTTCAAGATGGTCTAGCCCATTCGTTCTAGTTCTTGCCCAATCGGTATAGTTTATTGCGCAAAGTCGGGTAAAAAACTGCCAGTTTTCTTGAAAAATGTAGTGAAGACTTTATTAGGGTTTCAGTATTTTTGTAATATCTCATCTATTTTAACTCTGATTTTGGCCTATAAACTATCGTTTAAAAGGGAAAAATATGTCCTACGAGACAGTCTAAAATTCAACATGATTCAACGGTCAGATTAAAAAGTCAACTTTTTTGACCATACCTAATTGGGGTTTTGGTCAGATTTTCTATAAAATGTGTTTTTTAAATGTTTTGACTTTTTGATTCACCATTCAAACATGTTATATTTATTTTTGCCCTTTTGGCTTTGAAATTCATGATTTTACACCTTTTCTATTTTTTTTATTTTTTGGTCTTTGTTTTGATGTGTTGCAGTATCGACATTTCATGTTGTCCTTTTCTTTTTCTTTGTTTTGGAGTTTCAATCTTCTAAATGTTTATTAGGGAGCAAAGATTCAACAATTAAAAAACAACATATTTGTTACCTTAGGGTAAACTAGGATGAGGGATGAATGTGACTAAATTGAGAACACTACTACACTAGGGAATGCTAAATCCGAAACAGGTGGATTGAAATAACCCTGAAGTGGCCAAAACGTGATCTAGAAAGTCTGATCATATGAAAGGAATGCCAAATATTGTCATTGAATAGTTATGTGTAGAACCATTTGAATGTAGTTGGAGATACGCCAAAATAGCCAAATACCACTTTTTCTGAAAATATAATGCAATCTACCATTGTAGTGGTATATGGCCATTTTTGCCGTTGGGGATATGTATAAGTATTAGAGATGATATAATATGCTATATGCTATATCTGAAAATAATGCCCATCTTTGGCCGTGGACAATCTAGGGTGGCAAATGCTATATGTTTGGCAAACTCCAGCAGGTGGGATTGAATGATCTATCATTCTTTTACTAAGTTAAGTGATTAGTTATACATGCGTTTATAAATCAAAATTAGCAAGAATTTTGTACGTAGTTGCTATTCAAATGTTTAGCATTTGTTGCTCTTGTATGAAAGTTGTGTAGTCGCTGTTGTACATTGAATTGTTTTGTTGGCCAATGAGTTGTGGGATGGTTTCCCATGTCTAACTGAAACAATTTCTTATGCTTATCAATAAAAAATAACTTCACAAATTTATTTACAATCTTGTTTGTGGTTTATATCTTAGTAAAAATTTTTAAAGAAATGTAATAAGTTGTAATTTTCGGTCGATTTTAATTGGGTATCTTTGTAAACATGACCACCAAAAACCACTGAATTATGTTGGGGCTAAATAAACCAAGCTTGAACCAAAAACAATTCCATCTCATCAAGACTTAACCGATCCAACATCGACTCCATCAGTGTCATCATATCACCCTAGTAAGTGTTAGATTTTTGAAGACACCGAACACTTCCAACCCAAACATCTCGAGTTATTACACAGTTTCATAAAGCATGTAGGCCACTCTCAGGTTCTTGCATACACACTACACAAAGATTATCAGGGAGAAATTTTTAGCACATCAAATTATCTTGTGTAGGCAGAAGATTTTGACAAGCCTGCCACCCAAATACCTTTATTTTATACTTTGTATCTATCTACTATCTACTGAGGAGTTTTTACATGTAGGCTTCTTGTTTTTAATTTTTGTCAATTTACAGTTTTAACCTTATTCCTTATGCTTTAGGAATAGGGGTAAGTTAATTAAATTAGGGGTATTTTTGAAATTTAAAAAGGCAATAACTAACTTTCCAACTGAGATAATTAACTTTCAAAAATTTTCTTAATATATAGAGATAATACTCGCACTTGATTTGTAAAATTTCTGTCTATTTTAGGGCATGTTTGGTAAGAGTATTTAAATATAGTTTTTTGTTTTGCAATCCATTAAATGGTGGGTCCCACTCTTAAATTTATTGTTAAGCTAATATTTTCTAAATACAGTTTTCAAAAAATTGTATCATATTTTCTTGATTTAGAACAGAATTTTGAAAACAAGATTTTGAAAACAGAGAAGGAGTTGTTTTCAGGATATAGAAAATGTTTTTAATGACATAGTTGTAAATAAATTAAAAATAGTGGACCCCACGTATTTGTCTAAACTCTTTTATCTCTTAAATTAAGGAGCTTATCTTTATCACAAAAAGAATTTACACACTTCAAATTTGAAACTTATCATTAAAAAAAAATGATGAGCTCTATTCCCTTATCATTATTAAAAAAAAAAAGTTATCTATAGTCTACACGTTACTTTTTGTAAATATGTAATATGTAATATATATATATATATATATTTAAAAAAAAAATCTCAAATATAGAAATGGTCTTCCAAACAATTTTTTTTTTTTTTTAGTATCTTGAAAATTGATCTTAAAAATGGGAGCCAAACACATATAATATAAAAATTATTATCTGAAAACTAGTTTCAAGTTTAATTTTTTGAAAATTATTTTTATACTGTTTTGAAAACAAAACAAAAATTCTCCTACCAATCAAACCCTTAACATAAGAACTTACTTTTTCTATTTTACATACTTACATTTTAAAACATCTCATATCAAATTATTTATTTTGCACTACATTTTATTAAAATATTAATTTTTTCTTGATTTTTAAAGTTGTTTGTTTGTTTGTTTGTTTTTTTTTTTTTTATACAAGATAGAATTTATACTCTATCTTAATCTAAGTGTATATGTGTGTGAAGCTCCCTCCTGGATATGTAAAAAAAAAAAACTAAATGCAAAATGAATAGTGCTAGTGTAAATTCGTACGATTACTCAGGAACTATGTATTTTTACACAATTTTGCATGGACTGATATAAGTGAATTTTGGGCTTGGTTGGCTAAAATGTGACACTTTGTCTATTATACAAGCATTGATGCCAGCTCTTACAAGAGAAAACACATACTCATCTATCAAACCATAGACATCAATTCTTTCATTCCTGAAATCCGAAGGTTATCTCTATCCATGTTCGTAAATGCGTTAACACCTCGCATGAACTAGTGGTAGACTATTTGTTTTAACTTAAGTACTGTAATTGTAAACTTTGTAATTTGGTTGCTTTAATCAATAAAGTATCTATTGTGTCCCATTTTTCTCATTGTTAATTTGTGTATTATCTCAAAAAAGTCCTATTGAGTTAGGTTGTTACCAAACTCACATTCTCTTTGTACAAAGTCTGCCTTGCATAGTGTTTAGCCACTGTGAGCAGACAGAAAATTGGTTTGTACTCAAACAGGTATATAATTTCGTCATTTATGGGTTCTAGTTAACTTAACTAATAAAGTCTCAAATTATCAAATAAGAGATCCAAGATTCGAATCCCGCATACACAAAAAACTTGTTGGTGTTTTAGGATGATGATTGTTGAGGGCGGTTTTTATTCGTTGCCCACATGATATTTGGGAGTCAAGACCGAGACTCGACTTTAGGCTTGGAACATGGCCTAAAGGCTATCGGTGAAGTGTGAATAGCCCATTTTTGCTCAAGGTCTAGGTTGCATCCAACAAAGATTATAATAAGGCCACAAAAATACCTCCTGCAAAGATAAGCTAGTACAAAGAATAGCCCACCACAACAAGTGCTTAAATAATAATCTAGCGGTAAGCAAGAGAAATGTCCAACGGTAGATGTTTGGAAAATCAATAAATGTATTTGCATAGTAAAAATTATGCATTTTTTCCATAGTTGGTTAATATAAAAGTGGGCTCATTATAACAAGTGCACAAGATGAAAAAATGGTCAATAGTGTATGTGACAGATCTCTAGCGGTAAACGTCTGACAGGTTAATAAGTGCGTTTACATGGTAAAAATTATATGTTTTTCTTATTATTATTAAGTCAAGATAAGAGAAATTTCCATAGTATCCAAAACATTATGACTTTCATCATAATAACAATAAACAAGAATTAAAGGCTTCATAATTACAAGTAAAAGAGGAAAAAATATGATGAAATGAAGGGAGAGAGAGATTCCAGCTCAATGCAACACATATTGAACTAAGATTTTTGGAATTTCTATATGTGGGGCATGAATGGTGTAGTGTAGGCTATTTTTGAGTGAGTGGGTATTTAAGCTTGTGGTGGTGTGATGGAGCTAATGTTAAGGCTAAGGCTTTTATGGTTAAAGAGTTGTTTGTGACTGATTAGTAAACATTTATAGGCTGTAATATGCATAAAAAGAAAGGGAATGTTTGAGGCTAAGTGAGTGTGGGCTAAGGGGAATGATTTATGAGCTTGGGGAGAGTTGAACCACAAGCAAAGTGACAAGAAAATCAAAAATTTCAGAGGGGTTTGGTGTCTATTTTAAGGTACTAGGATTTTCTAAGAAGATGGAATGTGATGTTTATGGGTAAGTGTATATGAGCATTTATGGACTAAAGGCTAGTTTTTGAACTAAGAGACTAACTTATGGGCTGAAAATAGTATGATGGGTGAGGAATTTTATGATAAGATTTGTTGTCCTTCATGAGTTGATAGTAGTTCCCTTTTATAGTGAAGTTTAAGGGATTGATTAGCAAAAGTCCAAAAACGTAGGATTGATCAGGAGCAGGACAACAAACTTAATTATCCTAAGATTTGGCCTAAAATGGTAGATTTTCTTTTGAGGTTGTTTTGCTTCTTTGGGCAATGTCACACATGGGTAAAAATCAGCATAATCTTGCATTAAATGCTAAGAATTCTAAGATTGTGTTCAGCTAATGGGATTAAGGCAGGTATTAAGGAGGAATCCTAGTGCTGCAATTGAGATTTGGACCCTTGGAAGTAGGATTCAACACCCCAAGCTAGGTGTCAAAGTTTAAGTCCACTTCAGAGGGTTCCGCTAGAGATCCCTTAATGCCCTCCAAATCACATGTTCCCAGATTTTCCCTTTTAGGATTCATGGCCTTGGTTCATGAACCAATTACATACATGTTTAGTAATAAAATAAACTATTTGGTTGAGGATTTCATGAGCTTGGAGGTCTTAGTTATGGCTTCCTTAAGTTGTGACCAAAACTTGGGGAAGAAGGGTATTTATTGCCCATTAGCCTTTTAGGTGTTAGTCTCTGGTACAGTTCATGTCAGAGTTGGCAATGGGACAGGTGGCCAGCTCCTAATTTGGTTTAGGAGCTTGGTTGCTTCTTAAGATGACTTCCAGCGAAAGGCAGAACTGAATGGAGTTCCCCAACGGGGTCAGTTTGTACACATGGGCTGTTTTAGCTGAGATTTCATGTTGGGCTTGGCCATGAAGGCTAAGTATTTTGGTGGGCCTCCGACTTGGTGGTTCTCTCCAAGTGGGTCTATCCTTTTGCTTTCTCATTGTGAGCCCTACAAAATGGACAAAGCTACCATATATTGTCATGAATTTTTATTCCACATGGGCTTTAGTTGTTAGTAGAAATAAAATGAATCCATGAGCTTTAATAAATATTTATGATAGGTTTTGGATATTAATTTCCATGAGCTTTAAATAACAACTTGTATAGTTTCACATAATTTTTGCTATGATTATTTTTGTAAATGATATTTTCTTTGGGCTTTTAAATAATGACCTCCAATATTTCTTGAGAATAATATTTACCATGAGTTTTAAATAGAGGCA
Source organism: Quercus ilex subsp. ballota (assembly GCA_032727855.1). Classification (NCBI taxonomy): domain Eukaryota; kingdom Viridiplantae; phylum Streptophyta; class Magnoliopsida; order Fagales; family Fagaceae; genus Quercus; species Quercus ilex. Next base: position 39,766,607 of record CM064908.1, read on the forward strand.
ATATCAATGGGTTTTAAATAAAATATGGTAACAAGCACTATAGTGGAATAATGTGATATTCTTATGATTTTTTATCATAATATGCTTGTAAGGTGAATAATTGTCATGAGTTTTGGAAATAAATATTATGAATGTTGTGATGTAAGATAGATAGTGAACATGAGTTTATAATATGATATGAAATAAATAAATGTCATAACTTTATAGTAATAGGCTTAAGATAAATAATCATAACTTTCCATGAGCTTTTATAAGATGATTGCCATGGGTTTTGAGAATAGATAATTCATAAATTCCATGAGCTTGTAATATTATAGTAATAGGTTTAATAGTCTAAAGTATTGTTCATTATTGGACTTACGATATAGTATTTTGCCAAGTATTAATAACATTGGGCTTTTGATAAAATAGTGCCAAGTAGTTAGCTTGAGCTTTTAATAGTGTCAATGTAAGTTGGGTTTTTGATATTACTAATGAGAATTGGACTTTGATATTGCCAATGAGAACTGGGCTTTAAATATTGCCAGCGAGAATTGGGCTTTGATATTGCTAATGAGAATTGATGTTGCAATGAAAATTGAGTTTTGATATAGCCAATGTGAATTGGGCTTTGGATAAATAAATTGCCATGGATTTAAACCATGGGCTTTGATTATGGATTTGAATTCCATTGATAAAATTTCCATGAATTTAAATCATGGGCTTTGATTATATATTTGAATTCCATTGATAAAATTGTTTTGCCATGGACTTGAATTATGAGCTTTTCAAATATTGCCAAGTATAAGTATTCTTGGGCTTTAAATAGAATAGGATGTGTGTATTGGGCTTATAGGGATGGTTTTGGGCTTAGCTAAATAATGGTAATAAAATTGGATAAAATATGAGTTTTTTGAGTTTTTTGTGATAGTTTATATCATGACCCAATTTAGATAATGAAATATGAAATATTTGTGATTAACATAATAATAGAGTAAAAAATATTTGAGAAAACCCAATAACTTATTAGTGTTATTTGAAAATAAATAGGTGGTACTTAAATAAAATTAGGTGTGAAAAAAAAAGTACCCTAACAATAATAAAAAGCAATTATCACAGACACTATCAATCAAAATTCTATCTTATCTATCATTTTTTTTATTAGCTATGTCTTTCCTCTGTATTATGTTAAATTTTTATTTCAGCTTGTAGTCATCTTGTTTGTAAAATTTCTTTGAAGATAAATTTAAATATTCTTTCGAAAACCTAAATTACAAATTTTTAAATTTCAGGCAAAAATTGCACCGAGACCAAAATTTTAGGAATGAAAAGTGCATTCTAAAATTTGTTTTCACTCTATTTTGATGATTTGATGTATGTTTTTATGAGTCATTGATTGGAATTAAGAATTGATAATAAAATGCACTAAAAACTAAATTGAGCAAGGTCTTAGTTAAATATTAGCATTGATACACCATGTTGAATATGCTAGTATGGATAAGGAAGCAAAAACATAAAGTATAGAACACAATAACACACGAGGGTTACATGGTTCAGCCTAACGGCCTACATCCACAAAGGAAACCCTAAAGGGTTACGTCAATAATATATTAGAGTGTAGTATAAATCATGTGTTAGAATGAACCATAACATGTGTATATATAGTAGACTAAACCCTAAACTAATAGACTTCTAGTACAAATAAGAGACTTGACTTGCACACAAAGTAGAATTAGGCTTGCGCCTATGCTAATGGGCTAATATATCTTTAACACTCCCTCTCAAATTCAAGATGAAAGTTTGATGAAATCTTGAGATTTGATAAGGTTGAGAAGATCCCTTGAATGAAGTTTGGCTCTATGACGGTAGTTTGAGGAAGGTAATGGTCTTGTAGTGTTGATACAACTTTTAACGGTGGCATGACTATACCGGAGAGTTTTGACGGCAGCAGTGGGAAGCCAAAGAAGATGAACGAAGCAGAGAAACACCGAGAAAGACAAATATTGCTCTTAAATACACCGTAAGGACAAAATACCATGGCCACAGAAAGGTGACTTTGATACCAAGTTAAATATTAGCATTGATACACTATGTTGAATATGCTAATATGGATGCGAAAACGAAAGCATAAAGTATAGAATACAATAACACACGAGGGTTACGTGGTTTAGCCTATCGGCTTACATCCACAAAGGAAACCATAAAGGGATACATCAATAATATATTAGAGTGTAATATAAATCTTGTGTTACAATGAACCATAACATGTGTATATATAGTAGACTAAACCCTAGACTAATAAACTTCTAGTACAAGTAGGAGACTTGGCTTGCACACAAAGTAGAATTAGGCTTGGATCTATGCTAATGGGCTAATATATCTCTAATAGTCTTTAAATTGTTGTGGTCTCAATTATTAAAAACTTTTTAAAAAAATATTGGATTTTGATTATGAAATTTATTTATGATCAGCCAAACAAAACCAAACAATGGGGATTTGTAGTAAATTATCAGCTTATTGAAAACAACATATAAAAATTGTATTATATATGTTAGGACATATGTGATTCACTTGTTAGGAACATATGTCACTTTTTTTTTGTAATTGGCTAATCCTTTGACAAAACACACTTTACTTGTAATTGGGTAGATCTAAGATGTGTTTAATACTTCAAGAAACATGTTATTTAAGTCTAGTATTAAAGCCATGAAAATTGGACCAAGAAACAAGTAAAGAAAGCTGTTCATTAAAGCTGGACAGATAGCTCGACACCTGTGGACAGATATCTCGACAGCTGCTCGACACCTCTCGATAACTAGGCTATCTATCGAGATTTTCAACTTCTTCTTATCGCAATCTCGATAGCTTCTCGACAGCTGGTGGATCGATCGAGAAAGCTCCTGTCTCCTCGATAACTCCTCGATAGCTGTATTTGTCGAAGTTTAAAGCTCGACACCTCTTCGACACCTCTCGATCGATCGAGGTTACTAGAATTCAGATTTTCAGATTTGATTTTCGGCCCATGTTTATGTATTTGTGTAGGGTTTCTTTTCTCACAACCCTAGACCTATATAAGGCTTATTTTAGAGGCCGTCACATAAGAGAATACAAGGAGAACTTATGCAAAAGGTGACCGATGTCTTATTCTTTCTGAAGGAAGCTACTGCGTCTTTTGCGCCTTAGGGTTTTGTAACCAAGTGCTTTTTGATCTTCATTGTTGATGAAGTGAAGAACTTTGTAGCCAACAATCTTCTTCTAGTTGGTAATTGAAGTTGCGTACTGGGATTCGCCCAATTAGTTAGTCACGTATTGTGATTCGTGCATCAAAAAGGGTGGCGTTCATATATTGAAGAGTTCATAGTAGAATGTTTCTGCTGTGAGTTCATCTACGGGAATTGTAGAGTCTAGGGACAAAGGTTTTGTACTAGATCTGAAACTTCTCTTTACTATAGTGGATTGCTTTTCGGGAAGGTTTCTCCCCAGGTTTTTTTACTATGAAACTAGTTTGTTTCATTGGTTTTCTTGGGTCATAATATCTTGTTTTATTTACTTTTTTGCTGCATTCATTATTGACATGATACTTATGTTTGTTTGTTTTAACAAGTTTTATTCATAATAAATCTAATTAATAGTTTGGATTTAAAACTTGTTAATTATATCAACTGGGTTCTAAATTTCCCAACACTTTAATTTACGGATATTGAAAAGAAAAAGATGAAAGTTAACACTATGTTCTTGTTGGAATAAATTTTTGACTCTAAATATTGGAAGTATTTTGATGTGGTTTTTTAACGTCAAATGCGGATGGTGCTGTAGGTGTGTATCTTGTGAGGCCACAATTGCCTGCAGTTGGAGGATTTGAGGGTGTTGGTGAGGTGTACTCGGTGGGCTCTGCGGTTAAGGGTCTTTTGCCTGGTGATTGGGTAGTCCTATCTCCGTCTCTACCCTTTTCTAGTATTTAGCTTTTGTTAAATTCTACTTTGCAAAGATAATTTAGAAGGACTTTGCATTAACTTTGGCTTTATTTACCTGTACTTTAAAAGTGAAGTTTGCTCAAATTTATCCTGAAACATTTCCTTAAAGATCAAGTTTTTAAAATACTTTCTTTCAAGGAAAAAAAAATTATTGAGAATGCAAAGGAGGTGTAACCCAAGAATAGCAGAAGTATACAAAAGAAGTCACTACCACTGAAAAAGTAAAGGAACAATTATTTCTCTTTAAAACCCAAAGACAACTTCCAGCTACAAAACATACTTGATTGTCATGAAAGTTGTGAAAACATCAGTGTTTGTCGGTTTTAAACATAGCTAGGCATATTTTCTTCGATTAAAAAGATGAATTTGGATTTATAAGCATTTATTGTCCTTTGCTTGATTGTATTTGACAATGAGAACATTTGTTCTGCTTAGGGACATGGCAGACTTATGTTGTGAAAGATCAAAGCATCTGGCACAAAATTAATAAGGATTCACCCAGGGAATATGCCACCACAATTGCTATTAATCCTTTGACTGCTTTATGGATGCTTAATGACTTCATTAGTTTAAACTTGGGTACTAGCATATCCTAATTTTAGTATTTTTCTACTTTACATGCTTAGTGCAGTCAGTGCTTACTAGCTTAGTTTGTATAGGAGATGCTATTGTGCAAAGTGGGGATTTAAGCATTGTGGGACTGTGCATTATTCAGCTTGCACGATATCGTGGTATCAATAGTATAAATATTATAAAGGGACAGATGCTTATTTGAAATTTTGGCTAAGATTTCATGAGCTTGTTTATTTCTATGTTTGCCAATGTGCCATATATATATATATATATATAGATTTCATGAGTGAACAGTCTATACTCAAGATTAAATAATCTCTTCTTCATTCCCTATTGGATTGGAGTATTGCTTTTAATTCCCTTCCTTTTTCTAATTTATTAGATATGTTTGAGTATTGTAATTTGAGAGATTGATGTACTACTACTCAAGTACACCTCCAGGGTACATGGGTATTTTTTTTTTAATTAATAAACTTTCGTTACTTAAAAAAAAAAAGGTAAAAACACTAGAAAATGCTAAATTAGAAACAAGTAGATTGGAATAATCTTGAAGTAGTGACATAGGACATATTGGGGAATTTGTCTACGTGTGGTTATGATGGGTTTAGAGATAGGAGAATATGAGGATCTTGGGTTTAGAATTTTTTGAAGAAGTGGATATAGTGTTGTATTAGAATTAAAAGATGGTTCGATGAGTTATTTGATGGCTATTTGGTTGAAGAAAGCATGCGGGGTTTTAGGGTTTTAATAGGTAAAAGAAAGAACTTGATTTAGGGTTGTAGCAAAGAAGGAGAAAAGAGACTCTATGGTGTTTCGGAGCTATATGAACGGTTATACAAGAAACAAAAGAAGAAAAGAGAGAAAGAGAGAAAAGGACACACAAATGCCAACATGCCTCAGTACTCAAAACACTTAAATGTTTTTGTTAAAGTATTGGGTTTATGTTGATGTAATGGTCCAAGAGGCCCAGTTATGTTTTAAGCCCATATTAGCCTAACCTTAACTTCTAGTCTTTATATAAATATATAAATATATATATATATATATATATATCTCCTATTAAAGGTTCATTGTAATAGTTGATATGAGTATACAGTAAAGATGTAGTCACTAAGGCTTTATTATGTGGATATAGGACATTGACCAAACCACGTAATCATTTGTGTTCTTCTCTCTTTCTTGCTTCTGCTTCTCTATATTATTTTATTCTTATCTTTAACATGGTATCAGAGCTAATGGTTGTCGATGGTTGTTTGCTTGTGAAATCTTCAAGTCTAAGTTGTTGTTGGTTGATGTTGGTGTGGTTGTAGTTGGTTGTTGGTTGTTCTTGGCAGATTGGTTATTGTTGCTGTTGGTTGTTGTTGTTCTTGGCTTGTTGTCTCGTTACTGTTGCTTGTAGTTATCGCCAGTGGCTTTCTTTTGTTGTTGTTGTTGGTGTTGCGAATTCAACATATAGGCATAGATCTTACTACAACCCAACTTGGTAGATCTTGGTGGTTGGCCTCTGTTTTTTGTTGTTCTCGATGGGTCAATGGTTGTTTCAGACCATCCTCCACCAATTTTGGTTGTTTTTGGTGTTCTCGGCATTTCTTAATGTCCCTTTTGTTATTTGGTTGTTGTTTCTGGCATGTTCTTGGCAGATCTAGTACTCCCTGGTAGGTTTCAGCGTTTCTTGGTGATGGAGGTTGCTCATTAGAGATAATAGTGGCTTTTCCTCGATCTTAGTAGCTTTCAACAATTCCGGAGTGGTTTTCTTGGTGGTTGTTGGTTGTTATTGTTGCTGGAGTTGTTGGTCGCTAGGGAGTTCTGAGGTTGTCGATATGGTTGTTGGTCGGAGTTGACAGGGAATATCCCTGTTTGATTTACTGTGTGAGCTATTCCCTTTCTAGGATAAGGATAACTTAATCCTAAATAGGGATAAAATTTGTTTGGTGGATAAGGACTTGTTTGGTTACAAGATTTGGCTATTCCCTATATAGATTTGTTTGGTGGATAAGGACTTGTTTAGGTTTAAGTTTTGGCTATTCCCTATCCAGATTTGTTTGGTGACTTTGGTTGTTTGGTTATAGGTTTTGGTTGTCCCTTATCATGGATAAGGGTAACCTAACCCCTATAAAACCTTTGTTTGTTTTTGTTTGGTATTGCAGAACTTCTACAGGTTCATCTCATTTTTTGGTTGATTCAACTTCAATTTTGGCTAGTTCCCTTAAGTTTCGGCCGGTTCACATGGTTTTCAGCCTCTTCAAGCAAGTTGGCAATTGTGTATTACAAGTTGGACCTATATGACTATGCTCCAGCTTGAGGGAGAGTGTTAAAGTATTGGGTTTATGTTAATGTAATGGTCCAAGAGGCCCAGTTATGTTGTAAGCTCTAACCCTAACTTCTAGTCTCTATATATTCCCTATTAAGGGTTCATTGTAATAGTTGATTTGAGTATATCGTAAAGATGTAGCCGCTAAGACTTTATTCTGTGGATGTAGGCCGTTGGCCGAACCACGTAATCCTTTGTGTTTTTCTCTCTTTCTTGCTTCCGCTTCTTTATATTATTCTATTCTTGTCTTAAACAATTTGTATTAATCAACTTCATCTCTTCTTTAAGTACATTGAGAAAAATTATATATAAGGATTCTTTCTTGTAAACTAAAAACCTAATAAAAGACTAACTTAGACTCAAAGAAAAATACAGCCTAAGACACTTAGGATCTCCTAGAAAATTCTAGGCCTAACTAAACTAACAAAATATCCTTAATTTGTAGAAAAGCAATTTTTCCCCTGAATACAAAATTGACTGTAAAAAGTAATAAAAATAAAAACCTAAATAAAAAACTGTTTTAACCTTATGATAGCTATGATAGATCTTTAAAACCACACAACGTTCACTTCAATTGGACTCCGCATGTGGTACCCAAGTGCAAAAATATTTTCTGCATGTGTTTGTAAAGAAATAGGAAAGGCACTTGTATAGTTGCATGCCTATTGTGTAGTTGGAGTCCCAATATCTGGTATTTTCTGTCCTCGCATGACAATTGTTTAGTTGAACATTCTGTTAGATACATTCAGTTTCTGATATCATCCTTCCATTCTTCGAAATATTTTGACCATGCATTTTGATGACAGAGAGGAAGGGAAAGATAGGACTGGCACTACCATACCGTGGGTGTTCTTGTTGGCCAATGAACTGTGGAATGGTTTCATCTGTTTAAGTGAAATAGTTTCATGTACTTATCAATCTAAGTATAATGCTTTTGTCCATGTAGATAAATATTCAGGACTGTTGTCAGGTCTATATCTGCTAGTGGTATTATGCTTGAGAAATCCCTCTCTTTTGTAGGATCTTTCCTTAAGGGGATTCTGGTTGCGGAAATGGGTGAGTTCTGATAAAGCTAACGAGTGCGGAATTATGATAGATTACCTCCTGGACCAAGCACGAGAAGGGAAGTTGAAATATGAGCATGTTCTATTTCATAGACAAATTTACTTGCAATATCTTGTTTTTTTAATCTTTCTGATCACATGCCATGGCATCAATTGTAAATGTTGACATTATTGAGGTGCTCCTCTTTGCGGGATGGAACCTGGTTCCTTTTGACAATTTTCACACTGCATTGGATAAGGCACTCGGAAAACTAGGGAGCCAACCAAAACAGGTCCTCACGTTCTAATTCTCAATCAAGACTGAAGGCAAATGTTTGGGTCATCATGTATTATAATTTATATGTATTGTGTGAAGGTCTGAGATTTGGATTTTGTATTACACAATGTCATTACACACTCCTATGTCACAGCGATAGTCTGAACTCCTTTACCAAACAAATTATTATTAATGGAAACTCAGCGGCCAAGTTGCTTTACTTTGTTGTCACGTTTTTCTTAGAATACATTTATGAAAGATAATACAACAACAGACACGAAGGTACAACCCTCATTCAAACCTGAAAAGGCTTGTTACTGAATACTATTGTGGCACAGGCTTTCCAAATTGGGTAGGAGACTGATCAATCTCAAATATAACATTTCTTCAACTAAACTCTTGTAGATATTGCTGCAGTTTTCCATCACTTGGGCAGTTACCCTATCTCCAAGACCTCTTTTTTCGTTAGTTTTGATCAGGTTGTCAATGTTGCTCTTGACTTTTATGGTAGCGGTTCTTCTATTCTATTGTACACCATTGGATCCCTGGAAATTTTGAAGTTTGAAGATGTTGAAGTGCTTAACCAATTTTGGATCTGCATCTGGGATTTGTTTGATCGGCACTCCCAAAAATTGAACAAAGTAACTTTACTCAAATTTGCACCATGTTAGCTGATATCTACTAGATATGTAAGCACCTAATGCTTAATTAGGTAGTCATGGAGCAAGCAATTATGAAGTCAATAATGTTCACTCCTAAGTCCTAACCCCCTCAGAAGCCTCTAATCTGTTCTCGCTACGGTCACAGAGACAGAATTTACTATATGAGGTTCAGTACAATCAGGCTCAATTGCTAGAACTAGTGATTCCAATATGTTAAGGTTGAAACTTCATCACTGTACACCCTTTCCTTCCCCCCTTTAACCATCCCCAACAGAGAGAACATAACTGACTTATCTTGACTACTGGTGGACACTTTTTTTCTAACTACTGGTGGACAAACTTGATACCACTATAACTCTATTTCTTGAACAATTAGGAACCTGGTCTTCTTTTTGCACTATTGCAGACCCAAAAATAATGGAAAGATACAGTGAATCATACATCATTTTCCAACAACATAAAAAAACAGAGAGTACTTTAATCAAATTAATCTTCATAAATCAACGTCATTATAAGAAAATATGTGAAAATGATTGACAAAATGAAGTGATCACATTATGCAAAACCAGCAGGAACTAGATCATTGTTGTTCACGTTAAATGATATTCCTTGACTGCTTTCTGCAGACATCTTTCCTTTTGTTAATGTATGACAATCTCACAAAAAAGAAATCAAAACCTGCAGAAAAATAAGGGGGATGTAAATTTTATGAGGTGCACTCCTTTCTCAAAATATAGTCCACAGCTTCCTCTACAGTATCAACAACCTACACAAGAAACACAAAGAGTTCAGGAAATTCATCTCCATTGAATCTGAAAGGAAACTTAGTTGCAGATCTATCAAGTTTTCATCTTTACCAATATATTTAGGGAACTAAGGGAAACTTGTTATAGATCCCTTCTTTTCTTAAAACTTGATTTGATCAAATATTATTAGTTTTTTAAATAAAAAATGTGCATTGCCCTCTATAAGAATTTGCATCGCAATTTATTAACACACCCCAACTAAAAAAAAAAAAACCCGCAGAAGAAAGAACATAATATGAGAAAAAAAAGAAGAAGATGATACTAGATTTGCAATATAAACTTACAACAGGATTTAATCAGACACTTACCAGATCTGCTGGAAAATCAGAAGGATTTTCCTTTCCCTTAAAAACCCCTGTCCTTGTCAGAATTGAAAACCAGGGATGTCCAGCCTAAATTTTTTTGAAAATAAAAATAAAAATTAGGGTATCCTCAGATAACTAATTTAAATTATATGCCTTTAGTATATTCCCAATAAACAAGAATATGAAACCGCAAAACAAACCTGCCGGGCACCTTTGATGTCAACTGAAGGATTATCTCCTATCATATATAGTGTCTTAAAATGACTTCCATCATCTGGATGATTCACAACATGTACTTCATGATCAAGAGATGATGCAAGTTGCTTTAGTACAGTTTCAGCATTCTTGAATACAAATGCATTTGGCTTCCCGAAAGATGTATACTCCAGAGCATTAAAGTGAATTCTGCATATTTAAACAACTGCATTCAGAAAAGTACAAGACATTACATGAGACTGGAGATTCAGAATCCATCCCCCCACCCTATCCCCCCAACCCCCCTTCCTACACCCCCAAAAACAAGAAAAGAAGAAAGAAAAAGAAAACTTTATTACTGTAATATCAAAAAGAGCTACACCTATTTATAAGAGTAACGTACAATCTACATTTTGTATATTCTCTAACCTTACCTATTGAAAATGGATTCTAATGCAATTCTGAAAGCTCCCATGCCAAGACGTTCAGAAGGAAAAGTAGCCTACCTTTAGTGACACCTTGTCAGTGAATCATTAGATTTTATAAAAATAGTTACATAGGAACCCAAGAAATCAATTTTATAACTCATCACAACCAACCTGGTATTTAAGGTCGTCATGTGCAAAATATAAAGGTGGTTGGTGTCCAATTTCCTTTCCAGGAAGACCTCCAGATCTTAAAATGTCACACAGAACCTGATACCAACATCTATTTCAGTCAGTTCAGAACTTAAAGTTTCCAATAACAAGGATATTACACATCAAATCCAGGGGCAGGGAGGCCATATGTAACACTTCATACAAAAATTAATAAACTGTCCTACAAAATGTGCATGAAAGAAGTTAAAATTTTGGAAATTGCAAAATCCCCCATCCTGCCTTTTATAAATGAGTCAAATGACACTTAGCCCTCCCAAGATTATTACCTTTTTAAAGGTTTAATTATACTGACACCCCCGAGGTACAGCTAAACTAGACCCAGTATACACGATTTTCCATAAATTACATTGCCCTGCCAAATTGTCAAGCTAATTGACACTCCATCTGTTAACCCCTTTCGAAGTCATACGGTATTAAGAGGTTGACACGGGATTTTTCTTTTCTACACAATACCCAATAAAAAAGAGGCAAAACATTTTTAATGTCTTTAAATTTTCTTAAAAGAAGAAAGAAAGAAAAATGTAACCAAACAACCCCAAACGTCCACCATTCTTCCACCACTGGCAACATCTAACCCCAAACCAGGCCACCGCCTCTCTCCTACTACCTAATCATACATGGCAGAGGTTTCTTAGAGGATGGTGTTGGAATCAATATAGATGTGAAAAATGAAGGTAAATCATACAAAATAACACATTGGGCTATTTGGCTACAGCTTATTATTTTATTTTAGATTCATATAAGCGTAATTGTAGTTCAATATATTTGGCTACAGCTTTTCCTTCTTCTTCTTCTTTCTTTTTTATTTTTCTTTTTATTTTTTATTTTTTTATTTTTTTATTTCATTATTAGGAATATTCCATGTAGACCTTTAACACTGTTTGACCTGGAAAACTTAAGAGGACGAGTGTCAATTAGTTTGACAATCTGGAAAATCAGGGTACACTAGTTAGTAAACACTAAATGAGGTTTACTATTAATCTTAAGGGGATGAGTGTCAATTAGTTTGACAATCTGGAAAATCAGGGTACACTAGTTAGTAAACACTAAATGAGGTTTACTATTAATGAGATTTACGTGAAAAATGTATATTTTGATTCAAGTTGTAATGACAAACACACACACACACGCATATATATATATATGGATAATTCTACATTACAGGTTTTTAAAATTTTTTATTAAAAAAAAGTCTCATGCCTACCTAATCTTAACCGTTAACATATGATATTGTGATATTACCTTATTTAGTATATATTTTATAATGATAGATGAACAGTTACGATTAGGTGTGTTTATATATATAAACCTCAGATGTCAAGGGAGGTTATTGTAATTTACCCAAGAAGGTAATATGATTAGAATCATCATATAACCTATGGATTTAGGATAACCTGAATGTCTCTACTCCAGTCAACAGAATCACTAACAATAAATGCTGCCTGAACTCTCTCTGAGTGAACACTCTTTCTTGGACCTATCTCCTTAAAAGTTCTACTCTGATTAGCAACTTTCTTAGTTATCCATTCCTTATATTGCGCCAATGGATCAATGTCATCAAAGCAGGAAGCATACTCATCAATTGAGAGAACATTTCTGCATATAAAATCAATCAACACGAGTCATTCAGACACACCTCAGGCAATGTTTGAAAATTAAATCAATGTCATTGCCGAAATTCAACTTATGTGAATCACAAAGCCAATACAACCAGGAAAAAGCCTTACTTAAATCCATATTCAAACATCACTGCAGCAGGTTCACCTTTTCCCACAGCAACAACGAGTTCATTCTCATATCTGTATAACACAAGATGTAAATACTAGAGAGAATAATACTTATCAAAAAAATAAAAATTAAAAAATACTAGAGAGAATAATATAATGAGATGAATTTTACTAGATCAACAATGAATTAAATTTCCATTTTAATTCAGACTTTTTCTTATCCTAAGGATTTAGATTCTTTAATCATTCCAATTCCAGTAAGCATATTATAGCATCTACCACTTTGTTTGGTAGTCTATTCTCATTATTCTGTAAATTTATCATACGTTACACATAAAATTAGTCATATCCGAATGCATATGTTATTTCTAAAGATTTAAACATGTGTCAGCATGAGCTTTCATTGAAGCAGTATATCAGGCACATTAATTCAGAAGCTCAAAACTTCAATCTGTCTATGACTACAGCATAAAACTATCCCCTTGCCAATTCCGTGATGTTTAATACACACAGCACATCGCCCATGCACACATGCACCATTTTAGCAATATTTGAATTTATTCCACATCCCCGATATGCATACTAAGTCGGTTAGTAACCATAGATCGCACTTGGTCCAAACGCATACCTATTCACCAACTGTTTAAAAGGAGAATGACCCTGTAATACCTGCATCAGAATTGTACTGAAAAAGATGAGGGGGAAAAAACAATCACAAAGGAGAATTAATAACAAATTCATGTCATGATTGATGACCCACTGCCAAGAAAATTCATATAGATGAAAATTAGAAAAAGGAGGAGAAAAATAGCACTTAAAAAAAGTCTTCATAACTGTACCTGTGAGGGTGAAACATTTACACCCAAGAGTTCACTTAACTGCTTGGCTCTTATTGATTCTTGAAAACCACCTCCTGTTAAATCAAAGCCCCAACTCTGAGCATATAAGATCATCATATACATACTTCCATACTTTTAAGAATGACATGTAAACCCAATATGCAATGTCTTCAACCAAAAAAAAAAAAAAAGAGCAAAAAAAGCAAAAATAAGTACATAGATGACTTACCATTTGTCAAGAAAACATAAGGAATCTTCAAAGTACCTGTTTGCAAATGAGAGTGATTTATTAATTGTTTTTATTTTTGGGCAGAAACTGATAAAAAAATTTATACTGAAAAATACTTTTCGTCCCTAAAATCTGACCCATGTTTGATTTTCAGTCTCTCAAATTTATAATGTTATAATTTAGTCCTTGAAAATTTTAAAAGGCGTCAATTTCATTCTTCCAACTATTTGTGCTCAAAAAAATTTCATAGGCAAGCAGAGTGCTGACACCTTAAAATGTTGATGAGTCTTGAAATAAATATAGCAGAAGATAAAGGAAAGGGCATAGGGTAATGCTACAGCTACAACAAATTTTACTATATAAGTCTTACAAACTAACGCACCACCTTTTCAAACACAAAACAAAAATGTAACTCAGAAATTTATTTAGAGTGATGCTACAGCTAATACAAATTTTAATTCATAAACCTTAGAAACTAATATGCCAACTTTAGAACTCAAAACAATAAAGTAATTTATAAATTTGTTTACCAAGTTGTTGATGTTTTTTTTTACACCGATAACATTTAGTGTCACATTAGTTTGTAAGCCTTTTGTAGTGAAATTGATAGTAGATTTAACATTTTCAAGCTATTTGTTATGCTGTTGGCCAATCACATTCATTGCCAAACATCATTTTGTTAGTAATTCATAAATTTGTTTACCATGTTGTTGATGTTATATAGATAAAATTTATTGTCACGTTAGTTTGTAAGCCTTTTGTAGTGAAATTGATAGTAGATTTAACATTTTCAAGCTATTTTGTTGGCCAATCACAGTAGATTTAACATTTTCAAGTTATTTCTTATGTTATTGACCAATCAAAGTCATTGTCAAACCTCATTTTGTTAGTTTATAAGCCTTTTGGAGTAAAATAGGCAGTAAATTTAGCATTTATAAAGGAGAAAACTGATACCCTTTTAATATTTCAAGGTGAAAACTGCAACTTTTTGAAAATTGAGAGACGAAAATCCAACTTAGACCAAATTGTGTGTGTGTGTGTGTGTGTCTGTGTGAATTCTCCATAGAAGAAGGACATGAATGTCCCAGTTACTACATAAATTCACGAAATCAATTTGAACCACACAACAATGCTTTAAACAAAATGAATGGGCACCCACAAAAAAAAGAAGCGTACCAGAGTTGTGATCGTATAACTTTCTGAGAGCTTGAGGAGAGCCTCCAATGGGAGTGTGGTCGCGCAAAACGACGCCATCAATGTCGAACGCAATACCAAATGAAGGCCTAGTGTTAATTGTTCAATCATAATCAATAGCGCACAGTTACATACCAAGCATCAAAATAGAGAGAGAGAGAGAGAGGTTACTGACAGTGGAGTTTGCGAGTGAAGCTGAGAGAAAGAGCGTGGAAATATGGAGAAGAAGAGTGAGGGCAATGATTGCTTTTTGTTACTGTTTGGGCGCTGTGAATGTGAAGCCCTTCTGAGGATTCCAAATCCAAAGCTCATGTTTTACTTTATCAATGAGATTGTCAGATTATAGATAGAAAATATAAGGAATTCAGCTCTGGAATTTCTTTTTCTTTTACCAGACAAAACTCCCTCCCCAACAACACCATGGACTTCACTTGGAGTTGGAGCAGGCAAATTGGCAAAATCAAAATGGGCTTCCTTTCGCACGGACCACGTCCAGATCACGTGTGTGATACGCTATATTAGATAGATAATGTAATTTGTTATGTTTAAATATAAGGTAATTCTATTGCGCCCTCTTTTATTTTTGGTGCCCTACTCACAAGTAGTTAATCTACCATTTTAAAGTGTCTGATTGGGATGAGTTGAATTTTTTGCTTATTTTTGCTACTATTTATAGGTCTCACTGTACTTTTTGATATTATTCGTATGTCTCATTGTACTATTCAACTTATTTTTTAACATTTTTTTTCGACATTTTCAATAAAAAGTTTTCAGTTTCCGCTATATGAATTATTCCAAACGGACACTAAGTTACCAAAACATCACATTTGATAGTTTTTTTTTTTTTTTTAAATAGTTTCAACCTATGGCGTCTGCTCTTAATAATAACTCTTTATTATCAAATCAAGACACCAATCGATTTTTGGTATAGACAGAGATTGAACCCCAGATCTCTTATTCAACTATTAGAGATTTTACTAATTAAGCTAACTGGAACCCACATTTAATAGTTCTTTTGTCACATTAAATAGTATCAACATCGCATGTAACCGTATTTTTGTCACATTCAATGGTTCCCATATTTTTTACTCGCATTTGATAGTTCCATCGTCGCATTAGGTAGTACTAACATTACATGTAATCGTACTTTTGTCACATTTGGTGATTCTTTTTTTTTTCCCCCTCACATTTGACGATTCAATTGTTACATTAGGCAGTACTAATATTACAACTGACTGTACTTTTGTCACATTTGGTGATTTCCTTTTTTTTTTTTTTTTTACTCACATTTAATAGTTCTATCGTTACATTAAGCGATACCAACATCATATATAATTGTACTTTTGTTATATTCAGTGGTTCCCTTACTTTTTACTCACATTTGATGATTCCATCATCACATTACATAGTACCAATATCACATATGACCATTCTTTTGTCACATTTTATGGTTCAATTATTTTTTACTCACATTTAACGGTTCCATCGTCATATTGAGCAGTACCAACATCACATATGATCGTACTTTTGTCACATTTAGTAGTTCCTTTATTTTTTACTCACATTTAGTATTTTGAAGTGAAAGATGAAGAAGAACACTCGCTAGGTTTTCGGTTTGAGAGAGAAAAATGCGAGAAAGAAAAGACTTCGTAGTTTGTTTGTCTGTGTGTTCTTGCTTTTATACATTCCCTGCTTAACTGGTAACTAGTTTTCCATTAAAAATAAATAAAATGGTCAAGGCAGTGGTACTACAGCGGTGGCGACAGAGACTAAGGCGGTGCCTGTGGTTATGACAAAAGAACCACAATGGTTGGAGAGCAAGTGGTCATTCTAGTTCGGCAACCAATCAAAACCAAAACAAGGTGTTGTGAAGGGCACCTCTCTCCACAAGATCTACACTTTCAACACCGTTGAAGATTTCTGGTGATACCTTTCTAATCTTCCTCAACTACTTACTTTTTTCTGTCTATTTCTTTAATTCATGATCTTAAGGTTGTGTATTAATTCATTTTTCCTCATATTGATCAATAATCAATATATATACTTGGATAGCTAGCTCTGGTTAATTTGATTTATATTGTCACCTAGCTTGGTTGTTTCAGTTTTTTTTTTTTTTTTTTTGGGGGGGGTGGGGGGGGGGGGGGGGTGAACTTATTCAAACCACAATTACTTCTTTCTACATCATTACTCTTAACTAGTGTATAACTCCGTGTATATGCACGGAAATAATTAAAAACAATTACAATTACATTATTCAAATTATATATTTGTGTGTGTGTGTGTGTGTGTGGTGAGAAGCTAATAAATATTTTAGAAATGTATGTCGTGGGTACAATTTTTGCTTCAAGGCCAAGGGCTAGACCATGTTGTAACCTAGGCAATTTTGTTGTCCCACATGGGAAAGAAATGCTTCCTCTTCATGCCATATAAGGGATGAGCAAGTGGATGAAGAGTACCACTAGTTTGGTATCCTTTTAATGTGGGGACAATTTTTACTTCAAGACCAAGGGCTAGACCATGTTGTAACAGAAATGCTTCCTCTTCATGCCTTATAAGGGATGAGTAAGTGGATAAAGAGTACAACTAGCTTCAGGTTACAACATGGTTTAGCCCTTGACCTTGAAGCAAAAATTGTCCCCACAAAATTATTCTAAAAGTTTATAGCCAAAAGTCTCCTTAAAGCATTGTGTCTCCATTTAAAGATCAAAAAGAAAATATAAATGTTCAATAAATGATTCTCTTTCCATGAATCCCAAATATTGGAAGCCTAAATTCAAACTCATTTTCAAAGTGCTCAGCACCCAGACAGATTCTTACATATGCATGTATATACAGTAATACACATACATACAAGGTCGGCTCTAGCATGAAAGCAAGTGAGGCGGTCGCCTAAGGCCCCCAAGTAAAAAAAAGCCCCCAAATTTTAGCCAATAAAGTAAATTTTTTAAATTTATTCATTGAGCCCAAAAATATTAGCTAATAAATAAAACAACATTTTTTTTATCAAATAAAAAACAAGAAAAAAGAGAGAAAAATGCTACGTTCATAACATTTTTCACAACAAATCCTAAGTGAAAGCAAGTGAGGCGGTCACCTAAGGCCCCCAAGTAAAAAAAGGCCCCCAAATTTTAGCCAATAAAGTAATTTTTTTATGATAAATTTATTCATTGAGCCCAAAAATATTAGCTAATAAATAAAACAACATTTTTTTATCAAATAAAAAACAAGAAAAAAGAGAGAAAAATGCTACGTTCATAACATTTTTCACAACAAATCCTAAGTAGCAGATTGTTACTAACTGTTATTAGTGGGGAAAAAAGTAATTTCAATTGTGAGTTTAAATTAGAACCAATAACAACTTAATATTTAGGATTTTTTGTTAAAATATTGTAAATATAGCACTTTTTACAAAAAAGAAAAAAAGAAAAGAAAAAAAAAAAGAGCAATACACAAAGAATTTCATAACATTTTTCACAACAGTTAAATTGACAAACTTTTACTAGTTTTCATTTAAGTCTACCACTAACATCACATTTTTACTTACCATTACCAATCTGCCATATCAACAACTGTGAAAAGTTTTGTCAATTTTTTTGTGTCTATAGATTTTCTGAAGAAAAAAAAGATTTTACATGGTTAATTAGTAATTTTGCATCTAAAACAAGATAATAGAATTTAAGTAATATTAATTTTTTTTAATAAAAAATGTTATATTTAAAGTCAATTTTCGCTTAAGGCCCCTAAATGCATCAAGCTGCCCCTGCATACATACTCACAGCCATGCATCAATACATAACGTAGATTCATAAGATAAATATGAAGGGGGGTACATATATGAAGTATCAATATATCCAAAAAATAATTAAAACATACAAGGAATTTCACCAAAAGTAATCAGCTAATCCAACAAAATAAGAAAGAAACCATTCTCAAGTTCTCAACGTAGATAAAGACAAATTACTTCTATCTCTTGGACTTCTTTGACTTTTTTATTTTATTTTTCTTTCCTTCTCTTTGAATTTTTTAAATTCTTGAGTAACAAATTCCACCTTCTGGTTACTAGCGAGACATTCAAAGGTAGTTCTAATCTGACTCCAACTTTTTAATTTTGTTAACCATCTTCATCAACAATCATTGTCAATGTGTGGATTATTTTGGTGATTAGATGTACCTACATGGTTAAATTTGCTTTTCCCACTTGACGTCCCTCCTGATGTCAAGTTGAGCTTACTTAGATGTAAGTCTTAACTGTATCAGTTGCAAGCCCTCATGTTTTTTATTTTTTATTTTTATACAAGGTAAAATTCTATTCTAACCTAATCTATGTATATATGTGTGAAACTTCCTTTTGGAGACTTGAATCCCGACACTTCCTCCCTCCCCTCTAACACTCTACAAACACTTATACTTTTGGAGTGATTATTGCGCCAAGGGTTCGCGGAGTTTTTCCCAGCTACTTAGTCTCGTTCTTCTTAAATCTTTTTTTTTTTTTTTTTATGAACGGAAAGAGAGGGGGGGGGGGGGGGGGGGGGTGGGTCTCCTTATGCGTGACCATAGGGGCACCCCCTTACTAGAGGATTGGGAGTGACCACAAACCTCACGAGAGAGCTAGAAGATTGGGCTAGTTGCAAGCAGAAATCTCATAGTTCCAAATACCACACTCATGAACAAACTTGCCATTCATTGACTGAGAGAGGAGGAAAGAAGACAGAGGGGGGGGGGGGGGGGGGGACCTATCTCCCTCCCTGATATAGTATATGATACATATACTCTCTAAACGAAAATCTCAATCTTTTAATAAGGACTTTCATCGACCCAAACAAGGGAAACGAGGACAGTACTGGTGAGCTTACTCCAGCATCTAAAGTGGGTTGAAATTCAGGGACTCCCTCCATATAAGCTCCTTTATATCTTCCTCGTTCAAGGATGCATGTTCAAAATCAAAGACAAAAGGAGATGGGCAAGTGGGCTCCTCATTTATCTCATGAAGACCAGATAGGTATGGGTGATTCAGCGCCTCCTCAACTTTGGGTGTATCAGTAAGAAGAAGAAAAAAAGATTCTCTTTAGAAAAATGAGTCAGAAAAAATAAAAATGAAATGGTAATTTATTCAAGTAAAGTTTGGAAGAATACCAGTTATGCGTTTGCTTGGATCAAACACTAGCATTTTCTCTGCAAGATCAATTGCCACTGGGGACACATGTGGGACTTTCATTGCAAAGGGTTTCTTTGGGAAATGTGGAAGCTGCTTGACATACTTTCGAGCATTATCGCTTCTTAAAAATCCAAGATCTGAATCATCTGGTGAACCTAATAGCTGCTTAAAGAATTATAAAAAGAAATAAGTAAAAAAAAGAAGAAAAGACCGTTGATAAAACAATTAGATTGATAGTTAACCAAGGAAGTTATGCAACTTGTCCTACCATTACTTGTAAGCAGTACAGCAGTGCCCACAATATTATTCATGAATATCGTCTCTATTGAATTCAAAGATAGAAAGAGGATTAAAGGGAAAGCACAAGTACCTCAGTTATAAGCATTAACTGCTGAACATAGTCTTTTCCAGGAAATAATGGCTCCCTTCTGATAATCTCAAGGAAAATGCAACCAACTGACCAAATATCAATGGCTGCAGTGTATTCTGAACAGTTGAGTAGCAATTCAGGGGCTCGATACCATCGAGTTACAACATATTCTGTCATGAAATCTGTCTCTGAGGTGGTTCTCGCAAGCCCAAAGTCGCAAATCTTAAGGTCACAATTTGCATCAAGAAGCAGGTTACTTGGCTTCAAATCTCGGTGCAAAACATTTGCAGAGTGTACGTACTTCAATCCCCTTAGCAATTGATATAGAAAGTACTGCCAATGCATTTCAAGAAGCAGCTTGTTAAACCATATCATTTACTTTCATATTTCAAGTTCACTAGATATAGCAAGTTCACACTAAGATATTTGAGCATATGTATTGCTATCACATAATAGCAAGTTCACATGTGGTATAGCAAGTTCACACTAAGATGTTTAAAATGATACAATGACACTAATAGTTTAGAGGGGGGAAAAAAAGAAAGAGGAACAAAGCATATTATCAACCAGCCAATTTTTTTTTGGGTTACAGGACAATTGCACAGAGCATAAATGGGGTCGAAGATGTTAGGCTTCTTTAGATCACCCTAAGGTTAAAAATAAGCTGAGGCCATCTTTGAAGTATTCTTTTACTCTGAGGCAGTTCATCCCTGGCACCTCCCCACACACACACTCTCTCTCCAAGTGTGATTTGTGGGTGGGTGAGTGAAAGACAGAGTTAAACAGATGCTAGAATCTCTCATCACTCATCCTCTTTTACATCAATGTTTTCCTAATCACCCCTAGGCAAGTGCAAAGTAATTTTGTGAAGATCTAATGCAAGAATCTGTAGATTGGCTTTATTTCTTCTTGTTCACAATCATGAAAATACTGATCCATGGATAATCATCTTCTATTTAAAGGGACCAACACAATTAGGAATTCTATTTTAAAATCAGACCTATACTTCTGCATTTTTACTTAGCATTATGAATTCAGAATAACATGAAACATTTAAAAAGAAAATTAATTCAATACAAAAACATATTTCAGTTTTTAACACACAAAACAGTTCATCAAAACAACACACAACGCATTAAAAGCAAGCCCTTTCTTCTTCTTTTTTGTGTAAGTATCAGAAGCAAGCCCTTCACCAGGATTAAATACGTAAAATCAGTCATATTGGATCTGCAGTCTGTATTAAAATCGTCTACTCATTGATAGTTCAAATACACCTTAGTTATTTATGATAACCACTAGTTTGTAATGGCAACAGGAAACTGCTTACCTGACAGTGATCATCAGTTAAAGCTTGGTTAGAGCGAATTATCTGATTGAGGTCAGTATCCATTAATTCATACACAATATAAACATCATTGAACTTTTCTCTCTCTGGCGGCCTTATGATGTCTTTAATTTTGACTACCTGCACAAATACGAAAGCAGTGGATTATTTCTTACTCACAGCATAACAAAAATGGTGGGGTGCACATATTCTCTACTGTACTCCATTTAGCTAATTTTAGAATCATCAATCGAACATTTACGTTATGCAAAACATTAAAACCATATTAAACAACGACGACAATAACAACAAAAGAGTATACCAAAATGCCATGATTGATACCATACAGTCTGCAAGAAAAAGCAACAGCAGAAAAAATATGTGACCATTAACAACTCAAAGTTCGTGTGCCTACATTCTCATGGTCCATGTGGCAAAGGAGTTTGATCTCTCGAAGTGTCCTCTTCGCATCAATCCTGTTGTCAAATGCATTTCCAATTTTCTTGATTGCAACCTCCTCATTGATCTGAGAGTTTTTTGCGCAGCTGCAAAATAATAAATCACCCTCAATTATAACAAGTAAAATTCAAAGCTAATACAAATAAGCTATGCTTCACATTCTTAAGTTAAAGCCTTGGAATCACACTACATCATTCATCGCTACAAAAATCACGCCTAACACCCAAAGTAGGACGATTCAAACACGTTGTGTGCGCGTGACCTTCTCAAAATTTAGTGCAGTGATCTAGAATTTTTAAATTAAAAGGAAAAAAAAAAAAAAAAAAAAACCAAAATTCAGCTTTATAACTATATTATCCAATTGGGTAGGATCAAAACTCAACGTGTTCAAAATTTAAGGTAAAAATTGATTTAAAAAAGTAAAATTTGCCAATTAAATTGGCAGCATAAAGCAAACCTAAGTACTTAATTTATTTGAGCTAGACTTAGCTTTAATTTGATCATCCAAACAAGCTGGAGCTAAAGGAATCAAATTAAATCTATTAAAATTTTTTTTCACATAAAAGACTAAGTAAAAAAGAAAGAAAGGCAGATATAGAATCAAAATGAATATACAATAAAAGGAACAAAAGCAAAAAAAGAAAAAAAGAAAAAGAAAAGAAAAGAGGAATCTAAAAAATAAAAAATAGGTAATAGTAAAGAAAGGGTACCAAACGATGCCGTAAGCGCCGCGACCAACGGGTTGAATGGGAGGGACGTAGTTGGCGGAGACCTGGAAGAGGTTTCCGAGAATGTTGTACTGTACATACTTGCCATCGTACGCTGGGATTCCTTTCTCTGTAACTTCATTTTCCATACCTTCATTCTCCATTTTTCTCTCTCTATCTCTATGTATGAGCTTTTCTTTCTCACGCACTTTTTTTTTTCCTTTTTTCTTGAATGAGTCTGAGAGAGAGAGAGAGAGAGAAAGAGAGACTGATGAGAAGAAAAGAAACTAAAAACCAAAGAGTGTGTGTCGAAGTAAAAGTGGGTGAGTGAGAAAGTTTTGATGATTTTTGTGTAGGGACAGGACAGAGAGAGTCAGTCAGAGATTGGAGATGGAATGGAATGATCCAGGGGCGGGGCCACTTGTCAAATATGCCTTTTTTTTTTTTCAAAAATAACTCTTTTGGTTTGAAATTTGAATGGAAAGGAAAGAGGCAAAAAGACCAAAATAGTCTAATACTATTAAACGGGACCTAAGTTCCTAATTGGGCTACACGTTTTCATTCCAAACTAAACTACTTAATTAGAGTGGCTTTCACCAAGTCCTTTGTGAGAAACTGGGCTTAAATATATGCCTAAGATATATTCTCTATTCAGTTCAGCTTCCTCCTTTGGACTTTAAAAATGAATTTTTACTGGACAACCTAACTCATCCAAACAAGAACAGAGAGTATTTCAATTGAGGGGGTGCAGAAATTTGAACCAAAATTTTTTTAATGAGAATCTAAACTAATATCCATTTAGTATTAACAAAATATCAATAAATATAAATACAATATATATATATATATATATATATATATATTTCTTAATGCGTTGTTGTAAGGGGTCTCACTTAAAAAACACTCAACAACCACATATTCTCATAAGCACTTATAGCTACGCCCCTCTATAAAAGAAAGGAAGATCATTTGATTTAGGGGTTGGCTCCCTCTCTCTCTCTCTCGCCTGAGGACTCTCTTTAACTCACCCGAGGACATTCTACCAAGAATTCTCTCTCTCTAACCTTAGTCTCCTCATGCTTTTCATTTGGTACCTAACTTCAGCAAAGCCTCCTTTAATTAATAATTTCATTGTAGAAATGCCAACCACATCATATTTGGACCCACTACAATTGCAATACAATTATCTATCAGGGATGAAATCCAATGTTCTTTTAAATCTAAAAAATGGATGTGTGTGTATATATATATATATATAAACACTGACATATTCACACTTCACTTAAGAGAGAGAGAGAGAGAGATTAGATCGTAGAAGAGATATCCAGACCTGAGGTGGTTGCATCATCATCATCATTATTTTGTCAATTTCAACATCTCTCACTTCAACTTAGATGATGATGGGTTGTTGAAGTTATATTTTGTAATAATTTGTTAACTTTTTTGGGTTGTGATTTGTTTGGGCTTATCTGATTGGGGGAGAGGGAGATTTTGGAGAGAGGGGCAAAGTTTTATATTTCTTGAGCCCAATTAGAATTAGACAATAAGTCCATAATATACATATAATTTTTTTTCCCTGCAACTTAAGGAGGACCAGGGCCCCTTTGGGCCCATTTTTGGCTCCATACCTACATTTAAATCAATAATATCTTTTGATCTGGTTGATATCCTTAATTTTATTGATGCCTTGGGTGTTGACTATTTCAAACAGTAAACTTTCCTAATCACCTTAGATGAGATATGAAATTAAATTCTAGCTTTTTTTTTTTTTTTTGGGGGTCCAACCATGGAATATATTTTATTGAAATAAGCCTACAAAGTCGGCTTGAAGTACATTTTGAAATTGTGATGGCACTTCCTCCATCCATACTAAAAAATCTGGTATGCTTACGACATATCTAGCCAGATTATGAGCTAAAGTATTACATTCCCTCTTTGTATGAGAGTAACATAATTCATCAAAATTGTGTGACAATCTTTTTGCATCCTCAATTAATAAACCCAGTGGTACCAGCATTCTTTCCTCCTCCATCAGACCTTTAATCACACTCAAAGAGTCTCCTTCCAAGATGGCTCGTTTAACACCAACCTCCAACGCAAACGAGAGAGCACAACCAGCTGCCAACACCTCAATCTCGTTGCTGCAGAGTTGTTGATGAACCAGCTTTGAGCAAGATGCGATGACCTGGCCTCTGTGATCTCTAATCACGACCCCAACACCTGTTTTCTTCTCAAGTGGAAATACCGCACCGTCAAAATTAACTTTGTAAAATTCTGATGGTGGCGGTCTCCACCGATTCTCTAAGCGACGGACCCGTTGCACCTGTGTATCCGGAGTGATCAACCTGCCATGGTAATCATCCAACCAGACCTTGGAGAGGTGGGCAAGCTGGTGAAGTGCATTTGCTGGCTGGTTAAAACGAACCTGGTTCTGCTGATTCCATATTGTCCAGGCTGTGACAGCGAAGAGCTCAAGTTGGTTTTTGTTTTTTATTTGCCACAATAAGAGTTCTTTGAAGTCCACAAATTGCACTGAACCTCTATTGCTCCATAGCACCGTATTTGACCACACCGAGTCAAGTTCTATGCAAGACCACAAGGCGTGCAATGGAGCCTCGGTTAAAGCTTGGCATCTAACACATAAAGGGTTCGGTGATATTTTGCGGCAAAACAGAGCACTCTTTGTGGGCATGGCTTCATGGCATGCACGCCACAACAGATTTCTTACTTTTGGTGGAACCTTCATAGACCAAATCTCCCTCCAAAACTGCTTGTCTTCGTTTGTAACCTCCCTTGATTCCACATTCAGCTCCTCTTCCTCCTTCAAGAATCTATACCCGGTTTTACAACTATACCTTCCATCACAAGAGTAAGGCCAAAATAAGATATCCTCAACTGCTTCCTAGCTTAAGGGAATACTTTTTATTATTTCTGCTTCTTCAATGTTAAATAGCCCATCCACCATATCTACATTCCATTGCCTACTCCGTGGGTTAATTAAGATATCCACTGTTGCATTTTCAAAATCTGCCAAGGGACAAGATAGTGCAAGTGGAGGGTGCTTCCTTGGCAGCCCATTGTCTTGCCAAATTCTAATTTTTTTTCCATCGCCCACTCTCCATCTAGCCCCCCTTTGAATAACATCCCTTCCTACAAGTATACTCCTCCAAGCATAAGATCCCATCCTAGACTCCTTTGCCTCCATGATGGTTGAATTAGGAAAAAACCGAGCCTTGAAAACTTTGTAGAAAAGGGAATTTTGATTATGTAAAAGGCGCCACGCTTGCTTTGCTAATAGAGAGTCATTGAATTTCGCCAAATCTCTAAAGCCCATACCACCTACATCTTTACACTTTGTCAACTCATCCCATTTCATCCAATGTATCTTCCTTCGATTACCTCTTTGACCCCACCAAAATTTTTTTATCATAGCTTCGATCTCATTACATAGACCCATTGGAATTTTGAAGCATCCCATTGTATAAGTGGGAATGGCTTGGATGACTGACTTTATCAACACCTCTCTACCTGCTTGGGAAAGTAGCTTCCTTTCCCAACCTTGGATTTTTCGCCACACCCTCTCCTTAAGATATTTGAAACTTGCTTTCTTCCCTCTCCCCACAAAGGATGGCAGCCCCAAATACTTCTCATATTGCATGATTTCTGGAACGCCCCATGCTTCTTTGATTTGGTCCTTTATAGCATCGTCCATAGCTTTACTAAAGAAAAGTGCCGTCTTGCTCTTATTAATTTTTTGGCCGGAAGCATCTTCATAGTCACTTAACATGTTCAACACCTTGCCACACTCCTCCATTGTAGCCCTGCAAAAAAGAAGACTATCGTCTGCAAAAAGCAAATGTGTTAGTTTAGGGCCTCTTCTACAAAGAGAGAAGCCATGGATATCCCCATTCCTTTCCGCTTTTTTTTATCAACCCATTCAACCCTTCAGTACAAAGCAAGAAAAGGAAAGGGGAGAGGGGGTCGCCTTCTCTTATACCCCTAGTTGGGTGAATCATGCCACATGGTTCTCCATTCACCAACACTGAGTATGTAACAGTTTTAACACACAACATAATCAAATATATCCACCCTTCATTGAATCTCATCCTCCTCATAATCCCTTCTAAAAAAGCCCACTCCACCCTATCATAAGCCTTACTCATGTCTAGTTTTACAGCCATATAACCATGGGTCCTCGAATTATATCTTTGCAGACAGTGTAGAGTTTCAAAGGCCACCATTATATTGTCAGATATTAGTCTATCTTTTGTAAAGGCTGATTGGTGTTCTGTAATGATAGAGGGTAAGACTTTCTTTAAACGGTTGGCTAAAACTTTAGAGAAAATTTTATACAACACGTTACACAAACTAATAGGGCGAAATTGGTGGGCATGTTCAGGGGAGTTATTTTTAGGGATCAAGGTGATGAAAGTGTGATTTAGGAATTGTGGGAAGGTACCTGAATTTAGCCACAACAGGATGGAGGATGTAACATCATGGCTAACCGTGCCCCAAAAGTGTTGGTAGAATAATGGTAGCATCCCATTTGGACCCGGTGCTTTTAGTGGAGCCATTTGATGTAAGGCCCTCTCCACTTCATGGACTTCAAATTTTCGGCTCAGTAAAGCATTCATTTCATCAGTAATCACATTAGGCACATACTCCAGCACCCTAGAAGCATCCACTTGGCCCTTAGAAGTGAAAAGAGAGTGGTAGTAGTTTACAAGGACTTCAGTAATCTCTTCCATATTTGTTTTCCATAAACCCCCTTCATCTTTAATCCCCTCTATTAAATTTTTCCGGTATCTTTTTGTGGCACAACTATGAAAGTACTTTGAATTTTTATCTCCTTGCCTTGCCCATAATAATCTTGACTTCTGTGCCCACAAAGTAGCCTCCTTATCATGCCACTCTTCAATTTCTTTTTTTAATTGCCTAACCCTAGTATTGTCTCCCCTATGGATAGCTTCCTCTTCAGCCTTGAGGAGTAGTTTCCCCAATTTTTCTAGCTCCCTTCTCACATTCCCAAACACATTCTTATTCCACCAACTTAAGTCTTTACCACACTTCTCCACTCTATGCAAAATCCCTTCCCCCGATTCAAAAAAACCCCTTTCCCACACGGCTTCCACAATTTCAGAACACCTAGGATTAGACAACCACATCTCTTCAAACCGAAACAACTTCTTCCTTCTAGGAGGGTCCAAACCCGAGAGCACAATGTGGATTGGGACATGGTCTGTTGAATCACAACGTAAGTGGTGAACCCTCATACCAGGAAACTTTAAAAACCAATCATTTGTGGCCAATCCTCGATCTAGTCTCTCCCAAATTGAGTTACCATTATCAAAATGTTAGCCCATGTGAATTTGGGTCCAATGTACCCCAAATCCATAAAACCACATTCATCTGAAACTTCTCTAAACATCTGCATTTGATTATGAGGCTTAAGAGCACCGCCCACTTTCTCATCTTGTCTAATTATCTCATTAAAATCTCCAAAACATAACCATGGAATATCAGATATTGAATTGAGATACCTGAGCTTCTCCCATGCCTCTACCCTTCTTGCTGTTTTGGGTTCACCATAAAAGCCAGTCAATCGCCACTCATTGTCAGTACCCTTGTCTACAATTGCATCAATGTAATACTTGCACAAACCTATTACCGTCAGATTAATGGAGGACTTCCAAAACAAAGCTAAACCACCTCCTCGACCTTCCCTTTGGACAACCTATCTATGGTCGTGTTCAATATTTCGTTGTACAATCTCTAACCTTGCATCATCTGTAAGTGTCTCAGCCACAAACACTACAGAGGGATCTTTTGCTCATGTGATTTCCACAAGCTCTCTTCCTGTACGTAGGTTCCCAAGCCCACGACAGTTCCAAGCTAAACAACTCATTGCTCCTGGCGGGGCTGATGATCAGCCTCCGCCAATATGATAGGTGTACCGTCCTCATTGTGAGAAATCTGAAGACGCTTTGAGGTTAATTCCACAAAGTCCTTTGATATCACAAGCTCCCTTTTTTTTCCTGTAATTTTTGGTATCGTTTGCTTCTGGGTTTGTGTGACCGGCCTGCATCTACGTGTCCAAGATGGTAGAACACGTTTTTCTTGTGTTGAAGCCCTAGTGGTCACGTGAGGAATTTTTTGATTCAATTCCTGATTTGGGCGCTGACAATTAATTCCTTCACGTGGCCCTGATATTACTTCATCCTCTTTTTCCTTTCCTGACACCACAGCCGTGTAACTTTCCTTACCACTTTGTTCTTTCTTCTTAGTAGCGTAATACCCTGGCACAGAGACTACACTCTTGTTCGAAGCCACAAAAGGCTGTGCTCTGAACTCAAGTCCGAACTCCCTTTGATCAGCCTTAAGGGACCCTTCACTTTCTATCCACCTTTCGCAGTCCCGATCATCCTGTAAGAGGCTACCACACCAATAGCAGAGATTTGGTAACCTTTCATACCTGAATGAAACCCACACCTGCTTATTATCGCTTAAAGAAACCAGGCGACCCCGACATAATGGCATCGTAACATCAACTACAACTTTCACTCGAATAAAATGACCTCCATCGTAAAGTCTTTGCTCCGATTGGCTGATAACATCTCCCACGACTCCGCAAACTTTTTCCGCTGCTGCAACTGTCATATACTTCATTGGAAGTCCATGGACTTGCACCCAGAAGGTGGTCTTTTCAAACTTAATGTCATGAAAAGGTTGCTCATGATCATAACGTTGCATGATGATCAAGTGCTTGTCGAAACTCCAAGGCTCGCTACTTAGAATTCTGTCAACATCCTCCTTCGTTTCGAAAGAAAAGAGCATCTCATGATCTCCCATCTTTTGTATTTTGAACCCCATCTTCGCCCTACACAATGGATTAAAGGTCCTTGCTATTGAGTCAACGTTAATGGCTGTCTTTGTTGTAAATTTCGCAGCTATAGAGAATTGGTGCACACTCCCTTCTTCAGTGAGGCAACAGCCCGATCCTTCCTTTTCTGATAAGGATAGACGCTTCCAAGATTGTGCAAGCTCCTCCATAGGTTTTGTCTTACCTTCCACCCCACCACTTGTAAAACTGTTTCCCACACCCCTTGAAAAAAAACCCCACAAGCCTGGAAAATACACTTGGTAATTCCCAGGGACCTAACAGCACCTTCACTAGAAGGGACAAACCTTTCTACAGTGCAAGGAAGTCAAAGCGCCCACTCCTTAAAACTCTCTCAAAATAATAATAATAATAATACAGAGACTTAACGTTTAAGAGAAGAGTTTACCATTAATTGTGTAGTTCATAGGTTGCCTTGGATACGACCAAGCAATAATAAATTGAAGTAAAAAAGAAGAAGAAGAGTACTTCAGAAAATTATAAAAACCAAGTATATTGAACATAGTTGGAAAAGTGCATTGTTCAAACTAAGTTCGACAAAATCTAAAATTCCTTGGCCAAGCATTTTATTAACGTGCTAGTTTTAACTTTTAATGAGAATGAGCTGGGATCTTATAATCCTTATTTTAAGGATAATAGTAAGTTATATGGTAATAAATATTATATAATTCTAGGGTGGGCTTTTTCTAGGTTTGATGTTATTGGGCCTGTTGGACCAACAAATAATAATAAACTAATAAAGATGAATTGATCATGGATTTCTTTCCGTTGAATTTTCCTTACTAGGTAAGAAGTTTTCTCATGCCAGAATCAACAAGAACGATTTTTTTTTTTCAACTCTGTCATCCAGCATGTAGAAAATTAACCAACATGATTTTTTCAACTTCGTAAGAAGCTTTTTATTTAATTAAGCATGGGCATATGCTACGAAGCAAAACTAAGCACTATGGATCTAGGACTATTACTATTTTTTTTTTGAGAATCCAAACTCGTTAGCATTTTATTAAGATATAGGAAAATTAGCAAATACAAAATGATAAATATCTGGTGGAACATCCTCCATCCAGATTAAAATAGAAAAAGAAAGCCTCGCTTTCTGCACTAAGGCATGGGCCACAGTGTTTTCCTGCCTCCTAACATGAGAGAAAGATTTGGTTTGTAACAAACCACTAATAAACTCAATGTCTTTTACAATGTGACCGAAACTAGGGATTGAACAATTTCCATCAGCAAGTGCTTTAATAACAATTTCTGCATCTCCTTCAAAAATGGAATGCACAAACCCCAGCTCATGCGCGAACTGGACTGCTCTGCGTTCTGCTAGAACTTCCAGTATCTCTGTGGACGCTAGTTTGGGTATATTTTATGCTAAAGCCGCCATGACCTGCCCCCTATTGTTTTGGACAACCACCCCGATCCCTGCCTGGTCCGATTCAGCAAACATAGCACCGTTAAAATTTGTCTTCACCATCGCTCCTTGTGGTGGTTTCCATTTGATGCTTCGCTGCCTCGAAGCTTTCACACCAAACCGAGAATGGCTTTGAAAATCCCTTAGAAGTGAAGCGGCACTCTGCAAGATTTTACCCAGTGGTGTAGTTAGTTCATTACACCTCACTTTGTTCCTACGCACCAAATGAACCAAGCTATCGTAGTAAACAACTCCAACTGATTTGCATTCTCGCCAACTAAAGCAACCAGGTCTGTGAACTGCGATATACCTAGGTGGTCTTTTAATATCCATCCAAAAACCTTTTCCCATACCAAGTGTAGCTGATTGCACTCCCATAACGCATGCAACATGCTTTCATTTCCAGTACCGCAGTGTGGGCATGTCAGACTAGGATGCTTAATTAACTACTAGTCTAACCTTTCTTTCTTTAATCTCTTGTAAAATCTTTTGATTTTACCAATAAACTTATTTTTTTACCCTAATGGCAGGTAGAAAATACTCAAAATAGATATAATACTCTAATTCTCTACTTATTTTAGCAAATTCTCCTCCTCAGTAGGGATGGTCATACCCATTAGAGCATCCACAACGGTGGAGACAAATTTTTAGTTTTTTAGCATCACAAAAAGTCACTTTATCTATTTTAACTTACCATTTCACAACACACCCAACATCAATAGATCTATTTTTTTAGCTACTTCATTTAAATATTATTTTGTATTCATCATCATCTATATCTCTTTCTCTCTCTTCCTCTTCGTCTCTCTCTTCTCTGATACAAAGCAAGCAAACCTACAAAACATCAAACCAGCAAAGAGCAACCCATCAAACTCACAACCCATGTCATGACCCATCAACCCAACCACCACAACCCATGCCGTGACCCACCAACCAAACCCACGCTATAAGCCACCAACCACACCCACGGCAATCACACCAACACATCACAGCAACCTACGGATCAACAACCCACCACCATCGACCCACAGGCCACAACCCAATCGGACTGCACCCGCGAAACCGACCACGCCATTGCCGATCTTAACCCATTGACCCACCACTCTGATCTAACCACGCTCGTCAATCTCACTACGCTCACCGGTTAGAGGAGAAGAAGAGAGAGGGCTGAGACTTTAAGTCAGAGGAAAAGAAGAGAAAAAAGATAGAGAAGGAAGAGATAGAGAATATTTTAATGGAAAGAGAGAGAAGTTAAATTTTTTTATTTTTTATTTTTTAAGCTTTGGAGCTACGGTACATAGCTATAGATGGCTGTGCACTATAGCTGAAGAGGTAAAAATTTTACCTATAGCTCCACCACTGCAGAATGGTTTTTAGTATTTGAGGGGCTAAAAATACCAATATGGCTTTTTAGCACCACCAATGTGGATACTCTTAGGTAATGGATATCCAACCCTACCCAATCCAATTATTCTGAGTAATACTTAGTTCTTAATGGGCAGAAGATAATTGGATAAGTTTTGGATATTACTCGGGTTTGGATTTATCCATTTACCCATTATTACCCATTTAACTAATTAAATCTAACTCAAACCCAACTCAACCAAATTATTATAGAGAAATCTCAACCCACCCAATTACTCAATAATCAAAATTACCAAATTGTTTTAAAAAAAAAGTTACCAAATTAGAGGGCACTACCCGTTTTCATTCCAAACTAAACTACTTAATTAGAGTGGCTTTTACTAACTCGTTTTTGAGAAACTGGGCCTAAATATATGCCTAAGATATATTCTCTATTCAGTTCAGCTTCCTCGTTTGGGCTTTAAAAATTAATTTTTACTAGACAACCTTGCTACATCTAGACCATTGGAGTTTCTACATCTGGATCTTATGGGTCTAACTAGAACTGAGTCTCTTGGTGGTAAGAGATACATCATGGTTGTGGTAGATGACTTTATTAGGTACACTTGGGTTATCCTCCTACGATCCAAGTCAGATGTTCCTGAGCATATTGAAGCATTGTGCACAAGATTGCAGAATGAAAAGAGCCTAAAGATTGATCGAATTCGAAGTGATTATGGTATAGAATTCGAGAACTCATATATGGAGTCATTTTGCACAAGATCAGGTATATCTCAAGAATTCTCTGCTCCTATTACTCCTCAGCAAAATGGTGTAGTAGAAAGAAAGAACAGGGTTATTCAGGAGATGGCTAGAGCCATGTTGCATAATAAGGATGTGGCTAGGAACTTGTGGGGAGAAGCCGTTAACACCACATGTCATATGGTTAATAAGGTGTACTTTAGATCCTGTACCAAGAAGACTCCATATGAGTTATGGAAAGGAAGAAAGCCAAATGTGAAGTATTTCAGAATCTTTGGAAGTACTTGTTTCATTCTCAAGGATAGAGAGAATGTGGAAAAATTTGATTCCTGAAGCGATCAAGGAATATTTCTAGGACACTCCTCTACAAGCAAGGCTTATCGGGTATACAACAAAAGAACCATGAAGGTAATGGAAACATTGAATGTTGTTATTGATGAGTTTTCAGACGAGCTCATTTCTGCTTTCTGTGATCGTCCATTCGATTGGGGTGAGCGCCAGTTCACTTACTGTTCGGGCTTTGCAAAAGGCCCTCGGTACTTGAACATGGTCATAACTTTTGTTTTACACCCTCTCTCTCACTATAACTCTATCACAGAGCCTCGTGCTCGGTTTTTGCTTTCTCTTATTGAGGGTCTTACCATAGATTTTCTTTCTCACTTTATTCTCTCTATCATAGATGTCTATATGGATACGACGACCCGTGATAAGCTTAACTTTCATTCAGCTATCACAAGGATTTTACGCCATTTTGATGTTCGTTTTCCCTCTTCCGATCCCTTTCCTGTCATGGGTGCTATAGATGCTGGTACCGTTAAACATAGTGAGGCGTAGTTTCGTTCACGACGGTTCGGATCAGCAGCTCCTCCTGCTCCTACAGCTCCATTCACATCTGCTCCCTCTTCTTCTTCAAGCAGTATGACTCTAGAGGACATCATGGCGCAGCTTCAACGCATGGATGCTCTCCTCGACACTCTTAGTGACGAGTTGTGTTAGGTGAACACTTGTGTGGGTCGTATTGCACGATGACAGGCGGTCATGGGTGGCTTTGTTTTGTCTCCTCCACCTACTCCAGAGGCTTATGAGGATGAGGATGATGATGATGGTGCTACTGCTTCTATGAATGAGGATGATGGATATTCTAGCTCTTCCAGTGTTGACGAGATGTCTACTTGACACTCTTACCATTTGTCACTTGTGACAAAAAGGGGGAGTAGTTTTGGTTATGAGAGTAGTCATAGTTAGGGGGAGAGTTAGCATAGGAGATTTTTTATAAGGGGAGTGTTCTTACTAAGTGATGTAGTGAGGATTACTTGTATCTTTTTCTTTTCTCCATTTTAGATACATTTATATCTTGTACATGGGTCTTGTGACCATTATTGACATACATTGTACTTATATTCTTTACATAGTGATGTATGTTTTTCTTTCACCTATCTCTCCACATGTTGTTTCTTTTCTTTCTTTATACACATATTTCTTAATTTTGTATGCAATCTATTATTTCTATTTCACATAAAGATGACTTGATGAGTTTTGTTTCAAGTGTTTCAGAAATATAGGTTGTCAAAGCCTTTCTTACCATAGACTCTCTACTTGCAAAGTTTTTCAAGAGTTTGTGTTAGGATAGATTTTATTGTATTTAACAAGTGAGTATGAGTTAAGTGATTTATGACTTCTCTCATATGTTCATTTGTTAGTTGTGGTTTTGTCACGGATTGCCAAAGGAGGAGATTATTAGGACATATGTGATTCACTTGTTAGGAACATATGTCACTATTTTATGTAATTACCTAATCCTTTGACAAAACACACTTTACTTGTATTTGGGTAGATCTAGGATGTGTTTGATGTTTCAAGAAACTTTGTTTCAAGATCAAGTGTTAAAGCCATGCAAGTCTGTCCAAGATTCAAGTCTGAAAAGTGTCTGTCATTAAAGCTCGACAGCTAGCTTAACAGCTAGCCATCTATTGAGTCTTGAAGAGCTGTTGAAACTCGTGGCCTGATAGCAGTTCGACAGATAGGGCATCTGTCTAGATTTATGAAGTTCAGTTTTTCAGGACTGTTTTTCATCCAATCTGTGATTGTATGTTTGGGCTTTCTTTGCTCACAACTCTGAATATATAAAAGGATTATTTTAAGGGCTGTCAAAGGTGAACCAAGTTGCACAAGTGTTGAGCAAAGTTTATTCAAACAAATTGTGACCGAAGATAGAATTTACCCTGGTTCATCTTTCTTGTGAAGAAGTTGCTGTGTTTGTACACCGTAGGGTTTTGTGACCAAGCATCTTCTCGATCTTTATCGTGTGATGAACTGAAAAGCTTTGCAACTAACAACCTTCTCTAGTTGGTAATTGAAGTCGCGTACTGGGATTTGTGCAATTGGTTAGTCACATACTGGGAGTCGTGCATTATAAGGAGAGATTATCACTACAAAACAAGTCCAATTGGGTATTGGGGTAAGAGTTCAACTGTAGGTTGGTATAAGGTATTGAGATTCCTTTACTTGTAACCGTTTGTTGTGATAATAGTGGATTCTCGGGAGTGATGACTTTAAAATCACCCTGTAGGGTTTTTGCCGTGTTGGTTTTCCCCATTCGTAAACAAGTCACCGTGTCAATTTATTTTCCGCTATATACTTAGTTTATTTGGTATTTTTTTTGTGCTACCACGCATTTGCATGTTAATTTGATTAATTAATAAACTTGGCTAATTAATCAATTAATTCATCACAAGGAGTCAATTCGTTTTTGGCCTATTAACCGTGTTCCATGACAACAGAGGTCAAGGATCAACTCTTAGATCAAAAGATCTAAATACTAGGGCTAACCTGCTCTGATACCACTTGTTTGTTTTTAGACCCCTTAAAATACAAGTTGTTTAACCTAGTTATTTAGCCAAGTGATTACTTAGGTAAATTATTCAAATCTAAGTTAACACAAGTAAATCATATCATGTAAACAATGCGGAAAATAAAGAACACAATGATATGATAACCTAGGAAAACCAAACCGGTAAAAAACTTAGGGAGGATTTAACCTAGCTATCCTCAAGGTAAAACAGATCCACTATGAAAGAATTGAAATTTTTACAATAGCGACTTAGACCACTAAAATCCTATTGCTACATCGAGTAGAAAACTTCCTACCACGATCACGTGACAGCTTTGAGTCTAGCAGACTACTTCTTTCTTGGATTCACAACAACCACAAGTACTCCCACTTGTATTTTTCTTTAAGCTCTTTATGCAGCAACTGGAGCAATCACTAAGTTCTCGACATTAATCTTGATCTTGATAACCCTAAGTATGTATGAAGGTAAACACCTCTAGATCTCACAAGAGATTCACACACACAACATAAACAACAAATAAAACGTGGCTAGAGTTTTTCCTTTTATACTTAAGGCAAAATATAAAACCCTACACGTTGTGAGAGTGCTTTATTTCTTAGCACACAGGCCCAAGTAGAGACAAGGATCCCAGGCTTAAATACTTGTTGTTTTGGTGGACTGAGCTTGGTTCACTGCAGCTAAATGGGGTTGATTACAAACCAAGTTGTGCGCAAGTCACATAAAGCTCCTCAAGACAAAAAATGCAATTCCTTCTAAGCAATAAAATACCATTATAAGTGTTTTAGTCTCGTAAAATGACCATTTACTCTTACGAAATAAGTAAAATAAGTGTTCATAATATTCACAATGAGAAGGAGATTGAAATAGAGTATTTAAGGCTTATCTTTTATTGTATAAACATTTAAAAGAGTTCATTCACTTGGAACCTTGGGCGTACTGTCGTGGGATCTCGGGGCGTACTAGGCCTGTAAGAACCTAAAATGCTGGTTCTCTGAACTATATGATCTTTCTCCATGTTTATTATGCAATAGAGTTTTGTCCTTTCCCTTTACCTCTATAGGTGCTACATAAAAACACACTACACAATACACATTTTAATACATATACATATATGTAAATGAATTTCATGAGAATGATTCAGCCACGAGGATCTTGGCCCCAATTCTCACAGACTTAGTGCTTTTGCACAAGACTTGTGGGATTTGGAACTTAAGTCCAAGTGGCTTTGCTTGGGCATTGCCTTCCAAGATAGTTAGATGAGAAGGATTTTTGTGGGAGAGAGTGAAATATGATGTGTGTATGTTTTGGCATATGTTTCTTTGGAGGCTAAGTGTGTCCAGGGCCCAAGTTGAAATAAGGACCTCGGTAAAAGGACTCAACCTTTTGGTTGAGTAAAAGGAAAACTAGCAAGCAAGAATATATGTGTTGAACAGCCAGAAAGCAGCAAAGAAAAACAATGTAATAAAGAAACACACGAAATAGCTGTTAGAGATCCTCAAATCAATATGAGGTATTTCATTATTTTTCTTAATTGTGGATTATAATATGCTCACTAAGACGTGATACAAGGTCCAAATAAGCTCAAAAATTACAGACTTAGATGGCTATCTAAGCCTCTAAGACTTGCAAAGTTTGAATTTTTTTAAATCCAAGTATGTACTAGTGGGTATTTCTAGGATACCGGGAGATATTTCCCTACCTTCTTTGAATTTTGATAGAGTTTTCTCCATGGTTCTGTTGCAATTTTCTATTCTGCATAATGCCCCTTAATGTTGGCTGCTTCCCATTTTTTATAGTGTCATTTTAGGGTTTGGATACCATTGATTCTCCCCCTTTGGCTCCCTAGGTACCAGAGCCCCTGTCATGTTAGCCATTCTGATGGCTGATTATTTCCCTGTTTCTCATAATTTTTCTCTTTTAGTGTTGTTTTCCTAAAAGCCACTTACTGACTTTCCATTTTGGAGAGCTGACCTTTACCCTCTCTTCTTTCAAGGCTTTTTACCTCTTAGACTCAGCTTTTTGGTTGTCCTTCTTGCTGTCATGTTTCCCATGTGAGCAGAATCCATTCCTGCTAGGTTAAAGGTTTTCCCATCCACTTCCCCTTATAGTTCTTCATTCTGGGTTCCCCGAGGTACCAGCCTTTTGTTCATGAATTGTCACTTTCCAAGCTTTTTGATTCTTTGTTGCACCACTGGGTGCTTGAGAAGGCATATCTGTTCTTCATTTCTTGTATTTCATGGTACTCCTTTTGAGCTGTCTCAATCCCACTTTAGCTGTGTTGCACGTCCCGAGGATCCCGAGCCTCTGGGTATCCCGGCCCAGTTCTTTCACTGGATTTTGTTGGATTTTTTAATGGCCTTTTTTTGTTGGAAATCTGAACATACATAGGGCCTTGAAGTCAATTCTTCTTACTGCACAAATTGGGCCTTCTTTACTTTTCATGGAATAGGCTTTCTTGTGAAATTTTGGACCTCAACACACATCATATGGGCTTGGGCTGAGTTGGAAAATTCTGCAAAAAAGCATTCTACACGAGCTTCGATCAATCGAGTCTAATTTTCGATTGATTGAGCCTTGCAGAATTTGAACAGTAATTTTCTGCAATTACTCGATTCCAACTTTACAATAAACATGCTTTGAGCAGCCTAAATCTAGACTTTAAGTTTTGATCATGGTTTACCAGCATTACATATTGAAGTTCTAATACATTTAGATCCTAAATCCTTAGAACCTAACAGATGCAGAAAAAATAATGTAATGCATGTGAATCCTAAACATAAATGATGCATGAAAAAATGATTTGGTCAAATGCTTAAAAATTAAAAATTTTCCAGTTTCGATCGA
Organism: Quercus ilex subsp. ballota; assembly: GCA_032727855.1. Classification (NCBI taxonomy): domain Eukaryota; kingdom Viridiplantae; phylum Streptophyta; class Magnoliopsida; order Fagales; family Fagaceae; genus Quercus; species Quercus ilex. Next base: position 39,805,503 of record CM064908.1, read on the forward strand.
TCGAATACCAATCGAGTCAGGCAGAAGCTACACTTGAAAAATCTGGAAATTTTCAATTGATCAAAAATCAAATTCAAATTGATCGAAATTCTAAAAAACTAAATTTTTTGAAAAACCAGAAATTTTTTTGCAGAAACAAATTTTCAAAAGATTTTTCATGACATGTAATGCATGAGAATGATTCCAAAATTTTTCAAAAACATGAGTTTTCAACCCAGAACTTCAAAATAAGGTTTTTAATCATCAAAAACACAATTTTTTCCAACCCTTAAACATATTTTACATCAAACACCATAGAAAACATAATCTTGGATGGCCAAACTAAATTCACACACAATTTCATGTATTAAGTTTAGCAAAGAATAATTTGTGTAGTGTGTGCAACTAGTAACAACATGAGATACATGTGAGGTGATATGTAGATAGTAATCAATCACGATTTCTACATTATTCATCACATAAGTTTGAAAGTGACTATCACATAAAGAGTTACATCCTATAACTCTCACATCTCCTAGAAAATAAGCTTGCAATCAGGTAATTTTGTTTTTTTTGTTTTGCCTCATAATGTACACACCAATTTTATTTCATTGTATCATCTTTATTATAGCCCAATAATGTACACACCAATTTTAGTATTAATCCGAGGCTACACCTTATGTTCTTTTTGTGCATGTACTACACTTTCTCGAGCACAAAATCTTATGATATGCACTAAGGTGTTTATGATTGGCTAGTAAACAGTGGTGAGATAGTTATTTATGCCTTTCTCTTAGAATTTTTTAGTCCTTACAATCAAAAGCATGTGACTTCAAAATCAAGATCATGTGATCAAAAACTATAAAAAATTCTCACACAACATGCACTACATAGCTAAAACTAGCAAAAATGCAGTAAAAATAAGCTCATCCAAGCTAAACAAGGTACACAAGCAAGTTATGTAAAGATAATAGGCCAACCTTGATTACAAATCCAAGATGTGTAATACAAAAGAAATAAAAATATTTTTGGTTTCAAAAAAAATTTTATGACCAAAACTAAAAGCGCACATTATGCTAAATGATCAATGCAAAGCTATGCATGATAGTGCTTAACTAAGCTATAGAGGGTACACAAACAAGAAATATCAATTTCTTAATTAACCCTTGAGCACATGTACAAACTAGTACATACTCACACAAAATCAGAAATCGCTTAGCACTTATATAACACATACTATTCAAGTTTCTCCACAATGTCAAGCATGTTCTAAATCAAGAGAGAGATATTATAACTCATGTAATCCTCAAAACAAATAAAACAAAAAACAAAATAAAATATTTTTGTCTTTTTGAAAATTTTCAATGTTTTTAGATTTTTTTTTAAAACAAAACAACCTAAGAAAATAAAACAACCAAATACTAAAAGAAAACATGTACACAATTAATTGAAAGAATTAAATAAGGAACAAGTAAACAACACTCACCTTAGCAAGTCTTTTCTCAACCATATAGCACGAGTCTTCGGCTTTGTAGGTGAAAATCCATGAGAAGTAGAGTGTATTTGAGGGATTACACCAATCTTTGGAGAAAGACTAAAATCCTGCAAATTCCTTTCACAAGCCAACAAGCTTAAATTTTTCAAAAGAATATGAAACCATTTGTATGGACTTATGGTAGGAGAAATATCATCACATATCCTAGATTGAAATACAAAATTTTTAAATTTCAATTTATGACAATTTGGACGAATGTGACCGGAGGCACCACAAAAGTGACAAACAGGAACAAATTTAGGAACATCAGTATTCCTAACAACAAATCTAGTCTCAGATTTTGGTTTTTACCTCAACAAAGAACAATTTGGTCTCATATGACCAATAGCACCACAAAGGTGATAAGTAGGTATAAAAACAGATTTATTATGCTCTCTAACATTAGGTTTAGACATAAGTTTAGAAACTTCAGCGTTTACATCAGAAATTTTACCTTTGTCTAATCTATCAAAATAAGCCTTTTCTTTATTATTCCTCTTGAAATGAGGGATATAAACTTTCTCAGTTTTAGGCTTAAGAGAAACAGAAACACTTCTGTTATCAACAGTAGGCTTGGTACTAGTCAAATTTTCAATTTTAGCTTTAGATTCAACTAACTCTTGTCCCAAACTTTTCATCTTCCCATCTTGAGAGGAAATTTGATTTCTCAAAAATTCATTCTTTTTATTAGATTCATCTAATCTAACAACCAATTCATCTTTTTCAAGATTAGCCAATTTTAACTCTTCCTTGAATTTCTTAGCAATTTTCATAGATTTCAATAATTCTTCATGGAGAGTTTCACAGGCATCAATAAGATCAAGAGAAACAATAGTGTCCTTTTTATTCAAATCATCACAATAAAAATAGTAAGACACTTAAAATTATCCATGATAATAGAGATCAAAGATTAGCTTTTAGATCAAAGGATCTAAATACTAAAGCTAGCCCGCTCTGATACCACTTGTACGTTTTTAGACCCCTGTAAAACTAGATTGTTTAACCTAATTAATTAACCAAGTGAATACTTAGGTTTATTATTCAGATCTAGGTTAAAACAAAAACAATCATATCATGTAAAACAACAGAAAAATAAATAACACAACGATATGATAACCCATGAAAACTAAACCGGTAAAAAACCTAGGGAGGATTTAACCTAGCTATCCTCAAAGTAAAATAGATCCACTATGAAAGAATTGAAGTTTTACAATAGCGACTTAGACCACTAACATCCTATTGCTACATTGAGTAGAAAACTTACTACCATAACCACATGATAGCTTCGAGTCCACGAACTACTTCTTTCTTTGATCCACAGCAACCACAAGTACTCCCACTTGTGTTTTTCTTTAAGTTCTTGAAATAGTAACTGAAGCGATCACCAAGCTCTTGACATCAATCTTGATCTTGATAACTCTAAGTGTGTATGAAGGCAAACACCTCTAGATCTCACAAAAGATTCACACATATAACATATCAACAACATAAAAACGTGGCTAGGGTTTTCCTTTTATACTTAAGGCAAAACGTAAAACCTTACACGTCATATGGGCTTGGGCTGAGTTGGAAAATTTTGCAGAAAAACAATCTACACGAGCTTCGGTCAATTGAGTCTAATTTTCGATCGATTGAGCCTTGCAGAAATTGAATAGTAATTTTCTGTAGTTACTCGATTCCAACTTTATACAAACACACACTTTGAGCAGCCTAAATCTAGACTAAACGTTTTGATCATGGTTTGCCAACATATACATATTGAAGTTCTAATAAATTAGTTCCTAATTTCTTAGAACCTAACACGTTCTCTAACACGTGCACCTCATCTATGATGCTACAGCTGAGTAGTATAGTTAACTTGTGTTGTGATGATCCACTCACAGTAAAGACGATCCACTCACAGTAAAGACCTATCAATTGTGACAAACTTATAACAAAAAAAATTTGACGCAGTGTGAGCGCGACTCTCTCTGTCTACCTTTTCTGAAATTTGATGGACTATTTTGATAGAATCATAGAACACACTAATCAATTTATACTAACTTAGGTTAAAAGAGTCTTATCAAACTACTACTACTAACCCGTGAGATGAACGGTATAATTAACAAAAGTTATATATGTTTACTTTCATTGGTACAATTAGTTATTCTATTTTTTTTTTCTTTTAAAAAAATGGTACACTTAGTTATAAACACATTTTATTCAATAAAGGATAATGATAAATTAAAAAGGCCAGTCATATTTAACTTTCATCTCAAATGTAATTTAAGAATTAACCTTTTAATAAGACGAAACAAAAATATACATATCTAGAGAAAAAAAACCATACTGTATTGTTTTTATAAACTAAACAAAAGCACACTAATTATGTTTCTACCATGCTATTCGTTTCCATGAACAATTGATAGATATAAGAGAAAATATGACAAACAAACTTATGCCAGCTGAATATCAAATTTCATAAGGAATCATACATGATCCACATACACAATAAATGCATTTCTCCGCCAAGCTCAAGCCTAATTGGTATAGGTGTCTTGGAAGCATCTATCATGAGTTCAAAATAGGAAGCATGAATCTGGGGTTGTCCTCAGCACCATATATTTCCATCACGTATTGCTGTGTCAAGCACGCCAACATAGTGAAGAAAAAGTTACCAATGCATGCTCTCACCAATCATAGAAGTTGGAATGCCAAATTGTGACGATGCAGAAGATACCATTGCCATACCACAAAAAAGATTCTCTCTTTCGTCTTATTCAACTTCAATACCATTACTCTCCCATTCAATCTCAGAAGCACTACCTAAACTACCATCCTCTTACACAATTACCAAACTCTTAAAACTCCCTTTACGCTTTGTCTCATCAAATTTCAACAAAAACTCATCATTCCCAAGAACTTTCTTCTTCACTGTAACACCAAAACAACCTTATAAATTTCCACAAAATTGTAAAAAATGAAATGAAAAAGCATGAAGTAAACTTTGACATCACAGCCACCAGGAATGTCGTCTTTGCTAAAAATTGAGGGATGAAGGTTCACACCCATCACAACTTGGCAACAAAATTCATTCCTCTACTTCAAGTTCATAATTTCTGTAAAAGCCATAAAATGTTAAATACTATCCCAAGTTTCACTATTGCAACTGAAACCTTCATGACTGCCTGTTTTATATGCTTACCATTAATCATTAAATAGGAAGATAAATACTTGATAGATCTCATTTACCTACTTTGCCCAAGTGCTTCAACATTTTCCAAATAACCTTTTTTTTTTTTTCTTTTAATTTATTATTATTATTATTATATGGTAACATCTTCTAAATTACCTATGACATGAGTATGATGAATTAAAAAAAAAAAAAAATGAACTTGATATTTTTTTTCTTGAGATTGATTACCTCAATCCTATCTATGTCTATAACCTTGAGATTTTGGAAACCTGATTGAGCCAAGTCTTTTAGTAGCTCACATCCCAATCCATCAGCCCCTACTACTAACACTTTTGCATATTTTGCAAGATCCTCACTCAAGTCTAAACTACCACCAATTAAAACAAAAACCTTAAAAGTTTTAACATATTTGAATAATGATTAAACCCAAGAAGATTGAAGCTGAAATTGATAAGAAAGAGTAGTACCATATGGGGGTACCTTGTTTGCCGATCAAGTCCATGAAATAAAAGAAAAACTGAACCCATAAAAGTTGAACGAAAAATAAAGACCCAGATATTATAAACTAAAGAAAATAAAAATTACTTTAAGAAAGTGAGTGAATTTGAAGGAAAATTTAAAAGAAATATTGCCATCACATAACCAAGTATATGCTTTGAAGAGCATCCCAAAAAATAAAAACCTATACCTGAAAGGCCAGAGACAACCTTCATGGCCTTCTACTTTGATCTATCATCATGTAATCTTAAAATTTACAGAGGCTATTTGAGACTTAAAGATTCCATTTGTGGCACTGTGAGATGATAGCCTACCCTAATAAATAAAAATAGAATTGGTAAAGCAAATAATACCTTCATAGATTTCATCCCATCCAGTGTAGTAATGATGTCCATTTTTCTTTTCATAGGTATACATCCTTTTTTTTTTTCTTGTGGGAGAAGTCATTTTTCTTGTGGGAGAAGTCAAAGTTTCGGTTATATATATATATATATATATAGATTAAGTAATCAATTAAATTAATAAAGATTACATCTTTAAAAAGCGAACTCATAACACTTATTTTATTATTTTTTATTTATTTATCCATCCATTTTATATATAATAAAAAAATGTGATTCATTGAATTAATTAAATTGACACATTATAAAAATGACTCATCATAGTTATTATTTAATTTTGACCTTTTCGTTCTCTCTCTCTCTCTACTCATTCAGTTTATATTTTAAAAGTAACTTAACTAACTAGTACTAAAACTTTTGTCTCATTAAAAAGTGAATAATAGAATAAGATAATAGTTAAAAAAAATAAGGAAGAAGGTATTGTTTGTGGTGGTGAAAATGACGTTGGATAAAGCATGGCTTGTAACTTTTTTTTTTTTGATAGATCAAAAAAATACAAAAGAGTTCAGAACATACAACGGTCGATTGGCATCTCAGTGGCTAGCTTAGCTAGAAAGCTAACATTACCTATCACAACCTTAGGGACAGATGCAGAGTGATAGACTAGACTTGTTTGAGTTATACTACATCCATCCTCCACCAAAACCTTCTCTTGCCAGTCTGGTCTACATTTCCTATTAGAAACTAATACAGGTCTCCAACTATCACAGAGTAACAAAATAAAGTTGTAACCCAATCCCTTAGCCTTTATAACAGCAGTAACCATTGCTTCCAAGATTAAAAGAGCACCCACTTTCTCTATACAGCTAGACACCCTTTGCAAAATCACCTCCCCTAGTAGATTTCTGGCTTCATATGCAAAACCAGCTTGGTGAAGCTTCTTAGCTCTTACCCCAGCCACTTTGATGATTAATTGCCAAGGCTTCTGTGGAACTGAATTCCTTCCAAGCTGAACTGAGGTTCCGTGTGCTGCAGCACCATGACTAAAAAAGGTTTCCTTGTACACTTTATTTTTCATTTAATCATACACTTTTCTTCTCCCTTTTCTCTCCTCTCACATATGAGCTAAACAGAGTGTCAGGTTCTAAGACTTTAGGTTTAAATGTATTAGAATTTCATTATGTAATGTTGGCAAATCATGATCAAAACGTTTAGTCTTGTTTTAGATTTGCTCAAAGTATTTTTATGTAAAGGTGGAATCGAGTAATTGCAGAAAATTACGATTGACTTTTTGCAAGGCTTGATCGATTGAAAATTAGACTCGATCGATCGAAACTCATGCAAATTGTTTTTCTGCAGAATTTTTCAACCCAGCCTAAGCCCGTATGACGTGTAGGGTTTTATGTTCTGCCTTAAATATAAAAGGAAAAACCCTAGCCACGTTTTACTGTTGTTGTTTATGCTGTGTGTATAAATCTCTTGTGAGATCAGAGGTGTTTGCCTTCATACATACTTAGGGTTATCAAGATTGAGATTGATGTCGAGAGCTTGATGATCATTTCAGTTGCTACACAAAGAGCTTAAAGAGAAACACAAGTGGTGTACTTGTGGTTGCTGTGAATCCAAGAAAGAAGTAGTCCGTGGACTCAGAGCTGTCACGTGATCGTGGTAGTAAGTTTTTTACTCGAGGTAGCAATAAAATGTTAGTGGTCTAATTCGCTATTGTAAAACTTCAATTCTTTCATAATGGATCTGTTTTACCTTGAGGATAACTAGGTTAAATCCTCCCCAGGTTTTTTTAACGGTTTGGTTTTCCTGGGTTATCATATCGTTGTGTTATTTATTTTCTGCACTGTTTCAATGATATGATTTATCTGTGTTAATCTAGATTTGCATAATTTACCTAAGTTAATTACTTGGCTAAATAACTAGGTTAATCTGTTTGTGTTTAAGGGGTCTAAAAATATACAAGTGGTATCAGAGTGGGTTAGCTCTAGCATTTAAATCATTTGATCTAAGAGTTGATCCTTGACCCCTGTTGTCATGGAACATGGTCACTCCCTTGTGATCCCATCTCACTTTGATGGGAATAACTATGCCTATTGGAAAGTAAGGATGAAAGCATTCCTGAAATCTATTGATAAGAGAGTTTGGAAATCCGTTGAATACGGATGGGAGAAGCCCACTACTCCAGTTAGTGAGTGTCAAACTTCTCAGAAAGAAGCAGCTATTTTTAATAGCAAAGCCATGAATGCTATTTTTAATGCTGTTTCTATTTAGGAATTCAAGAGAATCTCTAATGTTGAGGTTGCTCATACTTCACGGAATATTCTTCAAACTGTGCATGAAGGCACAAAGGCAGTTAAGATTAATAAACTGCAGCAGTTAACTTCTAGATTTGAAAGTATTCGAATGTCTGATGATGAATGTTTTGATGAATTCTATACTAAATTGAATGATATTGTTAACTTTGCTTATAATTTTGGTGAAATCTATGATTAACCTAAAATTGTTAGGAAGATACTTAGATCTTTGACTGAGGACTTTAGACCCAAAATGATTGCCATAATTGAAAGGAAGGATGTGGACTCCATCCCTGTTGATGAACTTGTAGGATCTCTTCAGTCCTATGAGTTAGACCTACCTAAGACAAGCAAATTCAAATCAATGGCTCTTAAGTCTGTTGATGATGTTGATAGGAATGGATTTGATGACGAACTCTCTGATACAGAGATTGCTTACATTGCCAAGAACTTTAGAAATTTTCTTAGGAACAATAATAGAACAGCAAGAGGTAAAAACAATGCTGAACCTAGAAATTTTAGGATGAATGAACCCACTAAGGTGAACAATAATGAAAAACCTAAAGAGAAAGTTGGTCAAACCTCTAATAATTCTATGGGTCAACAATGTTTTGGTTGTCAAGGGTATGATCATGTGAAATCAGAATGTCTTACATTCTTAAGATCAAAGGGTAAGGCTATGACTATAATCATTAGTGATGATGAAGTTTCTGACAATAAGTCTGGTAGTGATGAGGATGGAAATTTCATTGCTTTCACAGCTACTGCTGTAGTTGATGAAAATGTTTTGGCTGATGAGAACCCTTCTAATAAGAAACTCTCTGAGAATGTTGATTTACAAGAAGCCTATAATAAGCATTGGAAGGTTGCTACAAAGGATGCTATGAATGTTGATTTAGGCTTATAGAAAATTGCCTCTCTTGAACTTGATAAGAAGAATTTGTTCTTGATATTGTTTGATGCTAATGAATTGCTTGATAAGATGAAGAATGAGAACATGTTGTTGCTTGATAAAGTTAAGAATTTAGAATTTGAATTATCTGTTGCTAGAGAACAAACAAATAGGTCTGCTAGTTCTAAACTTGAACACATATTAAGTATTCAGAAGTCTCCCTTAGACAAGACTGGTCTAGGTTTTGAAGACAGCATCTCTGTGACTAAGAATCATTCCACAAACTTTGTTTCTTCTTCTGAGCCTCCCGTGAGTGAGATTGTCAAACAAGCAGAAGTTACTCCTCCTATGAAGATTAGGGTTAATCTTCAAGAGTCTAAACCTAACACTCCTAACCCTCCTAAGGACAAGGTGCATGATAGATCTGCATGAGTTTGTCATTTTTGTGGAAAGTCTGGGCACATTCGTCCAAACTATTTCAAGTTGTAAGCTGCTAAGCAAGCAAATAAGCTAAAAGTACTTGTGCCTTAAGCGCAAGATCCCGTGGTATTTATTGGTGAATTGGTAAAGGCTTTAAACCTTTATTCTAATCCTGGTGTTGCTCAGCATTCTAATATGAATAATAACTCCAATGCAAGAGTTCCATCTAAAAAGTTTTGGATATAAAAGGCTCGATCTAATTGAGTCTTTCTGACATGGTCCTTGTGCTTCATCGTTCTATTCTTTGTGACAATTCCTCTTTGTTGCTTTTGTTTTCTTTGTTTTTTTCTAAGATTTTCATTGCATAATATTCATGCATCTCATACTAGATTGTTTTTGTTATTCTTTTAAAAAAAAAAAAAAGGTGGAAAAGGGAAGAAAAATGTGTTTTGCATTATTTTTCTTGGATTTGAAATCAAGGTTGGCCATCTTATCTTTACATAACATGTTTATGTACCTTGTTTAGCTTGGATGAGTTTATTTTATTGTACTTTAATAGTTTGAGCTTTGTAGTGCATGTTGTGTGGGAATTGTTTATAGTTTTTGATCACATGATCTTGATCTTGAAGTCACATGCTTTTAATTGTAAGGACAAAAAATCCTAAGAGAAAGGCATAAATAACCATCTCACTATTGTTTACTAGCCAATCATGAACACCTTAGTACATATCATAAGATTTTGTGCTCGAGAAAGTGTATCACATGCACAAAAAAAAAACATAAGGTGTAGCCTCGGCTTATAATAAAATTCAAATTGAAATAAAATTGGTATGTACATTATCTTGGCTATTTGAATAAATTTCAAATCAAATAATATTGGTGTGTACATTATGAGGCAAATCAAGAAACTTACATGATTGTAAGCTTTTATTCTAGGAGATGTGAGAGTTATATGATGTAACTCTTTAGGTGATAGTCACTTTCAAACTTATGTGATGAATTTTGTAGAAATTGTGATTGATCACTATTTACTTATCACCTCACATGTATCTCAAGCTTTTGCTAGTTGCACACACTACACAAGTTACTCTTTGCTAAACTTGGTACATTATATTGTATGTGATTTTGTTGTGGCCATCCAAGATTAAAAGTCTCTTGATTTTAATGCAAAATATGTTTAATGTTTGAGAATTTAGGAAAAATTGATTGAAAATATTGTTTTTGGAAAATCTGGGTTAAATTCAAGGGTTTTTGAAAAACTTTTCATCTCATACTCATGCATTTTATTCATGCATTTAAAGGAAATTTTCGGACTTTATAAATTTTGGGGTTTTTGGTGTTTTCGATGATTTCTTTCAAAATTGATCAATGGGTTTTTCTTGTTGGATGATATTAACATGATCTTGGTGGTTTAATTTGATCAATTTGATGAATTGGGAAAAATTGAAATTTCTAAGGCTTGAAACTACCCGATTTGGGGATTTTGTTCAATTAAAGCAAAATTGATGAAATTGGCTTATGTTCTTGATTAATCTTATCATTATATACTGTTATCTAACTTGTGTAATGATAATTTGGTCAATTTGTTGGGATTTTTGAAAGTAGGTTTTCAAAATTTGGGGTTTTTGGTATAAACTCTATGTTCAAGCCAATTTTGTGTTTCTAAAGTGTGATTGGACTATTCGCAATGCATTAGAGCACGCATCATGTGTTAATACTGTTTGTGCATCATATAGATTGTTATTTTCTATATTGTTTTTGCTCTAACTGTGTTTGATGCAGTCTGCCCTGTGGTTTTTTTTTTTTTTTTTTTTTTTTAATTCTTTGTCTCTTTTCTGTCTGTCCTATTCCAACCTTAGCATCATGGTTAGGAAGACTAGAGCCCATAGGACATCCACCTCCACTTCTGCTCCTTCTTTTGATAGTGAGAGGTTTCTGAGTGAGAAAAATCAAGAGACCTATGAGAAGTTGAACCTTCTTAGATCTGTGTGGGCTGAGAGAAAAGTAGTTTTAGATGAGCTTGACTCGGAGATTAGGAGAAACCTTGAGCGTAGGGGCTAGTTGCCTTTGGTGGATATTGATCATCCTCCTCTAGCTACCTTGATCAGAGAGTTCTACTCGAACCTCTCTGTCCACTCCAATGATTCCAACACTTAGTTTGTGAAGAGTTGGATACGGGGTGAAGAGTATACCATTACTCCTACGGTAGTGGCCTCTGCTCTTGGGGTGCCTAAGGTCCAGCATCCTGTCTACCCTTATGATGAGTTTCCTCTACTCGATGACATTATGTCATATCTTACTGGGACTTCTATCCAGTGGGGTTCTGATCCTCGGATCACTTGTCACAGATGCTCCTATGAGTTTTCCTCATCTTTTCATTCGTTCCTTGGTTGAGGTTCATAGGAGTAGTTCTTCTGCTCATGCTCTTTTCTTTCTAGTTTTTATTCATCGAATTTTGTTGCATTTAGGTTTAGAGGACTTTCCCGTGCCTGAGCCTGTTCATATTATAGCTCCCATAGGTGCCACATTCCTTAGGCAGAGGGTTGCTCAGATGTGAGCTAGCTCTAAACACCCTAGAGTTGAGTCTTCTTCGGGTGTTGCACCTCCTCCTCCTCCAGGTGATTCGGTTGCTGATGAGTTTGTTGATCCAACTGTTACTGCCGATCCTCCACCTTCTACTTTGGATGATTCGAGCATTCGTCGTATGTTGGACACTGTCATGACCGTTTAGGCGGCTCATGGTCAGCTTTTGGTGGACGTTCTGATGGAACTTCAGGCTTTATGTTCAGAGTTGGCGAGTTTTTGACGGTCACCTCCACCACCTCCTTTTGATGATGAGTCTTGATTACCCTTTGGCAATTCGTCACAAAAAAAGGGGAGTACATATGGATGGAGATATGGGGAGATTTTTGTTGTTTTGGAGCTTTATATTGTATCTAGGTGCTTCACTTTATATTTCTTTTTTTGGCTTATGATGTATTTGTTTTGATGTCTTTATTTTTTATGAGTTGTATATGATAAGGGGAGACATTATGTTCTTATTTCTGTTTCTTGTTTCACATTGTGCTACATTGATTATTGATTTATATTTATGAGGTTATTCATGATATATATCTTTTATTTTATGTTATGTGAAATCAAGAATTTATTTTGTTTTACTTGTATTTTCTACACATGTGTTTATGTGTTTGTTAAGTGTTATAGGAATATACATGTTGATTTAGTCGTGTTATTGTCTGCACTTGCAACTGATAAATAGTAGTTAGGTTGAATTGTTTTTGTAACTTTAAGCATTTTTTATTATTATGTTTTTTGTCACGGATTGTCAAAGGAGGTGTTTGCCTTCATACATACTTAGGGTTATCAAGATTGAGGTTGATGTCGAGAGCTCGATGATCGTTTTAGTTGCTGCACAAAGAGCTTAAAGAGAAACACAAGTGGTGTACTTATGGCTGTTGTGAATCCAAGAAAGAAGTAGTCTGTGGACTCGAAGTTGTTACGTGGTCGTGGTAGTAAGTTTTCTACTCGAGGTAGCAATAAGATGTTAGTCGTCTAAGTCGCTATTGTAAAACTTCAATTCTTTCATAGTGGATCTATTTTACCTTGAGGATAGCTAGGTTAAATCCTCCCTAGATTTTTTACCGGTTTGGCTTTTTTAGGTTATCATATCGTTGTATTATTTATTTTCCGCACTGTTTCAATGATATGATTTATCTGTGTTAACCTAGATTTGCATAATTTACCTAAGTTAATTACTTGGCTAAATAACTAAGTTAATCTGTTTGTGTTTAAGGGGTCTAAAAACGTACAAAATCAGTTAAAGTATTTTTTTTCTTAAACAACTTTCCATTCTTATACCACTGCCTCCCTATTTCACCCCCTCCATGGATATGAGCTATTACATAAACAAAACCCCGATCCAACAAAGACAAGCATGATACGTTGAAACAGGGATCTATGCATATCTGTTCAGAAGAAGTGGTTCTGGATTACTGATAGATTTTATGTGAAACAATTGAGTGCAATTGGAAAACAAGAGAAACCAGTGGAAGGATATTGCATTCAGACCAATTTGCATGCATATAACTAAAATGATTAGTCCAATTGATAAACATATCAGCATGAAACAAAATTATAAAAAATAATGGTCAAGTACATAATGCAGGCTTCTAAAAGTATCAATTGACTGATGCATTATTCCCATGATTGGGAAGCAGTGACCTATACACACACACACACACACACACACACAATGTTCAAGAACAACTTTGATCTACCCCCAGTGGTTATGGTCGTGGAATGGGATAAGTCCTAAATTCAAACCTTCAAGGGGTAGGACTAAGGTTAGGCTATAGCCTGCAGGCCCTTTACTGTCTAGACATCTTAGGCATTGGTTCTTCAGTGGGAAAAGGAACTACTCTCATCATGCCCAAGTAGGGTTCTCACAGCTGCAAGCTCCATTTCACCCTTTTTATGTAGCAAAAAAAACTACTTTGATCTTTGAAAATCATATTTTGTTAAAATATAACATAAAAAGAAGGCGAAAAGCCACTTTTAGTTCCTACATTTTTAGGTGATTCCCATTTTAGTCCCTATATTTTATTTTTACCGCTTTTAGTCCCTATTCTAAAAAATGCTTTCTGTTTTAGTCCCTGCCATTACTCATTTAACAGAATTATCCTACGTGGCAAACGGTCCAACAGTAAATGTTGACGTGTTCGTTAAAATAATATTAAAAAAATTATTTACATTTTTAAAAATGCCACATCAGTAATTTAATTTTTAAAAAAAGCCACGTCAGATAAAAATAATATAAAAATTTCTAACCTAATTATTTTTTAAAAAAAGAAAAGAAATTAGTTAAATTAATTTTTTTCTTTTTTTTGGAAGAATATGAAGAACTCAGAAAACACAAACACAAAAAAACACAAAACTCAGAACTATTTTTTTGGAAGAACATGACGAATAGGAAATGGATCCAGAGCAAAGGAGAGCCTTTGGCGATGTGGTTGATCGTCGTTTTGAAGAACTGGTCGTCATTCAGAGAAGTGGTGCCAAGGTAGAGGTTGATAGGGAGAATCAGGAAGATTGAGAGGAGAGCGATGGAGGAGAGTACGGCGAAGCTTCCGCCTTCGATCAGGAGGAATTGAGCGGCGTTGGCGTCGTAGTGGCGGGCGATCTCGCGACACGTGGCGTGCTAGACGGCGAGGATCTTGATGAAGAGGGTGGTGGGACCGGAGATTTAGGGGTGGTCGCTGCGGAGCTTGATGGAGAGGAAGATGATGATGCAGTAGATGGAGCCAATGGCGGAGATGTTGAGAAGGTACTGGATGTTACCGTACCAGGCATCGACTTCGCCACCACCACCGTCGCCATTGCCGTCGGAGGAGGGAATTGGGCCCAGGCTCAGGCCCATTGGATCCATGGCTGAATATGATGATAGATTCTTTCCAGGGTTTAATTACTTTGGGGGGTTTTGGAGTTTAAGGAATTTAAGGTTGTGTGGTTGTTTGTGGTTTGGTTGTGCATGGAGGCCAAAAATCTGGGTTTGAGTTTTGTGTTTTTTAGTGTTTGTGTTTTCTAAGTTCTTCATGTTCTTCCAAAAAAAGAAAAAAAAATTAATTTAACTAATTTCTTTTCTTTTTTTAAAAAATAATTAGGTTAGAAATTTTTATATTATCTGACGTGGCTTTTTTAAAAAATTAAATTGCTGATGTGGCATTTTTAAAAATGTAAATATTTTTTTAATATTATTTTAATGAACACGTCAGCATTTACTGTTAGACCGTTTGCCACGTAGGATAATTCTGTTAAATGAGTGACGACAGGGACTAAAACGGAAAGTGTTTTTCAGAATAGGGACTAAAAGCGGTAAAAATAAAATGTAGGGACTAAAATGGGAATCGCTTGAAAATGTAGGAACTAAAAGTGGCTTTTCGCCTAAAAAGAATCAGTAGCCTTTTTTCTATAATCACTTTGGTACCAAAAGCATATAAATCCTCGATAATGCAAATATTTACAATTTAATGATGAAATCTTTTATTACCTCATAAGAACCATAGCCATCAAGTAGCAATGGATCTGACCCATCAAGTTTCACTAGATCCTTGTGATAAACAATTGAAATAGGAATCTGAGTACCATCTTGAGCATTTTCCCATTTTCTTTCAGTAACATAATTTGATGCAACAAAACCCCCCAACACCTGAGCAATATAGAGAAGAAAATTAAATGAATGATGGCATAAAAAAATTAGCATAATTAAAAAACTTATATACGGCATTAAGGAAAAAGAATTAATTAAACATCAGAAAAGTAGCTATGAATCATAAACGAAGATACTGTGCACAAATTTCCCTTTTGTTTCTTTATTTCACAAGCAAAGAATTCAATCAGCATAGATATCCAATCTATTACTTACATATATTTTCTACATAATTATAGAAGTTCTTTGTGTGGAAGATTGCCCCTCTTTGTTTAATGTGAACAATATGGAAGGACAGGAATAACCAAACCTTTAATGACAAGGAGGTCAACTATTCTAGAATTGAGACCTGGTTTCTTAAGAGATTTGTTTGAGTGATCCCACATCAGACGCTAATGACTCAAATTCTGTTTCAGATTTTATTGATTCATTGTGTCTTTGTACCCAATGTTGGTATTTTGTACCTTTTAGGAGTATTTTATGTGCACTCCTAGTGTGCATAAAAATTTCCATTTTTCTCAATTAAAATTTATTTCTTACCAAAAAAAAAAAAAAAAAAACAGCCCAAACCATTTGATCCAACTAGTTTTGGCTTAAGAAATTATCATGTGCATTAGCATGTTGTGACAAATTAACTTTAGGAAGGTTATCACATTTGAGCCCTTGACCTGAATTGCTCCGGTTGCATATAAATAACAAACAATTAACTACACAAGCTAGGGAAAAAGGAAAGGAAATTGGTGCCAAAAAAAAAAAAAGAGAACAATTATAACTCTCTCTTGTGGTACTGTTCATACAGCCCCTGAATACCATAAAAACCTCTCTTTTTTCTTCCTTACAACCCCAAATCAACCACTTTCTTTTAGCAACCAAAACCCTGAAACCCCACAAACGTTCTTCTGCCAAGCAGTTATCAAATAAAGGAAAGCAATCTCTCTGCATCAGATATTTGGAAAGGTCCAGGCTAAATTGAACAAACAATATATTTGTGACAGCATGTAGCATCTTTTTTAATACACACAGGGATGGAACTAGGATTCGAAGTCAAGGGGGGCAAATATAATTTTCTTGAGAGGGGCAAATATAATTTTTTATGGACTTATTTTCTAAAATCTTAAATATATACCTATTATTTAATATTTTAAAAAAGTTGGGGGGGGGGGGGGGGGGGGGCACAGCCCCCCTCTTCTTATAAATGGTTCCGTCCCTGAATACACACAAACACAAACCCAAGAATAGGGTGCAATGAAGCCATATTTCAATATGAATAAGCACAATTACATACGCTGTAAACTCTGCAGAGCCAGATGCGCAAAAAAAGAAAGCAATTAATCAATTCAATAATACTGACCAAGATAACAGCATCAACAACATCCTTGTTGGAATACCAAGCTCCAGCTAATGTCCCAACTATATCATTCACCTAGTTCCAATAATGTACGTTAAAACCATATTGAAAACAAAAACAACATACAAAGTATTCAACACCAGATTGAAATATGAAAAAAGGAATACCACTGGGGATAAGGTATGTTGTTTCACATCAAGCTTTGTATGTTGTTTCACTAGATTATTATTATTATTATTATTGGTAAGTTATTCATGCAATCAGTGGATGTTAAACCCACAACCTCACCCTCCACTTCACTCTTACAAAGGAATAAGGTATCATTTGAGTTACCTTTTTTGAACCTTACGCTATCTCGTATAATGAGGAGGAGGTCTTGCATGTCCTTCGTTAGATGCCTCAGGCCCAGCTTTGTGTCCATGTTTATGCCCCCTTGTCCCATAAGGAGGTGCCTTTGAAATTTGTTTTGGCCGACCTTTTGGCACTGCAGGTAACCCAACAGTCTGCTCAACCTAAACATGGGGTGGGTCGATACCCGAAGAAGGGCCAGTAGACGTACTGTGGGAAGGTGGCTCTTGCTGCATGTCAAGAGGGGTTGGATCAATACCCAGGTCAAAGGATGGAATGGGTGACAGCTCAGGAAATGACCGTGGGGTGGGTGGACGGATGTCAAACCCAGGACATAGATGTGGGGTGGGTGAAGGGATGGTGGGGCTAGGGGATGGATGTGGAGTGGATGGAGAGGGATCGGGGGTAGGGACAACCTGAGGCGTAGCAATAGGCGGACGAGAGTGACATCCGACAGGAGCTGTGCTCATGCTTGGGCTCTCAATAGTGCTTGGCCTCTGAGTAGCCGCTGCTGCAAGAGTAGCTGCCTCCTCATTCGGGGCCTTAGGGATAAGAGGTTATATACGGCCAATCTCCTGGACTGCCTTCAGCACATCAGTAATGTCCTTGTGGTCCTCCGTGTCCACTAGGTGCCGCCTCAACAAACGGACGTATCCTTCAATTTGCACATGGGAAAACCAAGTATATTAGTAATGCAATACCAAATCAACAATGCCAATCGATAATAAAATAAATGTTGGTTCTGAATTGGTTCTGCTAGTAATAATTGCAAATTATAGGGAAACCAAGTGTTACTTTTGACTAAATTTAAATTATCTTTTCTATTAAAGATGTAGCTAGCGGATAGAGTAGACAAAAATGCTAATTAAAAATTCAAATGAACAGAAAATTAAAAATAAAAAAAATGGAAAGAAGAATGTATACCATAACTCTAAAGGCTGAAATAGGAAATATGACCTTAGAGCATCTCAAATTAGATTTTTAAATCAACAAAGTTCTCTATAAGGAATCTTAAGCAGACAACAGCTTTAAACGAGAGGTTTGATGCTAAGAAGGCATTGGACCACATATATCATGTTCTCTAAACAGTGATTTCATGCTAAGAAATACGGTAAGATGTAAAAGATATGGAGAAGTTACCATTAGAATCAATTTAGCACCGGGGAGATCAATGAACCTCCGAGTTACCCTTGTGAACAGGTCGAAGTACTCATGCTATGGAGGCATATCACCAAGCACTGCTTCACAACGCCGTTGAAGGCGATTACCCCACTCCTTGATATGCCCAGCATGTTTCCGTATCCAATCAACACCGACCTTCCCCCTCAAATCAATGGCATGAAGCACTGTATCAATTTCAACATCAAGGGGAATTTCTTGGATCATCCCAAATTGACAAATGATACGATCCGGTGTATGTTTCTCTACTAGGTGGAAACATACAAGCGGCACCGTTGCCGTCCACACGGCCCTTACTACAATGCACCACGGTGGAAGGCCCTTTAATTCAGCTTCATATAGCTGCCACACCACCTACAACAGCCAAAAAACAAGTACACAACACATTAGGCAACAATGTTTATATTTCAAAGTTCGCCAAATGTATATCTTGTTCCTAAACATGTTAAACAAGACATTTTCATACCTGGCTTGACAACATTGAAGCTATTTGCTCGCGATACCTTTTTAGGAAGACGTGGGCGGGCCTGTTTTTCTTGTTTGGGACCCACACCCACCTACAATCAAGAACAAGGGATCATTAACTTTGTACAACTTTCCCACTGGGAAAATCATATGATTAAAACTATAATGTAATCAATCTATGGATGGTCAAGTTAATGTAATGAAGTTGTAGGAAACAATTTGCATATAGACTCTCTAAGTTCCAAATCATAGTCATTACTTCTAACTATAACATGTTATTGGGTAGAGCTTGGTTAATGTACACAATAATTTTAAATAAAGTATTTATAACCTTAGCCCACCCACTCGGTTTTTAACTAATCATTACAAACATACTTTGTTATGCTGCATTTAGAGTATGTTTTCTAATAAGATATTTAATCTAGTAAACTGAAGCTTGGTTAACTAAGTAGCTTTTATATACCTATATATAAAAAAAAAAAGAAAAAGAATAAGTAGCATATATATTAACCTAATCATATAATTTAGGAAATTTAACACAAAATTAAAGTATATTAAAATTGTTTAAAATTGTTTAATATTGACTTAAATAATTCCTAGAAGACTTTAAAATAAATAAATAAATTCAAGTTACATGACGTGTATGAGGTAGAGACTTACTTCAGGGACAGTGGACCACACACTGGAGGACCATAAGCACCCACTGGCGGGCCATGCTCAATTGTCGGGCACAAATATGGGAACTTGGCCCATGCCCAATATTGGACCAGCAGTAAGCACCCACCAATCTGACTAGCTTTCTTATCGCTTGCCCTGCATAACTCTTGATACAACCATGCAAGGCAAGCATTTCCCCAATTGTACCTTTGTGGGTTGCGAAGGTCTTCCACCTGTTGCACTCACATTAGATGCACCCTATTGCTGGATTTGCCCACGAAGATTGTGTCCCCTAGTAGCAGTAGGATGTAGCATCGTGCGTACTTATGCATCTGATCCTCTTCAGCATTAGGTGGCAATGGATCGTACATTGTATGAATTAAATGCGTGTACATTCATTAAATCTTTAGTGTTGTGTTTTACCTGCCCATTCCAAATAGCTTCTGACCAATGGTTGGGCTGCAATGTCAAGACCGACTCATCAATGGGGCCAGGTTGCGCATGGTCAATCTGTCCAGCATTTGCAGTAGCCATACTGCACAAGAATGATAACCAATTAGCATGTAATAGACATTATTGAAAACAAAAACAAAAACAATCTAAGAAAGATTCTCAAAAAACAAAAATCCGCGTTGTATCCAATGGTTATCAGAGTAGAGACAATTGATCGCAAAATGAGGCAAAAGTTATTCAAAACTCTTGGAGCAACACACCCTTCTCTCACTTGAATCATGGACTGCACCATGAATTTGGCTTGTGAGGCCTAGTATATGAGAGGAGACAATATTACTCCCAAAAGAACTGACTGATCATTGCTTAAGAGGACCTATTGTATGCTCTATTGCATACATTATATTCATAATATGTGTGAAAGCTCGAAAATGTGTTGAAAACATAAGAGTTGTTTAGACCCCCAATTAAAATTACGGCTCGATAGATTTTACACTAACTTACTACAAAGTGCGGAATAGTATAAATGCGAGCGGATGAACAAGTAAGCTACTCTAATCCATAAACTAAGCAACACAGCAGTATAATGGAATAAACAAGAGTAGGGAAGAAGGATGCAAACACAGAAAACACCGAGATGTGTTATCGAAAAGGAAACCGAAGAACTCGCCGAAAAACCTCTCCGCCGCCCTCCAAGCAAAAATCGATCCACTAGACAATCAGTTGGGATACATGGGTTAGCAAGAGACCCTCCAAGCCTAATCTACCCGATGTACCTAAGCCCTCCAAGCTCCTACTCCAACAAGGCTTCTCGGAACCGTGTCTTGTCTAGCATCCCGGATCCCGCAACAAGCTCCATGTTGCATCTACCATTCCAGGCTTCTTCCAATGCTTCCCAGCAGCACCAAAACGTCTCACAGCACTCTCAAAGGGTGTGGTAAATGTTTGGGCTATCAACCTCTCAATGGTATGGAAATGGAGAGGGAAGGGTTGAGGAGATACCACAAGCAAGTGTATAGAGAAATGTGGGGATGACAATCTCTAATTTCTAATGTGTTTGGCTAGGGTTTTCTCTTTGAAGCATTCCCTTAACATTTGTGGGTAATGAGGGTATATATAGGATAGGTGCAAAATGTGTGAGTCAGTCAGTACAGGCTGGCAAAACAGCTTGTCTCGCAGGTGTCTCGCGGGAAGGCCTTACCTGCGAGATACTCGCGAGAGACAGCTGTCTTCACCTGGTCTGACTCTTCGCATTCCAGCACGTGTAAGGCACATGCTTCACTTCGCGGGAAGCTAGGTCGCGACATACCTGTGAGAATCCTTCAGCCTCCAAATGCTTGAGTCTTCACACACTCTCTCTATCACACAACCCTTACAACAAATCCCACAACAAATACAGGGTATAAATGATTGATAATAATTACAATCAAATTTGGCACGGAATAAAAGCCAACAAAAAAACATAGTTGTAAATAACAACTTTACAATGTGTTAATGAATTGAATTGTAAATAATGTCTGATTAATATGAAATCTGGCACACGAGTTAGGAATAAAGAGAGTTACTGGGGTTTTCATTTTTCAAAAAATTAACCCAATGAAACATAATTAAATGATGACATGTAACATCGACAAATAGTTACACTTGATCCTGATTCCTGATTCGTGACCCCATATATACAAAAGCATCAGCAAGCTTTATTACTACACTAACCCAGGGCTTCACCCCCAACAATGAAAATATTTCATACAAGTCAATCACTATACACCTATAATTAAAAAGGACAACAAAGTAAAAAATTAAAAAAAAAAAATTAACATCAATTGTATACAACAATATTTTGCTTCAGTAGATTAGATTTGAACATCATTTGGTCATACTTCCATTTGTTTTGTTCATTAATAATCAATATAATAGCAAATGAACAAAACTAAATTGATTTTTTTTTTTAATACGGTTTTGAGTGTGTAGGGTTAATTAAATAACATGGGAAAAATTAATGACCAAATAAATGACTACAATCTCAGCACAAAATGGAAAATTTTTCTCGCATTTTCTTGGGAACCAAACAGAGTAACACACGAAACAAGCTCTAAAATAGTACAGTCAACAATCAAATCAATCATCATTTTGGAACAAAAACCACAAACCCACATGAAAAAATCACACAATAAGAAAATCATACCTGAGAGAACGGAGTGAGAGTGGAGAGGGTGACTGAGACAAGCGTGAGAGTGAGACAGGCGCGAGCATGAGAGGGTGTCTGTGTGAGGGTGGAGAGGCGTGACAGTGAGAGAGGCGCGAGCGTGACAGGGTGTCTATGTGAGGGTGACTGAGAGAGGCGTGAGCGTGGATTAGTGAGTGATAGAGGCGTGAGAGTGGGTCGGTGAGTGAGAGAGGCGTGAGAATCTGCTCTGGTTTGTGTGAGAGTGAGAGGGTGAGTGAGAGTGGAGAGGCGTTAGAGTGGAGAGATGTTTAAGTTTGAAAAAGCCCTATTAGAAATCGAGTTTTAGAGATTCGGTTTCCAGGTGGCTTCCACGTGGATCAACCACGTCATATACAAATCGCCACGTCACACACAAATCGATGCTTAAAGGGTCGGCTTAGAAATCGAGTCTTAGACACTCAATTTCCAGGTGGATGCCACGTGGAAAAAATGCCAAATTAGACGTGATCAGAACATGGAAATTGAGTCTTTGAGAATCGATTTATAAGCCTAAATCGAGTCTTTTAAACTCGAGATGTTAGTAAAAAATATAGTTTTGAAATAGTGCCTACTAACTATATAGTTGGGAAAATGGGGTTAATTCCCAATTTTGGCCCATTTTGACTGTTTCTCATAAATTCTTGTTTAAGTTCAATAGGTTTAGTTTTGCAAACTATGAAAATTGTAAGTTTTATTGAGTAAGAAAGTGTATTGTTGAGTCCAATACAAAGAATCAGGATAAGCTCGAGGAAAGTGCAGTTTTTGTAATTTCCTTTGCTTATTGACAACTCATTTATTTAAATTCTAGTGATAAAGGGTATTGAATTTTTCAATAAAGTTAAGGGTAAGTTAATAAAATTATTTGTAAAATTGTCATTTTCAATTCTGTTTTATTGGCTTTAATGCCATGTCAAATTTGATTGTAATTCTCCAATCATTTACTTGCATGCACTTATGGGATTAAATGTAATGGGTAGAGTGTTCAATTTGGTGAAGAACTATAAAAACCCAAATCATCTAGGCCCATCACTATCATCACCTCTTACATATCAATAACTACCCACCACCTCAACAATTTTTTAAGTAGTTCGTGACTTTAACATTTTCTCTATTGAAAACAACAAGAAATGTTTGTCAACTACAAGGCTCTTGGCCTTTATATTTTAATGACATGTTATTGTAATAATTAAAGAAACATAAAGTTTTTTTTTTTTTTTGGAAAAAAAAAAAAAATTTAAGTACTCAAGTTCAACATTGCCTAATCATTATTTAGCAATATATATATATATATATATATATAAAAGGAATTTGTGATCATCTATTGGAGTTGTGGAAAAAAAAAAAAATTAAGTACTCAAGTTCAACATTGCTTAATCATTATTTAGCAATATATATATATATATATATATATATATATATAAAAGGAATTTGTGATCATCTATTGGAGTTGTGGTCTCAATAGAATTCTATTCTTCATGAAAGAAGCTTACGTGAGCTAGTGGTGTTTATGAAATAAACTCTTCAACTTTGTCTAATTCTTTTGTTTATTTTATATTTTTGGTATATTATAGGTACTTCTCATGTTGTTCCTTTTAACCTATGAATTTGTTTCGTTAAGTGTACAGAAAATTCAAGAACGCCATCATGGTTAGTCCTCACTTTTTTCTTTTTTATATTCTTTTTGTTCTTTTGATAGGTTTTGTAACTTTTTTTTTTAATGTTTATGTATGAAAATTTTGATAATGTTGTCCAAGTTAATCCTCTCTCTTCTCTTTTCTATATTTTTAATCTCTACACTATCATTCACCTTTTGCAATGTTGTTAAGGAATTTGTTGCTTTTGTTCTTTTTTTGGGTTAAAACCTTAACAAAACTTAGATACAGTACCTTAAATCCTATTTCTTAGGTTCCTATTTTAAATTTTAGCCACTTGTCTACTTTACTAATAAAGCTAACCGCTGTTAACTTTTTTTTTTCTTTCTCTCTCTTTATTTTTTTATTTTATTTTTTCCTTGGATGCATTAACAGAGCTACCCTGTGTTTGTTTCTCAAAAAAAATAAATTGCCAACTCTCTTGTTCCACCATTAGCTTAGAAGAAAACACAAATCTTAGGTACCCAAACCTTACCTACGGTACACAAATATTAGGAACAAATCTCAAGTACACAAACTGTAAGTACACAAAATAGGTTTAGCATCCTTATGAAGTGTAAAACCCAGTTCTCACATTTTTGTTCTTATTTGTTCTTATTTTGATAGAGACTTCAAAAGGCACATGATGTAAAACCTTAAAAACGACACATAAACTGCCGAGGCTTTGCTATTACTTGAGAGGGCATGTTGTGAACCTAACCACTTGTAGAGATCATCGTTGAGCCCAGCCTATGATGATGAGAAAAGAGAGGAATAAAAGGGTCACTTCTAAATGATTTTTTTATTTTTATTTTTTATTTTTTTTAACTTTAACGCATCCAATGAAAAATAAAAAGAAAGAAAGAGATAAGTTAACGCGTTAGCTTTATTTTTTAAAGTAGATAGGGTTGAAATTTAAAAGGAGAACCTAAAGAACACGAGAATCTAAGTTTTGCCCTTTAGTCAATTAACATGATAAAACCTTCAACTCCTCATAAATTTTTTATGAATATTGGTTAATTGGATTTTATAAAGACCCATAGACTTCATAAATCATATATTTAAGGTGTCAATTATGGTAAATATTTATTCACTCATATTTTTTGGGAATTTAAGTTTTTTTTTTTTTTTTTGGTTACTTTTTAATTTTAACATACTATCATTTAGTAAGCTTTTTCAATTGTTGTTGTTTATGTGGTGCTTATGATGAGTAAGTGGTAAATACAAACAACAACAATTTAGAGCACAAATTAATCTTATGGGTAAGTTTTACAGCTAATATTGCATTTAGTAGCAAATAATGCATTCTCTAAACTCTAACTTATAGTAACATCTCAAATTACAAAAAAGAAAAGAAAAGAAAAGAATATATATATATATATATATATATATTCTACAAAATAAGAAAAATAGACCAAAATTTCTTTGAATCTTATTTTTCAATAGTTTTTAGTGTGTTTGGATTAAGATTTTGTTAATTTGTTAAAAGTGGAAAATTTTTTTTTTATATATATATATATATATAATCACATGTATCATAAAGTTGAAGTACAATTTTAGAATTCAAACCAAATCAAAATTCATAATTGCAGTCTAATTTTATTCTATCTATCCAATTAATTTTTAAAATGTGGAAACCGAGATGAATATTTCATCATCACATTTACTGAATGGGTTTTGTGTGTGAGTGTGGGTTACAAGCTAGTACAATATAATATTGTAGGCCTTACTCCCATTTTATTTAGGTGGCCATTATAAACTTCCATGCAGACATTATTAGTTATAGAAGAAATATAATGTACTGGTGGATAAGACAGAAAACTAAATGGTACATAATTGTAAAAGAATTAAGAACTCGCTATGCCACTCTGAGTTACATAGTTTTGGATGGCAATGGAACATGCTTGCGGTATTCTCCAAGAGCCCACAATGGGAAAACATTTCTATATGCTGAATAGTGCAACATGCAGTTTTTCAAGTAGACTCCTGTGGTTTCCTGCCACAACAAAGTAATTAATGATTAATTACAAATTATTGGAAGTAAAATTATTAGTCAAGGGAAAAAACAACGTTCCTTAATGGAAGAATGATATCTATGTCTTGTCAATTTTCATATTTCTATTTGTTATTTGAAGTTATGTTAAGCAAAGACACCTGTTGAGGAAAATCGCCATTTTCCAATTGGGAATTGATTATCAACTTTGCTGCGCGATGAAGAGGTGTCAGGTCTCTTTCAGCCTATTACAAGTAAAATTTTATTCTTAGAATTATTCAAGAAAAGCATACGATAACACGATATATATGTTTTTAAATCATAAACTAACCTGTTTGGCATGAATAAGACCCATCATTGCCCATGCAGTTTGTACCAAATTTGATCGATTTCCTTCAACAGGTATATATATCTATGACCAAGCATAGAGAATTTGTTATTTTAATTTTAATGGAAGAATCTATACAAAATCTACAAAATCTCGTTTAAAACAAGAATAGATATAAATTTCTTTAAATTGAATCGTTGATCTACAAAAGCTTCATTGAACCAAATTGATGTAAAGAAATATATTAAATATGAAAAGATAAAGAATTTAGAGGCTTAAAGCAAAATCCATGGTTAAACACTACCTTTTTTGGGCATGAAAGATGACTCTCCGACCAGCCACCATCATCTTTTTGTGTTCTGAGTAAAAAATCAACAGCTTTACGTATAGCAGAACAGTTGTTGTAAGTCTTGCCCACCGCAGCTAATGCTCCAAGGGCAAACCATGTACCGTACATAAAACAAATTCCCCAATTTCCATACCTACGACAAAGTCTCATCTTGTAATTTATTTGTATTACATCTATATATAAAACTATGATAACGATAATAGTAAACAAATGTTTCAAATTCATCATGTAATTAGTCTAACCATATTAACAATAACAATGATATCTAGTAAACTAGTACATGAACATACCAAGAACCATCGGGCATTTGTATGTCTAAAATGTATCCAACTGCTTTTTGAATGGAATTCTCAATCTCTTCTTTCCTATGTTCAGGGTGCAACTTCTTAAACAAAAGTAAAGCTTGGATTGCTGATGCAGTGCACTCAACATACTCATGCTCAACGACAATACTCTCAAAGAATTCTGTGGGATTAAACCACTAGAAGGGGAAAAAAATTAATAAATTTTCCACTGATATATGATAATTAAGAGTGAATACATCTGCATAAATATTCAAATGAACATTTCAACAACACTTCAATAAGTTAAGGTACTAACTTCCAACCAATCTTGAGCTCCTGCAGGCTCCCAAGCAGAGAAACCTCCATTCTTACTCTGCGTTATTGACATGAGAGTAATGATTTAATATGGAAAGAAACAAGCCGCCCGAAAAAGGCAAAGAAAAAAAAAAAATTTACAAAGTTGCTTCGGAGTTAGTTCAAAAGATGACGAGGGTTTATATATATACTAGTCTCTAAGCACGCACGTTGCACGTGCTCAGAAGCTCTTCTATTTTTTTAGATAAAAAATAAAATTAAAATTTAGAAATATATATTTTTATTTTTCAAAAAAAAAAAAAAAGGATAAACTTTAGAGATAAACAATAATATCTTATTGAATGTGAAGGTAAAAAAATCCTAAATTTTAGGATTTTTTTTTTAAAATTCAAAATTAAATTTGTTATTTGACATTTATGACCATTTTTTTTAAATAAAGTTACCCTTCATTAATGAAGGTATATTTGAACCACACAAAAGTCCTATTGAAAGAGGGGAATCCTCTTATATATATATATAGTAAATACTGAAATTTGTGTACAATTTTGGTTTTTTGAGAAGAATATTCTTAGATAACAAATCTCTCTAGATTTGAACAAGTAATTTTCAGCATTTTTAGATCCACCTATAACAATGGTAGCTTGTATTACCTATTCATGCATACACGTGTAAAATAAGGAAACATAAAAATACATCACTATGTTAGACTAATGATTAGATGATTAGTTTACCAATTTGTAATTATTTAAACTTTTAGGAAAATTGATAATTTATAATGATATCATAGCAATTAATCTATAACTCATGTTAATCTAAAAAGTTAAAAGCTTTGGTTGATACTTATTAAATCTAGGTCAATTCATGAGGGAAATGTGTTAACAATAATGGTTAAATCAATTAAATTCTCTTCCTAAGGGCATATGTTTTTGCTACAAGTGGTAATTTATCATGCTTGGGAAAGTTAATCCTCACCTGTAAATAAAGTAGGATATTTACGGCATCAAACAAGCACTCAGGCTCCATTTTCTCACCAACAACTTCAGGTGGCATCATTGAAAAAAGCAAGCAGCACTGTGAAGTATAGGAGAATTTGGTCACTCGATGATTATGGACAAGGAAAAATAGTAGAATTTGAGAAAGTATCAAACAGAGTTATTTACCTTCAAACATTCTGCAGTGCAATCAGAAACTTGTATTCCTTGATCTTGATCAGAGAAAGCCCATGATCCTTTAGAAATGTGACGAAGCATTTTTCTAAAGTCTCCAAAAGGATTGTCCCTAACCTTTATTTTGTTTAAGGGGAACACAATAACTCCAAATGAAATTTTGACAATGACTTTCCTAAGCAGAAAATGTTGACTTTTATGATTTAAGAATAGAAAGTCAAACCTGGGATTTTTTAATGAAGTCATGCCCTTTAGCCAATACCGGTCCAATTTCATTAGTGAGATCACTAGCTAGAAGAGCTTGAATACTGAAACCCGTATCCCATGATTGACTACCAAAACTCTACACACAAATTGCATAAATCAAAGTCAACAATTCATGCAAATGGATAGGTGTAAAGTTCTACAATTGTTTTGCATAACATGTGTACTAACATGCGCCTTGATTCCATCTTCAGCAACCCATATGAATTCTTTCACCCTAGCAAGATGCTTCTTAAAAGAATCCCCATCTGGATCTTCAACCCAACAAGCAAGCGTACACAACGCCTGTTCAATGCAAATGGCATTAGGAGCAATATTATATAGCCTAGATTAACCATGTCTATGGCTTTTCTAGAGCACTGTAGAATCACATTACCTTTTCCACAACTCCAGCGGTAATGTATCTACTGGCTTCATCTCCATAGTGAATAAGCTTCATTGTTACTTGAAGAGCTTTTTTTCTGACCAATTGATTTAAAGGCCAACGAGTGAGAAGAGGCTCAGTTAATATGTATAGGCTATCCCAAAGTAGATCTTGTATCCAAGGATGCGGATAGTGGATATCCTCCTGTAGTAATTGATTTCAACAGTCAATGCATCGAAAGATGTATTTAAAAGACTATATGGTATATGTCATTCCAAAATTACCGACCATGAAGGTTGATGGAATATTGACATGTGAGTGACATAGTTAGCTAAATATTAAAGTTATAGAATTGATATTAATGACAAGAATGAATGGTTAATATGACATAATTGGGTCCAAACTTGCAAGCTTCAACTTTTGAGTCATGTTATGTCTTTATATGTTATATTAACCCTTCAATTGGTGTCTTCTTATGGTGTTATCTCCTTATCAAAGGTAAACTCACCTTTGCGCATTGATGACGTGCTTTGGCCCAATTAACTTCACTGTAAGGTTGAATGTAAAGTTCCTCCCTTAATTGAAGAATAAGAGGTGTGATTGGCCCAATAAACCTTTTCCCATATAAGTATGAAAAAGGCAAGTACACCACCCGACAATAGATCCACATTTTGGCTGCATTTTAGGCACCACAAAATAGATAAGTTATAATTAGAATTTGGTGCATTAAAAAGAATGTTAAACCTCTGTATTGACAAAGGCATCAAACAAATGTACTAACTCTATTTCAACATTGACTTAATTGAATTTAGAAAAGTTCGACATGCGATAATGATTAAAAATACACAAGAACTCTAAGAACTTTTAATGAAGAAGTAAGCATATATTGTATAAACCTGGATACATGGGAAGAAATGAAGGAAGAAGCCAAAATTCCGGAGGCATTGGGTTGCTTCCAGCCCATTCAAACACACCTAGTATCTACAGTTTACAGGATATTGTATACTAGTGTTAATTATCAACAAAAAGTTATCATGCATGGTGAATACTTGAAACCAAATTGTGAAAGAAATATGATTATATTTTAATTTAAAATATAAATTATTTTGAATATTTAACTCTAATTTGATGTTAATCTCCACAAATAAATAGTCATACCGAAAGCCAGGACTTTCCCCAAGAAGATATGTGTGTTGCACCACCACGATCAAGGATCCATTTTCTTGCTCTTGTACAAGCATTGTCCTGACCACCATCAGGTCCTTCCCCAAGTATTCGCATACAGATGTAGCTGAGAATTGTGCAAAACATGATGCTATGGCCTCCTATGTAAAATCCCCATCCACCATCTTCATTCTAAAACGTGATAAAGTTATAGCATAAATATTATACATGATGTTTGAAGTTTAAACTAAAAACAAGAAAAATAAAATAAAATAAAAGTGACAAATTTTGTAAAATCTCTATTCTTAATGATTCAATTAATATTTTAAACTTTCAAGAATATATACCTGATGATTGTATATGTAACGAAGAATTTCTTTTTTATACTCAGCTGGGAAGACAGTATTAAGATGTCCTGTAATGTAAAAACATAATACCTGCAGTTTTTGGATCAAATACAAGAAAATAGTAGTTATATTGAGCTGAAAGCCAAAATAGTTCACTGGCAAGGATGTTATCTGTGAACAATTTCATTATTCACAGTCACTTATTAATATTGAAAAATTAATAATGATAATGATGCAACTCACAAGAGGAGGAAGGAAAAACAAGGGGCCAGCATTTTCAGCAGGCCAATGGCCATGACAAGACTGCAAGGCCGCATAGAAATGGACAGCCCTCCTCAATGCACTTGTGGCCTTTTCATGTGTGATTTCCTCTCCATCCTCAATCTTAACTGGGGGAATTGTTTGTTTGAAGTTTTTCTCCCTCAAAAACTGCAATCATTTCAATAATTCCTACGTCATTAGCAAAAAAAATTCCTAAGGCATTAGAACTTAAAAATACATATGTGTGAACATTAGCATCACCTATGAATACCATAGAATTTCATTTCATAAAATAAACAACCAAAACAACATTTATAAATTTGGGCACTATATTATACTAGAATTTTAGTTTAATGAACATTGATCAATAATATCTATTAACTAATCCAAATGGCTAACAAAAGATATTGAGAGTTGTGGTTGTTGGCTTTTTCTTTTTATTTTTTATTTTTTTGGTGTAAATACAATCCAATGATAGTTGTTACTAGTTAGAATTGAGAATCAATTTTCTATATATATGCAAGCATAAGTGTATTGTACAAGTAAAGTACATTGGACCTAGAGTCCATTGGGCTTGTACCATAAGTAAAGATAAGAAACCTTATGTTTGGAAACTAGATCACGAGAGCATCCTATGGGATGGGATCTAGTCTGGAGACTAGATCACTTGACAAGATCCTGCAAGCTGATCTTGACAAGTGAGAAAATTTAGCTGAAATACCATGTTAAAATTGATAATCAAAATTTAGCTCTAAGAGTATTTTACAAGTAATATGTATGTAGTTTTAGTAAAGTTCATTGCGCCTATAGCCCGTTGGGCTTCTACACCACCAAAAACAAATCTCAAATCCAATTAACCATTTGAATTCGATCTTCTATTTCTAGTGTTTGGTTGTTAAAAATTTTTCTTTATCATTTTAGGTTCTTTTTAAATTTTTTATGCATAATTATACTTTAACTAAAATAAACAGATCAACAAAATGCACATGTACTAATTATACATATATATGCCCATGCAATGCAAAGATAATGTCGACTGTATGGTTATTGGTGAAAGAGTGATTATAGCGATATAATAAATTTTACTATATAGTTTTACAAATGGACATATCTATTTTTTAAAATTTAAAAAAATTAAAAAAATATTTATTATATTATTGAAGCAATATCAATCGCATTCGTTATTATTTCATCTGTTTGCAGACTTTTTGAAATAAAATTCATAATAGAACTTGATGTAACATAGGCCAAGGTTACAAAATAAAGTCAACCACGTTAGTTACTAACTAACCATCAACAAAAGTATGAATAATAATTAAAAAAAAAGAAAGAAAGATATATTACTAAGAGGTAATTACACTCCCCTACTTTGATGTTTGGAGAAATGACGCATCATCCCAAACTTCAAGGGACAAAACATCCCTCCCCCCCAGACATCCGATTGATCAAACTTTGTTAAATTAATATTAAAACTATTGTGTACTAACTTACCATTTGCTTAAGGATAAGTTTCGAAAATTATTTTATTTCATAACTAAAGTTCATAATTAATTTTTTTTTAAAAAAAAATTATGTAGAGATTTTGCATTGCAAGTATTTTGGTGCTTGAAAATTTTTTCTTTTTATTCTAAATTTATCAGTTTTATTTTTTTACTAACAATGGCTAAATTTTTTTAAAGAGATTCTAATAAAAATTTAGGATATTTCATTACTCATATAACAAAAAGAGGGGGGGGTGGGGGGGGGGGGGGGTGGGGTGGGGGAGTGTTAATTTCTTTAAACCTCAAGTGAGGGGAGTGTAATCACCCCTATTACTAATAACCTATACATGTCGATAAATTGGATGGGTTTGATTTTGATCCAATCGGATATGAGTAAGAAATTTATCATACTAAAGCGAGTTGTTGTATCTATAACCCTGGCCTGAATTTTGATTGGTTAGCTCAACTCAATATAATTCATTTTCTTTTTCATTACAAAAATAGACTTTTAACAAACTTTATAACCTCTCTTTGTTCGAATTTCTTTCAATTTAAATAAAATAAAAAGAAAAGTACTCAATGAGTTTAATGATACATAAATCCTTAAGTCTGTAGTTTGGTAAGTAATTCTAATAATTTACTAGTCAAATAATTTCACAAAAATAATAAATAAATAAAATACCTATGCATGGTATACATGAAATAAAAATATAAAGTTAAGGTACCTGCATTCGCCAGAGAAGATCACCGCAAGCCGGGAATTGACGTCGATTTTTGTGGAAATTTTGACGAGCCTCTTCAACCTCAGCTCGCTCTTCTGGTGTGCCAGCCTCCGGGTCAAACTCCCATGTTTGTCTTCCCGCAAAGTTATTTGTACTAAAAAGGTAAGGGTCATTTTTGCCCTCTCCTATCTTCAGCTTCCACATTCTTTCTTAGTTAATTTGAATCTGCATGTGCAAAGCTCTATTATAGTGATGATAATGAGACCACTCTCTTCTCTTCTCTTTTGCTTGTAACTATTGAGTCTATGATAGTAAATAATCATGTATATATATATAGATACAATGAACATCATTTCAGCAAAGAAGATTAGAGTCTGTGATAGACAAACAACATACGAAAAAGATCTTGAAATTGACCATTTAGATGATGTATACCAGAAAACACTTATGTGATCCCATATATTTCACTGTAAACATGTTAGAATATGTGAGAGAGAGAAAAAGCTACCTTTATGAAATATATGGTACTCAAAACCTGTAGTACTGTTGTGTTAAGAACTTCCTACCAATATAGATTTGGCTATGGAGAGGAACAAATGGAGATATGTGGGTTTGCAAGGCCTTAAACTTGAGAATAATTTTTGATCTTCAACAGGCTGAAACTCGCCTAATATAGAAAAATCTACACTAGGTATTATAGAGTGCCCTAGTGACAAAGGTTTATTACTCTATATTCAAGACTGTAACCTATAACCAATGCTTGAGTGAGCACTTGTCCTCAAGCATTGATTCCTCAGCAAGTACCATGGTCCACGACTGAACCGTACCCCTTAGCCTTTGAGAGAGAGAGAGAGAGAGAGATGGGATACCTAGCTAATTGATTGTGGGATGCAAATTTTTATAAAGAAATTACAATGACTTTTGTTAAGGCTTCCCACCAAAGTTAGAATATGGCTACGAAGTGAACATAAATGAAAGGTATGGGTCGTTTTGTGATTTTCAATAGGCTCAACAGTCTAATACAAAAGATACACCTACTTTTTTTTTTTTTTTGAGAAACAAAGATACACCTACTTTGAGTTAAACAATATATATGTTTTCAGGAGGCAAATGTTGGGACCTAGTCAACGTAATAGCAAAAGTGACAAACATGAACAAATTTAAGAACTTTAGTATTCTTAACAACAAATCTAGTATCAAATTTTGGTTTTTGTCTCAACAAAAAAACAATTTGGTCTAATGTAACCAACAACACCACAAATGTGACAAATAGACACAAAAACATATTTTTTATGCACTATTGCCAAATGTGTCTCTCTTTGTTTTTTTTTTTTTTTTTTTCCCCCAAAAACTGCACTATCCTCTCTCTCACTCTCTAGGACTTTACATAGTATGTTATAATTGTTAGGTGCCCACATCACACAAAACAGCACACGCCTAACCCTTGACCCTCTTTTATTTCTTGAGCTTTTTCTTTCTTAACCTAGGACTTCTTTTTATATTTTATTTTTAACGAATTTCTTAAGCTAGGACTTTTTCTTAACCTAGGAGTTAGGACACCCACAAAACAGCTAACACATCTTCATAAATGTAGCCAACTTTGTACATAATCTCTATTATTATTATGCATAGCGGCTCTACTTGTATGTGAGGGTGGTCCTCACACATCTTCATAAATGTAGCCGCCTTTGTACATAATCTCTATTATTATTATGCACAGGCGGCTCTACTTACTTGTAAAAAAAAAAAAAAAAAAAAAAAAAAAATTATATATGAAAAAAAATTATATAAAAAATTATTTTAAATTAATATATTCTGGGACCACCCTGACTTGAAAATATTGTGTATATATACTTTAAAAGTATATATTATTTACTAAATTAACCTATTTTGACTACCCTAATAGAAATGTTGAACACTTTTACTTAAAACTCATAAGAATTTGAGTTCAATAAATATAAGGGTAATACTACATCAACAACATTTTCACAATAAATTTTATATAGTAAACTATTACTAATTCTAATTCGAGTTCAATATTGACATATTTTACCCACCAATAACAGGCTAACAACTTGTTGCATAAGATTTGTTATGAAATTATTGTGGTCATTTTATTATTCTTATATCAACAATTTCAATTTGCACTTTATCTTTTATTAGTTTTTTTTTTCCTTATTCTCTTTGTTAATACAAAAAAATTGTAATATTTTATGTATTTGCGTGTTTTTTTTTTTTTTGGTGACGTTGATATATTCAAATTCTCTCTTTATTAAATTTTATATAATTTAAGTTTCTTAGTGACCACCTTAATCAAATCCCTAAAGCCGCCACTATTATTATGTACAAAAGTCGGCTGGAGATAAAAGAAAAGACTGAAGAAATAAAAGGGACGCCATTCAGCCATTTGGGTAAAGTTACTATTAGGGGCCTAGCCAACTACCTCATTTAACGAGGTCTTTTATCAAGTGTGGCCTGGACCCAATATATCATTTGTGTGAAAATCTATATAATTCAATTTCTCTACGCACCAATTGACAACTATAGGTGCCTTTTGCGTTGATGGGCTAAGGCTCGTTTTGCTGTGGGTCGGAGAGTTGGACTTGCCCACTATTCTAGTAGGACCTTGCTAAAGGGCTAGTTTTTGCACAAACCCAACGTCCAAAATAAAAACAACAAGCACTAACAAATACATGTGTATTAGTCCACAAATATCAGTACACATTTATAAATTTAAGAGAAAATATCTTATAGAGGAAGGTTAGTTAGGGAAGCAATTAGCATAACCAATACAACAGAATGCAAAATGATACAGTAGAACGTAAAATGATGAGTTTTTTCGCAAGAAGTGAACTAAAGAGAACTTAAACCCCAACTTGGACAACCTTGCTATTGGGCTAAGCCATTAACGCTCCGTTTATTTCAATGTAAAATAATTTCAAATGTAAAATATTTTACATGTAAAACATTTTACTGTAAAATATTTTACAGAAAACATTTTCAAGTGTTTGGAATAACAAAACACATGAAAATGCAAACCATCACTAGCCACCTCCAAATAAGCAAAAGCCACCACCAACTACCCCACCACTAAATGAGCATAAACCATTAAACCATGCCCAAAAAAACCAAATCTAGAAGAGAGAAAAAAGATAGCCACCACCATCACAACATCCCAGCCACCACCTAAAAATCTGACCATTAAACCATAAATCTGATCATAAACCACCAGCAATCCACAATATATGAGTATTAAACCATTTTTTCTTTTTAATTTTCCTCCTCCACACGTTTTTCTCTCCAAAGGTGCAGTCATTGATGGGCCACACAATAAGGAGAAAGTATATGATGTTTCAGGAACTCCACATTAGCAGCTAGTTGGTGTTTCTAAGTCCAATAAAAAAGTGACATCTGTTTAAAAGAAACGGATTAGCATACCACACCTTATACACCTGAAAAGACAAATATACCCCTGAAAAATTTCAAACCCCCGCCTTTAACACCCTTTTCCCCTTATTTAAGCAAAAACAAAACTCTCTCTCCATTTCTACTTTCTCTCACCGCACCACCATCTTCACTCTCTCTTTCTTTCAACTCCAAAGCTCCACAGCCACTACCTAGCATCGTCGCCGGAAAAAATTTCAAAGACTCGCCCTCCCTTGCTTTTCCCCTTTTCGCAAAATCAAAAAACTTTCATCTCTTTCTCTCTCTGTTTCTCTCGGCACCACCAGAGCACACCAGCACCTCCATGACTCCATCTTCTCTCTCTCAACTCCAAACCTTAGCAGCCGCTACCTAGCATCGTCGCTGGAGACTGACCTTTGTCTCATCAGAAAAACGCCCAAAAACTATCTCTCTTTCTCGTTGTTTCCAACCACCGACGCCAGAAGTTTTCTCGCCGCTTCTAACACCTGAATTTGCAAAGAGAACCAGTACAATCAAGTTCTTCTTTGAGAACCCAGTTCACTTCTCAAGGACAAGGGTCAAAAGCACGATTCACAAAACCGGGAGCTTTCACATCCCAGGTCGCTCTCTTTCTCTTGTATAATTTTCCCATACATGTCAAATTTACCATTTTTCTTTTGTGGGTAACTTTATATTTTGTCAAAATGTGTTTTTTTGCATAGTCCTTAATTTTTCTAATTTTTTTTTTGTGAATTTTAAGAATAATTCTTGCATAATATTATGCTACTTATAATGGGTTTGTGACAATATTCTATAAAATTTGAGGTTAATTAGAATGATATGTGTTAAGGTCACCATGTTTGTTCGGGTACATTGTAGCTAATGATTTGGATATCAAGAAACGCTTGTATTCCATAGTCAGTTCTACAATTTTTGTTAGCAAATTCCTGTATTAGAGAAGATATGAACTTTAGGTACATGTTGTAAGAGATGCATGTCTTTTGAGTTTGAGTCCAGTTAAAGAGCATGTGTAGACATAAAATGTGGCCCAACTTGTGATACATTTAGCTTTTATTTGGATATCTATCTTGCTTTTGTTAAGATTATTGATGAGAATTAGCTATATCATGTTCTACATTGTCCAAAAGTTTTTTTAAAACTCTCGTTATCTATGTTTATTGCTTCCTCAATTGGATGATAGGATAAGTGCTAATCTGATGGAATTGTTGAATACAGTAGTAAGTACCTTTTTCCCCCACTCAGGTTCAACTTCACCGATCATGTCCCTTGTCTTAACCAGTGTTGATAAATTTTCTTCATCATCCACAGTCCACACGAATGAGTTATGCCTTAAAGTTGTAACTTATTTGGTGAGGCCCTTTGAAATTAGGGAAAAGTGCATTCCAAAAGGTGGGTGAAAGAAAGCAGTATCTCTTATTGGAGAATGGGGTAGCTATATATGGTTTGCTTATAGAATCACAATATTTCATATATCATCCAAAGGCCTAAATGCATAATTTTCCTTGATCAAGTCTCTTTCACAAACTAATAACACCTCAGGTCTTTCATTGGTTAGCTATAACAAGAGGATTGGAATTTTAAGTTCAGATGGAGGTGCTAGGAAAACCAATAATTTGTTTGTGAGCATGCTTTTGCGATTCATCCATGTTTAAGAACGCAACAGAAGAAAGATAATTATGTTTTGATCTTGTGTAACCTTTTGCAAACTATGGTGATAGCTGCTAATTATACTTTTAAAAAA
This sequence comes from Quercus ilex subsp. ballota, assembly GCA_032727855.1. Lineage (NCBI taxonomy): Eukaryota > Viridiplantae > Streptophyta > Magnoliopsida > Fagales > Fagaceae > Quercus > Quercus ilex. Next base: position 39,843,339 of record CM064908.1, read on the forward strand.
TTTAATATTGATTAGGAAAACTGAAACAGTTTCAGAAACATAGCCACATAAAGGAGGGTATACATGATTAAGGTAGTTACAACAGGCTGAGGATCCCAAACCAACAGAACAAGTAAATTCGAATATGCAATCTTTGGATGTTTTTACACAATATAAACTTGTGGGTAGCTAAAGTTTCACTCATATGCGTGACCAACTTCTATATCTATTTGAAAGGAAGATCCAATGTAGGACAAAGAGTGAGGTAGTAAGCACAAAGAGTGACCTGTCCATACTTCAATTTTTTTTTTTACTTTTAATTCCTTACCAAATTTGCTAAATAATTATACTTTCTTATTTATTATTTTGCTATTTTTCTGGTTCTTAGCACATTGCCTGCTTTGTCTTTTTCTTTGTACTTTTTCATCATAATTGCAGTGGAGTTTTATTTACCTATCCAAAAAAAAAATCTGGTATTGTTGTTGGCTATACTAATTATTAAATTTTTGTTTCTTGTTGGATTATTGTACGGGGGTGTCAACTATGTAAGATTTTTCATTAAAGCGATGAAGATGTCAAATATGAAGCAGTGGGATAAATTGAAGCTCTGAAGTATCAATCAACGATGGATAAATACAAAATAATTGTGAAGCAGCTAAAGTAGGCATCAATAGGATCTTGGCTATTTTTTGTAGTTTGTTTTGGTGTGTTTATGTATGCTGGTAAAACAAAAGCAACCTAAATGTTGTTACCTTGATGTAACTTTTTGAATATTGATGCCAATAATAGTGATGTATCATAAAATTTATCTTTATGTTAGCTTTTGGTTCAATGAAAATTTATCTTTATGTTAGCTTTTGGTTCAATGAAAATTTATCTTTATGTTAGCTTTTGGTTCAATGAAAATTTACCTTTATGTTAACTTTGATAATCATTGGGTACCAAAGACAAATAGCATCATTGATTAAGGCAGTTGCATTTTATATAATCTAAATTATAGGTATTACAGCAAACAACAACACATTATATATATAATCTAAATTTCAAAATTGTGTCTAGAGAAAAAATCTTGCTCAAGTTTTGATAGAATAAGTATTTCAATTTACAATGACATATTTTCAAGTTTGACAAAATAGGTATTCCCATAAGAGTTTCTATGCTATTGATGTAGCAACGTAGTCATATTTTTCATGTACATCACCCAAATATGCAATCTATAAAAATGCGGCTTTATTTAGGATAAATAGCTGAGAATTATCACCTAAAGTTGCAGAATTATATTAAGGACCAAAAAAAAATCCAGAATTATTTGCAGGTACATACTCTATATCACCTAAAGCTCCAAATGTACGTGGATTACATAAAACAAATTATTGTTAATGCCTAGTTATATGTTCTCAAATCCTTCAGGGTTTGTTTTTCTTCTTGGCCTGCATCCTTTGAATTTGAATCTTCAGCACTTGCAGCAACTATTGAATCTCCAGCACTTGTAGCAGCAACCCTTGCTTTTCCAGCCTTTGTAGTAGTTTCAGTTACAAAAACAGCACTTGTAGTAGCAGTGGAGTCAACAACCTTCACACACAAAATGAACTTGCCATGCTTCTAAAAGTCTTCTTGTAAACACACCCCTGGAAAAAAAAAAAAAAAAAAATCCCCTTCTCCCCACTTGCAAGAAATCTATATAAAAAATAAATAAAAAAAAGGAGTCAGCACCTGCCGTTCACTACATTATTAAAATAACCACACAAAAAAAAAATGTGTCTAGCACCAAATATTGCCTTAACTGGAACAATATAGCACCTGCACCCACTGGTCCTCAACCATAAACACATACACACTCAAGTGGGCTTTATACCAATTATCAAAATATCCTAATTTTCCATAATAACTCAACCAAAGACTTAAACTAAGAAAATGACAAAAAGATAGATTGAATACCTCAAAGGAGACTCTTAGGAAGAAACTATTTATTAAAATCAATTCCTATAGCAAAAACAATGGAACAAAAGCATCACATCCATCCCTGTACCATGAAAAAAAATTATTACAAGGAATGAAAAAAATTGTGAAAATCAAATAATGCAGGACACTGCACCAGTTGGGTGAGCTTATTACTAAGGTCAGATTAGGTATATTTCCTAGCTAGTAGTGATTGAATTAATTGGTATAACAGTTTGGATGCAACATGAACACCAAAATCTTGTTGATAATAATTTCTAATATAAGAATTATGAATTCTTGAAGCACATATTTGTATTGTTAGTGAAATGTGAGTGTGTGTGTGGATAGATAGATAGTGAAATGTACCTACAAAATTGGTATGGATAGATACTAATCACAAATGGTTTTCACTAATCCATAAACAACTTAAACTTAGCTAATCCGAAATTGCAAATCTCCCAGACTTTGGCTATTGTAGTTCCTATGTTTATAAATCCCATATAAATACATAATCTAATCAACATTCTTTGGGTTTTTTTCGTAAGTGCTTCAACTTGAAATACTACTAGTAATTGCGTTGTAATATATAAATGCATCATCTCACTGAAGCATTTTATCGAACAGTACAAGTTTCCTTTCTACATATGAATGTATATGTCAATTTATAAAAATAAAAAATAATACAAAAACAAACACATGTAAATAGAAAATTTCAGAAAATAAATTCAAAAAGAGAGAAGAAAACCTTCTTGCAAATTCAGATGTTAGAAGCGGCGAGAAAACTTCTGGCGTCGGTGGTTGTAAACAACGAGAAAGAGAGACAGTTTTGGGCGTTTTTCTGACGAGACAAAGGTCGGTCTCCAGCGACAATGCTAGGCAGCGGCTGTCAAGGTTTGGAGTTGAGAGAAAGAAGATGGAGTCATGGAGGTGCTGATGTGCTTTGGTGGTGCTGAGAGAAACGGAGAGAGAAAGAGATGAAATTTTTTTGATTTTGCAAAAAGGGGAAAAGCAAGAGAAGGTGAGTCTTTGAAAAAATTTTCAGCGGCGATGCTAGGCAGTGGTTGTGGAGCTTTGGAGTTGAGAGAAAGAGAGAGTGAAGATGGTGGTGCGGTGAGAGAAATCAGAAATGGAGAGAGTTTTGATTTTGCTGAAAAGGGGAAAAGGGTGTTAAAGACGGGGGTTTGAAAATTTTCAGGGGTATATTTGTCTTTTCAGGTGTATAAGGTGTGATATGCTGATTTGTTTCTTTTAGACAGATGTCACATTTTTATTGGACTTAGAAACACCAACTAGGTGCTGATGTGGAGTTCCTGAAACATCATATACTTTCTCCACAATAAGAGTATATCTCAAAAAGAGAGCATTATATGCCATGTGTCTAACATGCAATTACTTAAGCAGAAGGTCCTCTAATGGTAGTCATGCTCCACTCATTTTTAGTCCTAAATAAAGTCAAAAAGTCTCTTGAAAGGTCTCCTATTAAATCTCTCTCTCTGTGTTCTTTAGATCTAAACAAACACAAAAATCCAATCTCTTGTAGATCTCTATCACTCTTACAAAGTTTTCACATCAACCATAGTTACCATATGAAGTTTAACTTCAAGTCATAGCATCAATAGATGAAGTTTAGCATTAATGGCCGAATTTTTCTCTCAAGCATGGTGAAGGAACTGCGTTCTGCGTGAAGTTCAGTACCAGTACGAATGTCTTCCCTGGAGTTGAGCATGAGTGATGAGGAGTTAGTGATGGGCAGTGCCGGTGGAGCCTGGAGCTAGCTCGTGGTGCCGATTAGAACTTGCTGGCAGTAGGATAGAGGGATCAAAGGTGGCTAGGTAACCTAGGTTATGGAGATAAATCTGAGAGGGAGAGAGAGCGTGAGAGGGAGAAAGCGTGAATGTTATTGGGCAAGACAAGAGAGAGAGAGAACAAATGTAAAATATTTTACCAAAATTTCAAGTGTAAAATATTTGGGCGTACCTTACGTCTAGTGAACCAGTGCACTGGACGCGTTGCGATTGTGACACGTGTCCAAAAATGGACACATGTCACAATCGGTGCAACTCCAGTGCACTGGAGCACTGGACATAAGCCGCACCCAAAATATTTTACACAAATTTGCTTAGGTTGATTTGGTTGACTGAAAATATTTTACTTTTGACCAAATATTTTACTGCATAACAAATATTGTAAAATGTGAAAATATTTTCCTAAAAATACTTTACATCGAAACAAATGGAGCGTAAATAACCTTAATTACCAAAGGTTAAAAGATTTACATGTACAACCTTTGATAAATAAGGTTATTTAAGGGTTTCTTGACCCACAAAATAAAATTTTCTTAAAAAAAAAAAAAAAAAAACCACAATCATGCACAAAAACCACATACTACAACCAAATATATCAAATATCCAATATATACAACCAAATACATCAAAAGTTCAATTTACTATAACCAAATACAAATATAGAAGATAAATCCATTTATCTAAAGAACTGAATTAACAGTTTTCTAAGCCACAATTCACCACCCTTATTATAAACACATGATATTTCCCCAACTGCATAGGTTCGAACAGTCGCATCATGGTCTGAAGTAAAATTAGAAAGGATAGGTTCTAAACCATTTGCTTCCATGACTAGTTGTTGACTACGGGGATTGGCCTGGACAATGGTTGTTACAACTTCTGCAGCCTTTGCACGAATATTTGAGTGGGAGTTTTTCAGGTAACCAAGGAGAGGAACCAAACCACCAATTGATGAAGATCTATAGCATATGCATTAACAGCCAAAACATGAGGCGTACTCTTGACACAACTAAAAATAAAGGATAGGAAAAGTGTGCACAACAAGTATATACAAATAACTAGTTACACAAAAAACCAACCCTTCAACTTCTCTTTAACTCAACTAAATCAGCAGTAAGACTATAAGACAAAGGAACGAGGGGAATTAAAAATTAAAAATTAAAAATTAAAAAAAAAAAAATCTGGCTGATTAACCTAAAACAGAAGGAAACCCAAAAAAAAAAAAAAAAACACTTTATTACAGGGCATCAGTGACTTACTTAGAGCCTGAGCAGCAGTTAATCTCTTACGATAATCCTTGTGTTCAACAGCCTCTTCACAAAGTCAATTGCATCAGGAGACAAGGATGGCCAAGGGGCTTCATCAAAGCTTGGATCTGCCTTGAGGACAGCTCGGAAGATGCCAGATTCTGTCTGGGCCCAAAAAGGCCGGTTTCCACATAAAAGAATATAAGCAATAACTCCAATTCTCCACATGTCTGCATATGATCTATGTATAACTTCAGGAGCCACATAATAGGCACTTCCTACGATATCATTCAACCTCCCATCTATAGAAAATTCTCAGTATTAGACCATAACTCTGCTTTTTTAAAGTAATCAGAGCTACAGGTCAGGTAGTAGTCCTGACCTGGCTTTAAATAGTCAGAGAGTCCAAAATCAATGGCCTTGAGCGGGGAATTTTCATCATTGGAAGTGAAAAGAAAATTCTGAGGCAGAAAAACGCGCATTCAGAAAAGACGATGTAGAATCATTTGTGTCTATAAATATATTCTGTTGAAAATATTCATCTCAAAAGATAGATGATAATTAGTTGACAGACTGGTGCTATAATATAAACGACCACAGAATCAGTATCTAAGAGATTATGAATGTGGTCAGAAAATGCTATATAACAGGCAAATATGGCATATCTTTTTCCCACTTTATGGTATATCAGAAAATATTTAGTGAGAATATGAGTACCTTGAAAGTATCCTATCTAACAGTTCACCTCCATTGCATAACCTGAAGAATGCAACATATTAAAGAGGGTGAGCTCAAAATTTTATAGGATGTAGCTTTCATGAAGACAGTTTAGAAACTTAAAAACAAATATTGAATTCCAATCAGGCTATCACTGTTTTGGGAATAAATAATAACAGACAGAAAATGTATAACATGAAAGGCAAGAGGACAACACATTGATAAGCTTGCATCCCTAGAAATCCTGGTATATCAGATGAATATCATACAACACAAGGGCCAAACCTTTTTCCAAGTATCAGACTATTCAACTAATCCATTATTATTCTCATATATGGATGACTGAGCCATGTCAAATCCATTTGATATTACAAGCAACATGGTAAAACTGGCATCAATATCCCAATAATTTATATGGCGACCAGAAGCACGTTTAGAAGTGTGAATTATTTACATAGAAGTGACATCTATGTAAGATTGACACATGTACATATTTGCAATCTAATTCTCATTACCAAAAAAAAAATATCATTCAAGTTCTACTTTGGCAATTATAGACCACATATATCTTTTTATTTTATCTTAGCCAAAAGACCAAGAAAGGTACTGTGAGTTCATACAACAAAAAAAAGGACAAATTCTTGATATAGAAATTAATATGATATTTAGGAAAATTAATATGATCAATCATTGTATATTGCAAAGCACAATTATGATCCACTGTCAACTCCACTACAAACACTTGAGTCCAATTTTCTGTGCCACTTTATGTTCCACCAATTACTACTTGCCATGTTTTCATTTTAGTTTCCTTATAGAATAACTGAAGTTTAAAATAGAAAGTAAAATAAAAACATGGTAAGTAGTGATTGGTGGAACATAAAGTGATATACAAAAAGTGGTACAGAAGATCTGGACTCCAAACACTTACCATGTACAATAAATTAAGGAAGATAACTTATGACTTCCAAATTGGCACTGCAACTTACCACTAGACCAGCCTATATAAGACATCTCTATTCACTGCAATTCAAAAAAATTTAGTTGAAAACCTTTCTTCTAAGAAGCCTTCTTACACCGTAAATCATGTGAAAACAGAGATTAACATCTAATGAATTATAAATCTTCCAAATTCCTGCATACCTCTAGTGCCACTGATTGCAAACTACCTACTATCCAAAAAACTCACTAGCATATTTACCCATTCATACTCCAACAAGACCAAGGTGGGACAAAAATTATAGATTATTGCAGCACAAGTCAAACTCTGCTCACAAAAAAGTTTTCAATAATCAAAAAAAGATACTGTAAGTCTGTAACTTACAAAAGGACTCACCTGAGTTTCTCCACTGGAAGACAACCCAGATCAATGTTGCATACAGGACAGCAATCCATCTCCTCATCTAAGATCTTCTCATAAATGCACTTCCTGCAAACTGGTTTCGGGTTTGAAATTATAATAAGTGTCAGAAATGGTTGTAGAAAGAGCCAAAAACATTCCAGGAGATAAAAATTTTAGCATTTAATTTTTTCAATTTTTTTTTTTCAACTCTGTGACAAAGTATAGTGTTGAATTTAATCTAACACATATTAAGTAAATGAAGAAGAAAAAATAAATAGTACTTCAACATTGTGAAGCCAACCATAATAGAAAGACCATGTTGAGATGAGCATTTTTTTATTTTAAAATTTTTCTTAAGTAGAGATAAGCTTATCCTACTCGACTTCTCAATAGCTACATCGGCTAGCCTACTCGACTTCTCACTGCCGGTTGATGGCATCGTAGATCGAATCTAATTGGAAGTGAGAGAGGAGTCAACTCGATCAATCAGATGTGGGAAACAGCCGGACTGGGTTGGTAATGAACTGTGATGTGCCTAGGGAGGACAGAAGGTGAAGCTGCTCCCTGAGCTTGGCTTGAGGGCCCTTTGTTTTTGCTAGAGATGGAGCATAATAAAAGCATTGGCCCAAAATTCGTTTGTTTCAATGCTAGGCAACCTGAACGGTTACCTCTATTCTTGGCTTCTTTTCGCGCTTGCCCATGACTTTGTGGTGTGGTATTGTGCCAAAAAGGTTTATCCAGGTAAAGTGTTTCGATCTCCTCAATGATGATATCGTTATTAGGGATCCGGAAGTCGCGAGGGTCTATCGTGATGTCATGAATCGTCTCGGGGTAAAAATCTCTTTGGCGAAAACATTGATGTTAGATTGTGGTGGACTTGAGTTTGTGAAGAAATTTCACATTCACGATAGAGAGTTATCTCCTTTGTTGTTGAAAATGATTTGGTCCACTCGATTCAGCGTGGCTTTTATGCCTGTGTTGAAATCAATTGGATCTTCTTCCCTTCTGATCTCTTTGAGGCTTAAAGGGGCTAGCTACAAGCGGTATTCGTCTTCGGCTAAGGAATACTTCAATATAACTGACACTGGTATAGGCACGTTTTGGTAGCCTTCTTGCCTGGTGGAATCATACCACTACCGTTTCCTATCTGGTTAGGTTTTTTAGATGGGATAGTAGTTAATTGCTATCACCTTGGTATGGTGCAGTATTTTGGAGTCGTGTCGTCCAGATGACACATATTTGTTGTCTGTGTGGGATGATTTGGAGCGTAAGCTCATTGAAGAAGGGGACTTCTACGTGGAGAGAGTCAATAGTCAATTATGGATCCGCCTTTGGCACTTCAAAGGCTGCTTCTAATGGGTCAGGGTCTTAGAGAGAATTTAAACAAAGGCTAGGCCCACTTGCTTTCCTTGCGAGGCTAGGCGGATAGGAAGAAGAATGAGATCAATCGGACCCGAGGAAAGAAGTAACATAGATTGGTGCCTATCACTTACTCAGGGAAAGGAACGAAATGCTTTTAACCCTGCCTAGGGACGGAGGGAGAAGGTTGACCGGGGCACTGTTCGAGAGAAATGGAAGATTGTATTAATAGGGATTGGGAGAGGCATTAAAGGCATGCTTAGCCATGGATGAGCCACTGATGGGCTGGTTCGGATGGATAGGTTGAGGGTGGTTGAGAGAACCTTGATTGAGAAGGTCTCACTTTCACTTTCTTTCACTTGATGGGTGGCAAACAAAGGAACTTGGCAGAAAGCTAGTTCTGATTCATGGCTTTCATCCGAAAATGGTGATTATGGTGCCCTGAGAGCTACAGATCAAGAGAACCCACTTTTGATGCCTCTATTCTCAGTACGGGGTAGGGGAGTGAGTTGTGTTTGGCATTTCTCCGCTGTTAGCCTACAGCAGATTCGAGAAGATAAAGAATTGGATTGGTGGGTTTGTACTAGTGAGAGGCAGGGAGGAACAGAAGAAAAAGAACACGAATCGAGTACTTACCTTGTCATACGAATTTTCAAGTAGATGGACACCTCCTTTCTAACCTCTCCCTACTAGTCATTGATAGAGCCTACTTGCAATCCTAAGCCCTACTAATGATCCAAGGCCCTGGATGATACTGTACGTTTTTAGATCCCTTAAAACATAAGTTGTTTAACATAGTTATTTAGCCAAGTGATTACTTAGATAAATTATTCAAATCTAGGTTAACATAAGTAAATCATATCAAGTAAATAATGTGGAAAATAAAGAACACAATGATATGATAACCCAGAAAAACCAAACTGGTAAAAAATATAGGGAGGATTTAATCTAGCTATCCTCAAGGTAAAATATATTCACTATGAAAGAATTGAAGTTTTACAATAACGACTTAGACCACTAACATCCTATTGTTACCTCGAGTAGATTACTTACTACCACGACCACGTGACAGCTCCTAGTCCACGGACTACTTCTTTCCTTGATCCACAGCAACTACAAGTACTCCCACTTGTGTTTTTCTTTAAGCTCTTTACGCAGCAACTGAAGCAATCACCAAGCTCTTGACATCAATCTTGATCTTGATAACCCTAAGTGTGTATGAAGACAAACAGCTCTAGATCTCACAAGAGATTCACACACACAGCATATCAATAACCTCTAAAACGTGGGTAGGGTTTTTCTTTTTATACTTGGAGTAAAACATAAAACCCTACACGTTAAATCAGTCTTGGGCTGAGTTGGAAAATTCTGCATAAAAACAATCTGCACGAACTTCGATCAATCGAGCCTTGTAGAAATTGAATAGTAATTTCCTGTAGTTACTCGATTCCAACTTTACACATACACACACTTTGAGCAGCCTAAATCTAGACTAAACATTTTGATCATGGTTTGCCAACATATACATATTGAAGTTCTAATACATTAGTTCCTAATTTCTTAGAATCTAACAAACTCCTCCTTTGGCAATCCATGACAAAACACATACCAAAACAAAAATGCTCAAAGATATAAAACAACCCATTACAACAAAATGCCCAAAAACAATTCAACCTAACTACTATCTATCAGTTACCAGTGTAGACAGCAACATGACTAAATCAACATGTATATTCCTATAGCACTCAAAAAACACATAAACGCATGTGAGGAAAATACAAGTAAAAACAAAATAAATTCTTGATTTCACAAAACAGAAAATAAAATACATATATCATGAATAACCTCATAATATAAATCAATAATCAATGTAGCATATGTGAAACAAGAAACAATAAAAGAGATAAAAAAAAAAAAAAAAACCATAATGTCTCCCCCTAACATATACATCCCATAAAAACAAATACATCATGAGCCAATAAAAAAGAATACATCATGAATCTCCTAAATACAATCTAAAGCTCCCCCTATCAATAAAAGCACAAAATCTCCCCATCAACATGTATAAATACACCCCCTTTTTGTGACGAATTGCCAAAGGGCAGTCAAGACTTATCATTAGCCAACACGTCCACCAAAATCTGTCCATGCGCGCCTAAACGGTCATGACAGTCTCCAACATACCCCGAAGGCTAGAATCATCTGAAGCAGAAGGTGAAGGATCAACTGTGGCGGTGGGATTGACAAACTCCTCAGCAAATGGATCACCAGATGGAGGAGGCCGAGATGCATCACCTATAGACGACTCTACACGAGGGCGTTTAGAGCTAGCTTTCATCTGAGCCGCTATTTGCCTAAGAAAGGTGGCACCTATGGGGGCAAAGATATGAACATGCTCAAATGCAAGAAAATCCTCTAAACCCAAATCTAACAAAATCCTATGAATGAAAACCGGAAAGAAAAGACCATGCCCTTTCGAGCTACTCCTATAAACCTCAACTAAGGTGCTAATAAAAAGAGAGAGAAAACAAATAGAAGCATCAGTGACAAGAGCATACAAAAAAGCACATCTCTCAATGGGAATAGTGTGTAAATGAGAGATAGGCCAAATGGAATGACATGAAATCTAGAAAAACAGATAATTGAGCTTAGTAAGCTCATGAGAGGTGATACGAGGATTAGTACCCCATTGAATGGTAGAACCAGTGATGAGTGACATGATATCGTCAAGGGGAGGGGTCTCATCATAAGGATAAACACGCTCTTGTACCAAAGGTACACCAAGAGCAGAGGCCATTACCTAAGGAGTAATGACATACTCTTCTCCCTTTATCCAACTCTTCAGAAACTATATGTTGAATGAAATGGAGTGAATAGAGAGGTTCGAATAGAACTCTTTGATCAAAACAATCGGAGGAGGATGATCTACATCTAAAAGAGGCAACCAACCCCTACGATCAAAACTCCTACGAATCTCAGGATCAACCTCATCTAAAATCACCTTTCGCTCAGCCCACACATTCCTATAGACATTCAGTTTCACAAAGGTTTCCTGATTTTTCGGGCTCAGAAACCTATCACTCTGGAAAACAGGGGTAGAGGAGGTGGAGGTTTTCTTATGGGCTCTAGACTTCCTAACCATGATGCTAAAGGTAGGAGAGGAAAAACCAAAACAGAAACCAAAGAAAGAAAACAAAGAAAAAACCAAGGGCAGACTGTATCAAACAGGGTTAGAGAGAAAAACAACAATAGAAAATATCATTCTATATGATGCATGAATTGAATGAACAAATGATGCATGTTCTAATGCATTGAAAACAGTTCAATTATACTTTAGAATCCAACAATTGACTTGAACATAGAGTTTTACAACAAAAACCCTAAATTTTGTAAAAACCAAATTCACAAATATAACCAAATTTAGTAATTAATCATTACACTAGATAGAAATCATCATATAATGACATAATTAATCAATTACACAAGTCAATTTTACCAATTACAACCCAATTGAACAAAATCCCCAATTTCATGTAGTTTCAAGCCCTAGAATTTCAAATTGTTCTCAAATCACCAAATTAATCAAATTAATGCATGGGAAACAAGTTTATAACATCTACGAACAAAAACCCAATGATCAGTTTTGAAAGAAACCAACTCAAAAATCAAAAACCCCAAAAATCTATAGGTTCGAAAATTTCACCTTAAATGCATGAAAAATGTAAATAAAATGAAAAAGAAGGGGTAATAAGGTCTTACCGGCACTTGAAGACAAAAATCCTTGAGAAAACTTAGGAAGAAAACGACAAAAAACTGGCTTGAGGTGGATCGGTCCAAGATGAAGAGAGAGAAAGCTTTTGAAAAAGTATGAACAGTGTGATGAATCACGTGAGAAAAGCCTTTTAAAAAACTCTCTGACAGATTTTCGATCAATCGAAAATTAGATTCGATCGGTCGAAAATCATAATTGGATTGTGATAGGCCACAATCTGAATGACCCATTGTGATTAAACCAATTAATTAATTAGCCAAGTTATTAATTAATCAATTTATCATGCAATTGCGTGGAAGCACAAACAAATCACCAAAAACTAAATATGCAGCAGAAATTAAATAACACGGTGATTTGTTTACGAATGGGGAAAACCCTAACGGCAAAAACCCCACCGGGTGATTTTCAGGTCACCACTCCCGAAACTCCACTATTATCAAATCAAGCGGTTACAAGTAAAGGAATCCCAAGTACCTTACCAACCTACAGTTGAACCCTTACCACAATACCCAATTTGACTTGATCTGTAGTGACAGTTCCCACCTTTGATGCACGGCTCCCAAGTACGTGACTAACCAATGCGCGGATCCCAATACGCGACTTCAAACACCAACTAAGAAGGAGAGGTTGGCTGCAAAGTTCTTCAGTTCATCCTACACGATGAATATCAGGAAGATGCTTGGTTACAAAACCCTTCAGTGCAAATACACAGCAACTTCTTGAGAGAAGATGAACTAGGTCAAGAACTTCGTCTTTTGATCACAATTTGCTTGAACAGAGATTGCTCAATGCTTTTGCAACTTGTGTACAATTTGACGGCTCTTAAAACAATCCTTTTATATGTTTAGGGTTAGAAGAAAAGAAGGCCCAAAAGCATATTCATGGATCCCAAGGAAATCAAATCAGAAAAACTAATTTTGTAATTCTCGACAGATAGCAGGTGTCGAGGTAGCTATCGAGCAGGTGTCGAGAATTAATGAACTTGCACTTCAGCTTGCTTTTTCTTGGACAGACTTGATGACTTCAACACTTGATCTTAAAACCTTGTTTCTTGAAGTATTAAAAACACCTAGAACTACCCAATTACAAGTAGAGTGCGTTTTGTCAAAAGGATTAGCCAATTTACATAAACAAGTGACATATGTTCTTAATAAGTGCACACACATATGTCCTAACAGATTGATCCAACACCAATCGAGAACCGATCGAGCCAGGCAAATTCAAACCTTATTTTTTGTCGCATTTTTGATCGATTGAGCAACAAGTTCGATCAATCGAAAATCTAGAAAAAGTAGTTTTTTGAAAAATAGAGCATATTAATGTAGAAACTCCTCAAAGCACATTGTTTTATAGATAAAATGCATGAGTATGAGATGTAAAGTTTTTCAAAAACACTCGAGTTCAACCCAAATCTTCCAAAAACAAGATTTTCAATCAAATTGTCCTCAAAGCTCAAACATTAAAACATATTTTGCATCAAAATCAAGTAACTTTTAATCTTGGATGGCCACAACAAGTTCACACACAATATAATTTACTAAGTTTAGCAAAAAATAACTAGTGTAGTGTGTGCAACTAGTAAAAACATGAGATACATGTGAGGTGATAAGTAGATAGGAATCAGTCACAATTTCTACAAAACTCATCACATAAGTTTGAATGTGACTATCACCTAAAGAGTTACATCATATAACTCTCATATCTCCTACAAAACAAGCTTGCAATCATGTAAGTTTCTTGATTTGCCTCATAATGTACACACCAATTTTATTATTTAAACCGAGGCTACACCTTATGTTTTTTTAGTGCATGTACTACACTTTCTCGAGCATTAAATCATATGATATGCACTAAGGTGTTCATGATTGGCTAGTAAACAGTGGTGAGATGGTTATTTATGTCTTTCTCTTAGGATTTTTTAGTCCTTACAATCAAAAGCATGTGACTTCAAGATCAAGATCATGTGATCAAAAATTATAAACAACTCCCACACAACATGCACTACAAAGCTAAAACTAGTAAAGTGCAGTAGAACAAGCTCATCCAAGTTAAACAAGGTACATAAACATGTTATGTAAAGATAATATGGCTAACCTTGATTTCAAATCCAAGAAAAATAATGCAAAACACATTTTTCCTTCCTTTTCCTTTTTTATTTTTTTATTTTTTTATTTTATTTTTTTATTTTTTAATTTTGAAAAGAATTAACAAAAACAACCTAGCATAAAATGCATGAATGTTATGCAATGCAAATCCTAAAAACAAAGAAAATAAAAACAACAAAGAAAGTAAAAACAACAAAGAAGTATGGTCACAAAGTATATAGAGATGAAGCACAAGGACCATGTCAGAAACACTCAATTAGATCGAGCCTTTTGCATCCAAAACTTTTTAGATGCAACTCTTGTATTGGAATTATTATTCATATTAGAATAATGAGCAACTCCAAGATTGAAATAAAGATTTAAAGTCTTTACCAACTCACCAATAAGTACCATGGGATCTTGTGCTTGGGGCATAGGTACTTTTGGCTTATTTGCTCACTTAGCAGCTTGCAACTTGAAACAGTTTAGACGAATGTGTCCAGTCTTTTCACAAAAATGACACACCCATAAAGGTCTATCATGCTCCTTACCCTTAGGAATGGTACGATTCTTAGGCTTAGACTCTTTAAGATCAACCTTAGTCTTCCCAAGAGGAGTAACTTCTACTGGTTTGACAATCTCACTCACAGGAGGTTCAGAAGAAAAAACAAAGTTTGTGAAATGAGTCTTAGGCACAGAGATGCTATCTTCAAAACCTAGACCAGTTTTTTCTGAGGGAGACTTCCGAATACTCAACATGTGTTCAAGTTTAAAACTAGCAGACCTATTTGTTTGATCTTTAGCAACAGATAATTCAAGTTTCAAATTCTTAACTTTATCAAGCAACAACATGTTCTTAGTCTTTACCTTATCAAGCAATTCATTAGCATCAAACAATTTCAAGAGCAAATTTTTCTTATCAAGTTCAAGAGAATCAATTTTCTGTAAACCTAAATCAACATTCATAACATCTTTTGCAGTAACCTTACAAAACTTATTATAGGCTTCTTGCAAATCAGCATTCTCAGAGAGTTCCCCATCAGAAGGGTTCTCATCAACCACAACACTTTCATCAACTACAGCAGTAGCTATGAAAGCAATGAAATTTCCATCCTCATCACTACTAGATTCATGATCAGAAACTTCATCATCACTAAAGGTTACAATCATAGCTTTACCATTTGATCTCAAGAATGTAAGACATTTTGATTTCACATGACCACACCCTTGACAACCAAAACATTGTTGACCCATAGAATTATTAGAAGTTTGACCTACTTTCTCTTTAGGTTTATCAGTATTGTTCACTTTAGTGGATTCATTCCTCTAAAAATTCCTAGGTTCGACATTGTTTTTACCTCTTGCCCTTCTGTTATTGTTCCTAAGAAAATCTCTAAAGTTCTTGGCAAGATATGCAATCTCTGTAGCAGAGAGTTCATCATCAAACCCATTCCCATCAACATCATCAATTAACTTAAGAGCCATTGACTTGAATTTGTTTGTCTTGGGTAGGTCTAACTCATAGGACTGGAAAGATCCTACAAGTTCATCAATAGGAATGGAGTCCACATTCTTACTTTTAGTAATGACAGTCACTTTGAGTCTAAAGTCCTCAGTCAAGGATCTAATTATTTTCCTAACAATCTTAGATTGATCATAAATTTCACCCAAATTATAAGCAGAATTAACAATATCATTAAGTTTAGCATAGAATTCATCAAAACTTTCATTATCAGATATTCTAATACTTTCAAATCTAGTTGTTAATTGTAGCAGCTTATTGATCTTAACTGTCTTTGTGCCTTTATGCACAGTTTGGAGAATATTCCATGCAATATGAGCAACCTCAACATTAGAGATCCTCTTGAATTCCTCCATAGAAACAACATTAAAAATAGTATTCATAACTTTGCTATTAAAAGTGGCTGCTTCTTTCTGAGAAGTTTGCTACTCGCTTACAGGAGTAGTTGGCTTCTCCCATCCGTATTCAACGGAATTCCAAACTCTCTCATCAATAGATTTCAGGAATGCTTTCATCCTTACTTTCCAGTAGGCATAATTGTTCCCATCAAAGTGAGGTGGGATCACAAGAGAGTGACCGTGTTCCACGACAGTAGAGGTCAAGGATCAACTCTTAGATCAAAGGATCTAAATACTAGAGATAACCCACTCTGATACCACTTGTACATTTCCAGACCCCTTAAAACACAAATTGTTTAACCTAATTATTTAGCCAAGTGATTACTTGGATAAATTATTCAAATCTAGGTTAACACAAGTAAATCATATCAAGTAAACAATGCGAAAAATAAACAACACAACGATATGATAATCCAGGAAAATCAAACTAGTAAAAAACCTGGGGAGGATTTAACTAAGCTATCCTCAAAGTAAAACAGATCCACTATGAAAGAATTGAAATTTTACAAAAGCGACTTAGACCACAAACATCCTATTGCTACATCGAGTAGAAAAATTACTACCATGACCACGTGACAGCTCCAAGTCCACGGATTATTTCTTTTCTTGATCCACAGCAACCACAAGTACTCCCACTTGTATTTTTCTTTAAGCTCTTTATACAGCAACTGAAGTGATCACTAAGCTCTCGACAACAATTTTGATCTTGATAACTCTAAGTGTGTATGAAGGCAAACACATCTAGATCTCACAAGAGATTCACACACACAGCATATCAACAACCCCTAAAACGTGGCTAGGCTTTTTTTTTTTTTTTTTTAATATTTTATTATTATTATTATTATTATTTTATACTTAGAGTAAAACATAAAACCCTACACGTCAAACCAGGCTTAAGCTGAGTTGGAAAATTCTACTGAAAAACAATCTGCACAATCTTCGATCGATCGAGTCTAATTTTCGATTAATCAAGCCTTGTAGAAATTGAATAGTAATTTCCTGCAGTGACTCAATTCCAACTTTACACATACACACACTTTGAGCAACCTAAATCTAGACTAAACGTTTTGATCATGGTTTGCCAACATATACATATTGAAGTTCTAATACATTAGTTTCTAATTTCTTAGAACCTAACAAATACGTTTTCCGATCCGCTGAAGATCTCAAGGTCCACCATCTCCTAAGTGGCTAGCTCACCTTCCCTCATTCCCCAGCAACAAGGTTCATCACATGCTCCTTACGATCAATAGTGGCCCGTTGGGGATGGAACTGCAGATGGAGAGGTCTGGTGATATGAGAGACTCCTGTCTCTGGGAACATGCATTCACTTCAATGGAGTGAGAGAGGGAACGAGAAAAGGGGATGCACATAAGGGAGAGGGAGAGGAATCGCTTGTCTCGCTTTCTTCAGTCGGCCGTGAATGAATCGAAGTCTCCACTTGGCCCAAGGCTGGCACCGATCGGGAGAAACAATGATTGAAATAGATGGCTTAGTGGCTTAGCTGGGCTTCAGAAGGAATGAAGCGAGAAGGGAGGAAGATGGATTGCCTGGACTTATGCTTTCTCCAACTGCCGGTAGGGGCCTTTTTGAACCCAGGTCTCGACATCTTAACTTAATGACCCAGCTTGGGATTGATTCGTTCATTGGGTGCATACATTGTGAGTAGCGGGATGACTGCTTCGTAGTGCCGCTGCTAAATTGCCCCTCCAATGTGGATATCTGGAGAGGGGGAGCAAGAGGTCAAGATCTCGATAAGTTCAATTTGTTCCACTATCGATGGATCTGGGAAGGAGTGAGGGACTGATCTCTTCAATCAATCCCGCACCTCCAATCTCCAACTATCAATCCCTTCCGACGGCATCTAGGGGAAAAGCTTATTCCATCAATTATTCAATCAAGGGTGGACTTTACTCAACAGATTCCTCTATCGGCTTCATTCCATTCCTTCTTCTATCATTCCTAGGCCAAGGGAGAGGTACGGGATAGGGGGCCAGTTGTTAATGAAAGGAAAGCGAGAAGGGAGAACCAATAAGTAGGGAAGAGAACCTGAGGGGAAGTTCCTGATCGAAGATCGGGGGAGAGTTTACATCCTCCATATCTAATTAGCAGCCGATTCACCGATCAAAGGGTTCCCTTGGGTTATTAGCGAGTTATCCAACTTGAGTTATGGGGATGCGAATACAAATGATTTGATTTTCTTTTTCGGATAAGAATAAGGAATAATAAAAAGTATTTAACTCATATTTAATTGATTTGATTATTTTATGGATCCATTTGACATTACTAATTTAAAATTTAAAATTCGATCCATAGACATAATTTCGAATTTTCCTCTTTCCCTTTTAGGGAGTATTCGAAGAGGTAGGGCCCTTATCCTGTTCCTAAAGTAAGGAATGGCAAGCTGGCATTCTGAGTGGCTTGAAAAGCGAAAAATTTCTTCAAGGAGTCTAGCTTTCCTCCTTGATTTTGCCTTCAGAGAGTTAAGGGAACCAAGATTACCTTGATTGCGCTACAGAAGAGAAGGTATTCTCTAAATCGGAAATTGGGTGCGAAACTGCTTGCAAAAACAGCTATTACGTTGACATATACTTAATGAGTCACATAGTTGTTTCATTCCTACCTCCTCCCTTAAGGTGCTCACTACCTATCTAAAGTTGGGTCTCTCACTGAGGAGAGTACCTTTGCTTCACTTTCGGAAACATCCCTGCGATAACTCCTCGAAACCTTACACTTGGTCTGAAGGAGATAGGGGATAACAACTATTTTCTATAGCTTGGGGGCAAAAATGCAAAACAGATGAAAATTTTATTTTTATTTTTTTAAAAGCATAAATAAAGAAGTGGGTGGAGACCACTTTCGCCATCACGGAAAGATCCTTTCTCCTTTTTGAAAGATGGAAGGCGATTGAAGAATGGAAACGCGACGTTTACGATGCTTAACACAAAGGCACTTTCCTCTCGCTGTAATCCTCCTACCACATGCTATGCTGCCCCTTCCATCTTTACCTTAACCTTAAGAGAGTCAATCCTGAATCATTTATCCTTTGAATTACTCCTTTATAGATAAAAACAAAGTATGTACCCATAAGCCTTGTCTATCCTCCAAAACTCTTTCTATGTGTGTATAGTGCAATTTCATTCTTCCTTATGTTTTCGATGGATCACATTGGTAGGCGCTTGAAGTGTAATCGCCTAGAAAACCACCCCACCGCTAATTCTAGTGCCAAGGATCCTAAACCAAGAAAAAAAAAAGGGATAAGAAGCTTTGTGAGGAAATAAGGCAAGCTCTAATAAAAGAGATAATGGAGCCCGCAAATGAATTACCTCCTGAAGCCCCTCAACACTGGTCCTGGGCAATCCAGGAAGTATCCCAAAATGAGGGGACGGATTGGAAGCAATTGCTAGACTTACATCACGAAGTCTTTACTCAGGGGTGAAACAGCCCATTCTTCAAGAATCTTCAAGAGATCAACCACTTTCTTGAAGAATGGGCTTTTTCTTCTTGATTTTTTTTTTCCCAGTATGTCGCTCCATGAGCAAGGAGCGAGAGAACCAAGTAGGCTATGGTAATGTCAGAATTTGCACCTATTTGTATCTATTTAGTGATCAGTCTGCTAGTTTCTTTGATCCCACTCGGTGTTCTTTTTCCATTTACTTCCAACAGTTAGACCTACCCAGAAAAATGGTTGGCCTACAAATGCGGTTTCGATCCTTTGAGTGATGCCAGAAGTCATTTCGATATACGATTTTATCTTGTTTCAATTTTATATTTATTTTTGATCTGGAAGTAATCTTTTCCTTTCCTTGGGCATTACCTCTCGACAAGATTGATCCGTTTGGATTTTGGTCCATGATGGCCTTTTTATTGATTTTGACAATTGGGTCTCTCTATGAATGGAAAATGGGTGCTTTGGATCGGGAGTAATTACTAGTGATAGCTCATCCAAACAAGAACAGAGAGTATTTCAATTGAGGGGGTGCAGAAATTTGAACCAAAATTTTTTAATGAGAGTCTAAACTAATATCCATTTAGTACTAACAAAATATCAATAAATGTAAATACAAAAAAAAAAAAAAAATGTTTCTTAATGCGTTGTTGTAGGGGGTCCCACTTAAAAAACACCCACAACCATCTCATAAGCACCTCTCTGTGTGTGTGTGACTAGCCTGCTCTTTAACTCACCTGAGGACATCCTACCGAGAATTCTCTCTCTCTAACCTTAGTCTCCTCATGCTTTTCATGTGGTACCTAGCTTCAACAAAGCCTCTTTCAATCAATAAATTCATTGTAGAAATGTTAATCATGTCAGATTTGGACCTACTACAATTGCAATACAATTATCTATCAAGATGAAATCCAATGTTCTTTTAAATCTAAAAAATGGATGTGTGTGTGTGTGTGTGTAAAAAAACACGCACACATTCACACTTCACTTAAAAGAGAGAGAGAGATTAGATCATAGAAGAGATATCCATACTTGAGGTGGCTGCATAGACGACGGTGGTGACATCTCTCTCTCTCTCTTATTATTATTATTATTATGTCAATTTCAATATCTCTCTCTTCAACTTAGATGATGATGGGTTGTTTAAGTTATATTTTGTAATAATCTATTAACTTTTTTAGGTTGTGATTTGTTTGGGCTTATCTGATTGGGGGAGGGGGATTTTGGAGGGAGGGCAAACTTTTATATTTCTTGAGCCCAATTAGAATTAGACAACAAGTCCATAATATACATACAATTTTTTTTCCTTACAACTCAAGGAGGACCAGGGCCCCATTGGGCCCTTGTTTGGCTCCGTACCTACATTTAAATTGATAAAATCTTTTGATTTGGTTGAAACCCTTAATTTTATTAATGCCTTGGGTGTAGACTATTTCAAGCAGTAAACTTTCCTAATCAACTTAGATGAGATATGAAATTGAATTCTAGGTAAACTATAGGTTAAAACTCCTCAAAAAAATAATTATAATATAGAGACTTAACATTTAAGAGAAAAGTTTACCTTTAATTGTGTAGTTCATAGGTTGCCTTGGTCATGACCAAGCAATAATAAATTGAAGTAAATAAAAAAAAAAGTACTTCAGAAAATTATAAAAACCAAGTATATTGAACACAGTTGGAAAAGTGCATTGTTGAAGCTAAGTTTGACAAAATCTAGAATCCTTGGTCAAGCATTTTATTAACGTGCTAGTTTTAATGAGAATGAGCTGTGATTTTATAATCTTGTTTTAAGGATAATATTAAGTTATAGCAATATATAAAAATAGTAATATATAAAAAGAGATTAAATTCTATAAGGATGGGGTGTAAAACTTATATTTTACACTATCCAATAAGTGATTGCCACATTAGCATTTTACTTAAAATTTATTAAAATTCAATACATCCTACCACACATAATAACATCTTAATAGATTCCTAGTTTGGTTAGATTTATATATGGGTATTAGAATTGATTGAGTGTGATTGTATTTATTCTTAAATATGTGATAAGATGATATGACATGTTGATATTGGAGGGGTAAAACATGGGTTTTACACCACATCCTTATAGAATTTAAAATTATATAATTCTAGAGTGGGCTTTTTCTAGGTTTGATGTTATTCGGCCCGTTGGACCCGGCAGGGACAAAAAATAATTATAAACTAATAAAGATGAATTGATCATGGATTTCTTTCCGTTGAATTTTCCTTACTAGGTAAGAAGTTTTTTCATGCAAAGAAGTAAAAGCAGAATCAACAAGAACGATTTTTTTTTTTTTTTTTTCAACTGTGTCATCCAGCATGTAGAAAATTAACCAACATGAATTTTTCAACTTCGTAAGATGCTTTTTATTTAATTAAGCATGGGCATATGCTACGAAACATAGCTAAGCACCGGGGATCTAGGACTAGGATGCTTAATTAACTACTAGTCTAACCTTAATTTCTTTAATCTCTTGTAAAATCTTTTTATTTTTTGTTTTTTTTACCAATAAACTTATTTTTTACCCTAATGGCAGGTAGAAAATACCCAAAATAGAAAAAAAAAAAAAAAAAAAAAAAAAGGACCAATCACAACACACTATAAAAATTGTAAGAGCAGAAGGGTGGGGTGTGTGAGCACAAAAAATAAAAAATGCAAAAAGATTATAGTGTGTGGTTTTGAATTTTTGACATGCTTTTTGGGAGGGTTTTGGCAAAATAATACAAAAATATAAAGTCTTTAGTTTTTTGTCCACGATACAAAATTATCTGGGAAAATATGGCATATTGCCAAAATCAACAACCAATTTCAAGTTGAAAATTAAAATCGGCTAGCAGTGTCGAATTCAATTTAAAAAAAAAAAAAAAAAAAAATTGAAAACACATGCCAATTTCCAAGGGTGGGCTTTTTCTAGGTTTGATTTTATTGGGCCTGTTGGTCCCGGAAGGATCAAAATAATAATAATAATAATAAAATAAAGATAAATTGATCATGGATTTCGGTTGAATTTTTATTTCATCTTAATGTGTAAGAAGTTTTCTCAAGCCAAGAAGCTATAGCAGAATGGACAAGAATGATTTTTTCAACGCTGTTATCCAGCTGGACCAGCATGTAGGAACTTTACAAACATAATTAGATATCAATATTTACGGACCATTTTTATGGTTTTTTTTTTTGGTTAACATTATCTTGACTTCCCTTTAAATAAATTAAAAAAAAGAAAACATTATCTTGACTTAAAATTTTAACGCAGACATGAATCTATTGGATGCATGTTTGCCTCACAAAGCCTCTTTAAAACCTAAGCAATGACGTCTTTTATGTTACAGAAGAAGATTACCATATAATTAAGCATGGGCGTGCTACGAAGCAGAAAAGCACCGGGGATCTAGGGGCCAAAACGAGGATATACTTTTTTCGCCCAAAACATATAACAAAATGCCTATGTTTTGAAACTATTTAAGAAAATGCTCCTGTTTTAAACTCAATTTTCTAAAAATCGAGTTTCAATGAAAAACTTGATTTTTAGAAAATCGAGTTTCAAAACAGGGCATTTTCCTAAATAGTTTTTAAACATGAGCATTTTATTAGAACTTTTGGGCAAAAGGGGTATTTTGCCATTTTTGCCGGGATCTAGGATTGTATATACTCCAATCATCCTAGGTCAAGAGAGAGAAGTAAAATGCCTTTTTTTTAGAGGTACTATGTTCACAACAATTTTACAATATTTTTAAAACAAATTATAGGTGATTAGTTGTTATTGGTTCAAATTTGAATCTAACACTAAAATTTCTTTTTTGCTCCAACAATAACAACTAGTAACAACTTGCCACTTAGAATTTGTTGTAAAAATGTTGTGGACATATCCTTTTTTTTTTTTTTTTTTGGTTAGGTGGATTTTAAGAGGAAAAGCTAGTGGGGCTCTAGTGTTTTCTTCGTGGATAAAGTTTAACTACAAAATTTGTTGTAACTTAAGATTACAATTTTACTTAATATCATTAACATTACTCTATATTTTGAAAATTTAACCATTAGATTGCATGTTCTTTATACTCTTAATACACACGACAAATTTTGTGCAAATCATATATTATTTACTATATGATCTATAAAATTATATTTTATGCATAATTTTAAATTATAAAAACTTGCAATTTAAACAACTTTTTGATGACATAGCGCTATTGATCATTGATTTTTTTAGAAATTTTGTAAGTATGAAAGATATAAGAGAAAATGTAATCCAACAGTAGATTTGTCAAAATTCACCTCCAATCTTAAAAGGGGAGGGAGTACGGACAGTAATAGCCTAATAGGATCATTTCTTATATTTAAAAAAAAAAAAAAATTATAAGGTACAATAGAAGGACTCGAAAATAAACCATTTTCCGTTTGGAAGTTGCAAATCATTTGCCGCCCAATATGTCTCAAACTAGTAGAACGCCCCCTTTATTTAAATCTTTTTTTTTTTTTTTTTTTTTTTGGAGAAGCTCCTTTATTTAATTTTAATTAGTCGTTTGACTAAAAAAAAAAAGTAAAACAAAAGAAAACGAAAAAGAAAGCATTTTGTTTTTCTCTGAATGGCAGGGACAAAAAAAAAGTTGTTGTCTTGTTGTTTAATTAATCACCCTTTCTTTAATTTTCCCAGAAAATTCTTCAGGCTCTAAGATATTAATTTAACATAACACATAATTTTCCTTCTCTAAGTGGCAAATGATTAATCTAGACCTATTATATCTTCAGTTCTTCACCAGTCAAGCATGAACAGAAGCGCCCCACCTCTTCTCCGGTCCCAACCATGGTCAAAGTCAAAAGCAACCCTCATAGCCGCAAGAACTTGCATGACCTATTCTGCACTAAGCCGCTTTATATTAGAAACAAACCTTTCATAATTTTATTTAATTACTACAATTTCTAGGTACTGTTTCTAAAAAAATATATTTATAGGTAGTGCAAGCATGCACCAAAGTCCAAAGTCCAAATTCCAAAAGCATATCAAAATAATTTACTCATTAGAAGAAACGTGACAGGCCATAAAGCAATTCTGGTGAAGGGGAACCCTCATATTTTATAATATATACTAATATTTAATTTTAATTTAGCAAATATAATATACATTCACTACAAGTATATTCTAATGAATGTTTTAGACCAACACATGACTTTAATACTATGAGGAATCCAAGCTTGAAGGAAATGAGTGAATTTATCAACCATATTCATATTCTATTATTCTGTCTACTTTTGAATGGCAGTAGGATCTAAGATATAATTTTCCTTTCAGTAACTTTTTCATCTTTTATTAATTGAAAAAGTAAAAATGATACATGCGTCTTAGCGTTATGGTAAAGTAATTCATAATCGTTTCATAAGATAATTAATAATTGTTTTCATTATGAGTGTACGTTTATATATAAATAGCAATAAAAGAACTCGTTTACCGAAAAAAAAAAGCAATAAAAGAACTCTAATTCTTGTACAATCATGTTTAAGTTATATATGTTGCTATAGAGGAGATGTAAATTTAGATGTTCCTGTAACAATATGCAAAGTTTTAAATAGCGATGCATAATGGGATGTATGGTTGATTTTTCACTTTTTTAAGGAAGCCATGATCTATTTTGTGTTTCATCCTGCTTTTATAGTGATGCATAATGCTAAATGATGGGATAGCAAAAATTACCATATTTGGTTCGTCCATAAGAATCGTCCATGAGCATCAGTTAGCCAAATGACCACAGACCGTTTGGACAAAAGAGTCATCCATGTGCAAAGCACATGGACAACCACACAACATCAGTCTAACAAAGAGTCATCCATGGGTAAAGCACACGAACGACCACATAATACTTGGGAAATCCTCAAGTATATTACCTCACGTGTGTGGAGGATTCGAACTACAAAGTCTTGGAGCGGTTAATCAACCCGTGTTCAACTTCACCAATTTCTCCTAAGTACTAAACTTCCACTAGCGGTTGCAACTTCTATAGCCATTGAGGAAGTTATGTTCGAAATCCCTGGTTTCCACGAACCTTGGGGAAGTTACTAAACCAATAACCGCTCTAAGGTTCTCTATATAAGAACTGGTCTGAATCAAACAAAGCTAAGGGAAATCTGAGATTTTACTTCTACAAAAGTTGAAATTCTTTTCTTGCAAGACACTAACTTAGCCATCGGAGGGTGATGTTCGGAATCCCTGATTTCCACGAACCTTGGGGAAGTTACTAAACCAATAACCCCTCTAAGGTTCTTTATATAAGGACCGGTCTGAATCAAACAAAGTTAAAGGCAATCTGAGATTTTACTTTTACAAAAGTTGAAATTCTTTTCTTGCAAGACACTAAGTTAGCCATCGGAGGGTGTTTGGCCGGTCCACCCTGGTCCCCTTTTGATAGTGTGTTCATCTTAGTAGTCTTTCACAACCACTGTTGGTCCATCGAAGCCGGAGCATTCAGCCTACTAATCCCGTGCAGTATCAGTTGGCGCCGTCTGTGGGAAGGGAGAAATTTCAAGTTTTGCAGTTTACCTTTCTCCGACAAAAGGCTGTATGGTTCGGACAAGATCAATGGCCATCAGCCCAAGCCACCAAGAGAGTAGGGATGCTTTTAGCAATCCCAATCGAGATCGCCAATCGGCACCTGTCACGCAGACGCCTTCCATCCAACATATACAGTCCATGACAGCCGCCATGGCGGAGTTAACCCGCTAGAACCAAGAGTTGGCTAGGGAGATAGAGAGGCAGTGTCATGGAGGATATGCTGAAGGACAAGCCCAGAGTCAAGAAGATAGAGGGGAAAATGCTGAGCTTGAAACTCAATCAAGGGGCACCACTTCGCGAAGGGTGCCACACTTGGAGAAGGAGATGGATCAAATGAGGAAAGTTATGGATGAGATGAAGGAGAACATAAGAAGGGAAAATCTCGTAGAGGATTTGGTTCACCAAACAGATTCCCCTTTCACAGCTTCCATCAATGGCCATCCATTTCCCCCAAAGTTCAAAATGCCTTCCTTGGATTGATATGATGGAACGTGTGATCCTTTTGATCATATTGCTACTTTCAAGACTACAATGCATCTCCAAGGGGTTCCAAACGAGATTATGTGCAGAGCCTTCCTCTACCACCCTTAAAGGACTGGCGCGAGTGTGGTTCAGCAAGATACCTCCAAGCACAATCAGTTCTTTCAAAGAGTTGAGGAAGTTGTTTGTCAATAACTTCATCGGAGGACAAAGACACAAGCGCTCCTCGTCCATCCTTTTAACTATAGAACAAGGAGAGAATAAAAGTTTGCAGTTCTTCATTACTCGTTTCAACAAGAAAGCCCTAACAGTAGACGAGGTGAACGACAAGCTATTGTTAGCAGCCTTCCACAATGGGGTTAACTCGGACTTATTCATTCACAAGCTTTATGAGAAAGAGCCTCAATCCATGGCTGAACTCATCCATTCAGCCCAAAATTTTATGAATGTAGAAGATGCAATCATAGCTAAGAAGAGGAAGAGAGTTGAGAGAATGGAAGCAAACCCCATACGTCACTCCAAACAAGGGCCTTGTCCAAAGAAGGGACGAACGAAAGATAGAAAGGACCAAGACAACAAGAAGGCAGGCCCTTCAGTAAGGAATCAGAATTATACATCCTTAAATGCCCCGCTCGATCAGGTGCTCATGCAAATCAAGGATGATCCTTCCTTGAAGTGGCCAAAGAAGATGAAAAGAGATCCTAATAAGCGCAATAAAAACAAATATTGTCACTTCCATAGAGATCATGGGCATGACACAGAGTGTTATGACTTGAACCAGCAGATCGAGAATCTCATTAGGCAAGGGAAATTGAGGCACTTCGTTGGAAGGGATCATAAAGATGAAAAGTTAAAAGGGAAGATAGAAAAATCATCATGACCCCCACTTGGAGAAATAAGGGTTATCATAGGAGGGATTTCTACAAGACAATCTTCCAAATCAAAGAAGACATATCTCAAAGTGGTGCAAAACGACCAACTCTTTGGACGATCCCTAAGGATGAGAAGGATGGACGAGCCATCCATTTCATTCATGGACGAGGAAGCTGAAAGAATCCATCATCCCCATGACGATGCAATTGTGATTACCCTACTCATCGTGGATTATATGACTAGAAGAGTGTTGGTGGATAATGGAAGTTCAACAGATATATTGTATTACCCTGCCTTCCAGCAAATGAGGCTGGGACGAGATCAACTTCATCCGGTATGTTCACCGTTGATAGGATTTGGAGGGATGAAAGTGCAGCCTGTAGGCACCATTACATTGCCTGTGGTGGTTGGATCATACCCACATCAGATAACCAAGGGAGTGAATTTTCTTGTGGTGGATTGCTCGTCCTCATACAATGCCATCATCGAAAGGCCAACCTTAAACAGTTGGAAGGCAGTAACATCTACTTACCATCTATCAGCCAAATTCCCTACGGAGTATGGGATAGGACAAGCACATGGAGATCAGTTGGCGGCTAGAGAATGTTATTTAGCCATGTTGGATTTGGACGAGCACATGCAGACAATGAATATTGAGGAGAGAATGGTTGTTGCAGAGCCCACTGAGGTACTAGAAGATTTTCTTTTGCAAGAAGATGATCCTGAAAAATTCACCAGAATTGGAACAAGCATGAAGGAAAAGACGAAGCAATACCTCGTCCAGTTTTTGATGAAGAGTATTGATGTTTTTGCATGGAATCATGAAGATATGCCAGGAATTGATCCAAATGTGATTACTCATTGATTGAACGTGTACCCCTCTTCCAAGCCTATTCGTCAGAAGAAGAGAGTGTTTGCTCTTGAGCGAGACAACGCTATTAAGGAAGAGGTCCAGAAGTTAACCACAGCGTAATTCATTCGGGAGGTCTGTTACCCGAATTGGTTAACCAATGTGGTAAAGGTCAAGAAGGCGAATGGCAAGTGGAGGATGTGTGTGGACTTCATTGACTTGAACAAAGCTTGCCCTAAGGATAGTTATCCTTTGCCACGCATTGATCAGTTGGTGGATTCCACAGCCGGTCATCAGTTGCTAAGCTTCATGGACACTTTCTCGGGATATAATCAGATAAAGATGGGTGAGGTAGACCAAGAAAAAACATCATTCATTACTAGTCAGGGTTTATTTTGCTATAAGGTAATGCCTTTTGGTTTGAAGAATGCTGGGGCAACTTATCAAAGGTTGGTTAACCACATGTTCCGTCCACAGATAGGACAGAATGTGGAAGTATATGTGGACGACATGCTTGTGAAGAGCTTGGATGAAGAAAGACATCTGGAAGACCTCCAAGAGACCTTTGAGATGCTTAGACGATACAAAATGAAGCTGAATCCGAGTAAGTGTGCATTCGGGGTGTCATCAGGAAAGTTTCTAGGATTTATGGTTTCACAAAGGGGGATTGAAGTTAATCCAGACAAAATCCAAGCCATATTAAACATGCAACCACCAAAGAACATCAAAGAAGTCCAATCCCTCACTGGACGAGTTGCAGCCCTGAACAGGTTTGTTTCAAAAGCCACAGATAAGTGTTTACACTTCTTCAAAATTCTCAGGAAGGCGTTTGCGTGGATGGATGAGTGTTAAAAGGCCTTCTAGGATCTTAAAAGCTATTTCACCACAGCTCCATTGTTAAGCCCATCCGTGCTGGGAGAAGAATTGTATTTATACTTGGCAGTATCCCCACATGCTGTAAGTTCAGCATTGATCAGAGAGGAAATGAAGGTACAAAAGCCTGTGTACTACACCAGCCGAGCACTTAGGGGAGCGGAAGGACAATATCCGTTGATGGAAAAATTGGCTTTTGCACTAGTAACAGCTTCCAGAAAGTTGAGACATTACTTCCAAGCCCATGTCATCAATGTTATGACGGACCACCCACTCAAGAAAGTAATGAACAAGTTGGAAGCCACAGGATGACTAATCCAGTAGGCAGTCGAGTTTAGTGAGTTTGACGTCAGATACTGACCAAGGAATGCAATAAAGGCTCAAGCTCTAGCAGATTTCATTGCGGAATTCACTATGAGTTATGAAAACTTAGACGAGATGGAAGGCAGTAAAAAATGGGTTGTCAATGTTGATGATTTGTCTACACAACAAGCAGGTGGAATAGGAGTTGTTTTGCAATCACCACAAGGAGATAAATTGAAGCACAAGGCTTGCTTGCAGTACCAAACAACAAACAATGAAGTAGAGTACGAAGCCCTTCTTAAAGGGTTGGAATTGGCCAAATCTGTAGAAGTAGACTCAATACTCGTCTTAGGAGACTATCAGTTGGTCATAGGCCAAGTAAATGTGACGTGTGAAGCCAAGGAAGACAGAATGAAGAGATATTTAAAGAAGGTGGTACGCCTTATGAAAAAATTCAAAGAAGTTGATTTCGTTCAAATCCCAAGGGAAGAGAACATGGAAGCAGATACTCTAGCAAAGGAAGCCTCCATGAATGAAGCAAGGGAAGAGCTTGATCAAATACAATACATGCCAAGCATAGACCTCCCAAAAATGTTACAGATAGAAGGTGAGAAAAAGTGGATGACCCTGATAGTATCATACCTGAAGGACGAAAGGCTTTTAGAGGGGAAGGACGAGGCTAGAAAGCTTAGGGTTAAATCAACCAGGTACATCCTTATGGACGAAGTCTTATACAAAAGAGGTTTTTCCCAGCCTTACCTTAGGTGTCTAGCTCCAGTCGAATCAAATTATGCATTGAGAGAAGTTCATGAAGGAGCATGTGGTAGTCACTCAGGAGCCAGATCGCTCGTCCACAAGGTCGTCTGTGCAGGATACTACTGGCCAACCATCCAAACTGATGCTAAGACATATGTTAAGGTATGTGATCAATGTCAACACTTCAGTAATATTCCTAGACAGCCGTCAGAGTATCTTACCTTAATGATGGCCCCTTGGCCTTTTGCACAATGGGGTTTGGATATATTAGGCCCTTTTCCAACTGGAACCAGACATATGAAGTTTTTGGTGGTGGGAATAGATTATTTCACTAAGTGGGTGGAAGCTGAACACTTAGCGAAAATTACACAACATAATGTAAAAAGCTTCGTCTGGATAAGCATTGTTTGTAGAGTTGGAGTACCAAGAGTACTAGTATCTGACAATGGACGACAGTTCGACAACACACCCTTCAGGGAATTTTGTGTACAACTGGGAATCAAGAATCATTATTCCTCACCCTCCCACCCACAGGCCAATGGACAAGCAGAAGTAACAAACCGATCCTTGTTGAAAATCATTAAGACTTGGCTTGAAGGGGCAAATGGAGTATGGCCAGATGAATTACTAGGTGTTTTGTGGGCTTACAGAATGACGATGAGGACCCCTGCCAGAGAAACTCCTTTTAAACTAGCTTATGGGAGTGAAGCAGTCCTACCTGCAGAAGTGCACGTGGCCAGCCATAGGGTGATAAAGTATTAAGATGAAGAAAACAAGGAACATATTCGTCTTAACCTTGATCTTATAGACGAGGTAAGGATGGACGTGGAACAGAGAACAGCGAGGTACAAAAATCTCATGGAAAAACAGTATGATGCCATGGTGAAACCTAGGCGCTTCAACATTGGGGATCTCGTCCTAAAAAGGGTTTCTTTGGCTACCAAAAACTCGACCCATGGGAAGCTGGGACCGAATTGGGAAGGATCTTACAGGGTTATCAACTGCAAGAGGCAAGGATCCTATTACTTGGAAGCCTTGGATGGACGAAGCTGGAACACCCTTGGAATATTGAACACCTAAGAAGGTATTATCAATAAAAGGTGACCATGGATGAACTAGGCCACAGGACGAACACCATGGATGTTTGAAGTAATTTATTGCTCGAAGTGTTATTTTCTTGTGTTTGCTTATTATTACTACTACATGTTTTAGATGTATAAGTATTTTGTGTTACTTATGGACGAATTTGTGTTGTATAAGTATTTTTTCCTAAAGGCACTAGCTTTTAAGCATGTGCCATGCCTGTGGACGAATGTTTATATAGTGTGGATTTCTAAATTTATATATAATGTATTTTCAAGTATATGTATGATTGTATGGGAACCCTCCATTTTTTTGATTTCATTCAAAATAATCCATAGAAGGCAAACAGTTAAGGACGAATAAAATCCTTGGATGCAAGGATGTACCATCTATAAGCTTTCCTCAAAAGGATAAATCGAGAAAAATAAACCTAAGGTATATCCATCTAAGCTTAAAGACGAGATAAAAATCGAAGGCCTAATCGTCTAAACCATGGACGAACAATGTGCGTGTGAAAACACCACAAGCCCTTAGACGAATCTAACAAGCAAGAAGGTCCAGCACATGGACGAACATTTGTTGGGAACAATTTTTCTAAGGACGAGTAAATAATCGTCCTGAGTTTGAAAAACAAATAAAGTTAGCAAAAAGACACTCATTCATGGACGAGCTGTACTTAATGGCGAACATGAAGGATTTGTTTTACTTTATGTTGGCAATATGAGAAGAAATTCGTCCATATGCTCAAGACGAGATAAAATGTTTTCCTAAATGGACGAACCACACAACCATGGAAATGACATGGACGATATTGATAAAGTACGTCCATAAATCCTTAAACGTATTCAAACATGATGAAATGAGAAAATGGAAAACATTCATTCATTCATTCAAAGAATTCAGAGGGTGGACGACCAACGTCCAAAAACCCTTAAAAGTTATGTAAATAATATAACTGATTGTATGTAAAGCTCATCCGTAAACTTGGACGAGATAATTGTACTTAGATAAATTTTTTTTTAAAAAAAAGAGAGAAAAAGAGCAAAGCCCAAAACAACAAGCATCTTTAATAAAAATTAAACTAATAAATTCATGAGGATAAACCACTAGGGGCATTGCCCCCAGACTTGGGATCGTCCTGGGTAACTTCGTTGCTAGCATCATCCACAATGTTGACATCTTCAGAACTCGTCTGCAGCAAGGATCTTTCTGTAGCAAGAGGAAGCTTGAAGGAGTCAAAGTTCCAGTCAGGAAAGGCTTCCTTGGCATTAGCACGGAAGTCCTCATAGCCAGCAGCATAGTGACTGTCTAGACAATTCTTGTACTCGTCAGACTTCTTGAAGGCTAATATGGCTTCCTGATGTGCTTTCTCCAAGGACGAGGTAAATCCAGAAACTTGTCCCTCCAAGTGAGCAATGTAAGTGTCTTTCTCGACGGCATCTGCTTTGAGCTCCTCCACCT
Organism: Quercus ilex subsp. ballota; assembly: GCA_032727855.1. NCBI lineage: Eukaryota > Viridiplantae > Streptophyta > Magnoliopsida > Fagales > Fagaceae > Quercus > Quercus ilex. The sequence continues at coordinate 39,876,195 of CM064908.1, forward strand.
CATTCTTCAGCTTCGTCTTACTTGCTTGCAGAAGATTGAAATCATCAGTCAACCTAATCACCTCCCCCTTTTTTAATAGAATTTCATTGTTTAGCTCCTTAGCCTTCTCCTTTGCTGTCTTTGCCTCCTCACAAAGTTCCTTGGCCTGGCACGTCTTTGTATAAAATTTGACATAGCCTATGTGTGGACAAAGGAAAGTTAGACATTTCATTTTGAAAAACTTACTAAAAATTTTGACATAGCCTATGTGTGGACGAAGGAAAGTTAGACATTTCATTTTGAAAAACTTACTGAAAACACACAAGGACGAATGAAACTCGTACCTTAAAGAGGTCATGGATACCAAAACGTTCAAATTCCTTCACTGACATATTATAACATTCATTAACTTCATTATCAGTGATGATTCCTTTGAACGTCCTCCATGTGTAGCCCTCGTCTAGCACCAGGTTAGAAGGACACTCAGATGGCTTTGACGGATGAGGCTTGCGAGGAGTCTTGGCTGGAGGGGGAGTAGGATTAGTCTGGACGGGAGGAACTGTTTGGACAGGCTCCACATCTACTAGAGGGTTGTCCAGGTTCATCGACGGAGGTGTAAACTTAGGAACTTTAGGAAGAGAAGTCTTGCCAGGCTTGTTCTTTTTAGGACCTCGATGACGTGGAAGGTCATCCAGATCCACAGCACTAGATATAGACTTAGATTTTCTCTTCCCTATCTAGACAGAAGTTTTCTGGACGACTGGTGGTGCAGAGGCATCCTCGTCCCCACTAGTTACAGTTTTCTCCTTATTCTCCCTCATTATAGTTATTCCTACAACAAGGAAATCAGGTTAAAAAAAAAAAAGAAAAAAAAAGAAAAAGAAAGGATGGACAATACTTACTTCGACGAGTGGTTTCCTCGTGACTTAGATTCTCGGCAGTAGGTTCCGGGCCAAGCCCCCACGTAGCTAGACGACTAAGAGTCACTAGATCGTGGAAAGTTCTCCCAGGGAAGCCACGTACTGGGTCAATTTGATCCAAGTAATATCTGTCCAAACGTGGACGAACAACAGCTGCATCAATAAAAAGAAAGGGGGGGTTAGACGATTGAAAGTTAGAAAATATGTAAGGATAAATGAAATAAAATGGAAAGAAAACATACCCTCAGGACGAAGGTGACTTATAGTGCTGGTAAAAGGTGGGAAGGGGCCATTACCCACATCTACTGGGTTTCCAGCCCAATTTCTAGAAATAATAAAAAATTCTTTCTTCCAGAGCCTGTCAGACGAGTTGCGACCCTTTATTAAACTATAGTGAGAGCCTCTAGACGAGAACTAGTAAAAATCAGCAGACTTTTTTTTTTATCTCTGAGGGCTTATAACAGTAAAGGAACTTGTCCACGGTTATAGGACAGTCCACTTCCAATGCCTCACGCCATAGCACTTGCATGGCAACTACTGTCCTCCATCCATTGGGGTTGAGCTGGTTAGGTCCAATACCCAACCTATGGAGAAGACCTCTATAGAAAGAATTTAGGGAAAACTTAAGGCCAGCTAAAAGGTAAGACGTGTATACTCCCAAACTAGAAGAGAGAGAAAAACACCATTCTCCTTCCTTAGGTAGACGAGGTTTGAACTCCCTAGGGATTTGGTATCTATCTACTAAAGTTTTTAACTTAGGGGCGTCTAGGGTGGATGCTACTTCAGGAGCACAGCTGTATATTACATTTTCCTCTTCCTCCTCCTTGTCTTGAGAAGGGCTAGGTGGCGCTCTGGACGAGCTAGCCCCAGCTTTAGAGGCCGTCCTACGTTGCATCTCCTGGAATTCCTCTATGGAAATACCAGGAACCCTAGATGAATAATGCTTGTCCAAGGAATTACTGCTATAGCTTGTACTACTCTCACCACTCTTATAACTCCCAGACGAGACATCCTAATACTTGTCTATCTCTCTCTCTGTACTACTCCTAGATGAAGACATGGCTAAAATAAAGAGTAAGACGAAAACCTAAAAAGGAAGAGGAAATACCTGACAGAACTAGGAAGAGGGCTAGACGAGGGTCTTGGACGAGATGGCAGAAAGGAGATTATGAGAAAGGTGAAGCGCAAGAAAGAGAATGTGCCTATTTATAGGGCCCAGAAGTAGGGTTAGTGAAGCGACACCATCCATTAAGAAGACGACACGTGGCAATCACTTGGGAAAATGCAATCGACACAACATGTCAACCAATTAAATCATGACCCGTGGCTACATAAAGGCGTGAATTAAATCCCCACAATATCCTTGGACGACCCCTGGACAAGGGGACAACTGATGGGATACCAAAAATTACCATCTCTGGTTCGTCCGTAGGAGTCGTCTATGAGCATCAATTAGCCAAATGACCACAGACCGTCTAGACAAAAGAGTCGACCATGTGCAAAGCACGTGGACGACCACACAACATCAGTCTAACAAAGAGTCATCCATGGGCAAAGCACACAGACGACCACATAATACTTGGGAAATCCTCAAGTATAAATTACCTCACGTGTGTGGAGGATTTGAACTACAAAGTCTTGGAGCGGTTAATCAACCCGTGTTCAACTTCACCAATTTCTCCTAAGTACTAAACTTCCACTAGCGGTTGCAACTTCTATAGCCGTTGAGGAAGTTATGTCCAGAATCCCTGATTTCCACGGACCTTGGGGAAGTTACTAAACCAATAACCGCTTTAAGGTTCTCTATATAAGAACCGGTCTGAATCAAACAAAGGTAAGGGCAATCTGAGATTTTACTTCTACAAAAGTTGAAATTCTTTTATTGCAAGACACTAACTTAGCCATCGGAGGGTGTTTGGCCAATCCACCCCGGTCCCCTTTTGATAGTGTGTTCATCTTAGCAGTCTTTCACAACCACTATTGGTCCATCAAAGCCGGAGCATTCAGCCTACTGATCCTGTGCAGTATCACTAAACTCCATCCATGTGTAAAAGAAAAGGAAGATTATTAATTAATGATTTATTTTGATAGAAGTATTTTAAAAGATTCTTCTAAAAAAATGAAAGTATTTTAAAAGAAGACATTAAAAATTAATTTTCAGTTTAATTGGCTGGAATAAAATATAAAAATTAATTTTTTATTGATAAATTTATGAATGAATTTAAGTTATATCAACATATAAATAGGAATAAATGTTGTTTCAAAGTCTCTAATACAAATGTTTTTGTATAAAAACCTCAAAATTCATATAAAAGTCTATATTCTTAATTGTTCTTTAGATAATATCAATGGCCAAAACATTATCCTCTCCATTTCACTTGAAATGGAAGATTGCCACATTATTTAAAATTTTGAATCATGTGACAATATTTCATCTCTAAATTTATAATATCTAATTTGAAGTATGAAATGGATTCTATCCATTTCACATCACATGAAATGAGAGAATATTTATCCCCTTTCAAAACTCTTGATTCTAAACTATGACATCCAAATCTGAGAGAGAGAGAGAGAGAGAGAGAGAGAGAGAGACCAGAGGTCTTGTAGCTGAATTGGCACCCCCCTGCACAAAGTGCTTGGGGGTCTAGGAGGAAAAGGGTTCGAGGTACGGGGTTAGCAGCATGTTGTAATTATCTCTAAAGAGAGAGAGAGGGTAAATTATGTAAGGATGTGGTGTAAAACTTATGTTTTACCCCTCCAATCCTAATATGCTACATCATCTTATCACATATTTAAGAATAAACAGAATCACATCCAATCAATTCTAATACCCATATATAAATCCAACAAAATTAGGGTTCTTTTTTTTTTTTTTTTTTTTTTTTTGAGAAATAGGTTTATTGAGATGTTATTATGTGTAATAGGATGTATTGAATTTTAAGTGAAATGCTGATGTGACAATCACTTATTGGATTATGTAAAACATTGGTTTTACACTCTATCCTTACCAATTCGAACTCACCATTATTAATTTAGAGAGAGAGAGAGAGAGAGAGCAAAAGAATTTCCAAAATTAATAATGGTATTGTGAACCATTAATGGAACTTCAATGAACATTGTGCACAATTCAATAATACAAATGCGAGACAATTCTAGTTCAATATATCTCAATTAAGATCAAACTAAAACAATTTGGATGAAGCTTTTGTCCAATGAATTTGTGCACTGAATATGATACAATGCGAACACAAGTTTACATCGAATTGTGTTTTGTTCACAAATGCATCTATTAGAAGCCGTATCCAAACAATTTTAAGTAATTAAATTATTATTTTTTGATGAGGCAACTCTTTAGTATTATTCCCCTGTTAAAGAAAATTCATCAAACTAAAAAGTGTAACAGGTTTGTGGTTTGAGCATCGAAGTTAAAGATGGAAGATGAACGATAATGATGAGAGTAGGGAAATCTAGATCCGTTGTTCTAAAGATGCTCCAACTTGTATGTTTCCACTTTGAAACTGTTCTATAAGAAAGCAGACAAAAAGCATCGATGGGTTAGAAATTTAGAATCGTATTAATTGTAGTGATAATGAGAGACAACTGTCTTTCACTTCAATTATACTCTAAAGTAAATGCAAGAATTTACTGGATGAAAGACTCAGCTCCCGCCCAATATAACCTCCCCTCAATTGTTTATTTGTTTTGATCAAAAAGTGGATTCGAGTTTTTTTTTTTTTGAAAGAAAGATAGAAAGTGTATTATTATCATAAAAAAGAGTATACAACCCCATGTATAATACCACGGGTGAGGGGGGCACCAACAACACACTAACGCTGGGCCCATGAGCAAAACAAAGAAATATTGAAAATATTAGACTGACACAGCCATGTGCATGGAAAAAAAACAGGACATTCACGCTACTCTTTGTGCTTCCATAAAGCTTTGGTATTCCTCCAGTAAGCCTCTTGCTCCTTCCCAAATTATCTGTGGCTGAGGTTGGAATTGTTCAAAGTACACTTTATTCCTTGCATTCCATATAGCCCAAGCTGTAACCGCCCATGTCTCCAGTTCTTGTTTGCTCAGTTTAGTTTGCATTTGCTTGAAGAGAAGTTGCATTTGCTTGAAGAGAAGAAAAATGTCACTGTCTCCATTACTGCATTTTTGGATTCGAGTTTAAAATACGCATTTCAAGTACATTGAACATTTCTTCTCCCAAAAAAAAAAAAAAAAAAAAAAAACGTACATGGAACATAATAATCACCGTTGCTCGTCTCAAGAAATAACTGGGAGGAATAGTTCAATGATATGGAGCATAATAATCTGCTAGGCTTATTTTATATATATATATATATATATATATGTGTGTGTGTGTAGTTGAGTTCAAATTATACCGGATGTAACCTTAACTAATATTACACTACTTAATAACTTATTATTGGATGTGAATTTTGACAAAAATATCTTTGGATTATATTATATTCATATACTCTCCATGCTTGCAAAATTTCAAGGTAATCAAAAATCAATAGTCATGTTATCACTCATTGTTTAAATTCAAGTTTTTGTAGTTTAAAATAATCTATAAAAGATGAGTTTATGGATTGCTTGGTAAATAACACTAATTGGTATGAAAATTGACATGCATGTTAAGCACATATAAAACATGTAATTCAATGGTGGGATTTTTAAAATATGAATTTAATAACAAGTTATTAGATGGTGTAACATCGTTTAGAGGAGTTCAAGTTACACTTAGTATAATTTTAAATAGTGTTACACCACCCAATAACTTGGAAATCCCACTATTGAATTATATGTTTTATATATTCTTAACATTCATGCCAATTTTCATATCAATTGGATGTTATTTACCATTCAAATAATAAACTCATTTTTATGCATTATTTTAAACTACAAAAACTTGAATTTAAACAATTAATTGATGACATGACTATTAATTTTGTTCAACTTGAAATTTTGCAAATATGGAGAATATACCAAGATAATTTAATCCAATGGTGGATTTGTCAAAATTCGAATTCATTTAAAAAATATTGAATGGTGTAATATTGAAGTTACACCAAGTGTAATTTGAACCCAACTCATTTATATATATATATATATATATATAAAACCGAAACTTTTGAAACTCCCGCAATTTTCCACGTCAGCAATACTTAAATAAATAATAATAAAATTTTTTTTTTTTAGGTTTCAGCCAATACTTAAATAAATAATAATAAATCTTTTTTTTTTCCCACCAAATACAAATTACAAACCGTAGGTTTCAGCCCTAACTATCTCAAACCTATCTCTATTTCAAGCTCACTCCCATCTCCTTCTTCTTCTTTAACTCTCTCATTCAATGCAGCTCCCTCCTTTTCTCAGCCACAACTCCTCTGGCTGATGTCAATTTTGATTCATGGTTATTTTGTTCTTGAGTTTTTATCATCTAGGCATTGATTTTTTTGGCCCCCTTTCTGGGCATTTGATTTTCAGGACTGACTTGAAGAATTTGGATCGTTTTCCGTTTCTGATGTTGGACGAATTTGGATCCTTTTCCGTTTCTGATGTTGGACGATTTTTCAAGTATGAAGAATTCCAATCTGATCTTTTTCAAGTTTCAATTTTATTTGATTGATATGGGTTAAAATTCAGATTGAAATTGGTTTAAATGGAATAGAGCCTCAAAGTTATGTTTTAATTATATGTCTTCAATTAGGTTTTCTATCGATTTAGGGATTTCAAATTCTACAGGTTTTGTAAGAAAATATTGTAAATATCGATGGGTTTCATTGTGGAGATAGTATCAATTTAATGGGTTTTTATTTATTTATTTATTTTCTAGTGTTTTTGAAAGGCCTAAGAGTCGGCCTGATGATTAATTTATTTTGGCTGAAAAATTAATTCATATTGTTGTAGATTGTGGTTTTAGAATTTACAATGTTATGTATGGGCTGTGTGTTGCAGCTGGGGTTTGTTTCAATTTCGGGTTGCTGGAGTTTTTAATATCGTTTTTTATTTGAATTTGTTTTAATTTAGGCTTATGTTTGGATTTATAAAAAATTTAGGCTTATGTTTGGATTTATAAAAAATTTAGGCTTATGTTTGGGCATGTGATTTTTTGAAAGAAAAATTCTTTTTGTTAATAGAGAATTTCATAATATATGATTGTTTAAGGTCCTCAAATATTGTCAAGAACTATTTTTTTCTTTTTTGTTTCTCTAAAACTACACAATAAATCAAAACATGCATTTCTCTTTACAAAAACAATCCTATGGACAGTGAGATTGACATGTCTTTCCATTTGATTTTTGAATTTGATTGTGATTATCAATTTTTCATATACTTACTAATATATTTATTGTTTCTATGTCTTATTGTGGTACAAATCGAATACTTTAGTGGGGTTTTTCAAACTTGGACTTCTTCCCAGTTAAGTGATGGTATTATGATTTCTTTTGATTACATTTTTGTTTATGATATCTTAATTTCTAATGTTTTTTCCACTTTGAAATTTTCATTTTATGTTAAATTATGCTTGATATGACTTTTGATTTTAGTTCTAATATCACATTTGCTACTGAGCATGTGAATCTATTTCCAACTACTAAAGCTTAGAATGAACTGTTTTTGATGCTGTCTTCCAGATCTTGCACATTTGTTTGTTGCCTCCTAAAGATTGCAATCTCTGTAGTTCTGTACCTTTATAATCATAATGCACCTGAGAATGTGAATCAGTTTCCGACTATTAAAGATTGCAAAGCCAGTACCTCTTTTCTATGAGAAATTGAACATTTTGATACTACACACAGACAGACATACATTGATCCATGTCTAGGTTTAGAAATATATTATGTTACTTTCTTTTTTGCGTGCTTGGAGTTGCAAAGGATGTAGGAGTTAATTCTCTCGTTGTTGTTTTTGTGAGTAGGTATTAACTTGATTTAGGTGGTCATTTACTACACTATTATTGATCTTAGTTATTCTATTTTTTAAAAATTATTTTAATTAAAAAAAACCAAAAAAAAATACTTATTTTGCAGGTTCTACTTTCATTTTTGGATAAAGAGCTGCATACTTAACTGTATCGACTCAAGGTTTGTTAACAATTTCTCTAAAAAAAATTTTAAAAAAATTCTTGTTGCATAAAAGTTATATATAAATAGTCAATATAAAACCATTAATCAGATTATTTACTGCTTTACTACTAATACATGTATTGCACTATTTGTCTGATGTAGATAGTTTTGTTTATGGAATCTATATTTGTTTATTATTCTGTTTACTTGCTAAATAAAAGAAAAAAAAAAGAGAAAAAAATGACTCTTTTGTTTTTCGACTATTTTCATTTTAAAAAGTATATTTAACTCAACTAAATTGTTATACAAAATAAAAGAAATATTTCTTTTAAACGGTTGGAACATATTGTTTATTGTGATTGTTATACTCATTATAATTGTTTTTAGTTTTTTTTTTCCAATAATTCATTGTAAGAAGGTAAAATATTCTTTTAAATGGTTGGAAGGTAAAATATTTGTTTTCAATCATAAAACCTGCCCTTGAATATTTTGCATCTATAAAAATTCTTCTCTTGGCTTCAACTCAAACTTTTCTCATAAACAATACTACTTTTGTTAGTGGGAAAGAAAGGAAAAACAGCTACCGTACATCATTTATAAAGGAAAAAACCAAATAGCTCGGCAACCCAATTTGTTCTGTTTTAGACAGCACCTTTAAGACAATATACCCGACTGTTTTGTTCTTATTACAGAATCTAAATCTAAATTCCCAAATTTTTGAATGTTTACATAAATTTATGATCTTTTTCACTCATTTTTATTGTGTCCATGCTTTAATTTAAAAGATATTGCATTAAACGACATCGTTGGGTTATTTTCGCATTTTAAAAGGTGCAGGAGTGGTGGAGAAAGTAGAAGTAGAGGTGGAGATAAGGGAATATAAGTATGAAGAATTAGTTAAAGCCCTTGAAAATTTTGAAAACATGTATTATATATTTCTATTCTTTTTGTTTGTTTATCTAATTCTTTGACTAGATTGAAAAGAATTAGATTCCCATAGGTGTATAAAATTATTTAACCCTGACAAACTTTAGTAGTTTTGGAAATCCTTAAACATTTTTGGCAGTTATAAATAAACAGTTAAGTTCTTTCTCAATCTAATATTTTAATCTATTTAGATTTTTATAATTTTGGGTGTGTTATTGATGGTTGATATACGTGCTAATTTGTTTGGTCTGTTATCCGCTCATCCTATAACTCCCCTGATATCCTTGCTCTAGGAGGTATAAAACAACGCAAGAAAGCTTCGCGAGCTAAAACTTTTAGAGTTACTTCCTTTAAAATCGAGTCTAAAATCTTAACAATTTATGCTAGGTTTGTTAATTCTGCTTCCAACAATCTCCCTCTATGTTCTTGATATTTGGTTCTTCATTTTGTGAATTTTAATTATTTTTATTTTGCTTCATTCATCTCTCTTCAAATATTACGATTATTTGTTGGTGATATTTCTGCATTGTGGCCTTTTTAAAATAAGGCTGCTTTTGATCAATTTGTATCTATGCTAATGGTGTATATATTGAGAATTTTAATAATAAAGGCATGCAAGATTTTGATAAAATCATGAATTTTAACTTTTGTTGAGGGCTGCAAAAGTAGGAAATGAAAATTCTGGAATTTTGCTTTTGTCTGCGCAAGGCAGGAAGCTTATGATGGGGGAGCTTTAGTTGTAGAGCACAGAGAAGAATGAAGAATCCAAGAGAGACTCTTTGTGATATAGTGTAGAGTCAACAACAATATGCTTGCACCTGTTTTCTCATATTTAATATGATAACTTAAACAAGTCTTATGAAGAAAATTATTTTTATTAATAAAATATAGTTAGTGAAGCTACCCCTAGCAATTTAATAAGATTTTTTTGTTGATTTACAAAACTCTTTGAATATTATGATCATTTGTTATTAGTGCATGTCATATATTTTACTTTGTGTTAGTGTTTCTTTTAAATGTGATATTTAATCTTTTGATTTGAAATTTTACCCTTTTTGTTGTGAAGGCAATAACCAGTGATAGACCATCATATTATTTTTCATCTACTCAAATTGTAAATCACAACAACAAAAAGTATGTAAGCTTCTGCCTAGAATGAACATTGTAAATTGCTTCAAATGAGCAATAATTTGCTTTGTTGGCAGATTAAGAAATATTTGACAAGGTCACTATATATATATATATATATATAGACACACACACACCTACCTTGGTTGGCCAGCTCAAATCCTAATGAAATTTGTATATTCCCTTTTTGTGTGAGTTATTCCTTAAAATCCAAAGCGAAAAGGTTCATTTAAGTTGACTAAATTTCTCTCAACCCGACAAAAAAATGCATTTAATTTGATTTAAAAAATATTTAGCATTTCTAAGAACTTTCCCGTGCATCACACGGGTTAGCGACTAGTATATATATATATAGTTGTGTGTCTTAATTTTTTGTTAGGCTAGCTATTCCACTCTTTACTAATGGGACGTACTGAAAACTTCATAGACGAATACAATGGTAGATGGAATTTGAAACCTCCAAATTTAAAGTTATGCTCTTCAAAGACATTGAACTCAGCATCTAAATGTTAAAGGGACCCCGCCAGACATATTCAATCATGTATGACAAAAATAATGAATTTTGTGGTTATGCACAGCTTATGACAATGCGGCTGGCTGCAAGTGTAACACAAGCCAACAACTAATTGTATAATTGTTTCTGCTTTGCGGTTGTTTGTTTCTTAATCTTAATTATAGAGATGTCGTATTCAGTTAAAGATGTAAAGATAGGTTATAACTTTAATATTCTTTTGTTCTTGTTCACACATTAGTTTAGTTTATCTTTGCCAACTGTAACCCAATAACACTAATCAAGAAAAAATTTCTGAAAAGGAAATTTAATTTAAAAAACATGGCAATTAACATGTGCATTATAAGAGGATTAGGATTCTACAAGCAAAGAAAAAAATAGCATCTTCTTTTTAGTAATGCATTACTGTATAGTTTCTTTTTTTTTTTTTTTTTTTTTTTTTTTTTTTTTTTTTTTTACCTTTGTTAATGAACTGTAATCTAGAATCTTTTTTTTTTTTTAATAGAAAAAACTGTAATCTGGAATCTAGATAACACTGATCAAGTTAAAAAAAAAAAAAAAAAGGCGTAAATACACTTTTAGTTCATACATTTTGGCTTTTTTTCCATTTTGGTCCCTACATTTTCATTTTACCACTTTTAATCCTCAAACCAATTAACGCGTGATATTTAAGTCCTTACCGCCACCCAACTAACAAAAAAAGCTGACATGGCTGATGGCACATTAAAATAATAATTAAAAAAATCTATTTTGGCATTAAAAAATGCCACATCAGCATCTAAATTAATTTTAATTAAATAAAAAAATTAAAAACAAAAAATTACAGATCTAAGAACATAAGAATATAAAAACTTGTTCTTCAATGTTCTTCTTAAATCAAGAAATAAACAACTGCAACTTGAACTTTTGAAGCCGATAAGGCTGATAACTTGCTGTTCGTACAGGTATTGCAACAAATTGGAAAAAACACGATCCAATCAAACCACGCACAAGTCTATTAAAACCTAACACACACATTTCTTTGAAAGAGAGAGAGTGAGAGGTTACTGTCGATGTTGTTGAAGGAGCAAAAAGGGCTGAGCATCTGAACTAAAGAGAGGTGGTTCTTGAGGGAAGCTTCTTCGATGAGAGGAGTTGAGAGGATCATGACGATCGGAGTGATCTTGTCCAATAGCATTTTGCCAAGTGGCGTGTTCGCCGGATCCATTGCCTTCTCCGGTTAATCAAAGCCAAAGAGAAAGCCAAGTGGCATGTTCTTGCGGTTGTTTATTTCTTGATTTAAGAAGAACATTGAAGAACAAGTTCTTATGTTCTTAGATCTATAATTTTTTGTTTTTAATTTTGTTTATTTAATTAAACTTAATTTAGATGCTGATGTGACATTTTTTAATGCCAAAATAGATTTTTTAATTATTATTTTAATATGTCGTCAGCCACGTCAGCTTTTTCTGTTAGTTGGATGACGGTAAGGACTTAAATGTCACGCGTTAATTGGTTTAGGGACTAAAAGTAGTAAAATGAAAATGTATGGACCAAAATGAAAAAAAGCCAAAATGTAGGGACTAAAAGTGCATTTACGTCAAAAAAAAACTGCTCCTTCTAAATGAAATTTAATAAAAACCAAAAGAGTAACATCTATATTATAAGAGGATTAGATTCGAATAGCATAGGAATAAAAAAGCATAACCTTTTTAGTATTGAGTCTTGACAAAATTAATTATTCGCTCCCTCTTATTGGTGCAACCTGTCTCTGGTTTAATGAGTGAGTACATCCTCGGTATAAATCAAACTTGAATGTTTGTAACCTGAGCCAGGCAGTAGTATTTTTTAGGACATTATATTAAAGGGAGTAGTTTCTTAATGGAACAGTTGTATGCAGCGGTTTCTTTGTAGCAAGTGTGGGATACACAGGTTTATAGAATCCACTTGTTACGAGGGAGACGTTGCATACAACAGCTCTATAAGGGCTCGTTTGGATTGAGGGGGAAGGAGAAGAGTAGAGTAGAGTAAAGTTGACTGAAAATAAGCTAATTTTCAGTCAAATCTACTCTATTTTACTATCTCTCCCTCTTCTTCAATTAAAACGAACCATAAGGGAAGGAAGATCTATTCCCTTATATAATCCAACCATTGAATAGAAACACAAAAATAGAGATTTTTAGAGGGTGTTTGGTATATGCACTTAAAAACTGAAAACATGTGTGAAAATACGTGTGGGTAAAAAAGTGTGTGAAAATACGTGTGTGTGAAAAAGTGTGTAAAAATACGTGTAATATTGTTTAAAAACTGAAAACATGTGTTTGAGTGGGTGACCAAACGGAGCCCAATTCCAAAAAATTAAAATAGAAAAATAAATAAAAGTTTGACCCACCAAAAATCTTGATGGGCATTTGAGCATGAAAAAAAATATCTAATAAAATTTTCAATTAACTTGGGCGAAATTATTTCCCAATTATTTTTCATCAAAACAGATGGCAAATTTTTCCATGTCAGTGGCTTTGATTTGAAAATTTTCTAAAGCATTGAGGACACGACAAGTGGCACAATCTGGAGATTATATTTATAAGAGTACTAGAAAAACATGGGGCAAGGATGGCAATCTCAGTTGCAGTTACCGGTGCAAGAAATAAAGAAAGTGTCATTAAGGTAGTTTAGTAGCATGTAGCATTGCAATTGGTGTTAAATAAGCCTAACGAGAGAAGAACACGTTGAAGGATCAATTGTAGATAATTGTCTAGTCTCAAGTACAAATAGATGATTCATTCTCAAGAAATGATACTGGGAATAAGCTAGAGAACTTGTTAACATAATGAGAGATCATAGTAATTTAGTTTCTTAGGAGATCTTATTGTAGTTCGTAAGTTTTACTGAAGAATTTATACTTTTATGTGTTAACATGTAACTTTGTAACCTAGTTTAATCATGTTTATAAGAGATCATTGAAGTTTGATTCAAACTCTTAGTTTCTTGTTTGATCTAAATATGTTTACTCCGAATCAGTTTGATGTCAGTGTGTGGTAATCTAGACATTGATATGTTTACAGGAACCTTGGAATCATTAATTGTTTAAATGACATAGGCTTTGAATTGACCTGTTTTCAATCTTATTTACTTCCTTAAGACCCAACAACATTAAAAGTGATTTAGAATTCAGTCTTGGTACTTGATAAATAACCCGTTTGGTAAGAGAATTTAGGTATTGATTTTCAAAATTATGTGAAAATTGTAGTTTAAAAAATTTTGTGGAAACACGTATTCAAAGTACTCATAACGCAAAAAATGTATTTAATACCAAGTTTCTAATAACATATTTTCAAAGGTCCTCCCCCCCCTCCCCCCCCAAACAAAAGACACCAAGAACAAAGATTGACACTTGTGGATGCGTTTTATAGGGAGAAATAAACAATTTTGTTAAGGACACCAAATTTTACACTGATTTCATTTGCACATCTCGTATTTGATTTTTAGATGGGACATATGGGAGCCCACAAAAACATAGGAAATCGTTGAAATTTTTTGAATGAGAGAAGGACAATTCCATATCCCCCAAAGAACAAAGGTTGTCACTTGTCGATGCCGTTTATAGGGAGAAATAAACATTTTTGTTAAGTACAACAAATTTTACATTGATTTCATTTGCACATCTCCTATTTGATTTTGATATGGAACTTCATCGAGTCCACAAAAAGATAGAAATGTGTAAAAATGGCTGAAACTTTTCGTGCCGCAGATTTTTTAAAAACAAAAAAAAAAAAGTTGTGCAAGCATTTTCCGAGCACAAAACAGCACAAATGTTACAAATCCCATCCAAATCAGAGGTGACTGAGACTCCATAAATGTACCATAAAAATCAACCCCTTCATAATTTCTAGGCATCTATAACATCAAAGTCATGGTCGCATTAAATTCAATGAGCCTTTTATTTTTTATTTCATAACTATATCATCTGGAAGAAAGAGTACTCCGAAAATAAAAACAAAATTTTACTCACCGCGTTTTCATGGCTTTATCTTACATCACAGAAGAAGAAGAAGAAGAAGAAGAAAACCCATCCACAACCATCACCACATTTACATAAAACTATTGCATAGATTTTACATATGAATCAAGTAGACACCCAATTACATACAATCCATCTCCTCAAATAATAAAAAATTCCAGAAACCATATCAAAAAGAGAAACGTGCATATTAATGAGCTTGAGAAAACGTATAAAAAGATACAGATACGGCTATTATGATTCAAGAAAAAAAAAATCCACTGCTATTAATTAATCAATCTATAAAGATTTCCTATAACTAAATAGCTACACAGGGTCAAAAACTATAATTACAAGTATCCAATTCACAATATTCACATCTTGAACCGGTTTTGGGCCTTCAACCCAACAATCTTCCATATTTTTAATACCCAAATTCAAGGGAAACCCAACCCCCCCCCCCCCCCCCCCCCCCAAAAAAAATTGTTAAAAAAAATACAAATAATACAAAAATATTAGCCTGCAATAGACCCTGAAATCACAGCAGCACAATTAGCTGAGTTTGCTGTAAGCAATAATGCATCAATCTGAGTGATCATCGATCATACGAGGTGAGTAGCAACCACTTGAATATGTGGAACTTGAGCTAAAAGAGCCTGCAGTTTGGGTGCGCTTCAGTTTGCGCTCACTCGCAGTCTTAGTCCCAGTTCCAAAGGAGATAATTGCGTTTGCAACAACCTTGAATATTCTACGTTTGACCTCGCCTCTCTTAGGAGGGAGGGTGGTTAATCGGCTCGGGGATTTGGCTTGTGGGCTGGACATTTTGGTGAAGTGGGTACTGGAAATTTTGAAGCTAGACAAGGAGGAAGTGAAGAAACAGAGGAAACAGAGGCCAAATAAAGCTATGAAGCTGTGGAGTCTGAGAGAGAGAGAGAGAGAGATATGAATGAATTAAGAAGAGGGAAGAGAAGAGGGTTACTTTTATATACAAGTTTTCTGGGACTGGGGGTGTTGGGTTCACTCTTTTCTGGGGATGGTATTATCTAGTCTATACTACACAGACAGACTAAAAAAAGGTTCTCTCTTTGTTTGCTATAAGAGAGACTCTTTTTTGTTTTTTGATAACCTAGAAGAGAAACTCTTGGGACAGAATAATAATACTTTATCATTTTCCATACTTTGAACTTTTTAAAACTTAGACCTTAGAAATATGTTATAATAGTTAACCAAAAAAAAGAAAAATGTTATAATATTTTATCAAACAATTAA
Organism: Quercus ilex subsp. ballota; assembly: GCA_032727855.1. Classification (NCBI taxonomy): domain Eukaryota; kingdom Viridiplantae; phylum Streptophyta; class Magnoliopsida; order Fagales; family Fagaceae; genus Quercus; species Quercus ilex. The sequence goes on from CM064908.1 coordinate 39,891,990, forward strand.
AGATTAGCTGGAACCAGTCACGTGAGAATTAGAATGAAGTAGGCCTTGTTTTCTTCGTGGTGCTTTATAAAGTGGTGGAGGAAGAGATGCTCTTTCTTTTTACCTTTCATTATTATGCTATAGGTACAATTTTTTATTTTCTTACTTTCTGTTTATTAACAACAATTTTTCTTCAAATATGCTCGCAATTTGGGTGGTGAAGAGTGAAAAATTTTCAATTATTTTTATATGTAACCATCATTAACAATACTTTTTTATTTTTCATCACTTACAATCTGATAATTTAATAAAATATTTAAAAATTGTATTGCGAATTTACTATACTTATTCTTTTACTAATGTGCTCGTTATGATTTTACTAAAATCATTTTCCATACTTTGAACTTTTTAAAACTTAGACCTTAGATAGAAATATGTTGTAATAGTTAACCAAAAAAAGAAAAGAAAAAAGAATATGTTATAATATTTTATCAAATAATTAAAACTTAGTTGGAACCAGTCACGTGAGAATTAGAATGAAGTAGGCCTTGTTTTCTTCGTGGTGCTTTTATAAAGTGGTGGAGGAAGAGATGCTCTTTCTTTTACCTTTCATTATTATGCTATAGGTACAATTTTTTATTTTCTTACTTTCTGTTTATTAATAACAATTTTTCTTCAAATATGGTCGCAATTTGGGTGGTGAAGAGTGAAAAATTTTCAATTACTTTTATATGTAACCGTCATTAACAATACTTTTTATTTTTCATCACTTACAATCTGATAATTTAATAAAATATTTAAAAATTGTATTGCGAATTTACTATACTAATTCTTTTACTAATGTGCTCGTTATGATTTTACTAAAAAAAAAAAAAAGCTGTTTCGGTTTACTTTATAATATTTTATAAATATAATTAATTATTTTTAGATAAAAATATTACCTTTTCTTTGTTATAATTTTGTCAAGTTCAATTTATCGCACATTAATCTTTTTATTTTATTTTAATTATCACTCATTTGATTTAGGGGCTCTCTCTCTCTCTCTCTCTCTCTCTCTCTCTCTCTCTCTCTCTCTCTCTCTCTCTCTCTCTCTCTCTCTCTCTCTCTCTCTGTGAGAGACTAGCCTGAGTACTCTCTTTAACTCACCCAAGGACATTCTACCAAGAATTCTCTCTCTCTCTAACCTTAGTCTCCTCATGCTTTTCATGTGATACCTAGTTTCAGCAAAGCCTCCTTCAATCAATAAATTCATTGTAAAAATGCCAACCACATCAGATTTGGACCCACTACAATTGCAATACAATTATCTATCAAAATGAAATCTAACGTTCTTTTAAATCTAAAAAATGGATGTGTGTGTGTGTGTGTGTGTGTGTGTGTGTGTGTATAAACACTTACATATTCACACTTCACTTAAAAGAGAGAGAGATAGAGATGAGATCATAGGAGAAATATCTGTTAGGTTCTAAGAATTAGGAACTAATATATTAGAACTTGATTTTGTAATGTTGGCAAACCATGATCAAAACATTTTATTCTTGTTTAGACTTGCTCAAAGTATTTTCTTTTTATGTAAAGTTGGAATCGAGTTGCTGCAGGATTACTGTGTAAATATGCCTGGCTCGATCGATAGAGAATTAGACTCGACCAATCGAAAGTCGTGCAAATTGTTTTCTCTACAGAATTTCCAACTCAACCTAAGCCCGTTTGACGTATAGAGTTTTATGTTTTACTCTAAGTATAAAAGGGAAAACCCTAGCAACGTTTTGAGGTGGCTTTTTATGTTGTGTGTGTGAATCTTCTGTGAGATCTAGAGCTGGTTGCCTTCACACATACTTAGGGTTTCCAAGATTCAAGATTATGTCAAGAACTTGGTGATCATTCAGTTGCAAATTCAAGAGATTAAAGATACACAAGCAGGAGTGCTTGTACTTGCTGGGAATCCAAGAAAGAAGTAGTCGTGGACTCAGAGCTATCATGGGGTCGTGGTAATAAGTTTCCTACTCGAGGTAGCAATAGGATGTCAGTGGTCTCGCTATTGTGTAAACTTCAATTCTTTCATAGTGGATTCAGTTTACCTTGAAGATAGTTAGGTTAAATCCTCCCCAAGTTTTTTACCAGTTTGGTTTTCCTGGATCATCATATCTTTGTGTTATTTATTTTCTGACTTTACATTGATATGATTTGTCTGTGTTAATCTAGATCTGCATAATTTGACTAAGTAATCACTTGGCTAATTAACTAGGTTAATCTAATTATGTTTTAAGGGGTCTAAAAACGTACAATATCCAAAACTAAGGTGGCTGCATGGACAACAGTGGTGGCATCTCTCTCTCATTATTATTATTATTATTTTGTCAATTTCAACATCTCTCTCTTCAACTTAGATGATGATGGGTTGCTTAAGTTATATTTGTAATAATTTGTTAAATTTTTTGGGTTGTGATTTGTTTAAGCTTATCTGATTGGGGGAGAGGGGGATTTTGGAGGGAGAGGCAAAGTTTTATATTTCACAAGAAGTCCATAATATACATATAATTTTTTTTCCCTGCAACTCAAGGACCAGGGCCCCTTCGGGCCCTTGTTAGGCTCCGTACCTACATTTAAATTGATAATATCTTTTGATCTGGTTGAAATCCTTAATTTTATTGATGCCTTGGGTGTTGACTATTTCAAACATTAAACTTTCCTAATCACCTTAGATGATATATGAAATTGAATTCTAGCTAAACCATAGGTTAAAACTCTCTCAAAATAATAATAATAATAATATAGAGACTTAACATTTTAAGAGAAGAGTTTACCTTTAATTTTGTAGTTCATAGGTTGCCTTGGTCATGACCAAGCAATAATAAATTGAAGTAAAAAAAGAAAAAGAAAAAAAAGAAGAGTACTTCGGAAAATTATAAAAACCAAGTATATTGAACACAGTTGGAAACTTGGAAAAGTGCATTGTTCAAGCTAAGTTTGACCAAATCTAAAATTCCTTGGTCAAGCATTTTATTAACGTGCTAGTTTTAATGAGAATGCGCTGTGATTTTATAATCTTATTTTAAGGATAATAGTAAGTTATAGTAATAAATAAAAATGATATAATTCTAGGGTGGGCTATTTCTAGGTTTGATGTTATTGGGCCTGTTGGACCCGGAAGGAACCAAAAAAATACTAATAAACTAATAAAGATGAATTGATCATGGATTTCTTTCCGTTGAATTTTCCTTACTAGGAAAAAAGTTTTCTCGTGCCAAGAAGCAATAGCTTTTTATTTATTTAATTAAGCATGGGCATATCATATGCTACGAAGCAAAACTAAGCACCGGGGATCTAGGACTAGGATGATTAATTAACTACTAGTCTAACCTTTCTTTCTCTAATCTCTTGTAAAATCTTTTGATTTTATCAATAAACTTATTTTTTACCCTAATGGCAGGTAGAAAATACTCAAAATAGATATAATACTCTAATTCTCTACTTATTTTAGCAAATTCTCCTCCTCAGTCACGCCCTAATTTTTGAACCACCAATCACAACACACAATAAAAATTGTAAAAGCAGAAGGGTGGGGGTGTGTGAGCACAAAATATCAAAAATGCAAAAAGATTGTAGTGTGGTTTTGAATTTTTGATATGCTTTTTGGGAGGGTTTTGGCAAAATAATACAAAAATATAAAGTCTTTAGTTTTTTGTCCACGATACAAAATTATCTGGGAAAATATGGCATATTGCCAAAATCAACAACCAATTTCAAGTTGAAAATTAAAATCGGCTAGCAGTGTCGAATTCAATTTATAAAAAAAAAAAAAATTGAAAACACATGCCAATTTCCAAGGGTGGGCTTTTTCTAGGTTTGATTTTATTGGGCCTGTTGGTCTCGGAAGGACCAAATTAATAATAATAATAAAATAAAGATGAATTGATCATAAAAAGTATATATGTATACTTTTTTCTCTCCTCTAGGGTAGGAGCGCTCCCTCTCATTCGTATACGAGGTACTTCCTCTCTTAGTTTATACTAAGGGTTTGTTTTTTCTTTGTTTTTTCGGTGCCAACTCCTTTGGAATCATGGAGGACGATGTGATAAATATTTTGGAAAACATGAAACTGACCACTGACGAGGAAGAGTTTATCTCTATCTCAGATGAAGGACGGAAAGCAGAGATTGAAAGTTGTTCTCTGAGTTTGATTGGGAAGTTTCTCACGTGTAGGTCTTTTAACAAGAGGGCTGCTCAGGGCACTCTTAAACGTGCATGGGGTTTGGAGAATCAGGTACAGGTTGTTGAAGTTGGGGCAAATCTGTTCTAGTTCAAATTTAACTCAAAATTTGACATGAATAGGGTTTTAAAAGGTGGACCATGGAACTTTGATAATCAAGTTTTATTACTTGTCCGTTGGAAATCCGGGATGACTGCTGGTAATGTGAGGTTTGATTTGGCTTCTTGTTGGGTGCAAATCTGGGGGGCGCCGTTTGACATGATCTTTCCGTCGGTTGCCAAGGTGGTGGGTGGATGGTTAGTGGAGGAGGTGGAGACGTGACGAAAGCAGGACATCCTAAACTTCTTTATGCGTGTGAAGGTTGCTCTTCTATTATCTAAGCCTCTTCGGAGAGGGGCGTTTTTAGCCTGTTCGAATGGGCAGAAGTCTTGGGTTACGTTTAAATATGAGCAATTTGCTCTGTTCTGGCATTACTGTGGCTTGCTTGGGCATGATCTTAGGCATTGTGATCAATATTTTGGTGCAACTAAGAATGGTGAGGAGGTAGAATGTCAATACGAGGACTGGATGAAGGCAACTAGTACTCGAGCACGGTCACCAAATAGTCGAGGAAGGTATCGGGGTGAGGCTGAACATGCTATTGAGGGTGAGACTATTCGTTCACAGCAAGGGAGTGGTAGGGTACCGGATGAGGATGATGGCGGTGGTGGGGATGCAGTTGCTAGGGTTAGCACAGCTACACAGGTTGCTGGTACGAATGAGAATCACGGGATTATTCCAGAAGTTTCGTTGCCAAATCCCGAGTTTCAGGGAAAGAAGATTATGGAGATGGAAGGGCTGGATGGGCTTATGTCAGGTGGAGATGATCTAAGCCCAAGTATGAATGGGCTAGGGGTTGTCATTGGGCCTATGAATTAGATTGAAGCTAATGGGCCTCAAAGAGTAGAGAAACAAAGCAGATGGACAAGGCTTACATGTATGGATCTTGGCCTTGTGGATTTATTAAAAGAGGGGGCTAAGTCTATCTTAGGGAAGAAAGGCTGTCAGGGAATGCAGTAGGATTTGTTTGACAAAGGTGATGTGCAGGCAGAGAAGAAAGCTAAGTCTGGGGATGGTTCTGAATCATTTGAAGCGGCGAGGGTGTTGCAACACCCTTGCTGAGAGCAATGAGGATTTTGAGTTGGAACTGCCAAGGGCTTGGGAACCTTTGGACAGTTCAAAGCCTTCACAAATTAGTGAGGGAACAAGCTCCCGATGTATGTTTCTTAATGGAAACAAGGTTGGATCGAAGTGGTTTTGAGAAGCATTGTGGTGATGTACCTTTTAAAAATAAGTTGATAGTGAAAAAGCCAAATTCGGGTGGAGGATTGGCCTTACTGTGGAAGGAGAAGGTGAATTTGGACGTGATTAATTTTTATTGACAATCATATTTTGGCTAAGGTGGTGGAAAACGATAGTTTTGTGTGGCATCTTACAGGATTTTATGGGTGGCCTGAGGCATATGAAAAGCGGAAGTCGTGGGCACTTTTATCTCATTTAAGGACTCTTGTTGAGGGTCCTTGGTGTTGCATTGGAGATTTCAATCCTATTCTTCATGCATCAGAGAAACAGAGTGCCAATGCACCTTATTTTAATCAGATGGAGGATTTTCGGGTTGCCTTGAAAAATTGTGAGTTGAAAGATTTGGGTTTTATTGGACATAAGTTCACTTGGACAAATAGGCGGCCAGGTTCAGTTCATACAAAACAAAGGTTGGATAGAGCTACAGTTAACAGAGGATGGATTGAAAAGTTTCCTGCCAGCTTGGTTTCCCATTTGTTCAGCCATGCTTCTGATCACATTCCTATTCTTTTAACAACCATGAATGATAGGCGGCTTAGGGGTAGGGGGGCTAGTGGTTTCAAGTTTGAGGAGTGCTGGTTATTATGGGATGATTGTGAGGAGGCTGTGCTTAAGGCTTGGACAAAAGGGGAGTAGGGTAGCTTAGGTTTGAGTGGTTTGAGGGACCAAATCCAAATTTGTGGGGTTGATTTGTATGCATGGGGTTCGTCTAAAACTAAACCCGTCGCAGAGGGGATTAAAAGATTACAAAAGAAGTTGGAACTTTTGAATGCTAGTGAGATGACTAAGGAAAGCAGGAATGAATTCCTTTTACTAAGCAAATAGTTGGATGACTTATTGCTTAAGCAAGAGATTTTTTGGCATCAAAGGTCCCGGGTGTCATGGTTAAAGTATGGAGACAGGAATACTAATTTTTTTCACTCCAAGGCTTCCCAACGAAGGCATAGGAACTTTATTGAGGGAATTAAGAATTCTAATGAGGATTGGGTGGAGGAGGTGGAAGAGGTAGCGGATGTAGCTTTTGATTATTTCATGAATATTTTTAAAGCAAGTACTTGTGACAGAATGGAGGAATGCCTTAATGCAGTTCACTGGAGGTTGACTGATGATATTTTGGAGGTGCTGTCTAGGCCATACAGTAGTGAAGGAGTTAGAGCAGCGTTGTTTCAGATGGGACCAACAAAGGCTCCTAGACCCGATGGTATGAATGCCCTCTTCTATCAAAATTTTTGGCATATTGTTGGTAATGGGGTGACTGATGTTGTGTTAGATTTTTTACATACTATTCATATGGTGCCTACTATTAATTATACTCATATAGTTTTGATTCCTAAAGTAAAGAAACCGGAGAAAATGTCAGATTTTAGACCTATTAGCCTATGCAACATGATTTATAAAATTATTTCTAAAGTTCTGGCGAATAGGTTGAAATTGATCTTGCCACAATTAATTTCCCCTACCCAAAGTGCTTTTGTACTTGGATGCCTTATCACCGATAATGTGCTAGTTGCCTATGAGACCTTGCATGCCATGCATATTAGAAAGAAGGGGGCTTTAGCCCTTAAACTGGATGTCAGTAAGGCCTATGATAGGGTGGAGTGGGGCTTCCTAAAAGGCATGGTGATTAAGTTGGGGTTTCCGGAGGTTTGGGTGGATAGGGTTATGAGTTGTGTCTCTACACCTTCCTTCTCTGTCTGAATCAATGGTAAAGCTTTTGGGAATATAACCCCAACTAGAGGTATAAGCCAAAGAGATCCTTTGTCCCCTTATCTATTTCTGATATGTGCTGAAGGTTTACTTCGCTCCTTGCTAGAGCAGAGATTAAAGGGAGGATACATGGAGTGGCTTTGTGTAGAAATGCTCCATCTATTACTAATTTGCTATTTGCTGATGATTCTTTGATCTTTTGTCAAGCTAATAATGATGAAGTGCAGGTGGTTTCTTATACCCTACAGCTATATGCTAAAGCTTCGGGCTAATGCATAAATCTTAAGAAGTCTTCTGCTTATTTCAGTAGTAATGTGTCTGTGGAGCAGAAAGCATGGATAATTGACAAATTAAAGGTTAAGAAAGTGAAGAAATTTGATACTTATTTGGGGCTGCCTACTTTGGTAGGACGAAGAAAATATGAGACTTTTGCTTTCCTTAAGGAAAGGATTTGGAGAAAGCTGTAGGGTTGGAAGGGAAAGTTGCTTTCTAAGGCTGACAAGGAGGTTTTTATAAAAGCAGTGGCTCAATCCATCCCCACATATACAATGGAGGTTTTTCAGTTACCTGGGAAATTATGTGATGAGTTGGACGCTATGTGTGCTAGATTTTGGTGGGGACAAGTTGGGGAAGAAAGGAAAATACACTAGAAAAATTGGGGTTTTTTAACGCTACCAAAGAAAGAGGGTGGAATGGGTTTCAGAGATTTAAGATCATTTAATCTAGCCATGTTAGCTAAACAAGGTTGGAGGTTGTTACAGGATAAAAGCTCTTTGTTATACAGCTATTTTAAAGCCAAATATTTCCCACGGTGTGATTTCCTTGAAGCAACTGATTGCCAAAATAGTTCCTATGTCTGGAAAAGTTTGTTAGCGGTTCAACCAATTTTGAGGAAAGGGTGCTTTTGGAGAGTAGGTAATGGGGCCTCAATTTGTGTGCTTAAGGATTGCTGGCTGCCAAACCATCCAACAACAACAAAAAAAACCTTTTCAGCCGGAGGAGGAGATTTGGGAATGGAGAGTCTCTGATTTAGTTGTCTGGCAGCTTCATCAGTGGGATAAAGAAAGAGTTATGGCCATGTTTCACCCGTTTAATGCGAATACTATACTTCACGTCCCTTTGAGTAGGTGAGTTGTACAAGATGTGTTGGTATGGTCATTTGCAAAGAAGGGCAGATATATAGTCCGGTCTGGATATTTTGTGGCAAAGCAATTAAGGAAGGATGAGTTAAATGATGGGGAGTTGTTTGAGTATAGAGCATTTGGGTCACTTTGGTCACGACTATGGAAAGCTGCCGTTCCAAACAAGGTCAAAATTTTTTCATGGAGGGCTTGTCTTAATATTTTGCCCACACAGGATAATCTCATTCGAAGAAGAGTGGTGGAGAGTGCACGTTGTTGCTTTTGTCAGAAAGAGACCGAATCAGTTCTGCATGTTCTTTGGAGTTGTGGGGCGGCACAAGATGTTTGGGCTGGGAGTTTAGGTAGACTTCAAAAATCTTGTACTGAACAGAATGATTTTTTTACAGCTGGTCACAGGTCTTATGGAGAAGCTTTCATCGGAGGAATGGAATCTGTTTTGGATTATTTGTTGGTAGATATGGCATCAGAGGAACATGGTCATGCGTGGTGGTGTATTCCAGCATCCTTCAAGATCGGCCCAGCATGCAGTGGATTATTTGAGGGAGTATATGGATGCACAAGATTATTTGAGTGTGCCAGATCCGATTCATGTCCCAGCACAGCAGACATGGCAGCCTCCACCGGGGTTGTTATTTAAGCTGAACTTCGATGGTGCTTGTTTGATGATGGTGCTGAATCGGGTTGTGGGGCTGTGATCAGGAATGAAAAGGGTGAAGTCATGGCTGCTATAGCTGTGAGGGGAGGTGCTGTGCGTGACAGTGAGGAGGTGGAAGTGATGGTTTGTCATAAAGCACTTGAGTTTGCCATTGATGCGGGCTTCACAGAGATAATTCTGGAGGGTGATAATGCTATGGTGATGAAGACGATTTCTCAGGCTCAACCAGACCAGTCATGACTTGGTTTAATTTACGAAGACATCTGGTGCTTGGCTGTGGGTTTTAGGTCCATTTCATTTAATTGTGTTAGGTGCAGTGCAAATACTGTTGCTCATGCTTTGGCTAGATTTGCTAGATTAATTGATAATGAAATTATTTGGATGAAGGAGGATCCTCTGCCAGCGGTGGATGCGTTGTATTTGGATTCTAGTTTGCTAAATTAATGAAATTGATTGGTTCCGGCTTAAAAAAAAAAAAGAAGAAGAAAGAATTGATCATGGATTTCGGTTGAATTTTTATTTCATTTTAATGTATAAGAAGTTTTCTCAAGCCAAGAAGCAATAGCAAAATGGACAAGAATGATTTTTTCAACACTATTATCCAGCTGGACCAGCTTGTCGGAACTTTACAAACATAATTAGATATCAATATTTAAGGACCATTTATAAGGTTTGTTTTTTTTTTTGGTTAACATTATCTTGACTTCCCTTTAAATAAATTAAAAAAAAAAAAAAAAAAAAACATTATCTTGACTTAAAATTTTAACGCAGACATGAATCTATTGGATGCATGTTTGCCTCACAAAGCTGCTTAAAAACCTAAGCAATGACGACTTTTATGTTACAGAAGAAGTATCCATTTGGATACGGATGAAAACTCACGCGTCTGTATTTTTGTATTTTTTTACCAACGCCTCTTGCACGGTTCATGGGACATGAACAGTGCATTAAGGCAAATGAACAGTGTTTGGGGGAGTGAACAGTAACCCGAAAATTATTTTTTTATTGTTTTCAACAATAAGTTTTCAGTTTTCAGTAAAATAAGTGGTATCCAAACATACCTGAAGATTATTATATAATTAAGCATGGGTGTGCTATGAAGTAGAAAAGCACTGGGGATCTAGGATTGTATATACTCCAATCATCCCAAGTCAAGAGAGAGAAGAAAATGCCCCTTTTTTTTTGGGGTGGGGTGGGGTGGGGGGGGGGGGATTTTATAAGGAAAAACTAGTGGGGCTTGGGTGTTTTCTTCGTAGACAAAGTTTAGTTACAAATTGGTTGTAACCTAATTTAACCATTGGATTGCATGTTCTTTACGCTCTTAATATACATGCCAAATTTTGTTCTAATTAGATATTATTTACTATATGATTTATAAAATTATATTTTATGCATAATTTTAAACTACAAAAACTTGCAATTTAAACAACTTGTTAATGAAAAATTTATTGATCTTTAATTTTTTAGAAACTTTTCAAGTATGAAGGATATAAGAAGAAAATGTAATCCAACGGTGGATTTGTTAAAATTCACTTTCAATAAAAAAAATATTGAGTAAGGTTATAGCCTTAAGACTACAACCAATTTTGTAACTAAACTTTGTCATTTCTCCCCAATTTGAAGAAAAAATAGAATAGAAGAGTAGTTGCAATCAAATGGTTGAATTAACCCCTTCTCTCACATTTTCCTAGTCATGATACAACTGCTGCTTCTCTTTTTGTTTGGTTCTTTTTAAACTGGGCATTTTGCTCTTCTTCTTCTTCTTCTTCTTTTTTTTTTTTTTACTGGGCATGATTTTTCTTTTTAATAAACTTAGGCGATTGTCTTTTTCTTTTTTTGGTTGTTTGTCTTCATTTTTTTTTTTTTAATTTGGCATCATTTTTTAATAAGGGTATATGCGTAAATTTATAAAACCTCTATTTTCTATTCTTTTATTTTTCTTTTCAACCAAACAAAGAAAATTTTCATCCCTCCACTTTTCCACCTCCAAGCAAACACAAATCAAGGAACCTAAAATTTTTATCTTCACACTTTTCTATTTTTCCAACTAAACAAAGCCTTAGCCCTAATGGCAACCGGTCTAAAATACTAGTTATAATAGTCTATACTACTTAGTTTAGCAAATTCTCTTCAAGCTCTAATTTTTAAACTATCATTTACAACACACAAATAACACAATAAGATGAAAATAAAGGAAATTTGCATCGTAGCCGAGTTTTTTTTTTTCTTTTTTATTTTTTTAATATTTGGTATGATTTTTCTATTGGTAATATAGATTTACTAGTCGCTAACCCGTGCGATGTATGAGAATAGCTACTGAATGAGTTTCAAGAAGAAAAAGAAAGCTATTATTTTTGAGTTGGATTAGTAAGCAAACATGCATGAAATTAAAAAAAAAAAAAAAAGATATTGAAAGAAATAGCACAAAGTTTTATTAACTAGTCAAAAGAAAGCAATATTGTTTTATTTATTCGTTTTTTTGTGGGAAGGAATAAGAGACAAAATGTTGCATTTCTAGTATAGTTTGTGTTGTATATACATGTATATATAAAATAAGTTGTAATATATATACCAATAGGTGGCTAATGAAAGTTTATAATTGATGATGCTGAAAAATCGTCAGTAAGCCACACAGTCCTCACGTGCTCTTGACAAGAGCCTGCACAACACAAAAGCTGAAGACCTTAAGAGAAGTACCGGTGTGGTACCAGCCAAATACCCTCTGACGGTCAAGTTAGAGAATTCTCTTGTTCATAACTCTAGAGTACCAGAGCTGAGGTGAATTATGCGTACCTTGGTTTTTGAGGGTATTGGGACTTTTATAGTAGTAGAGGGTTAACCTCTCTTTCTTGTGCTAGAAGTCTTTTCCTTATAGGAATCCTCATGAGCGTATATTGCGGAATCCTTTCCTTGTAGGAAACCAACACTAAGCGTGGGATACAAGACATTTCCTTATATACTCGTGCGTGGTGATCAAGACAAACCACATTAGGTTTGTTAGCTTCGCCTACTCCCTTCAGCTTTATTAGCGTCGACTACCCATCTTCATTGCTTAAGGTCAACTCATCGGCTATGTGGTGAGCTTCGTGGACTCCCTAACATTGTCACTTACTAATAGATCCCGACGGAGGTTTGCTTACCCTCTTCAGCTTGTTCTCATCAACTTCCTCTCATGTTTACTGTCTTTAGCTTACTATCTTCAGCTTACTCTTCAGCTTACTGCCTTCAGCTTATTGTCTTCAGCTTACTGTCTTCAGCTTACTGCCTTCAGCTTATTGCCTTTAGCTTACTCTTCAGCTTACTGCCTTCAGCTTACTCTTCAGCTTAGTGCCTTTAGCTTACTTTTCAGCTTGTTCTTCAGCTTTTCATTCCGTCCAAGTGTAGATGCCATCAGGTCGTAATATGAAGTCGTCAGCTTAACGGCTTCATCTTGTGTGTAGTCGTCAGCTTAGAGACTGACAGCTTCATCTTGCATGAAGTCTTCAGCTTAGAGACTAACGACTTCATCTTGCGTGATGTCTTCAGTATGCATAATAGAGCTGACGGGTATTTGGAGATCAACAACTTTTATTATTTTAATTAAAAATTCCCCTTATTAGTTGGCCCCCACTCCATAACCTCGTTAGCTTTAGCTGACGGGTTATGGAGTTAACATCGTCAGAAAGGTCACTCATGTGTGACGCCTCGAGCCGCCTTTATTAAATGCTTGAGCATGTGGCGCGAACTGATCAGTTCCGTTTCTGGACGAGCCTCTACAGTCAACACCCGTGGACGACACTATTTTTGAGGAAGGTGACAATCTTACCAAGTCTGTGGCAAACCTAAAAGATGATAGCGTCGTCCTTGCCCAGCTTGTTGTGAACCAGCCCGTCATCTGTTTGACTCCGTCGGCAAACCCTCATGCTGAAGACCCTAAATGCTGAAGACCCTTCTGCTCCAAGCGTCCAGGCCCTTCTTACAAAGGGTGATGAAAAGCCTTAAGACCCCCTGGCTTCATGAATTTAAGCTTTTTTCTTGCTTTATTGGAAACGTAAGCTAATTTCAAACAATATTTGACGCCCACTTGTTTTTGGGCTTTTGCTTGTAAAAACATCACTTTATTTGTAGTATTTTACACCCGTTACTTTTTATTTGGCATGTGTGTTTATCCTTGGCATTTGTATATATGTTAGGATACGTTCGTACTTGGTAATTTAAGGCGAATCCATCCACTTAAGGTGTCTTTTGGACACGTCTTCTTTAACGGTTTCAAACCATCTTCTTCTTTGAACGCGTCCTTTTTGTGGATTGGTGGATTTGTTCACGAATCCGTCCATTTATGGATAATGGTGTCAGCTTGCTTTTACTTGATGGACTCGTCCACTTGCGGAACAAGTCATACATTTGTCCACTTTGTGGATAAGTTCATTCACTTTTGAGGGGTCGTCCGCTTTGTGGACTTAGGTTCGTCTACTTCGTAGACTTGGTAACATGCCCGTCCACTTTGTGAACTTAGGCTGATTTACTTTATAGACTTTGGTCAAGTTTGTGGATTTATATTAAACTCGTCTACTTTGTAGACTTGGCAATAGGCCCGTCCACTTTGTGTACTTACGCTTGTCTACTTTGTAGACTTGGTAATAAATTTGTCCACTTTGTGGACTTAGCAGTAGACTCAATGATAAACTCGTCCACTTTGTGGACTTAATAATTTTTCATTCTCTTAGGGTGAGGTCGTCCACTTTGGACTCATCAATGTTGTCTACTTTATGGATTTAATAGAGTCATCCACTTTGTAGACTTATTGAGGTGACTAAATGTTGGTACCTCGTCACCATTTTGGTCGTCTACTTGTAGGTGACTTAGTATGGTGATCATCTACCCATAGTCGACTTCGGTCATGCGTCTACCCGTAGGTGACTTAACGTAGTGATTGTTCACCTATAGGTGACTTTGGCCATGCGTCTACCCGTAAGTTGTTTAGCGTAGTGACCGTCCACCCGTAGGCGACTTTAGCCATGTGTCTACCCGTAGGTGACTTAGCGTAGTGACCGTTCACCCGTAGGCGACTTTGGCCATGTCTAAATAAACTCCTCTTATTATAATAAACCATGCATTCATAGAAAAAGTAGTTCTTAAAAAGAAAACAAAGACCTGCCCTTTGGGCTTTAAAAGAGTTATTGTAGCAAAAACTAAAATAGAAAAACTGAAGAGTATAACTAAAATTCACTAAGATAAACTAAAAATAAAGGGGTGTTGCTCTTTATGCCATTCTTTTTACTGGTAGTAATTTCGTAGGTGCTTGGTGTTCCACGGGTGGTGTAGCTTCTGTCCCTCCAGCGTTTATAGTTCTTGCCATCTTCTACCTTCTATCATGTCGCGTATCCTCCTGCCTTTCTCTGTTCTCTCGAGTTAGAAGCGCGTCTTTAGCATTCATGTACTTGGTTGCCCTGTAAAGCACGTCCGACACAGTCTTTGGGTCGTTCTTGTATAGTGAAAATAAGAACTTACGCTTTCGTAGCCCATTTGTGAAAGCAGCTACAAGTATCTTGTTATCAGCTTCATCGATTGAAAGCGCCTCTTTGTTAAAGCATGCTATGTAAGACGTTAGCATCTCATCTTCCCGTTGCTTGATGCTTATCAAGCATGCTGTAGACTTTTTATTCCTATGTCCCCCGATGAAGTGCGAAGCAAATTGGGCTTTTAGCTCCTTGAAAGTACTGATGGAGTTAGGCGTCAGCCTGCTAAACCATATCCTTGCAGGACCTTTCAGCGTAGTGGGGAAAGCTCTGCACATGATCTCGTCGGGTACCCCCTGAAGGTGCATCAAGGTCTTGAAGGACTCCAAATTATCTAGAGGGTCTTTGTTTCCGTCGTAGTTTTCCACCTGCGGCATATGGAACTTTGGCGAAAGGGGGAAGAAGTTGACGGAGGTGGTGAAAGGCGAATTGGTTCGATGGACCAAATCGTCGAGGTCGCTGGACACCCATCCTTTGAGCGCATTCATCATAAGGTACATCCTTTCCTTCATCATCTGCATCTCTGCAACCAAGTAAGGGGGTGCTGTATCTAAGCCGAAGGGACGATTGGTATCCTTTTGTTCTTGTCGGCCTGGGGCGTTGCTGCCTTCAGGTCTTTCCTGGTTCCTTCTTTCAGCCCTGGTTCCTTCTTGATCATCTCTTTGGTTATTCGATGTTGCATTCTTCTGGCGTAACTGTTCTTCCAGGTCGTGGTTTTGTTTGGTGAGGCGTTCCACGACAGCGGCGAGAGTTTGAACTTGTCTCTCGAGGGCAGTCGTGGGTGGTTCCTCTTCTCAAACGTCGTTAGTGGTTGCCATCGAGCGAGTGAGCACCATGCAACTCTTTTGTTCGGGAAACTACAGTATGGCTTACAGATCGCAACAAAACGTTTCCCACAGACGGCGCCAACTGATGATGTCAAAAAATCGTCAGTAAGCCACACAGTCCTCACGTGCTCCTAACAAGAGTTTGCACAACACAAAAGCTGAAGACTTTAAGAGGAGTACCGGTGTGGTATCGGCCAAATACCCTCCGACGGTCAAGTTAGAGAATTCTTTTGTTCATAACTCTAGAGTATCAGAGCTGAGGTGAATTATGCGTACCTTGGTTTGTGAGGGTATTAAGGCTTTTATAGTAGTAGAGAGTTGACATCTCTTTCTTGTGTTAGAAGTCTTTTCCTTATAGGAATCCTTATGAGCATATATTGCGGAATCCTTTATTTGTAGAAGACTGACACAAAATGTGGGATACAAGACATTTCCTTATATACTCGTGCGTGGTGATCAAGACAAACCACGTTAGGGTCGTCAGCTTCGCCTACTTCCTTCAGCTTTATTAGTGTCGGCTACCCATCTTCATTGCTTAAGGTCAACTCGTCGGCTATGCGGTGAGCTTCGTGGTCTCCCTAACATTGTCACTTACTAATGGATCCTGATGGAGGTTTGCTTACCCTCTTCAGCTTGTTCTCATCAGCTTCCTCTTATGCTTACTGTCTTCAGCTTACTGTCTTCAGCTTACTATCTTCAGATTACTATTCAGCTTACTATCTTCAGCTTACTACCTTCAGCTTACTGCCTTCAGCTTACTCTTTAGCTTACTATCTTCAGCTTACTACCTTTAGCTTACTTTTCAGCTTATTGCCTTCAACTTACTCTTCAGCTTGTTCTTCAGCTTTTCATTCCGTCCGGGTGTAGATGCCATCAGGTCGTAAGATGAAGTCGTCAGCTTAACGGCTTCATCTTGTGTGTAGTCGTCAGCTTAGAGACTGACAGCTTCATCTTGCGTGAAGTCTTCAGCTTAGAGACTAACGGCTTCATCTTGCGTGATGTCTTCAGTATGCATAATAGAGCTGACGGGTCTTTCATCTTTGGAGATCAACAACTTTTATTTTTCCAACTAAAAATTCCCCTTATCAATAACCCTTCAAATTTGATATACCAAAAGGTGTCTATTGAAAAGTTATAACCCTTCATATTGGATATATTTAAAAATGCCTATTAACCGAAAAAGTGTCTATTGAATGAAAAAAGTGTCTATTGACTGAAAAGGTGCCTATTGAATGAAAATGTATCTATTGACCAACAATGTGCCTACTAAACGAAAAGGTGCATATTGACCGAAAAATTCGTGTATTGAATGAAAATGTGCCTATTAATCGAAAATGTATTTGTTGAATGAAAAAGTGTCTATTGATCAAAAATGTGCCTATTGAAAAATGAAAAGGCACAATAGTTTAGTTTTATTTTTTTATTTTTTAAATGTATACATGGTATTAATTTATGTAGTCACATGACACAATAAGAAGGGGTCAACAAAAAATCAAACGTTTCGGTTTTATATTATATATAGATGGGCAAGACTTAGATACAGTACTAAAGTGCTATTTCTTATATTTCTTTCTTAAGATTCTGTCATGTGGATTTTTTCTCATAAGATGGAAGTGTATTTTTTAGTTAAGTGGCCGCATGACTGAATCTTAAAAGAGGAACGTAAGGAACCGCACCTAAGGTATTGTACCTAAGTTTTGTCCATATATAGATATTGATGTGATGGTAATTTTATCACATTAATTTTCTAGGAACTCATGTCATATATTATGTAATAATTTCAAACTTATATATATATATATATATATACATATTGTTTTTTGTATGATACCTTTATTAATATGGACCAATCTTATTTTAAGTTCCGCTACATCATATGATAACTCTTATTTATTTATTTATTTATTTTTTATCAATTTGAACATAAAATAATAGGGTTACACACAAAATAGTAACTTTAATTTTTTAATGAAACAAGACTATAACTTTGTAATATTTGCTAATTGTACAAGTCATATTAAATAATAACTCTAACATCAAATAATAACACCAAACGAGAGAAGATGAACTCTACCATAAGTATTATATTTCAAAAATCATTATAAGGAATCACCACATTTGGTCCAAATGGTACCTCCCTAGGTACTTAAAAGGGGGAGGGAGTATGGGCAGTAATAGCCTAATAGGATCATTTCTTATATTAAAAAAAAAAAATAAAATAAAAATTATGAGGTACAATAGAAGGACTCGAAAATAAACCATTTTCCTTTTGGAAGTTGCAAATCATTTGCCACCCAATATGTCTCAATCAAGTAGAACACCTCCTTTATTTAATTTTTATTAGTCATTTGACTAAAAAAAAGTAAAACAAAAGAAAATGAAAAAGACAGCATTTTTTTCCCCCTAAATGACAAGTGTTAAATATATTAGCAACACGATGTGTTATACCATGTTATATATGCTAAAATGGATGCCGAAAGGGAAATATAGAATAGGAATATCGAGAATACAAGGGTTACATGTTTCAACCTTGTAGGCCTATGTCCACGGATGAATCTCTTAAGGGCTACATCTTTATTATGTTGTGTTATACCATGTTATATATGCTAGAGTGGATGCGGAAGGGGAAGCATAAAATAGGAACACTGAGAATACAAGGGTTACGTGTTTCAACCTTGTAGGCCTACGTTCACAAAGGAATCCCTTAAGTGCTACATCTTTATTATGTAAAAGTGTAGTACAATAATCTGTGTTACAATGAACCATAACATGAGTATATATAGGTGACTAAACCCTAGACTACTAGTACAAGTAGGAGTGGGCTTGTACCTATTACATTGGGCTAATATGTCTAATATATCTCTAACACCCTTCCTCAAACTCAAGACAGAAGTTTGATGAAAGCTTGATGTCGGATAAATATGAGAAGATCTCTTAAAGATGCCTTAAAGAATGTCTTTGAATAAACCACGGTGAATAATGTGCCAATTGATCGATTTCGGAGTTTCAAATGAAGAAACAGAGTCCAAAATAGGAATCTACACAAAAAAAACTAAGCAAAATAGGCAATTTCGAAAAATTTGACTTTTGGTCAATGGTCATTGGAGAAAGTCAAAGTCAAAGTCAACGGTCAATGGACAGTCAAAGTCAATGGTCAGGCAACAGTGCATCGGTCAGCGGGATCCGGGTCGAATTCGAGTTTCTGGGTCAATTCCGGTTCGGGTCACAAATCGGGCTACAATATTGTTGATGTCATCTGATGACATGTCGCTGACGTGTTCTAGATGGACTGAGTGACGTCATCGAATGACATCATGAAGACATCAACAGAAATCTTTTGGCGCATGTGGCGTGTGTGAGACCCAAGAGGCACGTGTTTCATCGGAAGAGGGCTAGATTCTCGGGTTTCGTAGATGGGCGGACAACAAGCTCTACATGGTGGCGCGTGTGACCAGAATTCGATCAGAGAGTTGAGAATCCTTGGCGGCGCATGTGAGGAGGGCCGAAGCCTGTGTTTGCGCATGGAGGTGCGTGTAGTTGTCGATGAGGATAGATTTCTTGAGTTTTGGTCGTAGTAGGCCGTTGAGCATGTTTGTGTGGTTGGTTTCATCAAGTAAAGCCTTGATTTGAACAAATCTGTGATTGGAGGGGCACGACTTGCTTGGCTCATGGATCTTAGGGTCTGTTTGGATACCATTTATTTGCTGAAACTGAAAACTTATTACTGAAAATATTGTAGATAAGGGTAACAGTCAGCTGAAACAGTACAGCAAGACACATGAATAGTACGAAAAAGTGCAGTGGGGCCCATGAATAGTAGCAAAAATAAGTTAAATCGTAAAATCATTTTAATTTTTCATTGGTATCCAAACACACACTTAGACACGGGTGTGAGCGATGGTGGCTGCATGAATCCGTGGAGTCTAGATCCGGGAGGCAACAAGGCAAGCGACTATGATGGAGGGTTGATCTGTGTTGTTGTGCACGTGAGAAATTTCTTTGTTGTGTAGAAATGTTTGTTTGATGCCAAGAATGAAGTTTGACTTTGATACCATATTAAATATATTAGCAACGCGATATGTTATATCATGTTATATATGCTAGAGTGGATGCGAAAGGAGAAACATAAAATAGGAACACCGAAAACACATGGGTTACGTGGTTCAGCATTGTTGGTTTACGTCCATGGAGGAATCCCTTAAGGGCTACATCTTTATTATGTAAAAGTATAGTACAATAACCTGCGTTACAATAAACCATAACATGAGTATATATAAGCGACTAAATCCTAGACAACTAGTATAGGTAGGGATGAGCTTGAGTCTATTACATTGGGCTAATATGTCTAAAATATCTCTAACATCAAATAATAACTCTAACATCAAATAATAATACCAAACGAGAAAAGGTGAACTCTACCATAAGTATTATATTTCAAAAAACATTATAAGGAATCACCACATTTGGTCCAAATGGTACCTTCCTAGGTACTTAAAAGGGGGAGGGAGTATGGGTAGTAATAGCCTAATTGGATCATTTCTTATATTAAAAGGAAAAAAAAAAAAAAATTATAAGATACAATAGAAGGACTCGAAAATAAACCATTTTCCTTTTGGAAGTTGCAAATCATTTGCCGGCCGCCCAATATGTCTCAATCAAGTAGAACACCTCCTTTATTTAATTTTTATTAGTCATTTGACTAAAAAAAAGTAAAACAAAAGAAAACGAAAAAGAAAGCAAATTTTTTTTTCTTTGAATGGTGGGGACCAAAAAAAGAAAAGAAAAAGAAGGTGTTGTCTTGTTGTTTGATTAATCACCCTTTCTTTTCCCAGAAAATTCTTCAGGCTCTAAGATATTAATTTAACATAACACATCATTTTCCTTCTCTAAGTAGCAAATGATTAATCTAGACCTATTATATATCTTCAGTTCTTCACCAATCAAGCATGAACAGAAGCGCCCCACCTCATCTCCGGTCCCAACTGGTCAAAGTCAAGAGCAACCCTCATAGCCGCAAGAATTATTATTATTATTATTATTATTATTATTATTTTATACAAGATAAAATTTTTACTCTAACTTAATCTAAGTGTATATATGGATGACAATTTTGTCCTGCCCCGCATAACCCGCCTCTCCTCACTTTACCCCGAGCGGGTTTTCCCCACCCCGCAAAGGTAATGGGGCGGGGATGGGGCAAAATTTTAGCCTCGTATCACGGGGTGGGGCGGGGATGGGTTTAGACTTTTTAGACCCACCTCGTCCCGCCTTTCCCCATCCCCACCTCGTTCGCGTTGCTAAAGATTATAATTGTAAATTTTTCATACCCTAAAACCCTATTATTTAAACAAATATATCAATATTAGCTTGTTTTATTCTACCTAATGTGGTTCTCTGCCTTTATTTTGTTATGTGTTATACTATGAGTTTTTGTGTGTGTGTGTGTGTGTGTGTGTCTTGTTAAATGCTTGGATATATTATTCAAAAATTTTTCTAAAAATTGATTTAATTTGATGGGATAAATTTAGTTGTAATTTCAAGTATATTTTTTATTAATGAAATAGGTTTCATAAAAAAAAATTGTACTAATTGTAAGGTAAATTAACAAAAAGTAGAGTTTTATGGGGCGAGGCAGGGCAGGGCTTCACAAGGCCCTAAGGGGCGGGGATGGGGTGAGAACGTTTTCCCCATCATGCGAGGGGGGGGTGGGGATAGGACAAGACAAAACCAAGTGGGGCAGGGACAAAGACCCCATCCTTCGGCCCCGCCCTGCCCCATTAGCATCCCTAAGTGTATATGTATGTGAAACTATCTACTGAAAACTTGAACCTCAGCTTTTACCCCCCACACCCCACAAGCACTTATACTTGTGAAGTAACCACTGCACCAAGGGTGTGCAGTGGTCATAGCCGCAAGAACTTGCATGACCTATTCTGCACTCAGCCGCTTTATTTATTAGAAACAAACCTTTCATAATTTCATTTAATTACTATAATTTCTAGGTACTGTTTCTAAAAAAATATATATTTATAGGTAGTGCATGCATGCACCGAAGTCCAAAGTCCAAATTCCAAAAGCATATCAAAATAATTTACTCATTAGCAGAAACGTGACAGGCCATAAAGCAATTCTGGTGAAGGGGAAGCCTCATATTTTATAATATATACTAATATTTAATCTTAATTTAGCAAATATAATATACATTCACTACAAATATATTCTAATGAATGTTTTAGACCAACACATGACTTTAATACTATGAGGAATCCAAGCATGAAGGAAATGAGTGAATTTATCAACCATATTCATATTCTATTATTCTGTCTACTTTTCAAAGGCAGTAGGATCTAAGACATAATTTTTCCTTTCAGTAACTTTTCATCTTTTATTAATTGAAAAAGTAAAAATGATACATGCATCTTAGCGTTATGGTAAAGTAATTCATAATCGTTTCATAAGATAATTCATAATTGTTATCATTATGAATGTACGTTTATATATAAATAGCAATAAAAGAACTCTAATTCTTGCACAATCATGTTTAAGTTATATATGTTGCTATAGTGGAGATGTAAATTTAGATGTTCCTGTAACAATATGCAAAGTTTTAAATAGCGATTCATGATGGGATGTATGGTTGATTTTTCACTTTTTTAAGGAAGCCATGATCTATTTTGTATTTCATCCTGTTTTTATAGTGATGCATAATGCTAAACTCCATCCATGTGTAAAAAAAAAGGAAGATTATTAATTAATGTTTTATTTAGATAGAAGTATTTTAAAAGATTCCTCTAAAAAAATAAAAGTATTTTAAAAGAAGACATTAAAATTAAATTTTCAGTTTAATTGGCTGGAATAAAATACAAAAATTAATTTTTTATTGATAAATTTATGAATGAATTTAAGTTCAATATATAAATAGGAATAAATGTTATTTCAAATTCTCTAATACAAATGTTTTTGTATAAAAACCTCAAAATCCATATAAAAATATATATATTCTTAATTGTTCTTTAGATAATACAAATGGCCAAAACATTATCCTTTCCATTTCACTTGAAACGGAAGATTGCCACATTATTTAAAATTTTGAATCATGTGACAATATTTCATCTCTAAATTTATAATATATAATTTGAAGTATGAAATGGACTCTATCCATTTCATATGAAATGAGAGGATATTTATCCCTTTTCAAAACTCTTGAATCTAAACTATGACATCCAAATATATATATATATATATATACTAGCCTCTGAGCACGCATGTAAACGCGTGCTCAGAGGCTCTTCTATTTTTTTAGGTAAAGATTAATAATTTGCATCTATTATAATACAGAAATATATATTTTTATTTTTCAAACAAATAAAAAGGATAAACTTTATAGATAAGCAGTAACTGTAATTTCTTTTTTAAATTTGAAGGGTCCTAAATTTTAGGAATTCTCTTTTTGAATTCAAAATGAAATTTGTTATTTGACATTTATGACCTTATTACTAAATGAAGTTACCATTCATTAATGATGGTATTTTTGAACTACATAAAAGTCCAGTTGAAAGAGGGGAATCCTCTTATATATAGTATAGATATATATATATATATATATATAGAGAGAGAGAGAGAGAGAGAGAGAGAGAGTAAATTCTGAAAGAATGTTGTGTAAAACCTATGTTTTACCCCTCAAATTCTAACATGGCACATCATGTTATCATATATTTAAGAATAAACAGAATCACACTCAATCAATTCTAATACCCATATATAAATCCAACCAAATTAGGAGTTTATTAAGATGTTATTAAGTGTTGAAAGTTCAATATGTGTGTAAAACACCCTTAAACGTTTAGACCCCAAATTATAAAATATCAATTCAAGCTTATAATCAAACAATTAATGTGCGGAACATGAACATAAGCCAATCACAGAATTGATAACTAATCTAAGACAAATATAAACACATCCACAGCAGTAAATATAAGGCAAAGATAAAGGGAAGGAAGATACAAACACATGGACAACACACGATGTGTTATTGAAGAGGAAACCGAAGTCCTCGGCGTAAAATCTCTCCGCCGCCCTCCAAGCGGTCAAATAATCCAATAAAGAATGTAGTTGGGATACATGAACAGCAGAAGACCCTCCAAGCCTAATCTACCCAAGTACCTAAGCCCTCCAAGCTTCTTGCTCCAACGAGGTTACGCCGAACCTATTTCTTCTTTACCTTCCCGGATTTCGCTACTAGACCATAGCATTAACCAATGTATATTGGTTCCTTCCAAATTGCTTCCCTTAGCACCAAATGAGCATTCTCACAAACGTAGGTGTGGTGAGAAAAGGATTTGGTCAAAAACCTCTCAAGGGTATTATAATGGAGAGGAAGAAAGTAGAGGAATTTGTAGAGTCTCTAAGGTAAAGATTGGGGATGAGGCAATCTTGTTTTGCTCTAGGGTTTCTCTCACAAAATTCTCTCTGGAAGCTCTCTCAATTTAGTGGGTATAAGGGTCTATATATAGTGGTGTGTGTTTGGAATACGAAGAGACAAATTTTGCCAAACAGGGCTGGTTGGCGGCTTGACTTCGTGGCTTGTCCAAGTCACGAAATCAAGTCGCGACGTAACGGCCTGGCCAGCCTGGGACTTTTGTCCTATAGTGCAACAGCTGGCGCAACCCTTCAGCTTCCCGCATGCTTCTCACGTGCACAGCATTTGGCGGCTTGCAGCCGCGAGCCACACGCGAGTCCTAGCTGCGAAACTTTGCCTATTTGCACATACTTGAGCTTTTATTTACATCTTCTCACACATTACCTTTACAATAATCCCACCTAAATACAGGGTTACTAAATGCTTAAATTACAAGCAAATTGGCACTGAATAAAGCCAACAAGATGGTTGATAAATTTCAACCTTACAATCTCCCCCTTTGGCTATTCCGTGACAAAACCCTAAAACAAACTCTAGACTTAACGCGTGAGTTGAGAACAGTTGGAAAACTCACTCACACCTAACTCTAGAATCTGTGAAGCTTTAGAACCATAAGAACAAGTAACTCCTGAAACACAACAATACAATAAGTTCATTGTATGCAGAAAACTTGTAATGCAAATGGAGCAAGCATAAAGCGATCAAGCACAATGGAGTAAAGAAATAAACCATGGCAAGACCAAAAACATGCAATCACTATAACCAAGTGATCACAATGCTCATTCACAATTGGAATGAACATCCGGACATTCAAGTTGACAAACACAGGGCAAATCACTTGAATGACCAACACTCAACCAATGCACAATACATGAAGTATGTGCATCTAGGAAAAATCCTACACGGGCACAAGAGTGACAGTACTTAAAAAGGAATGCATAGCATTAGGTTAGAAGTACTGATTAAATAGCGCACAAAGGCTGCATAAAGCATGACACAAACCACAAAGGCCTACAAGTGTGCATAAGAACAAACCCTTAAAACTTACAAAAGCAACATGGGTGCAAGTATAAAAAGTAATGCTGAATAAACTGAATAAAATCATCACATAAACCAAGGTGTTAAACCACCGTGTATCAAACCTATAACAACAGTAGTTATCCAAGCATAGTATCAAAATTATAAACAAAAACAACATAAACAGCATATAATAATGAGACTCCCCCTCAAAATAAGCACTCCCCCTCAAGAGCTGCCCCAAAAATACTCCCCATTTTTGACCGGAACGGCCAAAGGGTCACTGATCCTAGTTGGTGTGAATGCTGTCAAACTTGGCTGAGAGTACATCAAGCTGGTCCTGCATTGCTGTCATCCTTTCAGTATGCTAATTCTGAACTTCTCTGAGTGTATCAAGTCTTTCCAGGATGATCTGAAATGCATCAGGAGGTACAGCAGATGAAGTAGAAGCCCTGCTCCTCTTGACTTTTCTTCTTGGTGTGGAAGATGGTTCTGCAGCCTCTACTTCAGTCTCCATTAGATCACCTTCTTCTTGTACACCCTCCTCTTCTTCTCCTGGAAGACGACTTTGTATCCTTGTGAGAGTAAATTTGTTAATGGCTGATAGTGGAGGCAAAGGACTGATATCTGGAGGGATTGCAACACTCTTTTCTCTGAAAATCCTCATAAGAAGACTAGGAAATATCAGCTGGGGTCTTGAGGTGGATCTAGTCTCCTCCACTATAGTATCAAAGATGTGAGAACTGATGTCAATGAAGGTTTTCTCCTTAAGTTCCATGAGAAAAATGGCTCTGGCATTTGTCAATGTAGTCATCTTTCTTATAGGATACAGATTGTACATCATTATGGTGGTCAGACACCTCATATCTTTAGGAAAATCAGAAGTGTTGAGACATCTCTTTTCTATAACCCCACCAATTCTTTTCTGGACAGTTTCTAGAGAGAGCATTCTGTCCTTGTAGTTAGTGAATTCATAATCTTCCAATCCCTCAAGTCCTAGAACCTTATCAATATCATGAACATCTAAGGTAAATTCCTTTCTTCTCACCCAACAACTCAACTCCTCCTCCCTTATCACAGCATTTGCATAGAATTCTCTGATTAGAGGGTCACACACAGGTGGAAAGTCACTCATCAGATTCTCCCAACCTCTACCCTCAAAACAGCCTGGAATGAAGGTGTCCTTCAATTCCCTGAAATCTACAAATCTCTCCTGAATGATGGTTCCTTTTGAAAAAGAGTCCCTATATCTCTCAAAGTGTTTAATAGACCTAAATAGATTAGGGTACATTTTCATTCTCTTGTCAAATTTTTGAGCGGGAGTCTTCTTCTTTGAAAGAGTAGGAGGCATCTGTAAAACACGCAGAAGAGGCCACAAACAAGAGCAACAACACAGTATGTGGAAGTGGACACATATTAGTAACAATATAGTGTAAAGCCAATAACAGAGAGTGTCAAACCAACACACAAACCAAGAGCAGTCAATAACCAGTGATTTGAAGAACAAGGCAAGCAAGATCATTCAGTATAGATGCAGACTGGAGCAAGCACTAAATAATAAAAAATTTGACAGTGTAAACTACTATCAGACAGATAAGGGCATATGACAATGAAACATGACAGAATGGTATGACAAATGCAAGATAAACCCAAAGGCTGCTCCACAATCATGATATGATGGCTAAAAATCAAAGCAATTCAAGCCACATAATCCAGAATTTCAAACAAACTGAAATGCCTCATTTAAATACAGAGTAAAACACAGAAAAACCCAGACTCATAAGCCTAAAGAGTATAAAATGTATCAAAAACACTTCACAGAACAAATACTAGAGTAATGAAGCAAAGACATGATACGGACCATATTCAGCACCAAAAAAAAAAACTTTAATCAAATAGACCCAAACTTTGATTAAAATCACGTTCGTACATCTCAAAAACTCAATCCAACATCAGAACACACAGATTCAAGAAAATAACAGTAAAATCATGAAATGTGAAGGGAAAACAAGAAAACCCATACCTTTTTCTTGGTGTTTGATGAAGACATGATGTAGAAATGGAAACTTTTTCAGTGAGACTCGGAGTGTTTGAGAGAGAGAAAAGAAGAAGACAATGAACAGTCACTAAAGTTCGAGGGAAAACTGAAAAATAATTTTAAAAACTGTCTTCAAAACGCAAAACACGCGTTTTTCGCGACTGGGTTAAGTCGCCAATAAGTTGCCAGGGTAAGCTGCGAAACACTGTGAAGGTAAGAAACTTAAAAAATTTCTCTAAGTGTTTTTCGCGACTAGAAGATCTACCTGCGAGAGAGTCGCGAGCTGAGCCGCGAAAATCTCTGTGTACCCTTCGCGACTAGACCTTCCACCATCGAAAAGTCGCCATACTGAGTCGCGAAATATGTAGAAACACAAATTTTGGAAAAATTTCTAAGTCTTTTTCGCAACTGGGATGCTAACCCGCCAGTGACCCGCGAAAATCTCTGAGAGAGCTTTGCAACTGGAGCATGCGACTAGACCTACCCGCGACTTAGTCGCCAAAACAGGGCAACACTGTTTTTGAAATTTTTGACATTTTTGTAAAAACAAAACACTTTCCAAAAACAAACTAAAACACTCAAAAATCTTTTTTTGTTTGATCAACAAAAATTGAGTTTGTGAAAACACATTTAATCAAGTACAATCACACAAATGAATATGACATTCATTGAATATAGACTTGTGTGTTGTGTGTGGATATCAAAAATGAGATAGTCTCTAGTCCAATGTGAAGCTTCAATGATCAATTCAATTAAGGCATACACAACTAGCACTAGATAATGTGACCTATCTCAATTATAGAAACATGCATATATGACCTCTTACAAGCACTTGATAACAATTCTTTGAAGTTTTTCATTTGGCTCCATATTCAACATATCATTTGCACTTTTTGAGCAAAGAAAATCTCATTGTGAGATAGATGCCTGAAATTTTTGATATTTCAATTGATGAGTTAGCCTTTGGCTTTTTGGGCATCATACATTTTATTTTGATCGCTTTCCCTTTTTCCTAATTGAATACTAGTATGTGCGACAGGCTTTTGCAGCTCTATATCTCTTTTCATTTGGAGATTTACATTTAGAGAGCTCTTTTAAGCATAAAAATAAAAAGTGGGAAGATATATAGGCATGAGTCTATGCATGTCTCAAGATCAACAAAACCATTCACTAATTATTCATGACAAGGTTGAAGATCTATTTACAACAGTAACATAGATTTCAGAATTTCTTCCACAATGATATGAGTGCATGAGAGACAAGCTAAGCTCGTTAAATGCACAAAGCCATAAGTACAAAGGTACAAGGCAAAACATGCTTTGAGACAAAACTCAACAAAGTGATCAAACTTTTTGGATTTTCCACTTTTTATGTGTTTTTGGATTTTTGACATAAAAGCAATAAAAGAATGATCAAAAACATAACATAAAGAACAATGTAAAAACATTTGAACCAAAGACAAACACACACAGACAATAACAACCTAAATACTAGCAAGAAGCACACAACCAAGCATATTCACAAATATAGGAAGTATTGATGCATGGACATGTTGTAATGCTTATGCATGAGTACCCTTTGTCACCCACACGTTACGTGCGTTTGGGGTGATATCCTTCACGGATTGAGTACGAAAGTTAGGACTGTCAAACCTTCGTGTGAAGCTTTCCAAGCAATTGGTGAACGCACCGATCATCTTCATCATGTCCATTATTCCTGGATCACGGTTTTGACTTCTTGGTTGCTCACCACCCCAAGACCTCATATCATTTCTTCTTCCTCGTGACCAAGGTGCACTTGCATTGTTGTCTGCTCTCAGCTTTTGACAGTTGGGTCTGGTATATGCTTGCAATCCGCAATAGTGACAAACATAATCCATTCTAGGACCTTGCTGCTGTCTTGGGAGTGATCTTCCTCTAGCTCCAAATCTGGCTTCTGATTGATTACGGGACTTGTTAAGCATCCATTGATTAGCCACATTCTTCTTCTTCTTCTCAGCTTCAACTATCTCAGGAGTAGGCTTATCAACAGCCGTCTCTTTGGTCTTCACAAACTTTACTTCTTTGGTGACATTGGCTGATAAGCTACTTCCTCCGGTATATCCCAACCTGGACTTGTCTAAGGCACGTTTTTGAGATGAAATAACATCATCTAGCTTCTTGGAGGAGACCCTATCTACCTTGGCATGAGCTTGCACAACTTCTTGCTCAAGAAACCTTACTTTTGTGTAAGTTTCTGATAGCTCACCATTAAGTGTTTCAATTTCATACTTTGCTTCCTTGTATCGTGCCAGAAGACTTTTGTAATCTTCCTCAGCTTTCTTCATCTTCTTCACAGCCGCCTTTGCCACTCTTGCATACTCACCCGATTTCTCAAGAAGTGAGGCGTAATTCTCTTGAAGATCAGTTGAATCTTCCTCCTCTTCAGCTTCTGATTCTTCAATAATCCCAATAGACTCCAAATCAGAACATTCACCCAGCTCATTCACAAGAGTACTCAAGTCATCTAAAGATCCCACATGTGCAATGGTCATGAATGCGGAGTAATTTCCATCTCCGTCACATCTCTCTTCAGAGTCAGATTTTGATGAGTCTGAATCACTTAAAGTAGTGGCATAAACCTTTCCTTTTGACTTCAAATAGTTGAGACATTCCTTTTTGAAGTGTCCATGTCCATTACACTCAAAACATGTGATTCCTTGAGATGATTGGGAATCTCTATCATCCTTCCTTCGGAATTCTTTCATCTCCCTCCCGGAACTCTGAAATTTTCCTTTGTCACCAAATTTCCCACCATTCTTGAGTTTCAAGAATTTTCGGAAGTTCTTTACAAGATACGTCACATCTTTATCTACTGCATCTTCTTCCGAAGGGTCATGAGATGCCACTCTCTCATCAATTGTTTTAAGAGCAAGCGATTTGCTCTTCTTCTACGTGGGCAGTGACAATTCATATGTTTGCAATGAGCCAACCAGCTCTTGAACTTTGATGTCATCAAGATCCTTGCTCTCTTCAATGACCGTTACTTTGGCATGGAAACTTTATGGTAGTAACCGAAGGATCTTCCTTACGACTTTAGAATCCTCTGTCTTTTCCCCCAAATTGAATTTGCCGACGACTACCTCGTTCAGCTTACTATAAAAAGAGTCAAAGGACTCATCCTCACTCATTTTTAGCTCCTCAAAGCGAGTGGTTAACATCTGGAGTTTGGTGTCTTTCACCTTCTTGGTTCCTTCATAAGTTGTCTCCAGAATCTCCCATGCTTCCTTAGCAACGGTGATATGTGAAATCCTGTGAAATTCTTATGGAGAGACACCACAGAAAATAGCATTCAATGCTTTACTGTTAGCATTAGCTGCCGAAAGAGCTGCCTTGTCCCAAGTGGATTTGGCAGCCTCCGGCCTTGTCCAACTAACCTCAACAGCATCCCACATAGCATCATCAATAGAACACAAAAACGCCCTCATTCGGACTTTCCAAAATGCATAATTATTACCATCAAAAAATGGTGGCACATTTAAGGATTGAGACCTATCCATCTCAAATGGGGTCAATGATCACACTTAGGTATTTAAACCACAACAAGTGTACCCGCTCTAATACCAAATGAAAGTTCAATATGTGTGTAAAACACCTTTGAACGTTTAGACCCCAAATTATAAAATATCAATTCAAACTTATAATCAAACAATTAATGTGTGGAACATGAACATAAGCCAATCACAGAATTGATAACTAATCTAAGCCAAATATAAACACATCCACAGCAGTAAATATAAGGCAAAGATAAAGGGAAGGAAGATGCAAACACACGGACAACACATGATGTGTTATCGAAGAGGAAATCGAAGTCCTCGGCGTAAAACCTCTCCGCCGCCCTCCAAGCGGTCAAATAATCCATTAAAGAATGT
The DNA here is from genome assembly GCA_032727855.1 of Quercus ilex subsp. ballota. NCBI lineage: Eukaryota > Viridiplantae > Streptophyta > Magnoliopsida > Fagales > Fagaceae > Quercus > Quercus ilex. Next base: position 39,922,733 of record CM064908.1, read on the forward strand.
GGTTGGGATACATGAACAGCAGAAGACCCTCTAAGCCTAATCTCCTCCAAGCTTTTTGCTCCAACGAGGTTACGTCGAACCTATTTCTTCTTTAGCTTCCCGGATTCCGCTACTAGACCATAGCATCAACCAATGTATATTGGTTCCTTCCAAACTGCTTCCCTTAGCACCAAATGAGCCTTCTCACAAACATAGGTGTGGTGAGAAAATGATTTGGTCAAAAACCTCTCAAGGGTATTATAATGGAGAGGAAGAGAGTAGATGAATTTGTAGAGTCTCTAAGGTAAAGATTGGGGACGAGGTAATCTTGTTTTACTCTAGGGTTTCTCTCACAAAATTCTCTCTGGAAGCTCTCTCAATTTAGTGGGTATAAGGGTCTATATATAGTGGTGTGTGTTTGGAATACGAAGAGACAATTTTTGCCAAACAGGGCTGGTTGGCGGCTTGACCTCGCGGCTTGTCCAAGTCGCGAAATCAAGTCGCGACGTAACGGCCTGGCCAGCCTGGGACTTTTGTCCTGTAGTGCGACAGCTGGCGCGACCCTTCAGTTTCCCGCATGCTTCTCACATGCACAGCATTTGGCGGCTTGCAGCCGCGAGCCACCCACGAGTTCTAGCCGCGAAACTCTGCCTCTTTGCACATACTTGAGCTTTTCTTCACATCTTCTCACACACTACCCTTACAATAATCTCACCTAAATACAGGACTACTAAGTGCTTAAATTACAAGCAAATTGACACAGAATAAAGCTAACAAGATGGTTGATAAATTTCAACCTTACAAGTGTGATAGGTATTGAATTTTAAGTGAAATGCTAATGTGGCAATCACATATTAGATTATGTAAAACATTGGTTTTATACCCCATTCTTATCAAATTCGAACTCATATATATATATATATATAGAGAGAGAGAGAGAGAGAGAGAGAGAGAGAGAGAGAGAGAGAGAGAGAGAGAGAGCAAAAGAATTTCCAAAATTAATAATGGTATTGTGAACCATTAATGGAACTTCAATAAACATTGTGCACAATTCGGTGATACAAATGTGAGACAATTCTGGTTGTATATATCTCAATTGAGATTAAACTAAAACAATTTGGATGAAGCTTTTGTCCAATGAATTTGTGCCCTGAATATGATATAATGCAAACATGTGTCTACATCGAATTGTGTTTTGAACACAAATGCATCTATTAGAAGCCATATCCAAACAATTTTAAGTAATTAAATTTTTTTTTTTTTTTTTTTTTTTTTGGATGAGGCAGCTCTTTAGTATTATTCCCTTGTTAAAGAAAATTCATCAAATTAAAAAGTGAAACAGGTTTGTGGTTTGAGCATCGAAGCTAAAGATGGAAGATGAACGATAATGATGAGAGTAGGGAAATCTAGATCCTTTGTTCTAAAGATGCTCCAACTTGTATGTTTCCACGTGGAAAATGTTCTCTAAGAAAGCAGACAAAAAGCATAGATGGGTTAGAAATTTAGAATCGTATTAATTGTAGTGATAATGAGAGACAACTGTCTTTCACTTCAATTATACTTTAAACAAATTGAAGAATTTACTGGCTGAAAGACTCGGCTCCCGCCCAATATAACCTCCCCCTCAATTGTTTATTTGTTTTGATCAAAAAGTGGATTCGAGATTAAAATACGGATTTCAAGTACATTGAACATTTCTTCTCCAAAAGAACTACCACGAAAAAAAAAAAAAACCAAGTACATGGAACATAATAATCACCGTTGCTCGTCTCAAGAAATAATTAGGAGGAATAGTTCAATGATATGGAGCATAATATTCTGCTAGGCTTATATATATACATATATATATATATATATATGTATATATATATTGTAAGGACCCTTGGTTTGGACCTCCAACTTGTGAACAGTTAATAGGGTCCCAGCAAGCCCAACACTAAATATTTATTACAGAGTGGATCTTACAAGAAAGAACGTTTCAGCAAATCAAATATGGGCCTTAATTGAAAGAGATTAAGCTAGGAAGAAAAACACAATATGGTAATAGCACTCTTCGGTCAAGTCTGAGGATAAGCTGTTCTTATATATACTCAAGCTTTTTCTAAGTATAAGATATTCTTTTTTTGTTCAGTTTGTTTTTCCAGTCATTACATGCCCCGTATCTCGCGGGGGTCTTTTCTTTACATAGTCCTATTATTTTTGAATCTCAGCCTTCCACCTGTTGATTATGTAGGTGATTCCTAGATGCTTGTCCCATCAGAGCCCTCCTTGAAACTTTGTGTGTAGCTGTAAGGCTAAATATCACTGTTCATGTGTCATTTCCACATAAATGCGGCCAGTTTGTTAGGTGCAGAACATTTAATGTGGTGGTAGCAGTCTTTTTCTCAGATATTTCTTAGTTCACTGTTGACCCTTTTATCTGAAACTTATCCTCAAAAGTATGGTTGTCTCTTGCACGGTATTCTCTAGGCGGCTGGGTTCCAACGCTCTATAATGCCTCCCAAGGAAGTTTGGCTCCTCGAGAGACACCACTTGTTCGTTGTTATTTGTCCTTCTCCTCGGCCTATTAACTCATATACTTATCTTACTATTTAATCATCCTCAGGCTCCTTTGCATCCTCAGGCATGGCCCACGTACAGCCCAATACTTCTACTCGGTTCTTTTATCCACACACACGCGCGCGCACGCACACACACACACACACACACACATATATATATAACTTCAAGGTAATCAAATATCAATAGTCATATTATCAATTAATTGTTTAAATTCAAAGTTTTGTAGTTTAAAATAATCCATAAAAGATGAGTTTATGAATCGTTTGGTAAATAACACTGGTTGGAATGAAAATTGGAATGCATGTTAAACACATATAAAACGTGTAATTCAATGGTGGGATTTTTAAAATATGAATTTAATAATAAGTTTATTAGATGGTGTAACATTATTTAGAGGAGTTCAAATTACACTTGGTATAATTTTAAGTAGTGTTACACCATCCAATAACTTGGAAATCCCACCGTTGAATTACATGTTTTATATGTTCTTAACATTAATGCCAATTTTCATATTAATTGGATGTTATTTACCATTCAAATTATAAACTCATCTTTTATACATTATTTTAAACTATAAAAACTTGAACTTAAACAATTAATTGATGACATGATGATTAATTTTTGATCAACTTGAAATTTTGCAAATATGGAGAATATATCAAGATAATGTAATCTTATGGTGGATTTGTCAAAATTCGCATTTATTTAAAAAATATTGAGTAGTGTAATATTAAAGTCATACCAAGTGTAATTTGAACTCAACCCATATATATATATATATATATATAGTTGCGTGTCTTAATTTTTGGTTAGGCTATTGCACTCTTTACTAATGAGACATACTAAAAACTTTATGGATGAATAATATGGTAGATGGAATTTGAAACCTCCAAGTTTAACTTTATGCTCTTCAAAGACACTGAATTCACCATCTAAATGTTAAAGGGACCCCGCCAGACATATTCAATCATGTATGACAAAAATAATGAATTTTGTGGTTATGTACAGCTTATGACAATGCGGCTGGCTGTAAGTGTAACACAGGCCAACAACTAATTGTATAATTGTATCTGCTTTGCGGTTGTTTGTTTCTTAATCTTAATTATAGAGATGTCTTATTCAGTTAAAGATGTAAAGATAGGTTATAACATTAATATTCTTTTGTTCTTGTTTAAACATTAGTTTAGTTTATCTTTGCCAACTGTAACCCAATAACACTATTCAAGAAAAAATTTCTGAAAAGGAAATTTAATTTAAAAAATACGGCAAGTAACATGTGCATTATAAGCGGATTAGGATTCTACAAGCAAAGAAAAAGAGAGCATCTTCTTTTTAGTAATGCATTACTGTATGATTTTTTTTTTTTTTTTAATGAACTGTAATCTAGAATATTCTTTTTTAATAGAAAAAACTGTAATCTGGAATCTAGATAACACTGATCAAGTAAAAAAAAAAAAAAAAAAACACTGCTCCCGCTAAATGAAATTTAATAAAAACAAGAAGAGTAACATCTATATTATAAGAGGATTAGATTCTAATAGCATAGGGGAAAAAAAAGCACAACCTTTTTAGTATTGTCAAGTCTCAAGTATAAATAGATGATTCATTATGATATATCATAATGAGAGATCATAGTAATTTAGTTTCTTAGGAGATCTTATTGTAGTTCATATTTCATAAGTTTACTGAAGAATTTATACTTTTATGTGTTAAAATGTAACTTTGTAACTTAGTTTAATCATGTTTATAAGAGATCATTGAAGTTTGATTCAAACTCTTAGTTTCTTGTTTGATCTAACTATGTTTACTCCGAATCAGTTTGATGTCAGTGTGTGGTAATCTAGACATTGATATGTTTACAGGAACCTTGGAATCATTAATTGTTTAAATGACTTCGGCTTTGAATTGACCTGTTTGCAATCTAATTTACTTCCTTGAGATCCAACAACATTAAAAGTGATTTAGAATTCAGTCTTGGTACTTGATAAATAACCCGTTTGGTAAGAGAACTTAGGTATTGATTTTTAAAATGATGCGAAAATTGTAGTTTAAAAAGTGTTGTGAAAACATATGTTCAAAGTACTCATAACACAAAAAATGTATTTAGTACCAAGTTTCTAATAATATATCTTCAAAGGTAAAAAAACACATTTGAGTGTTTGGTATGAGTATGTATTTTTAAGAAAAACAAAAGTGTACTTTATGCGTTGTTAATATCATGAGTCTCATGGTTTTACAAAGATTGACACCAAGAACAAAGATTGACACCTGTGGATGCGTTTTATAGGGAGAAATAAACAATTTTGTTAAGGACACCAAATTTTACACTGATTTCATTTGCACATGTGCATCTCGTATTTGATTTTGAGATAGGATATATGTGAGCCCACAAAAACATAGGAATGTGTAAAAATCGTTGAAATTTTTTGAATGAGAGAGGGACAATTCCATATCCCCCAAAGAACAACGGTTGTCACTTGTCGATGTCGGTGAAATAAACATTTTTGTTTAAGTACAACAAATTTTACATTGATTTCATTTGCACATCTCCTATTTGATTTTGAGATGGAACTTCATCGAGTCCACAAAAAGATAGGAATGTGTAAAAATGGCTGAAAATTTTCGTGCCACAGATTTTAAAAAAAAAAAAAAAAGTTGTGCAAGCATTTTCCGAGCACAAAACGGCACAAATGTTACAAATCCCATCCAAATCAGAGGTGACTGAGACTCCATAAATGTACCATAAAAATCAACCCCTTCATAATTTCTAGGCATCTATAACATCAAAGTCATGGTCGCATTAAATTCAATGAGCCTTTTATTTTTTATTTCATAACTATATTATCTGGAAGAGAGAGTACTCCGAAAATAAAAACAAAATTTGTACTCACTGCGTTTTCATGGCTTTAACTTACATCGCAGAAGAAAACGAAAACCCGCGGTGCAGTTTTGTTCTGCCCTCCCACCAAATTAAAAAAAAAAAAAAAAAAAAAAAGCCTAAGAAAACCCATCCACAAAAATCACCACATTTACATAAACAATTGCATAGATTTTACATATCAATCAATTCAATCAAGGAAAAATCTTGGGTGAGAGACAGTGGACGCATCCGCCCATCTCAAAGGATACATTCTCTTCAATCAATTAGACACCCAATTACATTCAATCCATCTCCTCAAATAATCAAAATTTCAAGAGACCATATCAATAAGAGAAACGTGCAAATTAATGACCTTGAGAAAACATATAAAAAGATACAGATACTGCTATTATGTTTCAAGAAAAAAAAAAATCCACTGCTATTAATTAATCATTCTATAAAATGTAAATATTTGCTATAACTAAATAGCTACACAGTGTCAAAAACTATAATTACAAGTATCCAATTCACAATATTCACATCTTGAATCGTTTTTAGGCCTTCAATTCAACCCACGTCATATTTTCAGTCTTCACCTTATTAACCAGTTCATTAGCATCAAGCAAATTCAACAAGTTTTTCTTTTCATGTTCAAGAATGGCTATCTTCTTTAGCCCTAAATCCACACTCATTGCATCCTTTGCAGTAACTTTGCATAGCTTGTTATAAGCTTCTTGCAAGTCAGCACACTCAGAGAGTTCCCCATCAGAAGGGTTCTCTTCAACCAAAACACTTTCATCAACTACAACAGTAGCTGTGAAAGCAAAGAAGTTTCCATTTTCATCACTTCCAGACTATGATCAGAAATTTCACTATCACTAAGGGTTACAGCCATAGCTTTACCCTTTGATCTCAAGAATGTTGGACGTTCAGATTTCACATGACCATACATTTGACAACCAAAACATTGTTGACCTAGAGAATTACTAGAAGATTGACCAACTTTTTTTATTTATTTATCAGCATTATTGATTTTCGCTGGTTCGTTTTTCTTGAAGTTCTTAGTTCATCATTGTTTCTACCTCTTACCCTTTTATTGTTATTCCTAAGAAAGTTTCTAAAGTTCTTGTCAAGGTATGCAATCTCTGTAGAAGAGAGTTTATCATCAAATCCATTATCATCAACATCATCAACTGACTTAAGAGCCATTGATTTGGATTTGTTTGTTTTGGGTAGGTCTAACTCATAAGACTGAAGAGATCCTACAAGTTCATCAACAGGGATGGAGTCCATATCCTTACTTTCAGTAATGGCAGTTACTTTGGGTCTAAACTCTTCAGTTAAGGATCTAAGAATCTTCCTAATAATCTTAGGTTGATCATAAATTTCACTCAAATTATATGCAGAATTAACAATATCATTAAGCTTAGCATAGAATTCATCAAAACTTTCATCATCAGACATCCTAATACTTTCAAATCTAGTTGTTAACTACTGCAACTTGTTTATTTTAACTACCTTTGTGCCTTCATGCACAGTTTGGAGAATTTCCATATAGTATGAGCAACCTTAACATTTGAGATTCTCCTAAACTCCTCCATAGAAATAGCATTAAAAATAGCGTTCATGGCTTTGCTATTAAAAGCGGCTGCTTCTTTTTAGGACGTTGACCACTCACTAACAGGAGTAGTCGGTTTCTCCCATCCGTATTCAACGAAATTCCACACTCTCTCATCTATAGACTTCAGGAAGGTTTTCATCCTTACTTTTCAATAGGCATAGTTATTCCCATCAAAGTGAGGATAGATCACAAGAGAGTGACCGTGTTCCATGACAACAGGGGTTAAGGATCAACTCTTAGATCAAGAGATCTAACATAAGAGCTAGTCTACTCTAATACCAGTTGTTAGTTTTTAGACCCCTTAACACAATATGTTTAACTTAATGTTAAGCCAAGTTGATTAACAAGTTTGTTAATTAAATCTAAGTTAAACAAATATGTGTAAAACAAATATAACATGGAAAATAAAGAACACACAGATCTGATGACCCAGGAAAACTTAACCGGTAAAAAACTTGGGGAGGATTTAACCTAACTATTCTCAAGATAAAAACAGATCCACTATGAAAGAATTGAAGTTTGTACAATAAGACTTAGACCACTAACATCCTATTGCTATCTCGTGTAGAAAACTTACTACCACGACCACGTGACAGCTCTGAGTCCACGGACTACTTCTTTCCTTGATCTACAACAATCACAAGTTCTCCTACTTGTGACTTTGAGACACCTCTCAAAGGTTTCAGATCTTCTTGAAAGTTCTTTATGCAGCAACTATTAGGACATATGTGATTTACTTGTTAGGAACATATGTCACTACTTTATGTAATTGACTAATCTTTTGACAAAACACACTTTACTTATAATTGGGTAGATCTAGGATGTGTTTAATACTTCAAGAAACCTTGTTTCAAGATCAAGTGTTAAAACCATGCAAGTCTGTTCAAGATTCAAGCTGAGAAAGTGCCTGTCATTAAAGCTCGACAGCTAGCATCTATCGAGCTTGAAGAGCTATTCCAGCCCCGTGGCTCGACAGATAGCTATCTGTCGAGGTTTAAGAAAAACAGATTTTATGTTCTATTTTCTTCCAATCCGTGATTGTATGTTTAAGATTTCTTTTCTCACAACCTTAGACATATAAAAAGATTATTTTAAGGGCCGTCAAAAGTGAACACAAGTTGCACAAGTGTTGAGCAAAGTTTGTTCAAAAAAATTGTGACCAGAGACAAAATTTTCCCTAGTTCATCTTTCTTGTGAAGAAGTTGCTGTGTTTGTGCATCGTTGGGTTTTGTGACAAAGCATCTTCTTGATCTTCATTTTGTGATGAACTGAAGAACTTTGCAGCCAACAACCTTCTCTAGTTGGTGATTGAAGTAGCGTACTAGGATCCACGCAATTGGTTAGTCACGTACTGGGAGTCGTGCATCAAAAAGAGAGATTGTCACTACAGAACAAGTCCAATTAGGTATTGGGGTAAGGGTTCAACTATAGGTTGGTATAAAGTACTGAAATTCCTTTACTTGTAACCACTTGTTATGATAATAGTAAATTCTCAGGAGTAGTTACCTTAAAATCACCCGGTGGAGTTTTTGTCGTGTAGATTTTTCCAATTCGTAAACAAATCACCGTATCAATTTATTTTCCGTTGCATACTTAGTTTAATTGGTAATTTGTTTGTGCTACCACGTTTATTGCATGTTAATTTGACTAATTAATAAACTTGACTAATTAATCAATTAATTCATCACAAGGGATCAATACGTATTTGGCCTATCAATAACTAAAGCAATCATCAAATTCTTGATGTGAATCTTGATCTTGATAGCTCTATGTGTGTGTTTGAAGGTAAACACCTCTTAGATCTCACAAAAGATTCAACACACAACTCAACAAAGACTTCTAAAACATAGCTAGGGTTTTTCCTTTTATATATACTTGAAGTGAAAAACTTAACCCTAAATGTCATATGAGCTTGGGCTAGTTTGAAAATTCTGCAGAAAATTACTGATGCGCGACTTTCGATCGATTGAGTCTAATTTTCGATTGATCAAGCCTTGCAAATTTTGAATAGTAATTCCTGCAATTACTCGATTCCAACTTTACATCAATCCAAACTTTGAGCAAGCCTAAACCTAGTCTAAATGTTTTGATTATGATTTACCAACATATACAAATTAAAGTTCTAATGCATTAGTTCCTAAAGTCTTAGAACCTAACAATTATTAAGCTATAGAGACAATTTTTTTAGTTTCTTACTTTGTGTTTATTAACAACACTTTTTCTTCAAATATGCTCATAATTTGGGTGGTGAAGAGTGGAAATTTTCAATTATTTTTATATGTAACTTTCATTAACAATACTTTTATTTTTCTTCACTTGTAATTTGATAATTTAACAAAATATGTATAAATTGTATTGCTAATTTACTATACTTGTTCTTTTATTAATGTGTTTGTTATGATTTTACTAAAAAAATGAGCCGTTTCGGTTTACTTTATAATAATTTATAAATATAATTAATTACTTTTAGATAAAAATATTACATTTCCTTTGTTATAATTTTGTCATGTTCAATTTATTTCACATCAATTTTTCTCTTGATCATAAATTGAATTTGATGGTAAGATTTTGGTTGTTGGGGTGGGAGGGGGAATTGACAGTAAGAAAAATGATATTTACAGTGATTTGACCATCTCTGCATGTAAGGTACATCCTAAAAATTGTAGGCCTAAAGTCCATGTTGATTTCACATTACTTTTCACCACTGTAGTACCTCTCTCTCTCTCTCCCTCCCTCTATATATATATATATATATACACACACACACATACACACACTACTCTTTCCTACTTCTCATCCTTGTTAGGGATGGTAACATAACAGGGTGGGGGCAGATTATGGGTATCTTGTCCTCATTTTAGAGCAATTAAAATATGCGAGAAATGAGAGTAAAGAAGGTGAGACCGAATAAGTTGGAGGTATGTTGGCATCTCTAATGTGGTGTGGCGCTAGATTTGATGAGATAGAAATGAAAAAGAAAGTGTAATGGTAAGCGTGAGAGTGCTAAAATATAGAAAAATACAAGTGTTTTGGGATGGTAATATAAATTATATAATATACAAGAATTAAATAAATTATAAAATAGAATATGCATATAAATTTAATTCTATATGTAAATATTTAAATATAAATAAATAAATATATATATATATATATATATAATGTGGTGAGTAAAACTATTTCCATCCCATCACCTCTTTGGGTAAAGAAAAACCCATGGGACTAAGTAGGGTAGGGCAAGTCAAAGTGAGGCAAGGACCCTCACTTATGGCTCTCACTCCTGATAATAGCTCTATATCATCATATTAGGACACAAATCGGTGATTTTTGGTGTAGGCAGGGATTGAACTCCAGATCTTTTATTCAATCATCAGAGACTTTACCAATTGAACTAACTGGAACTCACAAGTTTAATAAATTTTTTTTTTATATATATACAAAAGAGAAATTCTACTCTAATCTAATCTAAGTGTATTTGCGTGTGAAGCTCCCTCCTGAAGACTTGAATCTCGGCTCTTGCCCCCAATACCCCACAAGCACTTATACTTGTGGAGTGACCATTACACCAAGGGTGTGCAGTGGTACAAGTTTAATACTTAATACAATACAAAATGACAACAACTAACACATAGAAAGAGCTATAACATTATTATTCAAAAAAAAAAAAAAACACCAAACAAACAGAGGAAGAAGAAGAAAGAGCTATAGCATAGTAGGGCAGCAACTACAAGGGCTCACTTTTATATTTTGAATAGCTATCACAAACCCACAAAATTCTTAAGTTTAGAAACCCTTTTCACACACCTAAAATGATTTTAAAACAAAATTTCATTCATCGATTACGAAACCCTATTTCATAGGAATTTCAAGTTGACACCAATCATTCAATTGTTCAACAAAAGCACACATCCATCTTAAGAAACAAAGAGGAAATCTGTGGAGAATCCAGGGACAGGAGATGTTGCCATAGGAATGGACGCTTGAATTCAAAAAACCTCTGCCAATTTCATCATTTTAAGATGCATGCATGTATAACTCTACTTCATTTGATGATATGGGTTCATGAACATGATTCCATGTAATTTAAATTAGGGTACATGATCACATAATTTGCAAAATGAATACTCAATTCAGATGACATGCTTAGAAATCTGAATTTGAATGAATTCACATGTTAGACATGAAATGAAATGATCACATGCTAAAATTTGAATTTTAAACAAACGATTAGTATGAAATGAATGGAAAAAAGAAAAATGATCTTTTGGTGTTTTAATTTTGACATGCTCATTAGAAAGATGAGCATGTCAACATATGAATGATGTTTCAAATCTATGTTTTCTGTTATTTTATTATCTTCTTAGGACATGACATGATCTGTTTGGATAACTTGAATGATGCATAACATGAAAATGATAATTTATTTTTAGATGACTGACTAAGGTGGGGCAAGATAGGTGCTTAACATCTTCTCTTCTCACACCCTAACCTTCAATTTTAGATTAATAGTTCAAGACTATGCTTTTTCAATGTAATTAAGAGCCAAAACCATATAATTTTTTCCAAACTGTAACTTGGATCTAAAGCCTTATAATTTATATTTTCATTCTATCACAATGTAATTTCAAATTTCTCAATGAAATAAATATGTTTTTCATCTACTTTTTTTGGGTTTTGTATCTCTAACAGTTTCTTATTTTTATGCTTTAATAAAATAAGTGACAACTCCAAGTTGTAAAGCTCTCAATCTAGGAAATACCAATTGAAAGTTCAAAAAGCGTTGAAAATACTCTTGAACGTTTAGACCCTCAATTACAAATTACCAATTCAAACTTATAATCAAACAATTAATGTGCGGAACATGAATATAAGCCAAACACAGAATTGATAAACAATCTAAGCCAATTATAATCACATCCACAACAGAAAATAAAAGGCAAAGATAAAGGGAAGAGAGATGCAAACACAAGGACAACATGCGATCTGTTATCGAAGAGGAAACCGAAGCCTTCGGCGTAAAACCTCTCCGCCGCCCTCCAAGCGGTCAATAATCCACTAGAAAATGTAGTTGGGATACATGAACAGCAATAGACCCTCCAAGCCTAATCTACCCAGGTATCTAAGCCCTCCAAGCTTCTTGCTCCAACGAGGTTATGCCGAAACTTTTTCTTCTCTAGCTTACCGGATTCCGCTATAGCCCATAGCATCAACCAAGAACTATTGGTCCATTCCAAACTGCTTCCCTTAGCACCAAAAGACCTTCTCACAGATGTGGGTGTGGTGAGAAAAGGATTTGGTCAAGAACCTCTCAAGGATGTATCAATGAAGAGGAAGAGAGTAAAGGAATTTGAAGAGTCTCTTAGTGAAGATTGGGGATGAGGAAATCTTGTTTTTCTCTAGGGTTTCTCTCTCAAAATTCTCTCTGGAAGCTCTCTACATTTCGTGGGTATAAGGGTCTATATATAGTAGTGTGTGTTTGGAATACGAAGAGACAGTTTTTCCCAAACAAGGTAAGTTGGCAGCTTGGCCTCGCGACTGGTCTAAGTCGCGAGTTCAAGCCGCGAGCTAACGGCTAGGCCAGCCTAGGACTTTTGTCTTGTAATGCGACAGCTGGCGTGACCCTTCACTCCCCGCATGCTTCTCACGTGTGCTGCAGTTGGCGGCTTGCAAGTCACGAGTCAGCCGCGAGTCCTAGCTTCGAGTCTCTGCTTCTTTGCACAATCTTGAGCATTTCTTCACACTCTTTCACACATTACCCTTACATAAATCCCACCTAAATACAGGATTACTAAATGCTAAATTACAAGAAAATTGGCACAGAATAAAGCCAACAAGATGGTTGATAAAATTCAACCTTACAATCTCCCTCTTTGGCTATTCCATGACAAAACCCTACAACAAACTCTAGACTTAACGCGTGAGTTGGGACCAGTTAGAAAACTCACTCACACCTAACTCTAGAATCTGTGTAGCTCTTGAACCATAAGAACAAGTATTTCTTGAAACACAACAACACAATAAGTTCATTGTATGCAGAAAACTTGTAATGTATATGGAGCAAGCACAATGCGATCAAGCAAAATGGAATATAGTAATAGACAATGGCATGACCTAAATAGGCAATCACTACATACTAGTGATCACAATGCTCATTCTCACAAGGAATGGACATTCAGACATGCAAGCAAATAAACTCAATTGCAGAGTATCATTTGCATGTCCAACACTCAACCAATGCATAAAACATATATGCATCTAGGAATAAGCTACAAGGGCACAAGAGTGAAGTACTTAAAAGAAAATGCATGACATTTAACATCAAGTACTAAAAACCTTAAAAGCTTACAAAAGCAACAGGTATAAACACAAACTAAGAACCATAAAAACCTACAAAGGTAACAGATACAAACTAAAATAAAAAAATATATAGAAACTTACTGAAAAACATCATTTTATATACTAGAACCAACCCACCATACTGTATCAACACATAACCAAAGCAAAACATTATCCAAAGTATAAACATAAAATAAAGCTAAAACATAAACTAGCTGTTTATAAACTGCTCCCCCTCAAAAATAGTACTCCCCCTCAAGAGATGCTACTCAGCAATTCTCCCCCTTTTTGACCGGAATGGCCAAAGGGTCACTGTTGGGTGTTGAAGCTGTCAAACTTTGCTGAAAGTACGTTAAGCTGATCTTGAATTTTTGCTATCCTGTCAGTATGCTCATTTTGAACTTCTCTGAGTCCATCAATCCTTTCCAGGATGATTTAAAATGCATCTAGAAGAGGTGCAGCGGATGAGGTTGAGGCTTTGCTCCTCTTGCTTTTGCTTCTGGGTGTGACTGATTGTCCTGCAGTTTCTATTTCAATTTCCATAAGGGTCCCTTCTCCTTGGTCACCCTCCTCATCATCACTTGGAAGATGGACTTGTATCCTTGTTAGGGTTAGCTTGTTTATGGATGATAGGGGAGCCATGGGATTGATATCTTGAGGGATTGCAACTCCTTTTGCTCTGAAAATTCTTATGAGAAGACTAGGAAATATCAGCTTGAGCCTTGAGGTGGTTCTAGTCTTATCCACAATTGTGTCATATATGTGAGAACTTATGTCGATGAAGGTTTTCTCCTTGAGCTCCATGAGGAAGATAGCTCTGGCATTAGTAAGAGTAGTCATCTTTCTTATAGGATATAAATTGAACATCATGATTGTGGTCAGACACCTCAAGTCAGTAGTGATGAGACATCTCTTTTCTTTAACACCGCCAATCCGAGCCTAGACAGTGTCTAAAGATAGCATCCTGTCTTTGTAGTTGGTGAACTCATGATCCTCTAGTCCCTCAACCCCCAGAACCTCATCAATGTCATGAGCATCTATGGTGAACTCATGTCCTCTAATCCAGCAGTTCAGCTCATCCTCCCTTATGCTTGCATTTGCATAAAATTCCCTTATTAACGGTTCACACACAAGAGGTAGGTCAGCCAGTAACTTCTCCCATCCTCTGCCTTCAATTCATTCTGGAATGAAGGTATCTTTCAAGTCATTTAGATCCACAAACCTCTCCTGGATAATTGTTCCCTTTATGAAAAAAATCTCTATATCTCTCAAAGTGCTGAACAGACCTAAACAGGTTGTGGTCCATTTTCAGCATTTTGTCAGCCTTCTTAGTAGGAGTCTTCTTCTTTGAAGGTGTAGGAGGCATCTGTAAACAAGCAGAAGAGGCCACAACACGAGCAGAACATAATATGTGGAAATACACACAGATTAGAAACAAATTAGTTGCAAAGGGAGTAACATAGTAACATGTTAACACACATACCAAGTACAGTTGAGAACCAAAAAAAAATTCAAATAAAATTCAACACCATAAATAAGTTTAGATTGTATTGATGCAAACTGGAACAAGTATTAAACAGCTATAATTGGACAGTGTAAACCACATTCAGATACAAGATAGCAAAATTCAATGAGAAATATTCAAGTTATATCCTCAAGACAGAAGCACACACATGATATAGCAGCATACACTCACAGCATTATAAAACAAATAGTTCAAAAACTTAGACAATCTGAAAAACCCAAACTCACATTCAGAATAAGACACAAAAAACCCCAAACCCATATACTCAAAGGATAGGAAACTTAACAAATATCAAAGCTCAGAACAAGACTAGCACAATGATATTAAAACATGATAGCAAATATATATGGCAGCAAAAGAAATCAACCCCAATCAACTAAAACCAACATTTTAAGCAAACCCATGTTCGAACACAGTATATCTCAAATCTAAATGGCAACACACAAATCAAGGGAAAAAAATGTTCAAATCATGAAATATGAAGTGAGGGAAAGAAAACCCATACCTTTTTCTTGAAGATTTGAGAAGAAATGATGCAGAAATGGAGGATTTTCGAAGAAGTACACGGAGTGTTTGAAAGAGTGAAAAGGGGAAGACAATGAACAGTCACAAAAGTACGAGGGAAAAACTGAAAAAGTTTTTAAAAACTGACTTTAAAATGCAAAACACGCGTTTTTCGCGACTGAATCAAGTTGCCAGGGTAAGTCGCGAAACACTGTGAAACCAAGATTCTTCAAAAATCTTCTAAGTGTTTTTCGCGACTGGAAGGTCTACCCACGAGAGAGTCGCGAGGTAAGCCGCGAAAATCTCTGAGTACCCCTTGCAACTGGACCCTCCACCCGCGAACAAGTCGCCACGCTAAGCCGCGAAAGTCACCAAAACTCAAATTTTGAAAAGTTTTCTAAGTATTTTTCGCAACTAAGACCTTGACTCGCTAGTAAGCCGCGAAAAATCTTGGAGTGGGCTCGCGACTGGGGCATGCGACTGGGACAACCCACGACTGAGTCGCCAAAACAGGGCAACACTGTTTTTGAAATTTTTGAAATTTTTGTAAAAACAAAATACTTTCCAAAAACAAGCTAAAACACTCAAAAATCATTTTGTGTTTGATCAACAGATATTGAGCATGTGAAAACACATTTAAATAAGTACAATCACACAAATGAATATGACATTCATTGAACATAAACTTGTGTGAAGTGTGTGAATATCAAAAAATGAGATAGTCCTTAGTCTAATGTGAAGCTTCAATGATCAATTCAATCAAGACATACACAACTAGCACTAGATAATGTGACCTATCTCAATTATAGAAGTATGCATATATGACCTCCCACATAAATTTGAGTACATTTCTTTGAAGCTTTTCATTTGACTCCATATACATCATATCATTTGATCTTTTTGAATCAACACATCTCATTGTGAGATCGATGCCTGAAATTTTTAATATTTCAATTTGATGAGTTAGCTTTTGGCTTTTTGGGCATCATACATTTTATTTTGATCGCTTTTCCTTTTTCCTAATCAAATACTAGTATGTGCGACAGGCTTTTGCAGCTCAATATCTCTTTTCATTTGGAGATTTACATTTGGCGAGCTCTTTGAGTAAAGCAATAAAATAAAACTGGGAAAATATATAGGCACAAGTCTATGCATGTCTCAAGATCAACAAAATCATTCACTAATCATTCATGACAAGGTTGAAGATCTATTTACAACAGTCACATAGATTTCAGAATTTCTTCCACAATGATATGAGTGCATAAGAAACAAGCTAAGCTCGTAGATGCACAAGGCCATTAGTACAAAGGTACAAGACAAAACATGCTTTGAGACAAAACTCAACAATGCCGATCAAACTTTTTAGGATTTTCTACTTTTTATGTGTTTTTGAATTTTTGACACAAAAGTAGTAAAAGATTGAATAAAAGCAACAAAAATAACAATGTAAAAACATTTGAACCAAAAACAAACACACAAACAATGTATCAACTCAAAAACTCGTAAAAAGCACACAACCAAGCATTTTCACAAACATGGGAAGTATTAATGCATGGACATGTTGTAATGCTTATACATGAGTACCCTTCGTCACCCACACGTCACGTGCGTTTGAGGTGATATCCTTGACGGATTGGGTACGAGAGTTAGGACTTTCAAACCTTCTTGTGAAGCTTTCCAAGCAATTGGTGAAGGCACCGATCATCTTCATCACGTCCATCATTCTGGGATCATGATTTTGATTCTTGGTTGCTTACCACCCCAAGACCTCTTGTCATTTCTTCTTCCTCTTGATCGAGGAGCACTTGCATTGTTTAACGCTCTCTGCTTATGACAGTTGGGTTTGGTATGCCCTTGCAATCCACAAAAGTGACAAAAATGATTCGTTCTAGGACCCCGTTGTGATCTTGGAAGTGATCTTCCTCTAGCTTCAAATCTAGCTTCTGATTGATTATGGGACTTATTTAATACCCGTTGATCAGCCACATTCTTCTTCTTCTTAGTCTTAACTTTCTCAAGAATAGACTTATCCATAGTCGTCTCTTTGGCCTTCACAAACTTCACTTCTTTGGTGACATTTGCTGATAAGCTACTCCCTCCGGTATATCCCAACCCGGACTTGTCTGAGGAAGGTTTTTGAGACAAAATAACATCTTCTAACTTCTTGGATGAGAACCTCTCTATCTTTGCATGGGCTTGCACTACCTCTTGCTCAAGAAATTTCACTTTTGTGTAAGCTTTTGATAGCTCACCATTTAGTGTTTCAATCTCACACTTCTCCTCCTTGTATCGTGCCAGAAGACTTTTGTAAT
The DNA here is from genome assembly GCA_032727855.1 of Quercus ilex subsp. ballota. Taxonomy (NCBI): domain Eukaryota; kingdom Viridiplantae; phylum Streptophyta; class Magnoliopsida; order Fagales; family Fagaceae; genus Quercus; species Quercus ilex. Next base: position 39,940,432 of record CM064908.1, read on the forward strand.
CTTCCTCAGCTTTCTTCATCTTCTTCACAGCCACCTTTGCCACCCTTGCATACTCACCCAATTTCTCAAGGAGTAAGGTGTAATTCTCTTGAAGACCAAATGTATCTTCATCCTTTTCAGCCTTCGGTTCTTCAACAACCCCAATAGACTCCAAATCAAAATGCTCACCAAGCTCCTTCACAAGTGAACCCAAATCATCTAAGAATTCCACATGTGCTATGGTCATAAATGCGGAGTAATTTCCTTCTCCGTCATAGCTATCTTTAGAGTCAGAGTTTGATGAATCAGTGTCACTTAAAGTAGTAGCATAGACCTTTCCTTTTGACTTCAAATAGTTGGGACATTCCTTTTTGAAGTGTCCATTTCTATTACACTCGAAGCATGTAATTCCTTGAGAAGATTGGGAATCTTTACCATCTTTTCTTCAGAATTTTTTCTTCTCCTTCCCGGGGCTCTGAAATTTTCCTTTGTCACCAAATTTCCCACCGTTCTTGAGTTTCAAGAATTTCCGGAAGTTCTTAAGAAGATACGCCACATATTTTTCTACTGCATCCTCTTCCAAAGAGTCATGAGATACCACTCTCTCATCAATTATTTTAAGGGCAAGAGATTTTCTCTTCTTTTGTGTGGGCAGTGACAATTCATATGTCTGCAATGAACCAACCAGCTCTTGAACTTTGATGTCGTCAAGATCCTTGCTCTCTTCAATGGCTGTTACTTTGGCACGAAAGCTTTCCGGCAGTGACCAAAGGATCTTCCTTACTATTTTAGAATCCTCCGTCTTTTCCCCCAAATTGAATTTGCCGACAACCACCTCGTTCAGCTTACTATAGAAAGAGTCAAAAGACTCATCCTTGCTCATCTTGAGTTCCTCAAAATGAGTGGTCAACATTTGTAACTTGGTGTCTTTCACTTTCTTAGTTCCTTCATAAGTAGTCTCCAGAATCTCCCATGCTTCCTTAGCAATCGTGATATGTGAAATCCTGTGAAATTCTTCTGGAGAAACACGACAGAAAATAGCATTCAAGGCTTTACTATTAGCATTAGCCGCCGTAAGAGCTGCCTTATCCTAAGTGGTTTCGGCAGCCTCCGGTCTAGTCCAACCAACTTCAATTGCATCCCACACAGCATCATCAATAGAACACAAAAGTGCTCTCATTCGGACTTTCCAAAAAGCATAATTATTACTATCAAAAAATTGTGGTACATTAAGAGATTGAGACCTATCCATCTCAACAAGGGGTCAGGGATCGCACTAAGATGTTTAAACCACAGCAAGTGCACCCGCTCTGATACCAATTGAAAGTTCAAAAAGCGTTGAAAACACTCTTGAACTTTTAGACCCCCAATTACAAATTACCAATTCAAGCTTATAATCAAACAATTAATGTGCGGAACATGAATATAAGCCAAACACAAAATTGATAAACAATCTAAGCCAATTATAATCATATCCACAACAGAAAATAAAAGGCAAAGATAAAGGGAAGAGAGATGCAAATACAAGGAAAACACGCGATGTGTTATCGAAGAGGAAACCGAAGCCCTCGGCGTAAAACCTCTCCGCCGCCTTCTAAGCAGTCAATAATCCACTAGAAAATGTAGTTGGGATACATGAACAACAATAGACCCTCCAAGCCTAATCTACCCAGATACCTAAGCCCTCCAAGCTTCTTACTCCAACGAGATTGTGCCAAACCTTTTTCTTCTCTAACTTACCGGATTCCGCTATAACCTATAGCATCAACCAATAACCATTGGTCCCTTCCAAACTGCTTCCCTTAATACCAAAATACCTTCTCACAGACGTGGGTGTGGTGAGAAAAGGATTTGGTCAAGAACCTCTCAAGAATGTATCAATGGAGAGGAAGAGAGTAGAGGAATTTGAAGAGTCTCTTAGTGAAGATTGGGGATGAGGCAATCTTGTTTTTCTCTAGGGTTTCTCTCTCAAAATTCTCTCAGAAAGCTCTCTACATTTCACGGGAATAAGGGTCTATATATAGTGGTGTGTGTTTGGAATACGAAGAGACAGTTTTTCCCAAACAGGGTAAGTTGGCGGCTTGGCCTCGCGACTGGTCTAAGTCGCGAGCTCAAGCTACGAGCTAACAGCCTGGCCAGCCTGGGACTTTTGTCCTGTAGTGCGACAGCTGGCGTGACCCTTCACCTCCCCGCATGCTTCTCACGTGTGCTGCAGTTGGTGGCTTGCAAGTCGCGAGTCAGCTGCGAGTCCTAGCCACGAGTCCCTGCTTCTTTGCACAATCTTGAGCATTTCTTCACACTCTCTCACACACTACCCTTACATGAATCCTACCTAAATACAGGGTTACTAAGTGCTAAATTACAAGCAAATTGGCACGGAATAAAGCCAATAAGATGGTTGATAAAATTCAACCTTACAAAAGTATTGTTAGTCGGGTCATTACATTGAGACTCATTTAATCCCCCGCTTCTCACAACGTGAAACACTTGAAATGCCCCTAAATGTCTATATAACCCAAACAAAAGTCTTTAATTAAATGGTATAAATTACTTATATAGTCACATACATTCTTATTGGAAGTGTGAATGGTGGGAAGATCTTATAAGGTGATGGTTTACACAAAGTGACCGTGGTGATTATTATTATGAAGGTCTGTCCTTACTTTGATTTGGGTGAATCGGAATTTCGTCAATTTATTTGGAAAATGACATTCAACTCAAAATCATCCTAATCCTACAATTGTTCGGTTTACTTTTGATCGGTAGCAATATGCATGTGACGATAATGTTCGTTGTGATATAGTTTTAGGCTTCTAGCTCGCCTTTGTAAGTTGTAACCTATGAGTTGTACGTGAATCAGTGAATGTAGAGCTAGAGTCCTCGCGAATGCATATATAGGATCAAATAATAAAAATTACATATACATTATGCCAAATAAATAAATAAATAATTTCAATATTATAATATAAATAACATGATCATGGCATATATTGCACAAATGCATGCAAAATGATGGAAAGGGAAAGAAGAATCACACATTGTCTTACTCTAAAAAGATTAAATAATACAAATTTCATGCACATGGAAAATGAAGATCATATGTGCAAAATAAACAAAAATAGAGTACAAAACAAAAGCAAGAATAAGACTTTACATTGTTGTATTATTCGGCACTGCTAGCGGATTTCAACTTGGAATTGGTACTAACAGTGTTGATTTTGGAATTATGCCGTAATTTCCCAAATAAATTTGTATCGTGGACAAAAAGACAAAAGACTTTACATTTTTGTATTATTTATTTATTTTGCCAAAACCCTCGCAAAAGCATATCAACATTCAAAACCACACTCTAGTCTTTTCGCATTTTTGTGTTCACACCCTAACCCTTCTGCTTTTGCAATTTTATTTATTGTCCCACAATGAGATTATTATAATGTTTGAGTAATGAACTAATATTTTAAAAAAATAATGCTACATCCATAAAGTATTATACAACATTTTTATAAGCGGTTGATGTAATCAATATTTACTGGTTCTTATTTGAACCTACTACTAACATCACTTTTTTACTTACCAATAATCATTTATTATATTAACAATTTATAATAAAAAAATTTGTAAAATAATTTATAACTCTAATATTTTTTAATTTTAAATATTTGAACTCTTTAGAATGGTAGATTCAATCTCTCATATGTCCTCAAATTGTAAGATTGGGTCCCCTTTCTATGTATCAAAAAAGCCTAGGTCACTCAGTCCTATTGAAGAGGACATATACTATGCATATTCGGTGAATCTTTCCAAAACAAATTGATTAGTTTATTGGATTATAAACTCTCATACTATTTTTTTTTTTGAAGAGTATAAACTCTCATACTAAACCCAAGGGACTAGTGATAACCAATCTCAGTAGACTTTGTTGGGAAATTTAGATCCCGGTTGATAGAATTAACAAGTTTTAAACCCAAATTGTTAATTAGATTTATTATGAATAAAACTTGTTAAAACAAACAAACAAACATCAATATCATGTCAAAATCATGCAGCGGAAAAATAAATAAGACAAGATATGATGACCCAGGAAAACCAATGAAACCAACCAGTTTCACAGTAAAAAACCTGGGGGGAAACCTTCCCGAAAAGCAATCCACTATAGTAAAGAGAAGTTTCAAATCTAGTACAAAACCTTTGTTCCTAAACTCTACAATCCCCGTAGATGAACTCACAGCAGAAACCTTCTACCGCTTCAGAACTTCTGAACTCTTCAATATATGAACGCCACCCTTTGACGCACGAATCCCAATATGTGACTAACCAATTGCGCGAATCCCAGTACGCGACTTAAATCACCAACTAGAAGAAGAAGAATGTTGGTTGCAAAGTTCTTCACTTCATCAACAATGAAGATCAAGAAGCACTTGGTTACAAAACCCTAAGGCGCAAAGACGCAGTAACTTCTTTTAGAGAGAATAAGACATCGGTCACCTTTTGCATATGTTCTCCTTGTATTCTCTTATGTGACAGCCTCTAAAATAAGCCTTATATAGGTCCAGGGTTGTGAGAAAAGAAATCATACTCAAATACAAAAGCCTAGCCCAAAAACAGAAATCTGAATTTTCGTAACCTCGACAGATAGCAGCTATCGAGGAGGTGTCGAGCAGGTGTCGAGATTTAATGAATCTCGACAGATAGCAGCTATCGAGAAGGTGTCAAGAAGGTGTCGAGGGGACAGAAACTTTCTCGATCGATCGATTAGCTATCGAGAAGCTATCGAGATTGCGATAAGTATTAGTTGAAGATCTCGACAGATAGCCAAGTGTCGAGGTAGCTATCGAGCAGGTGTCGAGAATTAATGAACTTGCACTTCAGCTTGCTTTTTCTTGGACAGACTTGATGACTTCAACACTTGATCTTGAAACATTGTTTCTTGAAGTATTAAAAATACCTAGAACTACCCAATTACAAGTAGAGTGCGTTTTGTCAAAAGGATTAGCCAATTACATAAAATAGTGACATATGTTCCTAACAAGTGAAACACATATGTCCTAACAATCTCCCCCTTTGGCAATCCGTGACAAAACCACAACAAACAAATGAACATATGAGAGAAGTCATAAATCACTCTGCTCATATTCACTTGTTGAATACAATAAAATCTATTCTAACACAAAGCCTTGAAAAACTTTGCAAGAAAAGAGTTTATGGCAAGTAGATTTTGACAACCTATATTTCTGAAACACTTTAAACAAAACTCATCAAGGCATCTTGTGTGAAACAGAAATAAATAGATTGCATACGAGTATAAGAATCATGTGTATAAAGATAGAAAAGAAACAACACATGTAGAGGTAGGTGAAGAAACATACATCAACATATAAAGAAGATAAGCACAATGTATGTAAACAATGGTCACAAGACCCAAGGTACAAGAAGAAGGAAGTAAACACTCCCCCTAACAAGATGAAACACATCTTCCCCTTACAAAGGAATGTATTTCTCCCCCTAACATGTAGAATCTTATAAAAAGAAACTACATTCCACAATTTCTCCCCCTTTTTGTCATGATTGACAAAGGGTACAGAAAACTAGAAAGTTTCACCCGAGAAACATAAAAATGATCAAAGATGATCAAGAGGGCACAAAAAAATCCATATAAATGCATGAATGTAATGAAACAAGATGCTATGGATGACAAAACATGTGAAAAACAAATCTCTCAACAAGAAAAATGTTAAGCACATAGATCCCAAAACACACACACACACATTAAACAAGTCTAACCAATTTTATTTTTCAAAAACAAGTCAAGACAGTTTAGTGAGCATACATTAGCACATGTAAACACTTGTGATGGCCAAATCACATTGTACCTGCACATGTATCAAAAGTAGCAAAGAATATTGCGTGTTGTGTGTGAAAAACATCGCAAGATTGCATATGTGTATACATGTTATGACGATCTGAGATATGAGAAAATAACTTTAACTCACACACAATCATAACTGTTTGATGGGGACTATCACCTTTGAGGTACATCCTATAACTCCCACATCTCCTAGAAAACACGCTTGCAATCATATTTAAAGCATTTTAATCTTTTTGTTTTATATTTTCTTTGCATATTTTCTTTTAAGTATATCATGCATGGGCTTATAAAGAGAGAAAAGAAATACCCAACATGTTAAGCATAGACATTGCACTTTTGCTATGCCGAAGCATACGGATGTCTTTGACACTACACTTTTGCTATGCCGAAGCATACAGGTGTCTATGATACTGCACTTTTGCTATGCTGAAGCATACAGGTGTCATACTATGATTGGCGAGCAACGGTGCTGAGATGGTCATTTATGCCTTTCTCTTAGGATTTTTTAGTCCTACCCGTCAAAAAGAGTGATATGAGTGTTAATTTTAAGAGATAACTTAATCTTACTCATCACAAACAAGAGCCACAAAACTCACTTGCTTAGTTGTGCATAGAGATGCTCATCTAAGCTACAAGAGATACAAAAACTTTGTTTCATTGGCCATCCAAGGTACACAAATACCAAAGTACACAAACACATATTGTTTTTGTATTTTTCTGATTTTTCCTTTTTATTTTTTATTTTGAAAACAAAACAAAATAAGAACTAAACAACCAAACAAAAACAGATAAACAACATGAATGCATGAAAGAAAAATGCATATGCATGAAGGTATGATAGAAAGATGCAGATGCATGAAAGCATGATTCCAAAAACAAATAAGAAATCAAGCAGAGAAAGTCCTACTTTAGATAGAAAGAATTAAAGCAGAGGACAAACATAAAAGACAATTAAGTCTTAGGCTCCTTTCTCACCCACATAGCACGAGTCTTTTGGCCGTAAAAATGAAAAGGCATGTGTCCTAGTATGTCTACAAAAGGACATAGAAGAATTAAGATTCTCCTAAAATTGAGTTAAAAAAGGTCAAAGCTTTTAATAACTCTCCAAACAAAAGTGTAGGTCTTTGAGAGGAAACCTGTGACCGTTTGGACAATTTCTTGTGAGGATACAATTTAAAGCAATTAGGACGAATGTGTCCAACAACACCACAATGATGACAAACATGAGGTCTAATAAAGGATTTAGAATTAGTCAGATCAGTTTTGGATTTCATACCTTTATTACCTTTCTCAGATTGTGGCACAAAGATTGTCTTTGATCCAGAAGCCGTGGAAGAGGAGGGGCTGGAGGAAACAGTATATCCTAAGCCAGTTTTATCAGAACTAGGCTTTTGAGCACTTAAGACCTCATCAAGTTTTGCACTAGACATCCTTTCTATTTGAGTTCTAGCTTGACTAAGCTCAACTTCAAGATTCTTGACCTTCTCTTCTAATGATGTGTTCTCCACAACAAGTGTCTTAACCAACCTTGTAGTCTCATCTAGTTTGACTAATAGATCAGCTTTCTCAGTTTTTACCTTATTAAGCTCTTTTCTACAAAGATGAGAAGTCTTTTCAGATTTTATGAATTCAGTACATAGCTTTTCATAGGCTTCCTGAAGGGTCATCTTCTTGGGTACTTCATCATCAGAAGAATCCTCACTGTCACTAGCACTCTCCACAATCACCTTATCGGTTGAGGCAACAAAGGCCATAACGTGATGACATTCATCCACAAACTCATCAGAAGAGTCATCCTCAGTATCACTCCAGGTAGCAACCAACCCTTTATCTTTTGACTTTTTGGTCTTTTCTTTCATGTGGTAGTTTGGACACTCTATTCTCATATGACCAAAACCTTTGCACTCATGGCATTGAATAAGGGGTTTCTCATTCTTACCCTTCCTTAAGGATTTAAGTTTCCTAGGAGGTTTGCCCTTATCATTTTTCCTAAACTGAAGAAGCTTGATAATCTCATCAGTTATGAAGGTTAGATCCTCATCCTCATCTTCACTTTGATCTTCATCTTCACTTTCAGAGTCCTCAATCTCTTCCTCTATACCCTTAAGAGCCAAGTTTTTACTCTTTCCACCTTTTACCATTGAGCCTAATCCCATCTCATAGGTTTGAAGGTTCCCTACAAGCTCAGTCAAAGGAATTTGATCAATGTCCTTGACTTCTTCAATGGCAGTGATCTTGGCATGGAATCTTTCAGGTAAGGACCTAAAGATTTTTCTAACAATTTTGGATTCTGCAATACATTCTCCAAGGTTGAAAGCAGAATTCACAATATCTTTGAGTTTGGCATAGAACTCATCAAAGGTCTCATCCTCCTCCATCCTTATTTCTTCAAAACTGCTAGTGAGTTGTTGAAGCTTCACAGTCTTTACTGTTTTGGTACCTTCATAGGTGGTCTCAAGAATGGTCCATGCTTCCTTCGCAATTTCAGTGGATGAAATTTTCTTGAATTCTTCATTGGTCACCCCACAAAACAAAGCATTCAAGGCCCTACTATTGAAGTTTGCAGTTACAATTGTTGCATCATCCCAATCCACAGGTGCTTCCTTTGGCTTAATCTAACCAACTTCAACAGCTTGCCATACCTATTCACCTAGAGCCTGCAAAAAAACTTTCATACGAACTTTCCAGTACGCATAATTAGTTCCATCAAATAAAGGAGATATAAATAAAGATTGTCCTCTATCTATGACAACAGGGGTCAATGGATCACACTCAGGAAATTAATCCAATCAGAGAGAACCCGCTCTGATACCACTTGTTGGGAAATTTAGACCCCGGTTAATAGAATTAACAAGTTTTAAACCCAAATTGTTAATTAGATTTATTATGAATAAAACTTGTTAAAACAAACAAACAAACATCAATATCATGTCAAAATCATGCAGCGAAAAAATAAATAAGACAAGATATGATGACCCAGGAAAACCAATGAAACCAACCAGTTTCACAGTAAAAAACCTGGGGGGAAACCTTCCTGAAAAGCAATCCACTATAGTAAATAGAAGTTTCAGATCTAGTACAAAACCTTTGTCCCTAGACTCTACAATCCCCGTAGATGAACTCACAGCAGAAACCTTCTACCGCTTCAGAACCTTTGAACTCTTCAATATATGAACGTCACCCTTTGATGCACGAATCCCAATACGTGACTAACCAATTGCGCGAATCCCAGTACGCGACTTAAATCACCAACTAGAAGAAGAAGAATGTTGGTTGCAAAGTTTTTCACTTCATCAACAATGAAGATCAAGAAGCACTTGGTTACAAAATCCTAAGGCGTAAAGACGCAGTAACTTCTTTTAGAGAGAATAAGGCATCGGTCACCTTTTGCATATGTTCTCCTTGTATTCTCTTATGTGACGGCCTCTAAAATAAGCCTTATATAGGTCCAGGGTTGTGAGAAAAGAAACCATACTCAAATACAAAAGCCTGGCCCAAAAACAGAAATCTGAATTTCCGTAACCTCGACAGATAGCAGCTATCGAGGAGATGTCGAGAAGGTGTCGAGGGGACAGAAACTTTCTCGATCGATCGATTAGCTATCGAGAAGCTATCAAGATTGCGATAAGTATCAGTTGAAGATCTCGATAAATAGCCAGGTGTCGAGGTAGCTATCGAGCAGGTGTCGAGAATTAATGAACTTGCACTTCAGCTTGCTTTTTCTTGGACAGACTTGATGACTTCAACACTTGATCTTGAAACATTGTTTCTTGAAGTATTAAAAACACCTAGAACTACCCAATTACAAGTAGAGTGCGTTTTGTCAAAAGGATTAGTCAATTACATAAAATAGTGACATATGTTCCTAACAAGTGAAACACATATGTCCTAACAGACTTTTATGACTTATCTCAACCTGCGAACGTGGCACCGTGGATTATGAAATGCATAACCCATGAAAGATGACAATCACGCGTAATGGAAATTTGGAATAACATTTCATAATTCAAACGTAAAGCAAGGGTTAGAGCATCGTTTACTAGACAAAAAGAAAAAAGTATTTTCACAGTTTAATTAATTGCTCGACAAGAGTTAAGACTCTTGTTTTAAAGTCATTGAACGCGGTATTGAATCAACATTTCATTACATATTATTCGAACTGTGATTTTCAGAATTAAGTAAGTGTTCTAGACAAAATGATTACTCTGCACAGTTGAAGTAACGTTTAGTACTCCCATCAAGACAAAATTTCAACATCAAAATGTTGGTTATTAATTTATTGGAAGCCAGTGTCATAAAAAGATTAGAATATGCTTTTCATGGTATTTGATAATGAATAATTTTAAGAAAATTATAATACAACTTTTTAATTCCTTTTTTTTTTTTAAATTAATTAATTTTGTTTTAATATTTTTATACAAATACTCTTAAATCATTCGTTAAAAAAAGCTATAGAAATATACGAGTATGAAGTTACGATTGTTGGATCATTCAAATGCGAGCATCATGAAAGAATGTTTAGCTAACAGGTCATGCAACTTTATGAATGTGGAATTTTAAGGATTCAGAGAAAGAGGTCAAAGAAGAAATGAAATTTGAAGTATCCCCATTGATCAAAATTGAAAAGGACTTGAAAAGCTTTAGGGAACACCCATCCATTTCCAAGTTGACGCGTTATCACAGTATTTTAGGTACATAGTTAACTATAGACTAAACCAAATATCGTGAACAATGTTATATAAATCTATATTGTTTAGACTTTGCAATCAAGTGAACCACTCATTTTCGCATAAAAAAAAGAAAAAAAGAAAAAAGAAAAGTGAACCTTTCAATGAAAGAGAGGCTTTTTTTTTTTTTTTTTTTTTCTTTTTTTCTCTTTTTTTTTTTTCAGTCAAAAGCACCCCAAAAAAAAAAGTTCAAGAAAACACACTGATTAAGGACTAGGCAGCCATGTTACTTTCACTACTTTACCTAGACGAAAATCATACAATTTTGGGAAAAATCAAGAGAATGTCAGCAACACCAGAACCTAAAATATTCAGAATGGGTTAACTTTGCAGAGGACAAGACAATTAATGTTCTGCATGAAGACCCAATTAAAAATGACAATTTTTTTTTTTAATACACATTAATAGTCTGGCAAAATTTGGGTATAATACTCAAGTGAACTAGACTTGACATAATGTGAACATATGACAAATTTTGAACACGTGTTAACATCGTGTTGGATCCAGTGCACTGGAACACAAGACCCAAGCCAATTCCTGAAATTTCAAAACCCCTCTGCTCAGCAAGCTAGGTTCCCCTCCAAATTCGGTTTCTGTGGTTAAAATATTAAAGAAATCTAATTTACTCCAAATCACAAATTCCACTTTCTGTTATATGAATTTAATCAAGAACAATATTTTTTTTCTCATGAAGATGCTAGTTAGTTGAGAATAGCAGCTTCATTTAAAGAGATGCATTATGTTACATAACCATCAATTTTATTTTCAATGGTATGTGCATGCACCATAGATTTCCAAAGGCAGATGAGAGAATGACTCCTTAAGATATGAAGATACTAGGAGAGAGAGGAAAGCCGTTCTATGAGGAAGCCACATTTTTCAAAACTTTGGTCTAGATCCTATTGCTTGAAATGTATATAATAAAGAAACTAAACTAAAGCCGTTTTTAAAAGAAGCTATTTATGATTAGATAGGGATTGGTCTGCCTTCAACTCACGAAACAGGTGGGAAATGGGAAGCACGACATAAAGAAATAGCATAATATAGATATATTCAATCATTTATGACAAAAAGGATAAATTTTATGTATGCACTAAAGTTTAGTGATAATGCGGCTGGATATAACACAATCCAACAACTAAGAAAGGTTCTTCTTCTTTAAAAAAAAAAAAAAGTAATGTCGTGAAAACCTGAAGAAAGCACACACGATACTTTCTTTGATGGATATAAACTAAACTGTTAGTTTTTGGGTAGTAAATCTCGAATCCATGAAGAGTTCCTTGAATCCACAAGGTAATAAACTGGAATTCACATTTGACAAAAAATCTGTATTTTATTAATAATAATCTGATGGGTTTGGCTTACCTTCAGTACTTTTTTAACTGGACATATCCTTTTATTTTAAATATACAATGGCAAGTGGTAGTAGGTTTTAATCTCCAAATTTTAGTTAGTTAGTGGATGATATGACAGTTTCTCATTAAAAGAAAATGATATTCCAGTTAAAAAATTACTGGAGATAAGCCAAACTCTAATCTGATTTGCCTTTGACGGCTACAAAACATATAAATACTGAGAAAGTAAAACCCTAGGACTATTAGGAAATGTCTAAAACCTTAATTCGCACTAATTATGTGATTCGGTGACAAAATACCGAAATTTACCAAAAATGGCAAAATTGAGTTAAGTGTAGAATCATAAACTATTGACTTTAAGGGTCATCCCAAAACAAACTAGACCTTATTTTGATTTTTGAGTAAAAAGTTATTAAGAAAACAAAAATTATTATAAACGGAAAAATCACAGTTTTCGGGACCTAAATGGAGGAATTCTCCATTTTCAAGAGTACCTCATGACAAAGCAACAACTATTGCTTAGAAGGCCGTTTCACTTGAACCTGCCAAATTTCATGCGATTCCAACTTCGAGATCCATGATTTCTACTAGTGTCTTTTTGAGGCATGCGTGAGAGTCTAGAAGGTCTTTTCTACATCAGTAAGATTCTTGTTTATACTATTTAGTTTGGTTTCTTAGCCAATGATGAATGAGCTGTAACGCAAGAAACACTAATCAAGAAAAAAAAAATCGCAGATTGTGTTACTATAAAAAAATAAGTACACATTAGAGTACTCTTATCAAGTGTGCTGTGCCAAATGTCATTTTACCACATTAAAACCTACTTTATCAATTTTAATACATCATTTTACAATTTACCGTTCATCACATCTTCTATTTTTCAATTCTATACATTAAAATAATATATACAAATATTAAAATAACATTAAATAAACCAACCATATAAATGTATTCCCACCAACTCATTGCCACCCCCACCACAGCCCACTGCTGATACAAACCCACCATCACATCCCACCATTGTTACAAACCCATCACCACCAACCAAAATCAACCAACCACTATTATAAACATTGCCACAAGCACCGAGAGAGAGAGAGAGAGAGAGAGAGAGAGGTGGAAAGAGGAGACGTCGGTGGCTCTAAGCGAGATCGGCAGCTCCAAGCGAGGCGGCTTCAGGCGAGATCAGCTTTAGTGGCTTGAGGCGGCTTTAGGCGAGATTGGCTTCAGGTGGCATTAGGTGAGATCAGCTTCAAGCAGCTTCAGGCGAGATTAGTTTCAGCAGCTTAAGGTGGATTTAGGCGAGATTGGCTTCAAGCAGCTTGAGGATGAGAGATGAAGAGGGAGTTGTGGAGGACGACTATGGCTCCAGACGAGATCGTCAGCTTCGGCGAGATCAGCGGCAAGATCGACGACTTCGACGAGAGAGAAGAAATGGCGGGCAGAGAGAAAAAAATCCAGATGAGAGAGAGAGAGAGAGAGAGAGAGAATCTGAGCGGATATATGAGAGAGAAACGGTCGGTAAATAAACAAATAATAAAATATTTTGCAACATGCTACAATGTGGTTCCATTTATGAAACCGCACTGTAACATGTTGCAAAAAATTTTGAGATTTGGAACATCTTATGAAGCTTGAATATTGGTGTTTGGTGTGTCAAATGCCAAATATTTGGCATTTGACACACCTGATGGCAATGCTCTTATAAGAAATATTTAATAAACTCAGTAAGCCACATGTTCATTATAACTTTGACTACATATCCTTAATGAGTCATGAAATATGTTATCTAACTTAATGAAGTAAATAGAAATAAGAGTTCTCTACCACAAGTCCAAGCATTAAAATAGAAAAATAAATAAATAAATTTTGACCCTGCAATTTTTGACGGGCTTTTGAGCCTGAAAAAATAGAGTCCATTTGGTAATGTTGTTCTAGTAACGTTGTTTAAGTGTTGTAAAAATACATATGAATGAAAAAGTGTCGTAGAAATATGTGTTGTATTGTTTAAACAACAAAGATTGTTATTTAAACAATACAACCAAACAGGCTAATTATATACTCTTCTCTTTGGTAATAACTACAAGTCAACAATTTGTTAAATATAAACCACAACTTCTCCTCTCTAACAAGTTATACATACATACATACATACATATATATATATATATATATAGAGAGAGAGAGAGAGAGAGAGAGAGAGAGAGAGAGAGAGAGAGAGAGAGAGAGAGAGATATTCAACTTATGACGTCCGTTTTTGTGATTTTTACTCTTTATCATCAGACCAGACACCAATCGAATTTTGGTATAGACAGGGATTCATAGGAATATATAATAGTATTAAATTTCGAAAAATGAAAGATAATGTCATATACTTCTTATCTCATTTCATTTTTTTGGGGGCTAAGTTATTTATTTTCTATTTGATTTAACCATGAATAATTACTTTATTCGTGAGACCAATGAGGACCTATGCTATGAGAGATTGTGTTTTTCATAAATCAGATGATACAAAGGGTGTAAGTTCATGGATTCATATCATCACGCAATGGTGCATGAATGGGTAAGATTGAAGGTTAAAAAATCCATATTTCATCTTAAAACTAGGATAAATTTTCTTTTCATTTTTTTTACTTTTTTACATTTCTAACTATTCACGAGTACTGAGAACCCCCCCCTCAATTTAACACTGTTAAGATCCACCATCGTTGATTCCCCCACCCAAAAAATAAAATAAAATAAAATCCACCATAGTTAAACACAAAATTGGACATACTGGTTGAAGAGAAGAGAGAGAGAGTTTAATATACCTGCCCATCACCTTGCCCAATGGCCTGCTTTTGTTTCTTTGGTAGGCTAGTTCCCATCTCCAATCTGCTTCTTTCTGTGGTGAAATCTTTAGATAGAGATGGTTTCAGCCCAAACTTATTTGTTTTTTCCCTGTTTTGTATTGTGTAAAAAGTATTTACTTAGAGAGAGAGAGAGAGAGAGAGAGAGAACAAAGTCATAAACAGTCAAACACCACCAAATTCCCAGGGATGTTTTGTCTAAACAATTATGAAAATGATTATGAAAAATTGTGTGTCCCTGTCATCACTAGGTGAATGTTAAAATGCGATATTCTCAAGGATGTTTACTCCGACCACTCGCTTTGGGCAAAGAAGAACTAAAACAATATGAATAGCCATTGATTAACTAGGTCATTAATGTAAGATATCATATAGAATTAGAATTCACAGAAACATTGATCCTTCCTAATTATTATTCTAAGAATGTCCACTACACAAAAGGTTGACCAGTACACAAAAGGTTATATTGTTCAAGTAAAGAACAAGTACTTTAAATATTAACTCTTTAAGAATGGTAAGATCAAATCTTGCATATGCTTGTCTTTGTTTATCTAGTCTTGTATAGATGAGTGGAATGAAATTTTGGTCGCCATTCAGTACTATTAAAAAAGACATTAATTACTTCAATATAACCAAATAAAATCAATCATTGGGTTATAAACTCTCATACTTAACCCAAGGAGGTTAGTCAGAGGAGCTAGAGTTGCTAATTTGAACAATTAAGTAATGCAAGCTAATTTAAAGTTATCTATTTATACTATCTATAAGAAGATTCTATTATTTGAACTGGATTTTTATGTGATTTAGAAATACTCCTAATAAGGAAAAAACTTGAGGACAATCCGGTAGAAATATATCTCCAATTTTACTTAAAATGCTTACAAAATATGATAATTTCTTACTAATCCATATCTTCAAAACAAATTTATCCAAAATTAAGGTTTTCTATAAATAAAAAAATAATAATAATTATGACACTAGAGCAAAAAAAAAAAAAAAAAAAGTCTCATTGCACGCGCAAAGCGCGTGTGTTGAGGCTAATAATCTCTATTTTCTTTATTATTCGATAATTAGTAATAAGATATTTGAATTTTTAATGTTTAAGTTGGAAACACTTCATTAAGCTATAAAACTCTTGATGATATTATACAATGATTAATAAATAACCAATACTTATATAAATGAAATTCATAGATTATGTATAAAAAGTTGTAGAAACTAAGCAACTGATTCTATTTCTACGATTCTCGAGAAAAAAAAAAAAAAAAACAAAAGCGCTCTTGTAACAAGCAATACTAAACTATATATTGTTTAAAATGCCATTATGTCTAATTACTTGTATTACTCTGAAAGGAATCATTAACATCGTTTTTATTAAAAAAGAAAAAAAAAATCATGTTGTTTCAAAAGATGTCAACCACTGGGACGGTGGTGCGGGAGAAAATATTGGGTCCTCCCAGGTCCCAACGTCCAATAAAAAAAGGCCATATAACCATCTTTTATGACTCAGCTACACATCACCCATTAACTTAACTATAATTAAAAAATCAAACCATGGTTAAAAATAAAACAAACTCAGCAACTCCAGCTTTCTCATTGTGTTAACCCAAAATCATTTGTATGCTTCTAAAAAATGGTTATATGGCTTTTTTTTATTGGATGTTGGGACCTGGGAGGACCACTGACGTGGTCCTCCAGGTGGACCCAATATTTTTTCGTACTTTGGAGGCCATGATTGCTGATTGGATGACATGCACGCGTTATTTTGGAATTTGGGGATAAAGTGTTTCATATTTCAAACCCGTATAATTATGTGTGTAGGTTGAACTATCAACTATGTTCGTTTTCTCAAAAAAAAAAAAAAAAAAAAAAGGTTCGTTTATCTATCATGTCCAGGAACGAATGAAAAGTACATTATAATTGACTATATTTGAAACACAGGAGTTAACATCTACGCGGTATTGAATTAACATATTATAAATATTATTTGAGGTGTGTGACTGTGATTGACAGAATAAAATAAAATAAGCATTGGTCCTAGATAAAATAATTATAAAAAAACAAAACAAAATCTAAAAGTTGTTTTTTTGGATAAATAAAAATTATCTGAAATGGAAAGAAAGGGGGAGGGTCCAAGAGAAAATTTCACAATCAAGCCAAGCATATCATTTCCTTCTCAAAAAAAAGAAAAGAAAATAGTTAAGCATATCATTTATTCAAGATTGTTAGGTTTGTTTTCGGCCTGTGTGTTTCCTAAAGGGTTTTGATGCCCTTAAGAGGGATAAGGTTAATTATAAGTTTTATTTATTTTTTTACTTTTTGAATCTTTGCCTAGCAAAAAGGAAGAGCTATTGTTCAGCCAAATGACAAGAAGATTAAAAAAATGTGTACATTTTTAACTTTTTACATTTATTTAATTTTTTTTCTCCTCTCTCACAATAGAGGTGGTATTGCATGTACAATAGCTAGCTAAGGATCAAAATCTTGTTTGTTTGTTTGTTTTTTAAATTTTGGAAGGGGGGAAACTTGCTTTATTAAACTAAAGCCAAAATTACATTATTTTGAAGAAAACTACATAAAAAAGGAGGGTCTTCAATCCACATTAATATCACACACACAGAGAGGAGATAATTCAGCCCTTTTAACATTTAGCTGCAATACTATTGCGAGACCAAAAGTGAAAAAAAGTTAATAATAATTAATTAATTAATAATAAAAAAAGAACACAGCAACACCAGCATTATTCATATTGGGTGACTTTGCGAAGGAGAAGAGAGTATCATTTTAGTAGAGCACCGGCCAAAGAGAGCAGAGATGAGGACCAAACTGAAACAAGTTGAATTGGTGCTTTGTAATCGCTCACCTTAAAAAAGATAGTGTCCCTAATGTGCTGACCTAAACACCTGGTGTCCACATGCCCTTTGTGCCCAAACATGGTGCCATAGTGGTCCATGAGATATCATATCAAGCTGCCTCCTGAACAGGTAGGTGATGAGTGATGACAAATCTAAAGGCTTATTTTTACACCCCAAAAAAGAAGCTGATTGTTCATGGCTTCATATCACTAGAGAATAAGTGACAAAATGACCTACCTCTTTGTTTTTTCAGGTGAAGTCTCAAGGCTAGCTATGACCATATCAAAGTGTGAAGTGAGTCTATGAACTACCCTCCCATTCGTTCCAAAGAGTATCGATGTGTTATGGGCGAAAAGTTTTAATAAGTCAATTACTCTTTATGAAAAATTTATTAGGTATATACTCATACAGAGTAGAGTATACTCCCGAAATACTCAATAATAATTCATTTTTAAGATAAAAAATACATAGATATAATGAGGGCATACGAGAGCCTATCAAAAAAAATGCAGCCAATGAGAGGCTGCCTTTCTCATAATCAGAGATTCAGATGATACAAAGTTCATGGATGATATTTAATGTTTATACTCTTTATCTTTCATTGATTCATATATATTTGGGGCTCTGTGTTTTATTTTCTAGTATTTGATTTAACGATGAAGGATTGCGTTATTCGTGAGACCAATATGGCCCTATGAAAGGTTTCGTTTCTCATAAATCAGATGACACAAAATCTGACATAGTTGTTAAGGGTGTCCATCCTTTTGAAGAGAGAGAGAGAGAGAGGTTACAAACAGTCAAACACCATCAAATTCTCAGATTCAAAGGTGCCTGATACTCCATAAATGTATCATTCAAGTCATTCCCTTCAAAAAACAAAAAAAAAATGAAAATCACAATATCCAATCCAACCACGACCACGTAGAACACCAAAGCCATATTTGATATTCCCATTAAATTCAAAGAACCTCTCTCTCTCTTTCTTTCTCTCTCAAGAATATTCTTTGGAAAATAGAGGACTCCAAAAATTTAAAAATAAAAACCAAGCAACAATATTTTAGTAATTCAAAACATTTTCATGGATTTACTTACAAAAGAAGAAAATCCAACCTCAACTACCACAACATTTCCACAAAACTCAGTCAGACACCCAATTTCACAAACCGTCTCCTATAATCCAAAATTACCAGAAACTAATAGTAAAGAAGAAATCGAAAACACATAAACATCGTCACTGTTATTAATCAATCATATATCTGCGCTATAACTTAAATAGTACTAAAACTATTCACATCACATGTACCCAATTCACAGAATTCACTTCTTTCGAATCCTTCAAAACCCAACCCTCCTCCGTTTGGACCATTTTCTTCTTTAAAAACAATCAATCTGAAGGGAAAAGCAACCAAAAAATGAAAAAAAAAATTATTTAAAAAAAAAAAAAGGAAAACAATAAAAGTAGCCTATAATAGACACTGATAATCAAGGCAGCAAAAGTTGGGTTTGTTGTGAACAAGATACATGAACGTGGTTGATCATCGTTAATGTGGGGCATCAGAATTGTAGCCACTTGAAGGAACTGCAGGGGTTGTTGAATTTGAGCTGGAAAAGCCTTCAGCTTTGGTGCGCTTCTTTTTGGACCCAGAAAGCATAGAACCAATTGCGATTGCAAAGTCTTTGAAAATTCTGCGTTTCACATCACCTCTCCTCTGATAAGGAAGATCTTGGTTTGGTGGGTTCATGGCTTTGGATAGAGAATGGGAAGCGAAGAAAGAGCGGAACTGAGCTCAGAGAGAGAGAGATACAACGATTAGAGATAAAAATTAAACCTCAAAAATGATAGAAGAGACTCTAGGTAAAGTGTTTTGTTTATAGGACCTCTTGCGGGGTAGTAATGGTATTTATCTACACTCTCTTACAGTCTTACCCTCTCGACCACTTCCAACTTCCAACTTCCACCTTCCAACTCTCCCTCACTCTTCAGTTTGCTTAACTATTAAGCAAATAGTACCACGTGCCACTTTGAGAAGACCAAAAGAGAAACCTGTTTTTATCTCCCATACTAAAACCTGTTTCAATCCATTTAATTTGTTGAAATTAAAAACTTTTTATTGAAAGTAATGTAAATAAAGGTAAAAATTAGTTGAAATAGTATAGTGGGACGCATGAATAATACCAAAAAGTGTAGCAAAATCCATAAATAATAGTAAAAATAAGTTAAATAATAAAATAAATTGGCAAATTTTATCTATGCCAAACGCACACTATATAAACCATGTAAACTTTACAGCGTTGAGAACAAAATATTTATTTATTTATTATCACGTTGAAATGATACCAATTCTATTTTTGTTAGGTTGCTTATAATATTTTTTTGTAATATATTTGTAATACATTTAACATTTTCTTATGTATATTCTTCATTGTACATATAATTAAATTTCTTAAAAAAGTGATGAGCAGGGGCAAAATTATTGCAATACATTAGCCATTTCAAATAAATTCAAATACCACCGCGTACCTTTGGTGCGGTGGTCACTCCACAAGTATAAGTACTTGTGGGGAGTGGAAAGGGCAAGGGCTGGGGTTCAAGTCTCCAGAAGTGAGTTTCACACTCATATACACTTAAATTAGGTTAGAGTAGAATTTCTATCTTGTAAAAAAAAAAAAAAATTAAACACATGATTGCATTGACTCATGAAGTATAAACAATGTTATCCTTTTTAAGGAAAAATAAATATGATATAGTTATGTGTTTGAATTTATTGGGGAAACAATGTAGTGAACATAAGTAACTGTACCTACGTAATAACCTAGTAGTAACTTACTGATGTATCGCAAGATTCTTTTTGAAATATTTCGTTAGAAATTATATTATGTCCTATGTATGATACTTGTAAGGACCCGATTTGATCCAGAGCCCAAATGGTTTAGACAATGGCACAATGAGCCCAAAACAATGAATTTGTTAGAGAGTGAGCCTATTACTGAACGTTCAATGAGTTAGGATGTTGATCACAATAGGCTAGTTAATATTTGGATGAGCAAAACAAACAGTTTGAAAAAGAAAATTGCTCCTTGGTCAGGTCCGAGGATGGGATGTTCTTATATATTTCTTTTAGACTTATACAAATATTCAAGTTCTTGGTTACATAGTGGTTTTTCTCTGGTTCTTCTCCTGATCCCCCCAGTAAGCAAGTTCTTCCCTTTTATATTCTCTTCCCCTCTTTCATCTCAGCCCTCCATGTGTAGATCAGATTGCTAATCTCTTTCATACTTGTTCCATCAGCACCTTCCTAAAGTCTTTCTGGGTAGCTGTAAGGTTGAAAGTTACTGTTCAGGTATCACTTCCACATTAATGCGGTCAGGGGGTTAGAAGCAAAGCATTTACTACGGTGGCAGTAGCTTTTTTCCCAGATATTTCTCAATTCTTTGTTGACTCATCTCTTTCTAAAGCTTTTCCTCCTAAGCACGGTTGCTTGTTGCCCAGTACTTGATAGGTGGTCGAACTTTAGGCCTTCACTCTGTTGGTTGAGGAGGGATTGCTCCTCGGACAACGTCACCTGTTCATTGTGACCTGACCTCTTCCTCGGCTCAATAATATATCTGTCTTCGCTAGTATTTATCTATCCCCAGGCTATTTGACGTCTTCGGGCGTGGCCCATGGCCTAATATCCTTATCTGGGCATTTCATCCCTACAATAGCCCCTCGAAATTCTACCTTTTCTCTCCTCTAGAAAAGTGGGATTTCGATTTTAGGTAACTGTACCTCCCACTCTTACGTTGTTTCCTCACGTGTAGGTGTCTTTTCACCTGTAAAGGAGCACACTCCTGACGCTTCGGCATCCAAGACGCCTTAGCATTTACTCCATGCGGCGCCCTATCCCCCACGTTCTACGGTGTGATGAAGATCTTACAGTGGAGATTTTTTGTGGGGATTTGAGCTGGAACTCTCCCGCTTACTTTTCCCACCCCTATATAAGTTGATCGAAGAACCCGAATGTCCAACTTTTTAAATCTTCAACTCTCAAGAATTAGTCCGAGGTGCCTTTCCATACTTTCGTAAGTAACCTTTAGCCTACCTTTTTATTTCTAGGACCTTTTCTTCCTTGGCCCCCTAATTTACACCTTATTCTTCTAATACCCACTACTCACGTCTCAAATGGGTAGATTTGCTAACTTGGTAGACACCCTAGAGGGCATAGAGAACTTTAAAGCCCGTTACAACATACCAGCTAGGTTTTCGATTTGACACTGTCTTCAAGGGGAATGGCATGCTATGAGATCAAAAGGGGAGGTAGTAATCCCTATGATTGCCTTCATAGAGGGAGAGATGAGGATCTCTATGGGTAGAGTAACTAGGGATTTTTTGATTACTCATAGACTCTGTCGAACTCAGTATGCCCCAAACATGTTTAGGATATTAGGTAGCGTAGACGCCCTTAACGAGAAGATGGATGTAAACCTCACCCATCATGATGTTAATTAGGTGTATAATTGTCAGCACCTTAAAAGTCAGGGATACTACCTCAAAACTAGGGTCCCTGAAGTTAGGCTCATATCATGTCTCCCTGATGCTAACAATGGTATGGACCAAGACTTCCTGATTGTCTCGGGGGAATGGCATGATAGACTTCATTGCCCAACAAGAGAAGGGACACCAGGTGGGATACTTAGGCTTAGGCTTACTGTTCTAACATTGCCCATTTGTCACTAACAATTTCTTATTCCTCTCTCTATAGTTTGTAAGTTTTTTTTTTCTTTATTCAATGATTTCCCACTCTAACGACACTTTCATTTTTGAAATTTTTGTAGATAAGCACTTTAACACCCCTAACCTCAATCTCATCAATGAGTTCGACCAGACGAGAATACTCCAATCCGAGATCTTTGTCAGGACATATGTGTTTCACTTGTTAAGAACATATGTCATTATTTTATGTAGTTGGCTAATCTTTTGACAAAACGCACTTTACCTTTTTAATACTTCAAGGAACATGTTGTTCAAGTCTAGTATTAAAACCATGAAGATTGGACCAAGAAACAAGTGAAGAAAAGGTGTTTAATAAAGCTGGACAGATAGCTCGATGCCTGCGGACAGATATCTTGACAGCTGCTCGACACCTCTCGACAGCTGGCTATCTATCGAGCTCTTCAGTTGATTATTATCGCAATCTTGACACCTTCTCGACAGCTAGTGGATCGATTGAGAAAGCTCCTGTCCCCTCGACAGCTTCTCGACACCTCCTCGACACCTAGCTATCTATCGAGGTTTAAAGCTCAACACCTCCTCGACACCTCCCTATCGATCGAGGTTACGGGAATCAGAATTTTCAGATCTGATTTTTGGGCCAGGCTTATGTATTTGTGTAGGGTTTCTTTTCTCACAACCCTATATCTATATAAGGCTTATTTTAGAGGCCGTCACATAAGAGAACATAAGGAGAACATATGCAAAAGGTGACCGATGCCTTATTCTCACTTAAAGAAGCTACTGCGTCTTTGCGCCTTAAAGTTTTGTAATCAAGTGCTTCTTGATCTTCATTGTTGATGAAGTGAAGAACTTTATAGCCAACATTCTTCTTCCTAAAGTTGGTGAGTTAGTCATGTATTGGGATCCATGCAACACAAAAGAGTGGCGTTCATATATTGAAGAGTTCAGAGGTTCTAAAACGGTAGAAGGTTTCTACTATGAGTTCATCTATGGGGATTATAGAGTCTAGGGACAAATGTTTTGTACTAGATCTGAAACTTCTCTTTACTATAGTGGATTACTTTTCGGGAAGGTTTCCCCTCAGGTTTTTTACTGTGAAACTAGTTGGTTTCATTGGTTTTCCTTGGTCATCATATCTTGTCTTATTTATTTTTTCGCTACATGATTTTGACATAATATTGATGTTTGTTTGTTTTAACAAGTTTTATTCATAATAAATCTAATTAACAACTTGGGTTTAAAACTTGTTAATTCTATCAACCGGGGTCTAAATTTCCCAACAATCTTCATCCATACCAACGGGCAACTAAGAGCAACTCACCTCATCCTTGGATACAAGCCCATCTTTACCAGCTTCCAAGCCCCCAAGTACATGATAAAAGAGAAGGATTCCCGGCTACACCAAATCAACATCATCATTCCAGGATTCCTTACTGGCCCCCCACCTAAAGGTACCCATCAGGTTGAGTTACCTACGCAATGCTGTGTCGAGGAAGAAGCAACCTCCTCACACTTGGCTATTGAAGAAGCAGTCAAGGTAGTTGAAGTTTCGGATTCCGAGGAAGACTTCAAAGCCTTTAACCAACCTCGATCCCCAAAATCTCCAGGTGCTACTTTCAGCCTCCTTCCCCCTGCTCAAGTCAGTAGCGCTCAGGAATCTTCCGACGTCCCAGGAACAATGGTGCTGCAGAGGAAGCCAAAGACCAGCTTGCTTAAGCTCCTCGAATCTCATGTTGGAGGGTCGGTCCCCGAGGTGGCCATCCAGACCCAACCTCCAACTCCCCACCTCATCCACACTTCTTTGTCAAAGCCTGCAGACAAGATAAGGAAACAGGACAAGAAGGGTCAAGATGTGGTTGAGGAGGGAGAATTCATCCCCTCCAAAGAGCTCGAGCCCCATAAACGGGCCAAAATAGCTAAACGGGCACAAAAGAAGTCCTCGGGCGGGGGGGGGGGGGGCGATCATGGAGAGGGTGCCTGATCGCCGCCCTAAGGTCCAAATCTGGAACCCTCCCTTAGAATTGAATGAAGCTCCTTTTCCCCTGAACTCTTCCATTAGAGACTTCCAGAAGGGGAAGGCAGGCTATGTGGTTGATGCCTTGGAGCAGCTACTACTATTGCCTCAAGATATGGCTAATTTGAGGACATTAAAGAAACATGAAGTGTTTCTAACCCTGAAAAGGGATTTGGCTATGGTAAGGTTTATATTTTTATTTTAACTAACCCTAAAAAGGGATTTATCTTAACTTCTCTCTTTTCTTTTTTAAAGGCAATCCAAACAACGTATATCGTCGAGGAGTAGGTAGATGATGCCTACAAACAAATGAAGGAGGAGGAAGGACGGGGCATAACTGCCGTCGAGGCATTCACTGTGGCCGAGCATAGGATTAAAGACCTCAATGTCAAACTAACTGAGGCAAATAAGGACAAGAAGAGTGCAGAGGCAGCTCTGGCTGGGGCTGAGAGGCAGGCAGAGGATCAGGGCCAACAATTGCATAAGGTTGAGGATCAGCTGACCGTTGCTAAGGAGTAGATAGGTTCTCTGAAGAAGAAATTGGAGAAGGCAGAGGAGGCTACAGCCCAAGCCGAGTAGGAGGGCTATGATACTAGGGTGAAGAAGACTGAGGAAAACCTCAGGGTCCAAGTCACTGGAGTCTGTAGAGGCTACTGCCACCAGGTGTAGAACGAAGCACTAAACCAAGCTGGGGTGGATGCTTCTTCAACACTAAGGAGGGCAGAAAATGTCTTTTACCCCTTAGCCCTTCGTGTAGTAAGCCCCTCCAGCTCCAGAGCTGAAGTTGCTCCTAAGGCGCCCATGTCCAGTCAAGCTGCCCCTGCCAATGCTCTTCCAGCCCCAATTATTCCTTCCAAAAAGGCTGACCGAGCAGGAGCTGTGGACAAGGATAAGGAGCCAGCCAAGGAGAAAGCTCATGAGCCAACCAAGCTCCCACCTGTGCCCAAGGACTCCTCCCAGGAGAAAGGAGCATCCCAGGGCTAGGTACTTGTACTTGCCACACTCCCCTTCACTACCAAGGAGGATCCTAAAAGTAAGGGTGCAGCTCAAGCAATAGTGCCCGAGGCTCCTGCCCAGACTGCAGCGAAGGCCAATCCTCCTCCTCCCAAGACTACCTAGGATTTTGCATATATTTTGTTGTTGTTGTTGTTGTTTTATTTTTTTTCCTTAAGTATTCCTTTCAAGGCTTTATCTAATGAAAGGTGCTAAGTTTCTTTGTATTTTAAGTGTGTTTATGTTAAACAAAATGTTATCTTATTGTTGAACATGGTTTATCTGCTGTAAGCTCAAATTATAACTTCTTCCAATCAAAACATAGCATTGCCTTTAATCTTGACAGATATCTATGCAATTAGTAATCTAATAGTTCAACTCCCATGTGATTGGTAATCTAATAAATTAACTTCCAAGCCACTGATAATTTACAACTTAACTTAGAAATAGAATTCGTGTACCTGAGACATTTAGCTCAAAAGATTACCTGTGATTTAAGGCTCTATTCATAACTTCAAATAAATGTGAAGCATTAATTTATCCAAGGCATGTAGTCCGAGGAACCAAATATGACCAAAGTTTCACTTAACACTTAAAGGAATAGGAGGTGTTAATTTACCTGATGTATAAGGTTCGAGGAACCCATATATAACCAGGGTTCTGTTTAACACTTAGATAAATGATTGAAAGTGTCAATTTACCTAAGGTATGTGGTCCGAGCAATAAGGCATGACCGATATTCTATTTAACACTTAGATAAATAATTGAAAGTATTAATTTACCCAAGGTATGTGGTCCAAGGACCCAGGCATGGCCGAGATTCTGTTTAACACTTAGATAAATAATTGAAAGTATTAATTTACCCAAGGTATGTTGTTCGAGGAACCAGGCATGACCGAAGTTCTGTTTAATACTTAGATAAATAATTAAAAGTATAATTTTACCCAAGGTATGTGGCCCGAGGAACCAGGCATGACCCAGATTCTATTTAACACTTAAACGAACAGGAAGTATTAATTTACCCAAGGTATGTGGTTCGAGAAACCAGACATAACCAAGGTTCTGCTTAATACTTAGATAAATAATTGAAAGTATTAATTTACCCAAGGTATGTGGTTCGAAGAACCAGGCATGACTGGTGTTCTGTTTAACACTTCAACGAACAAGAAGTATTAATTTACTCAAGGTATGTGGTTCGAAGAACCAGGCATGACCAAGATTCTGTTTAATACTTAAATGAACAGGATGCACAACATATAATAATAGAAACAAAAAATAGCAGGACTGCTTTTCATTAATAATAATACTTTCTTATTCTATTAACACTTTAACGGACAAGAAATATTAATTTATCCAAGGTATGTGGTTCGAGGAACTAGGCATGACCAATGGTCTGTTTAATACTTAAATGAACAGGATGCACAACATATAATAGTAGAAACAAAAAATGGCAGGACTGCCTTTCATTAATAATAATACATTCGTAGGTTATTTACATTCCACGGGTATGGTATAACATTTTCATTTAAGTCTTCAAAAAAGTAAGCACCTATACCAGCCACCGAGGTGATGCAGTATGGCCCCTCCCAGTTGGTCCCCAACTTTCCCCATGATGGGTTTTTTGCAGTACCCACAACCTCTCTCAATACCAAGTCACTTGGTGCTAATGGCCTCGTCATCATAGCTGTATCATACCCCTGCTTAAGCTTCTGCTGATAATATGCAAATTGAATCATGGCAGCTTCTCTTTGTTCATCAACCAAATCTAGGCTTCTCTCCAATAACTTATCATTGTTGTCTGGGGATAACAAACTTGTCCTTAGTGTTGGAAACTCAGTCTCTAAAGGGATCACAGCCTCGGATTCATAAGTCATTGAAAAGGGTGTTTTCCCAGTTGACTAACGAGGAGTAGTTTGATATGTCCAAAGAAAGTGTGGTAGCTCTTCTGCCCATCTACCTTTTGCCTCGTCCAACCTCTTCTTTAGGCCCATTCACTATGACCTTCTTAACTGCTTCAGCCTACCCATTTCCTTGTGAATAAGTTGGAGTTGAATATCTATTCCTAATGCCCAATTCACAGCAGTATCTCCTGAAGGCTTTACTATCAAACTGGAACCTACTATCCGAGATGAGGGTGTGAGGAATCCCGAATCGAGTAACAATGTTTTTCCAAACAAACTTTTTTGCATCTATGTCCCTTATAATGGATAATGGCTCAGCCTCCACCCACTTCGTAAGTAATCTGTTCCGACCAAAAGCCATCTTCAGTTTCCCACAGCCTTAAGCAATGGTCGTACAATATCCAAACCCCACTGAGCAAATGGCCATGGACTAGATAGAGGATTGAGTACGCCCCCAGGTTAATGAATGTTCAGAGCAAAAATCTGGAATTGATCACACTTTTTTACATACTCTTTTGTCTTTTTTTGCATACTCAGCCACCAATACCCCTGAGTAAGGGCTTAATGTGATAACGACTTACCCTCTGTATGACTTCCACATATTCTCTCATGTAACTCTTCTAAAAGTGGCTCCACTGCCTCAGGATGAACACAAAGTAAGTATGGTCCAGAGAAAGAATGTTGTACAACTTTTGCTTCTCGGACAACCAGAAACGAGGAGCTTTCCTCCGTATCTTTTCTACCTCTCCCCTCTCATTAGGCAAAAGACCTTCCTTGAGAAATAAAACCAGTGGGTCCATCCAGCTAGGTTCGACCATGATTTGGTGAACTTGGACCTTCTCCTTCTTCTCCTCGGCGAGCTTATGTAGATCTTCAACAAGTATAACCCAAGGTAGGTCTTGTCCAGAAGAGGTTGCCAAAGTTGCCAAGGAATCAACATATAAAGTTGCCAAAGTGCGAAACTGTACAGTGCAGCCTACAGTTACAACTTATAAGACAACTCGGTTTCTTTTATATATATATATATATATATTTATTTATTTATTTATTTATCGGAATGCGATTTCTCACTTTATCTATTATTATAAATTATTATACCAACTTTGCATCTCAAAAAGCAAGAAAAATAGATTTTAAATAAAAAAATTCAATATATATATATATATATATTATTTGATTAATATTTTAATATAAAAAGACCCCACTTAAAATTTTTGCCTAAGACTCCCAAAGTTGTTGAGCCGACCCTGTTTTTATATTACCAAATTATCTTTAGAGAAAGATTTCCATTGATCTTAACCTCTCTCTCTCTCTCTCTCTCTCTCTCTCTCTCTCTCTCTCTCTCTATATATATATATATATATATCATTTAAAGGATCTAGAATATATAAATTTTTAAGATTGATATAATTCAAATATATTACTTTAGTGAATTTACACATGTAATTATTTCAACTAATTTAAGTATGTAGTCTAGTGATAATCCAGAAGTAACGATATTAAAGATGGGAGAAAACAAAGATACCAAGATTATTCCAACTTATAAATTTTACTAGTCGGAAACCGTGCAATGCACGGGAACTTACCTATTTATAATTGTTGTGAAATTTTAAAATACTCGCAAGTGTACAAACCGTACCGAAGTATAGTTTGACAAGAACGAGGTCGAACCCACAGAGACTTGAATGAACATAGGAAAATTAATTAAACCTTAACCAAATTAATCCTAATCTAGTTTAATAAAAATTGGTTGTTTTGAAATTAAATAAACTAAGCAAATAATAAAATTAAGCAAATAGTTAAACTAAGCAAAAGATATAAAGCAATAAAAAGATGTAAACAATCAAGGGAAAGGAATTAAGGTTTTGGAATCCGCCTTGTAAGTCATACCAGCATATATTTATGATCATTAATTTTTCCCAACTCACTACATGATAATCTAGAAATCAATCTTGCTATCATGGAAAATATCCTCATTAAAATCCTTATTTTAAAAATCAAAAACATGTTCTTCTTCGCTTCTTAAGAATAAAACCAAATCATCAATTGTATCCATAGCCAAACAAATCACAAGATATATCCAATTCTAAAAATCAAATCATAACTTGTATCCATTGACAGACAAATCACAAACGATATCCAATTTTATAATCAAGAATTAATAAACCAAGCATTCAATTAATTAAGATAAATCCTAAATCATGAGATAAACATGATTGAACTCATATCTAGAATCCCATCTTAGTCAATTGATATGAAGCAAAAACAATTTAAATCATTAGAGAACAACTATTGTGGGAAAAATCAAATCACATAAGTATTACTGATAATCCTTAACAAAGTTTCATCCTTAACCCTAATTATAAATTTAGCTACTCATAGTAATTGAAATAAAACAAGAGAATAAAATACTAAACATTAAACTAGACAAATAAAATAGAGAAAGAAATAGTCACAATGCTATCATGGAGAAAAGCTACAAAGAAGCCACATGCGGCACTGCCTCTTGCTCCGATTTTCTGTTTTGTATCTCAGCCCTAGCACTAGCCTCCCCGAATTTTGCCCTAAAAAACCTTTAAATAGGTCAAGGAATCCTATTACAAGTTGAATTCCCGTTTGGAGAAAATCCCAGATTTTTAGGCTTCATTTAACCGACTATTTTGGCCCATTTAACTTCAGAATTCGGGCTCCTGGTAAACTACAAAGTTGTAGCCCTTTAAGTTAACTTTTCAGCCCAACTTGAATCATCTCAATTGGACATCTGAGCCGAAAGTGATACCAAAAATACTAACTAATGTGCAGGCTGGAATCCTTATCCGAATTGGACTTGAATTTGGTGCAAACTTCCTTTGATTCCTTACTCCAATTGGACTTAAATTTAATTGGGTTGATCTTCTCTTGAATTCATGCCTGGCTGGATGTAAGTTGGCTTGATTCAATTGGCCTTGCCCCACTTTGCATGTAAAGCCCTTGTTATCTGCAACACAAAGATGTTATATAATCAGTCACAAAATAACATAGAAGTACGAATAAATATGTAAATATGAGAGTATTTTATTGTATATATTTCTTGCATATCAATAATAGACTAAAATAATTTTATAAAATTTTAAATTGATTATGAAACTATACTATTGCGTGAATTGCTCCTATCTTTTTGACTTACAATTTGATGAATAAGCCATTGCTTGAACATGAAACGGGTTGCAAAAAATCTAGCTAAAAAATTTAGATATTGCAAAAAAATAACTAAAAAATTCTGGTGTTAAAACTTCCAAAAGGAAAAAATAATCAAAAATCAAAAAATTTACTGGAACTACCTAGAAATTATTGAAACAAAACAAAAAAAAAAAAATATATATATATATATATATGACTACCAAATAGAGAAATATAAGAGAAAGATGGGTTACCTTCAAGAGAATAATTCATAGTTATAACAACTGAAATTTGCCAAACTGTTTCAAATATTGCAAAAAATTGAACCCAAAAATTTAGATGGTCAAACTTTCAAAAGACAATAAAATTAAAAATCAAAAGATTTAGAACCTACAAATTAATATATATATATATATATATATAGTCATTATTGCGAGACAATTTAAGTAAGGATGGATAGCTTTTCTAAGTTTTTATTTTTATTTTTTTTATTATCCAATTCTTCCTAATTGATGAAATCTTTGGTTCAAACATTGCCGAACACTTTGAAGGTGAAAATAATATAGGCTTCCAACATAATCTTTAATTAATAAACAAAGAAGCATGACACCATAAGATAAAACATAAGATAACATATAGTGCATATATAGACCTTACTCCACAGCTGTGAAAAAATATCCACACGAAAGGAATTGAAAACTTGTACAACAAATGCAATAAGCTACTTCTGATGTGAGACAACCTAACATACGTCTCCGTAATGTAAGGCTTAAGGTTATATAATCTAAAATAATATAGAATATAGCATCTTTGAACCACACAAAAAGTTAGCAAACTTACTACAATACTTGTAGTTATACTATATAATGTAAAGTACTACTCCATCACCAATGAAAGTCATGTAAAATCTCATGGGGCCTGGAAGACCAGACAGTCGCAAGATCACCTCCACCAGACACAAAACAAAAGCAAAAAAAACTTATTCACAAAAAAGAGAAAAAGCAAGAGCAAGCGTACCAAAGAAATTGAAGCTTAGGGTTTTCTCTCTTAGTGGAGACGGATAGAGAAGGCTGCTTTAGGGTTTTCAAAGATTTTGTCTCTTATATATATATATATATATATATAGATTATGTTTAATTATTATTCTTAAAAAGGAGACTATTGGTTAATATATGCAAACTCAGAATATTCGGCACATTGAAACAACTTTAGTTGACATTATTTTGTTTCTTAAAAAAAAAAAGTTGACTTTATTTTATAAACTTTATTTTATAAATTGTGTATGTGATAAGTGGTTATATATTGGTAAGTTAAAAATTAATATTAGTGGTGGATCCAAGTGAGAACAAATTAGAACTTGCCACATCAATAATTTGTAAAAATAATGTAAAATAATTTGTGACTGTGGAACTACTTTTTTTTTCTTACATCGTGCCTCTAATTAAATTGATACGTGTATCCAATAGGTGAAGGGTTTCCGGGAATATGTTTTACAATTTTCAGCTGAAAGGGGAAGTTGTAAAACATGAATGTTGCTCCAATAACAATTTTATCTTATCAATTATTAAAATGATTAAGAAAAAAAATGTTTTTGTGTCATTTTTTTATTTTTTATTTTTGAGAAAAAATCAACAGTAGATTTTATTTGTTCATAATTACATTGTACAATTGGGAAGAGAAAACAAAAAAAAGGGAATTCTTCAAATTAAACAATGCCTTCTTTTTCTTTTATGCAACACTAGCACGCACTAGAGCGGCTCTAATACATCGCAGAGAATTGACCCAAAAAAAAAAACATGAATGAAAACTTTCACAGATTAAAATAATATTTTCAAGTATTTTCGTAACCTTCCATAGCCAAGCGTAACTTCGAGAGAGAGAACATCTTTAACACTAATATGAGATGTCAGCCTACGTTCGGAATTAGAGAGAGAGGTGCATAGTAGCAGGAGAATTCAACTTGGCCCGTGTCATTGGTGATCACTAGGTGAATGTTACAATGCGATATTCTCAATTCTCATTGATGTTTACTACTGGTTTTTTTGCTTTTGTTGGGGAGGGCCACCAGAAGGATTGATTTGTTTACGCGTTTGCTGTCACTACTCTACTCGCTTTGTGGAAAGAACAACAACAAAAAAACAAAAAACAAAAAACAAAAAAACAAAAAATTGTTGTGTACCCTATTGGATTTTAGCTCCAGATAAGTGGATATAGCTTCAACTCTCCAATTTAAGTTTTTAACTTCTTAACATGCATTGCATCATAATATCACGATTTATATTAAAAAATAGAAAGGCAGTGCGAATACTCACAAACAAATTTAGCAAAACTTTGGTCATAAATGTAAGATATCAATAGTCACCAATTACTAGATCAATTGGTGTTTTCAAAGAAAACAAATGTAAGATACCATATAAAGTTAGAAATATTATTCTAAGAATGTCCACTACACAAGCAGTAATATTGTAGCAAAATTGTTGTTTATAAAGAAAACAAATGTAAGATACCATATAAAGTTAGAAATATTATTCTAAGAATGTCCACCACATAAACTGTAATATTGTTTATGTAACGAACAAATAGAGCAAAATGCTTGGAAATAGTGTGGTAAAGGGTTTATGCTATGGAGTTAGCAACACATTATAACTATTTTAAAAAAATAATTAATAATTAATTAAATTAAATAAATAAAGAAAATTCATTACCTTTTTTTTAAAGTATACTATTTTGTTACCTAAACTTTACTAAAAATTTGTTTACCATCTCTAAAATTTAACAACTTCAAAATTCTCTAAACTATAGTAAATTTCGTTTTTCATCCCTAAACTATTTTTTTTTTTTTTCATCTCTATTTTTGTCTCCAAACTATTTACAAATTTTAAGGATAAGAAAAGAACTTTTCAAAGTTTAGGAATGAAAAACAAACTTTTGGCAAAATATAGGAACCAAAATAATATTTTACAATATTTAACTCTTTAATAATAGTAAGATCAAATCTTATAAAGTTGCATACTCGCATATGGTTGTCTTTGTTTATCTAGTCTCTGCCCCGTGACCTCAAAATGTATAGCTGAGCTAAGTGGATGAAACTTGGGTCCACTTTGTGTGTATCAATAATATCACGCCACTCGATCCTATTAAAAAAGACATTATATTAATATTACTTCAATATAACCACACAAAATTTATCATTGGGTTATAAACTCTCAAACTTAACACAAGGAGGACAGTTAAAGGAGTTAGAGTTGATTTGAAGTTATACTTCTTCTTTTTTTTTCTTTTTTTTTAATTAGTAATAGGAGATTTGAACTCTCTAAACGTGTTCATTGCAAACACTAAATTAAGCTATAAAACTTTTGATGACATTATACAATGATTAATAAATAACCAATACTTATATAAATGAAATTCATAGATTATGTATAAAAAGTTGTAGGAAATAAGTGCTCTTCTAACAAGCAATACTAAACTCTTGTTTGTAATTACTCTAAAAGGAATAGGAATATTTTACATCGTTTTTTTATTAAAAAAAGAAGTCCTTTTGTTTCAAAAGATGTTAACCAATGGGATGGTGCGCCTTGGCCGGGCCCTACCCTCTCAACCCCATTTGCACTCCACCAACCATTAGGCAAATTTGCTGATTATGAAGTGTGTACTTCTGAGGCCATGATAGGATGACATTCACGCGGTATTTTGGGATTTGGGATAAAGTTTCTCACATTTCAAACCCAAATAATTATGTTTTTTTAAGAGATATCGTCCTTTTTTTTTTTTTTTTTTATAATAACATTTTATCATCATATCAATTAATTTTTAGTATAGGCAAAAATTAAATTTTAAATCTCTTATTCAACCATCAGAGATTTTAAAAATTGAAGTAACTAAAATGGGTCCGGTTAATGTGTGCCCTAAGGGCACACATTAAGTCATCTACTTTTGGAAGTATTTTCTTGAAAATTGAAAAAGCTGTCAATACTTTTTCAATTCCCGAGAAAAATTTTTCCATAAATGAAAATTATTGTGTGCCCTTAGGGCACACATTAACAAAATCCAACTAAAATTTACAAAAACCCATATAATTATGTGTTTGTTCGTTTTTCAGTATAAAATATAGCAAGGGTCTATATGTAATATATGGGTTTGGTTAATGTCTGCATCTAAGGGATATATTAATTATTTATTTAAAAAAAAAAAATCTTATGAGAAACTGAAAAAACAGTAAAAAAAGTTAGTCACTTTTTTATTTAATTATAAGGTTTTTACTATATATATATATATATATATATATGTATGTATGTATGTATGTATGTATGTATGTATGTATCATGTCCATGATCGAATGAAAGTACATTATAAGTGGCAATATTTGGAAGACAGGAGTTAACATCAACGCGTTATTGAATTAACATTTCATAAATATTATTTGAGGTCTTTGACTGTGATTGACAGAATAAATAAATAAAAAGCATGGGTCCTAGATAAAATAATTATCAAATACAAAAACAAAAAATCAAAAAGTGTGTGTGTGTGTTTTTTTTAATAAATAAAAATTATATTAAGAGGAAAGAGAGGGAGAGGGTGAGGGTCCAGTGGCAGCTCTAGAAAATTTTTTCAGGATGTCCTTCAAGAAGTATAAATTACATAATCTAATAAAAAGAAAATTTTATATATTGATAGCAACAACAACAACAATAACAACAAAAAAACACACAAATACATAAAGTTTTACAACATAAAGTTTGTGGAGTTCAGTTGTGGTTGTTGTTAGTGTTGCTTAACTGGGATGGACGGCGATGTCTGGGGAGAGTAAGTGAGTTTCTTATTTCCTTTTAGCCTTTAGGTTTGATTTAGTTTTAGTTTAAATTGTTTAATAACTTGTGAATCCAAGAGGCACTGAGACAGTGAGGATTTTTTTTTTTTTTTAAATATTTGTTCAATTAAAAACATAATCGTGTTGTTGTTGTAGTGATAGTCTTAGTCTGAGATGAGATTGATATTGTATTGGGCTTTTCTACTGGCATTTGGTTTGGGCCTTGTTAGTGGTTTTATTATTATTATTATTATTTTTTTTGGGTTTTTTTCCATGGTTTTATAAACCAGTACGGTGAAAGAACCGAAAAATGGACTGATTATTGGTTTTTTAGTCAGACTAAGATTCGACCGATGGTCAAACCGGTGAAGTCATAAATAATATAATTAATAAAATTTTAAATTATATAAATAAAAATATAAAAAGTTTATTACTAATAATATGATAGCAAAATGTAAAAACATAATATTTAGTGACACTTTTTGTGTAAATTTAATCAAATTTCCTTAGAATTGACAATGACATGTTTAATTATAATCATAAAAATAAAAAGTTTATTATATATATATATATAATGAATTAATTGATGTTATATAAAAATTAAGTAACTTTTTAAGTTTATTCACTTAATTAACTAAAACTATTATTTTTTTCTAATCAAAATTATCGAAAAAAGAAAAAAGAAAAGTAGTTGTACAATAAAAAAGCTAAATTTACGTGATTTTGACCAATTAGTTGTATAATATATATGTTTTTGAGGAAAAGTAGTCGTACAATGACAGTGTATCAGGTAAAGCAAAAACTAAAAGTAAAGCTGTAGTATAGGCTTAAAAGAATATAAAAGCATGTGATTCTTTTTGTTTGAAAGTTTTTTGCTTGAAAGACCCTAATATGTTGTTAAGTTGCTAAAATTATGAACCAAAATTTAATTTTATTGGCATAGAAAAAATTCAGGGTGTTCCCAAATTTTATTTTTTAAAGGTAGATAAATATAAAATTTTAAATTATTATGTATAATTTTTTTTTTTTTCAGGTCAGGGACCACCCTGGCCATAAGGTGGTGACGCCCTGAGAGGGTCCTTGATAAAATTTCACAATCAAGTTAAGCATATCATCTATTCAAGATTGTTAGGTTTGTTTTCGGCCAGGGTGTTTCCTAAATCGTTTTGATGCCCCTTAATTATGCGGGATAAGGTTAATTATAAGTAAGTTTTGTTCCTTTTTTCTGTATCTTTGCCTAGAAAAAAAAGGGAGGCATTGTTCAGCCAAATGACAAGAAAAATCTAAGTACAAGGGTTGATATTGAGAGCACTTTTAATCTCAGCACTTTATTAAATCAAAAATGTTTTAACTTAGAACTTTTTACATTTATTTTTATTTTTATTTTTTCAACCTTCCTCTCTCACATTAAAGGTTGTATTGCACCGGATAAAAATCTTGGTTTATAAAACTTAAGCCAAAATTATATCATCTTGAAGAAAACTACATAAAAAAGGAGGGTCTTCAATCCACGTCACTTTCACACACACACTCAACACAGCCCTTTAACATTTTAGGAAAGATCACTAGTTGCAGTACTATTCCAAGAACAAATTAACGTGAAAAAAAAGTTAATAATAAAAAATAAATTTTTTTTTTTTTAAAGCACAAATATACACATCATCATTATGCAATACACCAACACCAGCAGTATTCATATTGGGTGACTTTCCGAAGGAAAAGAGAGCATCATTTCAGTATAGCAACGGCCAAAGAGAGCTGAGATGAGGACACAAAAAAGGCTCTGCATGCAGATGCAACAAAAACTGGAACAGGTTGAATTGTTGCTTTTCAATCGCTCACCATAGAAAAAAAAAAGTGTCGCTAATGTGCTGACCTAAACACCTCGTGCCCACATGTCCATTATGGCTTAACGCTTATGCCCAAACATGGTGGTCCATGACTCCATGAGATGTCATATCAAGCTGCATCCTGAACAGGTGGGTTAGAACAAATCCAAAGACTTTTTTTACACCCCAAAAAAAAGAAGAAGAAGTTGACTGTTCATGGCTTCATATCACTGGAAAAGAAGTGATAACAAGACCTCCCATTTTGTTTTTTCGGGTGAAGTTTAAAGGCTAGCTATTACCCTACATCAAAATGTGAACTAGCCTCCCGTACGGTCCAAACTCCAAAGAGTATCATTATGTTATGGGCGAAAAGTTTTAGTAGGTCATCCACTCTTTGACATGAAGAATGTATATATTCGATGATATCTCAAAAGTAGACATGGCAAAACGGGCGGGTCGAATTGAGTTTTGGTTGGGTCAATTAGGTTACGGGTTAAACAAGTCACGAGTCAAAATTGGTCATTTTAAGCTGGTTAAAAATGGGTTCAGGCAACCGGGTTGCGGTTGGGTTGAGTTGGGTCGGGTTGACCTATATTTTTCACATGAATTTTTTTTTATTTTTTATTTTTTATTTTATAAAGAAAATAACATGTATTTGCTATTTGGAAAGTTATGCAACAAATTACTTGATGTAAAATGCATTATTTTGAATTCACCACTTATATTAAGAATGAATTCAGTTAAACTTATTAATACTTATTCAATAATTTTAAAATTATACAAATCCTAACATTGGTATCTAAAACAAAATAATACAAAGATAAGTAAAACAAATACACAAGTTTTATTTCTACACAATATCAACATTTCAAAATATAAAACAAAATTACAAATGACTTATTGGATAACTCATTTGATAAAGAATAAAAACATACAAGAAATTTACAATCTTGAAAATTAATTTTATAATCTATTATCAATTGTGATTGGTAATCTATTTCAATTGAGATATATATTAAAGTTTGATTGCTTACTTATTTATACATGATATCTTTTGTGAATATCATAT
This sequence comes from Quercus ilex subsp. ballota, assembly GCA_032727855.1. Classification (NCBI taxonomy): domain Eukaryota; kingdom Viridiplantae; phylum Streptophyta; class Magnoliopsida; order Fagales; family Fagaceae; genus Quercus; species Quercus ilex. The sequence goes on from CM064908.1 coordinate 39,978,552, forward strand.
CATTGTTAAGCAACACACACTCTAGGAAATATCATAATTTATTTTGAAAAGTCGTTTATTTTGGACATAAATTGTTAAAAAAATAGGTCTAAACATTCATAATTTATGTTAATTTGATAATTTGACTTTACTATTTTCACACTTGTGAATGTTTCTCACACATGTCTATAATTTTAAATCTATGTTTTTAACTTGACTGTAACCATATTATCTTGGCATGTATTTTACTATTTGATATCTAAAAATCTTTACTCATTACAGAATGCTCAACCATTTATCTTTCTATTAATTTGCATGCAGTTATGTAAATGTATTAATTGTTTCCTTAAAACTCATAATAAACAATTAAATCTATATTGTCTTAATTTTACTATTTTTTTTACCAAAAAAAAAAAAATTTTAAAATGGTTCAAGTTTGGGTCGGGTCGTGGGTCGGGTCACAGGTCAACCCGTTTTTGCTTCGGGTAAAAAAAAATAGGGTTCGGGTCAAGTATTTTTCAGATTGGATCGGGTCGAGTTAGAAAATTTTGACCGTTTTGCCATGTCTACTCAAAAGTGAGGACCTTTTTTTATTTTTATTTTTTTGAAGAAGCAAAATATCGTAATGCAAATGGCTTTTGAACTTAGCATAGGCTTGATCTAAATGGAACCGACCACTTGAAGTAGATCCATTGGGAGATCCATGAGCCCGAAGGATTTCAAATATCAATGATGAAGAAAAAAAAGAGATTCGGCAGTAGAGAGGGGATCATTGAAGTGTATGAGAGAGTAAGGAGAGAAATAGAGGCTTATTCATCGAAACAGCAAGGCGTCGTGAACGCCCAAAGGATTTCCTATTTAAAGTTTATTTTAACTCTTTGATCACCTTTTGCAAGTTAATCGAGATGATTAATGATGAAATGATTATGGATTGAGTTATTTTTACCTCGAGATGATTCTCAAGATAATTAAATTAGCTCAAAGTGTTTATTTGACCTCGAAGACCAGGGGGTTTGGAATTCAAAAATGCCTAGATAACTTAATATGACTTTTGAAATATGCTAAAGTTAACAACTAAGAGGATGAGAAATCTAAATTAACTAAGTACCCAAATAAGCTAAGTCACAATGCAGGCTTGCTCCTAATTGATTAAGTAATGAACAGAGGCATCTCGAATGAAAAAGTATTAAGGCAAGACATCTCGAATGAAAGTAAAATACAACACTTGAACTGATTTAATCCTACTAACACAAATTTGCACTGGAATGAACATTCATATAGAACAAATTACTACAAACATGTACAAAGACAATTTTTTTAGGAAAACAAGTACAAAGACATAAACTTGCAAGTATAAGATTGCAGAACTCGTTACTAAACCTAAGAATCTATGCTACTGGTCTTTGGAAAGTGGGCTTTGATGTGTTCTGGTTCAGCGCTCTTTAGACTCTTAAATATGTTCTTTGGTTTATTCGTTGTGTTAAAGGGGGTTTAGTGCTATTTAGACTCTCTGTAAGACTGTGACCTCTATTTTTACTTTGGGACTTGATAGTTATTTTTTATAGCCACTGCCACGTGCCTTCTTTGTTTTTGTCACCTTGCTAAGCTAGTTTCCCACACTACTACTTCGTAATCTATTACTAGCCTCTGAGATGTTACTCTATTTTTTTTTTTTTTTTTAAGGTTAATAATTTACGTGTATTATAATTTAGGACTACTACTTTTTTCAGTCACAAAAATACTTAAAGATGTGATGAAAAAATTATTTCATCCAAAATATATAACACTCATCACACCCCTAGGTATTTTTATAATTGAAAAATGTAGTAATATCAAATTATAATGGATGCAAATTATTAATTTTTACCAAAAAATAGAAGACTCTGAGTACGCTCAGATGCTAGTTTTCTTAATTAACTTGAATCAATACACTTTTTTGGTGCATTACTAAAATTAATATGTACCTTTAAGTCTTTAACCCATGCAATCTTGATACAATTTATTATCAATATTTACTTTGCATAGTTGTGTCAGACAAATTTCAATATTTCATTGATAAAATTTTGTATTCAATACAATTTTGTTAATCAAAGCATTGCAAAATATTATCATATCTCTTAATTGAGCTATTGAAATAATCTCCTCTCATACATAACATTCTATTTTAGGCTCTGATATGCTTTAGTTTACTAAATATTGGCTCATTAAGAATTATCAATTTAGTTGTTGTACTATTTTCTTTTCCATCACCCAAATATATGTTTGGCAAAGTTGTCATGAATTTAATTAAAGAGTTGTGTTGATGGGTATCGTAAAATGTCTGTTAATAATTTTTTTTGTAACTTTTTGTCTTTATTTTAACAGTTTTTTAACAAATTTTTTTAATCATTTCTGACAATCTTTTCAATAATCTTTTGTCATTTTTATTAAATTGGACTTCTTTTAAAAAAAATTTAGGGTAAAATATCATTTTCGTCCCTAAACTATCACAAAAGTTCGTTTTTCATCCCTAAATTTTCAAAAGTTCTATTTTCGTCCCTAAACTATCACAAAAGTTTGTTTTTCGTCCTTAAACTTTCAAAAGTTCTATTTTTGTCCCTAAACTTTCAAAAGTTCTGACGGAGTGCTGACGTGGCTTGACAGAGTGTTGATGTGGAAGGGACGAAAATCAATACGTTTGAAAAAGTTTATGAATGAAAATAGAACTTTTAAAAGTTTAAGGATGAAAAACGAACTTTTGTGATAGTTTAGGGATGAAAATAGAACTTTTGAAAGTTTAGGGACGAAAAACGAATTTTTGTGATAATTTAGGGACGAAAATGATATTTTACCCAAAAATTTAACAAGTACTGCACAGTAATTGTTAATATTTTCTTTAATTAAATTCGAAAGGTGTAGTACAAATCATTATAGGGAAGTGAACCGACCAAAGACCCAGTAAATGCAGAGATGTTGGGCCTCAACGCACATTCTCTTCTCTTGTCTAGTAAAGAGTGGTGCAGGACCGCTTTCTTCAATGGTCTATGCGAAATCAAAGCAAAGCCGCATCTGGAAGTGACAACCATACTTTAATTTTGTTTTTGTTTTTTATAAGGTTAGTTATTATAGCGCTGTAACCACATCAATGTGCGATTAATTTTCCGTACGTACGGGGGCACCAATCTCAATTAATAAACACTGCCAGTAGTGCTGCTTTATCGCTTACTCTCCCACCGTCCAGTGTTTTTCTTCGAACTCGTGAAAAAATAAATAAATAAGGTCCATTGCTTCGGACTTTGTAGAGTACTTGCATTTCTTCCAGGGCATTAATTATACGTACACTAAACCGGGTCCAATAATTTTGGATAGCAAGAGTTTTTTTTTTTTTTTTTTTGGGTTTTAATTTCATAAACCTAGTTTATGATAATACTAACTAGATCCAAAACACTTTGAAATCCATCCAAACACTTTATGATAATATTGCATTTCTCTCTTCTCTCTCATTTCTCTCTCACTCTTAGACCTCTTTTCTCTTAATCCATAAAAAACAGTACCAAAATCTCTACAAAAAATGCACAAAATATATATCTTTAAAAACCCCAAAAAAAACCCGCAAAAATTCAAGTCAAATAACACACATTTATCTCTTTGTAAATTCCCAATGAAATCTCCTAAAATTCCCAACAAAATCCCAGCCAAACAACACAAAAAATCAACATAACCCCAACTATCAACCACATAAGAGAAACAAAAAAAAAACACACCATATCACAAGATCGGTTTCATCGTCTCTTGAGAAACACTAATCAAATCTAAAATCCAAAGGCCATGCCACAATCCATGACACTGTTGCAAAGAGGATGAGAAAGTTTGTTGAAGGCGAGATCTAAATCAAAGCACCACCACTACGTGGGTTATGATTTAAGAGAGAGAGAGGGATGAGAGTCCATTGACGACGGTGATGGCGTCAATCTTTGCGGTGGGAATCAAGAAGATCCTTGCATGGTGGTGTTATTGATGCCGATGACCAAGCTTATGGGTTTTGCTGGGGTTAAGGTTTAGTTAGACAGAGAGAGTTCTAAGAAAAAGAACTCATAGACGAGAGAGAGAGAGAGAGAGAGAGAGAGAGAGAGAGAGAGAGAGAGAGAGAACGATAGTTATAGGGTCAAGATTTGTAGCCAAGCCCAAAAGAGATGGGATGTGAGCCCAATAAACCAAACACAATGAATTTGTAGATAGTGGGTAAAAGAACTAGGCTGTTTGTGAACTCAACAACAGTTAATCAAGATTTTACATAATGAACAAGTACAAAAACACTAGAAACTTGAATGAACTGATGTTCGAAGAGATAAATTATACTTTGAAACGCTAATATCACTCTTAGAACTATAGCAAATTTTACTTCTTCTTCTTTCTCTCTTTCTTCCGATCCCCCTCCCTGAGAGGTCTCTTACATTTATATAGTTTTCTTTTAAACCATCATCATCGTATACTTGTTCTTCATCTAAGCATTCACTTGAGTACACGTCCCATCAGGTATCTTCTTTGGTTCTCCATGAGTGGCGGTAGCTGAGATTACACTGTTCAAAGGTCTTCTCCACATAAATGCGGCCAAAAAGTTGCTGCAGCGTATTAAATGCGGTGGTAGCAGCTTTTTCTTTAAATATTTTTCTATTCTTATCATCTTTATACGTGCATGAAGTTCATCCTTATCGTTGGAATTTCCTATAAGTTTACCCAAACTGCCCAGGTATTTACTTGATCGATATTCTTTAAATCCGAAGAGAATGCACTCCTCGGACTATATTCCTTTGTCCTTTCCTTACATGGTTCTCTACTGTGAAGTCTTTCCCAATCATTTACTCATTCTCGGACATACCCACATCTTCAAATAGGGCTCAAGGCCCAATATCCGCATTTGGGCTTCTACTCCCACAAAAGTAATGGTGTTTGACTGTGAGGACAGAGTTGTCTTTTGAAGACTAAATTGGTGGGTTTTAAAATATTTTTGGACCCAGATTGTATTATCACAAACCTCAGGGTAGGTTTAGGAATTTTGCCATTTTTTTAAAGTTAGACAACAAGAGTTTGTTTGCTTTAGTAGTATTTTTTTTTTCATTTTTCTTAAATAACAAAATTTAAATTTGTAATTGATTATATTTTTTTTTTAAAAATAATATTATTTGTATTATCTTGTTATATTTGAATTTGATTGAAACAAAAAACTGTACATAAATTTTTCTCTTAAATTTAATCAAATAGCTGCATTGAGTTTATTTATTTTTTATTTTTTAAATACTACTTGAAGCTATTTAACATGCATCACATTAATAAATTATATCTAAAGTTTGTCTTCAATTTAGAACGAGAGGTAAAGTTTATCTTCAATTTAGAACGAAAGGCAAAAGAAATTTCTTTTCGATGTGAGTCACAGAATAACATCAAAATTCCTAAAAATGTTCTATAAATCAATTTTTATGGTTGGATGAAAATCATTTTCAAGCATTTGTAAATGAAAAGTGCGGGGGTCAGAAACTCCCTAAAAAGTCCAAGCTCCTAAAAGGCCCAAATTGTCACAATTAATTTAAAAAAAGTGGGTAAATAATTCACAATGGGAAATATGAATAAGAAAAAATGGGCTTGAATGTAAGTTTTATTGATTACTAGTGTATAACGCTGTGCATATGCATCGGTATATTTAAAAACAATCACAATTACACACATAAATAAGTTCAAATTAATCATGGTGTTAGAGTTACAACTTACACATTTTTTAAGTATAAATTTCTAAAATATGTAATGATTTATGATTATATATATGATTTAAAATCTAATTAGATTTGGACTCTTCGATTTTTGTATCCAATAATTTACTTACCACAAAAATAAAAAAATTAGATAGGGTACAGGGCGCAAAATTGAATTCCAATTGAAATCTAATTGGATCTCTCTCTCTCTCTCTCTCTCTCTCTCTCTCTCTCTCTCTCTCTCTCTCTCTCTCTCTCTCTCTCTCTCTCTCTCTCTCTATATATATATATATATATATATATATCCCTTCATGTGTGCGTTAAGGTTTTATTTATAGGCCAAGGCCTTCTTCTTAGAAGTGAGTTGTCCAGATTACGGTCAAAAGATACTTATCCCATTTGGTGTCTCCTCCCTCCTTTTGGTGATGAAAGTGGACTTTCGGGGCATAAAACATTGTTCAAGCTGATCATTTAGTAATAAATGTGGCTTGTGTCAGGTGGAAACATCTAATTAATGTGCGGAGGTGACTGTTACTTGGTTGGTAAGCCACTTTCTGTGGTTCCTCAGACGCAAATCTGGGTTTGGGTCTTTCCTTGGCTATTCTCATCGATTAGACGTTCTCAGTCGAAACTATGGATTTCATCAGCTTTATTGGGAGATAGGGAGATTTACTTCTCGGAATAAGTCCTTGTTTCCTTTTCCAAGCTCAAGCTCTACATCTCAAGTGACATGGGCTAGGATCTAGCTTTCAAGCTATCTCATCCTCTTATTAGGCCCTTTGTCCCTAGCCTGCGGAACCTAACTGGAGGAACACTCCCCTACAAAACGTATTTCTAAATCTCACAACGCATGAAATCAAAACAACCACCATGAAATCGGCACAAGTCCACCTCTTTGCCGACCATCAACCTGAGCTTTGACAATCACCTCTGTTATGAGCAAGAAAGAGAGAAAAGAGGGGATGGGGGTTTCACGAGAGAGAGTTGTAGAGAAGGGGGGGGGGGGGGTGGAAACAGATTACATAAACGGGTTAGTCTTTTCCACATTTAAAAATTTTTTACTTGAGTTTTTGGTTGTAAAACATTTGACAACTTTTTGCAAAGGGTTTTTTGGTTAATGAAAAATATTTTACAAGTTTTACTGCTTTTGACAATGAAACAAACATTGTAAAATACTGAAAATATTTTTCATAAAACAATTTATAGATAAAGAAATAGAGCACTTGTGAAAGTAGTTGTTTCTAGCATTACTTTTTGGCCTAATTGTTTTTGTGGGATAGCTAGGTTCTTCTCCAATTTCAGTTTTTGTGGTTAAATTATTAGTTAAGGGCATTTAAAGAAACCATATTCAGTCGAGAACAATTTTCTCCATGTAGATGCTAAAGAATTACCACGAAAATATTTCCAATTAGTTGAGAGTAGCAGCATCATTTAAAGATATGCTATTGCTTTCTTTTACACAACCATGATTTTTTATTTTTAATTTGAAGTGTATATGCATGCGCCATAGTATTCCAAAGGCAAACGAGCATGTGCCTCACGTGACTAGAGCTCTCTCATTGGGTACTGAGGTTTCGGCGAAGAAAAGGGAGCTGTCAGCAACTCGTGCTCCGGACCTGCAAAAAGCAATATGTATATATATATATATATATATATATATATATATATATATAAAATAAGTAGAAGACACTATCACTGAGAGGAAAGTAATTCTAAGAGCATCAGCATTCGGAATTGCAAATACTATATTTAAGCTTTATTTAGTATTTTTCCTCAAAAACCTCCCACATTCGGAATTGTAAATATCAACTATTGCAAAAAATTTTGCAATAGTGCTACAGTGCAATTCTAAAGATAAAATTGCACTGTAGCACAATTCTAAAAAAAAAACTAATATTTTATTGTGATGGTGATTGGGAGAAAGAAAGAATAAATGATGGTGATTGGGGGAAATATTATTTTATTGTGTAGATATATTATTTTAATGTGTAGAATAAGAAAATAAAAGTTTGGGATGCTGAAAGTATTGTATAATGGGATGGTATAATTGATAAAGTAGATTTTTGAGATGATAAAATAGAATAGAGTAGCATTTTCTGATGCTAATGCTCTAACAGAAAACCTCCTTTGCCAAAACTACGGTCATCCTATTCCTTGAAAGGTATAAAAAGGAATTTTGCGTGCGTTTGGATTGTGATGAAATTATTTTACTATTTATAAGTTTTACTATACTTTTTAGTATTATTTATGGGTTTCACTGTACTATTTTAATTAATTTTACTTTTATCAACAGTACTTTCAGCAATAAGTTTTTAATTTCAACAAAATAAGCGGTATTTAAACATATCCTAAACTAAAGCGATTTTTAAAATGAGCCATTAATGATTAGGCATGGAGAAGGGAATGGGCCCGCCTTCAACTCAGGAAGCAGGTAGGAAATGGATCATAATATTAAATTTCACCAAATCTATATTCAATCATTTATGACCAAAAGAGCAAACTTTGATGTATGCACTAAATAAAGAAAGGTTCTGTTACAGTTTCTCAAAAAAGAAAGGAAAGGTTCTGTTATTTATATAGACTTGTGTTATCATTTTATGTTCTTAATTGTAAATGTAATACTTTCTAGTTTAGTTTTTCTTTGCCAAGGATTAATGAGCGCAAACAACATTTATCAAGGGAAGAAAAAATTTGTAGATTGTATTACTATCAAAAACAGGGTGAAAAAAATATATATTATAAAAGAGATATTTAATAAACTCACCAAGCAAACCGTTGAGTTTAGAAAAATGTTTTGAACTTATTTTTGATAAGGATGGAGTGTAAAATTCAGGTTTTACATCATTTAATAAGCAATTGTTATATCAAGTTCATATAGAACTCAATCTCTTTGTGGAATACAATCATGCAATCAAAGACTGTAAAACTTTAGCTGTGAACTTTAGAAGAATTAACATTAAGAATGTTAAACGGCATTGCAATACTGTTGCATAATGCCCATGCCTTAGCAAAGAAGGCAAAGTCCCTTGATGAATTACCGGTCTGGTTAGAAGATGTACCAGATGATGCTTCTCCCATTAAATTTTTGAGATTCATCTTAAGTTTTCACAAATAAAATGACAGTTTTGATTCTCAAAAATAAAAAATAAAAAATAAATTCAGCAAGCAACAAGTGCATTACAAATATGACAACATATGATAAGCTTCCCAGATTAGTGCAACATATCATTAATCATTAGCAGAAGAGTTATCCTTCAGTATAAATCATGAGTTTTTAAATATATTGATTAGATTAACTGAAAAAAAATTGGACATTAGAAGGTTTTTAAAAGAACGGGGCATTAAATAAGAAGAATGAATAAAAAAAATATTGGCCCCTACAAATCTTAATGGGCTTTTGAGCATGAAAAAATAAATTAAATAATCTTCTCGTTGGTAGAAACTACCAGTCTACAATTACCATTTTTGTGGTTGGTAATTAACAACTATCACTCTCCTAAATTTACATGTTACAGGAATATTATAAATTTAGAAGATGACGCGAAAAAGTAAATGTCTTATCTCTAAATTTATTTTATTTTCCCTAATAAGTGTTCTTCTCTCTTTGATTTTACAATGGATTGCTCCAATCTGAGAGGTTGCATTTGCACTTATCATAAATCTGAAGAAAAAAATGTTCACGAGTATAGAGAAACCCTTGAATAACACTTCAGAATCCACCATGGTTAGACAACAATTCAGACATACAGTCCATGCTTTTGGAAAGGCACGGAGAGAGAATAACTCTTATCATACAAATCATTTCCCTTCACAAATTTCAATATCCAGTCCACCCGGCCATCTAGAAATAGAATATCAAAGCCATATTATATTCCCAGAACCTCTCTCTCTTTCTCAAGAATATTCTGTGTAATAAGGACTCCAAAAGTACAAAAAAAAACCACTCAACAAAATTTTTCACAACATTGTTTTCATGGGTTTTCCTTAACGAAGAAGAAAATCCAACCCAACCATCACGCTAAATTTTGATAATACCACTCAGTCAAACACTCAATTACACAACCCATCTCATAGAATCAAAATCGCCAGAAACCATGGTAAGAGGTAAATCAAATCAACATAAAACTATAATAAATATAAACATAAACAAAGTCCCTGTCTTTAATTAAACATGTACATGTGCTATTAAGGAAATAGCAAAACAGGGTCAAAATTTATAATCACATATACCCGAATTACAATAATTTCTTCTTTTGAACACCTCAACCCAACCCTCCTCCTCCATCCTTCTCTAAAACAAGCATTTTGAAGGGAAAAAAATAACCAAAAAATGAAATTAAAAAAAAAAAAAATATATATATATATATACACACACACACAAACAATAAAATTAGCTTACAATAGACCCTGAAATCACTGCTACAAAAGTTGGGTTTTCTTGTGAATAAGATACATCAACAAGAGTGATCATCGATCATATTGATCATCTGAGTTGTAACCGCTGGAAGGTACAGCTGGGGTGTTCGGGTTTGAGCTGAGACAGCCTTCAGCTTGGGTGCGCTTCTGTTTGAACCCAACAAACATGGATCCAATTGCAAGGGCAAGACCTTTGAATATTTTGCGTTTGACATCTCCTCTCCTCGGACCAGGGCCTTGGTTTGGTGGGCTGAACATTTTGGTGAAGTGGGTGTGAGAAATTTTGAAGCTGAAGAAAGAGAAGGTGAAGAAACAGAGCAAAAAAGCAAAGAGAAACAAGAGAGAGAGAGAGAGTGTGTGTGTGTGTGACTTCAGGGTACTAGAGAGAGAGAGAGAGAGAGACGAGAGAGCTCTTGAAATGGTTATCGCTTGTGGAGAAGAGAAGAAGGATAGAGTGTTATTTATGAGCTCGAGTGTTGGCCCTTGTGGTGTGTAGGGCCCGGTGGGTATCTAATTTCTCTCTCTTACGGTTACTTGCCCTGCAAGATTCTGCCTTGTGAGGGGTCTATGCTCTTATTTCCAATTCGGTAACGGTGATTAGACATGGCAAAACTGATCAGAATTTTTTGACCCGATCAGAACTGATTTTTTTTTACTTGAACTAAAAACGGGTTGACTCGTTACCCGACCCGTGTTTTTTGCGGGTTAACCCAATCTGAACCCGAACTAATTTTTAAAACTCTTTTTTTGGTAAAAAGAAAATAATAAAATTAAGACAATATTGGTTTAATTGTTTGTTGTGAGTTTTAAAGAAACAATTGAGACATTTACATAATTGTATGCAAATTAATTAAAAGATGAATGATTGAGCGTTCTGTAATGAGTAAAGATTTTTAGATATCAAATAGCAAAGTGCATGCCAAGATAATTAGGTTACAGTACAGTTAAAAATATATATTTAAAATTGTAGACATGTGTGAGAAATATTTAAAAGTGTGAAAATAGTGAAGCAAAAATATCAAATTAACATAAATCATGAATGCTTAGACTTATTTTTTAACAATTTATGTCTAAAATAAATGGTTTTTCAAAATAAATTATGATATTTTCTAGAGTGTGTGTTGCTTAACAATGATATAATATTCATAAAAGAAATCATGTATAAATAAGTAAACAATCAAATTTTAATATATATCTCAAATTGAAATAGAGTGCCAACTACAATTGAAAATAGATTATAAAATTAATTTTCAAAAATGCAAATTTCTTATATGTTTTTATTTTTTGTCAAATGAATTATTCAATAAATCATTTGTAATTTTGTTTTATATTTTGGGATGTTGATATTGTGTAGAAATAAAACTTGTATATTTATTTTACTTATCTTTGTGTTATTTTGTTTTAGATAGCAATATTAGGATTTGTATAATTTTAAAATTATTGAATAAGTATTAATAAGTGTAATTCATTCGTGATATAAGTGGTGAATTCAAAGTAATGCATTTTATATCAAGTAATTTGTTGCATGACTTTCTAAATGACAAATACATGTTATTTTCTTTTAAAAAAATATTCATGTGAAAAATACGGGTCAACCCGACTCAACCCGCAACCCGATTGACTCGAACCCATTTTTAACCCGCTTAAAATGACCTGTTTTGACCCGGAACCCATTTGACTCACAACCTAACTGACCCGTCCCGCCCATTTTGTCATGTCTAATCGTGATTCATAAACTCAACTTTTAAAAGGAACATTATTACACATTAGTTTGACTAAATTTTTTTATTAAATATTTAAAATATTTTTATCCATAAAATATTTATTAATATTAAGTACTCTTAAAATTTTGCAACATAAGAACAAAATATTCTAATTCATTGGTAAATTTTTTTAATAATAAACATAAAAAATAATAAATTATTGAACAATGTAATATTGTTACAGGTTACACTAAGTGTAATTTAAACTCAAATTCTTTATATAAATTGGATGCTCTTTCCTAACAATAATAAAACTGTTTTTGGTTTAGTTTATATTCAGTTGTGAGTTTTCTACTATTTTTGTTTTTTCTCATTCCATTTTTCTTTGTCTCACTCTTTAATCAAAACCATATCAAATATCAATCATATATAATGTATTTAAGTGAAAGTTCAATAAAGAATTTAAATTATATTAGTTGCACTCTAATTTTGTGCTAAGTATCCTTCTAATTGCAATCCAATTTCATGTTAAATTATAATTTTGTGTTATCATGAAAATTCATGCATTAAAAACGTAGGAAATGTAAAAAGAAAAACAATTAAAGTTTATTTTGCTTCTATGTAATACAATATATATATATATATATATTTTTTTTTTTTTCAGTTCGTTACTTACCAGGTAGAACAGTAGATGTGTTTAATTTACATCTATGCATGGAGAAAGATGACGGTTGTATAGTAGTAATTGGCTTAAAGTATATTCTAGTTCCTTATCTTTTCTTTTGTCATTTTGAGTAGGTCATTGAATCTTCTAATTTGTTTTCATTTACAAACAAAAATTTGTGTGCATTAGAAAATACGATGACAAGATCATTCCTCTAATTAACTTATAATATGAGGAAAAAAAAAATCCATAATTTCAAATCCAGCATCCTTATTCTTGTATTTTTAAGAAAAAAACTAACAAACAAAATCCCTCTTCTGCATCATGAATTTATATTTAAGTGAATGTCAAATTTACAAAATTAAAATATATAAGCTCTGATGCCTGATTGCCAATTTTAGTTTCTCATATCAGATTAATTAAGTTTAGCTAATTGCTTTAGCAATCTATGTCAATACCAATCAGGGAAAACAACATAAATAAATTAAACAAAAACGGCTGACATCACTTGAATGTTATGTTATAGACCCGTGAAACTAAAATGATTGAAGGAACTTGCTTACAATAATTAGAACTAGGAAGACCTAACTAAAATCTAAACAAAGATAACACCTATCAAAAATAAAATAAAAACAAAGACACCAAAGTTTATTCCAACTTATAAATTTTATTATGTTTAATTTTTAATTTTTAGTTTTTTTTTTTTTTTTTTTTTAAGGAAATGCCCATCTCAGAATATTCGATCATATATATATATATATATATAAAAGACGAATTGAAATAGCTTTATGGCATGTTTGGATGTTTAAAAAAGGAGGGGGAGTAGAGTAGAGGGAGGGAGAGTAATCCAATTACCTTATTTGAAAGTTTTTTAAAGAAGGAGGGGGAGGGGTTTGGGGGGTTTTCAACTCCCTCTAACACCTCATTTTTAATTCCTCCAAATTGAAGAGATTTAGAGGGAGAGTAGAGTAGATAAATTATTATCTAAGTAAATTCCCTAATTTACCCTTTCTAACAAATTAATTATAGACCAATGTTGCAAGTCCATTTTCAAATAGGGGTAAATTTGTCTATTTTAATCATTTCCTCTCCTCTCCATCCTAATTTTTAAAACATCCAAACAAGAGGAAGGGCTAATTACTCCCTTCCCCCTTACTAATTTTAAAAACATTCAAATAAGGTGGAGGGGAACCATTCTCCTCTACTCTCCTCCCTACTACTCTCCTCTCCTCTACTCCCCTCTACTCTCCTCCCTCTCCAAACTTCCAAACAGGCCATTAGTTGTTTTTCTTTTGTTCTGGTTTTATATAAAGTGAAATGGAGGGGAAGAAAGTGTGAGAGTTTTTTTGTTTCTTTGTTTTTCCCCCCTTGAAAATGGACATTTTTATCAACCAGAAAAACAAATGTATATGCGTTTGCTGTTAGGCTGTCCCTATCAACCTATCTATTTATTTTTGAGAAGGAAGAGGGACAAGAAAAAAGAAAATGGAAAAAAAAAATAGAATAATTATAAATTTCACTACATAAGTTTGTAAAACTAATCTGTTAAATAATGTAATTGATGGATTTTATACATAATAAATGAATGGCTAAATTATATTTTCATGATTGATTTAGTATGTAAGACTTATGTAGGAAAATTTGTAGTATCCCTAATATAACTCAAAATAAAATCTTTGTGCACCTTATTAGTATCCCTAATATGGTTTTTTTAGACAGTTAATATATGGTTAGGTTAACCAATAGAGCACAAACTATATTATCTTTTACCTTTCATCAAATATATATATATATGGCAAAACTTAGGACATTGATTTAAGATAACACATGGAATTAGAATTCATAGACCAGAAACATCTTGTCTATGTATTGTTCCCAAAATGTCAACTACACGAGCAGAAATATATATATATGTGTGTGTGTGTGTGTGTGTGTGTGTGTGTGTGTTAAGAATATAAAGTGAGAGAGAGAAAGACTGAATAATCTGTATATTCTGTGTAAATAATATTGTACAATCAAGAGCCGTATATAAGCTAAGTATGTGTGAAATACAAGTAATATGAGTGTACTACAAGTACTGTATATTGGGCTATGCCCAATGGGCTAGACTAAACTAAGCTATATACTAACATACCCCCTCAAACTCATGGTGGCAAAGAGAAAGCCAACTAGAGTTTGGATATCAGATCTTGAAGACGACTAGGCGAGTGAGTTTAAGAGAAGATATTAGCAGATTGGTCGGCAGAGGAGATGGAGAATAACTTGAGATTGCCTTTCTTGAGATGCTGGTGAGTGATGTGGCAATCGATCTCAATGTACTTGGTGCTTTCATGGAAGACATCGTTATGAGCAATGTAGATAGTACTACGATTATTACAATAAAGAGGAGTGGCAGTAGGCTGTGAAGCATCCATGTTGGCCAAGAGCCATCGAAGCCAAACAAGCTCGCGGGTGGTGTCAACAAGAGCACAATACTCAGCCTCGGTATTGGAACAGGAAACCACGTCCCACTTCTTGCTATGCCATGAGACAAGAGAAGTACCCAACAGGAAACAAAAACCTGTGATGGAACATTGATCAGTCGGATCACCTGCCTAATCTGCATATGAATAAGCATGGAGCTCGAGAGAAGTAGTGAAGACCATGATAAAGTGTGCCCTTAATGTATCAAAGAATCCGAAGAACAGTAGCATAGTGGACAGAACGAAGGGCGTCCATGAACTTACTACCATACTTATGGCATGTGAAATATCCGGGCGAGTGACAGTGAGATAGATCAGACTACTAACCAACTGATGATAATGAGTAGCATTTGATATAGGCTCACCATCTAAGGGTGTGAGCTTGCCATTATATTCCAAGGGAGGGGATATAGTTTTGTTATCTGTGATAACAGCATTGGAGAGAAGATCAGAAACATATTTAGCTTGGGATAGATAGTATCCATCAAAAGATGAGGTAACCTCAAGCCCAAGAAAATAGCTGAGATTGCCCAAATCTTTCATCTCAAAATGCTGACTAAGGAAGTGCTGAAGAGAGCGAATACCTGCAAAATCATTTCCAGTAATAATCATGTCATCAACATAAAGAAGAATAAGAGTGATACCAGCAAAGAATCTTCGAACGAAGAGACCAGTGTCATGAGGACTCGAAGTGAAACCCAGCTGAGCAACAACTGAGCTAAACTTTTCAAACCAAGGCCGAGGAGCCTACTTGAGGCAATAAAAAGCATGATGAGGGCGGCAAACTTGACGGCCGAGTGAGTATAGCTAGGGGGTGGTTGCATGTACACTTCTTCTTTGAGGTCTCCATTGATGAAAGCATTCTTCAGATCCATCTGATAAAAAGACCAATGACGAATGGCAGCTACAACAATGAGACATCTGACAGAAGTAAGGCAGGAGCAAATGTTTCCTTATAGTCAATGCCATATTCCTGAAGCCTTTGACAACAAGGCGAGCCTTGTATCTTTCAACAGATCCATCAGCCTTGGTCTTTATCTTGTAAACCCACCTACAATTTACTATAGACTGACCAAGAGGCAAATCAACCATACAACAAGTGTGATTTTTGTGAAGGACATCTAGTTCTTCGGACATAACTTGCTGCCAAAGAGGGTCAGTATGGGCCTCACGATAGGTATAAGGTTCATAAAGTGTGGCAAGAGCAAAAGAGCAGTGATAATCAATGAGATAAGGAGGAGGAAAGCTTACCCTAGTAGAGCAACGAAGGCCAGGACCAATAAGAGGCTTAGGAGACGATGGTGCCACAAGATCCAAGGCAGACGGGTCATGTGTCGGGGATAAAACCAGAGATGAGTTGTCTGGAAAGGCAGCCGATGTTGAAGAATCCTCCACAAATTCTAGATAAAGAGAAAGGAAATGATCAGAAAAAATGGGAGACTCTAAGGAAGAAGACATAGGAAACAGCTGAAGACTCGTGAAAGGACGATATTCCCAGAACTCAACTTGACGGGAGACATGAAGGTGATTAGAAATGGGCTCATAGCAACAAAAACCCTTTTGGGAAACACCATAACCAAGGAAGAAACATAGACGAGCACGAGGTTGGAGCTTTGTTTGTTCATGAGGAGGAAGGGAGACAAAACAAGCACAACCAAAAACCCGAAGAGATGAGTAGTGAGGGGTTTGACCATAAAGGAGCTCAAAAGGTGATTTGTTGTGTGTGGTCGGTGAAGGAACACAATTAATGGAGTAAACAGCAGTGAGTGCTGCCTCACCCCAAAAGCACTCAGGAAGAGAGGCAGAAATGAGAAGGGTGTGGACAACATCAAGAATGTGACAGTGTTTTGTTGAAAGGTATAAGGACATGACTGATGGGGGAGAGTATCTTTGCTATCTAAAAAGGACAAGAAATATTTATCATTATATTCTTGAGCATTATCTTACCGAAAGATCTTAACGGTGTGATTGAATTGTGTTTCAATCATTTTATGAAATGTTTTGTAAACGGACACAAGTTCAGACCTATGGTGAAGTAAATAAATCCAGGTATATTGAGAAAAATCATCCACAAATATGACAAAATATCGAGATCTCCCCTTAGTGGGAACCAGTGCTGGATACCAAATATCATAATGTATAAGATCAAAAGGTGCAAAAGAAAAAGAGTCACTGTTATTAAAGGGCAATTTTGTTTGTTTGCCAAAATGATAGGAAGTTCAATCAAATTTCGGAAACTAACTTGAACCTAAACGACCTTAAGAAGCTAACAACTGAAGGCGAGATAAAGACATATAACCAAGACGAACATGCCATAATTCAGGCGAGAGGGTGGTAGTAGTAGTAGTAGCAGAGATAACTTGTGAAGGAATCTTCAGGCCGTGAACCTCAAACATACGTCCAACCTTATGACCTGTCCCAAGCACTTGACCCGTCTGGGGATCCTACACATCCACACCATGATTAGTAAAGAGAATATCTACTCCTAATTCATAGTGTTGACCAACATAAAGCAAATTGAGGGACAATTTTGGAATATGAGAAGTGTCACTAAGGGATAAACTAGGAGTAGAGATTGTTTCTTTATGACTAACAAGCATAGGAGTTCCATCAGCACTGTAAATAGAGATATGATGTGCTAAGGGTGCCTTATCAGAGAATTGTGATTCATTAGGAGTCATATGGTTACAACATGTTGTATCAAAAAACCAAGAATGGTTACCTAAAGTGACAGAAAGGGCAGTAGAAGTTCGAGATAAAACCTGTTGAACTACTGACTCAATATCAGTTGTAGTAAGTGAGGAAGCCAAAGATGGACCTGTAGGAACCAATGAATCTGAGAGACACATAGCAGCTGCCCAAGGAGGAGGAGCTTTATTCTGCTCTTGCATAAATTTCTACAGTTTGCGACAAACAAAGATGTCATGGCCCTTGGCATGGCAAAACTTGCAGCAAGTACCTTTCGAAGACTGAGGGGAGGGACACCCAAAGGTTAAGCATGGAGGGGCAGTGATTGCAGCAATGGAAGGTTGTGGGGGAAAAGAAGGTGTAGCTAACACATGATTAGAGGACGACATGTGATAAGTAGGCCGATGATTCTCCTCGGAGATAAGCTCCTTGACTGCAACATCAAGATAAGGAGTAAGAGACCGGCTAAGCAAAGAAGCCCTAGTAGGCTCAAAATCCTCACGTATACCCATCATGAAATGCATAAATCAATGACGATCCCAATATTTGGCAAAGAGCTCAATGTCCTCAAGATACTGTAATGGAGGATCTGCAGCAAAAAATTGTTCCCATATAAAGGAAGTTTGAGAATGATAATCAGAAATAGACTGACTTGTCTCTTGGCGCATTTGATAAAGTTTTGATTCAATGTGAAACTCCAAACTTGTAACATTAGTGCAATTGTACCAATTGGACAGAAATATCCAAGCAGCCGCAGCAGTAACGAGACAAGGAAAAAGACTATGAATAGAAGGTACAAAGGTATTGATAAACCAAGACAAGATCTTACTCTGAATACTTTCCCATTCCTCTAGGCGTGCTTCATAATC
Organism: Quercus ilex subsp. ballota; assembly: GCA_032727855.1. Classification (NCBI taxonomy): domain Eukaryota; kingdom Viridiplantae; phylum Streptophyta; class Magnoliopsida; order Fagales; family Fagaceae; genus Quercus; species Quercus ilex. The sequence goes on from CM064908.1 coordinate 39,997,059, forward strand.
ATCCTTTACAATAGTAGTCTTGGAGGCATCGGCATCAGTTGCAACTTTGGACTTAGGTATTGGCACTAGCTTGGGAATCGAACCAGTTACATAATGCCATAGTTTGCGACCCTTGAGAAAGACAATCATATTCTGAGACCATGCATGACAGGTAGTAAGGCCATCCAGGATAACGCCATAGTTTGCGACCCTTCGTCACTTTGATACTATGTTAAGAATATAAAGTAAGAGAGAGAAAGACTGAATAGTCTATATACTCTGTGTAAATAATATTGTGCAATAGAGAGTCTTATATAGGTTAAGCATGTGTGAAGTACAAGTAATATGAGTGTACTACAAGTACTGTATACGGGACTAGGCCCGATGGGCTTGACTAAACTAAGCTATATACTAACAATATATATTAAATGATTAAAGTAAGTAAAAGTAGAATTAAAAGCTTAAAGTAAATACTTTAACAGTAGATTACAATAAAATAAACACTTACACGAAATAGTTGTAGAAACAAGTTTTTCTGAGCAGGAATAATGAAGGTTACAAGATTAGATGACTTAGAAAGGTAAGTGATCGATAGGATTATCCTTCATCTCTATTCTCTATCCGTGCTTCCTCCGGACAAAAAACAAAAGTCTAGAATGGCTGAGATGTGGGTCAATCCAGAAAATTTACAAAGAAGAGCCTATTTGATTATCTTATAGGCTACAAAATTAAATTCCCAGAAGGTGTGATTTACAAACCAACCAAAGAATAATTAGGTAAAATTTTTTTTTCCTCAATTAGGTTCATTATAGACAATTGTGGGGAAGAGTGGTTCCATAATGGGAGGATTATATTCATAGCAAATCCTTCACAAATCTCTATTAATTTTTTATTCTATTTTAGTTGATTTTGATATTGCTAGGAGTGAGGCATTCATAGCAACTCCTTCTTAAATCACTATTTTTTATTATTATTTTGTTTTAGTTGATTTTGATATAGCTAGGAGTGAGACACGGGCTTGTAAGAGACCGTAAGCTCTTGGTGGCTCTTGGTGAATATGGCGCATGTAAATGAGTAAGGTCATGTTAATTGTCTCTCAAAGTATGCAGTTTGATTAATGATATTTGACTTTCTGGATTGAGGGTTTTTCATAGAGTTGACACTTATTTTATTAAATTTGAAAAATAAGAAAACCACATGATAAAAATACACATTTTATTGATGGCATTTGAATTTATATTTGGTAGAACATAAAAAGAAAATTAAATTGCATGGTTTTGTTCCTAAATACAATTTAAGAATAACTATATGGCGTTGAGTCTTAGTTATATTCTAAAAAATAAAAAATACATTAATAAGACCTAGTCTAGAACCATTGATTTAAGATCGAAAGCTGAATTCCAGAGTGAAAAGGTATTAAATATCCACCTCACAAGATGAATTTGTATTCTAAAATATGGTCGCTACATATCACATTTTTAACTCATCCAAACATGTCGTAAACAGGAAAGTTACATGTTGTGATCAAGGAAATGGTTCTAAAAATTAGTTTTTTGATAACAGCTTTTGTGTATGTTATCATATTAATTGGAAACCTTAATTTTATAGTTTGCATGTTCATCATGTTTATCCAACATCATCAATCGCAAACATGTTTTATTGCATCAAAAATCAAGGATTCAAATCTACACTTCTTCAACTTCTTTTGTTGTTATTGTTAATATGAAGTCAAGGATTTTATTCATTATTCATCGAGAGGAAGATACAGTACATCTTGAGCCACTCAATCATTCATGGAGTATCTTCTACCTAGGTTACATAGTTATATAGCTAGAAATATTTCTAGCGTGTTGAGAAAGAATGTGAGCCAATGCATGCTCAATCTGTATCACGCCACTTTATCTTATTAAAGCAAACATAGTATCCTTATATTACTTCTCGCCTTCTCGGCCAATCTTACCAAAACAAATTGATCATTGGGTTATTATAAATTAACTCTCATATATAATCAAAGGGATTTAGTTCTAGGGGCTAGAGGTGCACAGTGTTGAATAAATGTTCTACAATGAAGTTCATAGATTATATATAAAACAATTCTTGAAACTAATTAGCAACTGATATTCTAGTTCTAGTTAAACTTTTCCTCTTATAACTAAACTGTTAGGTTCTAAATGTTTAAAACAATTGGCAAATCGTGAACACAAAATTGTCTAGATATAGATCTTAGAGTCTATAGGTTTTATTAGACAATGCTCAAGGTGATTCAAGTCAAGATTCCAAAACATGCAAGCTGCAGGAAGAAGACTTCATATTCTGCCTGGTTCGATCGATCGAAGAACAGGTTCGATCAATCGAAAATCGTATCTGCAAAATTTTAAGTCGGCCCAAACAGCAGCTTAAGCCCATTAAGGATTAGGGTTTCAGATCTACTTCTCCCACTATATAAAGGAAACTCTAAGCCACGTTTTTGAGACTTTTGAGAGAGAGAAGAGAGTGTCTCTTTTGTATCTAGGGTTTTATACCCAAACCTCTCTAAGTCTTTGTTACTCATATTGTGATTTGTGTGAATCTCTTGTGAGATCTTTAAGGAGCTTTCCTTCACATAAATTTAGGGTTTTCAAGATATAGATTATTTCAATATCTTGATGATCAACTCAGTTACTGCCATTGAAGTTTAAAGAATAACAAGCGTGGATTCGGAGCTTGCACGTGGTCATGTTGATGGGGAGATAAACACCTTGGGGAGCTTTTTTTTGAATAATTAATATAACATATAGAGACACACTTTAACCCAAAAGACCCAAGCCCCAATGGGTATGTGCTCAATTATGTTATATTAACTACTCATTCTTCTCATCTTTATTCAATGTGGGACTTCACTCACACGTGTAACCCAATAATCTCCCCCTCACATGTGAGTCTCTGCCACTCTGTGGGTTTCAAGACTTCTCTGTGGGCCATGAATAAGTCCTACTTGCTCTCCCTTGCCTAATGGGCTTTTTCACTTCATCAACGCGTCATCCATGGGTCTCTCGTACGCCATCCATGGGAACTACGTGTCAACCCCGCACGCACATCCGTGGAAACTCCGCACGCCCATGTCCATGGGAACCTCGCACCTCTCTATAGGCTTCAATGTGGGACTTCACTCACACGTGTAACCCAACAATCTCCCCCTCACGTGTGAGTCTGCCTCACTATAGGCTTCAAGACCTCTCTGTGGGTTTTGAACAAGTCCTACTCACTCCCCCTTACCTAATGGGCTTTTCACTTCATCAATGCATCATCCATGGGTTTCTCGTACGCCATCCATGGGAACCACGTGTCGACCCCGCACGCACATCCATGGGAACTCCGTACATCCATGTCCATGGGAACCTCGCACCTCATCATTGTTTAGCACCATTTGCAATATTCCTTTGTTGGGCTTTTCTTTTCTCCAGGATTTTTGTGTGTGGGCCATTAAGGCTTTCTCTGTCCCCGCTGGGTAGGACCATGAACACCTTACCACCTTCGCCGCACACCACCATAGGCTCTGATACCATTTGTTGGGGAGAAAAACACCTTGGGAAGCTTTCTTGAGTAGTTAATATAACATATAGAGACACACTTTAACTCAAATGGCCTAAGCCCAATGGGTATGTGCTCAATTATATTATATTAACTACTCATTCTTCTCATCTTTATTCAATGTGGGACTTCACTTACATGTGTAACCCAAGAATCTCCCCCTCACGTGTGAGTCTCTGTCACTTTGTGGGTCATGAATAAGTCTTACTTGCTCCCCCTTGCCTAATGGGCTTTTTCACTTCATCAGCGCGTCATCCATGGGTCTCTCGTACACCATCCATGGGAACTACGTGTCAATCCCGCACGCACATCCATGGGAACTCCGCACGTCCATGTCCATGGGAACCTCGCACCTCTCTATAGGCTTCAATGTGGGACTTCACTCACACGTGTAATCCAACAATCTCCCCCTCACGTGTGAGTCTGCCTCTCTATAGGCTTCACGACCTCTCTGTGGGTTTTGAACAAGTCCTACTCACTCCCCCTTGCCTAATGGGCTTTTCACTTTATCAATGCATCATTCATGGGTTTCTCGTACGCTATCCATGGGAACCACATGTCGACCCTGCACGCACATCCATAGGAACTCCGTACATCCATGTCCATGGGAACCTCGCACCTCTCTATAGGCTTCAATGTGGGACTTCACTCACATGTGTAACCCAACAATAATTAATATAACATATAGAGACACACTTTAACCCAAAAAGTGTGAGTGAAGTCCCACATTAAAGTCCCACATATAGAGACACACTTTAACCCAAAAATGTGAGTAAAGTCCCACATATAGAGACACACTTTAACCCAAAAGGCCTAAACCCCAATGGGTATGTGTTCAATTATGTTATATTAACTACTCATTCTTCTCATCTTTATTCAATGTGGTACTTCAACACGTGTCAGTAAGTTCTACTGGTGGGTAGCATTAGGAAGTCAAGCGGGGAGCTTGTAAGTCCTTTTGTATAAACTTCGATTCTTTCGCATAGTGGATTCAAGTTTACCTTGAGGATAGTTAGGTCAAATCCTCTCTAAGTTTTTACCGTATGGTTTCCTGGGTGATTATATCATTGTGTTATTTATTATTCCGCTACTTTATATTTTTGATATGATTGTATGTTTGTGATAACTTAGAATTGCATAATTTGACTAAGTTAATCACTTAGCTAATTAACTAGGTTAATCTGGTTGGTTTAAAGGGTCTAAATTTCTAACATAAACAATACTAAACTTTTGTTTATAAAATGTTTACACCACTTTGCAGGGGATTACATCATTTACTTCGTTTTTATTATATAAAGAAGTCCTTATTTCAAAATATCAAATCAATGGCATGGTGTGGTTTCGCCCTCTCCTCTCAAGTCCCAAGTCAACCCCATTTTTAATCAGCTAACCATTAGGGAAAATGGCTCAGTAGGTGTACGACTTCGGAGTATGGAGACCATGAATTATCCCATTCACGCGGTATTGGGAATTTAGGATAACTTTTCATCATTCTTTTTTTTTTTTTTTTTTGGTAAACTCTTTTCATCATTCAAACCATATAATTAGTTGATGTTCGGAAAATAAATGAAGGAAAAATTATTAAGTACCTCCATTTCCTCACATGAATGATGGATTAGTATCTTAAATGAATTGAATGGTAAGCAAAGTATAGTGTCATAGTCACCTCAAAGATCGAGAGAAAAGTACATTCAAATGTATTGATTATTTTTAGCAATTGACAACATTGAATGTGGTATTGAATAATTTGAATTAAAATTGAATGCATGTTAAAAGTGTCCTCTAAGATTGAAAGAAAAGCACTTTCAAATGTATTGACTGGAGTTAGCAATTGGCAACATTGAATGCGGTGTTGAATATTTTTTTTAGAAAACCGTATTGTATAATTTGAATTAACATTTCATACATGTTAAAACTTAAAAGTGTGGTTGGAGTCAAGAGTTATGTACCTCAATTCATACACACTTTTTAGTGATTTTATGATAGATAGAATTCAAATTCTCCTTCTCTATTGTAACTATGGATTAATAAAAAATAAAAAAATAATAATAACAAAACCAGAAAAATTAAAAAAAGGTTGGATTGGCGGGATAAAATAATGGAAAGCGTGGGTCCTTGATAAAAAAATTTCTGTTCAATTTTTCATATAACTGCGAAAAAACTATTCCCATGCGCGCACATAACACCATCAGTATGTCAATGAAAGGGAACCGAGCTAGAAACCAATTACAGCATGCAAAATTATTAACGACAAATAAAGTGGTTATTGAAAAACGGTGTCATCATTGGGAAAATTATCCTATCTTTATGGAAACTGTACGCAGTCACCAACCTCAAACAGTCACGTCCAACTCAATGCATTATATCCCCATGAAAACGTAAAAATAAAAAGAATCTGGTTAATATATACTCTTAAAAAATAACTTAATTATTAATTTTAGAAAATATTTTATGAAAATTTGAAAAAATTATCAAAAAATTTGGTCACTTTTTTCATAAATTTTTTCCTAAAATGTATACCATAAGGCAAAGGCATATATACATTAATAAAACCTAAAGATAAAATAAGGTTACAATTTTCAAAAAAGGGCAACGAAGGCGACCTTTTAAACGTGGGCATCTGAGAGAGAATTTCGAGAAGAACTACCATACGACTTGCTAACTATGGAGTTATGAATATATGTCATGGAATTCAAAGGATTCAGATATGACGTTACCGAACGTCCAAAATTAAAAAGGAAAAGTAAATAATTATGAAATCACTCCTTTCAATTTTCAAATAGGTAAGAAGTTAAAATAAAAAGAAAACGTTATACATTCAAAGAATAAAAAAATTGTTATGTTATAAATCAAATATTTAAATTTTAAGTTTTTGTAATTTAAAGTTATACATAAAAAATAATTTATGGATCGAATAATAAATAACATCTAACAAGTACGAAATTTAATATGTATGTTAAGAACATAAAGATCATCTAATTTAAAAATTAGATTTTTAAAATATGTAGCAATGTTAATTTTCTAAGTGGTCAAATGTTGTCCAACTCTTTTACCCCAAAGTTTTGTTTGGCCGATGAGAAAATAAGATGAAAGGGAAAACATGTTTTCCTTTTAAGTTTAAGATGTAAGAAGGAACTTAAAATTTATCATTTTCTTTTTCAATCCTTAGCTGTTCTGAGGGGAAAAAAAAATTCTCATTGGATGTTAATTTGCTTTTGTTTGGAAGGCCCAGGAAGGGCCGGCCAAGGGCCAACAGAAGAGAGGGAAGGAGGGATTTTTGGTTAACGCGTTTGCTGTCCCTATCCTCCTAATCAATTCGTTGCTTTTGGGAAGGAATAAGACAACCAAAAACAAATTCATTGTATACCCTATTGGGTTGTAGCTCTTCAACTTAAGTTTTTAACTTCTTTACCTGCATTGCATCAAGACAGTGTGAATATTCACAAACAAACTTAGCAAATAAACCAAGATCAACGTAAGATATCATAAAGGATTAGAACTCACATAAACGTCTTTTCTACATTCTAAGAGTGTCAACTACACAAACAGTTGCATATTTTTTATAAATAATGAACAATTTAGGTGTGAGAATTTGAATCCTATATATCTCCAAATGAGAAATAAGAAAGTACTAGTGCTAACTAGTTAAGTTACAAGACTCTTAACAATGGTTATATAATTAGCAAATAAACATTAATTTTCAAATATTTTAACTCTTTAAGAATGGTAGGAATGTAGGATCAAATTTTATAAAATCGCATATGGTTATCTTTGTTTATCTAGTCTGCATCCCATGTTTTCAAAATGTAAAGATGAGTGGATTAAATTTTAGTTCACTTTGTGTACACGTATCAAAAATATAACGCCACTGTCCTATTGGCTATTAGAGAAGACAGTATGAATATTACTTCTTGGTAAAACTTACCAAAACAAAATTGCGTCGTTGGGTTATAAACTCTCTTACTTAACCCAAGGAGCTAGTCTTTTGGAGCTAACAAACTCACATTACTTTATTGTTCAAATTAGCAACTCTAATAATTATAGTAGGGACAAAGTTTAGCCAAAAAAATGGAGGTAGCTTAGAATTATAACTTTACTCATTATCTTTTTACTAGAGGTGAATTTTGATAAATCCACCATTGGATTACATCTTCTTCTTATATTCTTTATACTTGCAAAATTTTTAGAAAATTAAAGATCAATAAGTATACCATCAATAAATTATTTAAATTACAAGTTTTTGTAGTTTAAAATTATGCATAAAATATAAATTTATAGATTTTATAGTAAATAATATTTGATTGGTACAAAATTTGACATGTGCATTAAGAATGTAGAGAACATGTAATTCAATGGTTAAATTTTCAAAATATGTAATAATGTTTATTTTATTAAATAAGATTGCAATCTTAGGTTATCTTATTTTGGTCTTAAAATTATAGGTCAGTTTTCGGGGGGAGAGAGAGAGAGAGAGAGAGAGAGAGAGAGAGAGAGAGAGGTTATAGTATATACATCACGCCTTACCACATAGGCGTGGGCCCCAGGCCTTGTGAGAGGGAGGTGATAATGTGAGAATAAGGGAGGGGATGGAGGGCTGGCGGCTCAATAAGGAGAGAGGAACAATTTTTTTAAGTTTTTTTATATGTTTTTGGGCTAGGGTTTTATGAACAAAGCCCACCCTATTCCATATTTATTGGGCCCTATAAATTAATTAGACATCCATTTAAATTTCTTGATCTCAAGTAAAAGACAATGGATTGCTTAAAATAACATTCCCTTTATCAAATTTTGTCTCAATATGCACTCATGTTTCCTTAAGTTTTTGTAAAATTATAATTTTCCTTCTTATGTTACATACAACAAATAAATAGTAAATAATATTAAATATTACATTAAAAGTTTGGAATGTTACAAAAAGAGTATTAACGATATTTTTACAATATTTTCACAATAAATCTTAAGCAGTAGGTAGTTACTAACTGTTCTTAATGGACCAAAAGATAATTCAAGTAGTGAGTTCAAACTAGAACTAATAACAATTTATCACCTATGATTTGTTGTAGAAGTATTGTGAAAATGTTGTGGACATAATTGTGGGGTTGGGGGTTTGACTTTACTTTACAAACTTTTTTCATAAATTGTTGATACAATATGTGGTTATTGGTAATTTAAAAATTGATATTAGTGGTGGTTTCAAGTGAGAACAAATTAGAATTTGCCACATTAATAATTTGTAAAAATATTGTAAAATAGTTTGTGCCTATAAAATTAATTAATTAATTTTTTTACTATGTCATGCCTTTAATTAAATTTATACGCGTGTCCAATAGGTGAAGGGTTTCCGGGCATATAATTTACAATTTTCAGCTAAAAGGGGAAGTTGTAACACATGAATGTTGCTCCAATAACAATTTTATCTTCTCAATTATTAAAATAATTATGAAAAAAAAAGTGTTTGTTTCATTTTTTTTACTTTTTTTTAGGGAAAATTGATAGTAGATTTTATTTGTTCATAATTACGTTCTACAATTTGAAAGAGAAAAAATGGACATTATTCAAACCAAACAATGCATTCTTTTCTCTTATGCAACACTAGCATGGGCAAGAGTAGCTTTAATACATCGCAAAGAGTTTACAAAAAAAAAAAAAAGAAAGAAAAATGAATGAAAACTTTTACAAATTAGAATAATATTTTCAAGTTTTTTCCTGCCCTTCCATAGCTAAGCATAACTTCTTCGAGAGCGCATCTTCAACGCTAATATGAGATGTCAGCTTATGTTCAGAATTAAACAGAGAGGTAGTAGCAGGAGAATTCAACTTGGCCTGTGTCATTGGTGATCACTACTCACTAAGTGAATGTTACAGTGCCGTATTCTCAATTCTCATAGGAAATAAATGAACCTATCTATTTATTTTTGAGAAGGAAGAGGGACAAGAAAAAAGAAAATGAAAAAAAAAAAAAAAAAAAAAAAAAAAAAAAAAAAAACTAGAGTGCCTTTGTGGCCTATCTCTCATCTCCACACCATCCCTATTGAGAGATGTGTGTTTCTGTTTGCCCTTGTTTCTGGTGCTTCTATTTCTTTTCCTCATCTGTTTCTTCGTTCTTTGAACGAGATTCATAGGAGTAGCGTTGTTGGTCACGCTCTTGTCTATCCTATCTTCATCCATAGGATTTTGTTGTTTTTAGGTTTAGATGGTTTCCCCGCGTCTGAGCCCGTTCACGTTACTGGTCCCATAGGTGCCACTTTCCTTAGGCAGAGGGCTGCTCAAATGAGAGCTCCTCGAGTTGAGCCTGCTGGTGCTGTATCCCCTCCCTCCTCTTCTACAGGTACTGCACAGGCTGAGGCGTTTGGTGCTGCTGCTGCTAATGCTGATGTTCCTCCATCAACTACTTCGGATGATTTCGACATTTGACGTACATTGGATCATGTCTTGACTGTTCAGGCGGCTCATGGACAGATTTTGGTGGACTTGCTCGATGAGGTCTGTGCCTTGTGTGCAGAGTTGGCACATTCTAGACGATCTCCTACGCCACCTCCTTTTGATGATGGATTGTGATTGCCCTTTGGCATTCCGTCACAAAAAAGGGGAGTAGATTCTGGATTTGCTTGTAGAGTTTTTGCTAATAGGGGGAGCTTTGTGATTCTCTGGAGCCTGTGGTGATTAGATTGTATCTAGGAGCTGTACTTTATATTTACATTCTTTTGGCTCTAGATGTATTTTTTGTGGGCTATTCATGTTAGGAGGAGATGCATTTATTTTTGTTTCTTGTTTCACTGCTTATTGACTTATGTTTTATGAGTTATTCATTTGATATATGTCTCTATTTTGTGTTTTGGTGAAATCAAGAATTTATTTTGTTTACTTGTATTTTCCACACATGCGTTTATGCGTTTGTTGAGTATTTCAGGAAATACAGATTGATTCAATTGAGCTGCTGTCTACACTTGCAACTGATGGATGGTAGTTAGGATTGGATTTGTTTTGTAAATGGTTGTTTTATTTGTAAACTTTGAGCTTTAGTTTGTGTTTTGTCATGGATTGCCAAAGGGGGAGTTTGTTAGGTTCTAAAGATTTAGGAATTTATGTATTTATAACTCTAATTTGTATTGTTGGCAAACCATGATCAGAACAGGTTGTTTAGTCTTGTTTAGGCTTGCTCAAAGTTGTGCGTTTATGTAAAGTTGGAATCAAGTGGCTGCAGAAAGTATTAGTAACTTTCGGCCTAACTCAATCGATCGAAGCTTAGACTCGATCGATCGAATATCGGGTAGAACATGTTTTTCTGCAGAATTCCAATTCAGCCCTAACTCCTAAAACGTTTAGGGTTTTATGTTTTTTCCCTAGGTATATAAGGAAAACCCTAGCCACATTTTAAAGGTTGCTTAGATTGCTGTTTTGTGTAAATCTCTTGTGAGATCTAAAGGAGCTTTCCTTTACACAAAGTTTAGGGTTTTCAAGGAGGAGATGTTATCTACACCTTGATGATCAACTCAGTTGCTGCCATTGAAGCTTAAAGAAAAACAAGCGTGGGTGCTTGTATCTGGTGGTGAATCCAAGAAAGAAGGAGTCTGTGGATTCGGAGCTTGCACGTGGTCATGTCAGTAAGTTCTACTGGTGGGTAGCAATAAGAAGTCGAGCGTGGGGGCTTGTAAGTCTTATTGTACGAACTTCGATTCTTTCATATAGTGGATTCAAGTTTACCTTGAGGATAACTAGGTCAAATCCTCCCCAAGTTTTTACCGTGTGGTTTCCTGGGTCATCATAGCATTGTGTTATTTACTTTTCCGCTGCTTTATATTTTTGATATGATTGTTTGATTGTGATAATCTAGATTGGAATAATTTGACTAAGTTAATCACTTGGCTAATTAATTAGGTTAATCTGGTTGGGTTAAGGGGTCTAAAAACCGTTTACAATCATATTCTGAGACCATGCATGACAGGTAGTAAGACCATGCAGGATGACGCCATAGTTTGCGAACCTTCGTCGCTCTGATACTATGTTAAGAATATAAAGTGAGAGAGAGAAAGACTGAATAGTCTATATACTTTGTGTAAATAATACTGTGCAATAGAGAGGCTTATATAGGTTAAGCATATGTGAAGTACAAGTACTATGAGTGTACTACAAGTACTGTATACTGGACTAGGCCCGATGGGCTAGACTAAACTAAGCTATATCTAACAATATATATTAAATGATTAAAGTAAGTAAAAGTAGAATTAAAAGCTTAAAGTAAATACTTTAACAGTAGATTACAATAAAATAAACACTTACACGAAATAGTTGTAGAAACAAGTTTTTCTGTGCAGGAATAATGAAGGTTACAAGATTAGATGACTTAGAAAGGTAAGTGATCGATAGGATTATCCTTCATCTCTATTCTCTATCCGTGCTTCCTCCGGACAAAAAACAAAAGTCTAGAATGGCTGAGATGTGGGTCAATCCAGAAAATTTACAAAGAAGAGCCTATTTGATTATCTTATAGGCTACAAAATTAAATTCCCAGAAGGTGTGATTTACAAACCAACCAACGAATAATTGGATAATTTTTTTTTTCCTCAGTTAGGTTCACTATAGACAATTGTGGGGAAGAGTGGTTCCACAATGGGAGGATTATATTCATAGCAAGTCCTTCACAAATCTCTATTAATTTTTTATTCTATTTTAGTTGATTTTGATATTGCTAGGAGTGAGGCATTCATAGCAACTCCTTCTTAAATCACTATTTTTTATTATTATTTTGTTTTAGTTGATTTTGATATAGCTAGGAGTGAGACACGGGCTTGTAAGAGACCGTAAGCTCTTGGTGGCTCTTGGTGAATATGGCGCATGTAAATGAGTGAGGTCATGTTAATTGTCTCTCAAAGTATGCAGTTTGATTAATGATATTTGACTTTCTGGATTGAGGGTTTTTCATAGAGTTGACACTTATTTTATTAAATTTGAAAAATAAGAAAACCACATGACAAAAATACACATTTTATTGATGGCATTTGAATTTATATTTGGTAGAACATAAAAAGAAAATTAAATTGTATGGTCTTTGTTAGGTTCTAAAGACTCAGGATTTCATGTATTTAGAACTCTAATATGTATTGTTGGCAGACTATGATCAAAACAGGTTGTTTAGTCTTGTTTAGACTTGCTCAAAGTTGGTTTTTTTATGTAAAGTTGGAATCGAGCTGATGCAGTAGTTATTGTGCATCTCGGCCTGGTTCGATTAATCGAAGCTTAGGCTTGATCAATTGAATCTCGGGCAGAATGCGTTTTTGCTGCATAATTCCAACTCAGCTCTAACTCCTAAAACGTTTAGGGTCTTATGTTTTTACCCTAGGTATATAAGGCAAACCCTAGCCACGTTTTAGAGTTTGCTTATATTGCTGTTTGTGTGAATCTCTTGTGAGATCTGAGAGGAGCTTTCCTTCACATAAGCTTAGGATTATCAAGAATGAGATTTCTTTAAGAACTTGATGATCATTCAGTTGCTGCCATAAGAGCTTAAAGATACACAAGCGGGTGTGCTTGTACTTGCTGGAGAATCCAAGAAAGAAGGAGTCCGTGGTCTCCGAGCTTGCACGTGGTCGTGTCAGTAAGTTTCTATTGGTGGGTAGCAATAAGATGTTAGTGGTCTAAGTCTTCTAGTAAAACTTCAATTCTTTCTATAGTGGATTCAAGTTTACCTTGAGTATAGCTAGGTTAAATCCTCCCCAGGTTTTTACCGGTATAGTTTCCTGGGTCATCATATTTTTGTGTTATTTACTATTCTGCTGCTATGCATGATATGATTGTTTGATTGTGAGAACCTAAATTTGCATAATTTGGACTAAGTAATAACATGGTTAATTAACTAGGTTAATCCAGTTGTGTTAAGGGGTCTAAAAACCGTTCAAGTGGTATCAGAGCGGGTTGCTCTCTGGTTGTAGATCTTTTGATCTCTGAGCTAATCCTTGACCCCTGTTGTCATGGAACACGAATACTCTCTAGTTATTCCCCCTCACTTTGTTGGGAATAATTATGCTTATTGGAAAGTAAGGATGAAAGTATTCCTGAAATCTATTGATGAGAGAGTCTGGAACTCTGTTGAGTACGGATGGGCAAAGCCCACTACTCCTGTGAGTGAGAGGCAAACTTCTCAAAAAGAAGCAGCTGCGTTCAATAGCAAAGTTATGAATGCTATCTTTAACGCTGTTTCTATAGAGGAATTTAAGAGAATCTCTAATGTTGAGGTTGCTCACACTGCTTGGAAAATCCTCCAGACTGTGCATGAAAGCACAAAGGCTGTCAAAATAAATAAATTGCAGCAATTAACTTCTAGATTTGAAAGCATTAGGATGTCTGATGATAAATCTTTTGATAAATTCTATGCTAAACTAAATGACATTGTTAATTATGCATATAATCTGGGCGAAATCTATGATCAACCTAAAATTGTTAGGAAGATTCTTAGATCTTTGACTGAGGACTTTAGACCCAAAGTGATTGCCATCACTGAGAGCAAGGATGTGGACTCCATCCCTGTTGATGAACTTGTAGGATCTCTTCAGTCCTATGAGTTGGACCTACCCAAAACTAGAAAATCCAAGTCAATGGCTCTTAAATCAGTTGATGATGTTGAAATTGGTGGATTTGATGATGAGCTCTTTGCTACAGAGATTGCTTACCTTGCTAAGAACTTTAAAAACTTTCTTAGGAACAGTAATAGAAGGGCAAGAGGTACAAACACTGTTGAACCTAGAAACTTTAGGAAGAATGATCCCACTAAGGTTAACAACAATGAAAAACCTAGAGAAAAAGTTGGTCAATCTTCAAACAATTCTTTGGGTCCTCAGTGTTTTGGATGTCAAGGGTATAGTCACATGAAATCTGAATGTCCCACATACTTGAGGTCTAAGGGTAAGGCTATGGCTGTAACCCTTAGTGATAATGCAGTTTCTGATGATGAGTCTGGATGTGACGAGGATGGAAACTTCATTGCTTTCACTGCTACTGCTGTAGTCAATAAAAGTGTGTCTATTGAAGAGAACCCTTTTGATGGGGAATTGTCTGAGGATGCAAATCTTTAAGAAGCCTACAATAAATTTTGCAAAGTTGCTGCAAAGGATGCCATGAATGTTGAATTAGGCTTAAAGAAAATTGCATCTCTTGAGCTTGAAAAGAAAAAATTTCTTATTAAATTGTTTAATGCTAATGATCTTTTGAACAATGTGAAAACTGAGAATATGTTCTTGCTTGATAAAGTTAAATCTTTGGAATATGATTTATCTGTTGCTAGATCTACTAGTTCTAAACTTGATCAAATGCTGAGTGTTCAAAAGGCTCCTTCTGACAAATCTGGATTAGGTTTTGTTGAAAGCATCTCTGTGACTGCACCCAATTTCACAAACTTTGCTCCTTCTTCTTCCTCTGAACACCTTGTGAGTGAGGTTGTGAGTGAGACTGCTAAACCTATAGAGGTCACACCTCCTAGAAAGATTAAGGTTGATCTGAAAGAGTCTAAACCTAAGGAGTCTACCCTTTCTAAGGACAAGATGCATGGTAAGCCTGTTTGGGTTTGTCATTTTTGTGGAAAGTCTGGACACATTCGTCCAAATTGTTACAAGCTGCAAGTAGCTAAGCGAGCAAATATTTTGGATGCAAAAGGCTCGTTCTAATTGAGTCTTTCTGACATGGTCCTTGTGCTTCATTGCTCTACTCTTTGTGACCATTGTTCTTTGGTTTCTGGTTTTTCTTTCTTTGTTTCTAGGATTTGCATTGCATAACACTCATGCATTTCATTCTAGGACTGTTTTTGTTTCATTTTTTTAATAAAAAAAAAAAAAAGGGATAATTACACATTACCCACCTGTGGTTTGTCTCTAATTCTATGTGCCCACCCTTGGTTTGAATTTTGACACTTTACCCACCTGTGATTCTGATCGTTACCCAGCCGTAACCCACCTCTCCACTCTCCGTTACTCTAACACCAAATAAGTAAAAAAAAAAAACATTCCAAAATGGATCAAAACTAATTCTCACTCCTAGAACTCACTCTCACTCCCAAAACTCTCAAATCTTACTCACTCCTACAACAAACTTCGTTTGAGACTCTTAATTTCAGATCCAAGCCGAGGAAGCAAGTTGCTAACAGTTGCTCCTCCTCTGTTCAGCTATGGGCTTCGATTTGCAAACTTTCCAATGGAACTGGGTTTTGATCGTGCATGCTCTTAGGTGCCATCGTGGGTATTGAACTTGGGTTTTGATCTTGCATGGTCCTCTATTCAGCATCAGCAGGTAGATCAAAACCCTCTTTAGTTTTTAATTTTTGAAACCTAGGGTTTGAAATTGGGTTTTTTAATGCTTTCTTCGGGTTTTTTATTCTTTCTTTGAATTTGAGTTTCTTAAACTGTTCTTGATTCCATCTTTCTTCGAATTGGGTTTTTTTTCTCTTTACTTTTGTTTCATGAAAGATTATAATAGTAGTTGTGTAACTAGTTGCTAATTTAATCACAATATGAAGTTATTGAGTTGTTGTTTATATACAGCCAATATGAAGTTGTTGAGTTGTTGTTTATATACAGCCACTTTCTTTGATTTTATTTTTATAACTTGTTTGATTTTTGTTGTTTATATACAACCTCTGTATGTGTGTGGAGAACAATGCAAATGTGAGGGACCCAATTAATCTATCTATGGTTTTGCTAACTTAATTTATCGAGCCATCTCTCTCAAGCTAACTGCTTTCCTTCACATGTCAACTACTTTCAAATTTTCTAATACACTTTCTTGGCTGACAGCCATATATCTAATGCTTATTGCATATGCATGTATAGCTTCTCTAGATGCAATTTAAATGACCTTTTCTTAGCCAATAAAAAAAAATAAACAATCGGTACCACGTAGTTTCCATCACTGTCTTAATGTGCTAATATTGTATCATTATGAAGTTAAATGTCTATTTATTTTTATTATCTCTACCTTAGTTGTGAGCCTTGCATAATAAAAAATTTCTAATATGAAAGATCTCATATTCATGTCTACCAGTATTTTGACTGAACAAAAATTCTTTGTAACATAGTTGTAATGTAATGGTTGAGTCTTTGCAAAAGAATAATTATGGAGAACAATTGGGATACACCTGATGGAAGAAAAATGTGCAGTAGAATATGATGCATTTAGTAGTCTAGCCTTTATGGTACCTTTGATTGTTGAAACCTTTGCAATGCATTAATGCTGGACTTCAATGTGAGTTTATCTTACTTAATTTGATAAGTGTTAACAATGGTTTATGCTGTCACACATGCTAAAAATTTGAACTATGCCTCTTGTAACAGATTTGTTAGTCTATAAGCTTGTAAAATTTTTTTGCTATGTCTTCATCAACTAGTAATGGCTCTACAACTAGTGGTTTCTACTGTGCCGAAGATGGTCATTTATGTACCATTGAGCATTGTGCCCTACGAACAAGTCGAAAAGCTGGTAACTATGGAAGAAGATTCCTCGGTTGTAGTCAATTTAATGTAAGAAACAATTACATTGTTGTATTTGAATTGAATTGAATTATTAATTGTGATTTATTGTGAACTGTGAAATTAATTGTTATAATTGTAATGATTAGGTTGGTCCCAAATGTGGCTTCTTTCAGTGGGTGGATAACGAAACTTGTAAGAGTGACCGTGAAAGGATAAGTATGCTTGAGAATGAACTGCAGCTTGCAAATCAGAGAGAAATGACAACTAGGCAAATGGAAGAAAGATCTAACCGAAGGGAAAGAGAAACTCATGAGCTTTATGTAGAAGCTAGGGAGAAACTTAAGAGGGTTAAAGAGAGTGAGAGATTGTACAAGGTTGCACTAGTTTTGTCATGGTTATTTTTCATTTTTGTAATGTTGTCGTTGTGTTTTGCCTCAATGAACAACAATGTAAGGGTGAGGAACCTTAATCTACCATGATGCTTGGGGGGGTGTTGAAATGTGATTAGGTAATTGAATTGTTATTGTATCTATCTCCTGAAATGGAAAGTGTTGTTTTTGTGCAAATATTCTTTAGTATAATTTTCTTTTTTTTTACTTCATTGATATATATTGGCACTAAGTGTTATGTGGAAATGTTAATAACGTGAATGGAACTTGGAACTTGCCAATGATTAATAACCTTCCATAAAAGCATTATCATTTGGATTTGTCAATTCACCTTTTACTTCGTGTTGGAAATATTGTGCAATAATATAAAAGGAGTTGGCACATTTCAGGAAATATGAAAATAGTCTATCAAACAAAAAGATACTGTAGGCCATAAGACATAATTTTAGAATATATTGGTTCCATAAAAGGAGCTGGCACATTTATTGGTTCCATAAGCAGTTATACCAAAATAATACATAAAGCTCAAAGACATAATTTTCTTTGCTGTGTCAATGCACACCTGTGTAAATCCACCAAAAGCACAACACAGTCCTGTGTAAATCCACCAAAAGCAAAGACAAGCATAACACAACAAAATACTTTATCCTGTGTCAATGCACATTAGCTGCTTTAATAAAAGTGAACAATCATTGTCACTTTATGTCACATGCATACAAAATTGCCAATCAATATTGTTTTTGGCACATCCTGTGACTGTAACACTTTACACATCTTCTACCCAAAACCCAACTACTAGTCCACCACTCATCAGACATACACATCTTCCAACCAAAATTGTCAATATTGTTTTTGACACTTGACAGCAAATACTTTAAGCAAATACATTAGGCATGGGAACTATAACAAAAAAAGTGGGCCATAAAACAAAAAAAGTAGTTGAAACTTTAACATATTCCATCTTTATTTATTGCTTTTGGTGCCCTTGCCAGTTGCCTTCTTGCCTTTTCCACCAACTAGTTGAAACTTTGTCGGCCTTGATACACCAATAGTTTTACCTTTAAACCCCCAAGCAGTAGCACCACCACTTCCTTCACTTGGTACACCACTAGTGCTCACAGATGCACTTGGCTGCATAACCAAAATTCAGCAGTTAGCAACTTGGTCCAACAATAGCAAGTAAGAGGAAAAAAAATAAACAAAATAAAAGAAAGCAGACCTGAGATGGTAAAAATCCCATGTCTCTCTAGGGGTGTGGATGCTTGGTTGTGAGGATGAAGAGAACTAGTTGGCCCTAGATCTAGTTGGAGGTTGAGTTGTTGCCTCAAATCTATTGTTTGGTGCAGGTTGAGATGCAGTTTGACCAAAAGCTCTATATGCAGGTTGAGATCTAGTACTTGGTGGCTGAGATGCAGTTTGAGGTGTTGCAGCCTGCTTTGTTTTTGTAGATTTACTTCCTTGTGCCTACAAAGAGGGTTGTACAAGTTACATACACATGAAATATAGGAGGAAATGAATATATTTCAAAGCATGGAAATACTTACAGCATGTGATTTAGCAAGTCTATCTCTTCTCTGCCATGGAGTTTCACCAGTGATGCCTGCCTTGCACCCTCTTGCACTATTTCCTTCTTTATGGCACTTCCCACACTTGATTGTCTTGTTCATCCTAGAAACTCTATAAAGGTTCCTAGGCTCTTCAGGATCTCTTTTTCTTTGCTTTGGTGGTCTGCCAGGTGGTTTATATACATGAGGAGCAACCGGAGCAGGTTGGTTAGTCTCAACCCACTCAGACTGGCCAGGCATTGGCTGTATTATCTCTTTGTAAGTTTCAACAAATGTCTCTTTCCAATAACAAGGATGCACATATTCGTCAACTTTCTCCAGGTTCTTAACAATAGCAGAGATCCCATGTTTGCAAGGAAGTCCTGTCAAATTCCAAATCCTACAACTGCATGCCTTCTTGACCAGGTCAACCACATGTCTCTCACGACCATTATCAACCTCATACATGAAGCTGCCTGCTGGAGTAGCACTGAAAGTTATAGACTCATGTTTTAACTTCTCTAATTTGTCTTGAATATTAGGACAAACCTTTCCAGTGTATTTTGCTATACTTTTTTGTTTTTTGTATTGTTTGGTCATAAGCCTGACTCTAATCCACTCCAACATTGCCAAAATTGGCTTATCCCTAGCTTCTAAGATCATGGCATTAAAAGACTCACTTGAACTATTGACTAAACAGTCACACAAAGCTCTACTACTAAAGTGAGACTTAGACCATTGTGTAGGGTTGATGTCAGCAAGATACTCCCATGCCTTGACATCCAAATCCTTCAATTCCTGCATTCTTCTCTCAAACTCCCTAATTGTTGTGGCTCCAGCACATCTCCACAATGCATCCTTCAACTCCAAGCCCTTATGATCCACTTTAAAATTATTATAGATATGCTTGACACAATACCTATGCTCACAAGTTGGGAACAGCATCTCAATTGCAGGTATAAGACCTTAATTCATATACAAAACAGATCAAGTAAATATGTTAGTTAAACATGTTGAAATGAACTGAGGCATGTATTATTGAACTTTAAATATATGGGTTAAATATGTTAGTACAATACTAAAGTCATACCTTTTGTCTATCAGAGATGAAGACCAAATTAAGTTGCTCTGGATTCCCAATGTCATCTGAAAACTGTTACAGAAACCATACCCATGAATCTTTGTTCTCTTGCTCAACAACAGCAAATGCAACTAGGAAAATGTTATCATTTGCATCTCTAGCTATGGCAGAAAGTATTTGCCCCCCAAATCTCCCTTTCAAGTGGCACTCATCTAAACCAATGATTGGTCTACAACCTCCCAAAAAACCAACTTTTTGTGCATTATACCTGATATAAATTCTCTTAAATTTGGGCTGTGCATTTTCATCTTCCATTTCAGTTTGCAAAATAACCCTACTTCCTTTATCATTCACTCTTATCATCTCTGCATAATCCCTAAGCTTCCCATATTGCAGCTGTTCATCCCCAGTAATCAAGTCAGTAGCTTTCCTTTTTGCCCTATACACTTGACTGTAACTTATGTCAACCTCAAGTGCTTGCTTCACATGATATTGAACACCAGCCACTTTCCAATCAGGATTTTTGTCAAACTCCTGCATAAACTTCTTTGCAACATAACTTGAAGTCACTTGGCTGTGTTTGAAGGATCTAGGGCAGGTGCACTCTGGATTGAATGTTTTTATTTGAAATGTCAACTCCCCAGATAGTTGAGATGCATAACACCTCCATCCACATTCATTTATACAATAAACTGATATCTTCTTCTTCTCATTCAGCTTGAACTTGATATCTACTGGCTTCTTTATAGCATATTCCCTCAATGCCTCCCTAAATATCTTAGAGTTTGGAAACTTCATTCCTTTCTTTAACTCTGGTTTTCTCATGTCAGTTTGGGCATTAAACTCAGGTTCTTTAGATGCAGTTGATGCTGGCTGATCATCATCAGATCCTGCTAGACTTTCCATGTCATCTTCAAGAGGTGGGTCAGCTGCAGTAGTCCTATGTGGGGCTGCTGGATCCTCATGTGTAGATGGCCCAGCATCTCCCTCAAAGGGCCTATGTGAGGCTGCTGCATTGACACTACCTCCACCATGTGTAGATGGCCCATCATCTCCCTTAGAGGGCCTATGTGGGGCTGCTGCATTGACACTAACTCCATCATGTGATGGCCCATCATCTACATTTCCAAATACATCATCATCAAAATCTGGCCCCTCAAACCCTTCCTCCAACCAATCAATATCTTCTCCATCACTTCCTTCAGCATCCACATTACTCACTTCATGCACATCATCATCATCATCATCATCATCATCATTTGCTACTTCATCATGACCAAATGGTTGTTCAATTGCAAGTGGCTCTTCACCACCCTCAACATATAATGTTATCTTATCTGTAGGCCATGCAGCATGAATATCACACATATAAACTACATCATCATCTCCATTTATAAGCCTTAACCCTTGCTCCAAATTACCTCCAGGAATAAGATAATGATATGTACTTGTACTAACTGCCCCCACATCAGAACAAATATCTTGTATTTCAAAATAACTAAGTCTATCTGGGTCAACATTATCAACAAAAGAAGTACTACCTCCTAAATATACCAAATCAGGGTTCCACACAAACTTGCCACCATGATGAATCTCAAAATTGAATGCCAAGTCAGCCATCTGCGTATAAAATACAATAGAATAAAGTATGAGATGGGCTTGCATGTGGAAAAGTATCATGTGGATGCTATGACAAGATAGAAATAATTGAACTTTTACTAGAGTTGGGATGCCTATCTTAAGCTAAAATCTTATGATACTGCATTTGGGACTGTTACTTATGCTTCTCATGTAAGCTGTTCTAAATACCTTTGATTGTAATTCTTTAGAGGTTTCTCTTGTAAACTTACCATATGCTTAGTTCTCTCCTTTTATCAATAAATTTTTCTTAACATATTACAAACTTATTTATGACAAAATGTACTTTAACATTTAAAGATAGAAACCAAATTATCAATGCCTCATGTTAAGGCCTCATGTCAATGCCTCATGTTAGGATTCATTGGAGAAAGAAAAGCACAAAACACCATATTGTAATAATAATGTTTCAATGCCTCATGTTAAGGCCTAATGAAGAGGATTAGGGAGAAGAAACAAATTGTGTCAAAAAAGAGGTAGAATGCTTGGTATAGTGTACAAACCACAAAATTCATCTTGCCTATATGCAAAGAACTCCAACTACTGCCCATTAATTTATTTTAAATGTAATGGAACAACTGTACATGGAAACAAGGTTGAACAGAACACAAACCTGTGGCTTGGCTAGAAGAAAATGATGAATACTAGAACGTGGTCTATCCATCTAAATTTGTAAGTAAAAAGCTCATCATCACAGACAATTTCACAAAAACTAGCAATCACTTATGTTCAGACAACCCATCCAGGTGCTTTCACAACTGATTGAAATTCTAAGTTCAGATACCCTCTTGAAACATTCTCTATTTAAATTTATCGAGTTATACAAACCACGGTTTCCATCAAAGAATATGAAACTTAATTGGTCACATTACCAATGTTTCAATGCCTCATGTTAAGGCCTAGAACAAATAGAATCCAAAGCAAGCTATAGCTGAGATGTTATTGCAGAAAAATCTAATAAAACCCTTAACCAGCTCTTGCTCTACATAGATTAATAACCCAACCTCTCCCAAAATTCTATCACAATTCCAAAGCATGACAAATTACAGAGGCTGAAAAGGAAAAGAGAATTGGAATTTAACGAACACATCATCCTTAATAAGATACAATATCATCTGCTCTAAATCACACATAACTTTTTCCTAAATTACTACTAAGGAGAAATTAAAAAAACAAATAAAATCTAAGACAGATTTTATTTTCACTAGGGAATGAAACTAAGCTCTCCACATAAATCATAGCTATTGATGGAAACCCTCCACATTGAAGATTCTTCATTTCTTGAGAATCAATATTAAAATGCATACATCTAATAAAATTAGTTTCAAGATTATCCTTGTTATACCCTAATAACAAAAGGCTAGAAATAAAACTCATGCATCAACTAATACATAAGGCCAGAAATAAAATAGGGATAATTACAACTCCTGCAAAACTAAGTTAACCCAAACACCACTATAAACCATTAAAATGAATCTAATAAACCACTGATGCATTGTTATCAACAATCACCTCTGGTGTTGCAAAAAATTGAGCTTTGAGCAGTTATAAGGTTTTTCTTTGTACTCACAGGAAAGTAAAAAGGTGAAGACAATATGTGACCAAATTTTTGTTAAAGCATCCAACTGAAAAGCTAAAGTTCTTCTCTTAACACTAACTCTCAACTCCAAAACCAACAGAGAACACAATGCCCTCTCCTATCCAGTTCAACCCTACGGCCCTTGCATTAAAATGCACCTTGCCTGCAATATGATCAGAAAATCAATAATAAGAACACCACTGGAATACGATCAGAAAATGCACCTTGCGGATCTAATCATTTTCAGGTGAAAACAATGGCATTGACATAATTTAACAAAAATGTTAGAGCTATATACAATTTCTAATCAAAATAAGATGACTAAAGAAAAAACCCAACTTGGAAGAAAGAATTAAAAACCCCAATTTCAAACCCTAGGTTTCAAAAATTAAAAAGTAAAAGGGTTTTGATCTACCTGCCTGAACAGAGGAGCATTCACGATCAAAACCCAAGTTCAATACCCACGATCAAAACCCAAGAGCTTGCACGATCAAAACCCACGATCAAAACACAAGAGCATGCACCAATCGAAGCCCATTGTAAGATCTGACACGGCTGAACAGAGGAGGAGCAACGGAGTAACGGTGTTTTTCTTCCTCAGCTCTGATTTGCCACAGTTGTCTTAAACGAAGCTTGTTGTAGGAGTGAGTAAGTTTTGAGAGTTTTGGGAGTGAGAGTGAGTTCTAGGAGTGAGAATTAGTTTTGATCCGTTTTGGAATGTTTTTTTTACTTATTTGGTGTTAGAGTAACGGAGAGTGGAGAGGTGGGTTACAGCTGAGTAACGGTCAGAATCACAGATGGGTAAAGTGTCAAAATTCAAACCACGGATGGGCACATAGAATTAGAGGCAAACCACAGGTTGGTAATGTGTAATTATCCCTAAAAAAATTTAATAAAAAAAAGGGAAAAGGAAGCAAATTGTGTTATGTATTAACTTTCTTGGTTTTTGAAAATAAGGTTGGTCAATTTATTTTCACACAACATGTCTTTGTACCTTGTTTAGCTTAGATGAGCTTATTTATTGCACTTTACTAGTTAAAACTTTGTAGTGCATGTTGTGTGGGAAAGATGTTTATGGTTTTTGATCACTTTGTCTTGATCTTGAAGTCACATGTCTTTGACTGTCGGACTTGAACCTTTTGAGAAAGGCAAAAATAACCATCTCACCACTGTTCACTAGCCAATCATGAACACCTTAGTGCATATCGTAAGATTTTGTGCTCGAGAAAGTGTAGCACATGCACAAAAAGAACATAAGGTGTAGCCTCGGTTTAAATGCTTAAAATTGGTGTGTACATTATTGGACTTAAAGCTAAATCAAAAAAATAAAATTGGTGTGTACATTATCCCGGTTTTTTTTTTTTTGTTAAGTTTCTAAACAACTAAAATTGGTGTGTACAATATGAGGCAAACTCAAGAAACTTACATGATTGCAAGCTTATGATCTAGGAGATGTGGGAGTTATATGATGTAACTCTTTAGGTGATAATCTATTTTAAATTCTATGGGATGAATTTTGTAGACTTTGTGTTTGATTTCTATTCACATATCACCTCACATGTATCTCAAGTTTTTGCTAGTTGCACACACTACACGAGTTACATTTTGCTAAACTTTGTACATGTTATTGTGTGTGTTTTAGGTTTGAGCAACCAAGTTTGAAAATACTTTGAGTTTTATGCAAAACAAAGTTGTTGCTTGAGAATTCAAAGGGAGTTTATTTGAAAATCTTAATTTTGGAAAGCTGGGTTTTAAATCTTGGGTTTGTGAAAATCATTTCATCTCATACTCATGCATTTTATACATATTATTCAATGCCTTGAGGAGAGTCTGCATCAAATTATGTTGTTTTTCAAAAATTCATTTTTTTTACAATTTCGATCGATCGAATCTATTCTTCGATCAATCGAAATTGCGATTGAAAATTAAAGTGAGCCTCTGTCTGATTCGATCAATCGAAACTGATTTTTGATCAATCGAAAATCGTGAATAAGGTTTTTAAAAATCTGGGTTTGACTTGTTCAACTTCACTTTTTCAAAAAGTTTTTAAACTTTTCTCTCTCTCTTCGATTCGGACTAGGCTCCACTTCAATTTTTTGTCGTTTTCCTCCGGATTTTTTGCGAAGTTATCCTCTCCCAAGACTGGTAAGTCCTTTATACCCTTCCTTTTTGCATTTTATTTCATGTTTCATGCATTAATTCATGGTTTTATGGGTGAATTTTTGGACCTATGGAAAATTGAGATTTTTTATTATTCATGCTTTATTTTCTGAAATTGATCAATGGGTTTTTGTGCTATGATGTTATAAACATGATCTATGTTGGTTAATTTGATCAATTTTGTGATTTGTGAGAAATTGAAATTTCTAGGGCTTGTTCTAATCCGATTTGGGGTTTTTGTTCAATTAGGTTAAAATTGATGAAATTGGCTAGTTAGATTGATGTAATTGATCATTCTAATCTATTTTCTATCTTGTGTGAAGATCAATTGATCAAAATTTTTAAAAAAACAAGCAAGTGGTTTTCAAATTTTTAGGGTTTTTTTTTTAAACTCTGTGCTCAAGCCAATTTTGTGAATTTGAACTTAAATTGAACTTTGTTTCACTTCATTAGAGCATGCATCGTGACATTTAAACCGTTCATGCATCATATAGATTTTTGTTCTATATTTATTTTGTGCTAACTTGCAATCTGCTCTTGGTTTTTTCCTTTTTGTTCTTTTTGGTTCTGCTTTGTGTCTTTGTCCTTTCCTTAGCACCATGCCTAGGAAGACTAGAGCCCATAGGACTCCCTTCACTTCTGAGTCTCCCTCTAGGAGTGAGCTGTTTAAGGATGCCAAAAGCAGAGAGGCCTATGATAAGTTGAACAGTAAGAGGAAAATTTGGGCTGAGCGTTCTGTTCTGCTAGATGAGTTAGATCTTGCCATTAGGGCAAACTTTGAGAGTCGAGGCTGGTTGTCTTTGTTGGAGATAGATCATCCACCCCCGACCGCCCTGATTAGAAAGTTCTATTCGAACCTCTCTTGCCACGTCTATGATTCCAACACCCTTGTTCGGAGTTGGATACGAGGTGTTGAGTTCACCATTACCCCTAAGGTAGTGGCTAAGACTCTTGGGGTTCCGGTCGTTAAGCAGACTGTCTATCCTTATGAGGAGTCTCCACCCTTAGATGACGTCATGTCATACATCACTGGGTCTTCTATCCAGTGGGGTTCTGATCCTCGGATCACGTCCGCTGAGCTTTCTAAGACTACCTATCTTTTTCTTAGGATAGCGTGTCATTCTTTGTGGCCTATCTCTCATCTCCACACCATCCCTATTGAGAGATGTGTGTTTTTATATGCCCTTATTTCTAGTGCTTCTATTTCTTTTCCTCATCTGTTTCTTCGTTCTTTGAACGAGATTCATAAGAGTAGCGCTGTTGGTCATGCTCTTGTCTATCCTATTTTCATTCATAGGATTTTGTTGTTTTTAGGTTTAGATGGTTTCCCCGCGTCTGAGCCCGTATATATTACTGGTCCCATAGGTGCCACTTTCCTTCCTTAGAGGGCTGCACATTTGAGACCTCCTCGTGTTTAGTCTTCTAGTGATGTACCCCCTCATTCCTTTTCTACAGGTGATGCATAGGCTAAGGCGTTTGGTGCTGCTGATGTTCCTCCACCGACTACTTTGGATGATTTCGACATTCGACGTACGTTGGATCATGTCTTGACCGTTTAGGTGGCTCAGGGACAGGTTTTGGTGGACTTGCTCAATGAGGTTCGTGCTATGCGTGCAGAGTTGGCGCATTTTAGATGATCTCCTATGCCACCTCCTTTTGATGATGGATTCTGATTGCCCTTTGGTAAGATACATTTATTTTTTATTCTTGTTTCACTGCTTATTGACTTATATTTTTGAGTTATTCATTTGATATATGTCTTTATTTTGTATTTTGGTGAAATCAAGAATTTATTTTGTTTACTTGTATTTTCCACACATGCGTTTATTCGTTTGTTGAGTATTTCAGGAAATACAGGTTGATTCAATTGAGCTGCTGTCTACACTTGCAACTGATGGATAGTAGTTAGAATTTGATTTGTTATGTAAAGGGCTTTATTTTGTAAACTTTGAGCTTTTAGTTTGTATTTTGTCACGAATTGCCAAAGGGAGAGTTTGTTAGGTTCTAAAGACTCAGGATTTCATGTATTTAGAACTCTAATATGTATTGTTGGCAAACCATGATCAAAACAGATTGTTTAGTCTTGTTTAGACTTGCTCAAAGTTAGTTCTTTTATGTAAAGTTGGAATCGAGCTGATGCAGTAGTTATTGTGCATCTCGACCTGGCTCGATTGATCGACGCTTAGGCTCTATCTATCGAATCTCGGGCAGAATGCGCTTTTGCTGCATAATTCCAACTCAGCTCTAACTCCTAAAATGTTTAGGGTTTTATGTTTTTGCCCTAGGTATATAAGGCAAACCCTAGCCACGTTTTAGAGGTTGCTCATATTGCTGTTTGTGTGAATCTCTTGTGAGATCTGAGAGGAGCTTTCCTTCACATAAGTTTAGGATTATCAAGAATGAGATTTTTTCAAGAACTTGATGATCATTCAGTTGCTGCCATAAGAGCTTAAAGATACACAAGCGGGTGTGCTTGTACTTGCTAGAGAATCCAAGAAAGAAGGAGTCCATGCTCTCGGAGCTTGCACGTAGTCATGTCAGTAAGTTTCTACTAGTGGGTAGCAATAAGATGTTAGTAGTCTAAGTCTTATTGTAAAACTTCAATTCTTTCTATAGTGGATTCAAGTTTACCTTGAGAATAACTATGTTAAATCCTCCCCAGGTTTTTACAGGTGTGGTTTCCTAAGTCATCATATCTTTGTGTTATTTACTATTCCGCTGCTATGCATGATATGATTGTCTGATTGTGATAACCTAGATTTGCATAATTTGGACTAAGTAATAACTTGGTTAATTAACTAGGTTAATCCGGTTGTGTTAAGGGGTCTAAAAACCGTTCAGTCTTGTCCCTAGATACAATTTAAGAATAACTATATGGCGTTGAGTCTTAGTTATATTCTAAAAAATAAAAAATACATTAATAAGACCTAGTCTAGAACCATTGATCTAAGATGGAAAGCTAAATTCCAAAGTGAAAAGGTATTAAATATGCACCTCACAAGATGAATTTGTATTCTAAAATATGGTCGCTACATATCACATTTTTAACTCATCCAAACATGTCGTAAACGGGAAAGTTACATGTTGTGATCAAGGAAATGGTTCTAAAAATTAGTTTTTTGATAACTGCTTTTGTATATGTTATCATATTAATTGGAAACCTTAATTTTACAGTTTGCATGTTCATCATGTTTATCCAACATCATCATTCGCAAACATGTTTTATTGCATCAAAAATCAAGGATTCAAATCTACACTACTTCAACTTCTTTTGTTGTTATTGTTAATATGAAGTCAAGGATTTTATTCATTATTCATCGAGAGGAAGATACAGTACATCTTGAGCCACTCAATCATTCATGTAGTATCTTCTACCCAGGTTACATAGTTATATAGCTAGATATATTTCTAGCGTGTTGAGAAAGAACGCGAGCCAATGCATGCTCAATCTGTATCACGCCACTTTTTCTTATTAAAGCAAACATAGTATCCTTATATTACTTCTCGCCTTCTCGGCCAATCTTACCAAAACAAATTGATCATTGGGTTATAAATTAACTCTCATATATAATCCAAGGGATTTAACTATAGGGGCTAGAGGTGCCCAGTGTTGAATAAATGTTCTACAATGAAGTTCATAGATTATATATAAAACAATTCTCGAAACTAAGCAACTGATATTCTAGTTCTAGTTAAACTTTTCCTCTTATAACTAAACAATACTAAACTTCTGTTTATAAAATTTTTACACCACTTTGCAGGGGATTACATCATTTACTTCTTTTTTATTATATAAAGAAGTCCTTATTTCAAAATATCAAATCAATGGCATGGTGTGGTTTCGCCCTCTCCTCTCAAGTCCCAAGTCAACCCCATTTTTAATCAGCTAACCATTAGGGAAATTGGCTCAGTAGGTGTACGACTTCGGAGTTTGGAGACCATGAATTATCCCATTCACGCGGTATTGGGAATTTAGGATAACTTTTCATCATTCTTTTTCTTTGGTAAACTCTTTTCATCAGTCAAACCATATAATTAGTTGATGTTCGGAAAATAGACGAAGAAAAAATTATTAAGTACCCCCATTTTCTCACATGAATAATGGATTAGTATCTTAAATGAATTAAATTGTAAGCAATGTATAGTGTCATAGTCTCCTCAAAGATCAAAAGAAAAGTACATTCAAATGTATTGATTTTTTTTAGCAATTGACAACATTGAATGCAATATTGAATAATTTGAATTAAAATTGAATGCATGTTAGAAGTGTCCTCTAAGATCGAAAGAAAAACACTCTCAAGTGTATTGACTGGAGTTAGCAATTGGCAACATTGAATGCATGTTAAAAGTGTCCTCTAAGATTGAAAGAAAAGCACTTTCACGTGTATTGACTGGAGTTAGCAATTGGCAACATTGAATGCGGTATTGAATATCTTTTTTAGAAAACCGTATTGCATAATTTGAATTAACATTTCATACATGTTAAAACTTAAAAGTGCGGTTGAGTCAAGAGTTATGTACCTCAATTCATACACACTTTTTAGTGATTTTATGATAGATAGGATTCAAATTCTCCTTCTCTATTGTAACTATGGATTAATAAAAAATAAAAAATAATAATAAAAAAACCAGAAAAAATAAAAAAAGGTTGGATTGGCAGGATAAAATAATTGAAAGCGTGGGTCCTAGATATAAAAATTTCTGTTCAATTTTTCATATAACTGCGAAAAAACTATTCCCATGCGTGCACATAACACCATCAGTATGTCAATGAAAGGGAACCGAGCTAGAAACCAATTACAGCATTCAAAATTATCAACGACAAATAAAGTGGTTATTGAAAAACGGTGTCATCATTGGGAAAATTATCCTATCTTTATGGAAACTGTACGCAGTCACCAACCTCAAACAGTCACGTCCAACTCAATGCATTATATCACCATGAGAGCATCCACATCAGTCCCTCTAAAATTATGAAAAACACAGTTTTTACATATTTTGGCTCAAAAATGCTCTCCATCAATTCTTCTAAAATTGTGTAAAAATGTGTATATCTTTACACGAGCTACAGTAACCGTGTAAATATACACGGTTACTGTAGCTCGCTTAAAGATTATTTTACTAATTTCCATTCGCTCGTTTTTTTCTCTCTCTTCTCCGACTCAACAAACTCAGTAAACTAACTTCTCATCTTCTTCTTTTTCCTCAGATGCACACAATCACATCCACACACAAACACATCCACATAGACAAATCAACACAGAGATACACTTGCTTAAAAAAAAAAAAAAAACAGAGATACACAAACCCAAACAGACAAACAACAAAGAGACAGATAGGTGCTTATCGGAACGATCGGTGCTTGACTGGAACGATCGTGGGTCTCGCTTGATCGGAGCTCGTGAGTATGGGTCTTGCCTGATCGGAGCTAGGGAGATCGGTGCTTGTGCTTGTGACCGAGATGGTGTGGATCGGAGTTTGTGACCGAGATGGTGTGGATTTAGACCGAGAAGGAGAGTTGATTCAAAAATGGGTATAGAGGCAGAGAGATGGATATAGAGAAAGAGCAACAAATCAGACTGAAATTACAAAAGAACAAGAAGAAAATGTAGAAGAAGAAAGAAGGAGAAGGAAAAGAAAAAGAAAGAAGAAGAAAAAATGGAGAAGAAGAAAGATGAAGACGCTGAAGAAAAAATGGAGAAGAAGAAAGAAGGAGAAGGAAAAGACAAAAAGAAGAAAGTGAAAAAGAAAACGAAAGAGATAGAGATTCAGATATAGTGTGTGTCAAAGTTGGTGGGGCACAGTAGTTGTGAATAATAATAAAAAAATGTGAGAAAAATGTTATTTAAATAAAAGAATGTGTAGAATAGACAAACTGATATGGGTGTTTTGTAAAAGTGATGGTATAAAATAGAAAAAGTAGGTTTTTTGTGTAAAATAGACGGAATCTTTTAAACGAGCTGATGTGAATGCTCTGAAAACATAAAAATAAAAAGAATCTGGTTAATATATGCTCTTAAAGCATAACTTAATCATTGATTTTAGAAAATATTTTATGAAAATTTGAAAAAATTGTCAAAAAATTTGGTCACTTTTTTCATAAATTTTTTCCTAAAATGTATACCATAAGGCAAAGGCATATATACGTTAATAATAAAACCTAAAGATAGAATAAGGTTAAAATTTTCAAAAAAGGGCGACGAAGGCGACCTTTTAAACGTGTGCATCTGAGAGAGAATTTCGAGAACAACTACCATACGACTTGCTAACTATGGAGTTATGAATATATGTCATGGAATTCAAAGGATTCAGATATGACGTTACCGAACCTCCAAAATTAAAAAGGAAAAGTAAATAATTATGAAATCACTCCTTTCAATTTTCAAATAGGTAAGAAGTTAAAATAAAAAGAAAATGTTATACATTCAAAGAATAAAAAAAAAATTTATGTTATCAATCAAATATTTAAATTTTAAATTTTTGTAGTATAAAGTTATACATAAAAAATAATTTATGGATCGAATAATAAATAACATATAACAAGCATGAAATTTAATACGTATGTTAAAAACATAAAGATCATCCAATTTAAAAATTAGATTTTTAAAATATGTAGCAATGTTAATTTTCTAAGTGGTCAAATGTTGTCCAACTCTTTTACCCCAAAGTTTTGTTTGGCCGATGAGAAAATAAAATGAAAGGGAAAACATGTTTTCCTTTTAAGTTTAAGATGTAAGAAGGAACTTAAAATTTATCATTTTATTTTTCAATCCTTAGCTGTTCTGAGTAAGAAAAAAAAAATATTCTCATTGGATGTTAATTTGCTTTTGTTTGGAAGGGCCGGCCAAGGCCCAACAGAAGGGAGGGAAGGAGGGATTTTTGGTTAACGCGTTTGCTGTCCCTATCCTCCTAATCAATTCGTTGCTTTTGGGAAGGAATAAGACAACCAAAAGCAAATTCATTGTATACCCTATTGGGTTGTAGCTCTTCAACTTTAAGTTTTTAACTTCTTTCCATGCATTGCATCAAGACAGTGTGAATATACACAAAAAAATTTAGAAAATAAACCTAGATCAATGTAAGATATCATAAAGGATTAGAACTCACATAAACGTCTTTTCTACATTCTAAGAGTGTCAACTACACAAACAGTTGCATTTTTTTTTTTATAAATAATCAACAATTTAGGTGTGAGAATTTGAATCCTATATGTCTCCAAATGAGATATAAGGAAGTACTAGTGCTAACTAATTAAATTACAAAACTCTTAACAACGGTTATATAATTAGCAAATAAACATTAATTTTCAAATATTTTAACTCTTTAAGAATGGTAGGAATGTAGGATCAAATCTTATAAAATCGCATATGGTTATCTTTTTTCAGGGACGAAGCCAGAACTTAGAGTTAAGGGGGTGACTCTGCTGCTAGTTGTGTACAATGGCTCCGGCCTTTGAGTCTACTACTTTACTACTAAGGATTTTTGTTTAAAATTTTTTAAATAGCCAAGTTGTTTGTTTTGGGTAAAATAGATTGATTGGGCTTAATTTTTTTTAGTTTTATTATTGGTGATTTTTGTTGTTGAGCTAATTCTTTTGGGCTTGTGTATTTTATTTTAGATTTAATCTATTGATTTTTTATGTCCTTTAAAAGGTGAAAAATGCTAAAACTACAAAATTTTTACAAATTGCTAATGTGTTGAATGGTTATTGATAAGTAAGAAGTGGTGCAAGTGTATGAACTAATAAGAATTTGCTACCTCAATAGTTTGTATAGACGTTGTAAAAACATTTGTGGCTATAATATTACTCTCAAAAGAATTGATGGCATTATTAAGGGAGGAAAAGTGTAATTTTATTGAACAAAATTACTCAAATTAATACCTATTAATATAGTATTATTATTATTATTTTTTAAATTAGGGGGGGGCCATTGCCCCCCCTAGTCCAATAACAGCTCCATCAATGTCTTTGTTTATCTAATCTGCATCCCATGTCCTCAAAATGCAAAGATGAGTGGATGAAATTTTGGTTCACTTTGTGTACACGTATCAAAAACATAACGCCACTGTCCTATTGGCAATTAGAGAAGACAGTATGAATATTACTTCTTGGTAAAACTTACCAAAACAAAATTGTGTCGTTGGGTTATAAACTCTCTTACTTAACCCAAGGAGGTTAGTCTTTAGGAGCTAACAAACTCGCATTACTTTATTGTTCCAATTAGCAACTCTAATAATTACAATAGGGACAAAGTTTAGTTACAAAATTAGATTTAACTTAAAATTATAACTTTACTCATTATTTTTTTAATGGAGGTGAATTTAACAAATCCACTATTGGATTACATCTTCTTTTTATATTCTTCATGCTTACAAAATTTTTAGAAAATTAAATATCAATAGTTATGTCATCAATAAATTGTTTAAATTGCAAGTTTTTATAGTTTAAAATTATTCATAAAATAAATTTATAAATTATATAGTAAATAATATTTGATTGGTACAAAATTTGACATGTGCATTAAGAATGTATAGAACATACAATTCAACGGTTAGATTTTAAAAATATGTAATAATATTTATTTTATTAAATAATATTTTAGTCTTAGGTTATCTTATTTTCGGCTTAAAATTATTTTTATAAAGTATAAAGCCTCGTCATTCGGAATTGGAAAGGTCGGTTTTCTGAGAGAGAGAGAGAGAGAGAGAGAGAGAGAGAGAGAGAGAGAGAGAGAGAATTCAGTTTTTTTTTTTTTTTGGGTAAAAGGGAAACTACATTAAACAAACAAACTAAGTAGGGAGAGAAGGATCAGAGATGGTCCTGTTAACAAACAAGCCATCTCTGTCCGAGCTTAACAGCTCCAACAGATCCACAGGCGGATCTTGATACAACAAAAAAGAACTCTCTTGAACAGTCCCTCTACTAGCCAAACGGTCAGCACACGAATTAGCTTCACGATAACAATGCATGATCCAGACATGGGGGATTTGGGAGATTAACTTCCTGCAATCATCAATGAGAGGCAAAACAGAAAGATTATTGTTTGTAGACCTGGTGAGGAGCTGAACAACAGCCATAGCATCAATTTGAACGTTAACTGCATTCAGCTGCATAGTTTTACAAAGCATAAGACCATCTCTAAGGCCCCACAACTCTGCAACAAAACTATTCAAACACCCAAGCCTCCTAGAGAAACCCCTGAGCCACTCTCCTTGCTCGTTCCTGACCAGTCCAGCACAACCAGCTCTGCCCGAACTAGCTGATGCAGCACCATCAGTATTAAGGCAGTACCAACCAGCTTGAGGCTTCTCCCATCTGACACGAACCACCTTTCTGCTACCTGCAACTTTCGGAGACAGCCCACAATGCTGAAACTCTACTGCCTGAAACAAAGCATCCTTATGGACAGAAGACTAAACATGTTGGTTCTTAAAAACCACACCATTTCTGTGCTTCCACATAAGCCAAACAGCAAAGGGAAAGACAATACTCCAAGGGGGATGGCTGCTCACTCTATTCCCATTAAACTTGCAGTTTTTCTCAAGCCAAGAACTCAGATTACCCTCATAGAAGTTGTTGTGTTCGTGGATTCCCAACTACCCCCAAGTAAGTTTAGCTACCTCACAATCCCTCAATCTATGTAGAATGGATTCAGGTTCCCTTTGGCACAAAGGGCAAGTAGCCGACTCCTTTAAACACCTTCTAACAAGGCACTCTCCCACTCCGATACTGTTATGCAAACACTGCCAGATAAATGCCTTTATTCTAGGCAAGGTGTCTAGCTTCCACACCCAACTACCAGAAAAAGAACTCCCTTCCACCACACTACTTGTGGCTATAGAGTAAGCATATTTCAAATCAAAATCCCCTTTCTTCGCACCTACACAAAACAACCTATCTTCTTCTTGGTCAGCTCGAAAAGAAAATGGAATGGAGTTAATATCCATAAGAACCTGCCTTGGTAACACAAAGGAAATCCTAGACCAATCCCACCCTTGCGGACCAAAAACATCCTTAACCCGAAGAGATTCATCTACAACAGTGAAAGGGCAATGAATAGTTGATCTTAAAGACCCATTGGGGACCCAATTGTCATGCCAAACACTCAAAGTGATATTTCTCCCCGGAATCCACCTACTCCCCTTCTTGAATACTTCACTCCTATTTTCATAGCCTTCCAAGCCCTAGAACAAGGAAGTCTATCACCATTCTTGGCCCTAAGCCTACGGCTAGAACAGTATTTTTTGTTAAGAACTTTAACCCACAAAGCATCCTTTTCCACATGGAATCTCCAATTTAGCTTGGCCAACAAAGCTTGGTTCCTTCCCTTAGCTGATTGAATTCCTAAACCCCCTTCCTCCTTAGATTTGGTCACTTTATGCCATCCCACCCAATGAGTTTTTTTGGCATCTTTCGTCGACCCCCACAGGAAATTTCGATTGACCCTATCAATATTGTCAAGCAACTTCTTCGGAAGAGCCGTGCACTGCATAACGTACGCTGGGATGGTAGAAGTAGATGCTTGAATCAAAACAGCCCTACCAGCCAACGAAAGAAGGTTGGCTTTCCAACCAGCCAATTTATTCTTAACCCTATCCAGCACAAAGCTAAGATCTTCATTGTTGGTCCCACGATGCTTTATGGGAAATCCCAAGTACTTACCAAGGTTGGGGGTGGAATGAAATCCTAATATATCACATAAGGATTCTCTAGTATCAACATCAACATTTGGGGAGAAAAACACCCTTGATTTGCTAGCACTTATTGACTGCCAAATCTAGCACAAAAATCATCCAACACATCCCTAATAGTTGAACAATTAACATGATCCGCCTTAGCAAAGAGTACCAAATCATCTGCGAAGAAGAGATGCGAGAAAGCAGCCCCACTTATGGAACTTTTGACGGGGGTCCAAAACTTTTCCTCACATTTCCCCTCAATAAGATGGCCAAGGGCTTCCATGCCAAGGGCTTCCATATAAATGATGAATAAATAGGGAGATAGCGGATCGCCTTGCCTAATTCCTTGAGAGGGGAGAATAGGCTCCATGTTCCCTCCATTAAATAGAATGGAAGTAGAAACTGACGACACACAACTCATTATAAGGCTAACCAAATTTTGGGGAAGGTTAGCATTGATTAGCACTTCCCGAATAAAACTCCATTCAACCTTGTCGTATGCCTTCTCCAAATCCACTTTGATGGCCATGTACCCCACCTTACCTTTCTTACTACTAATAGTATGGATGAGTTCTTGGACCACAATGGCATTGTCCACACTTCTCCTTCCTGGAACAAAAGCTGACTGAAGAGGGGAAACAAGTTTGTCAAGGTAAGGCCGGATCCTAGCAACAATAATCTTGGTGACCATCTTGTACACTGTGTTGCATAAACTAATTGGGCGGTAATTTCCCAATCTCTCCGGACCCGCTATCTTGGGGATCAACACAATATTGGTGCGGTTAAGGTAATCCAGAATTTTACACTCCATGAAAGCTTTTTTCACTTCTGCCTTCACTGAATTTCCCACAATAAGCCAAAATCTTTGAAAAAATCCTGCATGAAGACCATCTGGACCCGGCGCTTTGAAAGCCTTCAAAGCCCATAACCCTTCCTTGATCTCCACATCCGTGACCACAGCACCCAATTTGGATCTCTCTTCCTCAGTCAACACAGCTTGCCACTTAGACGGCCGAGGGGGATGAAAATGAGAGGACTCCAAGCTAGTTGTGAATAAATTCTCAAAACCCCCTCTAATAAAATTCATGGTCCTAACTTCACTTTGAATCCACTCCCCCAAATCATTTTTAATGCATGAAATTTTATTGCGTCATCTCCTCGCCATGGTAGTCGAATGGTGAAATGCAGTATTTCGATCACCCTCAACCAGCCTATTAATTCTAGATTTTTGCATCCAAAACTCCTCTTGGTTTAACAAAACATTTAGCTCTTTGAGCAGATCCTTCTCTAGCTCAAGCAGAGAATGCGAGGGGTGGCTGGCTATGGCTTTTTGGATGCCATTAAGGCGAGCCATAACTCGCTTCTTTTTACCGAAAATATTCCCAAAATGATTTCTGTTCCAATCCGTAGCTTTCTTGGAAAAATTTTCAATAGATTCCCAAAGCGGACAGGCTTGACCCCACGCATCCATGACAATTCCTGGGAAAGATAAATCTGAAAGCCAAACACTATGAAACTTGAACGGTCTGGGGAGAAACACACCAGTACTTGGGTTTGACTCTAGAAGAACCGGGCAATGATCAGACACACATCTAGTAAGGTGAGTTACTCTAGCATCCAGATAAGCAGCATACCACTTAGGATTGGCAAAGAAGCGGTCAATTCTTTCTTGGACAAGAGCGTTAACATTCCGTTTATTTGTCCAAATAAACCGGGCTCCCACAAACCCCATATCAATCATATTACAGCAGTCAAGCACTTCTTTAAAAATCAGAGACCTGTTTGAGCTAACACTTCTACCCCTAAACTTATCCCCTTCAGTAAGAATCTCATTAAAATCCCCAGCAATAATCCAAGGCATGTCATGCAAGTTAGCAACATTTTTTAAATTATTCCACAAAATGCATCTTTCATGAAATCTAGGGCTAGCATACACAGCAGAGCAAATGAATTCAAAATTAGAAAGGGGAACCTTCACCAAAACATGAATTTCTTGTTCTGATATGGCCAGCTGAGTCACCTGAACTCTATCCGAATTCCAAAGGAGCCAAAGACCCCCCGCAAAACCTATAGTCTCTGTATGAATTGCCTCGTCAAACGGAAGTCTATCAGTGATGTCTCTGGCTCGAACACCCCCAATCAGTTACAGTATATACATCACGCCTTACCACATAGGTGTGGGCCCCAGCCCTTGTGAGAGGGAGGTGATAATGTGAGAATAAGGGAGGGGAGAGAGGGCTGGCGGCTCAATAAGGAGAGGGGAACAATTTTTTTAAGTTTTTTATAGGTTGGTGGGCTAGGGTTTTATGAACAAAGCCCACCCTATTCCATATCTATTGGGCCCTATAAATTAATTAGACATCCATTTAAATTTCTTGATCTCAAGTAAAAGACAATGGATTGCTTAAAATAACATTCCCTTTATCAAATTTTGTCTCAATATGCACTCATGTTTCCTTAAGTTTTTGTAAAATTATAATTTTCCTTCTTATGTTACATATAACAAATAAATATTAAATAGATTCTCAAAAAAAAAAATATTAAAAAATATTAAATATTACATTAAAAGTTTGGAATGTTACAAAAAGAGTATTAATGATATTTTTACAATACTTTCACAATAAATCTTAAGTAATAGGTGGTTACTAGCTGTTCTTAGTGGACCAAAAGATAATTCAATAGTGAGTTCAAATTAAAACTAATAACAATTTACCACCTATAATTTGTTGTATAAGTGTTGTGAAAATGTTAAGGACATAACTGCGGGTTGGGGGTTTGACTTTACTTCACAAACTTTTTTTATAAATTGTTGATATGATATGTGGTTATTGGTAATTTAAAAATTGATATTAGTGGTGGTTTCAAGTGAGAACAAATTAGAATTTGCCACATTAATAATTTGTAAAAATATTGTAAAATAGTTTGTGGATATAAAATTAATTAATTAATTTTTTTACTATGTCATGCCTTTAATTAAATTTATACGTGTGTCCAATAGGTGAAGGGTTTCTAGGCTTATAATTTACAATTTCCAATAGGTGAAGTATTAGGAGAATTCAACTTGGGCCGTGTCATTGGCGATCACTACTCACTAGGTGGATGTTACAATGCCGTATTCTCAATTATCATTGACGTTTACTACTGGTTTATTTGCTTTTGTTGGAGAGGGCCACCAGTGGGGTTGGTTTGTTTACGCGTTTGCTGTTGCTACTCCTACTCGCTTTGTGAAAAGAACAAAAAAACAAAATTGTTGTGTACCCTATTGGGTTGTAGCTCTAGATAAATAAATATAGCTTCAAGTCTCCAATTTAAGTTTTAAAATTCTTAACATGCATTGCATCATAATATCACGATTTATATCAAAATTAGAAAGATAGTGCGAATACTCACGAACAAATTTAGCAAAACTTTGGTCATTAATGTAAGATATCAATACGAAAATAGTCACCAATTAACTAGGTCATTAATAATAAGGTCCTTGTAGCTCAATTGGTGTTAAAAAAAAAAAATGTAAAATGCCATATAAATTTAGAAACATTATTTTAAGAATGCCCACTATTTATACTGTAATATTGTTTAGGTAACGAACAAATAGCACAAAGTGTTTGGGCTCTAGTGGGGGAAAAAGAGTTTGAGTTATGAGGTTAGCAACACATTGTAACTATCTTTTTTAAAAAAAAAAGTAACAAACAAATATTTTTAAGGATAAAATACTATTTTGGTTCCTTAACAAACAAATGTTTTTCATCTCGAAACTATAGAAAAATTCGTTTTTCATTCCTAAACTATTGAAAATATTTTACTTTTGTCCTTAAACTTTAAAATGATCACTTTTCATCCTTAAATTATTGAGAAAAAAAAAATTCATCTCTGATAATGCCCAAAATCGTCAGAAAGTCGCATAGTCCTCACAGAGAGTACCGGTGTGGTACCGGCTAAATACCCTCCGAAGGTTAAGTTAGAGAACTTTCTCAACTCTAGAGTGCCAGAGCTAGGGTGAATTATGCATACCTTGATTTCTGAGGGCTTTGAGTTTTTATAGTAGTGTAGAACCAACCTTGGTTTTCTTGGTGAAAAAGATGTTTCCTTATGGGGAAGATCTTCCTAAATACATGGATTTTACAAGATTCTTCCCATATAGAGATTTTGTTGATTAGGGTTAATCATAGGGCACAAGATATTTCCATTTGAGGTTTCTTGGAGACTACTTAGGCCACGTAGATACCACGTGGCTCTACTACTTGTCTCCTTTGCATCCGTTTAATTTGAACCCATCCACTATGGAGGGTCCATCTGTCTTCCTTTTTCTCCGTCCGAGGCATAATCTGTTACGCCTGTCGTCTTGTCCATACGTTTCAACCGACCACTTCCTTAATACTGTCGCCTATGGTTAACCTTAAAGAACGGATCTGCCTACCTCAATTTTATCCTCTCCAATCTCCATTTTTGTCTCTAAACAATTTACAAAGTTTAAAGATGAAAAACGAACTTTTTAAAATTTAGGGTTGAAAAACAAACTTTTGACAAAATTCAAGAACTAAAATAGTATTTTACCACATTTTAAAATATTTAACTCTTTAAGAATAGGAAGACCAAATTTTATAAAGTTGCGTATGGTTGTCTTAGTTTATGAGTTTATCTAGTCTTTACCCCCATGACTTCAAAATGTATAGTTGAGCTGAGTGGATGAAATTTGGGTCCACTTTGTGTGTATCAATAATATCACGCCACTTGGTCCTATTAAAGAATACATTATATCAACATTACTGATAGACCAAGAATATATTGACCCCTTGTGATGAATTAACAAATTAATTAACCAAGTTAATTAATTAATTCAATTAGCATGCAATACACGTGGTAGCACAAAGAAATCACCAACTAAGTTAAAATACAGCACGGTGATTTATTTACGAATGGGAAAAACCTATACAGCAAAAATCTCACCGAGTGATTTTAAGGTCACTACTCTCGAGAATTCACCATTATCACAAGAAGCGATAACAAGTAAAAGAATCTCAGTACCTCATACCAACCTATAATTGAACCCTTACCCCAATACCCAATTGGACTTGTTCTGTAGTGACAATCTCTTATTTCAATGCACGGCTCCTAGTACGTGACTAACCAATTCAATGCGCGGATCCCAGTATGCGGTTTACTCACCAACTTGAGAAAAATGTTGGCTGCAAAGTTATTTAGTTCATCACACGATGAAGATCATGAAACTTCTTGGTTACAAAACCCTATGGTGTACAAACACAGCAGCTTCTTCAAGAGAAAGATGAACTATGGCAAATTCTGTCTCCGGTCACAATTTGCATGAACACAACTTTGCTTCACACTTGCGTAACCTTTGACAGTCCTTAAAAAAATCCTTATATATATTTAGGGTTGTAAGAAAAGAAAGCTCAAACATGTATTCATGAATTGAAGTGAAATCAACTCTGAAAATTTGATTTTCTTAAACCCCGATAGATAGCTTATTTGTCGAGCTAGCTATTGAGCATCAGGTTTCAGTAGCTTTTTAAACCTCGATAGATACTAGCTGTCGAGATTTAAAATCCAACACTTCTTCACTTGTTTCTTGGATAGACTTGCATGGCTTTAATACTTGAACTTGAAACCTTATTCCTTAAAGCATTAAACACATCCTAGATCTACCAAATTACAAGTAAAATGCATTTTGTCAAAGGATTAGCCAATTCTATATTGACATATGTTCTTAACATTGATTCACATATGTCCTAACAATTACTTTAATACGACCGCACAAAATTGATCATTGGGTTATAAACTCTCATACTTATTTCCACACACACACACACACAAACCTCTCATACTTAACCCAAGGAAGTTAGTTAGAGGAGCTAGAGTTGCTAATTTGAACAATTAAAGTAATGCGAGTTGATTTGAAGTTATATTCTCTTTTTTCTTGATTATTCGATAATTAGTAGTAGGAGATTTGAGCTCTAAATTTATCAGTTGAAAACACTAAATTAAGCTATAAAACTCTTGATGACATTATACAATGATTAATAAATAACCAACACTTATATAATTGAAATTCATAGATTATGTATAAAAAGTTGTAGAAACTAAAGCAACTGATTCTATTTCTGCATAAACTAAGTGCTCTTCTAACAAGCAATACTAAACTCTTGTTTGTAATGCCATTATGTCCAATTACTTGTGTTACTCAAAAAGGAATCATTTAAATCGTTTTTATTAAAAAAAATAAAAATAAATAAAAAATAAATAAATAAAGAGTCGTTCAGTTGCAACTTAACAATGGGATGGTGCGGCTTGGCGGGGCCCTACCCTCTCAACCCCATTTGTACTCCGCCAACCATTAGGGCAATTTGCTGATTATGAAGTGTGTACTTTAGAGACCATGATTGGATGACATTCACGCGGTATTTTGGGATTTGGGGTTGAAGTTTTTCATATTTCAAACCCATATAATCATGTGTTTTTTTTTTATTTTTTTTTTTTTGAGAAGATAATCGTGTGTAAGTTGAACTATGTTAGTTTTGCAGTATAAAAAACATAGCAAGGGTCACTATCACTATATATATATTTATCATGCCCAAGATCAAATGAAAAGTACATTACAATTGGCAATATTTGAAAGAGGAGTTAACATCAACGCGGTATTGAAATAACATAACGTTTCATAAAATATTATTTGAGGTGTGTGACTGTGATGGGTCCGGCTTGTGTCCAGTGGAAACTTCCACCGGACATGTTGGATTGTGGACACGTGTCCACTCTTGAACACGAGTCTGAATCTGGACGTGTCCAGTGGAAATTTTCACTGGACACAAGCCATTTCCAACTGTGATTAACATAATAAATTAAAATAAGCATGGGTCCTAGATAAAATAATTATCAAAATAAATAAATAAATAATTCAAAAAGTGGTGTTATTAGAAAACGGTATTATCATTGGGAAAATAGGGTTTGTTTGGTACATGCACTTAAACAACAGTTTTCAGTTTTTAAATAACATTACACGTATTTTTACACATTTTTTCACCCACACTTATTTTCAAAAAATACAAATAACGTTACTAGAACAGCATTACCAAACAAGCTTATCTCTTCTTATAGAAGTTGTATGCAGCCACAATTCAGATTCAACCTCAGCATATAGGTTTAAGGTTCTTCTAAAAAAGAAAGTTTAAAGTGAGTAATTATTGGTACATTCCGAATATGACTGAGACTGAGTCTGACATAATATTCCATACCATACCAATAAATATAAATTATACAAGATAAAATTATAACATTGTCTCAATAAATATTATGAAAAAGTTAATTTTACATTACTTTAAAATTCATACTAGCTTGTATAAGAATGCGGACAACCCTACTTAGATCCCAATCACCCTTCTAATTTGGGCTACAGCTTCTATTGTGATAGACATGAAACATATTTTGTAAAGCTTCCGTTTTTTAAGACTTAATTATAAATTATACTCTCTGTAGGGGCCTTTTTTGTGCTGTGCGTTGGGCTGGGCTGCCTCCTGCATTAATGGGCCTGAGTATTCTGAGTAAGAGAGTTGAGACCAGTCCAACTGCAACTCAATTTGATCCGACTTGTGTGCAAACGTTGAGTCCAAGTCCAAGAGAAGACGCAGCAAAGTGGGCTTATCCTCTGTTTCTGCTGCAGAAGACTTTTCTCCAGTTTCTGCCGCAAGATTGACTTTTTTGCTGTGCAGCAAAACTTTTTGCTGTGTAGTAGGACCTTCTGCCATGCAGTAAAACTTTCTACTATGCAGTAAAACTTTCTGCTATGCAGTGAAGCTGTCTACCGTGCAATAAAGCTTTCTGTTGTGCAATAAAGCTTCCTACCGTAAAGCCTTCTGCTATGCAATAGAGCTGTCTGCTGTGCTTTAAAGCCTTCTGCCATGTGAATGACTACTCTTCATTTTTACTGCAAAAATACTTTTCCACTTCCTACACATAAACGAATCTAAAACCTAAAGAAAATACCCATTAAACAAATGTTAGTTTAAATGGGTTAGTATGTTCTCAAATATGTACACATATTCGTAAATAAAGATATATGTATATATATACTTATGGCAGGATAATTATTAGATTGTGTCAAAAGTAAAACACGTAATAACAAATAACGAAGAAAGGTTTGGCAAGAAAGGTTTAGCTTGTATAATAATTAACACGGTAAATATAATAAAAAAAGGTACTTCAGCAAAA
Organism: Quercus ilex subsp. ballota; assembly: GCA_032727855.1. Lineage (NCBI taxonomy): Eukaryota > Viridiplantae > Streptophyta > Magnoliopsida > Fagales > Fagaceae > Quercus > Quercus ilex. The sequence goes on from CM064908.1 coordinate 40,041,356, forward strand.
TAACTAGTACAGCAAGTAAAGACAACACAGTAGGACAACTGATGCGGCAGACATTATAAAAACGTGCTATAGCAGGATGACTAAATACGGCAGATATAAGTTATAATGAGATAAATCAAATATATTTACAATCAAAATTAAGTATTAAATCTGCCCATAGAATAAGTAAACCAAGAAGGAACCCAAACTCCAACTTGAACAACCTTGTCATAAGCTCCTGCCATAAAGTTGTACATTTTGGAGAATATGCCTAAATGGCTACTAGCTATTACTTTTGGAGACTTCAAAGAGTAGGTTTGCTAAGAGGGAGAAAAAAGATGGTCTATTGATGCATGCCCCTATTCCTGCTACGTTTTCTCTCTTCTTTTTTTTACTCTTAGTTTCTAACTACTATCTTGTCGTGGGTTGTTTTTTTCTCACTTGGGTCTTTTCTCTTGTTCTGGGTTTCTCTCTCTGGGTATTTACTACTCTCTTATCATAGGTTTCCTTCCTTAGGTGTTTTTCCCCCTCCGGACTCTCAGGTCTCTCCCCCTGAGTGTTTTTCTTCTTCCCCTGTTTTTCCCTCTTTCCCCTATTTTTTCCTCTACCTCGGTCCCCTTTTTTCTGCTGTGGTTACCTTCCTTTTATAGCAAACTGATTCAATGGGATTTCTCCCTTTTACCCCTAGGACTTCACCAACTGTTTTTGGTTTGTTGTGGGCATCCTTTCAAGATTACCCACTCACCCATTGGTTGCCCCGACCACTGCCATCTGCTCAGAACATGTTTGCTGCAAGACAAAATTCCTTTTTGCTTGTTCCTGCCGTATACCTCTACCTCTCGGTTCAAAGATAAGGATTGGGTTACCTCACTCCCTAGCTCTATGGCATGCATCAGATGGTCCCAACCATTTATTACTTCTTTTGGGTAAGATATCATTCCAGCAGGATATATTCTCAAAAGAAGTTATGGCAGGAAACCAAATATAGACCCCTTTTCCCCCCACCACCAAACTACACCCTCTAAATCTCTTTGACCGTGGACCCACCTCCCTTGTATTGGCTGGGTATAGGTTAGTGGTGCCCCAACCCTTCTGTTTTTGTCTTCTTTCGTTCCTACGCCATTCCTGACGAAGCAGATTTGTTTTGTTCTGCTGCGTGGCTTTATCTTATTTCTTCACATGTTTCCTGCTATGTTTGTCATTTCCTTTAGCTTAGCTTTTCTTTTCTTCACGCATTTCTTGCTGCTGACACTTCCTGCCGTTCTTTGTTTCTTTTCACGCACCGTGCTTCTTCATATCAGTTTTCACATCTATCTTTTTTATACAAAATGATTTGAGCATTTATGGGCCAAATAATGTTGACTGGATCAAAAGGGCATTAGGCTTAATTATCTTCATCTGCCGAAGCCATCCTGGTAGAGAACTGTATTCTGCGGCAGATCTGTATTTTGCTGAAGAACTGTATTCTACGGCAGATCTGTATTCTGCGGCAGTAAAGCCTTCCACCGAAAAATAGAGACATGTGTCTTCATCTGCCGAAGCCATTCTGCCAAAGAACTGTACTCTACGGCAAAGCTGTATTCTGCGGCAGATCTGTATTTTGCTGTAGATTTGCTTTTACTTGCACTTCTTTCTTTGCTGTTCGGTCTTCTTGGTGGGTCTTTAGGCCTTGCTTCTCACTGGGCTTTCTCCCTCATGGGCCTTTGGGTACAGATTTGCGAAAATGGGCATCAACACTCTCTAATTTTGGTCAGTTTTTTTCTATCCTTAAATCTAATTAATGATGTTAGCGCAGGTTCCCTTTTGGTTTGTCCCTTATCTCTTTTGGCTTCAATAAATTCATAATTCCAAAGAAAAAAAATACAATATTTTTTTCTTAATTGCTTATATTTAGACTAAACAAAAATTGAAATAAGTTTATTACATACATTGCTGCCTTGTCTAAGGCAAGCAAGTTCACCACCACAACCAATGGTAATCAAAAGTTACAAAAGCAAAGTTTAAAGAAGCACCTAGTTTCACTAATGCATTAGCACACTAGTTAGCTTCTCTGTATACGTGATTAATCTGAGTTCAAAGAATGCCCATTATAAGGTTCCTAAATAATGGTTAGGAGTTAGAACTTTGGAGCAGAATTCTTCATAAGTTGAACAATAGACTGAGCATCCATTTTGATAATTAAATGCAGAATTTCTAAATCAGAAGTAAGGTTAAGCCCATCACTTAAGGCCCAAAGTTCTACTAGGCAACTATTAGTGCTGCCTGACCCTTTACCAAAACCCTTCACCCAAGATTGTTAAGCATATCATTTATTCAAGACTATTAGGTTTGTTTTCGAACTGGGTGTTTCCTAAAGGGTTTTAATACCCTTAGAGCAATAGCATCTAGGATTGCACAAAATGTTCTATCTCACCATAAATATGTTCTATTATACCATATCACTTTACAATACACCCAACATCCCAGTTTTTATTTTCCTATAAACACATTAAAATAATATATCTACATAATAAAATAATATAACCTAAAACCATCTCTCTCCTCTCTCTAATTTCTGTCTTTCTCCCACTCTTTCTCTCTCTCTCATCACCGCTAGCAATCTAATCTCACCACCCACTGCCACAGCCACCAATTCAAACTTAAACAAAACCCAATACCCAAGCTGAAACTCAACCCCAATACCCAAATAAAACCCAAAACACAAATCACCTGCACCACCATGAACAAACCCAAAACCTCTAGCAACAGAAACTCAAACAAACCACTGAAATCAAGCCAACACCGCAAACTTATAGTGAAACCCACCCCTACCACCACAGCAACCCTCCACCACCACCATGAACCTGACCCACAATAAAAATCCATTGCCACAATAGCAAACCCACAGTGAAACCCACCACCACCTCCAGAACCCCCACCTCCACCATCATGAACCCACAGATGACCCATAACAAAAACCAAGCCCACCACCACCATCATGAAGCTTCAAATGACCCACACAAAAATCAAATCAAAATCCACACAAAAGAAACCTACAAAATCGAAGTAGGCCCATTGTGTGACCATGTGCCCAAAGGATTTCATATATCAATGATGAAGAAAAAAGAGATTCGGCAGTAGAGATTGGGATCATTGGAGTGTATGAGAGTAATGAGAGAAATAGAGGCTTATTCATCTACAGGGCATCATGAACACTCAAAGGATTTCATATTTAAAGTTTATTTTAACTCTTTGGTAATCTTTTGCAGGTTACTCGAGATGATTAATGATGAAATGGTTATGGATGAGTTATTATTATCTCGAGATGATTTTTAAGATAATTATATTAGCTTAAAGTGCTTATTTGACCTTGAAAACCAAGGTTTGGGATTCGAAAATGCGTAACTTAATAGGACTTTTGAAATATGCAAAAGTTAAAAACATGGAGAATAAAAATCTAAATTAACTAAGTACCTAATAAACTAATTTACAATGCAAGCTTGCTCCTAATAGACTAAGTATTCAACAGAGGCATCTTGAACGAAATAGTATTAAAAAGCAAGACATCTAGAATGGAAGTAAAATATGACACTTGAACTGATTTAATCCAACTTGTTAGGTTCTAAGTACTTAGGAACTAATGTATTAGAACTCTAATTTGTATTGCTGGCAACCCATGATCAAAACAAGTTGTTAGTCTTGTTTTAGACTTGCTCAAAGTATGTCTTTAATGTAAAGTTGGAATCAAGTTAACTGCAGAATTGAGTGTGCAATTTTGACTGGCTCGATCGATCGAAAGTCGGGCAGAATGTTCTTTTTGCAAAATTTCCAACTCAACCCTAAGCCCATATGACGTGTAGGGTTTTATGTTTTGCCCTAGGTATAAAAGGGAAACCCTAGCCACGTTTTAGAGGTTGCTCTATTTGCTGTGTGTGTGAATCTCTTGTGAGATCTGAGAGGCGGTTGCCTTTACACATACTTATCAAGAAGGAGATTTCATTGAGAGCTTGATGATCATTCAATTGCTGCACTAGATAGCTTAAAGATACGCAAGAGGGAGTGCTTGTACTTGCTAGAGAATCCAAGAAAGAAGGAGTTTGTGGTCTCGAAACTTGCACGTGGTCGTGTCAGTAAGTTTTCTACATGAGGTAGCAATAGGATGTTAGTGGTCTAAGTCGCTATTGTAAAACTTCAATTCTTTCATAGTGGATTCAATTTTACCTTGAGGATAGCTAAGTTAAATCCTCCACAAGTTTTTTACCGATTTCGTTTTCTTGGGTCATCATATCTTTGTGTTCTTTATATTCCACACTTTACATTGATATGATATATGATTGTGTTAACCTAGATCTTGAATTTGAAATAAGTAATAACTTCGCTTGTTAACTAAGTTAATCCAGTTGTGTTTTAAGGGGTCTAAAAACAAACAAGTGGTATCAGAGCGGGTAGCTCTTTTGTTGTAGATCTTTTGATCTCTGAGCTGATCCTTGACCCTTGTTGTTATGGAACACGAACACTCTCTAGTTATTCCTCCTCATTTTGATGGGAATAGTTATGCTTATTGGAAAGTAAAGATGAAAGCTTTCCTGAAATCAATTGATGAGAGAGTCTGGAACTCTGTTGAATACAGATGGGAGAAGCCCGTTACTCCTATGAATGAGTGGAAAACTTCTTAAAAAGAAGCAACCGCTTTCAATAGCAAAGTTATGAATGTTATTTTCAATGCTGTTTCTATGAAGGAATTTAAGAGAATCTCAAATGTTGAGGTTACTCACACTGCTTGGAATATCCTCCAGAATGTGCATGAAGGCACTAAGGCAGTTAAAATTAATAAGTTGCAATAATTAACTTCTAGATTTGAAAGCATTAGGATGTCTGATGATGAATTCTTTGATGAATTTTATGCTAAACTTAATGACATTGTTAATTCTGCGTACAACTTGGGTGAAATCTATGATCAACCTAAAATTGTTAGGAAGATTCTTAGATCTTTAACTGAAGACTTTAGACCCAAAATGACTGCCATCACTGAGAGCAAGGATGTGGACTCCATCTCTATTGATGAACTTGTAGGATCTCTTCAGTCCTATGAGTTGGACCTACCCAAAATTAGCAAATCCAAATCAATGGCTCTTAAGTCAGTTGATGATGTTGATGTTGGTGGATTTGATGATGAGCTCTCTACTACAGAGATTACTTACCTTCCCAAGAACTTTAGGAATTTCCTTAGAAACAACAATAGAAGGGCAAGAGGTAAGAACACTATTGAATCTAGAAATTTTAGGAAGAATGATCCCACTTAGGTTAACAACATTGAAAATTTCTAATAATTCTATGGGTTCTTAATGTTTTGAATGTCAAGGGTATGGTCACATGAAATTTGAATATCCTACATACTTGAGGTCTAAGGGTAAGGCTATGGCTGGAACCCTTAGTGATAATGAAGTTTTCGATGATGAGTCTGGTTTTGACGAGGATGGAAACTTTATTACTTTCACTACTACTGTTATAGTCAATGAAAGTGTGTCTATTGAAGAGAACCCTTCTGATGGGGAACTCTCTAAGGATGCAGATCTTTAAGAAACTTATAATAAACTTTGCAAAGTTGTTGCAAAGGATGCTATGAATGTTGATCTTGGCTTGAAGAAAATTGCATCTCTTGAGCTTGATAAGAAAAATTTTCTTGTGAAACTGTTTGATGCTAATGAACTTTTGAACAATGCGAAAAATGAAAATATGCTTTTGCTTGATAAAGTTAAGAATTTAGAACTTGAACTATCTGTTGCTAGAGAACAATCTATTAAGTCCGCAAGCTCCAAACTTAATCACATGCTAAGTGTTCAAAAGTCTCTCTCTGACAAAACTAGCTTAGGTTTTGTATAAAGCATCTCTGTGTCTGCACCCCATTCCACAAACTTTGTTCATTCTTCTTCCTCTGAACACCCTATGAGTAAGGTTGTGAGTGAGACTGTTAAACCTATAGAGGTCACACCTCCTAGGAAGATTAGGGTTGATCTGAAAGAGTCTAAACCTAAGAAGTCTACCATTTCTAAGGACAAGGTGCATGGTAAGCCTGCTTGGGTTTGTCATTTTTGTGAAAAGTTTGGACACATTCACCCAAACTGTTTCAAGTTGCAAGCTGCTAAGTAAGCAAATAAGCCAAAAGTGCTTGTGCCTCAAGCACAAGATCCTATGGTACTTATTGGTGAATTGATAAAGGCTCTCAACCTTTATTCCAATCCTGGAGTTAGAAATCACTCTAATGTGAATAAGAACTCAAATGCTCAAGGTGCATCTAAAAAGTTTTGGATGCAAAAAGCTCGATCTAATTGAGTCTTTCTGACATGGTCCCTGTGCTTCTTTGCTCCACTCTTTGTGACCATTGTTCTTTGGTTTTTGTTTTCTTTTTGTCTCTAGGACTTTCATTGCATAGCATTCATACATTTCATTCTAGGACTGTTTTTGTTTATTCTTTTCAAAAAATTTAAAAAAAAAAAAAAAAAAAAAAAAAAAAAAAAAAAGGGAAGCAAATTGTGTTTTGTATTTATTTTCTTGGTTTTGAAAACAAGGTTAGTCAATTTATTTTCACATAACATGTCTTTGTACCTTGCTAAGCTTGGATGAGCTTATTTATTGCACTTTACTAGTTGAAGCTTTATAGTGCATGTTGTGTGGGAAAGATATTTATGGTTTTTGATCACTTTGTCTTGATCTTGAAGTCACATATCTTTGACTATCGGACTTGAACCTTTTGAGAAAGGCATAAATAACCATCTCACCACTGTTCACTAGTCAATCATGAACACCTTAGTGCATATCGTAAGATTTTGTGCTCGAGAAAGTGTAGCACATGCACAAAAACAACATAAGGTGTAGCCTCGGTTTAAATGCTTAAAATTGGTGTGTACATTATCCCGGCTATTTTAATAAGTTTCTAATCAATGAAAATTGGTGTGTACAATATGAGGCAAATCAAGAAACTTATATGATTGCAAGTTTATGATCTAGGAGATGTGGGAGTTATATAATGTAACTCTTCAGGTGATAGTCTCTTTCAAATTCTATGTGATGAATTTTGTAAACTTTGTGTTTAAAATCTATTCACATATCACCTCATATGTATCTTAAGCTTTTGCTAGTTACGCACATTACACAAGTTACTCTTTGCTAAACTTTATACATGTTATTCTATGTGTCTTTGGTTTGACCAACCAAGTTTGAAAATTTCTTGAGTTTTATGCAAAACATATTTGATGCTTTAGAATTTAAGAGAATGGATTGAAAATCTTAATTTTGGGAAAACTGGGTTCAAAACTTGTGTTTTTGAAAGACATTTCATCTCATACTCATGCATTTTTTTTTTTTTTTAACTTCAATGCTTTGAGGAGTTTCTATACAAAAATATTTTGTTTTTCAAAAAATTTGTTTTTTCCAGAATTTCGATCGATTGAATCTGTTCCTTGATCAATCGAAATTGCAATTAAATTATTTGGTCAGCCTCTGTCTGTTTCGATCGATGCTCGATTGATAATGGATCAATCGAAGCATTTTTGATCGATCGAACCTAAATTTCGATCAATCGAAAATCGTATAGAGAGTTTTTTAAAAAGATGATTTTAACGTGTTCAACTTACTTTCCAAAAAGTGTTTCAAACACTCTCTCTCCATACGACTCAGTCAAGGCTCAAATCAAATTTTTTGTCATTTTCCTCCGTTCTTTTTGCAAGGTTTTTCTCTCTAAAGGCCGGTAAGACCATATTGCCCCACATTTTGCTTTTATTTTCAAGTTTCATGCATTTTTCATGCATTTTTATTGCAAATTTTGAACCTATGCATATTTGGGGTATTTAATAATTCAAGCCATATTTTTTAAAATTGATCAATGGGTTTTTATTGGGGGGATGTTATAAACATGATCTATGGTGTTTAATTTGATCAATTTGTTGTATTGTGAGAAATTGGAAATTCTAGGGCTTGAATATACCCATATTGGGGTTTTTGTTCAAATTGAGTTTAATTGATGAAATTGGCTTGTTGAATTGATAAATTTGATCATACTAAACTATTTTCTATCTTGTGTGATGATCAATTGGTCAATTTAGTACAAATTGAACAAGTGATTTTTCAAAATTTTGGGGTTTTTGTTATAAACTCTATGCTCAAGCCAATTTTGTGATTCTAAACTTAAATTGAACTTGTTATCACTGCATTAGAGCATGCATCATGACATTTATCTATTCATGCATCATATAGATTGTTATTTCTATTTTTATGTGCTAACTTGTAGTCTGCCCTTGGTTTTTCTTTTTGTTCTTTTTGGGTTCTGTTCCTGTGCCTTGTCTTTACCCTAGCACCATGCCTAGGAAGACTAGAGCCCATAGGACTTCCTCCTCTTCTTCTGCTCCTTCTCCTTTGAGCAATTTGTTTCCGAGTGAGAAAAATCGAGAGCTTTATAAGTCGTTAAACATTAAGAGAAAGATTTGGTCTGAGCAAAAAGTGTTGTTAGATGAGCTTGATCCAGCCATTAGGGCTAATTTTGAGTGTAAGGGCTTGCTACCATTATTGGATATTGGTCCTCCATCACCAGCTACCCTGATTAGAGAGTTCTACTCGAACTTCTCTATCCGTGTCTATGATTCCAACACTTTAGTACAGAGTTGGATACGAGGTGTAGAGTTCACCATTACTCCTAGAGTCGTGGCTGATGCTCTTGGGGTACTGTTGGTCCAGCTCCCTGTCTACCCTATGATGAGTCCCCTCCCTTGGACGACATCATGTCTTACATCACTGGGTCTTCTATCCAATGGGGTTCTGATCCTCAGATCACCACTGCTGAGCTCACCGAGTTACACTACCTTTTCTTTAGGATAACGTGTCATTCCTTGTGGCCTATCACTCATCTACACACCATTCCTTTGGAGCGATGTGCTTTTTTGTATGCTCTTGTTACGGATGCTCCTATTAGTTTTCCTCATCTGTTTCTTCATTCTTTGAACGAAGTTTATAGGATTTCTTCTACTGCTCATGCTCTTTTTCATCCTGTTTTGATTCATAGGATTTTGTTGTTTTTAGGTTTAGATGACTTCGCCGCTTCTAAGCCCATACACATAATTGCTCCCATAGGTGCCTCCTTTCTTAGGCAGAGGGTAACTCATATGAGGGAGAGCTCTAAACGCCCTTGTGTTGAGCCTTCTAGTACCGCACCCCCTCCTTCTTCTACAGGTACTGCTTCTAGTGAGGTGTCTGCTGATCCTGTTGGTGCTGCTACTGTTGCTGCTGTTCCTCTACCATCTACTTCGGATGACTTTGACATTCGTTGTACTTTGGAGACTGTCTTGACCATTCAGGCAGCTCAGGGTCAGGTTTTGGTGGACATGCTTGATGAGCTCTGTGCTTTGCGAGCAGATTTGGTGCATCTTCGACATTCGCCCTCACTACCTCCTTTTGATGATGGACTCTGATTGCCCTTTGGCATTCTGTCACAAAAATGGGGAGTACATTTGGAGCAGTTTTGGTTGCTTGTAGAGTTTTTTTTGTAGTTAGGGGGAGATTTTTGTTGTTTGGAGCTTGTGGAGTTATTTAGATTGTATCTAGGTGCTTCATTGTGTATTTACATTTCTTGGCTCTTGATGTATTTTTGATAGGGAGAGATACATTGTTTTTGTTATATATGTTTCTTGTTTCACTGCTCATTAATTTATATTTATGTGTTATTCATGATATATGTCTTTGTTTTGTGTTTTGTGAAGTCAAGAATTTATTTTTGTTTTACTTGTATTTTCCACACATGCGTTTATGCGTTTGTTGAGTATTTCAGGAAATATACAAGTTGATTTAGTCGTACTACTGTCTACACTTGCAACTGATGGATAGTAGTTAGGTTGGATTACTTTGTAATGGGTTTTTTTTTTTTTTTTTGTAAAGGGCTTTTACTTGTAACTTTGAGCATTGTGTTTGTGTTTTGTCACAGATTGCCAAAAGGGAAGTTTGTTAGATTCTAAGTACTTAGGAACTAATGTAATAGAATTCTAATTTGTATTGTTGGCAAACCATGATCAAAATAGGTTGTTAGTCTTATTTTAGACTTGCTCAAAGTATGTTTTTTATGTAAAGTTGGAATCGAGTTAACTGTAGAATTGAGTGTGCAATTCTGACTGGCTCGATCAATCGAGAATTAGACTCGATCGATCGAAAGTCGGGCAGAATGTTTTTTCTGCAGAATTTTCAACTTAGTCCTAAGCTCATATGACGTGTAGGGTTTTATGTTTTGCCCTGGGTATAAAAGGGAAACCCTAGCCACGTTTTAGAGGTTGCTCTATTTGCTGTGTGTGTGAATCTCTTGTGAGATCTGTGAGGTGGTTGCCTTCACACATACTTAGGATTATCAAGAAGGAGATTTCATTGAGAGCTTGATGATCATTCAGTTGCTGCACTAAAGGGCTTAAAGATACTCAAGCGGGAGTGCTTGTACTTGCTAGAGAATCCAAGAAAGAAGGAGTCCATGGTCTCGAAGTTTGCACGTGGTCGTGTCAGTAAGTTTTCTGCATGAGATAGCAATAGGATGTTAGTGGTCTAAGTCCCTATTGTAAAACTTTGATTCTTTCACAGTGGATTCAGTTTTACCTTGAGGATAGCTAGGTTAAATCCTCCCCAGGTTTTTTACCGATTTGGTTTTCCTGGGTCATTATATCTTTGTGTTCTTTATATTCTGCACTTTACATTGATATGATATATGATTATGTTAACCTAGATCTAAAATTTGGACTAAGTAATAACTTGGCTTGTTAACTAGGTTAATCCAGTTGTGTTTTAAGGGGTCTAAAAACAAACACTACTAACACTAATTTGCTTTGAAATGAACACTTATATAGATCAAATCATTACAAACATATGTACATAATACATCATACGTCACAATATTCACAAATACAAGTACAAAGACATAAACTTACAAGTATAAGATTGAGGAACTTGTTAAAAAAAATACACTGCTGGTCTTTGGAAAGTGCGCTTTGATGTGCTTTGGTTCAATGCTCTACTGCTCTTTAAGCTCTCAGATATGTGCTTTGGTTTATTCATTGTGTTGAAGGGGTTTTGAAGAAGACTTTTTGTAACACTAAAACCTCCATTTATTCTTTGGGACTTGATAGTTATTTTTTATTCCCATGCGCCCTTCTTTGTTTCTGTCACCTTGCCAAGTGTCCCACATTCACTGTTACTTTGCAATCTCTTATAACCATTGAGGCAACCCTTCAGGTTGAACCCACAATCTCTCAATATTGGTTTCTACATAACTGTTAAAATCATGTGTGCTTTCCTTCACTAATGCCATTACCATGCTATCAAACTAATGCATGTTTGGGCTTCATTATGCTTTTTGGGCCTTGTAAGTATTTTCGTTGAACTTTGTCATCAAATTTTATTAAGTTTAATCCAAGTATTTATGTGTTGCCCACATTTGATTTGAATTATGTTTAATTTCAATCAATTTGGTGTTAATAAAACGTTCTAGACTCTGATCTGATTTAGTTTGTTACGTATTGGCTCAAATTAGATTGCTTAGAATCAATTTAATTATTCTAAGACCGTAACTTTGTTACAATTTTGACGTAATAAATTTGAAGTGATTAAACAGTTTTCAGTATTTAAATAACATTACACGTATTTTCACACACTTTTTTACCTACACATATTTCTAAAAAATACAAATAATATTACTAAAACAACATTACTGTGTTTGGAGGTGCATGACACCTTGAAGTCTAGCCCATATAGGACTTGTATTTGAGCATTGAAGGAATCCTATTTCATATAGAAATAGGTGTACCAATTGCACAAGAAGCCAAAAACTCTTATTCCTAATTCAATTAGGAGTGTCTAGCGACAGAGCTTTATATATAAAGCTTAGTATGTGGGTTTCATGAATAGAGAAAAAGTGAGAGAGACTGAAGATTGAAACACATATTTGGAGCCGACTAAAGAAAAAGGAATAGTGTTTTGTGTGAAATTGAGGGAAAAAAAGAAAAGGTGATTTTTCTTTTGCTCAAGACATGCAAGGAAGATAAATTGGGGGGTTTACTCTAGGACGATTATTTAGGTGCTACAACCACAAAGAGTTGAGATATTTAGAGTGGAAGATCTTGCTACCGAGTTTTGTAGTGAGGTTGTATTTGTTCCTAGAAGTATTATTGTATTTTCCCAATTTATTGTGAACTCAGGTTTTGGGTATAAGTTGAGTGTTGTAATCTCTATTGTTGATTGATTGGATTTGCCCTATGGCTTTTCCCTCCACACTGGAGGGTTTTCCACTTAATTTCTTGGTGTTCTTGTTGGTTGATTTTTTTATCGCTTCCATAGATTTCTATTTTATTTGTTGCTTGGGTTATATTTAATTTAATTCACACATAGATGGGGATTTATCCCAACAAGTGGTATCAAAGCATTGATTGTTGGACGTGATTGTCTTGTGTTGAATTAAATGGAAAATATGAATACGAATATGAGCACTATGATTAAACTCTCGGCATCAAATTATTCGATCTGGAAGCCGATGGTGGAGGATGTCCTTTACTGTAAGGATTTGCATGACCCTATTGAGGGTGATAGTGCTAAGCCAAGCGTGATGTCTGATAAAGGTTGGGAGAAGTTAAATAGAAAAACTATTAGATGTATTAGAAAATGCATCGATGTGAGTGTGTTTCATCATGTATCTCAAGAGACTAATGCAGAAGCTCTTTAGGAAAAATTGAAGAGGGTCTCTATGAAGAAAGACAACTCAAAATAAAGCTTTTGTGGCTAGAAAGCTTGTGAATTTGAAGTTTAAAGAAGGGAGACCCGTTGCCAAGCATTTGAGTGAGTTCCAAGACCTGGTGAATCAGATGGTTACAATGAAGTTGATAATTGATGATGAGCTTCAAGCTTTATTACTTCTAAGTTCCTTACCTGATAGTTAGGAGACTTTTGTGGAGTCACTTAGTAACTCTGCTCCAAATGGTGTGCTACAACTTGCCATGGTCAAGGATAGCTTGTTCAATGAAGAAACAAGAAGAAAAGAAATGGGCAAGGATAGGCACATGTGCAAATGCCTTGCACCCAAATACCTTCAAGTGAGAGTAAAAAACATCTTTCCCAGTCCAAACTCTCTCTGGAATATCAAATTCCAATGGAACTAATGGAGACTGATTAATTAGGTAGCATGCAGTTTGAACAGCTTCACAACAGAATGACTTAGGCAAATTAGCCATTCTCAACATACATCTGACATTCTCAACAATAGTGCAGTTCATCCTTTCTGTCACACCATTTTGTTATGAAGTACCAGGAACTGTCTTCTCATGTCTAATATGTTTCTCAGAGTAGTAACTCTTGAACTCTTTAGACGCACATTCACCTCCGTTGTTAGTATGAAGACACTCAAAGGCTTCCCTTTCTATCCTTCTGGCATGACATGGAATTTCTTAAAGTGCTTAAATACCTGGTCTTTAGTTTTCAAAATATACACCTACACCTATCGTGAAGTATCATCAATAAAAGTAACAAAATACTTATTACCACCTAAGGACTCCACATCAATGGGACCACATACATCAGAGTAAACAAGATCTAATACATTGGGCTTTCTAGTAAAAGGAATGCGAAAAGACACTCTATGTTGTTTTCCAAATAAACAATAATCACAAGGTTTAAGTGACATACCTTTGGCAAAAGGAATGAGAGACTTCTTTGCCAAAATTTGTAACTCCTTTTCACTTATGTGAGCCAGTTGCCTATGCCACAAGTTAGGCATAGAATTTTCCTAAGTTGCACTAACAACATCTTTGCACACTTTTACTTGTGTCTTGTAAAGTGTACAACAAATCTTCCCTCCAGAATATGAGTAGTTGCCATAGCCTTCTTTATCCAGAATATGAGTAGAAATCAGATTCAAGCACATATCAAGCACATGTCGCACATTCTTCAGTTCCAAGGTATATCCAGTGTTAGTCTCAACACAAATATCTCCAATTCCCACAATGTCAGCATAACTGTTATTGCCCATCTTCACTCTCCCAAAGTCTCCTACTTTGTATGAAGTGAATCTTGTTGATGATCCAATAGCAGTTGACGATGATGATGCTCAAGATATTGAAGATGTTGTCCAGGAGGAGTAGCCTGTTCCACCAGAGATGGAAGAACCTCAAGTGAGGAGGTCTACTAAGGAGCATCGTCCATCAACTAGGTATCCCTGTTTTGAGTATATTTTGCTTACTGATGAGGGGGAGCTAGAATGCTTTCAAGAAGTAGAGTCTCATAAGGACAAGCAGAGCTGGATGAAAGCTATGCAAGAAGAGATAAATTCTTTGCACAAGAATAAGACTTATGAGATGGTTGTGACCAAAGAGAAGCTTGAGCTTTGTGTCGGAACAACCGACATGAATTCTAATTGAAGAGTTGGGATGAAGATCTCTTTCCTTAACGAGCTAGAGGGGGACATTGTTGGGAGGTGTGCAGCACCTTGAAGTCTAGCCCATATAGGACTTGTATTTGAGCATTGAAGGAATCCTATTTAATATAGAAATAGGTGTACTAATTGCACAAGAAGTCAAAAGCTCCTATTCCTAATTCAATTAAGAGTGTCAGACGGCAGATCTTTATCTATAAAGCTTAGTACGTGGGTTTCATGAATAGAGAAAAAGTGAGAGAGACTGAAGATTGAAATACATATTTAGAGCCGACTGAAGAAAAAGGAATAGTGTTTTGTGTGCTATTGAGGGAAAAGAGAAAATGTGGTTTTTCTTTTGCTCAAGACACACAAGGAAGATAAATTGAGGGTTTACTCCAGGACGACTATTTAGGTGCTACAACTACAGAAAGTTGAAGTATTTAAAGTGGAAGATCTTGTTACCAGGTGTGGGGGGTGAAAGTCCAGCCTAATGTATTGGGCCTGGGGCCCTATTCGAAGACTACTAGATGTCCGCAAAGAAGAGAATATCTGGGAAAGGGTCCATGTGGAAGAATCATACCTGGAAATGAATAAGGGATGCATTCCAAAGAGTTTGTAAGTTGGCCGAAGAGGTCTTCCTACTCGGATACGAATATTCTTGATCAATCAAATGTGTGGAGAGTCAGAATGATCTTCCTAATGGTTCCAATAACGAAGATAAATTCTGAGCGTGTCTGGAGATGATAAGAACGAAGAAATATCTAAAAGGAAAAGCTGCTACAACCGTGTTTAATGCATTACATCTACTTTTCTGGCCTCATTTATGTGGAGAAACCCCTGAACAGTGTAATCTCAGCTACCACTACTCACAGAAAACTAAAAAGAAGACTTGACATGACATATACTCGAGTGGATGCTTAGATGAAGACTAAGTGGACGATGAAGATGAAGGGTGAGGATGTTATATAAAGGGAAGAAACCTCTGATGAGAGAGGGGAGGAAAAAAGGGGGACAAAGCAGAGAAATACGATTTTACTATAACTCTAAACATTGTAATCATCTTTATTCAATATAAATCTCTTCGGACGTTCATTAGGTCAATTGTTCAAGCCTGCTTGCATGTTAATTCATCTTTAACTATCTTCGTTAGTCACTGTGTGATTCGCAACTAGCCTAACTCTTTCACCCACTCTCTACAAATTTATTGTTCTGGGTTCAGTGGGCTCATAATCCATATCTCTTGGGCTTGAGCTACAAATCCTGACCCTACAATTGGCGCCATCTGTGGGGAGAGCTTGTGCAGGGGTAAAAACAACAGTTGGTGATGGCAGAACGAAGTCAACAATAAGCAGAATCTAGGGCATCCCAACATGCTGACCCTTTTCTTAACTTGGAGAGGAGACAAGATCGTGAGGGTAGTGTGCACACTGTGCATACTAGCCAAAGCCAGTCACATGGCGGGAGTCACGTGTCTCATGCAGAAGAAAACCAAGATTTGCAACTAGAAATTGAAAAGCTGAGAAGGGAGTTGCGCTGTGCAAAGAGAAAACAGATTTCTCCACACTCTGATGAAGACTCTGAATACGAACGGGACATCTCTTACAAGCAGAAATCTCGAACACCAGCTAGTGAATCTTTTTCCTATGAAGAGGAGCATCATCATAAGAGGCAGCTACGAAGCCCGTCACGCGGAGGAGCAGGGAACGATGCTATGAGCAGGGCTTTGAATCAGATCTCTCGGTCACCTTTTACTCCCAGAATTGAGGAAGCCAAACTCCCTCGGCATTTTAACCAGCCAACTTTTACCATCTACAATGGTAAAACAGACCTGGTCGAACACGTGAGTCACTTTAACCAAAGGATGGCTGTCTACTCCAGAGACGAGGCTCTGATGTGTAAGGTTTTTCCTTCCAATCTCGGGCCGATGGCAATGAGGTGGTTTGATAGCCTGAAAGAAAACTCCATCAATTCCTTCAAAGAGCTTACCCAGGCATTTGGTTCACGCTTTGTCACATGCCAAAAAGTAGCCAGACTCTTATCTTCACTGCTATCCTTGAGCATGCAGGAGGGAGAGACTTTGAAGGCGTATTCGGATAGGTACTGGGAGATGTTTAATGATATGGAGGGAAACTCTGATGCAATGGCCCTCAGCACGTTCAAGCTCGGCCTCCCTACTGACCACGGTCTAAGGACCTCCTTATTTGGCAAACCAGTTACTAACATGCGACAGCTCATGGACCGTATAGAAAAATTTAAAAGAGTTAAGGAAGATCAGCAGCAAGGGAAGGGAAAGAACAAGGCTATCCCTCAGGAGAGGAGGGATTTCCAGTCAGATCGTTACAATAGCAGCAAACCACGTAGAGATTTCGCTGGACAATCAGGATCGATCAATCCTCAAGCGATCAACACTGTATTCAAAGAACCGGTACACCAGGTTTTGGAAAAGATTAAAAACGAGCCATTCTTCAGGTGGCCGAATAAGATGGTAGGAAACCCTGAGAGGCGTAATCATAATCTCTACTGCCAGTATCATCAAGACCACGGGCATACCACAGAGAATTGCAGGAGCCTGTGGGATCATTTAGATCAACTGGTCGGCGAGGGTAAACTAAGACACCTTTTACATCATTCCAGTGGCCGGGGAGGGTAGATGAGTTCAGTGCCCTGAGGAAATGATTCTTCAAAAATGCCATTGGGAACTATTAATGTCGTCTTCGCCGCACCGGGGAGAACAGGATCCTGGCCATCAAAGGTTATGTCAATAGTCCAATCACCGGTAGGGCATTTCGGCCATGGTCCGAAGAGATCTAAGTTGGATGCCCCATTGGTTATAGGATTCTCGGATGAGGACAAGGTGGAGACTATTCAGCCCCATGATGACGCTTTAGTAATCACCCTCAGAATTGGAGGATACGATGTGAAGAGGGTGATGGTGGACCAGGGCAATGCTGTGGAGATAATGTACCCCAATCTCTATAGGGGTTAGGCCTAAAACCTCAGGATTTAACACCATACAATTCACCCCTTGTAAGTTTCGAAGGAAGGCTGGTCAACCCGAGGGGCCAGATATGATTACCCATGCAGACCGGTTCAAAGGTGGTAGAGGTGGACTTCATAGTCGTGGATGTGTATTCCCCTTATACGGCAATTATAGCCAGTCCATGGCTTCACACACTGGGGGCTGTTTCCTCTACCTTGCACCAGAAAGTTAAGTATCTATCTGAGGAACGAGTTTGCGAGATCCGAGGAGATCAGTCCGCAGCCAGGCAATGCTTAGTGGCTGCCATCCAGCATGAACCCGAAGCTGAGATTTCGTCTAAGGCCGAAAGGAGTTTATAGCAGCTAAAGTCTCAGGTCTTACCCGTTGGAGATCCAGGCGAAGGCACTCGGTGCGAGGATCTAGTAAAGGTTGTTATCGGTGATAATCCTGAAAAGTTCTTTCAAGTCGGATCTTAGCTACCTCTTCGGGAGAAGGAAGATCTGATAGAGTTTCTTAAGATGAATCTTGATGTGTTTCCCTGGAATGCCTATGAAGCCCCAGGAGTGGATCCCCAGTTCATTTGTCATCATCTTAAAGTCAACCTATTGAGTATCCCCAAGAAACAACCTCATCGGCGCCCGTCTAAGGAACATGCAGATGCAGTGAGAGAAGAGATAACAAAGCTCAAGCAAGCTGGAACTATCAAAGAAGTTTTTTACCTGGAATGGCTAGCGAATACTGTAGTGGTGAAGAAGAAGAACGGGAAGTGGCGAGTCTGTGTAGACTTCACTGACCTAAACAAGGCTTGTCCTAAGGATCCATTCCCCATGCCGAAAATTGATCAGCTTGTGGATGCCACTGTTGGCCATCCTCGGATGAGTTTCTTGGACGCCTTCCAAGGATACCATCAAATACTGCTAGCCTTGGAGGATCAGGAGAAGACTGCTTTTGTCACCCCTATTGGTAATTACCACTATAAGGTGATGCCATTTAGTTTGAAAAACGCGGGATCTACCTATCAAAGAATGATGACGAGGATGTTTGAACTACAGCTGGGTAAAAACATCGAAATTTACATAGATGACATGGTGGTGAAGAGCAAAATTGTTGCTGAACATGTGAAAGACCTTGAAAGTACCTTTGAAGTTCTGAAGAAGCACAAGCTGCGCCTGAACGCTTCCAAGTGCTCATTTGGTGTGGGGTCAGGCAAGTTTTTGGGGTACATGGTGACTCACAGGGGAATTGAGATTAACCCCGACCAGATAAAGGCCATCAACAATTTACAAGCTCCTCGGAATCCCAAGGAAGTCCAGAAACTGACTGGAATGACTACTGCCCTGAACCGATTTATCTCTCGATCAGCAGATAGGTGTCGGCCTTTCTTCTCTTTGATTAACAAGTGGAAGGGATTCGAGTGGACTGAAGAATGTGCTGTAGCCTTTCAGCAACTTAAAGATTATCTAGCTCGGCCACCAATCATGTCCAGTCTTGAGCCAGATGAAGTCTTGTTCACCTACATTGCTGTGGCTCCCTATGCTATAAGCTTGGTGTTGATACGAGCAGATTGTGGTGTGCAAAAATCAGTTTACTATGTAAGTAAGTCGCTGCATGAGGCTGAGATTCGTTATTTTCCGCTGGAGAAGGCTATCCTAGCAGTGGTGCTTGGTACACGAAAGTTGCCTCACTATTTCTAGGCTCATACGGTCATTGTCCTTACTCAGCTCCCACTCAGGGCTATACTCCAAAGTGCTGACTATACTGGAAGAATTGCTAAATGGGGTACGATCTTGGGGGCTTTCGATATCAAATATATGCCTCATACATCGGTCAAGGGCCAAATACTTGCGGATTTGGTAGCCGAGTTCACGGAGCCCCACTTAGAAGAAGTAACACTCACATCGGACATGGATAAAAAATCAGTTGGCATGATTTCTCACCAAGGCCCGTCCCATTGGGAAGTGTACGTGGACGGCGCATCAAATCAGAAAGGTTCTGGAATAGGGCTGGTGCTGATATCCCCTGAAAAAATCATCATTGAAAAATCATTGAGGCTGGATTTCTCGGCGACAAACAATGAGGCGGAGTACGAAGCCCTATTGAGGGGGATGGCTATGGTACGAAGAATGGGAGGAAAAGCAATGGAGATGTTCTCGGACTCAAGGTTAGTCGTGGGTCAAGTGCAAGGTGAGTTTGAAGCGAAGGATGAAAGAATGCAGGGGTACTTGAGCCAAGTTAACTGCCTGCGGTCCGAGTTCGAATTTTTTAGTTTGCTGCACATTCCCAGGAGTGGTAATGCACATGCTGATTCTTTGGCCACTCTCGCTACTTCTTCGACGCAAAATTTGCCGAGAGTCATCATTGTCGAGGACTTGCACGAGCCTACAGAGGCAAGAAGAGAAGCAGTCCAAGTTCACCAAGTTAGGACCGGGCTCTACTGGATGGATCCTATTATTAAATTATTGAAAGAAGATATTTTGGCTGAAGAAAGGGGGGAAGTTGACAAAATTCGAAGGAAAGTGACCAGATTTTGGCTATCCGAGGACCAGAAATTATACAAACGCTCCTATTCAGGACCGTACCTATTATGCATTCATCTTGAAGCGGCTGAGTTGCTACTAGAGGAGTTGCATGAACGAATCTACGGGAGCTATACCGGTGGTAGGTCCTTGGCTCACCGAGCCATCACTCAAGGTTACTGGTGGCCGAACATGCAAAAAGAAGCCCACGAATACGTTAAAAAATGCGATCAATATCAGCGGTTTGCCATAAGCATTCATCAACCAGGGGGAACTCTTAATCCATTATCCAGCCCATGGCCTTTCGCCCAATGGGGTTTAGATATCGTGGGACCATTCCCTAAAGCTGCAGGAAACAGGAAATAGCTTTTGGTCGGCACGGACTATTTCACCAAGTGGGTCGAAGCTGAACCTCTAGCCAACATCAAAGACGTAGATGTGCAAAGGTTTGTGTGGAAGAATATTGTCACTCGATTTGGGGTTCCTCATACTCTCATCTCGGACAATAGCCTGCAGTTTGATAGCAAAGCATTCAGAAGTTATTGTAGTGAGTTAGGAATCATAAATAGATACTCCACCCCTGCTTATCCCAGGGTAATGGGCAAGCAGAGGTTGTTAACAAGGTCATAGTAAATGGTTTAAAGAAGAGGCTCACTTACGCGAAGGGCAAGTGGGTGGAAGAATTGCCACACGTACTTTGGGCCTACCGAACTACGCCTCGCAGATCTGCAGGAGAGACCCCCTTCTCAATGACCTATGGGGCTGAAGCTGTTGTACCTTTGGAAACTGGGTTTCCAACACTGAAAACCAGTTCATTCAATCCGATCGGCAACAATGAGCAGCTAGAGAGGAGTTTGAACCTGATTGATGAAAAAAGAGAGAATGCATTAGTTCGACTGGCACATTACCAGTAAAGCTCAGGCAGGGCTATGATGCCAACGTAAGGTTAAGGCCTCTAGAACCCGGTGATTTAGTGCTAAGGAAAGTTGTCGGCACCACAAAAAACCCAGCTTGGGGAAAGTTGGGACCCAATTAGGAAGGACCATATCGTATTACTTCAGGGTATGGCATTGGGGCGTATTTCTTAGAAGATCTGGATAGTCATGTAATACCACACCCCTGGAATGTAAATAACCTCAAAAGGTACTATTATTAATCGAATCTTTTCTTCAATCAATATGCTGATTCTGTATGTGAGTAGTTCTCTAAGTGTTTAAACTTAAATTCAATCATGCCTGTAGTCCTCGGACCAGATGTTTAAACTTACATTCGACCATAACCGTAGTCTTCGAATCGGATCATTTGAGCTAAAGAGCATCTTCATATAGTTATTGTTAATGTTTGAATTTACCGTGCCTGAAATTCTTGAATGCATTTAACTTTAATTTATAGTTTGACTCCTCAGTTAGAAGTATGCTCTGCACACATGCAAGAAAGTCTGTGAAACTTTCATTTCACTTATCGTTTTCATTACTTAGTAATAACTCTTGTATGTACCACTCTCTTCGGCATTGGTTTAAGTCACTGGCCTTATTATCATGATATCATGGTTAAGTTCACCTATACTATTATAATCATGTGGTTTAAGCTGCTTGCAATAATGCCGAGACTTATAATTTAAGTAACAAAGATACCGAATGTAAAAGAAAGGATTTCATTAATCAAAATAAAGAAGTTTACAAGCCTTTACCTAAAAAAAAAAACTGAACTAGATCATATAAGAATACAAAATAAAAACTCCTGGTTATTTTTGAGTCTTCGTCTGATCAGCCGGGGGATCAATGGTCTGACTGGGCTGGGCAGCAGCAGCATCTGGGACTTGTTCTTTGTCCTTCTCTATGGTGCCCTCAGACTCCTTAACTGCTTCAACTGGGGCAAGAAGAGCCTGGCTAGCTAGGGGCTGCTGGGAGTTCACGAATTTCTGGATCATAGTATATACTCCCAGGTAGCCTCAGGGGGGAATCTGCAGGAACCCCAGCAGCATCCAATGCTTTTCCCCACGTTATATCACAGTAGTCTCGGCCAACCGAGGCAAACTGCTCAGTGAGGCTGAGTTGGGTCTCCTCTACCCCCAGCGTGTATGCTGCCTGTCTCTCGGCCTCCACTGCTTCCTTGGCTAACTGGGCATTCTTCTCGGCTAGTAGGGCAGTTTCCTTGGCCTTTTTGAGCTCAGCCTTAAGCCCCTTCACCACCTCCCTTTCTGTAGCCAAGTTGATCTCAGCCATGTGTAGGTGTTTACGCTGCTCTTCGGCCTGTCTTTCAGTAGTTTTTAGGCCAGCATCGAGGTTGTTCCTTTGGTTGGTCATATCCTTAAATTGCTCGGACAGGTGAGCATATTCCTCTTTTAGGCTACCCAAAGACCTTTCGGCCTCGGACCAAGAGTGGGCCTCCGCTTGGGCTTCAATGTATATCTTTTTGCTCCACTCTTCAGCCACAAAGACTTGTCGGATAATCTGCGCAGCAAAAATGATAAAGTTAATATAAAGTAAAGCAACATCCTCAAATGAAGAAATGGGTTAACTCACTTACCATGGCTAAATCCCTCTTTAGGGATGAGAAGAGTTCCTGCTGGCTGAAGCGCCGGTAAGACTCCATGTCCCAAGGGAGCAGCAGTGGCTGCTCTAAAGCCTCGGCGACAAGGCCTGCCCTCCCTCCGTCATAATTCCTTAGGAAAGTTTCCCAAGGAATAGGAGCGCCATCCAATTCTAACTGAGGGGACCAAGTGCGAGGTCCTCTGCGCACATCAGCAACGAAGACCTCATCTCGGCTCTTAGTGGATGAGGCCCTCTTGCTCCGGTGGTCTTTCACCACCTTCTGCTGCTTGGTCCCTTTTTGCGGAACCATCTCCCCTTCCTCTAGGGCCACAAGGGGCCTTTTCTTCATCAGATCTGGCAGGGGCTTCAGGTCGAGATCAGGGGCTTGGGGGGGTGGTGGATGAAGGTTCACTGCTGGTTGGGATGTACTAGTCCCCTTGGACTCAGACTTCTTGACCCTATTCTTCATCAGGTTCCTTAGATCAGCCATGTCCTCCTCTTCCGAAGAGTCCTCGGGAAGAGCAGTTATTAGTACAGGAAAGTGGACAACAGATTGCCTGTCAGCCTCCTCCTCGGCGTCAGGAACTGTTATCACTTCAAACTTTTTCGAAACTTCTCCTTCGAATCTGAACTTGTCTATCTGTTCCTCAAGTGAGGAGGTTGAAGAGGCAACTCCTTCGCCTGCTGCTTCCGGCCCTAGAGGAATCTGTTGAATTGGTTGGAGGAGCAAGGATACACCCTGCGGATTGGGATGTGGCATGGGAGCAAGGTCGAACGAAGCCAAAAAATCCTTTCGGGCAACGTCTATACGGTTGAGGCGGTAGTCCCCCTACCTTATCCCATTGCCGACCGGCTGAAAATCCTTCAGTTTCACTGGGTACCCAAGGATAAGTGGAACCGATTGGAGTTGCCGATCTTCGCTTACTAAAATCTCTGAGCGTAGCAGGTAATTAAGGGCGGCAAGGTTTGTAAGACTGAGCCGAGGAGAAACATGGTCTTTATCTGTTAGTATTATAGCAAAACTTAGTCAGAAGCTCGAAAGGAATAAAAAAAACTATATATATCATAATAAATAACAATAATGAAATTCAAAATTACTGGAAAGTGGAGATCCTAAATCTACTGTCAGTAAACCTAAATCTATGATATACTACCTGGTTCTCCTGGCCTGGTCGGGTAATGAGGGCCGTCATGCCACGCGCCCCAGACGATCACATAGTCGTCTTTCATCCCTTTATTAGATTTGGGAAGGCAAGAGACAAGCCTAACCACGTCGGACCGGGATTTGAGATAATATCCCGCCCCCTTTTTGTTGTGGCACTCATACATGTGTACCACATCGAGCCAGGTAAGGCCCAACCCTAGATGGCGGTTCAGATCCTCAACTACTCCTAAGATCCTAAATATGTTGGGCGCACACTGGTCAGGGCTAAGCCTATGGTTTCTAAGATAATTACTAGTAATGGGACCCATAGGGATGGTCATCCCCCCTTCTAGAAAGGCAATGATGGGGATAACCACTTCGCCCATCTTTCAATCTGTTAGTATTCTTTCCGGAGAGCAATACCTCAGACCCACACCTTGAGGTATGCGGTATGTCGCCTTAAACTCCTCTATTTGGGCAGGGCTATCTACCAGATACTGGAATCTACCCATTGCAGTTAGACAAAAAGATGGAATCACTAAGTGAAGTGACTAGAGGATGATTATTCGAAAGCTGAGGAGGTTGGCCAAAGAGGGAAACGAGAGGTTTAGAAGTCGAAAATTACGCAAACCAAATCGAAATGTGATCCTTATGATTCTTGAACTCGTAGAAATATTCTTACGGATTCTGGAAAGGAGCTAGGACCGGTGATTGAAAGAACTTGAAGGATTCGAATGCCTGAGTTCACTGAGTGCTCTGAGAGTTTGCAAAGTAAAGAGGAAATAATTGCCTCTGCAGCTTTATATAGGGGGACAGGTGAAAGGGCAGGAGTCATCCCGCCAACCTTTGAAGAAGAACCACGTCCGTTGGATCAATATCCCACCGTTGGATATAATAGACAAAACAGCGCCTGGAGTAATTAATAGCGCCTTGGGAATATTGAAACGACAGCAACAATAATGAAACGCTTGCATCTATGCTCACGCACGTGTATTTCCAGATATTTGTGTGTTTTTTTCAAGCTTTTATTTGGTGATAAATCAAAATCCTATTTTTCCTCCTCGGACGCGAGGGAAAAAATAAAATTTTGAGGGGCTATTATGGGGGGTGAAAGTCCAGCCTAATGTATTAGGCCTGGGGCCCTATTTGAAGACTACTAGATGTCCGAAGAGAAGAGAATATCTGGGAAAGAGTCCATGTGGAAGAATCATACCTAGAAATGAATGAGGGATGCATTCCGAAGAGTTCGTAAGTTGTTTGAAGAGGTCTTCCTCCTCGAATACGAATATTCTTGATCAATCAAATGTGTGGAGGGTCAGAATGATCTTCCTAATGGTTCCAATAACGAAGATAAATTCTGAGTGTGTCTGGAGATGATAAGAACGAAGAAATATCTAAAGAGAAAAGCTGCTACAACCGTGTTTAATGCATTACATCTACTTTTCTGGCCGCATTTATGTGGAAAAGACCCCTGAACAGTGTAATCTCAACTACCACCACTCACAGAAAACTAAAAAGAAGACTTGACATGACATATACTCGAGTGGATGCTTAGATGAAGACCAAGTGGACGATGAAGATGAGGAGTGACTATGCTATATAAAGGGAAGAAGCCTCTGATGAGATGGGGGAGGAAAAAAAGGGGACAAAGCAGAGAAATACGATTTTACTGTAACTCTAAGCATTGTAATCATCTTTATTCAATATAAATATCTTCGGACGTTCATTAGGTCAATTGTTCAAGTCTGCTTGCATGTTAATTCATCTTTAACTATCTTCGTTAGTCACTGTGTGATTCGCAACTAGCCTAGCTCTTTCACCCACTCTCTACAAATTTATTGTTCTGGGTTCAGTGGGCTAATAATCCATATCTCTTGGGCTTGAACTACAAATCCTGACCCTACACCGGATTTTGTGATGAGGTTGTATTTGTTCTTAGAAGTATTATTATATTTTTCTAATTTATTGTGAACTCAGATTTTGGATATGACTTGAGTGCTATAATCTCTATTTTATTATAGTGAATTGATTGAATTTGCCCCATTATTTTTTCCTCTACACTTGAGAGTTTTTACGTAATTTCTTGATATTTTTGTTAGTTGATTTTTTTATCTCTTCTGTAAATTTTTATTTTCTTTGTTGCTTAGATTATATTTAATTTAATTCATATATAGAATCCCAACGTACCGAACACCCCTAATTATCTGTTTTGGTACTATTCCTTTCCGATTACTAAAAATATGTCTGACAAAGTTGTAATAGATTTTATCAAGTTGGAGAAGTGTACCCCAATAGGGTGTAGTGTACCGACCAGGGACGACCCAGTGAATGCAGAGTTCTTGGGCAACTAAGGATCAGAACTCACGTGGTGGGCCTCACGCACATTCTCTTGTCTCGAAAATAGTGTGCAGGACCGCTTTCTTCACTGGGTCGTGTCTGTGGGAAATGGGAAATCAAGGCAAAGCCGCCTCTTGAAGTGACAACATAAGGCTGCAACCACATGAAAGTGCGTATGATTTTCCGTACGTTTGGGGTCCCAATTCTAAATTAAATAATGCCAGCAGTGCTCCTCACCGTCCACTGTTTTTTTCTTCCAACTCGTGAAAGATGTTAAGGTCCTCTGCTTTGGAGAGTCTTTGTATTTCTTTCAGGGCATTAATTATACGTACACTAAACCGGATCCAATAATTTTGGATAATAAGGATGGAAAATGTTAACCAGAGTTATTGGGGTATTGGTTAAGAATTCATTTTAAAAAAATTTTGACATCACTTTTATGAGAAATGAAAAAAGTTGTCAAAACATTAATTGTTTTTTTTTTCTTTTTCCATAAAAACTTTCTTTAATTGGATTGTTAACCAATGCCCTACGCTACTCGTTAACATGACCCAATAAGAATTGGTCTGCTTTAGAAGTTTTTTTTATACTAAATAATTAAATTCAAATTTACAATTGATTTTTTTTTTAAAATAGTATTATTTGTATTATCTTTTTGTATTTAAATTTATTTGAAAAAAAGAAAATTGTACATAAATTTTGTTCCTGAATTTAAACTTGCACAGAATTTTTTTTAAATACTTCTTGTATTTTATTAATCGATATATTTGTATTTAATTAAAAAACTTAATATGCATCACATAAAAAATTATATAAACAGTTTATCCTTTATTAAGAATGAGGGGCTGAAGAAGTTTCTTTTAAATGTGAGTCATAGAATCACATCAAAATTCTTAAAAATGCTCTATAAATCAATTTGAAGTGTTTATTTTGTCATAAAATTAAAATAATTTCCTAAATTTCACAACACATTAAATCCAAGCAACCACCACCACATCAACATAAGCTCACCACTTTGCAAACAATTACCTCCGTGAGCAAGAAAGAGAGAAGATTTTTTTTGGGGGGGGGGAGGGGGGGGGGGGGGTCTATGAGTGAGAGAGAGAGAGAGAGAGTTGCAAAGAAGACGAGGAGATGGACACAAATCACATTAACAGGTTAGTCTTTTCCACTTTGTAAAATGTTTTACTTGAATTTTTTGTTGTAAAACATTTTACAACATTTCGCAAAGGGTGTTTTTTTGTCAAAGCAATATATTTTTATAAGTTTTATTATATTTTACAATGAAATAAACATTGTAAAATACTGAAAATATTTTTTGTAAAACAGTTTTACAACAAAGCAAATGGAGCAGTTATGAAAATAATTGCTTCTAGCATTACTCTTTGACCTAACTCTTTTGTGGGCTAGCTAGTTCTTCTCCAATTTCAGTTTTTGTGGTTAAATTATTAGTTAAGGGCATTCAAAGAAAACTAATTCAGTACAATCACAAATTCCATTTTCTATGTTTTTTTTTTTTTTTTTTTCTAAAAAAAAAAAAAAAAAGTTAATCGAGAACAATTTTCTCCATGCATGTAGTTGCTAAAGAATTACTACCAAAATATTTCCAATTAGTTGAGAATAGCAGCATCATTTTAAGATATGCTATTGCTTTCTTTTACACAACCATTATTTAAATAATAATAAAAAAAATTCAAGTGTTTATGCATGCATCATAGTTTTCCAATGGCAGATGAGAGACTGACTTCTTAAAATAAGAAGATACTAGGACAGAAAGGGCCAAAATGGGAAATTAGCCATAATTTTCAAACAATATAATTAGCCGGCAATATTTTCAAACTATATTTTTTACTAGCATCTCGAGTCTAAGAGACTCGATTTAGGGCCTATAAATTGAGTCTTTGAGAGTCGGTTTTCATGTTTTGATCGAGTCTAAGTTGGCACTTTTTTCATGTGGCACTCACATGGAAATCGAGTATCTAAGACTCGATTTATAAGCCCAGACCATAAAAAGGAACAACAACACCAACAAAAAAAAGAAATCAGAACCAAAAAAAAAAAAAAAGCTGAAGAAGAAAAGATAGCCAAAAAGGCTGCTCTTTTCTCTTTCTTCTTCTTCTTGTCTCACTCATCTCTCAATCTTTCTCATGCTTCTGTTTGGATGTGGGTGGTTGTGGGTCACTGGATCGGGTCGAGACCCAGGCCGCGCAAGCCCCAGGCCGTGCGAGTCTTTCTCTCTCTCTCTGATCTGATTGTATTTTTTTTGGGTGTTTTAGCTTGTACATGAGAGACTTGAGGCTTAAAATTTTTCTAAATTTTTTTGGTTTACAAATCGAGTCTTAGAGACTCGATTTCTAGGTGGTCGCTATGTGGAAAAAAATGCCACATCAGACGTGATCAAACCATGAAAATCAGGTCTTTGAGACTCGATTTATAGGCCAAAATCAAGTCTCTTAGACTCGAAATGCTAGTAAAAAATATAGTTTGAAAATATTGCTGGTTAATTATATTGTTTGAAAATTATGGCTAATTTCCCATTTTGGCCGACAAAAAGGAAAGCAATTCTAAGAGGAAACTCGTTTACTTTGGTCTAGATCCGATCCTATTCCTTGATATGTATATAAAGAAACTAAAGTAATGCCAATTTTGAAAGAAGCTATTTATGATTAGGCAAGGAGAATAGGTCTGCCTTCAACTCAGGAAGCAGGTAGGAAATAGGAAGTACAACATAAAGAAATGGATCATAATATTAAATTCCACTAAATCTATAGTCAATCATTTAAGACAAAAAGAAAAAGGACAAATTTTGATGAATTTTTTTAATGTGTACCTAAAGGCACATAATAATTAATTATTTTTAGAAAAAAAATATTTCGAGAATTAAAAAAGTATTGACAGTTTTTTCAATTTCCAATAAAATGTTTCCAAAAATAGATAGCTTAACTAGACCCAATTTTGATATAGGTAGTAAAGAGAGTCCTGGTGCCCAATTATTAATAGGGAATGCTAACAAATGTCCTAAAGATATTAGTTAATAATCTATTTAAAAAAAGTTTTTATGGGAAAAAAAAACAATTAATATTTTGATAGTTTTTTTCATTTCTCATAAAAGTTGTTTCAAATTTTTCTTAAAATAAATTGTTAACCAATACCCTAAAGGCACTTATTAATATGACCCATTTTTTTCTTTTCCCATAAAATGTTTTTAAAAATATTTTCTAAACTAATGTTTTTAAGGCATCCATTAATTTTTCCCAATAGAGGAAGAAAGGTTTTGCTATTTATATAGACTAACGCAAACAACATTTATCAAGGGAAAAAAAATCGTAGAATGTATTACTATCAAAAAGAGGGGGAAACAAGGGTATTATAAAAGGGATATTTAATAAACTCACCAAGCAAATTGCTGAGTTTAGAAAAATGTTTTCCAGAATACAGCTAGCGATCAAAGACTGTAAATCTTTATCTTTGAACTTAAGAAAAATTAGCTTTAAGCATGTTAAATGGCATTGCAATACGTGTTGCCAATGCTTTAGCAAAGAAGGCAAAGTCCCTTGAGGAATTAGCAGGTCTGGTTAGAAGATGTACCAGATGATGCTTCTCTCCCTTTGAATTTCAAGATTCGTCTTAATTTTTCAGCAATAAAATGACAGTCTTGATTCTCCAAAAATAAATAATAAATTCAGCAAGCAACAAGTGCATTACATATTTGACAACATATGATTAGCTTCCCAGATTAGTGCAATGTATCATTAATCATTAGCTAAAGAGTCATCCTTCAGTATAAATCATGAGTTTTTAAAGATATCGATTAGATTAACAAAATAAAATAAAATAAAATAAAATAAAAATTGGAGATTAGGAGGTTTTTAAAAGCACAGGGCATTAAAATAGAAGAATAAATAACTAAAATTTTGGCCCCAACAAATCTTGATGGGCTTTTGAGCATGAAAAAATAAATTAAATAATCTTCTCGTTGGCAGAAACTACCAGTCTTCAACTACCATTTTTGTGGTTGGTAATTAACAACTATCACTCTCGATCTTACATGTAAATGTTAGAGGAATATTATAAATGTAAAAGATGCCGCGTAAGACATGAGTCTTATCTCTAAATTTTTTTTTTCCTTAATAGAAGTGTTCTTCTCTCTTTGATTTCACAATGAAGGATTGCTCCAATCTGAGAGGTTGCATTTGCACTTATCATAAATCCTAAGAAAAAAGGTTAATGAGTATAGAGAAACCCTTGAATAACACTTTAGAATCCACCATCACACTATGCTTTTGGAAAGGCAGAGAGAGAATAAAAAGTGTCAAATTCAAATCTATCATACAAATCATTTCCCTTCACAAATTTCAGTATCCAGTCCACCCATCTTGAATACCAAAGCCATATTAATATTCCCCTTAAATTCAAAGAACCTCTCTTTCTCTCTCTCTGAAGAATACTCTCTGTAAAAGATTCCAAAAGGACAAAAGTAAAACCATTCAACAAAATTTTTCACAACATAGTTTTCATGGGTTTCCCTTAACGAAGAAGAAAATCCAACCCAACCACTACGCATAAATCTTGACAAAATCACTCAGTCCAACACCCAATTACACAACCCATGTCCTCATATAACCAAAATTTCCAGAAACTATGGTAAAAGAGAAATCAAGTAAACATGAACAAAGTCAATGTCATTAATCAACCATGTAATTCCGCTATAAAGAAAATAGCAAAACAGGGTCAAAATTTATAATCACATATACCCAAGTTACAACATTGATTACTTTTAAACACTTCAACCCCACCCTCCTCCTCTATCCTTTTCCAAAACAAGCACTTTGAAGGGAGGAAAAAAAAAATTGCAAACAATAGAATTAGCCTACAATAGACCCTGTAATCACAGCTACAAAAGTTGGGTTTTCTTGTGAACAAGATACATCAACAAGAGTGATCATCGATCATGTGGGTCATCTGAGTTGTAACCACTTGAAGGTACAGCTGGGGTGTTCGGATTTGAGCTGAGAAAGCTTCAGCTTTGGTGCGCTTCTGTTTGAACCCAACAAGCATGGATCCGATTGCGTTCGCAAAACCTTTGAATATTTTACGTTTCACATCTCCTCTCCTTGGACAAGGGGCTTGGTTTGGTGGGCTGAACATTTTGGTGAAGTGGGCGTGAGAAATTTTGAAGTTAAAGAAAGAAGAGGTGAAGAAACAGAGGAAAACCAGAGCAAAAGAACAGAGAGGAAACAGAGTATGAAAGCTTTGGAATCTCTTTGGGTAGAGAGAGAGTGTGTGTTTGAATTCAAGGTACTAGAGAGAGAGAGAGAGAGAGACAGGAGAGAGCTTTTGAAAATGTTAGTTGTGGAGAAGAAGGATAAAGAGAGTGTTATTTATAAGCTCAGGACAGAGAGTGGTGGTGGTGGTGGGGATGACCCTTGTGGGTCTCTACTCTGTTTTTCTCTTCCGATTGCTTCGACCGCAGGATTTGCAATGTAATGGGCCCCACCGACTCTCTTGTCTGCGTGGCGTTCTTAGGTTTGTACTAAATTTCTTATTAATAAGATGTTATTTAGTTTATAAAATGATCTTTGCGTAACTCTGATTTCTTTTTTTAACTTTAAATTTAAACATTTTTACGCATTAAATTTCTATTGATAAATGGTAATCTTGAAATTATGCCGGAGAATATAAGACAAAAATGTAACTCAATGATAAATTTCAATCCAATTTCACGTTAAATTATAATTTTGGGTCAAATTATATATGCATGAAAATTCATGCATTAAATTTAGGGGAAAAAAAGCAATCGAGTTTATTGTGCTTCTATATAATACAGTAAATATATGCAATTAGTTATTAAGAAATGCTTATGAATGCTCTTAGAGTATTGGCTAATAATCAATTTAAATAAAGTTTTTATAAGAAAAGAAAAAAAATAATTAATATTTTGACAGTTTTTTTCGTTTCCTATAAAAGTGGTGTCAAAATTTTCCTAAAATAGATTGT
Source organism: Quercus ilex subsp. ballota (assembly GCA_032727855.1). NCBI lineage: Eukaryota > Viridiplantae > Streptophyta > Magnoliopsida > Fagales > Fagaceae > Quercus > Quercus ilex. The sequence continues at coordinate 40,073,244 of CM064908.1, forward strand.
AAACCAATACCCTAAGGGCACTCGTTAGCATAACTCTTAGTTATTTAGAGCAATTGTATTCGAGTTTGTATAAAAGTATTTATTTTATCCTATAAAAGTTTTTATTTTATCATCTAAAAAGTTACTTTATCTACTATAAGATACGATGTATCTTATAGTAGATAAAGTTTTTATTTTATCATCGTATATTATATCTGTAGGGTCCGTTTTTATAGTCCAAGCCCACAAAGTGTGGAATATGAGCCCAACAAACCCAAAACAATAAATTTGTAGAGCGTGGGTGAAAGAACTGGGCCGGATATGGATTAAACAAAAGTTGGCTGTAGTATAGGAAAATAATCTAACATGCAATTACGTAAAAACCATGAAGGATTTGACGTCCGAAGAGGAATTTTATTAAATGTACTTAGGTTTCAGATTCTAGAGTTACAGTAAAGTAATTTTTGTTCTTCTTTCTCTCTTTTTTCGATCCCCCTCTATCAGGGGCTCTCCTTTTTTATATAGCCTCTTTCCTAGACATTCCAACCATCCACTTGTCTTCCATCTGCTATCACACTCGAGTGTAGGTCACATCAAGCATCTTCTTTAGCTTTTGGGACTGGCGGTAGTTAAGGTTGCACTGTTCAGGGGTCTTATCCACATAAATGCGGCCAGAAAAGTTGCTGCAGGGCATTAAATGCGGTGGTGGCAGCTTTTCCTTGAGATATTTCTTCATCCTTATCGTCCCCAGGAGTGCCCAGAGCTTATCTTTGCCACCAACATTGCCAGGAAGGGCATTCGGGCCTTCTGTAAGTTTATTTGATCAGAACTATTCGTATCCGAAGAGTAAAACCTCTTCGGACAAAGGGTGACCTCTTCAGATTATGCTTCTTAGCCATCTTTGGGTCCGTTGCCCTCAGGTGAACACTATCTCAGCCCATTACTACTCTTTCGACACAAAGTAATCTAAAGAACAGGGCCCCAGGCCCAATTGGTAGATCTGGGCTTTTACCCCCCACAATAGCCCCTCAAAATCTCAATTTTTCCCTCGCATCCGAAGAGAAAAAGTGTGATTTGGACTTGCCACGGAGAAAAAAGCTTGAGAACAGCCACGTGTTTGAATTGGCACGTGTGTAGGCACAGTTATAAGCGCTTCATCATTGCCGCTGCGGTTTTCATCTTCCCAAGGCGTTGCATTAATTGCACCAGGTGGCGCTTTGTCCTTTGCATCCAACGGTGAATGATTGATCTGACGGACGTGGTTCTTCCCCGGAGTTTGGGCGAAATAACTTCCACCCCTTCACGTGACCCAGTATAAATCCTCAGAAGAAGCCATTTCTTCCTTACTTTGCAAATTTTCAGACACTCCAGCAAGAACAAGCACGCGACTCCGTCCACATCTCTCAGTCATCGATTCCAGTCTTCCCCAGAGTCTTCACGAATCTTTCTACGAGCCAGCAAATCTTTCTCCAACCTAGTTCTAGTAAGTCGTCGTCCATCAAATCTTTTAGCTTTCTCTTTAACCAGTCATTTTCTGTTTAAGTGTCATGGGGAAACTCCAGTACCTGGTAGATAGCCCTGAGCAAATGGAGGCGTTTAGGGCCGCATATCGCATACCCCCAAATATGGGTGTGAGGTATTGCTCCCCAGAGAAAATACTAACAGATCGGAAGACGGGCGAAGTGGTTATCCCCCTCATCGCCTTCCTAGAAGGAGGGATAACCATCCCTATGGGTCCCATCACCACTAATTATCTTAGGAACCATAGGATTAGTCCGGATCAGTGCGCGCCTAATATGTTTAGGATCCTAGGAGCGGTTGAGGATCTGAACCGCCATTTAGACTTGGGCCTCACCTGGCTTGATGTGGTGCACATGTATGAGTGCCACTGCCAACAAGGGGCGGGATACTATCTCAAATCCCGGTTCGACGAAGTTAGACTGATCTCCTACCTCCCCAAGTCCAACAAAGGGATGAAAGACGATTACGTGATCGTCTCAGGCGCATGGCATGACGGTCCCCACTGTCCAACCAAGTCAGGAGAGCCAGGTGGGACATGCTAGATTTAGGTTCACTAACAGTAGGCTTAGGATTTAGGTTCGCTTGATGAGGGCCTGATCCTACCATGCTAGATTGTTGCTCCTACTAACACACAAGTTCTTCCCACAGACGGCGCCAATTGTAGGGACTGGATCTGAGCACTTCTACTACGGGACGAGTGGACTCAGACCCAACTAGCTAAATACAATGAATTTGTAATGGATGGGTTTAAGAACTAGGCTTTAGTGAGGATTGCAACAACTAAACATGGTAGTGAGTGGGTGGAATGACAAGAACATAGGCTGAAGTATGAAATTTTGCTCCTCGACCTTCTCTTAAGGAACGTGTGACCCTTATTATTTCTTCAATGCTTGACTACAAAGGTTGGGAGAGTTCTACAAATTACTATCGTATTTTCTACCTCCTTCCCCCCCATTTTTAGAAGAATTTCTTACATTATATACCCCCTTTCAGTTGATCTTAGTCCTACATCTGTTGATTAAACAGGACACTACTTGAGTGTCTATCCCATCAACCGACTTCTCATTCTTTCTGTGGGTTGCAGCAATCAAGGCTGCACTATTCAGGGGTCATTTCCTCATTAATGCGGCTAGAACGTTAATTGTGGGCATTTAATGTAGAGGTGACAATTTATCCTGGAATTATTTCTCCACCATGCTTCCATAGCTGACACATTGTACTTGTTCTTTCTCTTGGGATTCTCTAGGAAGCTACCTTTGATGGCCCATTGCCTCCTCCTCCCATGGTCTTGGTTGGCCGAGGACAGGACTGTCCTCGGCAATGTTCCTGAGTAATTTGGACTTTCTCACTTCGTCCTCGGACGTTTCTTCCTCCTCGGAGTGGGCCTTGGGCCTAATATAAAGTGGGCTGGGGTTGCCAGATTATTAGGCCCCACATCCTCAAAATGTAAAGATAAGTGGATGAAATTTTGGTTCGCTTTGTGTACACTTATCAAAAATATCATGCCACTGTCCTATTAAAGAAGATGGTATCTGTAGAGAGGGAAAATTTCCGACCTATCACAAACTGACATGTCACACTACCTAGTTCACAAAATACAGCCAATTACAAAGCGCCACGTATTGCTGCTAGGTTTTGCTATCACTACTCAAAAACCAATAGAAATTTGCCAAGTGTCATGCAAAGACCAACCATGCATCAACGCATGTGTAAGCGATGACATAATCAGCCTCGCATGGGTAAGCGATGACATAAGCGGACCAATCGAGCTGTGACATGTGTCACCAATCAGACTCTGCCACGTGTCGCTCACCCACCTCCAAACTCCTATAAATAGAAGTCTTCCTAAGGCATTTCAGGGAGATCTAAAGAGAGGACACCAAGCCATCTAAAGCACAAGCAACATCAGAGAAGACATCTTGAGTTCAGAAGTCTAGAAGCTCTACTGGAATCAAGCCCCGAAGCCTCTAGCAACTTCAAGAACTTCATCCTTCAAATACGAAGAACATTCGAAGCAGAATCATCCAAACTAACTGCTTAGATCTCAAAGTTCACTGGAATCAAGCTTGAAAGCCTCCAAAAACCTCAACAAACCACAAATCAGAGAAGCTCTACGAATTCAAGCCCCTAAGGCCCCGAAGAACTTCCACCACAAACCTTTAAAAATGAAGAACACAAAGAACACGCGAAGAACACAAAGAACGTGAAGAACAAAGGATTTCTAACAAGCTTATAGCCAGAGATTCATTGTAATTCCATTTCAACAATTTTCGATCCATTCCTCAACCAAATTGAAGGATATTTTGTGTTCAAATCAAAATCACATTACCACAAATCCAATCAACAAATCTTTCAAGGAAATCGAATCAGAGGATCACTCTTTTGTAATCACAGAGAATTGTACCACACAATATTCAATACAAATTCACATTTGTGAAACTATTTTACTTGTTTGACTCATTTCGAACCAAGAAATTTAGTCATCCACAGTATCAATAATTCAATATTACTTCTCACTGTTCTCAATGAATTTTACCAAAACAAATTTGTCTTATTGGGTTATAGACTCTCACTTTACCTAAGGAGGTTAGGGGCTGTTTGGTTTTTGGTATTTCCATCACTCATCACTCTGTTTCTATCACTCATTACTCAAAAATGGTGGGACCCACTGAGAGAAACTTGTTTGGATTTGTTTTCATGTTTTGTTTCCATCACTCAATTCTTTGATTTTTAAGTGATAAGTTATGAAAACTAAAAACACATTTTAGGTGTTTTCAAGTTATGGAAACAGAGTTATGATGGCATTTTGATAATTTCTTGAGGAACACATGGGCCCACGGCAGAGAGTTGTCCAATCCACCTCAGAACTTTTGCTCTCTCCAACACTCCACCCAACGGCTACTACTCACGTGCCTCTCCCCTTCACACGAAAGCCATTGAAGAGAAAATCCTTTAGTACATTTTTTCAGAGCAACATCACCCACACCAAACCCTTCATGGCCTTACTTCTTCTTCTCCAATCTCACACCCCATTCACGACCTTACTTCTCGGATCCGTCCTTCACCCTTTCCACAGTGACCCATCTGACGAAGAAGATCTCAAATGCCACTCAACCTCAGGCACTATGAACTCCAGTGACGACTGGATCGACGAGTTTGGGTCTTCACGAAAGTTACTGGTGGGTCGATTCGGCTTGAAGGATGGAGGAATCACGGATCAATCTAGTGTGGGTTGGATTTCAGTGAGGAGGAGGGAGGAAGAAAGCAGTCAAAGTGTGTGGTCCCAATTTTTTTAGCTTTTTAGGATGAAAACATAACTGGGTTTTGGGTGCCAAACAGGCTGAGTGATATATTTCGTCATTATTGGGTGTTAGAAAATGAGTTATAAAGTGATGAGTGATGGGTGATAGGGATGGCAATTGCGGCCCGACCCGCAGGTACCCGACCCGACCCTAATGGGTCGGGTTTTACCCGGCCAGATAAAGAATAGGGTCGGGTTTAGGTTTTAAAAAAAAAAAAACCCAAAGTGGGTTCGGGTCGGGCCTAGGTTTTTTGTAAAACCCAACCTGACCTGACCCCGGACTTGACCTAACCCGGTTACAAGTTAAGAAAATTACAAAAAAACCCTCCTATATATATATATATATACACACACACTTGTAAACCCTAAAACTAATCCTCTCTCATTTCACAACACACTCACCAACTGCCACTCTCCTCTCCCACTCTCAATCTCACCGCTGGCGCTATCACTGCCCTGCCTCAAGCACTCCCTCAAGCGATCAAACATACTGGATTCGGCGAAGTTGTATAATTCGGAGACGAAGTCTTAGGAGACTCTGCCGCCGATGAAGAAGCCGAGGAAGATGTGTTCATGGATGAGAAGTTTTATGTGATTGAGGGAATTAGAGGACCTGATTCGAAGGTTCTTTCGTGTTTTTGTGAGCAAAATTTGGGTTTGGGTATTTTTTGTGAGCCAAATTTGTTGGGTTTTTTTTAGTGTTTCATTGCTGAGATTTTCAGGTTTGCTAAGTTTATTTCTGGGTTTGCAAAATTTCTGGGATTTGTTGGATTTTTTGTATAGATTGGTTTGTTAGATTTTGGCATCTGTTTGGATGGCAAGAAAATTACATGTATATTCTGTGATTTGTGATTTTAGGATTGTTTTGATTTCTGGGTGTATGATTTTGGGCCAGGGCCCGACGGGCCGGGTTTGGGTGCAACAAAAAAATCTGTTTATTAAATGGGTCGGATTCGGGTAACGGGCACAAACCCACAGGTCGGGTCTGGGCATAAAGAAACCCAACCCGAATCCGACCCATTGCCATTCCTATGGATGATGAAAACTAAGTAATGTGTGACATTTTTTTTACCCAAACAACCACTTAGTCTTTTAGGAACTAGAGTTGCTGATTCAAACAATAAAATAATGCGAGTCTGTTAACACACATTACTTTATTGTTCGAATTAACAGCTCTAATCATTATAGTATATATAAAGTTTTTTTTTATATAAAAAGTATGTATAAAGTTTATAAATAATCATATTTTGGTATTAAAATTTTTTTTATGGTATAAAGTATAAACACTCATCATTGCGGACTTATAAGAAAGGTAAGTTCTCTGAAAGAGAGAGAGAGAGAGAGAGAGAGAGATAGAAAAGGATTGAGAAAATTCAGTAAATACATCACGCCTCTCACAGAAGCGTGGGCCCGTGGGCCTCACGCTTGCGGGACCCACCTTTGTGAGAGAGAGGAGATAATGTGATATATCCCCGATGGTACATAAGGTCGTGAGAATAAAGAAAGGGGAGAGAGAGACGCTGGCGGCTCAATAAGGAGAGAGGAACAATTTTTTTTATAGGTTGCCGGGCTAGGGTTTTATGAACAAAGCCCACTCTATTCCTTGTCTATTCGGCCCATAAACTAATTACATCCATTTAAATTTCTTGGTCTCAAGTTATAGACGATGGGTTGCCTAAAATAACATTCCCTTATCAATTTTTGTCTCAATATGCACTCATGTTTCCTAAAGTTTTTGTAAAATTTTAATTTTCCTTCTTATGTTACATACAACAAATAAATATTAAATATTACATTAAAAGTGTGAGATGTTACACAAAGAGTATTTGGTGATTATTATTATTTTTTTTTATATGAAGTATTAGGTGCATTCAAGTTTTGAGATGCTTCATTTTTAAAAAATAAAATAAAAAATTATGGGATACACCGTTTGGCGTATACTTTGCCACAATTGTTTTTGGGTATTATTTGGCGATTAGAGTGCGATTAGAGTATTTTAAGTGAATGATTCAGGTGTAAGTGATATAATCTATTTACTAATACTTGACACCCAAACTAGTTGTGGCAAAGTATGTGATAAAAGGGCATGTCCTAGAAAAACTCCATTAATAGAGTAACTCAATAAACTTTGTGTTCCTATAATTCAATTAGAATAATTATGAAGTCACTAAATTTCATATAAAATTTCACACCCTAACTACACTTCCTTTCTCTTTTAATGTGATGGTGGACCAAAATAAAATGTTGTGTTAGTAGGGTGAGTTTTGAGCCTGTCTACGAACGCGTAAAAATTCCATGAACTTTATGGGGAAACTCTTATCTAGTATTATTAAGAGTAATTATTCAATAATCTAGGAGCATAAAAAATGAGGCTTCCCTACTGTCTTATAATAATGAGTCTCATTAATTAAATTTAGGACCTTATATATCATAACTTTGCCACAACTTTGATGTGACAAAATGTGACTAGTGGAGGAAAAAATTGTGAGTCTATATGAAAATGACAGACATTTAATCACAGGCTACCATATAAGATAATTGTGCAAGAAGTTGTAGTAAGAGCACTCATAATAGACTCAATACACCAAATGCTTAGCCCAAAAAAAAAAAAACTAAACTCACAAAATAACCCTTGCATCAGTCTCAATAAACCCTCCACCAAACTAATTTATGTAGTCTCAATACAAATATTGAGCCACTATTCATCTACAAAAATTTTAATATTAATTTCTCTCTCCCATTGCCACTCTCTTTCTTTCATTCTTGTAGAGCTCTCTCCTCACAAACTTATGGGGAGAAAAAATACTAATTAAATAAAATCATAATAAAGTATTGAGAATTGTCTATGAATCCTTAATTAAAGTAACAAAAGTGTGATTTTTAGACCAAATTTGACTGAAATTACCATGAGAGGCTAATGTGAATGTTTTAATTGTTATGATAATAAAATTTTACTTATTAGTACGAGAGAATGAAATACACATTTATTGTATTTTGGGAATATAGAATAATTATATTATTACTAATAAATACTTGACATATTTATCTAAATTAAATTAAAGGTTTGACTAACAAATGCCCTTAAAGTATGTATTAGTAAACTTTAAGAAAAAAAATTACAGAAAAACAAAAAAGTGATAAATTTTTTAATAGCTTTTACAAATTTTCATCAAAAATTTTAAAAATAATTAATTAATGTATGCGCTGCTATGTACATATATTAACTTGATTAAATACACGATAAGATAGTTTGGTAACAAATTAATGCATTGATTGGGTAGTGCACCGGCCAAAGACCCACTAAAGGCGAAGATGTACATAGTCAAGTAGGATTCACATCTAGACTGACCCAAACTCAATTCAACGAAGTGGTGTTCAACCCATGTGAAAGAGAGGAAGCATGTTATGAAAAAAACCTTGTATTTTCTCCAATTGAACACAGGGGCCTCACTCACAGTCATGCTCTATAATTCTTTACTCTTTAGAGTCTATACGTGCAGGGCCGCTTTCTTCAGTTGGTCTCGTGGGAAATCAAAGCAAAGCCGCCTTTTGAACATGAAGTGACAAGACAAACCAAACCCAAGATTTTGTCTTTTGTCTTTTATGAGAGAGTTAGTTATTAATTATTTATTTATTGTATGGCTGTAACCACATCAAACTATGTACTCCGATCCACTCTCCGTACGTACGTTCGAATTAAAATATTGCCACTTGCTACTTTTCCGTTTACTTTCACCGTCCAAAGTTTTTTTCTCTAGGAACTGGTGAAGAAAAGAAGGGCCATTCCTGTGGAAAATTATATCTTACGTGGTAAGTGTTTCCTTTCAAAATAATTTTAAAGAAAAATCTTTTAAATTCTTCTTATATTAATTTAATTAGAGGTGAATTTTAAAATTTTAATTGTTAGATTATAAATTTTATTATATCTTTCATATTTACAATTTTTCAAAAAGATATAAAATTACTAACTATCTCATCAATCAAAATTTTAAATTACAAATTTTTATGATATAATTTTATACATAAAAAATAATTCGTATTGATCGAATAATAAAATATATTTTTCTCTCTAAACTTGTTTTAACACTAAACCTAGGTAATTCCTTTGAAAAAAAATCAAATCAAAGTAAATATTTTTAACAATCAACGTTACAAAAGCAATTTTTTATTTAATTATTAAATAATCAATTACCATAAATTAAATGATTTTTTTACGGGTTTTAACCGTTTTAATCTTAATTTATCTTTGTGTTAAACTCTTAAATAATCAATAACATGATACTTTTTTGAGAAAATATTGTGTGGCACCAAATAGACCACTAAAATTACTTCTCAAAAAAAAAAAGACCATTAAGTAATTAGCGTTATTCATTCAAAAATATTTTTTGCAATTTTCCATGGCAAACTGCTATCGTGTGTCCTTGCTTCTAGTATATCTCACTCACCATAACCACTCCTTAAAAATAAAAATAAACACACCGACAAATGGAAAGCCACCGTGCTTGCTTAAATTGTTGTACAATTAAACTAGAAAGTTAGAAATACCGTACAAATTTCTTACGTGCTAGCTAGACTAGAATAGAGTTAGACCCTGAAATCACGCTAATAGTGAGTCAGTGATGGTAAATCATAAAATGTGAAGAGATGATGGGTGTCACATATCTTTAAATTTTGTCTTTTATTTTAGTATAATAGTAATTACCTTTTCAATTATATACAATTATTTTTATAAAACATTTACACTAGATTATCTACTATGTTTCTCTCTAAAAAAAAAAATAATAGTAATAATTATATGTTATGCACTCTACTACTACTACTACTATTATTATTATTATTATTTTCTCTTATTCTTTTTCATTTTTTCTTTCTTCGTACTCTTATCACTTAGAGCATTTGCATCCACAACTTTTATTTTCTATTTTACCATTTCAAAAATCTACTTTATCAATTATACCATATTATTTTATAACACAACCAACATTCCAATTTTTATTTTCCTATTCTACTAATTAAAATAATATATATTACCCACTAAAATAATATAATATATAATTTTTGTGCTACTGCTACAGTGCTACTGCTACATCGCTATAGTGATCTTTTAGAATTAAAATATATTATAATTTTTACAATTGTGTTACAATTGTAAAAAAAATTGCAATTATCAGATTTTACAAGTCTGGCTGCTGGACTCTTTTTGTGCCTTGATGCTAAATTTTCCCTACATTTCTCATTTACAATTGCCAATGGGAATGCTCTTAGCTCCCTCATCTTAAATGTCTCTCTCCTCTCTTTCATCTCCAACGTTGTCCTCCCTCTCTCTCAATTTGACTCACCATTATCCTCTACCCTTTTCTATATCTGGCCTAGCCAAGACCCAACTTTTCTCTATTTCGATTTGAATGGCAACAACAAGGAATCATAGGTTTTTTTGGGTTTGTCGCTTTTATCACTTGATCTCAACCATGACCCAAACATGGATTTTTTGGGTTGAGGTGAAATGAGTTTCGTAGGTTGAGGTGAAATGTTAATGTGATTTTCCGTTGAATTTAGTTTGCATAATCTGTTAGTTTTGGATAGATTTTGGTTTTATTTTCAATTGATTTTGGGTCAATTTTGTGTTCATATTATAAGGTATTGTAATTAGTTGTGGTGGTGTTGGTGGGTGATGCTAGGTTATGGCAATGGTTGGATAGTGGTGGGTGATTGATCAATTATGTCTAGTTGAGAGAGAGAGAGAGAGAGAGAGTAATGAAATACACAACTACAATAACCATGTATATTTACATGGTTACTATAGCAATCGTGTATACACAGTTGCTAACCATGTATAAACAATTGCTATAGTAACCATGTAAATTTACACAATTTTAGACTAGTTGGTGTGGGAAAATTTTGGGGATAAATGTGCAAAATTAGACACTTTTTTTCTATTTTATATTTGTTAATGTAAATGCTCTTAAATAATTAGAAATGATGAAAGGCTCTTAAAACTGCTTTAGGGAAAATGTTTTGGAATGATTCTCATTTCCCAAATGATATTGGTTCCTGTTTTCATACTTTAAACAAAAGAAAAGAAAATATAAAAAATTATAATATGATTCTAATGTGACACATGGATTAAATGTAAACTTAACTATGTGTTTATAAGATCTTGGTCACCGTCCCCTTACAAATCAAATTTCAATGGTGAGTTCTATCCATGGGTTTCTAACATTTGATATCAGAGCCAACCACCGTGTCGAGTAACTGGACATAGCTCATTGAGTATGGGATCAAATGAGTTGCGGTTTTATGGTTGAATTTTGAAGGGGGCGAGCTAGAGGCTAGATTAAAATAACTGATAGATAAGTGGAGCTGCCAAAAAAGAGAAAATCACAAGATATTTCATGCTACAAGAGAAATGTCGTATAAGGCGGATTCATGTAATTCCTTCTCCACATGAGAAAAAATGAGAGAAGGATAAGATAGCTTTAGGTAGTGTTTGGATTCAGATGAAAATGAGCTGCGTCTGCGTTTCTGGCGTTTCACGCCTTTTTTTTTTTTTTTTTTTCCAAGTCGTGATTGTTGACTTTTCCTATGAACAGTTTACACCAGTAGGTTCGGTGCATTGTTCATGGGACTCACAAACTTCACTTTTCAGCCACTTTTTCATTAAAAATGGGTCCCATGGTACTATTCACACATTTAAAAATTATTTTGCTATAGTGTTTTCAGTTTTCAATTTTCAGCTGTATCCAAATGGACCCTTATTGCAATATTTTTCAGAATTGTTTAATTGTTATGTTGTTATTGATTCTTATCTAGGTTTATAACTAATATTACTTTATTGTCTATTATTTATAACTTGTCATATCAATGATTTTAAAAATTTTATAAAAATGTTATGACTCCAGACTTATTGTTCCTATAACTTTTATGCATTAATATGGCCCATTATATTAGCATCTTTCCCAATTTGAACTTGAAATGAAGAATGTGAATTTGGGATGAAGATTTAATAGATTTTTTTTTTCTTTTTTTTTTCTTTAGAAAATTAAAAAGGAATTCAAAACAAACAAAATCAGAGCTTAACTATCATTTTCACATGGATTTACCATTTTTTTTATCAATCACACTCTGTCACGTCATAGTTGTGGCAGGAAGTTGTGAAGATATTTTGTGGTTCTAGACTTTTCCATTTTCTTTGTAAACAACATTTTAAAATATTACTTTTTCAAGTATAAGTATACAATATACTTTAGCTCACTTTCAAAAAAAAAAAAAAAAAAGCAAAAAATTAAATAAGTTGATGTAAAACAGATGCTTCATCTTATTATATGTTTATTAGAGATTGAAAAGATTTTTGTAAAAGAAATAAAAATATAAACACGAAAATGTGCTGAAAAGTGAAATTAAGATAAGAAGTTGTGAAGATATTTTGTGGTCCTAGACTTTTCTATTTTGTTTATAAAACAACATTTTAAAATATTACTTTTTCAGGTATAAGTATACAATATAATTTAGTTCACTTTTAACAACAACAACAACAACAACAACAAAGCAAAAAAATAAATAAGTTGATGTTAAACAGATGCTTCGTCTTATTATATGTTTATTAGAGTTTGAAAAGGTTTTTGTAAAAAAAATATAAACATGAAAATGTGCTAAAAAGTGAAAACTATGCCATTAATTATTAACTATGGGATGTTTGGATGATCCATGCAACATTTTCTCAATTTTTAAATGAATCAATTTTTAATTTTCTTAGAAAACCAAATAGAGAGTGTTAGGGTCCCTAATAAGAATAACATAATAAATTTAAATCAAATAGAGACTGAAGCCATTTCATGGATATGAAAGAATGTTGGTTGTGACATAGAATTGAAACTGTCATTGTATTGAAGAATGCTTACGTTTAACTTTACAAAAATTTAATTGTTGGTTCCCAGTTTAAAATATTAAAATAATTTAACGATTCAAATTAATAATGTAACAAACGCACAACTAATCTTATTATTTTTTACTCTTTTTTCTATGGGATTTTACTTATTATTTTAATCATTCTTATTGAAAAAAATAACATTTGATGTCTAAATGGTTAATAATATTAATACTAAGGGAGACAGATTTGACTAGAATAATATAGCTTAGTTGAGGCATGCATTCACACTACTACGGCAGAATATTCAACATACATTTCAATTGATGCTTTGAGCTCATTATCATGGCGAGAGGGTTTGGGAGCTGGCAATTTACTCCCTAGGCCAGTAGGCCCCTCTCCTACTCCTAAGTCCTAACTTCAAAAAAAAAAAAAAAAAATTGGGAGATATATTTCTATTATGTATTTCTAGCTATAAACTTCGTTTATTTCATAATTATAATAAATACACTACCATATCTTTTATATGTTAAAAATTTATTTGAAAAATATAAGGACATATTTTCCTATTTTATTAATGTCTTTTTTGGCTCAACATTTATAAAAGGACAATAGAGGTAGAAGGAATTAAAAAAAAAAAAAAAAAAAAAAAAGAGGAAAATAACAAAGTTAGGGAGAAGAAAAAGAGAAGAAACATTATTGTCACAGAAAATTATTAAGTACTCTCGGAGTACCATAATAATTTCCCTATTGTTACATTTAAAAAGTGAAAAAAAAAAAAAATTGATACGGTCTTTTTTTGTATGTAACAATTTATTTTTCTCCTAAAATTTTGGGGGATAATTACAAGATAATATAAATTTACGTAAATTATACTTTATGTCAGTCTAATTATTATATATCATTTTCAAGATGAATATTATATCTTTTGTAATTTTTCTAATATTTATATCACTCGTGAATGATAACTTTTTATATTTTATATTGGTCTCACGTATATTTTGTGTGTGTGTGTGTGAGAGAAAGCTTGAGTATGTGTACATAAATTTTATGATCTCCCCAGGAATCAAATCCTAACTCCGTCTGACCCTCATATATTAGCAAAAATCCTAAAGTATAAATATTTTTATGGTTTTTGTTTATTTTAATATTTTACAATCTGGAAAAACAAAATTTAGGAAAGTGATTAGAAAATAAACAAATCAAATTCAACTAGGAGTAGCTTCTGGATCCATTCGTGCCTTAGGTTTCTATTCTTGCCCCAACAACAATAGTGAAACTAAACATAATAAACCACAGCAACCTAACACCTAAATTTTGCCAACATGCACATCCCAAATAAGGAGGGAGACAGAAGAGGAAAAGAAGATTATAATTCCCAAACTCAGGCATGCTTAAAAATAAAATTCATCCCAAATGTTAATTTGATGCCTGGTCCAGGAAAAGTAAAAGCAAGAACAAATTTTATTGCCACTGTAAATAGTACAATAACACATGCGAGTGTGACTGCCAGAAGATTACACAGAACAAATATACCCCAAGTACTGATAAGTACCCCTTATAAACAAATTAGCAACTAAGCCAATCTAAATGCTTACAACAACATGAACAAACTACTGAACAACCATACAGAAAATAAACTTCAGTGGGTCACAGCCCTGCTTAACCAGCTAAAAACATGAGTTAATGCAGGAACAGACCCCAATTCATTCATTCAAGACTCATGGGTCATGAATCCTGACCTTCCTTTGATTACCATCTAGATACCTATTAATTGACACATTAGAAAGTAGAAACTTAAATCTTAATATAAATTTACAGACTTTTCTTGCTTTTTAGACACTGCCTTCTCCATTATAAACTAAAAAGCATGGTGAAAGCCAGAAAAAGCTTGAAACAAGCTCAATTCAGAGAATTGAGACGGCATAGAAAGCAGAAACAACAAGTTACTGATTGTTTGCCTCGGAGTTGTATGCACTTGATGGTGGGGTTGACTTTGAAGAGGCGGAGCTTTCGCTACCACCGCCTTTTCCACCTATTTTCACCAGTTTTGAGGCTGTGGAGACTACTTTCTTGACAAAGCTCTCAAAAATCTGAGCTTTGATATGGCCTCTCTTTGGGGGAAGCCTCGAGTTTTCCTTTTGGGGTGTGGAGGAGGAAGTGGTTTCCATAGGTGTGAAAAAAGCAGAGACAAGGCAGAGTAAGTAAAAGAAGGGCTCTGTCTAGGTGTCTCCAAGGAGGAAAAAAATAAAAGGAAACAGACAGTATGGATCACAGAATAAAGAAAAAGTAGGTTTTTTGTTGAAGAAAAAGCATAAATTTTAATTATATGAGGAAAATATGAAACTAATGGAGATAAACAATGATTAAGAAGCAGGGTACTCTGCTCGGAAGCTAGACCAAACAGAGTCTATCTTTTAGAGGACTTCAGTCACATAAGAAGGCGAAGAGGCAGTTGGGAGTGAAAGTGGAGGATGATAAGGCTCAGGGTGTATATATATATATATATATATATATATATATATATATATGTCTTTGGGAAGGCCTAGCTTTCAAGTTAAAAATTTTCCTTTCAAAAATCTGTACTATCCGGAAAATAAGTGTAAGTAAAATCTCAAGTTCTATAAGGA
The DNA here is from genome assembly GCA_032727855.1 of Quercus ilex subsp. ballota. NCBI lineage: Eukaryota > Viridiplantae > Streptophyta > Magnoliopsida > Fagales > Fagaceae > Quercus > Quercus ilex. The sequence goes on from CM064908.1 coordinate 40,088,539, forward strand.
TAATAAGGGTGATTGGTTAATATAACATAATTAGGTCTAAACTTATAACTTAACTCTTTTAGGTAAAGTGATGTCCCTATATGTTTCATATAGGTGAATTATTATTATGAGCAAACGTCATAATTTGAAACTCTCTCTCTCTCTCAAAAAAAAAAAAAAAAAAAACCGATTGGTATTAATTAGATTTCAATTAGTATCAGTTGGTACTAATAATTTTCCAATTAATACCAATCGGCACTAATAAGAAAATTTGAAATACTGATTGGTAGTAATTGAATTGGTAATAAAAAAACCCGAGTTATAAGGGGAACTCAATTTTCAGAATACCAAGTTTCAAAACGGAAATACACCTAAATAGTTTGAAAATAGAAACAAACTGCTGCATAGTTTAAAAATTAAGGGCAAAACCCAATTTTCTCCGTGTTATCTTCGCAACATCACCATGAGGTATGGTGTGTCATTGTGCGCCACTTGACCTCTTATATTTAATCCGGTGTACCATTTTTCCAACCTAGTTGGTGATTGATACATTGCCGTGGGGACAAGAAGAAGTTTGATAAGTAACTTTTAAAGTTTCAACTGTAGCAAGTCACATATTCCCTAATGGAAATAGGTAAGTCAAAGTATAGTAAGGAACACACAAAGATTCCAGGGGAAGAAATAGCATACAACAACATTAAAACCTTAATCTCATACATATGTATAATTAGCTTCCCTTCCTATTGCATTATCATTCTTGTATGAATTTCTTCTGCAAGTGCACCAGTTAATGCAACAAGTGCTTAGTCACACGAGTAGTAAACAAATAACTGAGTCTGTTTGGTACGTGTGTTTAAACAATAGTTTTTCATTTTTTTTGAAAATACGTGTGGGTGAAAAAGTGTGTGGAAATGTATGTAATGTTGTTTAAAAATTAAAAACATGTATTTAAAATAATGTACCAAATAGCCCCTCAATTTGGAAGAACCGGTATTACTAATCTCAGCCATAACTCAATTTGAGGGCGAGTGCATCATAGCTACCAAGAGGGAGCCAGCATGATAAACTTTCTTTTTTTTTTCTTTTTTTTTCCAAATGTGGTTTGTTGAATGTCCTGAGAGAACAGCATCAAAAATCTGATTTCATATGGACCATATAAAGCAGCAAGTGGAATCATGAAAGAGAGAAGTAAAAAAGTTAGGCAGTAGTATGTCATCTGAGAGATAATGACTAAAGTATTAACCATTTTCGATTTATATAAAGGACCACATTACAAATCATGTTATACGTTAGTAACGTGGTAGTGCAAAAATAGCATATAATTGTAAAAGTAAGTTCTAGTTAACTCAACTAATAAAATTTTTTGTTGTTAAATAAGAGATCTGATGTTCGAACTCTATCTATGCCATAGGTTGAAATTTTATGGTATCTATTAAAAATCAAAGCATATTACTGTTAAAGAAATCCTACATTAATAAAAACAATTCCCTAGCGGCTAGTGGTGAGGAGTCTATATCAAATAAGGAATTTCGTTTAGACAAGTTACCATGATAATATGAAGTAATTTCTAAGAATATGATAAGTACTTTGGCTGGCATATAAGTACAGTCCATAATGCATATACATACAATTATTCCCACCACAAATGATACACCAAAGTTTATATTAAACCGTGGTTAGATTCCATTCACACCAATGGTACTTTGGAAAGATACAAAAACACTAAAAACAGCGGAAAGGAAAAGTGAATTGAGATCAAGATAAAGTTCACAATGATGGTGAGCTTTTGGCCCTTCAGCTGCAATAGATGGTTCAATGAAAGAATGGCAAGCAGATAAGTGCATTAAATTAACGAAGTTGTCAGTTTTGAATTTTGAAGAGAGCTATGGAAAGTGACACGCCGACAATTGATAGAAAAAGTATCAAATTTATGCAATGCAAAAACCTTGGTAACAGAAAAGTAATTGGTGGGGCCCTTTTTATGAGAGCCGTGCTATATAATCCACTTGGTTTTCCATTTGAGCTTGTGAATTTGGTCATCATGCACTAATGCTCAAGCCTTCAATTTTGGAAGAACTTAACATTTAAAAAAAAAAAAAAAAAAATTAGATTCCTCTTTAAATAATGGGGAAAACATGTGTTATATGTTTTCTTTACAACTACGTTGTTTACTAATCCACGCCCAAACTAAATTGCAAGTCAATTAGTGAGTTGGGTTGTTTTGCTATGAAATCATCAAACCAAAATCAATAAAATCATGCTAAACATCTTCCTGGAAACTCTAATGATTTGGTACTCTTTACACGGCATCAATAAAAATGGTTATCATAATCCTAACATACAACCAAATGTTGAAGTTTCTATACCACTTTTATAAAAAGGAGTACAAGAAGAGAGCTTCTAGAGATTTGAACTTCTAATAATTCATGGGAGTGACTATAGAAGAGCCAAACCAACATGTGAACAAAAAAAATATTGCAGTACACTTCTGAGTCTTGGAGGCCCGGGTTGGAGTGCATTTAGGAATTAGGATAACAAAACCGACCAAGCTACTGAGGTAGAGGGAATATTCTAGGAAGCTGCAAAAGTAGTGTGAAAACAATTGGACATATATGGGAATTTCTTCTGAGCAATATCTAGTATTTTAACAGGTAGCATTTTGGTCATGTCTAGCAATTTGGGGTTGGGGGGAGGCCAGGACGAGGACCTTGGACCCTGGACCAAACTTGCATATAGATAAAACCAAAGTTGAAGCTTTTTTTGTATGCGTTTGACTCCTGCAGCGGCTTTAGAGTCTTTGTTTACACAATTTCTTGAGATCTCAAGTTATAATTGGCGCAGCCATGCAACATCGCGTTCACGTGTGTTCATCTTTGACATCGCTTTTACCGCCTAGCAGTCACAACTTACAATCTCTCACCTGATGTGATAAAAAGTAAAAAAAAAAAAATTCTAAGTCACTAATTTTTTATCTCACACTTACTGGTCTTTACTCTTTACTGCTGTAGCCACCTATGAATGAACGATTGGAATTTGGAAGCATGTCTTTTCAAACGATTGAGTGAATAAAAAATACAAAATTAGAAAGAGTGCGCTTTTTCATTAATTAACTAATATAATCCGTCAACGAAGTGTGATCAACTGGATGCGGTGATTCGAAGGTTTTGGTGGAATCCTAAAACGAAGTCTAGTCATTATTGGACTCCTATCTCGTGGTCCTCTCTCTGTAGACCTTTGAAGGAAGGTGGTTTGAGCTTCAGGAAATCTTGGAAGTTCAATCAAGCCCTTCTTTCGAAACTTGCCTGGTGGATGTTATCTAGTAAGAACTGTCTTTGTGTTAATATTCTTAGAGCTAAATACAAAATTAGAAATAATTGGCTGTCTCATATCTCACAAGGTAATTCCTCTCCAATTTGGAAAAGTTTAGAAGGAGTAAAACACCTTTTCTCTAATGCAGCTTGTATGACTGTTGGTGATGGTAATTCCATAAGAATTTGGGATGACCCTTGGATTCTAGATCTTCAGGGTTTTATTCCTAAGCCCAAGGTTGGGGTTAATCCGGATGAGATATTGTTGATTTCTCAACTTCTAAATTCTGATCATAATGCCTGGGACATTCATATGTTGAAACATTGGTTTGAGGATTCAGAAATTGAATTAATTTTAAAAATTCCATTATCGTCTTGTGTTGTTGAGGATGGGTGGACATGGACCCCCACAAGCTCTGGAGATTTGACGGTTAAATTTGCCTATTGGTTGTGTCAGGGTTTCTTAGCTAGTCAGCCACTTGAGCCTCTTTGGCATCAACTTCAGAAATCCAATCTTCATGAAAGGCTTAAAATGTTAATTTGGAGAATTGCAACTGATTGTTTGCCTACTAAAGCCAATTTAGCCAAATGTTTGGATATTGGAGATGTGCTTTGTCCTCTTTGCAAGACAGAAGTTGAGTCCTCAATCCATCTTTTTGCTCTATGTCCAGTGGCAAAGGCTCTTTGGTTCAATAGTAAGTGGGGAGTGAGGTCTGATGCTCTTGGGTTTTCTTCAACCTTGGAGCTTATTCACTTTCTTCTCTCTCTCTCTCTCTCTCCCCCCCCCCCCCCCTCCTTTCTTGAATAACTTGACTCCTGATCAGAAAAATGAATTTTTATTGTTTGGAGCTGTTTTTTTTTATGGAATTTGGAAGTTGAGGAATCAAGTTCTTTTTGAAAATCTCCCCCTAAGTATTGATGACTTATCTTCTAGAATTGGGAGGCTTCTTGCTGAATTCAAGAATTCCAGATCTTCTGAGGGGTTTTGTGGGACCTACAAAGCAGCTTCTTGCTTGGTCACCTCCTAGGAGATTCTCGATTAAAATTAATGTGGATGCTGCAATTGGACCAAAATTTTCTACTATTGCTGCAATTGAACCACCTTCCCTTTTCAAGCTGAAGCTGAAGCAGTGAAATGGGCCTTGTTGCTGGCAGCCAAATTGGAAGTTGAGGGTATTTATATTGAGACTGACTCAAAGATCTGTTGTGATGCTCTTATTAATCCTAGTCAAGTTTCCCCATGGAGGATTAGCTCCATAGTTATGAAGATGCAGGTTCTGCTTTCTGATCTGTCTCATGTTTTGTCTCTTGGGTTCCTAGGTCAGCTAATATGGCTGCCCATCATCTAGCAAAGTGGTCCTTGTCATGTAATTTGTTTGGATCTTTTGATTTTGGTTGCTGCCCCCCTAATTTTGCTTCTGCTGTTTGGGGTGATTGTGGCAGCTAGTGTGTTTTTGTTGTCTCCTTTTCTTTGTTAATATAGATTTTTCCTTCATAAAAAAAATATATATATATATGATAAGGTACTTATGTAGAACTTGCTGAGCCAACCGTTCATTATCTTGAGGATATGATACCAGAATCTAGTTCGGACAATTGAGAGAGATGTTTGTAAATGGGGATTCTTGAGCAATTTCTTACGGTTCTCTTGGAACCAACATTGGGAAAGTCATAAAATTATCATAGAAAGATGCTCTCAGCTGTGTCTTTCAATTGGAAATTCTCAAGGCTGAAGTGGTTTGGGGATGTGTTTCATTTATTAGGCCTAATTCTGCACCTATTGAACCAAAATTAAAGCCATGTTCAGATTCAGCACAAAAAGTAAATCCCTTAGTAATTTTTTTCCCAGTGCCAATTATCAAACGCCTTGGATTAAAAAAAAAGTCACATATCTGTTGGATCATTTTTTTTTTTTTTTTTTTGAACGAACAAATCTGTTGGATCATAAAAGGGTGTCAAGAAAGCGAAAAGAATGATTTAAATTAATAAAAAAAAAAAATGTGCCACTTCTTGATAAAGTTGGCCTAAAAGATGGTAATAGACTAACAGTATTTCTAATGGTTTCCAACTATAAAAAGTAAAACAGGATTTCTGAAAGTTTGTCCCATCTCATCTGATATTCTGTTTACATATCTTACCCGAAAGCAAATTACCAATCACTTTAGGAAAGGGAACTAAAGTGAAACATTGGATATTATTGTCAAAATCATATCTCGCTCAGATAATTAATCAATTATAAGCCCCAACAACCATCACGACAAGAAATGAAACTCGAATTAACTTACCAATAATATCTCGAATTAGAAGAAAATACATAATCTAACATCAAGTGCAGAAGAACAAACAACATGTATAGGCAAACATAAAATTTATTTCCACAAAAATACAACAATTACAAGAAATGATAAAAGCCGAAAACCCAAAACACCATAGAGACAAACTACCTACTCCAATTACATCATCTTCTTTCTAAAACTTGTGAAAACAACCAACGGGAGAGATTTTGTACTCCTTTTTTTTTTTCTTTTTTTCTTTTTTTCTTTTCCCTTACAACATAAGAACTTGTCTGCGAATCCAGACTATTATACTAGACATTACACATAAAGTAAGATGGATTATGGACCAGCAGAAACTCGCTAAAATTTGAGTACTGCAGGAACGAAACCAATCTATTCACAACCCATTAAAGGGGTATCTAAACACAACAAGACAGAAACTTTACGCTGAACCTAAAAGGCTAAAACAACAGATCTACGTAGTTTTAACGACACAGCCTTCTCCAAAGTGAAAAGGCTGCCAAAGCATAGACAATCTCAATTCAAAGAATTGAGAGAATATAGCGTCTGTGTACACTACCCCCACTTGAGAATCATGTCTAGGAGAGATCAGAACTCCCATCAGAGTTGTAGGCACTGGGAGGTGGGGTTGAAGAGGCAGAGTTTCTTCCACTTCCACCTTCTCCTATCATCCTTCCTACTGCTCCTCCTACCTTTGAGGCTGCAGAGACAACAGAATTGACCAAGCTCCCAAAAATTTGAGCTTTGATCTGGCCTCTCTTGGGAGGAAAGTTTGTGTTTTTGGAGGAACTAGATGCCATAGGTGTAAAAGTAGATGATGATCTGCAAAGAAACAGGGAACAAGCAGTGCAAGAAAGCAAAAAGGTCTGGGAGTTTAGATTAGAGAAGAGAAAGAAGAAGCTGAACAGAATGAAAAGAAGGAAGAGAAAAAAGGTGCAGAGCAAGGATGTGAGTTAAAAGAACCCTGCAAAGATGCAGAGGTTCAAGGGAGCTTGAGAAGATCTAGCTATGGAGGTTGTAGTAGTTGTGGCCCAAGATAAGCTGGTTAGGTGCTCTTAAATAGATAGAGTCGACCTCACTTGGTGCAAATTTGCAACCAAGGGCCTTTGTTTTTCTGATTTGTAGATGGGGTTGTTCCACTTCAATTTATAAAATCTAGGGGTATTTGCTAATTTGCTAAGTTGTTAAGGAGGTAAGAACAATTTGATCATACTTTGGTCACAAGTATTCACATTTCACAATCACACCTTACTCTCTCACTACGAGTATGGTCACCTAGTGCCTAGAAAGCACCGATGCGGCTCCAAGGTCGCCGCACCGGAGTCCAACGCGGCGTCCGACTCGCTGACTCTCCCTTTTTTTTTTTTTTTTTTTGGATTAGCACCGATTCGCGCCGACTCCCCCAGATTCGAGCCGATTCGTGCCTACTCGGCCAGATTCAGGCCAAAACGGGCCAATTCTAGCGAAAACGGAATCCAATACAGCCGCTATGGCCACCGAAACATGCCGATACGGCCGATTTCGGCCGAAACAGCCGCCGAAACAGGATGAAATGGGCAGTGGCTGCCATTCTTCTGCTTCATGTGGCCTTGTGAGAGGGGGGGGGGGGGGGGAAGATGAGAAGACACCAAAAAAAAAAAAAAGATGGAAGAAGAATAAATGTACATAACAAAAGAATATAAATTAAAAAGGTGGAAAAGTCAAATATTTAATGTGGGTGAGTTTGGGAATTGAAAAATGAGTAAAGGAACATTCTTGAAATGTGGTTTTTTGTTTACAATTACCAAAAATATTGATTTTATTAAAAACAAATCATAAATAATTATTTTTTAATAATAAATTCTACCATTTATTTGCTTTTTTTATATAAAAATATTAAATTCACTATATAAAAATATTTTTAATAATTTTTTAATCGCCGAGTCCCGCCGCACTCGCACCCACCTTTTTTCAAAAATTGCCGAGTCCTGCACCTGCACCCGCACCTGCACCTAAGTCCCAAAACGCACCTGTGCTTCATAGCCTAGTGCTCACACTCAGCACCGCCCCTATCAACACACACACTCCTTTGGTGTATGCCTTTAGGATATGTCTCTCAATTCAAGGTCACCTAGTGCTGCACACATAAGTTCACTATTTGATAAGAAAAAAGTTAATAAATGCTCTAAGTGCATTAGTTAGTAAATTATTTTAAAAAACAATTAATATTTTGATAATTTTTTCAATTTCTCATAAAAATTGTATAAATTTTTCCTAAAATGGTTTATTAATAATTACTTTAAGTGCACTTATTAACTTGACCATTTTATAATTCTATAATTAGTTGGGAGAGGAAGGATTTGAATCTATTGGAAACATCAAAACTCTAAAGGTGTTAGTTGTGGTACAAAACCCTTGACACACACAAGGGCACTTATTCACGTAAGTTTAACTAACGAAATGAGTTTTTTTTTTTTTTTTTTTTTTCCTAGCATTATTGTTCCCTTTATACTGGGCGATATCTATAAACATGCCATTTCATTTATGGGATAATTGAATTTTAGAAAAAAAATTTGGCTTAAAGACATATTAGTCATTTTACATATGATAGATATAAAAACTTTATCTTGAAAATGAAAGACTAAATTGTAAATTATAGAGCCAAAAATCTTGTAGTTCAATTGGTTGACACCTCCTAGTGACGTATAAGACATTTATGGTTTAAATTCCTTATTTCTATTATAATTATCCGATTATCAACAAAATAAATGTAAATTTCAGCCTTTCAAGTTTGCAGCCATTTTTAATTTTGTTCTGTAAATTTTAAATTTTTTTATTTGAACCCCTACCATTATATAATATTTTGATTTGAGTCATTTCGTCCATATCTATTATTGAGGTAGCACTAAGTGCCAAAGAAACTTAAAATTATTACATTTGGTCCAATAAAACATGCTATATCATTTATACAACTAATTAAATTTCGTTTAGTAAAAAATAGTAGTTGTGAGATATAATAGAATTATTTAAAAATAATATTTGATTATTTATTTATCTTAATTTTTAAAAAAAAATAAGAAGAAATCTTTTCACTCTCTCTCACCCTCACCAAGTCACATTGCACCACCCATGCACTTCTAGTACCTTAAAGTCTCTTTCACCCTCAACTGGTAAAATCATTGATGGTTAAATAAGAGATTTAAGGTTCAATCTCCGTCTACACCAAAAATCGATTAGTGTCTTCATCAGGAGAGGATGTCATAAGTTGAAACTCTCTAAATAAATAAATAAAAACTCAATTGCATTTGTGGCGCATTTGTTGAGGTAAATTCATGTTTTTATTAAATTTGAGGTTGTAACAGGAAATTATTCGTTTATGTTGAGTTTATTTGGCAAAATATTAGTAATAGCTAAGTTTTTTGGTACTATATGATAGGAGTAACGAGAGACGTAATTACCAAGCAAAACAGAGGGGAGATAATAATAATAATAATAATAATTAAAGAAGAAGAAGTAGTCTTTGTCCGTGCCCAAAATAGGCGCCCTTGACAAATCTTCAAACTCCTCCTTAGAGGAAAAACTTTCATTTAAGAACCAACCACTTAGTTGGAAGCTAATATATTTCTTCTTAAAAGGATTAGATATTGTTGATTGGAAGCTGTTAGGTTCTAAAATTTTAAAATAATTGGCAAATTGTAAACACAAACTTGTCTAGATATAGATTATAGATTCTATAGGGTATATGAAACAATGCTTAAGGAGCTACAAGTCTGCAGGGGCGGAGCCACGTAGTGGCTTGGGGGGGCCCCGGCCCCTACAAAATTTTTTTTTTTTCCCATTAGAGAAGGTAGAAAAAAAAAATTGGGTCCCCCCTATATTGGACAGTCGGCCCCCCCAATGCGCAATTTTCAACTATTTTCCCAAGCCCGGCTCAAATATTCTCCCAAGCCCAGCTTTAGTTTTAGGCTTCATCACCTTATATACTCCAAATAAAACAAGTAGCTGGCCCGCACAAGTCCAAACACTAAAAACAAAACTTCACTTTCTCTTCATCTCAAAAAATCTACCCACTAACTCACGGAATCCCTTTCTTTACTTCTTATTCTTTTGTTTGGTCTTCTTTGATACACTTTCATTTGCACTATACCGTTACCTACCTACCAGCCCCCAAAACTCCAGTCTTCTGTACTCACAATCCCAAAAAAAATTTCTGACCAATTTTTTATTTCTTCATCAGCTTTAGTTTTGGAACTTGGTGACTGCTTGGTGACTGGTGAGTTTTCTTCTCTTTCTTAAGCATTAGACATTCATCTCTTTTTAGTGTCTTTTTTTGATTTTCTCAATTATCTACACCTAAATATTCACATGCTCTTTATATTTTCATAGATTTTAAGAGAAATACATGATTGAAGGCATGGGGAGATTGTTTGTGATGAGTCTTGAAGGGAAGATCTAAAGTTGGAGGCAGTAGGCATTGCCACACGGGTGACCCATCTTTGCACTTTGTGAAGACAAAGTTTCTAAGGTAAAATTATTTTGATTTATTACCTATTTTTGATTAGTTAGATATCATGTGGCTGTAGATGTGGCTATGGGTGTTGTTAAATTGTTTGGTTTATGTTGTGTACCAATACTTGTGTGTTTAATTTTTGTTTTTGTTTGAGGGGTTATTATTAATTAAAGTCATATTAAAAATGGGTTGTATGTTTAAATTATAGTGGAAATTTTGTTTTTTCTTGAGTATGAATAACATCCATATCACTAAGTAAAAATTACTAATTAAAATTTTATTTTTTAAACTTCTTTTCAAGTTAATTTTTTAGTCATATTCTTAAAGCTGAGCAAACGAAAAAACAATTGATACATTTTTTAAGAAAAAAGATGTTAACAATTCAGAAATTAGGACACCTGTGGCTGTAGAAACAAATGTTGATACTTCAATGCCTGTTAAACACCCTGACCCCTCCAAATGTTCAAGAGTTCAATTTGAAGAGATAGATCCTGATCTAGGATCACGTAAACAAATATGTGAATTTCCTATCAACAAACAAGATGAAATCCGAATAGCTTATATCAAAGAAGGTCCATAACAACCTAGAAATATAGACTATCCATACAACGATAATACTCATCGTCATCGATTTCAACATTCATGGTTCAAATCGGCCCCCCCATGTAAAAATTTCTAGCTACGCCCCTGCAAGTTTGAATACAAGAACAAGGAAGCTATAGGTTCAGGGAATTTGAAACATGCCAGGTTCAATCGATCAAGACTGTGGTTTGACCGATCAAGATGTGTTTTTGCAGAATTTTAAATGAAGTCCATTAGCCCATTAAACTCATTAAGTGATTAGGGTTTCAAATCTAATTCACATAGTATTTAAAGGAAACCCTAAGACACGTTTTAAATAATGAGAGAAGAGTGCTTCTTGTGCCTCCTTTTTTAGATCTAGGGTTTCTTTACCCAAAGCTTTCTCAAATTTTCTACTGGCAATTTTCTTTGAAGAAACTCAAAATCCGATATTGTAGAAGTTACTGCCATCACTAGTCATCAAAGGTGGTCTTGGGTTCATAGATTGGAAGTCTATGTGTAAGATCTAAAGCGTGAACAGGTGATTTATGTGAGAATAAGATCTAGATCAAGGAAGTCTATAGATTCAAAGCCCAGTTTGGTAACTGTGTTAGATTTACTACAAATTGATATTCTGAACTGTAAATCTCAACTTGATATAGTAAATTGTTCTCTTGGGGTAGTTCACCCCAGGTTTTTTTTACCTTGAAACGAGTTGTTTCATTGGTTTTCTTGAGTTCTCACATCATTGAGTTATTTACTTTTCTGTTGTGCATGATATGATTTATTATTGTTTAACTTATATCTGCATAATTGACATAAGTAACAACTTGGTTATTAAATTAGGTTAACCAAACTATGTTTTTTAGGGCTCTAAAACTTAACAGAAGCTAATATATTTCTTCTTAAAAGGATTAGATATTTCAACAAATAAGGTATAAGTTCAATTTTTTTTTTCAAATTGATAGTTATAACAATGAGAGATGTTAGATTTGAACTTTGAATATTTTCCTTAAAAATACCAAGAAATACTAGTTAGCATATATCAATAAAATGAATAAGCTTTCATTTTAATTTTTATTATGATTAATATATTTATAGTTTTTTATTGTATGATTTTTGTGGGAGCAAATGATCCGAAGATATTCAAAGGCCCATAGGCCATGCCTGAGGATGATCAAAGGCCCACACATGTGTCAACTGAACTCTGACATGTGGGCTAAGACCAAGGAGGGATGATGTCGAGATCACTCAAAGCCGAACTAAAATTAAGAATAAGAGGTTCGAAGAAAGAAGGCTAGCTAGCCCATCGACCGGGGAGCTCGAGGAGCAAATGCACCTCAGGAGTACCTTATGTAACTCCCTACACCAGAAAGTAAAGCTTTATGGAAGACACCAGAGTCGTGCAAGTAATGGACATGGGAAATATCTGGGAAGGTGGCTATCACCTCCACATTTAATGCTCTGCACCAACTGAACCTGCCGCATTTATGAGGAAAAAACACCTGAATAATGACTCCACAGCCCATAACTCTCTCTACCACCTCCAGAAGGGCTCTAATGGGAAAAGCATACAGATTACTCCCCTGATATGTACAGATGGAGGGCTGAGATGTAACGGAATGGACTATATAAGGGAAAAGAGAGAGAGAATTAAAGATCATAATGTAAAAATATCTGCCTTGACTATTAATGAGCAATTCATCCTCGGACTTGCCCGGGTAAGAGTTTACATTAAATCAAAGCTTCTTTTATTCATATTAAATGTTTTAGTCCTATTGTTCCCAAGCTTGTAATTTCCTTAGCATTGCAATTGACTTGAAAACCCACTATCTAACAAATTTATTGTACTGGGCTTGAAGAAGTGGGAGCCATTATTCTAAGTGGGCTTGGGCTTTTCATTTGAGTCTTTACAATTTTATTGTAATTATTCATTTATTAAAATATAAGTCTTGTTCAAAAATTTGAAATCATTTGTTTGTTTATGCAACCATGCCATGTACTCGAAGCATAAACTATTTTTTTTTTAACTCATGTAATATGTTTATAAAGCATTTACATTTTAGTTGATAATTTTTTTAAATATTAAATGAATACAAATAAATTTAATAAATTTGTAAAAATTAGTAATTGATTAAAAAATTATCTAATAAAAATAATTTTTAAACAAATTACATGATTTAAAAATAAAAGATAATATAATTAATCCTTCACGTACATGGCATAATTGCATAAAAAAATTTCAAGTTTTCGATCAAACTATATATTTTATTTTGAGAGAAGACAAATTACAATAAAATCATACAATGAAAAACTATAAATATATTAATTATAATAAAATTTTTAAAAACCGTTTATTTATAAAGATATATGTTAACTAGTACTTTCCAGTGTTTCTAACAGAAATGTTCAAGGTTCAAAATGCGCATTCCTCATTGTTATAACGAACTAAATAAAAAATTAAATTATCCTTTATTTGTTGAAATATCTAATCCTTTTACAACATTTTTACAACAAATTCTAAGTGGTAGGTTGTTACTGGTTGTTATTGTTAGAGCAAAAAAGTAATCTTAGTGGTAGTTTCAAATTTGAACTAATAACAACTAACCACCTGTGATTTGTTGTAAAAATATTGTAAAATTGTTGTAGACATAGTATCTTTTAATATATAAGAAATGATATGTCTACAACATTAAACATTAAAATGTGAGTAGCTAAGTAGTCGATTCTTAAATGAAAGTTTTGGGCAGGCAATTACAAAACAAGACACAAAATTCAGGGCAGTTGTAATTCAACAAATTTAATGCTGAATTTACAGTATAAGGTGGCTTTTGGGCTGTTTAATTATCCTTTATTTCGGCATTAATTTTTTTCATTTTCCAGATTAGTGAAGACTTTTTGGTAACTAGCACTTCGACAAATGCATCCACAAAACGCAGTAATTGCTTTGAAAACACGCGTTTTCAAATTCGTTACGGGTGTCCTTCATTTTCCAACCACGTGATTTCAAAAGTTGTTGTTAATGGGCACAGTGCCCGTTACCTACGATTTTCTTCTTTTTTTTGGATAATTTTTTTTTGTCTTTTTTTGCAGCAATTTTATCCATAAACGCGTAATTTCAAAATAAAAATAACATCAATAGAAGGAGAAAATAGGCAGTGTCCTTTTAGATGGCGGCTACAATAGATGGTTTTAGTGAACGAATGGCAAAGAAGATAGGTCATAAAGTGCACAGAATACGCAGCTTTTGAGGTTGTGAGTAATGAGTATAGCCCACAATTGATAGAAAAAGGATCATGTACAGGCTAACAGAGAAAGTAACTTGTTGCCAGTAATGAATGAGCCAACGTATGATTGGTGCGGCTTTTCTTAAGAGAGCCATGTCACAGTATAGTACATACCACTTTCAACAACAGCCACCATTTGAATCTGCTAAATAGTGCACTAATGCTTAAGCTTACAAATTTGGGAATCCTTGCAAAGGGCAACGTTAGGAGCCAAAAACAAAAAACGAAAGCAACAAAATGGTACAAAATTGCTTTAAATTTATCGAGACAATGAGACAGATTCTAAATTTGTCAACTGTTGAATTAGCTTCCATTAATTTTGGATCCATTGGCCAGATTGAAATCCTCCGAATAATTATTTGCATTTGGCCATTCAAAAAAATGTGCACTGTTGTTTCTCACAATAGTTACAAAAAAGGCAATTACTTTCATCAATTCTAAACTTGAAAGTAAATGCTCAATTGCCAAAGTTGGGTTTTTGCTAAGAAATTAGTGTTTACTAGTATGTAACTCATGCAAACACATAGATACATTTAAAATTAAATATAATTTTTATTATAAAAATATAAATTATTAGTTAAATTATTAGAAAAAAAATAGCATGTAACACATGCATAGGTATAGATACATTTAAAATTTAACACAATTTTTATTATAAAAATATAAATAATTAGTCAAATTAAATAAAAAAAACGTAATTAGCCACATATTAAAATTCTCACATAAATTTAATACTACTCATGATCATTTTTTATTTATTTTAATAAGATAGAACGTATTGTGATATTTGTTGTGTGGTGATTTTATTGAGTATATGTGATTAGTTTTTTTTTTAATATTATAGTTCATTAATATTAAATTCTTAGTATTTTGCATTTATTAACTCAATTAACATAACAATTAAAAAACTTAAGTAGACACATGGCTCAAACTTAAGTAGATAATTATGGTGTGATCTCCACATAAATTTAAACACATGATACAAAATTAGATTCTCATTTCAAATTCTAATGAAACATTCTCTAGGTTTTGCCTATATACATACAGATTAGCGAACTAAAGTCAACAAAATAATGTAACACATATACCAGGAGGCTCAAGCGTCAAGCTTGACGCGTACCATGAAAGTTGAGAAACTCATATGATGTGGAGCTGCTTGCAATTCCATGTTCACTTCATCAATAAAGTGGGAATGATGTGGAGCTGCTTGCAATTCCATGCAAACATTCATCACGCAAAAAAGTAAAAAGTGATAAAGCATAAAAGTTAAAAATTAAAAAAAAAAAAAAAAAAAAAAGAAAGAAAGTTGAACAACTTTGGATAGCATTTAGGGACACAGGGCCAACCAAAGACTGCCAACGAAGAAGACTTATTTATGACTATTAAGTTACGAATTGAATATTGACTCTTACAACTTACACACAGCATTTAGGATCACAGAACCGACCAAGGAAGGCTAGGCTAGCTGTCGGGTGCTGAGGTGGATGGAATATTCTATAAAGATGCAAAAGCACACTTAAAAATTAATATTATATAACACTTGGGACTTACGGTATGTTTACGTTGGCTTCCAGAAGAACCACATATTTTGATTAAATGCATACTATAATCCATACTTTGGGATATTTGCCATTTACATCTCAAATGAGGATTGTCATTGCAAAATGACCCTTTGCCATTCTAGACAACAAGTGTTGGAAAAATTATAAAATTTCCTCATTAAGATCAACACGAGAGGAAGGGGCATAACTCAAACACGAGTCAACATCGACAACAAGATTCAATATTTTGAACTTATCTTTAATCAACTATTATTATTACAAGGAGGAAGCAAAAAAAAAAAAGCTTTTGTTCCCCTCCCTTTAATGTTTAAAGAGTTGTCAGAATAACTATGTATTTATTATAATTTTTTTAGTGCCCTTTAAGTAATGGGTATATACAACTAATCATTAATAGGATTGTGTGATTCAATTCAAATGAATATAAAAACCTTTAGACTAGGGGTGTGATGAAAACCTACCGACTCGTCAAGCCTGACCCGACCCAACGGGTTGGGTCGGTTTTTAAGACTTGGTGGGTTGGGTTGGGTTACAAATTTTTTTTTTATAGCGGGTCGGGTTGGGTTTGGATCATAAAATTACAAACTCGTCAAACCTGATCCGACCCACCCATATTTAATATATATTTAAAATATATTATATATTTAATAATTAAAAAAAAAATAGCTGTAGGGCACTTATATATATATATATATAATATTATATTTAATAATTTTTTTTAAAAACCAACTGTAGAGCAGCATTTCCTCGGTTCCTCCTATTAATACTAATTTAATATATATATATATATATAATATTATATAATTAATAAAAAAATTTAAATAACTAGTTCTTTCTATCCTATATAAAAGCTAATTAGTTCACACAAATTCTAATAAATTACTATTTTTGTTTAGTCATTAGTATTGTTTGCCTTTAAGGAGTTACATTGATACTAATTTTTAGTTTTTAATATATTAATATTAATATTTTTTTATACTCAATTTAATAATAATAATAATAATTTGTCAAATCCATGGGTTCAACCCGACCCATGTGGATTGGGTTGGGTTGAATTTTTTTTGACCCACCATAGTGGGTTGGGTCAAAAAATCTCCTCAACTCGACCCATGCACACTCTTACTTTAGACTCTCTAATGAAAATTATATAATTAAGAAAAAAAATATTTATTGATATATATAACAATTTTATTGCTATTTGAAAGCTATAGTAAATCATTATTTAAAATTTTGGGACCATCCTTGTATATAATCAATCTCTATTTAAAAATTTTATTTTTTGGGTAACTTACAATTTACTCCATTATGGTTTGGTTAGTCACAATTCATTTCACAAACTTTCAATTACTATAATTGACTTTATAAAGTAGATTAAAATGAAACTGTTAGGATTCCATCCAAATTATCTTATTTGCATTTTTTAGACAAACAAATTGTTTTCTTGTGGTTTTGGTTTGACCCAATAACAATTTAGTTCCACAAGTTTTTTCAGTTTTTTTCATTTTGATTCCTAAAGTGTGGATTAAAATGAAATTGTTAGGGATATTTTGTACAAAACCCTAATGATTTCATTTAGTCCAAACATTAGGGAGTCAAATATTACAATTGAGAGTTTAGGACTAAATTGTGATAGGACCAAACAACACCTAAACAAATCATAATTTTCCTTTTTGTTGTTGTTGTTGTTGTTGTATTGGTTGGATATATATAAAAAGGGAAAAAAGGGGGGGGGGGGGGGGGGGGGGGGGGGGGGGTGGCATGGGGTATGGGAGATTGGTACCCAAATTGTTGATTGTTCCATCCCATCATTGTTAAACTTGTTTGTAGGCCACCTTGTTGGGATTTTTTTTTTTTTTTTTTTAAGATCATTTGTGTGGGCCTTTTAGGCTTGTTTTGTCATTTCTCCATCTGTGAAAGTGACTCTAAACAACTTGCCATCTTGCTACACACCATCCTAGATTTCAATACCACTTGTTAGAAGAAAATACTTTGGGGAGGCTCCAATTGAGTACTTAACTATGTTGGAGTCTCTCCAAAGTGTTCTCTCCAACACACCCTCATCCCTTATCAGTAAACCACCATCACAGTCACCACTCAATCATAATTGCCATGACTTATCCTCAAAAACCCAAATATGGTCAAATGCCTAACTAGCGACACCAACAGCCAAACCTTAACAACAATTTGATTTAATTTTAAGATACTAACCTCATAGTTGTGTTTGCAATTCTCTTAGGATTTTTTTCCCTATTTAGGCAATTACAAATATAAGGAAGGGCTAAAAGCCCCAAGGGAAAATTAAGGCTAGATCTTTAATCTTCATAACAATTCATAAGGGGATTTTTTTTATTTTGTTTACACTTGTTTTCAAGAATTAGAGCTGTAAATCAACTTAGTTGTTTAACCACTCGAGTTTGGCTCAAAAAAGCTTATTATGCTTATTTATTTAGCAAACAAGTCAAGCTCAAGTTCAAGTTCAAGTTTAGCCTTAATAATAAAACAAGCCATGGTCAAACATAACAATATATTTGTTAACAAATTTATGATTATGCAACTTGATTTATGTAATATAATATTATATGTTTATATGTGTGCAAGTTTAAAAATAGGATATGGTTAATGAGTGGCTTTAGGGCTTTTGTTAATAGACAATTTCAAGAAAGTTTTAATATTACTTTCATAGAAAACTTTAAAAAATTGTCAAAAAAGTTAGTTACTTTTTTCTTTTCTAGTAAAATATTTTCTAAATCAATGCTCTTAGAATATCCATTAACTGTTCCCTTAAAAATTTACTCTTATTAACTTGACATTGGATTGTGTAAGTTTGGAAATAAGATATCAAATTATTATTTGTAATTTATTGATAATTTATTATAATTTAACAATATACGATTGATGAATCTAATTTTTATAATTTTATAGTAAAAAATCATTCTATCTAATTAACTCAAATAATATGATTTCTCCTACAATTTAGTTATTAATTATTATAATAGATTCGTGAAGATATAAAAAAAAAAATTAGTCAAAGTGTTTTCTATATATAATAAAAGAATAAGTTAATCAATTAACTTGTGAACAAGTTCAAGCTTGTTCTACAAGAAAAATGAACTAAGTTTGAACAAATATAGCATATAGCTTGTTGATGAGTTCCAACTCAACTCATGTTTGAAATAAAATTAAAATGTTTAAACTTTTAATATTTAGCTCTAACCTACTTGACTAGTTGACTTCTTTATCTAAAATTACATTTTACCTTTTTTCTTTCCTTTCTTAATCAACACCTTCATTTCCCAACTCACTGATTCAAGGAATTTGCCCTTTAAATGTAATCCTAATTTGGATGGTAGGGTGTTAATTATGTGACACTTTAATTATTATTTTTATTTTCTTATTTTGATAATTCAATGGTTGTATAGTAATGGGAAAGAGGAAATTCAAACCCTAGTTTTTATGTATGGATATTGGTCAAACCCTCATTCTTCTCATAAAGTTAACAAGTTGAATTTAAGGTGTCGTATTATGCGAATTATAAATACCATAATCAATGGTAATATGCACTTAACCCTTTTGAAGTCTTGGTCTTGTTGGCAATGTGGGGTTGGGTGGAGCCCACCTAGACCTTTGCCCAAATTGGCTATAATACCTGAACCGATAGATCCGTTGACCCCTTCTGCCCAAGTCTTTGCATTCTGTAATCTTTTCAATAACCTTTTTTTCTTTACTGCTGGATTAGGTGTGAATGATTGGAAGCATCTTTTCGAAAGATTTGGGTGAATAAGAATTGGAGTAGAAAGAAAATGAGTGTGCTTTTCTCATATGGTGCCGTGAATTATATCATTATATCCGTCAGCAAAGTGGTTGTGACCCAAACACACATATGAATAGATGATAAGGTTTTATGTGGGAAATTGCTCGCTCAGGCAGCCATTATCTTTAGAGTAAGATACCCGGACCTTGTAGTTTGGTTCAATTATTCAATTCACACATAAAAGTAAGTCTTTAATATGTTGTTCTTAATAAATGCATTGTTAATATGATTTTTTTTACTAGTCCAAATCCTAGCAACAAACTAGGACCAACATAGCACCACCTAGGAAAGGTCCACCAGGTTTCTTTTTGTTCTTCATGAACTTATTTTGGGAGACAATCAAACCTATTTTGGGAATGATTCCAAGGAAGTGATTGGAGTAGTGTGTTTTATTTAATTTCTTGTGGACCTAAAACTGCACCTATGAACCAAAATAAAGCCATTTTCAGATTCAGCACAAACAGTCTCAAAATCTTCTTGTACTTTTTCGGTTTTTCCCACTTCCAAATGCCATGGATTAATTCACAAGCCAAGAATGTTTAGGATCAAGTTAATTGAACCAAAAATGGGCCACCACTTTGAAAGGCTGCCCAAAACATAGTATTGTCAAAAAGTTTATGCCATTTTATCTTTTTCTATTTCTTATTATTTGCAAAATAATGGCCAATCAATTGAGGAAGGAAAATTCAAAGTAAAACATTAGAGACTATTATAATTTAAAAAGATTATTTATTGACTGGAAAGTTTATCAACTAAAAGCCACATATACTAAAAAGACAAGAATTATCCAATATTTAAAGGAAGAAAGAGATGAAAAATCTCGGATTTACTTACCAAAAATATCTCAAATTAAAAGAAAATGCATCATTTAACATCAAGTGAATAAATTAGGACAAACACAAACTAAACGCAAACATAAAATATATTGCCACTAAATTATAAAAATTACAAGCAAAGATACAATTTCATCATCTTCTATATATCTATAACACTGTGTAAACAACAAACAGAAGAGGGTTTCTTACTTTTTCCTTCTCTCCCTCCTCTCTATAACATAAGAACTCAAAATCAGACATTACAACTAAAGTTAGATGGATTATTCCCCAGCAGAAACTCGCAAAAATATGTGTCCTGTATGTACAAACCCAACAACCCGTCTATATTCTTACATCTTTAATAAACCACACCAACCGCTACATATATAAAACACAAGAAGATTGAAGCTTTATCCCGAACCTAAAATAATAGAATTACATAGCTTCTATATATGGGGCAGCCTTCTCCAAGTTATGATAAATGAAAAAGGCTGCCTAAGTATACACTATCTCCATTCAAATAACTGAAAAGAAGATAGTGCGTCACTTTGGTGTTTAGACACTTTGATGATCATGTCTAGGAGATATCAGAATTCCCATCAGAATTGTAGGAGCTCCGAGGTGGGGTTGAAGAGGCAGAGTTTCCCTCACTTCCACCTTCTCCTCTGATCTTTCCCACTACTTCTCCCACCTTAGAGAACATTGAAGCAAAGGTGTTGGCCAAGCTCTCAAAAATCTGAGCTTTTACTTGACCTCTCTGAGGGGGAAAGCTAGTTGTTTTCTTCTTCTGGGTATTGGAGGAATCAGACTCCATAAGTCAAAAAGAAGATGAAGTTGTGTAAAGAAACAAAAAGAACCAAGTTTTGATTACAGAAGAGAAAGAAGAAGTTGAGAAAGAGGAGGGAGGAGATGTTATTGTACAAAAGGATAAGAAAGAAGATGCAGGCAGTAAAGTTTCTTAAGAAAGGTGCAGAGAAAGGGTATGAGGGTGTGAGCTGAGAACTCTCAATTCTGCAATGAAGCAGAGTTCAGGAGGCCTGAGAAGCTCTCCTTGCGAAAGCAGTATTGAGCGGTTTCGGTATGAGTGAGGGCTGCGCTATTTATAGGACCTCAACTTCGATTGTGGCACCCCACTAAGTGAATTTACAAGTATTTATCTATTAACTCCTGCTTTCCGATTAGCAATCAAGGGCCATTTTTGGCTTTCTAGATGGGGTTATCCCATTTATCAAACTTTTAGGTGTGCCTAATTGGTAATTTGCTATAATATTGTTGTGACTAATTTTTTTTTTTTTTTTTAGCATATGTTGTGACTAATTCTATGACGCATGCAACTTTGACTGCACTTTTTTTTTAATAATTATTTTATATGAATTATTATGATTAATTGTTTATTATTTTTACGTGAATTTTTTTTTTCTTCATTACTCATAATATATCATATTAGAATTGTAACAAAGTCTGGCACAAAAACGTGTAATCCTATAATTTTTCTAAAGTTATGGGATAAGAACCATCTGATTGTACTTCTATCTCTTTCTTTCTTTTTCTAGTTAAGAATGAAAATAATATTAAGGAGAGCAAACAAATGGACTGATTACGCGTAGTACTCGCATTCCACACCACTTACTTACCCCTTCATTTTTTGGTCCAATTAACACTGAAGTGTCTCCTTCACCGGGACCACCATTCTTGTCTCCTAACTTTGATTTCTTTTTTCTTTTCAGTTTATTTGGGGAAAAAAAAAAAAACCGTCTTGGATGAGTGTATTCAAAATCAAAGACTCAGGTAGCAATGTGACACACACAATACGTATATAAAAGTGGGATTTTGGTTTTGCAATAATCCTTCGTCGGTGGTGCATGGCCCCTTATTAAGGCCACCTAATGGTTCTTACTTCGCGCTTTCCACCGCCCCATTCATCCGGTCCTTGTGCACGACTTATACAGGTGATTCAGTCGTTGCACTAGTGCTCATTGAGTGACTAGTCTCATATATGTACGTAGCCATGTAGGAAACAAATTAAGTTTGTAAATGGTGTACAGTTTTATGGATGCAAGAGTAAGGGTTTGTTTGGATTCCGCTTATTTTACTGAAACTGAAATCCTATTGCTAAAAGTACTCTAAATAAAAGTAATAGTTCAAATAGTACAACGGGGTCATGAATAGTATCAAAAAGTACAATGAAGTTCATAAATAGTAGTAAAAATAAGCTGAATAGTAAAATAATTTTAATTTTTCATTGGTATCCAAACACACACTAAGACTCCTTGGTTCATCCCTTTTTTTAATCACATAGACATTTTGAGTTTGGAAGAGACATTTTTCAACATTTAGGGCTTGTTTGGATTGAAGGGAGAGAGAGAGAGAATAGAGCAAAGATATGCTAATTTTGAGTAAACTTTACTCTACTCTTTATTTTTCCTCAATTCAAACAGACTATTAAAAATGTGTGAAACACACCCTTTGCTTCTAATTTCTCTTTTTGTCATCAAAAGAGTAACCAATTGCATGCAATTGTCAAATTTAAAAAAAAAAAAAAAAAATTAGAATAACTTATTTCAAGTTTGCTTTTCTCTATGCATGCTTGCAACACTATTTACATTTTAACGACAGAAATACATGATAAATGTAGGTATGTGAGAGCCTAGAGTACTGCTGGGGACAATCCAAAAATTGCCCATTCTGGTCAACTATAAGCATAGAATTCATAGTGGTTGATAGCTGTAAATGTAATAGACTCAATAGTCCAATTCCAACGTTCAAGGTCCAATGGCAAGGCAAAATGATTTCAAAGAACTAATTAAGAGGGGAAGTTTTTACCTAGTCCCGGACTACAAGGCCACCAAGCTGACCTTGTAGTCCCAGCCAATAAGAACAAAACATGTTAGATGAAAATGCTGACATCATTTGAATAGGACAGCTCATAAGCAAAGATGTTAAATGGTCAAGTCAAACCATCTTTCTTTCGAATTGCATAAGAAAGGCTAGGCCGCCCGCTTTTGCCTCGTCAATTTTATAATCTTCAAGTTCAACGAACTTAGTATAGAAATTCAAGCAATTACAAGGTCAACGTTGCAGTTTAATGGATAGAATTAAGGGATATTCATTTTAAGAAATTTTTTACTTAACTTTTATGAAAAATGAAAAAAAAAAATTGTCAAAATATTAAATTTTTTTTTTTTCATAAAAGTTTTTTTTTTTTATTTTTATTTAGATACAAGATAGAATTTCTACTCTAACATAATCTAAGTGTATATATGTGTGAAACTCCCTCTTAGAAACTTAAACCCTAGCCCTTACCCCCCACATCCCACAAGTACTTATACTTGTGAAGTGATCATCGCACTAATAATGCGTGGTAGTCATAAAAGCTTTCATGGATGGTTAATCAATGCCATAAGAGCATCTGCTAACATTTCCTTAGAATTAATGCGTCTTTTGTGTTTATTACTTTATGTATTTGTTCTTTTTAAGGTCATGTTAACGAGTACTCTTAGGATAATAGTTAACAATTTATTTTAAGAAAGTTTTGTCATCACTTTTATGAGAAATGAAAAAAACTGTCATAATATTATTTTTTTTTTTTCCTGTTTCCGTAGAAATTTTTTTAAAATGAATTGTTAACCAATATTCTAAGAACATCCATTAGCATTTTCCTTCTTTTTATTCTAGTGGGTAAAAAACATAGAAATTGGGTATTTGTGTTTTAACATATTGAACACTGCAGCTTTAATAGTTTTGTTCTTTTATTTGTTCAATACCATCTTATAATTTTATGTCCTTTTATTTATTCAATACCATCTTATAATTTTATGCCTAAAAGAGTAAAAGCCAAATATGAAGGACCTAGCTACAAGTGATTCCCTTCGCAAAAAATAGCGAGTTCTCCGCTTTTAAGTCAATACCGGGCATTCGCTGCAATTTCAGCTATGTCAACCCAATTGTATTTTTTTTTTTGAGGAAGCTATGTCAACCCAAATTAATAATGTTTGACTCTCAAAAGTCAAAATAACCATTTGTCAAATCTGGGAAATCCTTATTTTAAAGTTTCTTCTATCCAACATACCTAAGATAAGTTATAACAGGCAGGTAAGTTATGTGCACCTAGTCAAATACTCAAATCCCACGCAGCTTCTACAGCATTGCTCTGTAAATGCTAGCCGCCTTGATATTGTCGGGATTCTCAATACTAGCCTGTATTCACGTAGAGGGGGGAAACCATACACTAGCCAAAGTCTTTGAAGAACAATTTTGTAGGCTCTTTTGATCGCTTTCCTCCCTGTTTTGATTTTGTTCTAAGGAAGCAAGTCAGGCTGGCCATCTTAGTTGTAATTTTTGATGTTGATAAAAATCTTTCTCTATTCAATTTTTTTTTTTTTTTAAAGTATGAAAAAAAATGTGCTGAAAAATACAAAATTACAAACCCTCATCTTTCAATGTTATTAATCCGTTAAGGTCAAGTTTTTTATGTGTTGACAAATCCAAGTAAAAGTGCATTTTTATTGCTATTGAGTTGTTAGTTTATATTATCAGCGATTGGTTGAAAATCCACATTGAAGGTACAAGAAAATTACTTAAGAGCCTGCTCAATAAAGTGGAAAAATTGATACCTCGATACCAAGCTTGACTCCATTTGATAGGTAAAAAAACATTTTTATTGTAATTGAGTTGTTAGTTTATGGTATCGAAGATTGGTTTGAAAATCCACATTGAAGACAAAAAAATTGTTCAAGAATCTGTTCAATAAAGTGGAAGAATTGTTGCCTTGATACCAAGCTTGACTCCGCTTGATAAGTCGAGGTTCATTAAATCTTGATACCTATCTTGAATTCTTGATATAACTTGACTGATTGAGACACAAATTTTTTGAATTTTTCTGTTGTGACTCATGATAATATGGTTGACTTGGAATTCGTGTACTAGGGTCTATACTTTTTGTAGTCGTAACTTCGATATTTTATAGTGAATTATTTGAGTTGGTAACAACTTATGTAAGAGTTTTTCTCATTGTGAACATATTGTTAACGTTTAAATTTACTTTCTTTTGCACTTAGATTTGGCAATGTGATTGTGCCCATCATAAATTGAATTAAATCACTGCATAATTTAACATATTAATCAACATGGATAATTGTTGACTTTAATTCTGGTCAATTTCAACCCAACAAAGTTCTGAAGTTCATAAGTTAGATTTTGTGTAGTACATATTTTCGTTATTGTGACACTTTGTAATTTCTATGCAGTCTTCTAAATAGGGGCCATAAAAACTTTGGGCCCCAAATTATAAAAAATAAAAAAAAAAAAGATTCCCAAGGCCACTTACTCAAGACACAGTATGCCCATTACCAAGCTAAGCCCCTTACTGTTAAAAAAGTATCGATCTTGCAATTCATCCTTTCCCCATCGTCTTTTATTTTGGATAAGTTCATCCTTTCCCTTCTTCTAGCCAGAAGGATCCAAAAATGGGGTCAGTGGGTGGTAAGAGAATTTGAATTATGGTTGTATTCGCAAAGGAGACGACATAACTCCTACTTAGTTAAGAAATTATTAGGTCTCCCAGCAAGACTATTGAAGTAGTACTCCCAACTAATGAGATTATACTACTTATGTAAATGTGTGAGTGGACTTGCGAATTAGTACAATGAATAAAAAAAAAAAAAATTTTAAATTACCAAGTGATGTTACATTTGACATTTATTATTATTTTTATGTGATAGATATATTGTACAAAAAATTTCATATCGTATGTATCAAAAGTGCTCAAGAATTGTACAATACATAAATGTGTATTGTATAAATCATATCGTATCATAGAATCATACGTATCGCACGATAAATAGACAAGTGGGTTTAAAATAATTTTTTTTGGTTAAAATTTGAAATTTTATTTGAGTCTAACAAGTTATTAGACTTATTTTTAACCCAAAATTATCGGACTACTTAATTGAACTTAATAAAATAATATTTCCATGATTTTTTCCCCCACTTTTCTTTCTTTCTTCTACATAATTTGGATTACACATTTAACTTTCATATTTGCAATTTTCTTTTCTATATTGTGAATAAGGTATTAATTGAAATTATTATTATTATTATTATCATCAACATCATCATCATAAGTCTAAAAAGTTAGAATGCCAAAAATAATTATTAAAATAAAAGAATAAGAAGATATAATAAGTGTTGATGATGATAGAGAAAATGTTAACGAATAAATAATTTTACAAGATGATGAATATTATAGAACGCCTTTCCCTCTCCCTTGTGTGTGTGTGTGTGTGTTTGTTTCTTAAAAAAAAGATGATGAATATTATGATAACATTGAGTTAGATGATGAATATAATATTGTGGGAGGGTTTCTTGTCTCAGCCCCCAATTAGCAGGTATTGTCCTCTTTGGATTTTTTCCTCAAGGATTTGCTCAATCTCACATCGGGGAGAGAAGCCTCCCACATGTGCCTTATAAGCTTGAGCCCAAGACACATGTGTACCACTACTATACATGTGGGAGGCGTTTCTTTCCGACACATGTGTACCACTACTTTGCCATAATACACTGCAGGACGTGCCACTCAACTCGGTCATATACCTTACTAATGTCAAGCTTCAATGCAAGAGATCCCTTTTTGCCTTTTTTCCGAGAGTGCATGGTATGTAAAGTTTCATAGGCCACCAATACATTGTCTATGATGAGTCTCCTTGAGACAAAAGCACTCTGGGTAGGGGTTATAATACTTGGGAGAATATGTTTCAACCAGTTAGCCAAAACTTTGGATATAATCTTATAAATAACATTACATAAGCTAATAGGTCGGAAGTCAAACATTTTCTCAAGTGACTTTATTTTAGGGATCCACACAATATGGATATGATTTATAGCAGGAACCATGACACCAGAATTAAAGTAATCTAGGACAACATTAACAACACTATCACCCACTACATGCCAACATTTTTGGAAAAAAAGTGCATTCATACCATCAGGCCCAGGTGCCTTGGTTGGCCTCATTTGGAACAGTGCAGCCTTGATTTCTTCAACAGTAAAATCACTGGTTAGAACCTGTTGCATTTATGGGGTCAGCTTGTGAGGCACAGTATTGAGATAGTCATCAATCTGAGAACATGTACCTACAATAAACAAGTTATCAAAATAATTAGCTGCCACCACAGCTATTTCATCCTCCTCTTCCATCTAAGCACCCTCAAAGTTCTTTATCCCCTGTATATGATTTCTCCTTCTACGTTGTGAAGCCTTTGAATGGAAAAATTTTGTGTTCTTGTCCCCATGTTTCAGCCAAGCCACTCTAGATCGATGAGCCCAAAAAATCTGCTATTTTAGAAATAAGTCATCCAATGTTTTACTTACACCCAAAAATTCAGCTCGCGAAGCTTCAGTTGTCTCCTCCATATTTAACAATTCCAATCTTTTCTGCAATTGTTTAATTTCCTCAGTGTTCAGGTTTGTTTTAGCTGAACCCCAGGTCCTTAAAGCCTCACCATAATACTTTATTTTTTGTTGAATCATCCCCAACCCGTGACCCTCAAACTCACTAGTCACCCATGCATTTGACACAACCTCCTCACATTCCTCCAAAAGCAACCAATTTTCCTCAAACTTAAAACATTTTCTACCCTTTCTTGGCTTCATATTTTCTGTCTGAAGAATAATAGGAAGATGATCTAACTCATGAAGGGGAAGATGAGTTACAAAACTTAACTGAAACTCGTCTCGCCACTCCTTTGTTACAACAGCTTTGTCTAGCCTGAGTTTTGTGTTTGCATCCCCCAGTCTTTTATTATTCCAGGTATAAAGATATCCTTTAAACCCCAAATCCTCCAACTGGCAAACCTCCAAGGTAGCACAGAAAGCATCAATTTGGCTCATTTGAAGCGGTCTTTTGCTGAGCTTTTCTGTAGACTGAATGATTACATTAAAATCACCAATGCACATCCAAGGTTCCCCCACAAAAGTTTTAAGATGCTCTAATAATTCCCAAGATTTATATTTCATGTTTGTTTCTAGCCAGCCATAGAAACATGTCAGCCACCATTCAAACCCATCTTCTTCCTTCACTTTCACTAGGATATGATTATCTATGTAATTAATCAAATCTATCACTACCCCTTCCTTCCAAATTAAAGCCAACCCGCCACCCATATCCGATTTTTTAACAATGATTTTATTTGGATAAGACAACTCACCATACAACCTATTAAACCCTTCTTTGTCCAACCTTGTTTCCATAAAAAAACACACATTGGGAGCTTGTTCCCTCACAATTTTGTGAAGGCTTCAACCTGTCCAAGGGTTCCCAAGCCCTTGGCAGTTCCAACTTAAGAGTTTCATTGCTCCTGGCAAGGGTGGTCGTCCACCCTCACTGATCCATCTGCAAAACTTGAAGATAATTTCTCACGTTTCACTTTCTAAACTTCCACATCTACATGTGAAAAAGAGAGATTAGAATTCTGCTCACTAACTCTTTTCCCTAGTATTGGGCCCTCAAGTGCTTTAGTGAAGCTTCCTTGCCCATAGTTCATCCTCATAATTCTAGTTCACGTAGACTTTTGTTTAGGCCCATGATGCCTATTCAGCCTAGCTACTTGATCTGCTTGTGGCATCTCCAAATTTGATTCTAAATTACCCACATCTGAAACCACATCATCTGACATCAGCCTACCTTCTAATTCTTTTTCCTCAGGATACATCTTCTGACTAGTCGGTGTTATCTCAGAGTTATTATTCAAGTTGCCCACTTCCGTAACAACATCAATAGGACCAGATTTTCGTTTATCCACAGCCTTTATAGGTATTGTATTATCATCAACCTCTTCTACTCCTTGTTTCTCGTGGCACACCATTTGACTACTCACCTCTATCCCTTGATTCTCGGCCTGATCATTACGTTGAGAGAAATCCCCTCCCAAATTTTTGGACTTCCATGCACCAGCCTCCTCCTCTGCCTCTTCCTTTTATGGTGTTGATCGCTGTCGGCCACAGGCAACCTTCAACCAATCTCTTTATTGGTACTCTATCTCCCCTCCATTTTTCTCCACAGCATAGTGACTAGCACAATGGCGTAAATCATGTCCAAGTAGTCCACAAAAATGACAGAAAATAGGTAACCTCTCATACTTAAACGTTACCCATGTGCATACACCATCAGAGTCTGAAATAAAACCTCCACACCTCAGGGGCTTTGAAATAGGTAGTGCAACCCGAACCCTCATGAAAAAATTCTGCATATCCTGTCTTCGATGCCTTTCAACATCTTCCACAATACCCAACCTACTCCCTACTTCAGTCGCTACTTTAGAAAAAAGCATATCAAAAGGAGCTCCCCAAATCTAAACCCACAGAGATGCACACTCCAACTTCACATTACTTGTTGTCATCCCCTTATGCCATCTCTTAAGCATTAATAATTGATTATCAAAATACCACGGTCCCCCTTTCAACACATGGTTCAAATCAAAATCATTTTGAAACTTGAACTAAAATAGATTCATTCCCACCTCTATAATCTGCAAGCCGGACTGCATCCCCCATACTCTTCTCATTGTGGACAATGCCGCCCTTTTATTAAAAGCCTTGCAAGTCAAAAATTTGCCAATTAAACTCAGATTGCAACTCACAATCTTAGGTAACCTGGCCTCCTCAAATATCATAATAATTTCTTCCTCCTCCACCGTAAGGTTCATATTCCCCAAGCTCTAAATCACCTCCTCCGCCATAATAACAGAATGGACAGTCACTGTCAAAAAATTGAAAAAATCAGACCCTCATGTTGCCCTAAGGGAGGGAGATTCTCGATTAGAAGACGAGAGAGAAGATTCCTACATGAGGTGAGTTTTGCTGTTGTAGGTGAGGTTTTTTTTAACAATCTTTATATTTGTGTATATTAGAATACAGTATACAACACAAAAAATTAAAAATCATTGGCCTTTTTGAGAAATAAGAGAATAATTAAAATCCTATAAGAATGACAACTAAAACTCTCCCTTCATAGGAGCTTTCTCTCTCCACAAGAGCTTTCTCTCTCGGCCATCATCGAGTCTCCCTCCCTCTTACTAAGGGTTCTCCCTTTACACCTCACTCCCATTACCCACATCATCTAAACCCACCTCATCCCACCACTTCAGACCAATGCCCAAACCCACGCAAAAATGGATATGACTGTATTGGAAGATCTGCAACACCTCCGCCTTACAAAAGTCGAAGAAGAAGACATTCAACTCTCCTCCATGAACAGATCTGACCTTATTGAGGAATGTGCGTTAAGCCTATTTGGTAAGCTTCTCACTGACAGACATCAGAACCAACGTGCCTTAAAAAGCACCCTTAGAGCCGCCTGGAAGATGGGCTCAGATCTGAGAATTGTAGATGTAGGGAAGAACATCTACCAATTTAAGTTCAACTCAGAATTTTAGTTAGAATGGGTTGAAAGACATGGCCCTTGGAACTTCGACAATAATCTACTTCTTCTCTACAGATGGAAAAGAGGCTTTTCAGTCTCTAACATTACTTTCACTTATGCTCCTTTTTGGGTTCAAATTTGGGGCCTCCCTTTTGAAAACCTGTCTGAGGATGTTGGAAAAGATTTGGGTAACTACTTGGGGAAATATCTAGAAAAGGATAAGCGTATGTGGCAAACGGAGCAAGCAAGATTCCTGAGAATTTGGGTTGACATCCCTCTCAATAAACCTCTTCGCAGAGAAGGTAACATTCTCAACCTTGATGGGGAAAAAACATGGGTTAATTTTAAATATGAAAGGCTGCCTTCTTTCTGCTTCGTATGTGGTTTCTTGGGTCATGACAAAAAGCATTGCCCAAATCCTCCTTGTAATCCTGATTCTCCTAAGCAATACGGAGAATGGCTAAGGGCAAACGGTAACCAGAAAAACAGTGCTGATAGGCCAAAATCTTCAAATAGTTGGGGTTATGAAGATGAACGTTCTGGCCGCTCAAGTGTGAGATCCGAACCGGCAATGATGAACCCATTAGACTCCATCTCCAACCCAGGGGTACGATCGAAAATCCACGAAAGTCACCAAAGCAGAGACTTAGTGGAGCCCAAGGAATCTGATAGAAAAGAAAAGGCAATATCACAAGCGGCGGATTTTCAGGGTAGTAGCAGACAAAATACAAATTTCAAATTTTCCCAGTCAGACTTTTCTTCACGTGACAGTGACAAGTTTGAAGCCTCGGGCAAAGCAGCTAGGGACGAAGCTTCTA
The DNA here is from genome assembly GCA_032727855.1 of Quercus ilex subsp. ballota. NCBI lineage: Eukaryota > Viridiplantae > Streptophyta > Magnoliopsida > Fagales > Fagaceae > Quercus > Quercus ilex. The sequence continues at coordinate 40,119,880 of CM064908.1, forward strand.
GAGTGGGCCGAACTTCTCATCCTCACCCCAAAGCCCAAGAAGTCAATAGCCCAATTAAACCCACCATAAATGACCCCATTCCCATGCAAAAGCCCACCTCGCCTCATAATACACCTCAGCTGAAAGGAAAAGCTAATTTAAAGAGAATAGCCCGTGAAAAAGGCTAATAGGCCCATAGTGAACAAAAAGCCAGCCTCTCAGGTTCTAAATGGCCTAGTAAGTTAGTCTTTACTGATGAACTTCAAGGAGCTCCCCCACAAAAAAGGCTGTGCAAAATGCACCTCCAAAGCACATAACCAACCCTTGCAATATCGGCGGTGGCTGCTAAGCAGCACCGCCGGGCACAATGAATACCTTATGTTGGAACTGCCAAGGAATTGGGAACTCCCGAATAGTTTATACATTGCGTGATTACGTACGACGATGGACTTCCTACTTAGTCTTCCTAGTGGAGACCAAAGCAAAACACAAACGTATGGAGAAAATAAAATTTAACCTGGGTTACTCAAATGGCCTTATAGTACCCAACCAAGGGAGAAGTGGGGGTCTTGCTCTATTCTGGTCAAAAGAAGTCAAGCTTGAGATTAAATCATACTCCCAAAATCATATTGATGCTATCATCATAGAGCAAGATAGCAACTTCATCTGGAGATTCACTGGGTTCTACGGCCATCCAGAATCCCACTTAAGAAAAGATTCTTGGAAACTTCTCTCTTATCTCAACAATCAATTTTCTTTACCTTGGTTTTGTTGTGGTGATTTTAATGAAATTCTATTTTTGTCTGAAAAATCAGGTGGCCCTCAAAGAACTCAGCGTTAAATGGATGGCTTTAGGGATGTGGTAAATAACTGTGGTTTTCAGGACCTTGGTTTCTCAGGGCCCCAATATACCTGTTGCAATATGCGAAAAGGCAGTGACCAGGTTTACCTTCCCCTGGACCGTGCCTTTACAAACTCGGATTGGTTTAACAAGTTCAGTAATTGCAAGGTTCATCATGTCACAGATTCCATTTCCGATCATAGCATCCTGAGAATAGCTGACTCAATTGCCTCTCCCCCTCATAGGAATCGTCGTTTTCATTTCGAAGCTTTGTGGGCCAAACGTGATGATTGTCATGGCATTGTTAAGGCTGGTTGGAACAGGGGTTGCCCTTCCAACACTTTAAAAGGTATTGCTGCCAATCTAAAACTCTGTGCATCTGAATTATCCACTTGGAGTAAAGACGTTATTGGAAATATCCCAAAGAAAATCCAAGAGAAGAGGAAATTGTTACACTCCCTTACTGTACAAGATCGGGATGACTCTCACAGTGCTGCAATTAATGAGTTGAGGAAAGAGTTAAATGGTCTTTTGGACAGTGAGGAGACTCTTTGGCATCAGAGAAGCAAAATCCACTGGTATAAAGAAGGTGATAGAAACACGAAGTTCTTTCACACTAGAGCTTCTGAGAGAAGAAAGAAAAATACCATTCTGGGATTATGGAATGATGATGGCTCCTGGTATGAAGAAAGAGACAGTATTTCTCGCACAGCGGTGGATTATTTCACAAAGATTTACACTTCTAGCTCTCCAAGAAGAATTGAGGATGTCATCAATACTATCCCAACTCGGGTTTCAAACGACATGAATGCTGAGCTTACCAAAACCTTCACCAGTGAAGAAGTCCTGAGAGCCCTCCACCAAATCCATTCGACCAAATCTCCCGACCCCGACGGTATGTCAGCCATTTTCTTTCAAAGATACTGGAATATAGTGGGTAGAGATATCACTAATATGGTCTTGAATGTGTTAAATTCAAATTTACCCATGACTAAAATTAATAAGACTAATATATCTCTAATCCCAAAAACAAACCACCCCGCTAGGATGACAGAGTTCCGCCCCATCAGCTTGTGTAATGTCACATATAAGCTCATTTCAAAAGTCCTTGCAAACCGTTTAAAAGCTGTCCTTCCCCTTGTGATAGCTGAAAATCAAAGTGCCTTCACAGCAGATGGGCTCATTACTGATAATGTCCTTGTGGCATTTGAGCTCATGCATTATTTGAATCATAAAACTGAAGGTAAGGATGGTTTCATGTCCATCAAGCCTGATATGAGCAAGGCGTTTGATCGAGTCGAGTGGGGTTTTATCAAGAGAGTCATAGAAAAATTGGGCTTTCATAGTAAATGGGTCTCCCTTATTATGAATTGTATATCAACAGTCTCATACTCTGTCATCATCAATAGGGAAGCCTATGGCTGCATTACCCCCTCAAGGGGCCTTCGTCAAGGTGACCCTCTCTCTCCGAACATTTTTCTCATTTGTGCTAAGGGTCTCTCAGCACTTATCCACCATGCTGCAAGATTTCAGGCTCTTAATGAGGTCTCCATTTGTAGGGGCTGCCCTTCTATCACACACCTTTTCTTCGCAGATGACAACCTCCTGTTTTGCAAGGCTAATGTCCAAGAGTGTATTGAGCTTATGCGCATCCTCAGGGTCTATGAATTTGCTTCGGGTCAAAAAATTAATCCTGATAAGTCCTCGGTCTTCTTTAGCCCAAACACCCCCCCCCCCCCAGCCATTAGGGATGAGATCCTTAATTCCTTCGGCCCAATGCAAGACTCTCGGCACAAGAAGTACCTTGGTCTCCCCTCCTTGATTGGGAAATCAAAAACCCAAGTCTTTGCTGAAATTAAGGAAAGAGTGGGCAAGAAACTCGCGGGGTGGAAAGGAAAACTTCTTTCCATTGGTGGTCGGGAAGTTCTTATCAAAGCCGTGGCGCAAGCTGTGTCCATGTATACCATGAGTTGTTTCCAACTCCTAAAAACCTTGTGTGATGACTTGGAAAGAATGATGAGAAACTTTTGGTTGGGCCAAAAAAATCAAGAGTCAAAAATTGCTCGGGTTAGTTGGAAAAAGATGTGTAAGTCCAAGCTTTTTGGAGGCATGGGCTTTAGGAACCTCCAGGCTTTCAACCTTGCTTTACTCGCAAAACAAGGGTGGCAGATCCTCACTACTCCCTCCTCCTTGGTTGCTCGGGTCTATAAAGTAAAATACTTTCCCTTTAAGGATGTTCTAAACTTAAGGATTGGAAGTAATCCTAGCTATGCTTGGAGAAGCATCCATAATAGCTTACGGGTTCTAAAAGAAGGCATTCATTGGAGGGTGGGTAACGGCAAACAGATCCACAATTGGGATGATAGGTGGCTCCTAACACCAACCACCTATAAGGTGATCACGCCTCAATTTGATTTTGGCAACTTCCCAATGGTCTCATCACTCATAGACGTGGAAACAAAATGGTGGAAAACGGACTTGGTGAGGTCTATCTTCTTGCCTTTTGAAGCTGAATCTATTCTGAAGATCCCTATCAGCTATAGCCTTCCCAAAGACCTGCTCATTTGGATGGGCAACAATAGATGTTCCTTCACTATGAAAAGCGCGTACTATATTGTTAAGCGTATAATTGATGAAGAGGATACTGGGGAAAGCACTGCTGTGCACAGTCAAACCTCCTTTTGGAAAACCATTTGGCATCTAAATGTTCGCCCAAAATTTTGGATATTTGCTTGGAGGGTTTGCAGAAATGGCCTTCCAACCATGCTAAACCTTCATTGTCGAGGTCTTAACATTTCTGGTTTTTTCCCGTTATGTGACAAGGAAATGGAATCTATCCAACATGCCCTACTCTTTTGTTCCCACGCCAAACAAACCTGGGTTTATTGGTCTAACTGTCTAGTGAACTTATCAACTACAAATGCTGACTTTATGGACCTTGCTTCCCAGTTCATTGGCATTGGCAAGCTAAGGGAGTTGGACTTATTCTTCACAATCTTATAGTTAATCTGGGTGAATAGAAATCAAGCCATTCACAATGACTCTGCAATCTCGCCAGCACAGTTTTGGGATACTGCTAATAGAGCTTTCTTGGATTTTAATGATGCTCGGCTCACCTCTCTCCCATCCCTCCCCCCCACTCGTGACCATTGGACTACACCACCATCTGGTTTCTTTAAGGTCAATGTGGACGACGCAACTGGAATTGGGGGTGGTAACTCTTGCATCAGAGTTGCAATTAGGGACTCCTCAGGTTTTCCCATAGGCTCTCTTAGTTTGGTCCTCCCCTATTGTTTCTTTGCTGAAACTACAGAAGCATATGCGTTGCTTCATAGACTCCTCTTTGCCTTGGAGTTGTAGATTGACCAGGCTATTTTTGAGTCCGATGCACTTTCCATCATCCTTGGCATTTCTTCTGGGGTTGCCGGCAACGATTTTGGCCATATCCTAGAGGACATTAAGGTTGCGTCTAGCTCTTTCAGCCAATGTTCCTTCCATCACCTGAAAAGGGACGACAACAGAGCAGCACACACTCTGGCAAAAGAAGCTAAATGTTCGAATCAATCAAAAATTTGGAAAGGAATTCCTCCCCCCTGTATTCTGAATATTCTTAGGGATGATCTGATGTAATCTCTTCCTTATAGGCTCTGTTGTATTTCAATTTCAGGGTGGAATGCTATCTTCTTCCAGGTTTCCCATAAAAAATAAAAAAAAAAATAAAAAATTAAAATCCTATAAAAAAAATTTAAAAATGAACAACTAAAAGAAAAGGGACAGATAGTTAATAGACTCATGGATCTTGTCCAGTTGTCCTCTTCTTTCTTTATATATATATATATATGTTTGTACAATCAATGAAAATAATAAAATTTTAACTTGACTTTCAGCAAGCCAGAGAGGTAAAACGCATCAATGGAGTCCAGGGCCTCTCTCATTACACCAAAAAGAAAAAGAAGAAGAAGAAGATACAGGAACATAGAAACAGAGATCAAAAAACACAGAAAGAAATAAGCCTTTGTGCAAGGAATTGCTTCAAAGTTCAAAGTTCAAAGTTCAAATCATGAGAAAGACGAGCTTTAAGAATGTTGTTCATACTTGGGTCAAAACTTGTTCCAGATCTAAATCCAAATCTCAACCCTTCTCATCTCTCTTTGACTCTGCCGACACTCTCAAAAAACAACAAGAATCACAGTCAAAACCAGCCTTCGGTCTCGAAACCTACATGACCCAGAAAATCAAATCCATCAACGAAGCTCTGGACGCCGCCGTTTCACTCAAAGACAAAGAACCCCGCGAGCTCCACGAGGCCATGCGCTATTCCCTCCTTCCCGGTGGCAAGCGAGTCTGCCCACTCTTCTGCATCGCTTCCTGCGAGCTCGTCGGCGGCACTGAATCCATGGCCATGCCCGCCGCTTGCGCCATCGAGATGATCCACGACGCGGCTCTCATCCAAGACGATCTCCCTTGCATGGACAACGCTCATCTCCGTCGTGGAAAGCCCACCACCCACAAGGCATTCGGCGAAGCCGTCGCCATTCTCGCCGGCGATGGCCTCTTAGCCTTAGCTTTCGAGCAAATTGCCTTGTACACACCAACAGCCGTGCCCCCAGCCAGAATAGTCCGTGGCATTGGGGAGTTAGCGAGGTGCATTGGAGCTCAAGGAGTTGTTGCAGGCCAAGTGTTTGATATAAGTTCTCAGAGAGAGTCTAACGTGACGTTGGAGTATTTGGAGTACGTTCATCTACATAAGACCGCAGCAATGCTGGAAGGAACAGTGGTTCTTGGAGCTATGTTGGGAGGTGGGTCCGATGAAGAGGTTGAGAAAATTAGGAGTTTCGGGAGATATGTTGGGTGGGGTTTTCAGGTAGTGGATGACATTCTTGATGTGACAAAATCGTCGCAGGAATTGGGAAAACAGACAGGGAAGGACTTGGTGGATGGAAAAGTTACGTATCCAAGGCTAATGGGTGTTGAAAAGTCGAGGGAGTTTGCGGGGAAATTGAACAAGCTGGCTCTGGATCAGCTTTCTGGGTTTGATACGCAGAAAACGGTGCCGTTGGTTGCATTGGCCAATTACATTGCTCGTAGGCAAAAGTAACATAGGTATGTATCAATGTTTCCAATCAATATTATTCATTCCTAAACCCAAGCCAAGATCTCTTTTACATTACTATTATTAATGGAATATTTATTTTTCGATTTTATACTTGGTATAATTGTACTCTTCTTGTATGTGTGCGCGCAAATTCTGGCACACAAGGACACAAAGATAAATACCACTTGTATCAATGAAATTGCAGATTTGTTTGACCCTCGTCATTCATCATTTAGGACAAGAGTGCCTACTAATCTTATATTCCATAGAAATACTATCTCTGTTTAGTAAAGTGAAATGTAGAAAGCTAGTCCATGGGCCAAAGCAAGGAGAAACTGCGTAATGGTCTATTGCTGAGCTCTCGTACTGGCCATACTCATGTTACACATAGGCCAATTAGTCATGTAGAATAATAACAGTTTTGGAGAAATTTACAGTTTATTGATGAGTTTGGACTTATAATATGTTTGCTGGATTTTACTCATATATATATATATATATATATATGATGATGATGATGATGATGCACGAAAATCAATAGGCTGGAATGCTTCGGACTACAGTGATGGTTTTAGGACCTGAAAAGGAAAGAAAAGACTGTCAAGGGTGACCAGTGTAACTTGGCTTTTCAACGGTTAAGTCAATTTTTTCTCTAAAGCACAAGGATGAGAAACTATGAATAGTTGAACTTACCTCGAGTGACTGAAACTTGCTCCTTTTATAGAGAGTTAGGAGTGGGTCTACTTGTTTGGATCCACCACCATCATGAGTGGTGTGTGTGGTTAATGGAGAAAATGGGGTACGTGGAGCGGATTACGGGAAATCCTCTTCACGTTTTAGGAGTAGCGTAGCATGGTCCGATTGTGTGGAACCTCTTATAAAGTTTTTATTAAAATTTCCCAAGTGTCGCTTGGTCGTCCATGCCCTTGTGTCATGGATGACCATTCTGAGATTGGATGGTCTTGTTACCTATGGATGGGTACTATTCATACATGCGATATCATTGTTGGGTTTCTCTCCTCTCAAGGCTTTCTGGACGTGGTTAGGTCATGGACGAGCATACCTTAGATTGATCCCCATCAATATATATATATATATGGATATGTGGTTTAAATTAGATTGGTCAAATTGTGGGGAAGCCTGACTTGGCACCAGTTGCATGGGTGAGAAGGTTTGTGACCCCCTTTGGTAACATTCAGCTTTTTCTGGGGGAGTTGGGTCAAAGTAGTGGCAACATTTTTGAAAGATTTGAAATGGATCCTCTTAATTCTGATTTAATTAACCAGGTGCCACACACACACAACTTACTCTCCAATAGAGAGAAATATTTATGGGTTATTCACACCACTACTTGTTAAAGGAATGATTAATGTTCCAATCATGCCAGCTGATATTTGATATAAAGGGTGAAGCCCCCTGAATTTGCATGTTAATATTCTTAGCCGGTTTTTGGTCCATGAATTTGGAATTAAAAATGGCTGAGTGAAAATGAACATGATTTCAGTAAACAACGAAGTGATGCTATTTCTCCGTTGTCTGAACCAACTTCTGTACCATACACCTGATCATATTCTGAATGCTGAATAACTGGGCAGCATTGATCACATTGTCTGGTTGCTTTTACATACTTCAAATTGGAGTGGACCTAATTTGCTAATCAGCAAATTAATTACTTTTGCATGGTGGGATATGAATATGAATAAATTAGCTTTTCTAATTTAAATCAAGAACCAAAACTTAAATTGGAGTGGTGATGTTTTGGGGTTGAAAATAACGGGATTGTAACTTGAAGTTTCTTAGCCTCTTTTCTCTTTACACACAAGTTCAGATGAAAATAAAACATGATTTTTGCTAATCAATGTCAACATTTGTAGTTGCGATAAACATATGTATAATTGTTGTTAATTATTCCATGCATTGGATGAGTTGGCGTCTAGTTTATTATATTGTTAATGTTGAACTGAGTGAAATCACTGTCACATTAATTTATAATTTGTATTTTCAGTAGTAAATTGGTAGTAATATAACATTTCCCCACAGAAAAGGCTATCTAAATACATAAAGACAAAGACTTCATTCTGAATCTAAAAACAACATAATTTCATCAAAGTAGTAGCAGTAGCATTGAAGAGGCAGAGTTTTCTTCCACTTTAACTTCCACCTCTTATGATTGTGATACTTCTCACTGCTTCTACTACCTTTAAGGCCACAAAGACAACAGTTTTCACGAAGCTCCTAAAAATCTGAGCTTTAATCTGACCTCTCTTGTGGGGGAGGCTTGTGGTTTTGGAACAAGCAGAAGCCATAGAAGTAAAAGTAGACAGTAATCTACAAAGAAGCAGAGGGGACAAGCAGAGCAAGAAAGCCAGAAGAACAGGAACTTTGATTACTGAAGAGGAAAAAGAAGCTGAATAGAGTGATAAGAAAGAAGAGGTTGGTAATGTTTTTATGGGAAAGTGCAGAAGAGCAAGAATGAGAGTTGATGGATGATGAGAAAGAAGAGGTAATCTACAAAGAAGCAGGGCACAAGCAGAGCAAGAAAGCCAAAAGAACAGGAATTTCGATTACTGAAGAGGAAGAAGTGCAGAAGAGCAAGAATGAGAGTTGATGGATGATGAGAAAGAAGAGGTTGGTAATCTACAAAGAAGCAGGGGACAAGCAGAGCAAGAAAGCCAAAAAAACAGGAACTTCGATTACTGAAGAAGAAGAAGAAGCTAAATAAAATGATAAGAAAGAAGAGGTTGGTAATGTTTTTATAGGAAAGTGCAGAAGAGAAAGAATGAGAGTTGAAGGATGACGAGAAAGAAGAGGTTGGTAATCTACAAAGAAGCAGAGGGGACAAGCAGAGCAAGAAAGCCTAAAGGACAGGAACTTCGATTACTGAAGAGGAAGAAGGACCTGAATAGAATGATAAGAAAGAAGAGGTTGGTAATGTTTTTATAGGAAAGTGCAGAAGAGCAAGAATGAGAGTTGAAGGATGATGAGAAAGAAGAGGTTGGTAATCTACAAAGAAGCAGGGGATAAGCAGAGCAAGAAAGAGAAAAAAATTGAATAGAATGATGAGAAAGAATAGTGTAGTAATGTTTTTATAGGAAAGTGCAGAAGAGCAAGAATGAGAAGAGTTGAAGGAGCTTGATGGCTTAGAAAGTTTGTGTAAGTTATGGTTAGAGCCGGCGCTATTTATAGATTCTAATTTGATAAAGGCACCCCCTAGTGCAATTGTAATTACTAATTGCATCATGAGGGTGCCTCTATGAAATATCAAGTTCTCGAAATATTTCATCAAATTAGGACGTCATCAACCAACAAGCCACGCGGTTTGAGTATTTTGTATAAACGCGGTTAGTGTGTGTAATTCCATGAATGAACAAAAAGGGACAACATCGTTATATGGGGATTAAAATTGATAGGGGAAACTTTTGACAAAATGGAATGGCGGGTTTTGTACTTTTGTTGCGGTCCTAAATCATTATAGGCATTAATTTCTTGTCTTAACTACTCTCTAGAGCAGAAAATAAAGGATACCTAATTGGTTTCTAAGATAAACAAAAGATGTCAACCCATTTCCCACGCCACGTCAACGTTTACAACAACAATCCACTCCCTCCCTAAATTGCCTTGGTTTCTCCTAATTAACAATAGAACAAGAAAATAATATTCAGGGAGATTTTAGAAATTTCCCTGCAAGAGCCTAGGCTTGGAAAGTTAAGGACCTGTTTGGTTACTTATGGGTTTGTATTCATTTTCAGTTTTCATTTTTTATGCTCATTTTCTCTTCTCAAATCCTATATTCATTTTTTTTGTTTCCAACTCATTTTCTGTTTGGCACCATTTTTGGACTAGTTTTTGTTTTTCTCAAATCCCTTTATTTTCTAACAAAACCATTTGTCATTGTCACCCGCTAGAAACCGTTGACACAACTTCAAAAATAAACCAAAACCAAAACCCACTAGAACCACCGTCACAATCCAATACCCAGCCTAGATCTCCACTTCGCAAGCCGTAATCCCACCGGAAAAAGCCAAACACAGCCCAGATCTCCACCAGAAAACCCATCAATACAAACAAATTTCATCAAATCTCAACACAAGAAGAAAAAGGAGAGAGAGAGTCAGCAAAACATAGCCCACAAACAAAGCCCCAAAAGCAAGCAGCAACCTCAGAAATAGGCCACTAGCAGTGACCATTGGCCATTAGCAGTGACCATCGGCCATGGGTCCGATCAGATTTTGCTCAAGAGAGAGAGAGACAGTGTGTGTGTTATATTGAGGAGACAAGTCACTGTTGGTGGGCCTCATAAAGTTGGTCTTTTTACGAAAATGTTATGTATCCATTTTCTTTTTTTTTTGGTAAACCATGCAAGTATTATACAACTAAGGCACCACAAGTCTATTACAAAAATTGCCAGCTTTATCACTAGCCAGGAGGTCTTCCACCACAGGCGGTGGATTATACAAAATAAGGTAGTCTGAATGCAAATCAGCCCCCATCCTAGCTAATTTATCAGCACACCTATTTGCCTCCCTAAAGACATGCGCCACAGTACAGTTAAGGAACGTCTTCATTAGGTTCCTACAATCGGATAATAAAGGTTCAAGACTAAGATTAACCACAAAAGTATTAGAAAGCAAATAAACAAGATATTCAGCATCCATATCCACAGAAATATTATCTAAACTAAGCTGTTTTGCCAAAAGAAGCCCATCTCTAAGCGCCCATAACTCAGCCAAAATACAAGACGTGTTCCCAAGTTTCCTTAAGCAACCTGCAATCCAGTCCCCATTTCTGTCTCTGATCACAGCTCCTCCACCTGCCTTCTTCGAGTTCCCTAACACCGACCCATCCGAGTTCAACTTCACCCACCCCTCATGGGGTTTAGTCCAGGACACCCGAGTCAACACTCTACTCGGTTTTATGTGGTTTTCAGGCACAATAGCAAAGAACTCAGCTCCTTTTTTAATGCAATGACCAGCTATCTTCACATCAAAGCTTCCATTACAAAAAATTACCTTATTTCGTTGGAGCCATATAAGCCAAAGAGCCTGAGGAAATAGCATTTTCCAAGGAATATGAGGCCAATCAAAAAACTGTACCGAGCAACAGTTGCTCTTCAACCATTCCGGTAAAGGGAGATCATAGAACTCTTGATTTGTACACTGAATGCCTAACTCAGTCCACACTCTTTTAGCCCAAGGACAGTCACGCAAAGCATGTATAATAGATTCATCAGAGATTCCACACACTTCACAAGTTAAACACAGGTTGAAACCCCTTGAACCAAGCACTACACGAGTAGGAATACTATTCCGAGAAACAAGCCACAAAAAGAATTTGATCCTTGGAGTAGTGTAAACATCCCAGACCCACCTACAAGAATGAGATGCAAGGTTCAAAGGATTTAAACCTTTAGCAAGGAGATAAGCCGACTTCAAGGAGAAAGAACCATCCTTGGAATATGCCCAAATAAGCCTATCCTTCAATTCAGGACACAAAGCTAACGGAATACCTTGAATGTCCTTCAAAATGGTTTCTGGAAAATTGAAGGATAGCTCATTGGGTTTAGATAAGAACATCTTGACTGACAAATTATTTTCCCCCTCAGCAAGGGGCCCCTCAATCTGCTTCCTTAAGGGACCTGAAGGGAGCCAAAAATCATCCCAAAAACCCACCTTTTCACCATTTGCAACTGCCCATTTCAAACCTTTATTAAAAATAATTCCTCCTTCTTTACAAGCAGCCCAGATTTTTGAAGCAGGGAGCTTTCTACCTCCTTCACTAAGTCTAATAGCAGTCAAATATTTACTTATTAGCATTTGCGCCCAAGGGTAGTTTTGGCTAGAAGCAATCCTCCAGCAAAGCTTTGCCAATAGAGCAGTATTTCGGGCTTTCATTTGGAAAATACCCAATCCCCCAAGATCTTGAGGCATCGTAACATGACTCCAACCAACCATATGCATCTTCCTCCTCTCAACCGTCGACCCCCATAAGAAGTCCCTAACAAGCTTATCAACTTCATCACAGATTCTAACAGGTATTCTATAGCATTGCATAGTATATTCTGGGATGGCAGCCACCGCTGCCTTAATAAGCACAATTCGGCCTGCAGGAGATAGACATTTGGTTATCCATCCTGCCAATTTCGCTTGAACTCTTTCCACCACAAATTGGAAGTCATTTCGGCGCCTCCCCTTATGCAAAATAGGGAATCCGAGATATTTACCAAGATTAGAAGTTTTATTAATCCCCAGCAACTGCACTAAATCATCCTTTGTTTCTTCAAGCAAATTAGGGGAGAAAAACACTTTGGACTTATCCTTACTAATCTTCTGCCCCGTGAGCTCACAAAATTCCTCCAACACCTCCACTATAGCCTCACAATTATCCCGATCAGCTTTGGCATAGAGAAGCAAATCATCAGCAAAAAAAGAATGAGAAAACCCGGGACCACCACGTGAAGCCTTCACTTTAATCCACTGACCCTCTTCACATTTCTTATTTATGAGTGAGCTTAAGAATTCCATACAAAGTATGAAGATATAGGGGGATAAAGGGTCGCCTTGTCTCAACCCCCTAGATGGTTTAAACGATTCAAGCTGGCTCCCATTAACCAACAAAGAGGCTGAAGTGGAGGAGATGCAACTCATAACCAGCTCAACCGTATCTTCATGGAACCCAAAGCTGAACAACATGCTTCTCACAAAGCTCCATTCCAATCTATCATATGCTTTCTCAAGATCTAACTTTATCACCATAAAACCCGTTTTCCCTCTCTTCTTTTCTAAAGTATACACAAGTTCTTGAGCCACAATGACGTTATCCGTACCTCTTCTGCCAGAAACAAAAGCCGTTTGCGTAGGAGAGACAAGGGTAGGCATTAGGTGTTTCATCCTTAGCACCAAAATCTTTGAAACAATCTTATAAATGGTATTACATAAACTAATGGGACGGAAATGATTGATTGTTTCAGGCCCTAACTGCTTCGGAATGAGAGCAATAATTGTTTTATTCAAATCGGGGGGTATACTTTTTAACCTGAAAATTTGCTTAACTTCATGCTTCACTGACTCTCCAACAACCATCCAGAATCTCTGAAAGAACCCCGCATGCAGCCCATCCGGGCCAGGAGCTTTAAAGGCTTTCATGGAATTTAACGCAAAAAGGATTTCAGCATCTGTAGGATTAATGGTAAGATTGGCTGCCTCAGAATCAGACAACCGATTACCCCAAACAAAAATATCACTGGGAGTTCTAGGGCTTGAAACCTGCTCAGAACTATACAACTTAGCAAAACCATCCAGGAAGATTTTCTTAACCCTATCCATATCCTCTTCCCATAAACCATCAGCATTTTGAATACGAACAATTCTATTCTGACTTCGACGGTTAAGAGTAGATATATGAAAAAAAGTGGTATTTCTTTCCCCTTGTGTCAGCCAATTCATCCTAGCTTTCATGCACCAAAGCTCTTCCTCTAATGCTAGAATTTTCTCAAGTTCCTCCGAAAGGAAATTATGAAGATGGATCAGTCTTTGAGAGGGATTTCTGGCTAAGGCTTTCTCTGCACCCAGCAATCTCGCAATAAGATTCTTCTTTTTCCAAAAAATGTTTCCAAATACATCTTTGTTCCAAACCTTTGCTTTATTAGTAAATTCAATAATGGCATTACACACACAATGATGGTTACCTTCCCACGCCTCCCTAACAACACTCGGAAATTCTTCATGGCTAAGCCAAATGGGTTGAAATCGGAAAGGTTTGACTCCATTACTGACATGGGGAGAATCTAGAGAAAGAAGCAGTGGACAATGGTCAGAATTAATTCGAGCTAAGTGTTTCACCGATGCTTCAGAAAACGCTGCCTTCCAACCCGAATTGGCCCACACTCGGTCCAATCTTTGCTGAATTAAATCACCAATATCTCTCTTATTAGTCCAGGTATATATAGTTCCAGAAAATCCCAGATCAATAAGGTTGCAATAATCCATACACCCCGTATACTCCATAACCCTTCTTCTACAAATACCATTACCCCCATACTTCTCTTCTTCACACGTAACATCATTAAAATCTCCCATCACAGCCCAAGGGAGATTATGTCTAACAGATAACATTTTTAAATTTTCCCACAGCAAGCATCTTTCTCTAAAACGAGGACTACCATAAATAGCACTTAAAAGCCAAGGTTGAGAATGAGGACTAACCTGAACTATCGCATGAATTTCTTCCTCCATAGCTGAAAGCACATCCATGGAAACAACATCAGAGTTCCAAAGTAGCCAGATGCCCCCTGCATGCCCAATAGTCTCTGTGGAGTAAGCCCCATCAAACGGCAACCTCCTTATGATATCATCAGCTCTACTACCATCAATCCTAGTTTCTGTGATCACAAAAATTGCAGGCTTATGCCATTCCACCAAATCCATAACAGTCTTCTTGAATGTGGGCTTCATTGCCCCACGGCAATTCCATATTAAGATACTCATAATCGGATTGGGGGCACAGCTAGCCTCAAACCATACCGGGGATGGATCCTCCCCTGTCTCCCTCAAAGTCCATGCTTGTCTCAGTGCCATCTTTTCCATGATGAGTCCCGGAAATAGATTTATTGCGTGTTTTAGGATCCCAAGCAGAGATTGATTGCTGAGAATGTTCAGTGTGCATGCTATCATAGGCATTGAAAACTGCAGAAGTTTCACAAGAAATAGGTTGCCCATGACCACCATCTCCACCGGTCTCTCTTGAAGGATTTTCCTTTGGCAAATCTCTGGCTCCAGATGAATCTTCTCCAAAGCACTCATTGATTCTTCGCAAAGGTGCTTCCAAAAGGGACTCCCTTGTTGCGCCGAAACCATGTTGGTTAGAGGAGGAAACGTTGGTCTGTCCATGAGAAAATGCCAATACGGGTTTGGAGTTTTCAGCCAAGCCACGTCCTCCATGGGTAGATAACCCAGTCGGGCACTCACCTCTGTCAGGGGGAAGATGTTCTTCCAAGCTACTAGAGCCTCCTCTTCGTACCAGCCCATTATGTCCGTTGGATCCCTCTGTATCCCTTCTATAGTTTTGTCTCCAATTGGTATCACCTTGCCCTTCAGAAAAATTGCCCATCTCTCTGTTATTGTGTTCATTCTCCTGAGCTTTTGCCTCAAAAATAAACCCACCAAGGCAACTAACAGTATTATCCTTAACTAAAGGGCTTTCCGTGTTAGCCTTAACAGGCCACTTTCTACTCTCCCAACCCATAGTATGGTTTTTACCATGGTTAGTAGAAGTCTTCCTAGAGTTATGTTTATGGGCCCCACAAAAATCAGTATCCACCTCACTCCTATGGTTCCGTGTGTGCTTATGGTTCGGCTGGGACAAGACATGCCCACTATTTTCACTAGCAGCCTCACCCCTTTGGTTACTAGAATTCTTTTGGTTCGGTTTGGCTAACTCTAGATCAACAATCTTTTTCACAACCGTCTCTTTCTCCGCTGCTTTTCTCTTCACGTCTCTTCTGTGATCAGACTTTGAGTCTCGAGGTGGGTAACGTGCATCAGACCTGTCATACCCATCACCCTTAAACCCCGCTCCTCCACTGCCATAGCCAAAGCGTGCGTTCCAACCTCTCCCAGTTGGTCTTGTCTTCCGCTTCACTACCATCCAATCTCCATACACCTCTTCCTTTTCAGCCTTACCAACCTCTTGCCCTGGTTCAGTCGTACAAGCTTCCTTGGGTTTAGAGTTGGCATCAGTATCATTCTCTCCTTCCTTATTTACCATCGGTTCAGGTCCCCTGACTACGGTTGGACAGCTTTCTTTCCTATGACCAATGCACCCACACGCAAAGCACAGCATTTGAATACCTTCATATTGCACCAATTGCACCATCTTTCCAATCTTTATAGAATTAATCAGTGGTTTATCAATGTTAATCTGGACACAAATTCTTGCAAAACGACCTCTAGCCCCATGGAACGTATGAGAATCAATACGAAGTACAGGACCAATTGTACTCCCCACGTTCTTAAGCATGATGGGATCATAGTACTCAATAGGAAGCTCAGGCAGCCTAATCCACACTGCAATAGACGAGCATGTTGCCTTAGACGCTTTGAACTCGGGTTCCCACTGCCTAATGGCCAAGAATTGTTGACCAACAAACCACGGACCTTTCTTAAGAACCTCATCCAAGTCAGTTTGCATCTCAAACTTGATCAGAAAAAAATCATGACCCATATCCACACAATCCATTCTACCAGACGGATTCCACATATTTCTAAGCTTAGAAGACATATATATGAAGCCCACACTCTTACCAAAAGCTTTGACAATAATAGACTGGCTCCACGGTGCTCTAATTCGCGCTTTCTCTTCACTAGAAACTTTAAGTTCAGCCATACCTTCACAGAGATCATCATCATCCACATCCGCTTCATCTTCCTCATCCATGAAAGTAGAGAATCCAAAGGCTTGTTCATAAGCCCCCGGGATGGAACCCACCAACTTATCCTTATAACTATTCGCACTATATCTATCAAATCTATCCTCACGAAGTCTCTCAGTGTTTGCCTCATTCGCTGGGTGAATTTCTTTGAACTTCTTAGTACTCCTTTCAAGTGTGTCTTCCTCCTCAGAGCTTCTCTCTCTCTCCATGTGAGTGTGAGTATGTGGGCTTCACACCCACAGGCTTGTGAGAGAAGCGCACCAGATTCTATATCTATTACTCATTTATGTATCCATTTTCACTAAAAATAAAAATGCTCAAAAGTTGTTTTCATTTTCTGTATTCAAACTCAATTTTTTTGGATACTGAAAACGAAAATTGAGTACAAATTTGCAAACCAAACCAAATTTTTTTGTGGTAGATCCCACAAAAAACTAAAAAATGAATATAGAAAACACAACTTTTTTGTTTAAACCAAACAAGCCCTAAAGTCCCGTCACAGGCAAGTTGGCTGACCCTTGTGAAATCTCTTCTTGCAGCAATCCCCTCATACATGGATTGACATTTTTACTTTCCAAATCAGTAATAAGCTCCAAAATTTATTACTCTAGGAATTTCACTTCCAGAAAAACAGCAAATTCAAATTCCTATAGCCCAACGTCCTAGGCAAATATATGCAAACCAAAAGATTGTGGTGGTTTTGGAATTAGGAAAATGGAGGATACAAACATGGAACTTTTGGTTAAGTTGGGCTGGTCCAAAGCCTCAAATCAAGACAAAGTTTACGTCAATATTCTTATAGCAAAATACTTGTAAGGAAAAAACTTTCCAAAGTTCATTGCTTTGGAAAGGTATCTAGAAAACTAAACCACTAGTGAAGAAATATGCTTACTATCAAGTTCTTTAAGTTTCTGATACCAACATTAGGGAGGATACTTGAAATCCGCCTACCTCTGGGATCAAACAAACAAGTTCAAAAACCCTAGTCCTTTATTTTAACAAGAACGGAAAAACTTATAGAAAATCAAAATACATGTGAGACTCAAACTCTTGTTTTGGAAAATTACATGGGATGTTCTCCCCAGCAAAGTAGCGTTGAATAGGAGATGGTCCAAAATGGACCTAAACTGTTTTCTTTGCAATCAACCCTCAAAATCTTAGAGCACCTTCTTATCCATTGCCCCTTCAAAATCACCATTCACCACCTGGTCTCTCACAGTTTGGAACATCAATGGGTCCTTTTTACCAAGTGATCTTATGAAATGCATTATTTTCCCCTCAAAGTCTGAAGGTCCCAAAGGAAGAATGCAATAAGTTTACCTTGTTTACTACTATACTCTTTGATAATATGTGGAGGATTCAAAACCAAACTACTTTTGTATGTCACATCCTTGTACCAAAGAAGGCTACGGAAAAAATAAACAAAGCCTATTTTGATCACATTGTTGCATTGTCTGCTTTAAAGTCTCCCGTGGCTACCAAATGGCTTCCTCCTCCTCCAAACTGGGTAAAGATAAACTTTGATGTAGCAATACCTCACTCTTCCACAATTGTTGTTGTCTATAGAAATGAAGTTAGAGAGGATCATTTTGGTCGTTCCTCTCTACTACCCCCCTCTAAGTGTGCGTTTGGGTGGAGATTAAAAATTAAAATTATTTCACTATTCAACTTATTTTTGTTACTATTCATGGGCCCTTACTGCACTTTTTGACACTATTCATAGGTCTCTCTGTACTATTTCAACTAACTTTTACATTTATCTACAGCACTTTCAGCAATAATTTTTCAGTTTCAGCAAAATAAACGATATCCAAACACACCCTATACAATGTGAATTTTAGGCAACTATCTTAACCTTGAAGCTTGCAATTCATCACAAGCTTTGCTTTGTAGTGTTTGAAGGTGATTCTAAAAGTATGATTAAGGCCTTACAGCTTTGCCCCTTTCCTCCAAATTTGTTGTCTCCCTTCCTTCATATTATTAAGTTGTCTTTGAGTTTCCTTATTTGCTGGGACTTTATTTTTGTAAACATAAACATTAAATTTCTAGCACACAATTTGGCTCAATGAGTTGTTCATTGTATTTGGGATAGAGCTTTAACCATCTCTTTTCTTTATGCCTGGGTTTCTTTCTCATAAGAAAGAGATGAGTCTGAGCCCTCTCTCTCTTTCTTGTTAACATATGGGAAATGCTAACAGATACCCTTAGGGTAATAGTTAATAATTTATTTAAAGAAAGTTTTAGTAGGAAAATAAAAAAAAACAATTAATATTTTGACAACTTTTTCTATTTCCTATAAAAGTGGTATCAAAATTTTCCTAGAATGAATTATTAACCATTACCTTAAGGACACCCGTTAGCATGACCCTTAACATATTATTCTTATATTTAACAAAAAGTTATTCCAAACTATTGGGATTTGGCACATTATTGACCATGCATGGGAGATGTTGCCTTGCCAATGTGTTGGGTATAGAATAACAAAATCAAAGGTGGAGTGATGCACAAGCGAGCAAAGATAACCCTAATTTGAACCCAACTAGGATGTCTATAAGATAGTTTGTTTCCAAAGGCTAAGATATATTCCAAAATACAAGGGTAGAAAGCTTGGTTGCTTTCTCCGATGATTGATTAACTCTTTTATGCAGTTTTTGTTATTGTTAGGGTCTTTGTTGTGCGTGGCCACCTATTAGCCATTAGAGGGTTGGTCTTGCTATACCTGGATTTGTTTTTGGGAGTCTAACTCAAAATTCAACATTGGTTCAAAGAATACCGATGCTATTGGGGCACTTCTTTAGTCTACAAGAGAAACAAAACCCAAAATCTGATAAGCGAAACACATGTGATAAATGAACTTTGATTTGTGTTCAACAGTAAGACAAATATCAAGTTAACGTAAGTCCAACAATGAGAAGAGAAAAAAAAAGGGCATTCAATAGGATGAGACAAATTATTCAAATTATTATACTTCCAACGATAAGATGAAACCCAATAATGTCTCAAGTGATAAGTTAGAATTTGGATGACATAAAGAGGTAGACTTCAAATGTTTTGAAGAGAGAGGATGTGTCCACCTGTGCACAACAATGAGTTGTTCAAATTACCTTATCGTCCATTTGGGTTGAGGGGGAGGGAGGGGGAGTAGAGTAAAATTAGCCTATTTTCAGCCAACTCTACTCTACTTTCCTCTACTCTCCCTCCTTCTCCCCTCAATTTAAACATGCCCTTATTAACCATCTTAAAGGGGAATGAGTCTCCTCAATGATAAGTATTTCCCTCCTTTGAGAATGATATTTAATGAGGTATGGAAGAATATTTTCATAGGACAAAATTTAGCTACAAAATTGGTCGTAGTCTTAAGCTACAAAATTAGTTGTAGCCTTAAACTATAAATTTACTTAATATCTTTTTATTAGAGGTAAATTTTGACAAACCCACCATTGGATTACATATTCTTCTTATATCTTGCATGCTTGCAAAATTTCTAAAAAATTAAAAATCAACAGCTATATCATCAATAAATTGTTTAAATTGCAAATTTTTATAGTTTAAAATTATGTATAAAATATAAACTTATAGATCATAGAGTAAATAATATCCGATTGACACAAAATTTGACATGTGTATTAAGAACGTAAAAAACATGCAATTCAACAGTTATATTTTCAAAATATGCAGTTACATTTATTTAATTTGTTGAGTAAGATTGTAGTTTTAAGCTATAACCAATTTTGTAGCTAAACTTGGTCAATTTTCTTATGTAATTGAGTTTGGATGGTAATAATGATAGTAATAGCGAGGAATGAATTTCTTAGTGAGAAGAATAAGGTCCTTCTATATCTTGTTATTATATGTGAATTTTGAAAACCTAACCGTTGGATTATTACATATTCTTAATGTTCTTAACATATACGTCAAATTTCATTCAAATCGGATGTTATTTATTATTTTATCAATAAACTTATTTTTTATGCATAATTTTAGATTACAAAAACTTAAAATTTAAACATTAGATTGATGATATAGATATTGATCTTTGCAGTAACTTTGAAAATATATATTGTTTTGGTCTAAAAAAGGCAAGGAAGAAAGATTTAAGTCACTCGATCATCTTTGCTAAAAGATATAGACTGTCCTGATTGTTAGAGCTAGTTTTTACAGTTTAGTCTTGCATAATGCTAAATGTTTGATTTTACAAGAGAGAGATGGCGGTCAGTTTGCTTAAAACCATTTTATTTTCTATTAATTACAAGCATGAAGTAATTATATACTCTTCATAGTTTATTTACATATTATGAAACATAAATTGGGCATTTGGGCAATTGTTTATTGACAAATTCAATACCAAATGTTTATTGACAAATTCAATACGGATGCTTTAATCTTTGTCATTTTATTTATTCAGTCCCCGTATATAATTTTGTGGCCAAAACTAAAAGCTAAATATGAGCAACCTAGTGCAAAAACACCACCTGCATGTGTTTTGATTTGAGTTCATACTACACATTCGCAGCAACTTCGATCCAATTAAGTCAACCAAATGAAATGCCGGTCTCAAAGGGATAGTGGGTCGGATATACAGACGCTACCGCCTACTTGCTACTTGCTACTTGCAACATATATTATTTTATTTTTTTGATGAACGTAACATATATTATTTTATTTGATAAAGGGGCACTCCCTTTGTCATACCGCAAAGCGACATTCCTTAGTACCAATCAACCTTTTTTTTTTTTTTTTTTTTTTTTTTTTTTGAGAATCTAGTACCAATCAACCTATTTGTCCATGAATAACGTTATTAAATTAATGCATGGTGTGACACATAAGTAACCCAAAAACAAAAACAAAAACAAAAAAAAACAAAAAGTAACAGTTTTTATTTCCTATTTTTAAAAATTTGTCACACTGCAAAGCGACATTCCTTAGTACCAATCAACCTATTTGTCCTTGAATAACATTATTAAATTAATGCATGGTGTGACACATAGGTAACCCAAAAAAAAAAAAAAACTTAGATTATGTTTGGTAATAGTTTTTATTTTCTATTTTCAAAATTTTGTTTTTGGGATTATAAAGAAAAAAAAAATTCTTGTATTTTTGAAATAAAAAACATGTTTAGTTAGTTGAAATTAAAAAAAAAAGTTTTTTGAAAAAAAAAAAAGAAAATACTAAAATAATTTGCTACTAGGATTTGAACTCTAATGCTAACTCATTAAATGATATTAATTCATTAAATTAAATACATGTTTTCATTGACTTTTAAAAACTAGAAACTGAAAACAATATTTTGTATGTTTTCAGTTTCCTTCACAAATTGAGTTTTGAGAATAGTTTTTATTTTCTATTAATTTTAAATTGCCAAACAAATTTTTTAATCTCAAAAATAAAAAATTATTTTTAAAAACTGAAAATAAGGAAAAAAAATCATTTACCAAATATGCCCTTAATTTTCCAATTGGTATCACATCTATCAAAACAAGAGAGTACTAATTACGTTCTTAATTTCTGATTTGACCGTTGTCTCACATGTATAACATAAAACCTTAATTAATGTTAACTTGAGAGGTTTAGGACCAAAGTGGCATAAATGTGCATACATGAGTTTGAACCTTGATTACGTATTGCATGACATTGCCGTCTAGCAAATATAGTTTTTTTTTTTTTTTTTTTTAATAATACTGTTTTGTAAAATATTTGACAAAATAGTATCGTTCCAAATAGTTTCTAAAGCCCTATAATATTCATAAGATCTTGCAAGAATAATTTGGTCTTTTGTGTTCAAAACACTGCAAGGATCATTGTTTTATTAATGCCTGAATATGATTGGTTGATCCATGATCGTATCATAGGCATGCATGCTTAGGATAATCAAAGATTAAATTTAGTTGGTCAACAAAAAGAATAGTTAAGTTTCAATTGAAAGATAAAATCATATTGGTTGACTGGTTGTTTAAATATAGTAAACACACAAGCACTTTGATAGGCCAAAAATAGATTGACTCCTATGGCAAATTAATTGATTAATTACCCAAGTTAATTAATTAAGTCAATTTAACATGCAATAGTGTGGTAGCACAAACAAATCACCAACTAAGATAAATGCAGCGGAAAATAAGTTTGACACAAGTTGTTTACGAATGGGAAAAACCGCCAAAGCAATTGGACTTATATTGTAGCAGCAATCTCTCCGTTCAATGCACAAATCCTACTACGTGACTAACCAATGATACATGGAACCCAGTACATGACTAACACGCCAACTTGAGAAGGATTGTTGGCTGCAAACTTCTTTAGTTCATCAACAATGAAGATCAGGAAGCTCCTTGGTCACAAAACCCTTGATGTAAAGACGCAGTAGCTTTTACAGAGAATATGATGAATTAGGGCAATTTTTGTCTCCGGTCACACAATGCATGTAACTACAATTGCAACCACCTTGTGATGGCCCTTAAAATAACCCTTATATATGTCTAGGGTTATGAGAAAATAAACCCTACACAAATACTCAAGAATATGCGTGTAATTAGATCTGGAATTTTTGATTTCGTAATTCTCGACAGATACAGCTTGTGTCGAGCTTTTGTCGAGCTTTAGCAATAATTCTCGATAGAAAGGATTTTGTTAAGACTTCTATCAAGTTTTAATGAGCAACACATTCTTCACTTATTTCTGAGTCAAATTTGCATGGCTTTAATACTAAACATGAACACATGTTTTTTGAAGTACTAAACCCATCCTAGATCTACCCAATTACAAGTAAAGTGCGTTTTGTCAAATGATTAGCCAATAACATAAATATGTCTCTAACAATCTTCCCCTTTGGCAACCCGTGACAAAACCACAACAAACAAATGAATCATGAGAGAAGTCTTAAATCATTAAACTCATAACTGCTTGTTGACTTACAAAATAAATCTAACTCTAACATAAACTCTTGAAAAACTTTGCAAAAAGAGAGTTCTTGGCATAGTAGACTTTCACAACCTGTCTTTCTGAAACACTTAAACAAAACTCATCAAGGCATCATGTGTGAAACAAAAATAAAGATTGTATACATAAAGAAATTTGTGTATAAAGAGAGAAAATAAACAACACATGGAGAGATAGGTGAAGAAAAACATACATCATAATATATATGAAAAGATAAGTACAATGTATGTCAATAAATGGTCATAAGACCAGTGTACAAGATGTAAAAGAAAGAAAAGAAAATTACATAAGAACCTCACTACATCCCTCAAAAAGTATAGACACTCCCCCTAACAAAAATATCCTATATCCTATGCTAACTCTCCCCCTAACTACAAGACTACTCTCATCCAAAACTACTCCTCATTTTTGTCACGAATGACAAAGGGCAAGTCACCAAGAGGTCGTCATCTCATCATCACTGGAAGAGCTAGCATCCTCATCCTCATCATCACCATCATCACCATCCTCATCTGTCGAAGACTCTAGAGAAGGAAATGGAGAGGGAGCAAAACCACCAAGGCGAGCCTGTCGTCGTGCTATACGACCGACACGGGTGTTCACTTGACACATCTCATCGGTGAGAGAGTCAAGGCAAGCATCGATGCACTGAACCTACACCATGATGGCCTCCAAGATCACACCAGTTGCCGAAGAAGAAGGAGCAGAGGTGGAAGGAGCCGAAGACGAAGAAGCTGTAGGATCTGCATGATCAGTCGTCTCCGTCTGTGGCCACTTCGGTCGAAGCTGGGCCTCGTTCCGCCGAACAAAACCGACGCTGATGACACCCATGGTGGTGAAATAAAGAGAATCAGGAATGGGGATAGAGAAGTGGCGAAGGATCTGCATGATAACTGAAGGAAAGATGAGTTTATCACGGGTCGTCGTATCCTAATAGACATCGAGGATAGAAGTGATGAAGTGAGAGGGGAAGTTAATAGAGAGGTCCTCAAGAAGAGATAAAAGAAAATGAGCACGAGGCTTAGTGATAGAGTTATAGTGAGACAATGGAGTAAGAGTAAATGTTATCACCGTGTTAAGGAACCTCAGACCTATTGCAAAGCTCGAGTATGGGGTGTATTGCTTCCCACCCCATACGGAAGGTGTCTCACAAAAGTGAGACAGAAGCTCATCTCTGGACACAATCCTAAGATGCTCATAGCCGGGGTAATTAGAATGCGCTACCCTCGTAACATGTAGTACCTCGGATATAAGATCCGAGGTAACTATGATACGTGTACCTCGAAATGTTGTGGCAAACCAAGGTACAGAGGTATCAATACCATGTATATTGGAGTAAAAATTCTATATAAACATGATGGGACACCTCAAGGGTTTCTCACATAGTGATTCCCAGCCTCGAGTTCAAATGACAACGGGGAGAGGAATGTCGGCAAAATCCGACTAGATAACAATGCACTCGAGATTAACGCCATGTTTCTGAAAGTTCTCCAAGAAGTCCTTTTGGGCCTTCCCATCACGAAACCAAACGTGAAGAGGGGGGATAGGATCAGAAGAACAAGACTCAGAACCAAGAGGATTCTGAGCCGGAGTGGACTTACACGCTTTGGGTTCCATAACGCAGTCTATCCGAGAGAAAGAGAGAGAGAGAGAGAGAGAGAGAGAGAGAGAGAGAACACAATCACAACCAAAAACAAAGAGATAGAAAAGAAAGGAAAGATGTATGCATGAAAAATACATGAACATGTGACGTGCAAAATTTAAATTGCATCATAGGTAAAAACCCAATCTAAACCTACCAACACACATTCAACAATAATCAAACACACATCTAAATGCATGAAACATTGTTAAAATACAATGAGAATGCAATGCATGAGCATATAACATCAAATCAAAAACACCTAACCCAAAAATTTCACAAAAATCTCAAAAACCCCAAAAAAAAAATTCAAAAACCCTAAAACCTAGGTAAAAAAATGCATGAATGCATGAAAATGAAGGGATTAAGTAAGCTTACCAAGTGATCTAAACTTGATAAAGGCTGAAAATGTAGTGGGTAGTGAGATTTGAGTAAGGGAGAGAGATATGGGGCGAGTGAAAAGAAAATCTATTGAGAGAGAGAAGAGAAAAAATAAGAACAGATTCGCGTTCAGACTATATAAGGAAATCGCAGCTCGATGGGTCAAAGTATCTGTCGAGGATTTGTTGAGCACTAAATCTCGACAAAAATGAATCTGTTGAGGTGCTATTGATTATCTGTCGACTGCAAAAGCACCTCAATGGATTGAGAATCTATCGAGAATCTATCAGCCATACAAAGAACTTAGAAATTTTGCTAGATGGATCGAAGAAGCTGTCCAGATTCTATCGAGAAGAAACCCAGAAAGCTCGATGGATCGAGATTTCGCTAAGATCTGTCGAGAAAAGAAGAAAGAAGTGCTCAATAGAAAGGAATCTGTTGAGGATCTTTCAAGAAGTTATCGAGCTTGAAGAAAAAGAGTTTTTCAAAGAAGGGAAAAACACATAGAGATAAATGCAACAAGCAAGCTACTCAACCATAGATCCAATCAACATATTAAGCTCTCAAAATATCTCTCCACATATATGCAAAGCATTCATATATCCAAAACACACACACACACTAAACAAGTCTAACTAATTTTATATTTCAAAAACAAGTTAAGACAGTTTAGTGAGCATATATTAACACATATTCCTTGTGATGGCCAAATCATATTGTACTTGCACATGTATCAAAAGTAGTAAAGAATTTGCGTGTTGTGTGTGAAAACATAGCAAGAGTGCATAAGTGTCTCATATTATGACGTTTGGAGATATGAGAAAATCAAATACACTCACACACAATCATAACTACTTGATGGAGACTATCACCTTCGAGATACATTCTATAACTCCCACATCTCCTAGAAACATGCTTGCAACCATATTTCAAAACATTTTAATTCTTTTTGCTTTTGTATTCTTTGTATATTTTTCTTTTTGAGCATAGCATGCATGGGCATATAAGAGAGAGAAAAGAAATACCCAATTATGTAAGCTTAGACATCACAATTTTGATATGTCGAAGCACACAGATGTTATTCATGATTGGCGGGCTTTAGTGATGAGATGGTTATTTATGCGTTTCTCTTAGGATTTTTTAGTCCTTCCCGTAAAAAAGAATGATATGAGTATTAAGTATAAGAGATTACTTAATCGTACTCATCACAAACACGAGCCACAAAGCTCACTTGCTTAGTTGTGCATTGAGATGCTCATCTAAGTTACAAGAGATACAAAGTTTAGAAAATTTTGTTTCAATGGCCATCTAAGGTACACAAGTACCAATATACACAAACACATACTTTTTTTGTATTTTTCTGATTTTTCATTTTTTTTTTAAATTTTTATGAAAAACAAAATAAACAAAAACTGAAAAACAACCAAACAAAAACATAAAAGAAAACACACAAAGTATAAAACTAGACTGACTCAAAACAAGAAAGCAAAACAAACAAGTAATGCATAACCAAAAGGGGAGAGAGAGAGAGAGAGAGAAAGTGACTGAATCAATTTAAGCATTTTTCCTTCCACACCTTGGAAGAACCTTTCCTTTCCGCGAACCTTTGATCCGGAGGTGAGGGGAAAGAATTGAACCATTCAAGTTTGAAAGGAACATGAGGGCCTTGAGTAGATCTCCAAGAGGAGCAAAAGAGGATGGAAACTGATTCTGGTTTCCGGACGAGAGCATACTATTGCTTCACTAGCTATTTTAGTTTTAGCTTCATCATTTTTAGAGTTAACATTATCAGCAAGGGAGACAAAAACAGTTGTACTAGATGAGGCAATATTAGGAGAAGAGAAATCATACCCCAAATTGGTTTTATCATAACCAATTTTTTGAAAACTTAGCATCTCATCGAGTTTTGCACTAGAAGTCCTCTCCAATTGAGCTCAAACCTGGAACAGTTCTGCTTCAAGCTTTTTTGTCCATTCAGCAAGGAAGTTGTTCTCGAACCGCAAAACTCCAATGGTTTGATTTGCTTCATCAACTTTTGTAGAGAGCTCCTCTCGATCTAACTCCACATCACTCAGCTTCTTGGTGGTTAGCCTATAGAGTTTCTTATGCTGCTGGAAGACTTTGTACAACTTTGCATAGGCTATACGGATGTCATCCTACTCATCCATCTTTTCAAATTTTAACTCCACCAAGTCTTTTTCTTCATCTACTGCTTCTACAATCCCCTCAATAAGATCCACTGTGGCAGTGAAAACATTCAAGATTCCCTCATCATCACTGTCATTTGATACAATCTCATGTTTGGTGTCACTCAAGGTAGCAGCAAGAGCCTTACTTTTCCCAATTTACCTGAGATAAGTTGGACATTCTTGTTTCATGTGTTCAAAACCTTGACATCTGAAGCACTTTGGTCCGGAGGGAATAGTATACTGACCGACATCCTTAACATCCTTCTTCCCTTTGTCTTAACATTTGAATTGTGAAGAACTGGATTGTTTGCAGTCCTTATCAAAGCCTTTCACATTAGAATTCTTCATAAACTTCTTGAACTGCCTAGTGATGTAGGACTTCACATTGGAATCTTCATCATCAGAAGACTTATTAGTCCCATTACTTTTGGCGTTCAATGCCATGCTCTTACTTTTAGTTCCTTTCCCAATTCTAGTCAAACCCAATTCATAGGTTTGCAAGTTGCCAACCTGCTCTGTCAAAGGAATTTTGTCAATGTCCTTTGATTCTTCAATGGCAGCGATCTTGGCATGGAATCTCTCAGGCAGAGATCTGAGCACCTTTCTCACAATTTTGGGTTCGGGAATCTGTTCTCCAAGATTGAAGGCTGAGTTAACTATGTCCTTCAGCTTAGCATAGAACTCATTACACGTCTCATCCTCCTCCATCTTTATCTCCTTAAAGCTAGTAATAAGCCTTTGGAGTTTTGAATCCTTGACAGCCTTAGTCCCTTCATAGGTTGTCCGGAAAATGGTCCATACTTCTTTGGCAGTTTCAGTTGAGGATATCTTCTTGAACTCCTCATTGGTCATCGCACTAAACAGGGCATTTAATGCTCTGCTGTTAAAGTTTGCTGCTTTGATCTTGGCCTCATCCCAATCAGCTGGCGCTTCCTATGGCTTAGTCCAGCCAATCTCCACAGCTAGCCACACCTTCTCATCTAAAGACTGTAAGAAAGCTCTCATGCGTACTTTCCAGTATGCATAGTTAGTGCCATCAAATAAATGAGGTATAATAAGAGATTGTCCTCTATCCATGACAAATAGGGTCAATGGATCACACAGCAAAGATTAAACCTAATCAGAGTATGCCCGCTCTGATACCACTTGATAGGCCAAAAATGGATTGACCCTTATGGCAAATTAATTAATTAATTATCCAAGTTAATTAATTAAGTCAATTTAATATGCAATAGCGTGGTAGCACAAACAAATCACCAACTAAGATAAATGCAGCAAAAAATAAGTTTGACATGGGTGATTTGTTTACGAATGGGGAAAACCACCGAAGTAAAACCTCTCCGGGTGAATTTAAGGTCACCACTCTCGAGAATCTACTATTATCAATAACAAGCGGTTACAAGTAAAATGAATCCCAGTACCTAATAACCTACATTAAACCTTTACCCCAATACCTAATTGGACTTGTATTGTAGCGGAAATCTCTCGGTTCAATGTACGAATCTCAGTATATGACTAACCAATGATGCACGGATCCCAATACATGACTAACACACCAACTTGAAAAAGATTGTTAGCTACAAAATTCTTCAGTTCATCAACAATGAAGATTAGGAAGCTCCTTGGTCGCAAAACCCTTGGCGTAAAGACACAATAGCTTCTACAGAGAATATGATGAACTAGGGAAATTTTTATCCTTGGTCATACTATGCATGTAACAACAATTGCAACCACCTTGTGACGGCCCTTAAAATAATCCTTATATATGTCTAGAGTTGTCAGAAAATAAACCCTACACAAATGCTCAAGGATATACGTGTAATCAGATCTAGAATTTTTGATTTCGTAATTCTCGACAAATACAGCTTGTGTCGAGGTTTAGCAATAATTCTCAATAGAATTAGAAAGGATTCTGTCGAGACTTTTGCCGAATTTTAATAAGCAGCACATTCTTCACTTGTTTCTTGGTCAGATTTGCATGGCTTCAATACTAAATATGAACACTTGTTTCTTAAAGTACTAAACACATCCTAAATCTACCCAATTACAAGTAAAGTACGTTTTGTCAAAAAATTAGCTAATTACATAAATATGTCCTTAACACACTTGATAATTCCATGTTGATAATGTTGTCTTTTTAATTAAAATTCTAAATAATTGTATTTATCTAGTTGAATAATACATTAATATTTTGTTTGATTAATTATATTGACAACCTCCTCCCCATTAATGTTTCAAAGCCAACTTTGATTTTGCAATTTTCAAAAAATCTAAAGTGTGCCGGTATTGGGGTGGTTATACGCCAACTCTTGTGGGGACGTTATGGCTGCATTAAGTCGAAGGATCACTTTCCACCATAATGTCGAAACAATCAAGGCGCTAGTGCTTAGGAGAGCAGTGTCCTTTGCACAGCAGATTGGGTTCAACTCGCTTGAGTTTGAAGGTGATTTCGAATTGGTGGTGAAATCTCTTCTTTGAATCTACTCCTAACTTGTCCAAGTACAAAAGATTATGCTCATACATTTTACTTACTTTAAAAGAGAGAGAACTTACTTTAAAAGAGAGAGAACTATACTTATTAAATGGAGAAAATGGGCTTTTGCCCTTTTTTTTAAAAAAAAAAAATCCAGCATTTTGCCCCCTTTCAGAAACTAATTAGGAAAATGCCCCTATTTTGAAACTCTATTTTCTAAAAATGGAGTTTCAATTTAAAACTCGATTTTTGGACAATCGAGTTATAACAAACTGAAAATTAAAAAAAAAAAAAAAAAATTTCTAGAGCCCTATAATGGCGTTTCGGAACTCGAGCTCCATGAACTCGAGTTCTATGCAAGTTTTTTTTTTTTTTTTTTTTTTTATAAGTTTGATCGCCCCATACCTATAGTGGCGTTTTAAGGAGCCTATAGTGACGTTGAAACTCTATTTTGAGAAAATCGAGTTTCAAAACAGGGGCATTTCCCTAATTAGTTTGAGAAATGGGGCAAAATGCTAAATTTTTTGCGCGAAATGGGCAAAGGCCAATTTTCTCCCTTATTAAATAGTAGTGTTAGATGTTGTATATGACTAAATTGGCTTTCTAAATTCATGCCAGTGACCAAAACTTAAATGGAAGATATAGTGGGATACTAGTGTCAGATAGTTTCTATTGAAGTGATGATGTTTTGGGGTTGAATTTTCTTAGCCCAGTTTCTCTTTTACACAAACAAGTTTAAAGCAAAATAAAATAGGATTTATACTAATCAATGTCAACATTTGTAGTGGCAATAAACATATCTGCAATTTTTGTTGAGCACTGGATGGATTGGAGTCTAGTTTATTAGGTCCGGTTAATGTGTGTCCTTAGGGCACACATTAATCAGTTATTTTGAAAAAAAATTTATGGGGAATTGAAAAAGCTATCAAAATAGTTAATTATTTTTTTGTTTTTCTATAAAAAATTTTCTAAAATGATTTATTAATGTATGTCTTAAAGGCACACGTTAGTAAATCTCTTATTATATTGCTAACATTGAACAAGGGAAATCAATCACATCAATTTATAATATATAACTTGCTTTTTCAGTAATAAATTGGCAGTAATATAACATTTCCCCACAGAAAAGTCTGGTATTGAAATACATATTGACAAACACTAGGTTCTGAATCTAAAAACAACATAATTTCATCATAGTAGCAGTGGCGTTGAAGAGGCAGAGTTTTCTTCCACTTTAACTTCCACCTGTGAATTTATGATGCTTTTCACAGCTTCTGCTATCCTTAAGGCCACAAAGACAACAGTGTTAATGAAGATCCTAAAAATCTGAGCTTTGATCTGACCTCTCTTGGGGGGGAGGCTTGTGGTTTTGGAACAAGCAGAAGCCATAGAAGTGAAAGAACAGGAAGAGGAGCAAGGATGAGAGAGTTGAAGGAGCTTGATGTGAAGATCTAGCTTACATGAAAGTTTAAGTAGTGCGTAGTGGAGGATTTTGGGGGCTATTTATAGGCACCCCACCAAGTGCAATTGTAATTACTAACTTGTGTCATGTGGCAGTGGGTTGCGTCTTTCAAATATTTCCTAATTTTCTAGAATCCTACGGCATGTCATCAAAAACAAAGCAAAAATGACTCCTAACGCGATTTTGTCACAAAAGTCGGGATGCGATTTTGTATTTGCCATGTGTATTATTTCCCATATCAAGTTTCGGGTTGGACAGGGGGACTCATAGTAATAGTAACATAAAATATGATGTCTATAAGATATATATAGCCGCTTTTCAAGGCCTAAATTAATAAGACAAATTCTTATCTGGAATACAGGAGTGGAAAGTTTGGATTTCTCATCTAATTGTTTTACTCTTATAAGTCTTCTTAAGTCAATCTACCTATCCAAACTGCATGTATGTTACTCTTGGAAGTAAAGAATATATTTTTCAAAAATTCTAGGACGGCATAAAAACCTAACTTTTGCCATATTAATCCACTTGACAAATTGTAAGTGATAAAAAAAGTTGTAAGCTTATATGAAAGCGAAAGACAACCAGTAATTTGGTATAACAAGTTAAAGCTTCTGTTGTACCAATAGTATGTACTTATTATCCTTTTATTTTCTATCAATTTATTTTGTTCTAGTTTCTAGCATATGCTTGATTATTCTTCGTGCATTAGTTATATATTATAAATCATATATTGAGTATGAAAAATTATGCAATATTTTGAGAGTACAATATTGATTTACTCCTTACTATTACATAAATAATGGATCTTCTCATAATTTTTTTATAAAAAAAAACCTTTATTATGTTAGTGGAGGGAATAAGTCATTATTATATTTTTAAAATATTGTATAATTATCTCATTGTACATTTGTGTTCAGCCCCATTTATAACATAATGCCCAAAAGCCAAATATGATTAACCTAGTGATTCACTTGCAAAAATACTCTGTTATCCTTCACATTTGCAACAACTTCGTTCTTTCCAATAGGAGTGTGCATGGGTCAGGTTGTGTTGGGCTGAGGAGATTTTTCAACCCAACCCACCATTGTGGGTTAAAAAAAATCCAACCACCCATCACAGAGGTCCAACCTAACTAACCCAATCCACATGCATCGAGTTGAACTCATGGGTTGGATAGTTTTTTTTTTTTTTTGGTAATTACTATTATTATTATTAATAGAGTTGATAAACAAAATTTACATGAACAGTATCCTAAGTTCCTAACCCAGTTATATAAAATATATATCTAACTGAGTTGATAAACAGAATATACATGAAATAGTATCCTAAGTGCCTTACTCAATTATAAACAAAATATATCTAACTGAGTTGATAAACAAAATATACATGAACTAGCATCCTAAGTTCCTAACGCAATTATGTACAAAATGTATCCAACTGAGTTGATAAACAAAATATACATGAACTAGTTCTATGAGTCATATGGATTTCAAAAGAGTTCTATCCTAATCCCACTAAGAACCAAAATGTCCTCGCTATCCAACATGCCAACTAATCATCCTCTTCGAGCATTCACATCAAAGATGTGAAAAATGCTAAAAGCTAAATTTAGCGTCTCATTCCACAAAAATCACAACACAACAAATCTGTTATACTCAAAATATTTAGCATCTCAGTTACAGTAGACTGTCATTTATAACAATTTACTGTAGCTCAAATCTTATAAAAAAAATAGTTCTTTATTACTACTCTCTGACTATTCATTCACTTTTCCTCTTTCTTTCTCTCACCAACTCACTTTTTTCTCTCTTTTCTTCTTTATTTCCTTGTGTTGTTTCACCAGCCTTTCTCCATGAGGTTTGATTTCTCCTTGATTTGTTTCAGGATTGGGTAGTTTTTTCATGATAATCACTTGATTTGGCACGGGTTTTCAGTTTTAGGTTCAATCTTTGAGGGACCACGCTAGAGCCTACTTCATTTGGCATTGGTTTTTTGTTGGAGGGGGACAACGAAGGGTACATGCCAGAGTGTGCCGTGGTTGATTTTGGGTCATGGTGGTAGTGTTGGTGCTGTGATGGTGTTGAAGGATTTTTTTTTTTTTTTTTTTTTCGTTGGTGGGGGTCTTGGTGGATTGTTTGGGTTTTATTTTTGGAGGTGGTTTGTGATTGTGATGATGGTTGTTTTGGCTGGTGGTGTTGGTCTATTTTAATGGGTTCTGTGGTGGGTTGTTAATGATGGTGGTTGTTGTGGTGGTGGTTTTTTTTTTTTTTTTTTTTTTGTGGGCTGTGGCTACGGCGGTGGTGCGGTGGTGAATGTGGCTGATGGCTGGTTGCTATGAATTTATATGGGAAAGTATTATTTTATTTTAATAAGTTAACTATATTATTTTAATGGGATGAATGTAAAAATAGAACCTTTGATGTTGGGTATATTGTAAAGTGAGTTGTTAAAATGGATAAAATGGCTTTTTGAGTTGCTAAATGCTAAAACTTTTAAGAGTCTTGATGGGAATGCTCTTCCACTATTATGGTGCCTTGAGATGCATTCCAACTAATCTTCCTCTTCCACTGTTATTGTGCTTTGAGATGCAAACTCTGAGACAAAACCAAAAAAAAAAAAAAAAAAAAAGGACAAAATAAATTATACAATGGAATTTCAAAATCCAAAAGGCTTATATAACAATTAAAAATTATAATTATAAAAAATTACTTTGTTGAAAAATTACCCAACTCAAGACCCTTGTAGGATTCAACTACATCAATTGATGCTCGAAGATCAATTATACCAGTAGCTCTTAACCAATTCTAAGCACAGATCAACATTTCTATTGTGTTTTGCAACAAAGAGCTTCAAAATGGATCCAACACACGAACCCCAATATTAAATGCTGAC
The DNA here is from genome assembly GCA_032727855.1 of Quercus ilex subsp. ballota. Taxonomy (NCBI): domain Eukaryota; kingdom Viridiplantae; phylum Streptophyta; class Magnoliopsida; order Fagales; family Fagaceae; genus Quercus; species Quercus ilex. The sequence goes on from CM064908.1 coordinate 40,154,190, forward strand.
TTAGAAGCAATTGTGGAGAAAGGAATGGCTAACAAATCACAAGCTACTTTTAAGAGAACCCAATATTTTGAGGAATTCACCTTCCACCAATCTTAAATACAAAAATTAAGAGAATCTTCTTCCACTCCATCAGCCAAATATCTATCCACCTCTGATTTGCTTTCCAAACTATCTTCCCATGCCAAATGCATCTTATAAATAGATTTCACCATTGCATGCAGATCTTGCTCAGGTTTAATCTCAACATTGTTTGAAGAAGAGTCATCTTGACCTTGCCCATTTGAATACCCATCACAAATACAATAGTGTTCACACATATGAACAAGGGCCCTTTTCACCTTTTTTGCCATGTTCTCTGCCACTACTCCTAGATTCTATTTGATAAAAACCGAAACTTTACAAACCTCAACTTGTACCTTGGGTCTAGCACAATAGCAACAAACAACATCAAATTAAGTTCCCCATTCTACCCCCAATACCTATCAAATTTCTCATGCATATCCCTTGCCATCATACTCAAAAGAGGATCTTCACTTTCATGCAAGTTTGTCAATTCAGTCTTCATCACACAAAGTTCATGAAAAAATACCTTAGATGTAACGTATAAAGAACCAGAAAATCTTAATGTAACTTCTCAAAAATTTCACAAACACCATCACATTATCCCAATCCTCAAAATCAAGTGGTCCTAATTTTTTTTTTCCCCCACTTCCATCAACCAAGAAGTAACGAATAATTGTGCTAATCATCCAAGAAGTAACGAATAATAGTGCTAATCATTCAAGAAGTAACGAATAATTGTGCGTAGGGACGAACCCAAGATTTTAAGCCACAGGGGGCCAGAGTAAAAAAAAAAAATTATAAATACACAAAATCGTTGTTTCTTAATATATTAAGATGTAATCATCTACCAACAAAGACCAAAAAACAAAAACAAAATAATAAAATAATGTTTTTTTTTTTTTTACTAGACTGGCTAAGATTTTTATTTTATTTTTTTGAAGTTAGAGCATTCGCAATAGTGGTGCTAAAACTTTTAGCTTTTAGGACTTTAAAAAACTAATTTATCTATTTTACCATCTCACTTTACAATACACCTAACATCAAATGTACTATTTTTTACCACTTCATTTAAAATAATGCAAATAACTCATTAAAATAATAAAGGAAGAGAGATAATTTGAGTTTTTTAATTGAAAGTAGAGAGATAATCTTAATAAAATATTTTATTTTATTTTTAACAACTTACTACAGTTAACTATATTTATACCAGTTTACTGTAATTGCAAAAAATTTAGCTTTGGCTTCTCCAAAAACACATGGTTTTTTTTGTTCTTTGGTGGTAAAATAGTTTTTTTTTTTTTTTGGGCGCTAAAATACAATCACCATTGTAAATGTTTTTATTGTTTTTGTTAAGTTTCTGGGTTGGATGGTTGCTAGTTGGAGGGGGTCTAAGGTTTTGGATAAGGATGGCAATTTTTGCCTGACCCGCAGGTACCCCGGCCCGGCCAGACCCTAATGGGCCGGGTTTTACCCGGTCCGATTAGGAATAGGGTCGGGTATGGGTTTTTAAAAAAAAAAACCCAAAGCGGGTCCGGGTCGGGTCCGGGTTTTATTAAAAAAACCCGAGACCCGGTCCGAAACCCGGCTCGATAAAAACCCGATACCCTGAAATTACCAAAATACCCTATATATATATATACCTATAATCTAACCCTAACTAATCCCTCATTTCTTCAGTTCACTCTTCACTCTTCAGCAGCTGCTGCAGCCCACTCATTTCAGCTCACTCCCACACTCCTCCCTCCCTCCACACAACTTGCTCAAACCACATCCCAGAATACAAAGCACTTCTCTCGGCAAAGTCCCTCATAGACGACCCACAATCGGCCCTTTCATCATGGAACGCCACCACGAACCACTGCACGTGGAGGGGCGTCACGTGCAGCGACACCACTCACCGCCATGTGACATCTCTTGACCTCTTCGGCCTCAACCTCTCCGGCACTCTCTCCCCTGACCTCGCCCACCTCTGCTTCCTTACGAACCTCAGTCCGACCCTCCCTCTCGGCCTCTCCCTCAGCTTAGTCCGAGAGGGAGGGTCGACCCTCCCTCACTCATCTTATGTTGCAAGGATCGATTGCTTTTGAAGGGATTTTGCTTCAATGGTCTTTGTTTGTTTTGAATTTTTCTAGTTCTGAAATTTATGGGTTTGTTTTATAGGTTTGAAATTTATGTTTGTGTTCTTGCTGGAGATCGGTTTGTGTTTGGTTTAAGTTGATTTTGTGTTGGTTTCTCGTAAAGATGAGAAAATTTGGGTTTGAGTTGTGATTTTGTATCTGGGTTTTATGATTTGAGAAAATCTGGGTTTCATGGTTTGAGAAAATCTGAGAAGATCTACTGCTGGACTTGTGTTTGTGTTCTTGCTAAAGATCGGTTTGTGCTTGTGTTTTTGTGTTTGGTTGACAAGAAAGAGCAAAAAAATGCAAGAAAATCTGGGTATGTCTTCTTATATTTAAGATATGGGTTTGAGTTCTTAAGTGTTCTGTTAAAGATGAACACAGATCTAAACTTATGTATTTTTTGGATTTTAATTTTGTTTTATCTTTTTTTAAATTTGTTAAAATTGATAAATTAAAAAAAATTAATTGGTTGTAGATGATGCATTTTTAATATTATTTTAATGACCATGTCGGTATTCGGAGTGCTTGAAACAGGAAAAAGACTACGTGGGATCTACTGAGGAAAAAAATCTAGGCTTAATTTTTTTTTTTTTTTTTTTGGTTGGGCCACGAATTGGGCCCAATTCCTAAACGGTGCCCACGGGGCCCAGCTGGGGCGAGTCCGGGCCCCCAAAAAAAAACCGATATTCTAAACGGGTCGGATTCGGGCCACGGGTCTTGCCCAACAAGTCGGGTCCAGGTATGAAAAAACCCGGCCCGAACCCGACCTGTTGCCATTCCTAGTTTTGGAAAGGGAAAAACTACAAAAATGATGTATATAATTTGTAAAAATTTTCAAAAAACAAAAAAAACAAAAAACAAAACAAAACAAAATTGGACCAAAAGGCCAGGCCCCCTTGGTCTCCACCTGGCTCCGTCCCTAATGCTTATTGTTATCAATGAAATGAGGAGTAAGGCACGTGTATTAATATTTTGGAACGAAGTCTAAGTATCAGTGGTGAGGAAAATCCTTTGAGTAGACTTTGCCAAAAAAATTTCAACCTATCCCCTCTCCATTATATAAAGTCTAATGAAATCTCTCGCAACAGTAGTGCGAGTTGGGACAATGAACCTAAGCTGCAACACATAACTATAGTGCCTAAACCCTTCATGCTTAACAAATTTAAATTGCAATTCATCCACAATAATCATCCTAGCGAGTGCTTCCCTACACATGCTCTCATTGTTGCTTACAGCAATAAGACTGTTACTATTAGCACCATCTGCATCATCACTATTTTTAGGTATGTAGACACTTGATTTTGCATCCATAATTTAATCAAGGAAGATGGCTAAAATGACCATTCATATACCCAAAATTCATGATTGCATTACATACATTAATTCATTCATTGCATATTATAAAATTGATCTTGAGGTTCTAATGGTTGCGACGATATGCCCGATGTAGGGGCCGGGTTTGAGCACTTTGCCCTGGGGATAAGTGGACTCAAGCCTAACAAGCCCAATACAATAAATTTATAGAGAGTGGGTAGAAGAATTGGGTTTTAAAGGGTGTAACAACAGCTGAAGATGATTTAAGGAATGAAAAAGTAAAACAAGTATGGATTTAAGCTAGTAATTTAGTCCTCGGCATAGTTCCGAGGAGCTTCTACTTAGTATTTCTTGAGTTACAATATCAATGGTTACAAAGCTAATTCAGATTGCTACAGTGTTTTCTCTGAAAAAATTACCAATCTCTTTTCTCAAAGCTCCTTCCTCCTTGTATACTACTTTCCTCCCTTATCTCCACCGTACACGTGCATGTCAGATCTACTGTTGTTGATCTTTATCACATCAACCTTCCTCCCAAAGCTCTTAGGTAGTAGCTGTGAGTCTAAAACGCCACTAGTCAGGTATCACTTCCACATTTAATGCGGCCAGAGTGTTAGTTGTGGAGTATTTAATGTGGAGGCTGTGACTTTTCCTAGAATTGCTCTGCCGCCATGCTCCATAGTGCTTGCTTGCTGTACTTATATTCTTCCCTGGGGTACTTTGGAAGGTTATTTTTGTCGGTAAGTCTCTTTATATCGTCCTCGGCCTTGCTATGTCCTTGGCACAATTTCTTGGGCTGCTATGATTCCCATTGCCTTCTTCATACGCGATTATGGGTCTCATCATGGGCTTCAGGCCCAGTACAGAAGGTGGATGCATATCATTGGGCTTTATGACCCCACAATAGCCCCTTAAAATTCTGCTGTTTGGATCCTCGGATAGAAAGGAGGATTTTGATATCCTTGGAAGTATTATAGGCTTATCATGTTTTATCTTCTGCTGTCGTCAGTGCCTTTTTAACTGCTCAAGGCATATTTCTAACGCTTTGGCATTTGGGGTGCGCCCTCATTAAATTCCTGTGACTAGATGTCCCCCCCACGTTCTACGACGCGATGGTGATCCAATGGTGGAGAGGTCTTTTTTGACTCATGAGCAGGAAAATTCCCACTGCTACTCAAACTTGGGTATAAATACCCATTTGAATCAATTTTTCCAAGTTACTTTTGCCTTCAAGAGCTCCTGCACACATACATTGAACTTGTCAATACTTCGCACTCACTCGTATCTCTCCTAAAGACTGTCCGAGAACACTTTCCTTATTTTTGTAAGTTTTTTCAAACCTTTCAAGCTTTCTTTACTTTCCTTTTTCTGTGTCTTTTTTCCTACACCTCTCTTTTCCAACTTTCTTTAGCTTTTTTAAATTCTTCTTGGGGATGGGTTGGTTTAAGTGTCTGGTAGAGTCCGAGGAACGGATGGAAAAATTTAAGGCCGACTATAGGATTCCACCCAATGTGGGCCTGAGATACTGTAAGGAGGGTGAATGGCATTTTTGAAGGCACGAGGGTGAGGTGGCCATTCCCATGATCGCCTTCATAGAAGGTGGCATGAGAATCCCCATGGGACCAGTGATGAAGGATTACCTTAGGTCTGTTAGGCTAGCCCCCACTCAATGCGCCCCAAACGTCTTCAGAATATTAGGGTGTATAGATGCTTTAAACGAGAAAATGAGGCTGCAGTTGACCCATCATGATGTGAATTGGGTCTATAATCTTCACCAACTGAAGGGGAAAGGGTACTACATGAAAACAAGGCAGCCTGAAATCAGGCTTATTCAGTGCCTTCCCGAGTCTAGCAAGGGGCTAAACAAAGATTTTCTAATCGTGTCCAGGGAGTGGTATGATGGCGTCCCTTGCCCAATGGAAGAGGGGCAACAAGGTGGGGCTCTAGGCATAGGGATAAGACTTCTTAATTGCCTTATCGTGATTTGTGTTGTTAGGCTGCTAACCTTTTGATTTTTGTGGCTTTGCAGATAGACGCGCCATTGAACCAAACTTCGGTTTGGTTAACAGGGAGAGTTTGGACAACATCCTTAAGGCTGAGGTGTTTGTGAATGAAGACGAAGATCAGCTCAGGGCAGCTTATCTGATATTGGGATATACGTCAATCTCTAACGCCTTCCAAGCGCCAAAATGTGTCATCAAGACACGCGATCCACGTATTCATAGGATTAGCGTCGCAGTTGAGGGCTTCCTGCTTCCTGAAGGTGCTTCAATTCAGGAAGGCATACACTTGGTTGGTTCTTCTTCTCGCCTCGAGGTAGAGGAAGAGGAAGAGAAATCAGAGAAAGAAGGAGTTGTTGAATTAGGTTCGTCCGAGGATGAATTTGAGGTATTCACCAGAGCTCAATCACCTGAGGGCCCTTTTGGAGATCTTGGCGACTCAATCCATATCGAAGCAAACTTCCCCTCGGCAGATACTCCATCAGATGAAGATATGGGCATACAGAGGAAAAAGCAGACAAATTTGCTGGATTTGATAGAGTCCCAGCCGGGGAGAGAGACACAAGGGAGACCATCTCAGAGGAGACTTCCTTCCCTTTCTCAGAGCAAGTTCCCTCCCGCTCCATCCAAGCTTCCTCCTTCTCCTCCTAAGCCCACCCTACCGCCGAGGACCGAGCCTTCCAACCCCAAACAAAAGAGGGAGTCAAAGGGGAAGGAAGTGATGGAGGCTGAGAAATCTCACCCCACGCTGGAAGAGAAGGCCCAGCGGGTTGCTAAGCAGCAAAAGGTTGGGCCCAGAGGGCCTGAAAGGAGGGTTGATCCTCTACCTGAGTCACAGGCTTGGCTCCCTGCTCCAATGCTCAATGGGAACCCTTTGATGGACAATGCTTCCATCAAGGACTTCCAGGGAGGCACCGATAACCATGTGGCCAATGCTTTGGAGAGGACCCTATTGCTGCCCTCGGACATGGCCGAGCTGCAATCCTTCAGGAGGCAGGAGGTCTTCCTCAGCCTTAAGAGCTTTTTTTTTTTTTTTTTTTAACCTCTGTTTTCTATTTGCTTTGCACTTGTTCTATTTTTTAGGCTGTCCAAGCCATGTTCAGGGTGGAGGAGATGGCCAACAGCTGTAGCAGGCAACTCGAGGATGAGAGGGCCAGGCGTGTTACGACTGTAAAAGCTTTTAACATTGCTGACCAGTCCTCCCAGGACTTGAGGAAAAAGCTGCAGGACGAGGAGAGGGCTAGGAAGAGCGTGGATGCGGTTTTAGAGGGCGCTCAAAAGTAGGCTGAAGACCAGAGGCTACTCCTTCGCAAGGCCGAGGAGCAATTGGCTTCTACTAAAGGATTGATTGAGTCCTTAAAGAAAAAATTAGAAAATGCAGAGAAAGCCAAGGCCTCTGTGGAAAAAACCAAAGACGAGGCAGTGAAAGCTTGGGCGGAGGCAGAGGAGGCTAGAAAGGCGGCAGAGGAGACTAAAGAGCAGGCCGAGCAGGATGCTTATGAAATGGGAGTGGCTGAGACTGAGACCAATCTTAGAGCCCAAGTTCTGAGGGTATGCAGGCTTTACTGCTCCCAAGTTTGGGTCGAGGCTCTCAACCAAGCTGGGGTTAAGGCTTCATCTGAACTTAGAAGGGCCAAATGCGTGTATTACCCCATGCCATACGAGTGTCTGCTCCTGCTAGCTCTAAAGTTGATACTGCCTCCGAAGTGGCAAAGGCAGGTCAAGACGGTGCTACTTATGCTCCTACTCCCCTTGACAAGCCTGCTGAGGAGGCCGAGCATCCTAGGGTGCCGGAGAAAGAGAAAACTAGTAATAAGGAAGTACCCCAGGATGTGATGAAGCCTACAGCAGATCCTCAAGCTCCTCCCGCCAAGAAGGAATTAGCCTTGGCTTCCCTCACCGAGCCCCTCAAAGTCGTTCCTCCAGGCCAATGTTCTGCAGCCTCTGACACAGCCATCCAGCAGCCTCCCAAGGACAAGCTGACCGTAAAACTGAACAAATAGGCCCCCTCCCCTTCTTCTTTTTTTTTGGTGTTTGAATTTTTGTAATGAGGCTGCCTTTTTGTAATGAAACACGCGTATTTCTTTGAATGATATGGCCCTTTATTTATCATGTTTTCATGCTTTCACTAACACTTGACTAATCTTAATAGTGTGTTCCATCCTTTATTTATTGAACAATTGAAAATGTTAAATCCACAATGTAAATTTTAATTCAAGCTTTAACTGATAATTGAATAATTTCAGCAACGCAATTTGCCTTCAGTTAGGTGAGCCACAAAAGAATTCATGTTTATAATGCAAACCTCATACTCTCTAGGTTCATAAGTCATGGTAGGATATGCAAACATACATTTTTCATAAACTTACTGATCTCAAGGAAATATTACAGTATTGATTATAAAGGAAAGATAAGTGATGCTCTAAGTGATACCTTAGGTGAAATGCTTTAAGTGATGCTCGTCGATGGGCAGGGCAGGTGATCCGAGGACCTAGGCTCCATTTAGGATCCTGTTCATCACTTAGATAAATGTTTAAAGTAGTTAATTTCCTCAAGGCCTGCAATCCGAGGATCCATGCGAGGCCTTGGTTCTGCTTAACACTTAGATAGTTGCTAAAAGTTACTAGTTTCCCCAAGACTTGTGGTCTGAGGATCCCTGCAAGACCTTGGTTTTGTCTAACACTTAGTTAGATGCCAAAAGTTATTAATTTCCCTAAGGCTTGTGGTCCAAGGAGCCCTGCAAGACCTTGGTTCTGTCTAACACTTATTTAGATGCCAAAAGTTATTAGTTTCCCCAAGGCTTGTGGTCCAAGGAGCCATGCAAGACCTTAGTTCTGTCTAACACTTAGGTGGATGCCAAAAGTAATTAGTTTCCCCAAGGCTTGTGGTCTGAGGAGCCATGCAAGACCTTAGTTCTATCTAACACTTAGGTGGATGCCAAAAGTTATTAGTTTCTCCAAGGCTTGTGGTCCGAGGATCCATGCAAGACCTTGGTTCTGTCTAACACTTATTTAGATGCCAAAAGTTATTAGTTTCCCCAAGACCTGTGGTCTGAGGAGCCACGCAAGACCTTGGTTCTATCTAACACTTAGTTAGATGCCAAAAGTTATTAGTTTCCCCAAGGCTTGTGGTCCGAGGAGCCATGCAAGACCTTGGTTTTTTCTAACACTTATTTAGATGCCAAAAGTTATTAGTTTCCCCAAGACTTGTGGTCCGAGAAGCCATGCAAGACCTTGGTTCTGTCTAACACTTATTTAGGTGCCAAAAGTTATTAGTTTCCCTAAGACTTGTGGTCCGAGGAGCCATGCAAGACCTTGGTTCTGTCTAACACTTATTTAGATGCCAAAAGTTATTAGTTTCCCCAAGACTTGTGGTCCGAGGAGTCATGCAAGACCTTAGTTCTGTCTAACACTTAGATGCCAAAAGTTATTAGTTTCCCCAAGGCTTGTTGTCCGAGGAGCCATGCAAGACCTTGGTTCTGTCTAATACTTATTTAGATGCCAAAAGTTATTAGTTTCCCCAAGGCTTGTGGTCTGAGGAGCCATGCAAGACCTTGGTTCTGTCTAACACTTATTTAGATGCCAAAAGTTATTAGTTTCCCCAAGGCTTATGGTCCGAGGAGCCATGCAAGACTTTGGTTCTGTCTAACACTTATGTAGATGCCAAAAGTTATTAGTTTCTTCAAGACTTGTGGTCCGAGGAGTCATGCAAGACCTTGGTTTTGTCTAACACTTAGTTAGATGCCAAAAGTTATTAGTTTCCCCAAGACTTGTGGTCTGAGGAGCCATGCAAGACCTTGGTTCTGTTTAACACTTAGATAATTGCTAAATCATGGGACATATGATTACAATCAGTCAAAGAAAATTTCTTTCATTAATAATAATACCTTCTTAGGTTATTTACATTCCATGGGCAGAGTACAGCTTTTCCATCTAAGTCTTCCAAATAATATGCCCCTATTCCTGCCACTGAAGTAATGCAATATGGTCCTTCCTAGTTGGGCCCCAACTTTCCCTAGGCTGGGTTCTTTGCACTACCCAAAACTTTTCTCGACACCAAGTCTCCTGGTGCTAGTGGTCGTAACTTTACATTGGCATCATACCCTTGTTTGAGTTTCTGGTGGTAGTAGGCTAACTAGATCATTGCCTTCTCTCTTCTTTCTTCGATTAAATCTAAACTCTCTCTTAGTAGTTCGTCGTTGTTACTCGGAGTTAAAGTGCTCGTCCTTAGTGTTGGGAAGCAAGTTTCTACAGGGATGACAGCTTCGGCCCCATAAGTAAAGGAAAAGGGGGTTTCTCCTGTTGATCGTCGTGGTGTAGTCTGATATGTCCACAGGACGTGTGGCAATTCTTCCACTTATCTTCCCTTCGCATCATCCAATCTCTTTTTCAGTCCATTAACTATGACCTTGTTGACCGCTTTAGCCTGTCCATTTCCCTAGGGATAGGCCGGAGTGGAATACCTGTTTGTAATTCCCAGGTCACAGTAGTATCTCCTGAAGGCCTTACTGTCAAATTGAAGGCCGTTGTCTGAGATGAGGGTATGAGGGACTCCAAATCGAGTAAAAATGTTCTTCCAGATGAACTTCTTAGCATCCATGTCCCTAATGTTAGCCAGGGGCTCGGCTTCGACCCATTTGGTGAAATAGTCTGTGCCGACTAGAAGATATCTCTTATTTCCTGCTGCTTTAGGAAAAGGGCCTACGATATCTAAGCCCCACTAAGCAAATGGCCATGGACTGGAGATAGGATTGAGGACCCCTCCTGGTTGGTGGATATTCGGAGCAAACCTTTGGCACTGGTCATATTTCTTGACATACTCTTGGGCTTCTTTCCACATTCCCGGCCACCAGTATCCTTGAGTTATGGCCATGTGAGACAAAGATCGTCCTCCTGTGTGGCTCCCACAAATTCCTTCATGCAATTCCTCGAGCAGTAATTCTGATGCTTCAGGGTGTATGCATAGCAGATACAGCCCAAAATAGGAGCACTTGTACAACTTGTGATCCTCAGACAGCCAGAAACGAGGAGCTTTTCTTCGTATTTTCTCTGCTTCTGATTTCTCTTCAGGTAGTGTATCATCCTTAAGGAAACTCACTATGGGATCCATCCAACTCGGACGCACCCTAACCTGATGGATCCGAACCATGTTCATCTTGACTCCATCTACCCTGCACAAGTCCTCAACAAGGATGGTTCGAGGTAAACCCTGTGCCGATGAGGTGGCAAGAGTGGCCAATGAATCTGCGTGCGTATTTCCACTCCTAGAGACATGTGACAAGTCAAAGAATTCAAAATCCGATTGCAAACGCCTAACCTGACTTAGGTATTCCTGCATTCTCACATCTCTGGCCTCTAACTCCCCCTTCACCTGGCCCACAACTAATCTCGAGTCCGAGAATACTTCTACTGCCTTTCCGCCCATTTTCTGCACCATAGCCATTCCTTGTAGTAAAGCTTCATATTTGGCTTCATTGTTTGTGGCCGAGAGCCCTAGTCTCAATGATTTCTCTATGGTAATCTTTTCAAGAGATATTAGGACCAGCCCTACCCCAGACCCCCTTTGGTTTGCTGCGCCATCAACATACACTTTCCAGCGTGAAGGAGCTTGCGCAGAGATTGTGCCAACCAATTTTCCATCCATGTTCTGCTCCTCTGTTACCATTTCTATCGAGGGTTCAACAAATTCGGCTATCAAACCAGCGAGGACCTGGCCCTTGACAGAGGTCCAAGGCATGTATTTGATATTGAAAGCTCCTAGAATTGTGCTCCACATGGCAATTCTTCCCGTGTAATCGGCACTTCGGAGTACGGACTTAAGTGGAAGCTGAGTTAGAACAACAACTGTGTGCGCTTGGAAGTAATGAGGGAGCTTTCGCGTGACATGCATTATTGCCGAAATCGCCTTCTCCAGTGGTAAATAACGCACCTCAGCCTCATGTAATGATTTACTCACATAATAGACTGGCCGTTGGATGCCTCCATCAACTCGTATCAACACCAAGCTTACAACATGGGGGGCCACCGCAATGTAAGCAAACAAAACCTCGTCGGCCTCAAGGCTGGACATGATAGGCGGCCAAGATAGGTATTCCTTAAGTTGTTGGAAGGCTAAAACGCAGTCCTCAGACCACTCAAATCCTTTCCATTTGTTCACCGGGAGGTAAAATGGTCAACACCTGTTCGCAGATCTAGAAATAAACCAATTTAAGGCTGTGATCATTCCAGTGAGTTTTTGAACATCTTTGGGATTCCAAGGAGGTTGCAGATTGTGAATTGCTTTGATCTGATCTGAGCTCACCTCAATTCCCCTATAAGTCACCATATAGCCCAAAAATTTGCCAAACCTGACACCAAATGAGCATTTGGAGGCATTGAGACGTAGTTTGTGTTTTCTTAAAATGTTAAAAATAACTCCGAGGTCTCCCATGTGCTCGAACGCTACTTTACTTTTTACCACCATGTCATCTATGTAGACCTCTATACTTTTGCCCAGTTGTGACTCGAACATTTTAGTCATCATCCTTTGGTATGTAGACCCCGCATTCTTCAAACCAAACGGCATCACTTTGTAGTGAAAATTTTCAATAGGAGTCATAAATGCTGTTTTCTCTTGATCACTCAGGGCTAGTAGTATTTGATGATAGCCTTGAAAGGCATCTAGAAAACTCATCCGAGGATGGCCTACGGTTGCATCTACTAGCTGGTCTATCCAAGGCATGGGGAACGGGTCTTTTGGGCATGCCTTATTTAAGTCTGTGAAGTCTACACAAACTTGCCACTTCCTACTCTTCTTCTTTACAACCACGATGTTAACCAACCACTCAGGGTAGAACACCTCCTTGATAGCCCCTGCTTGTTTGAGCTTCCTCACCTCGTCCCTGACAACGTCGGCGTGCTCCTTGGATGGGCGCCGAGGTGGTTGTTTTTTGGGAGTGACTGATGGATTTACATTTAAGTGGTGACATATGAAATTCAGATCAATTCCTGGGGCATCATAAGCATCCCATGCGAACACGTCAACATTTTTTCTGAGGAACGATATCAAGCCTTCTTTTTCCCAAGGGGGCAGTTGAGATCCCACCTGAAAGAACCTCTCTGGGTTATCGCCAATGGTCACTTTCTCTAGACCCTTGCATTTTGCCTCCTCGGCTGGTGCATTAAGAGGCGATGCTGGGTTTTTTAATTGCTATGAGTTTTCTTCAACTTGGGCTAAGGACTCTGCTCTTGGCCGATGTGAGATAGCAACCACCAGGCACTCCCTTGCCATAGCCTGGCAACCTCGAATTTCTAGGACCCGGCCCTCGGAAGGGAACTTCATTTTCTGATGCAGGGTGGAGGCAACGGCTCCTAAGGTGTGAAGCCAAGGTCTGGCCATGATGGCAGTGTAAGGAAAGTAAGTATCCACAACAATGAAATCGACCTCCACTATCTCAGGGCCAGTTTGCACAGGTAGTCTAATCTGGCCTTTTGGTGTGACAATCTTCCCATCAAAGCTTATCAAGGGGGAACTGTAGGGTGTCAAATCTTCTGGTCCCAGCTTCAGCCCCTTATAGAGATCGGGGTACATAATCTCGGCCCCACTACCGTCATCTACCATTACCTTTTTCACGTCATAACCCTCAATCCGAAGAGTGATTACTAGTGCATCGTAATGGGGTTGGCTAGTTCCAATTTTGTCTTCCTCAGAGAAACTCAAGACCGGATGAGGATATACTTTGGGTTTTTTCGACTCCGGGCCAAAGTCATCAGTGGGCAGCTAAGCTACAGACATCACCCTGGAAAGACATGGACCCGTCCTTCCCAGAGCGGCAAAGATTACGTTGATTATTCCTATGGGTGGTCTTAAGGAAGTATCTCTCTGGGACTCTTGGTTTGCCTAGCCTTGGTGGCCACTGGAAGGATGTAAAAGGTGCCTCAGTTTGCCTTCTCGGACCAACTGATCCAGGATGCTCCAAAGGTTCCTGCAGTCTTCTGTGGTGTGTCTGTGGTCCTTGTGGTACTGACAATATAGCTTCTGATTACGTTTCATTGAGTCTCTAGCCATCTTGTTAGGCCACTTGAAGAATGGCTCATTCTTTATTTTCTCCAAAACCTGATGTACTGGTTCTCTGAATACGGTGTTGACTGTCCGCGTGTTGGCTGATCCAGATTGGCTCGCTAAATCTCTCCTCGGACGGTCATTGCTCTATCAGTCCGACCTGAAATCCCATTCTTTTAAGGGATAACCTTCTCCTTCCCTTTCCCTTGCAGCCAGTCTTCTTCCACTCTTTTGTATTTATCAATCCGGTCTATAAACTGACGTACACTGGTGACAGGCTTACCAGTCAAGGATTTCCTCAAGTCGTGCTCAGTTGGGAGACCGCTTTTGAAAGTGCTAATGGCGACGTCATCAAAATTGCCATCCATCTCATTATACATTTCCCAATATCTGTCCGAGTATGCCTTGAGAGTTTTTCCCTCATGCATGGATAATGACAATAATGATCTCAGAAGTCGTGGAACCCTGCTGTTCGTAATGAAGCGAGAGCCAAAAGCTTGGGTGAGCTGCTTATAGGAATCTATGGAGTTCGTTTTCAAGTCGTTGAACCATCTCATCGCTACAGGTCCTAGGCTGGATGGGAAAACCTTGCACATCAAGGCTTCGTTCTTGGAGTGGACGGCCATCCTTTGATTAAACTGGCTCTTATGCTCCACGGGGTCCGTTCGACCATTATAAATGGTGAATACAGGCTAATGGAAATGCCGAGGTAACCTAGTCCCTTCTATCTTGTGTGTGAAGGGTGACTTAGAGATCTGATCCAGAGCCTTGCTCATGGCATCATTACCCAGGCCCCTGCAAGACGAGCCCTTGTGTTTTCGTCTATAGTGGTGTTCGTTTTCATAAGAGAAGGTCTCGCTTGGGAGAGTTCTTGATCTTTGCCTGTAATTGCTATCCCCCTCATCATTAGAGGATATGTCAGAACTGGGGGAAGATCACCTCCGCTGTGCATGGCGCAGTCTCTTTTTCAAGTCATTTATCTCCTGCTGCATGGCTTGATTATTATTTGATATCTGGGACACGCAACTGCCCACTTGGGAGTGGCTTCTGCTTGTCTGGGTGGTATGCATACTCCCCTCTCGATTCCTTTCATTCTCTTGATTTTGTTCATGTTCAGGGCCAGGAAGATTACCCTGCAATTGGGATCCTATGGGTTATGTTCCTTAGGGACCTCCTTGGCATGGGTCGACTTGGTGTGGACCTGATCCTACCATGTCTAATTATTGCACTCACGAACGCACAAATTCCTTCCCATGGACGGCGCCAATTGTAGGGGCCGGGTTTGAGCACTTTTCCCTGGGGATAAGTGGACTCAAGCCCAACAAGCCCAATACAATAAATTTATAGAGAGTGGGTGGAAGAATTAGGCTTTAAAGGGTGTAACAACAGCTGAAGATGATTTAAGGAATGAATAAGTAAAACAAGTATGGATTTAAGCCAGTAATTTAGTCCTCAACACAGGTCCGAGGAGCTTCCACTTAGTATTTCTTGAGTTACAATATCAATGGTTACAAAACTAATTCAGATTACTACAGTGTTTTCTCTGAAAAAATTACCGATCTCTTTTCTCAAAACTCCTTCCTCCTTATATACTACTTTCCTCCCTCATCTCCACCGTACACTTGCATGTCAAATCTACTGTTGTTGATCTTTGTCACATCAACCTTTCTCCCAAAGCTCTTAGGTAGTAGCTATGAGTCTAAAAAGCCACTGCTCAGGTATCACTTCCACATTTAATGCAGCCAGAATGTTAGTTGTGGAGCATTTAATGTGGAGGCTGTGATTTTTCCTAGAATTGCTCTGCCGCCATGCTCCATAGTACTGGCTTGTTGTACTTATATTTTTCCCTGGGGTACTTTGGAAGGTTATTTTTGTCGGTAAGTCTCTTTATATTATCCTCGGCCTTGCTATGTCCTCGGCACAATTTCTTGGGCTACCATGATTCCCATTGCCTTCTTCATATGCGATTATGGGTCTCATCATGGGCTTCAGGCCAAGTACAGAAGGTGGATGCATATCATTGGGTTTTATGACGCCACACCCGATTTCCAAATCGAACTGTTGGATTGAAAGATATCACATGATCAAGTTTGCACGATCTGCATGCATTTTGTTTAGGTGGAACCACTACACATGATTAATTTAAATTAATTCTGATTGGCTAGACAATTAAAATTAATTAAATAATTTTGTGATTGGTTGTTAGTTAGTGTTAAAAATAGGCTTGCTTGCATGGGAATAAAAAGGATAATCAGATAACAACAAAACTTTGGATAATCAAGACTTTTTGGAGTGTTTATTTACAAGATAATCATTGCTGTAGAGACTTGAATCATCAGAAAAGGAGTTTAATTTTTAGAATATGGATCAAAAACGCGTCTAAGTGCAAGTCCCGGCTCAAAAAATCTCAAAAAAGGAGTCCAAAATGGACTAAAACTCAAACGCAGGTCCAATACCCAAGAGGGCCATTCAACACTCTTGGAGTGCCGATTGGCACAAATGCGGGCCACAGCCCGAGGGCTCCTGGATTAAGATAAATTTTATCCTTTTCGATTTTTTAGAGATAAGGATGCGTCCCAATTCATATTCTAATCATTCAGCTAATTTTTTGAAGCATCCTAGCCTCTATAAATAGAGGATGCCTTTCAAAATTCAGCACACTTTTTCATGCTTTCTGACCCCTCTCTTACTGGCTTTTCTTTTATTTTCTTTTCTCTCTTACGTTAAAGACGTTATGGAGGCTCTTACCTTAGGAATTTCTTTTCTATAAGCAAAATATTTTAGGCTTCAAAGAGTTGAATAAATTTCTTTGAATCCTAAAATATCCTTTCACTAAGAAGAGCACGCTCATGCAAGAGGTACTCTATTTCTTTTCCTTTTCTTGTCTTTTCTATTAATTTTGTTTGATGATGCATGAACAGGCTTAAGATGTTTTATTATTTTTGATTCTAGCTATTATTGCCATGTTTTGTTTGAAATTTTTTCTTTAAATATGCTCTTAGATGATTTGCTGTTATGATTTCTCTCTTGAATCTCAAAATCTGGTAATTATCAAAGATTTCTTTAAACTAAAAACTAATCTGAATTTTTCAAATCTGATTTTTTAAACCAAAAACTGATCTAAATTTTTCAAATCTGATTTTTTTTAACACACGAAACTGATCTGTATTTTCATTAAATACAGATCTAATTTTTTTTTAACTCCAAAAACTGATATGTGTTTTCATTAAATGCAGATCTGATTTTTTTTAACTCCAAAAACTAATGTATATTTTCATTAAATATATATCTGATTTTTTTTTTTTTAAGAAAAAGTTTTCTTTGATACAATTGCAAGATTTTGAAATTTAAAAGAAGAAATAAAAGTTAGGTTGAAGTTTTGTATATGTGATGCATGTAAAATAAATTTATCTAATGTGCATAAATCCTCTTCCAAAAAGTTTTTTTTTTTTTTTCTAATTTTATATCCAACAACATATTTGATTTTTTTTTTTTTTTTTTTTACATATAAACCAAAAAATCATTTTTTTATTGTTCAAAACATATCTGATTTTTCTTGATAAAATCATTTTTTTTAACATCATGTAAAAACAGATCCGACATTTTTTAACAAAAATCTTGTTCTTTTCTTTACATAAAAACAGATCTGATTTTCTTTACAAATCTAAATTTTTTATCTACATAGAAACATATCTTATTTTTCTTTACAAATCCTAATTTTTTTAATTCACAAAACAAATCTAAATTTTTCTAAAAAGGAGGATACATTCATAAGATAGATTTATTTGAGTTAGTGTTAGTCAAGTGTTTGTCATGTATATGCAACATATCATTCACATCATGCAAAAAGGGTATATAGGTCATTAGAGTCTAGAAGACGTGCCTAACACCTTCCCATTCCGTAACCTAGCCCCTGAACTTAGGATTTTTGGATAGGTAGATTTGTGCTTTGTCTTTCTTTTTATTTTTGGTATATTGTAACTAGGACAAAAAGTTTTGTATTCTTTTGCATAGATTGTAACTAGGACTCAAAACCTTCTAAGGTTCAATTTATCATGGTTGTATTTTTTTTTTATTCAATCAATGACAATGAAACATTTTGATCATGTAAATTTGTATTTCTTTTTTCTTTTTCTTTTTTTTTTTTGTATAAAAAATAAGTAGCGACTCCACACCACTTACCCAAAAAAAGAGATGCCTTTCAAAGCACCCAAATCTCTTTTTTGAGAGCACCCCAAATTTTTGCGGTCTCTCACAAGGTCTAAAGGCTAAAGTCATTTGAGTCGTATCTAGTCCTATTAGGATATTTTTTACACCGAATTTCCAAATGAGTTTTAAGTTAGTAATGCCATAAGTTTTTGACCTAGCAACGTAAGTTTGGCCATAATACTTACATTCAGCTCTCACCTTCAAATAAGATGAAGTGCCCATGTATATGATGTTTGGTTAGTTTTTTTGTACCTTCTATGGGAGGGAGATTTGAGGTAGCAGCATAAGTATTTGTTGTCGCCGTTTGAGGAGCCTCATTCGTGGGAGTGGGTGCCACAAGAACCTCATTTTGTGCCGCATTGAGTTTCAAATGCCATCTATAAATATATAAAAAAAAATATATATATATATATATATATAACTCAAAGATTAGTATTGATGTAACTCCCTAAAGGCAAATAACACTAATGACTAAAAAACAATATTAACAACAATAGAAAGAGGGCCAAACAATAGAGAAAGGGAGAAAGGGACACGACAAGTTAGCAAAAGAAAGAAATTGCAGAGTAAGAAAGAGACCTGTGAGTTGAGACAAAGCAAAAACATTTACAACATTTACAAATCAATAAAAAGAAAACTAAGAAATCAACAAAGATGAAACTAAACACCAATCCACCACAACGAGAGAGAGAGAGATCTAAGTACCTGTACCTCACACTTGAAGAAAGAACCACCGCCGGAAGAGAGAACCATTGCTAAGGTGGTGACAATAGCTAATGGCAGTGGTGACTCATTAGAGGGAGAGAAGGTTAGTGCTCAAGTAGGAGTGGAGTGGGAGTACTGGTGGCAGAGAGAGAGAGAGAGAGCATAGATCTTATTCTAAGAGCATCAGCATCAGCTATTCTAAAAGAATTCTATTTTCACATGTCAAAAAGTTACTTTTCTATTTTAACACACTATTTTACAATTCACTTACTTCAGATATTCTACAATTCCATAAAACACATTAAAATAATATATACAATACATTAAAATATCCTTAAAAGGTTCATACAATAAATAAATAAATAAACCTACACTACCACCCACAACCCACCATCACCACTACCCACAACCCATCCCACCAAATTGGAACCCCATCACCCCCATCACCACTGCCAGAACCACCTCTACCTCAAACCCACCACCACCCAAAATCAATAAACTACCATAGTAACCAAAACCCAAAATCAATTAGCCAGCACTGGTCCACCATAACCAAAACCCAAAATCAACCCAACCACCACCCGCCGCCAATCAGCCCACAACCACTGCAACCCATCAAAAAAAAAAAAAAAAACCACAACAACCCAAGAAAAACCACCACCACAACCATCACAATAATCATCGCCACAAGCCAGAACCTCTAATTAAGAGAGATCCGAAGCTCTCGATGACATGGCGAAGGAAAAAGATGGCGAGATCGATGCTTAGTTGAGGAAGAGGATGAGACCAACTTGTGGTTGAGGAAGTGGCTGAGTTTGGAGGCGTGGCTAGGATCAGCAAAAGAGAATGAAGAGACGAAGAGAGTTAGAGAGATTGAGATTGAGAGAAAGTCTGAGAAGCACACGGGGAGAGAAGGAGAATATAGGTTGAGGAGAGAGGAAGTCTGCAAAGCGACATTCCTTAGTTCCAATCAACCTATTTTTCCTTGAATAATGTTGTTAAATTATGCATGGTGTGACACAGATAACCAAAAAAAAAACCTTAATTTTCCATTGGTATCATATCTATCAAAACAAGAGAGTGCTGATTACGTTCTTAATTTCCGATTTGACAGTTGTCTCACATGTATAACATAAAAACCTTAATTAATGTTAACTTGAGAGGTTTAGGACCAAAGTAGCATAAATGTGCATACATGAGTCTGAACCTTGATTACGTATTGCATGACATTGCCGTCTAGCAAATATAGGTTTTTTTTTTTTTTTTTTTTGAGCTTAATAATACTGTTTTGTAAAATATATGACAAAATAGTGTCATTCCAAATAGTTCCTAAAACCCCATGATATCCATAAAATCCTATAAGAATAATTTGGTCTTTTGTGTTCAAAACACTGCAAGGATTATTGTTTTATTAATACTTGAATATGATTGGTTGATCCATGATTGTATCATAGGCATGCATGCTTGGGATAATCCAAGATTAAATTTAGTTGGTCACCAAAAGGAATAGTTAAATTTTTAATTGGAAGATAAAATCATATTGGTTGACTGGTTGTTTAATTATAGTAAACATACAAGCACTTGATAATTCCATGTTCATAATGTTGTCTTTTTAATTAAAATTCTAAATAATTGTATTTATCTAGTTGAATAGTACATTACTATTTTGTTTGATTAATTAGATTGGCACCCTCCTCCCCATTCTTGTTTCAAAGCCAACTTTGATTCTGCAATTTTCAAAAAATCTAAAGTGTGCCGGTATTGGAGCGGTTGTACACGCCAACTCTTGTGGGGATGTCATGGCTGCATTAAGTCGGAGAATCACTTTCCACCATAAAATGTCGAAACAATCAAGGCGCTAGCGCTTAGGAGAGCAGCGTCCTTTGCACAGGAGATTGGGTTCGACTTGCTTGAGTTTGAAGGTGATTCCGAATTGGTGGTGAAATCTCTTCTTTGAATCTACTCCTAGCTTGTCCAAGTACAAAAGATTATACTCATTCATTTTACTTACTTTGAAAGAGATAGAATATACTCATTAAATAAAAGTGTTAAATGTTTTATATGACTAAATTGGCTTTCTAAATTCATGTCAATAACCAAAACTTGAATGGCAGATATAGTGGGATACTTAGAGTATCCCCATCAGTATGTGCATAATTGTGCAAAATGGAAAAAGTGGCTAATTTTACACAATTTGAGCAAAAAAACACCCACATCAGTGGGTGTAAAATTGTGCATTTATGCACAATTGCTACAGTAACCGTGCATATATGCACGGTTACTATAGCATGTGCAATTAATATTTTATTAGTTTTTTCTCTCTCTTGTCTCTACTCTCACTCTCACTCTCACCTAACTCTCTCATCTCTGCTCTCACCTCACCTCACTCCCCCTTTTCCTCATTTGCTCTTACTCTCACCACTACCGCCAATCAAACCATGCCTCCACTGCTGCCAACCATTAAACCCTCCACTGCCGCTGGTAAAGTCCATCACACTTGCCACCATGAGTGAAGATGCTTCATCATACCCTCCAATCGAGCCAACTAACTTCGATCTAATCGTCCTCGGCACAGGCCTACCAGCATCCGTGATCACCGCTGCCACCTCCGCCAACGGCAAAATCGTCCTCCACCTCGACCCCAACCCATTCTACGGCTCCAACTACACCTCCCTCTCCCTCCACGACATCTCCTCTTTCCTCATTTCCCATTTTGCCCCTCCTCACTCTCCGCCCTCCGCCCCATCCGACGGCCACAATTTCATCCCCGCGGCTCTCACCGCCCATCCACTCTTCTCCCACGTTGAAATTTTCTCTTTTGCCTCTGACGTCCTCGACAAAGAACATTCTAGAAATGAGTTTCGGATTGGGTCTGTAAGAGAGAAGCAATGAGGGAGAGAATAATAAAAAATTGTAAAAGAATGAATATTTTATTGAATAAATGTGTAGAATAGAGAAACTGATGTGGTTGTTTTGTAAACATGGGTGTGTAAAATAGAAAAAGTAGATTTTTGTGCAAAATAGAAGGAAAATTTGCATCAACTAATGCAGTTGCTCTATGGGTCTATTTGTGATCCACTTATTTTGTTAAAACTGAAAACTTTTTGCTAAAAGTACTGTAGATAAATGTAAAAGTTAGTTGAAATAGTAAAGTGAAAGCTATGAATAGTACTAAAAAGTGCAGTGGAACTCATAAATAATAACAAAAATAAGCTAAATAGTAAAATAAGTTGGCAAAAATAATTTTTGCCAAACACACACTAAGTGTAAGATAGTTTCTATCGGAGTGGTGATGTTTTGGGGTTGAAATTTCTTAGCCCGGTTTCTCTTTTATACAAATGAGTTTAAAGCAAAATAAAATAGGATTTATACTAATGAATGTCAACATTCGTTGTTGCAATAAACATATCTGTAATTGTTGTTAAGCATTGGATGGATGAGTCTAGTTTATTACAGTGTTGCCAATGGGGGCTTGGCTCAACTGGCATGGTGAGTTCGCTTCGTCTAACCAACTTAAGTTCGATTCCCGCTGCCAGCAGAAGTCCGTTAGTGGGCATCCTTAGTGAGGATTGACCCCCTCGCACAGGCTATCTACTTGGGCCCGGCGCCCTGCCCGGAGGCTGGAGTAACCTATCTAACTCCCATTTTTCTTAACCCAAAAAAAAAAAGTTAATTACAGTATTAACGTCGAACCGAGTGAAATCACTGTCACATCAATTTATAATACATAATTTGTTTATTCAGTAGTAGATTGGTAGTAATATACTAATATAACATTTTCCCACAGAAAAGGCTATCAATAATCAATGATTCAATATACATAAAGACAAACACTTCGTTCTGAATCTAAAAACAACATAATTTCATCAAAGTAGTAGCAGTGGCGTTGAGGCAGAGTTTTCTTCCACTTTAGCTTCCACCTCATATGATTGTGAATTTGTGATACTTCTCACTGCTACTACTACCTTTAAGGCCACAAAGACAATAGCGTTAACGAAGATCCTAAAAATTTGAGCTTTGATCTGACCTCTCTTGGGGGGAGGCTTGTGGTTTTGGAACAAGCAGAAGCCATAGAAATAAAAGAAAAGGAAGAGGAGCAAGGATGAGAGAGTTGAAGGAGCTTGATGAGAAGATCTAGCTTACATGAAAGTTTAAACAGTGGAGGATTTTGGGGGCTATTTATAGGCACCCTACCAAGTGCAATTGTAACTAATTACTAACTTGTGCCAACTGGGTTGCGTCTTTCAAAGATTTCCTAACTTTCGAGAATCCTACGACATGACATTTAAAACAAAACAGAAATGAGTCCTGACGCGATTTTGTCACAAAAGTTGGGACGCGGTTTTGTATTTGCCATGTGTATTATTTCCCATATCAAGTTTTAGGTTGGACAGGTGGACTCATAGTAATAGTAACACAAAATAGGATGTCTATAAGATATAGCTGCCTTTCAAAGCCTGAATTAATAAGACAAATTCTTATCTGGAATACCGGAGTGGAAAGTTTGGATTTCTCATCTAATTGTTTTACGCTTATGAGTCTTCTTAAGTCAATCTACCTATCCAAACTGCATGTATGTTACTCTTGGTAGTAAAGAATATATTTTTCAAAAATTTCAGGACTACATAAAAACCTCAACTTTTGCCATAATAATTCACTTGACAAATTATGAGCGGTAGACAAAAAGTTGTAAGTTTATGTGAAAGTGAAAAATAACAAGTAATTTGGTATAACAAGTTAGAGCTTCCGTTGTACCAATAGTTCGTACTTAATACCCTTTTATTTTCTATCGATTTATTTTGTTCTAGTTTCTAGCATATGCTTGATTATTCTGCGTGCATTAGTTATATATTATAAAAACAAATATTGAGCATGAAAAATTATGCAATATTCTGAGAGTACATTAATGATTTACTCCATACTATTACATAAATAATGAATCTTCTCATAAGTTTAGTTTTTTTTTTTTTACATTTATTATATTAGAGGAGGGAATAAGTCATTATTATATTTCTAAAATATTGTATAATATCTCATTGTACGTTTGCGTTCAGCCCCATTTATAACTTAATGCCCAAAAGCCAAATATGATCAACCTAGTGATTCACTTGCAAAAATACTCGTTATCACATTTGCAACAACTTCGTTGTTTCCTATAGGGGTGTGCATGGGTCAGGTTAGGTTAGACTGAGGGGATTTTTCCATCCAACCAACCATCATGGGTTAAAAAAAATCTAACCACCCATCATAGGGGTCCATCCTAACTAACCCATCCACATAGATCGAGTTGAACTCATGGGTTGGACAGTGTGTTTTTTTTTTTTTTTTTTTTTTTGGTAATTACTATTATTATTATTATTAAATTGAGCATTAGAATGAAAGAAAAAAAAAATATCCTGCTTGAGTTGATAAACAAAATATACATGAACTGGTATCCTAAGTTCCTAACTCGGTTATAAAAAATATATATCTAACTGAGTTAATAAACAAAATATACATGAAATAGTATCCTAAGTTCCTAACTCAATTATGAACAAAATATATCAAATTGGGTTGATAAATAAAATATACATGAACTAGTTCTATGAGTCACATGGATTTCAAAAGAGTTCTATCATAATCCCACTAAGAACCAAAATATCCATGCTATCCAGCATTCCAACTAATCATCCTCTTCCACTGTTGTGGTGCTTTAAGATGCATTCCAACTAATCTTCCTCTTCCACTGTTATGGTGCTTTGAGATGCAAACTCTGGGGGGGAAAAAAAAAAGGCTTATATAACAATTAAAAATTATAATTATAAAAAATTACTTTGTTGAAAAATTACTTGACTCAAGACCCTCATAGGATTCAACTTGATCCATTGATGCTCGAAGATCAATTATATTAGTAGCTCTTAACCAATTCTAAGCACAAATCAACATTTCTACTGTGTTTGCCAACAAAGAGCTTCAAAATGGATCCAACACACGATCCCTAGATTAAATGCTGACTTAGAAGCAATTGTAGAGAGAAGAATGGCTAACAAATCACGAGCTACTTTTGAGAGAACCCGATATTTCGAGGAATTCATCTTCCACCAATTCAAAATACAAAAATTAGGAGAACCTTCTTCCACACCATTAGCCAAATATCTATCCACCTCTGATTTGCTCAAGTTTAATCTCAACATTGTTTGAAGAAGAGTCATCTTGACCTTGCCCATTTGAATACCCATCACAAACACAATAGTGTTCACACATACGAACAAGGGCCTTTTCACCTTTTTTGCCATGTTCTCCGCCATTGTTCCTAGATTCCATTTGATAAAAACCAAACTTTACAAACCTCAACTTGTACCTTGGGTCTAGCATAATAGCAACAACCAACATCAAATTAAGTTCCTCAATGTCCCCCCAATACTTATCAAATTTCTCATGCATATCCCTTGCCATCATACTCAAAAGAGGATCTTCACTCTCATGCAAATTTGTCAATTCAGTCTTCATCACACAAAGTTCATGAAAAAAATACATTAGATGTGACGTATAAAGAACCAGAAAATTGTAATGAAACATCAAAAATTTCACAAACACCTTCACATTATTCCAATCCTCAAAATCAAGTGGTCCTAATATTATTTTCCCACTTCCATCATCCAAGAAGTAAAAAATAATTGTACTAATCATCCCAAAAGTAACGAATAGCACAGGGACAAACCTAGGATTTCAAGCTAGAGAGGGCCAAAGCATAAGGAAAAGAAAACTCCAAATAGGCATCCATATAGTATTAACAAATTATAAATACAAAAAATCATTATTTCTTAGTGCATTAAGATGCAATCATCTACCAACAAAAATAAAAAACAAAATAATGTTTTTTTTAAACTAGATTGCTAGGATTTTTTTTTTTTTTTTTTTTTTTTTTGAAGTTAGAGCATTCACAATAGTATTGTTAAAAATTTTAGCTTTTAGCACCTCAAAAAACTAATTTATCTATTTTACCATCTCACTTTACAATACACCCAATATCAAATGTTCTATTTTTTTACCACTTCATTTAAAATAATATAAACAACTCATTAAAATAATAAAGGAAGAGAGAGAATTTGATTTTTTTTTTAATTAAAGGTAGAGAGATAATCTTAATAAAATATTGTATTTTATTTTTAACAACTTACTACAGTTAACTAGTATTTATACCAGTTTACTATAGTTGCAAAAAATTTAGCTTTGGCTTCTCCAACAACACTTTTTTTTTTTTTTTTTTGTTCTTTGGTGGTAAAATAGTTTTTTTTTTTTTTTTTTTTGGCTAAAATACTATCACCATTGTGAATATCTTTATTGTTTTTGTTAAGTTTCTGGATTGGATGGTTGCTAGTTGGAGGGGACCTAAGGTTTTGGAAAGGGAATAACTACAAAAATGATGTATATAATTTGTAAAAATTAAAAACAAAAACAAAAACAAAATTGGACTAGGGGGCCAGGCCCTTTAGGCCCCACGTGGGTCTGTCCCTGATGCCAATCGTCATCAATGAAATGAACAGTAAGGCACATGTAATTAATATTTTGGATCCAAGTCCAAGTGTTAGTGGTGAGGGAAGTCCTTTGAGTAAACTTTGCCAAAAAAATTTCAACCTATCCCCTCTCCATTGTATAAAGTCTTATGTAATCTCTCGCAATAGTAGTGTGAGTTAGGACAGTGAACCTAGGCTGCTACCCATGACTATAGTGCCTAAGCCCTTCATGCTCAACAAATTTTAATTGCAATTCATCCACAGTAATCATCTTAGCGAGTGCTTCCCTGCACATGCTCTCATTGTAGCTTATAGCAATAAGACTGTTACTATTAGCACCATCAGCATCATCACTCTTTTTAGGTCTAAAGGCTAAAGTCATTTAAGTCTTATCCTCCTTAGTCCTATAAGGATATATTTACACCGAATTTCCAAATGAGTTTTGATGATGTGAAAAATCACCGAGTTGAGGACCTCGTCTCACTAGATGGACGATCCCATGATGAGTCGTGCCTCTAGACCAAATTAGCAAGAAAGCTTGAGAAAGAAGTGTAATATACCGGTGTGGGGTTTGCCAAAAATACTCCAATGCTTAAGTCAAAAAGGAAGAAAATGATCAAAGAGAAAAATGACTTAGAGTGGCTTTTGGGCGAGTATTTGTGTGTACTTTGGGATTGTGTTGTTCCTTTCTTTTATAGTTGTTTTCCCATCTTTATGGATGATGTGCATTGCTAATAGCTTAAATTTACATATTTATATCATTGTTAGAAAGCATTATCATACTTATTTTGAGTTAATTCATGCAATTTATATTTGGTTTTGGAATAATGATGAATAATTAATTTTGTGCTTAATTAAATTTTATTGCGTGAATTTATCTTTTGTAGGAGAATGGAATTACATAAGTGGACTTGTGCAAAGAAGAAATGGACTTTACTTTTACAAGGGCCAATGATGAAGTTAAAGAAGGCCAACCCAATTAAATTCAAGTCCAATTGGAGCAAGGAATGACAAGAAATTTGCACCAAATCCAAGTCCAATTTGGATTAGGATTCCAACCTGCACATCAGTTAGTATTTTTGACATAACTTTTGGCTCAGATGTCCAATCGAGATGATTTAAGTTGTTCTGGAAAGTTAACATACGGGGTTACAATTTTTAGGCTTCATTTAACCGACAATTTTGGACCATTTATCGTCAATTCGGATTTTTGGTAAACTACAAAGTTGTAGGCCTTTAAGTTAACTTTGTAGCCCAACTTGAATCATCTCAATTGGACATCTGAACCGAAAGTTAAGCTAAAAATATTAACCAATGTGCAGGATGGAATCCTAATCCGAAGTGGACTTGGATTTGGTGCAAATTTCCTTTGATTCCTTGCTCCAATTGGACTTAAATTTAATTGGGTTGGCCTTCTTTAACTTCATCATGGCCCTTGTAAAAGTAAAGTCCATTAGCTTTCTTCTTTGCACAAATTTACTTATTTAATTCCATTCTCCTACAAAAGACAAATTCACTCAATAAAATTCAATTAAGCACAAAATTAAATTAGTGTATGAGAACTTGGATATGTGATAAAGAAAATCATCTTGTTAGTTTTGATTATCCATCCACCATGAGAGAAATAGGAGATGATTCATAAACTCTTCGAGAGTTTTTCTCACCTATTACCATCAATCCTCCATCTTGCATAGTGTTGCCTACAACCACTGCTGCACATTTTGAGTTGAAGCCACAAATAATACACCTTCTTCCTACTTATTATGGATTGGTTAGAGAATATCCTTATATGCATGTGAAGGATTTTCTTGAGATTTGTACTACTTGTAAGTTTCAGAATTTCACTGATGACTATGTTTGCTTGCTTTTATTCCCTTTTTCCTTGAAGGATAAGGCAAAAGCATGGCTTAATTCTTTGTCGCCTGGATCTATCACTTCATGGGAACTGTTGGTCACAAAACTCCTCTCTAAATTTTTCCCAATGGCCAGGACCAATGCTTGAGGAGAGAAATTGCAAATTTTTATCAGGATGAATAAGAGAAATTTTATGAGGGTTGGGAGAGATTTAAGGACTTGATCTTAAAGTGTCCCCATCATGGTTTTGAAACATGGAGACTAGTGCAATATTTTTTATAATGGTTTGACTTAGACAAATCGTAATACGACTGAGTCCATGAATGGTGGTGGATTTTTGAGTCTTGCAGATGATGAGGCATACAAATTTCTTGAGAATTTATCTGAAAGTTCACAACAATGAGATTTTTCCAACCATAGAGAGAGATCTGCCCTTGCAATTAATAAATGAGGATTGTATGAAATTAGTGAAGATTTAGACATAAAAGCTAGGTTGGACAATCTCACTCGTATGGTTGAAGCTTTAGCTTTAGGTAGAGGGATGAATTCTGTTAATCAAGTTCAAAGTGAAACATGCTCTATTTGTGCAAGTCCTATGCATACAACACAAATGAGTCCTTCCACAGTTGGTTACCCTAATTTTTATACTAAGCAAGCAAATGCACTGAATAATTATGGAAAACCATTTGCTAGTCCATTTTCAGAGACATACAATCCAAATTAGAGGAACCATCCTAATTTCTCATGGAGGCAAAATCAACCTCCCACAAATGTAGGTGGACAACAAGTGCATCAACAAAGTCAATTTCGTCCACATACTTAAGCATATCCTCCCATTCCTCAATCAACTCCTCAGTTTGTAGCACTACCAAGACAACAATCATCTTTGGAAAAGTCTCTCAAAACTTTCATGCAATCAACTAGCCAAGCCATTCAAGAGATGAAAAGTTTCCACCCATTTGAATACTTAAGTTATTTCAAAGTTGGAAAATCAAGTTGGCCAGTTAGCAACCTAAGTTGGAGAGGGGGAAAAAGGAAAGCTTCCTGGTCAACCTATACCTAACCCAAAAGGGCAATATGCCATCAATTGTTTTTCTAATTCTACTCATGAACAAGAACATGTTCAGTCTATTACTACCCTTAGGTCTGGTAAGCAAGTTGATAATCAAGTGAAAATGCCAGAAGTGGAGGATGATGAAAATATTGTGTTAAAGGAAAAAGGATCTCATAGTTCACATGATGATCATGGAGAAAAGAAGGACAACCCACCCTCCATTCCAATTCAGGATCTTAGTTCTCCTGTTGATAAGAAGTTTGTTCCTAAAGCTCCATTTCCTCAAAGGTTAATCAGTCCTCAGAAAAGTGCACAATTTGGAGACATTTTACAGGTTTTTAAGCAAGTGCAAGTAAATATTCCATTTCTTGATGCAATTCAACAAGTTCCTACTTATGCTAAGTTTCTAAAAGATCTTGTGACAATGAAGAGAAAAACAAATGTCCCTAAAAAGGCATTTTTGACGGAGCAAGTCAGTTCAATCATTCAAAATAAATATCCAGTGAAATATAAGGACCCTGGATCTCCTACAATTTCATGCAAGATTGGGGATCGTCTCATTGAGCAAGCTTTGCTAGATTTGGGGGCAAGTGTGAACTTAAGGCCATATTCAATTTATTTACAGCTAGGTTTGGGGGAGCTGAAACCCACAACCATGATACTCCAGTTAGCTAACAGATTTGTGAAAATTCCTAGAGGTATTGTTGAGGATGTGTTGATTAAGGTGGATGCATTCTATTTTCCTATTGATTTTGTTGTGTTAGACATTGAGCTTGCTCTAAATGCCAATGCACAAATCCACGTCATTTTGGGTTGCTCTTTCTTAGCCACATCCAATACTTTGATCAATTGTCGAAGTGGTGTAATGAAGATTTCTTTTGGAAATATGACTATTAAGCTTAATATCTATGACATAAGTAAGCAAGTACCAGACAATGAGAATATATGTGAGGTTAACATGATTGGGAGCCTAGTCCATGATACTTTCATACAATCAAGTTGTGAGGATCCCCTAAAGGCTTGCTTAACCCTTTTTTATTGCAATTTGGATATTGAAAAATCAATTGAGGAGGTCAATGCATTATTGGATTCTGTTCCTCTCTTAATTGCTGATAGCTGGCAATCAAAAGTAGTCCCTCTTCCATTTTTTTCATCCCCACTCCCATCTACTGTAAAACCACCAAAGTTGGATGACTTTTGGGAACATCAATTGGTAAGTATACTTCAAGAGCACAAGGAAGCTACAAGTTGGACAATTGCTGATATTAAGGGTATTATTCCTTCTGTGGTTAAGCATAGAATTCACTTGGAAGGGATTGTTAAAGCCTCCCAACATATTTTTGACCCAGGTAAGTTACAATCTCATTGGACTAGTCCATTCATAATATGCATTATTTATCTTCATCGTGTTGTTAAGGTTTGGATGGTCCTGTTTATCAGGATTGATCTCTAGTTGTGTTAAATCTTTTTGCAAAAAACAAAAAACAAAAAATCTTTTTCTTATTTATTTTCTGCTTTTAGATTAATATTTGTGTTTATTTTTGTTTTCAGTTTTATATTCTTTTGTTCTAACTGATATTTGACAAAAATTAAAATTTATATTATAACAACCAGCTTGATCAAGGTATGTCTCTTCCTTTTCCTTACCTTACTTGTTTCTACTTTGTTCTCATGTTGCATATTATTATTCTGCTCTCTTTTCATTCAAGGCATATATTTGAGAGTACATTTTTAAAATTGAGGACAATGTTTGGTTTAGGTTTGGGGGGATGTACATAGATTTCTATCTTTCTGTTGTGTTTTGTTTAGTACCAAAAAAAAAAAAAAATTCATTTGCCTAGCTTGATGTTTATGTTTTGAGTTCATTATACTACTCTTGCTTAAAGAATTTCATTGCTTTCATGCTCAGTTCATTGCATATGTACGTAGCCACTCAGACACAACTTGTTGTTGAAGGATAAAAGTGATTAGAAAATCTTGAAGATAACTATGTAGAGACTGTAACCCTTATGAGTTTTGAGCCAATCATTATTTTTGGAGGGTTTTTTTTTTTTTTTTTTTTTTTTCTAATCTTAAAGTTCATTTGGAAGTGCGTAACATATTTCCCTTGTAGTCTCATTGTTCTTTCTTTTGGCCAAGAAAAAAAAATTAATTTTATACCACACTTAAATCTTTTGAAATCATTCATGTTGAATGAACTATACTAATCTTTGAGAGATGAGATTAAGACATTTTTGTCTACTTTGAGCCATATATGTGTTTTTCTTTTTCTTTCTTGATACATTATTGCTATTCACCCTGTTGATCCTTTTAATTAACCTTTCTTTCTTAAAGCCCATATCCATAGTGTTTCAAGATGGAATTTGATCAGTTTGTTTCAATGTGGTGGTTTGTGCGAGAATTCAAAAAAGAAAGAAAAAATAATTCAAAGGAAAAAAAGAAAAAAAAAAAAAAAGAAGACATGTTAAAAAGAAGAAATTAAAAAGAATTCTCTTCAAATTTTGAGAAGTGAAATGGAAGGAAGGAGTACTGCTTTGAAGAAGAAGATTTGAAAAAAAAAATGTTGAATGGAAATTCTGAAAAGAGTTAACATTCTGACTAATCTTGAAAACATTTCTTATATTTACCTTCACCCATTTTTATTTCATTCCCTTTGCTTTTACCCTACATTATGTCCTAATAAAGTCCTTATTTGATCTTGAAGATGGTGTAGTTCAGATATTGATATGACTGAATAAAAAGTGTGGTATAAATTCTTTTTGGCATCCTTTCATGAGACTACTTGTTCTTTCTTGATTAAGCCTTTTTTTTCATGTGATTTATATGTGAGATGTTTGATTTTGCTTGCATTAATCCGCTCACATATATTGTTGAGAGTGTTACACCCCATTTTAGAGTGATTTCATTTGTTGAGTGATAACACTGGAAAGATTTGAGCTGAAGCATACATTCAAATAAAGATTCGAATCAAGTTTATTCTAAAACTAAGAGTATGCTTGAGTTGGCTACCACTTTTCACTCACATTGAGTTTTGATGGCATGAGAAATTTCTTTAGCATTTGTAGTGTTTTTGAACTTGAGTTAATCCTCTTTGCACAAGGCTAATGAAAAAAAAAAGTTTTGTTTGATTTTCTTTTCTTTTTTTTCTTTTTTTTTTTAGTACTAAATTTCAGAATTTTGTGGGTATATTCCCTGCAAACCCTCACGATACTACAACTCGTCCAATAATGTAAGCTAGGGGTTTAA
Organism: Quercus ilex subsp. ballota; assembly: GCA_032727855.1. NCBI lineage: Eukaryota > Viridiplantae > Streptophyta > Magnoliopsida > Fagales > Fagaceae > Quercus > Quercus ilex. Next base: position 40,186,291 of record CM064908.1, read on the forward strand.
AGGCTTGTTAAATATGCTAAATGCAATCAAAATTTCCAGCAAAAGTGGATTAGTTAGGATTTCCTTTTTCTTTGTTTTGTTTTACTCTTTATCTGTTTTGCTCGAGGATTAGCAAAATGTAGGTTTGGGGGTATTTGATGTGCATTGATAATAGCTTAATTTTGCATATTTATATCATTGTTAGAAAGCATTATCATACTTATTTTGAGTTAATTCATACATTTTATATTTTGATTTGGAATAATGCTGAATAATCAATTTTGTGCTTAATTAAATTTTATTGCGTGAATTTGTCTTTTGTATGAGAGTGGAATTAAATAAGTGGATTTATGAAAAGAAGAAAACTAATGAACTTTACTTTTTCAAGGGCCATGATGAAGTTAAATAAGGTCAACCCAATTAAATTTAAGTCCAATTGGAGTAAGGAATCAAAGGAAATTGCACCAAATCCAAGTCCAATTCGGATTAGGATTCCAGCCTGCACATCAGTTAGTATTTTTGACATAATTTTTGCTCAGATGTCCAATCGAGATGATTCAAGTTGTGCTGGAAAATTAACTTAAAAGGCTACAAATTTGTAGTTTACTAAAAGTTCAAATTCTCATGTTAAATGGGCAAAAATTGTCGATTAATTGAAACGTAAAAATCTGGGATTTTCTCCAAACGGGAATTCAACTTATAATAGGATTCCTTGACCTATTTAAAGGCTCTTTAGGGCAAAATTTAGAGAGGCTAGTGCTAGGGTTGGGATGCAAAACAGAAAATTGGAGTAAAAGGTAGTGCCGCATGTGGCTTCTCTAAAGCTTTTCTCCATAACAGCATTGTGACTATTTCTTTCCCTATTTTATTTGTCTAGTTTAGTGTTTAGTATTTTATTCTTGTGTTTTATTTCAATTACCACGAGTATCTAAATTTATAATAGGTTGAGGATGAAACCTTGTTAAGGATTATCAGTAATATTTATGTGATTTGATTTTTCCCACAATAGTTGTTCTTTAATGATTTAAATTGTTCTTGTTTCATATCAATTGACTAAAATGGGATTCTAAATATGAGCTCAATCATGTTTTTCTCATGATTTAGGATTTAACTTAATGATTAATTGAATGCTTGGTTTATTATTTCTTGATTTTAAAATTAGATATCTCCTGTGATTTGTTTGGCTATGGATATAATTGATTATTTGATTTTATACCTAGGAAGCAAAGAAGAGTATGCTTTAGATATTTAAATAGAAGTTTTAATGATAATATTCTCCATGGTAGCAAGATTGATTTCTAGATTATCATGTAGTGGTTGGGAAAAATTAATGATCGTAAATATATGCTAATATGAATTAACAACGTAGATTCCAAAACCTTAGTTCCTTTCTCTAAATTGTTTATATATATTTACTGCTTTATATTATATCTTTACTTAGTTTAATTATTTTCTTAGTATATTTAATTTCAAACAACCAATTTTTATGAAACTAGATTATGATTAATTTGGTTAAGATTTGAATAATTTTCCTACGTTCATTCAAGTCCCTATGGATTCGACCTCGTTCTTGTCAAACTATACTTCGGTACAATTCATACACTTGCAAGTACTTTAAAATTTCACAACAATGGATAAGCATTTATGAGCAACGGGTAGTGTGTCATGAATGGGAGCTCTGAGGTACATAGCTCACTTGTTACCGTTGCTCCGTTCGTTACATTTTATCATTAATGCGTGCAATAAGTGTGTAACGCTCGTGGGATCGTCATTGGCATTGAATGACTATTCCACGTTTATTTTTTGACTCATCAGCTGCCCCCCTATTCGTGCTCTCGTCTTTGAGACAAGGCAAGAACAAAATCGTCTGTCACTTCGTGTTTCGAGTTCGACACATTTATTGCAAGATGACGTCCTATCTGCCATATGCCACGTGTACGGTCAAGATGTCCTCGTCGTGTCAGTTTTTCTCGGTTTTCCTGCGCATGATCTCCTATTTATTTGTGCTTTTTCCCCTCCTTTTCTTTTCATTTTTGGTCAGTTTTTCTTTGTGGCGTTTCATCTGCTTCGGAGTTCTTCTTCTTCCTAACTCTTCTTTGTTTCCTCTTCATTTTTTGGTAAGTTTTTCATGCTTCCTTCTCTGCTTTTGTTCTTTCATGGTAGATTACTCTTTAGTTTGGTTGGATTGTCCCTCAATTTCTTTTTTCTTTGCTCGATTGGGTGGTCTACTCGGGGCTATAGGTAGAAAATGTCCTAGAGTTGGGTTGTTTGTAGAGAAGAACTGTCCATATAGGTCTGTTTTGCTTTTCTTGTTTCCTTTAGTTCAGCATTCTGTAGGGATCGCCCAATCTTTGACAATGTCAGAGGGAGGTAAGGTTAGGTCTCGCGAGCTCGAGACGAGTTTGTCTTCGTCCAAGGATCGTGGTGTCCTTGAAGTCACTTCTCCTTCTACTCCACATAAGGCTTGGGGTATACATTGTTCTCTTAATGCATGGTGTGACACAGAGATAACAAAACAAAACAAAACCAAAAAAAAAAAAAAAACCTTAATTTTCCAATTGGTATCATATCTATCAAAACAAGAGAGTGCTGATTACGTTCTTAATTTCCGATTTCACAGTTGTCTCACATGTATATCTCAAAAACCTTAATTAATGTTAACTCGAGAGGTTTAGGACCAAAGTAGCATGAATGTGCATAAGAACTAAGTTTAACTAAAAAATTGATTGTAATTTAAGGTTACAAACTCACTCAATAAAATAAATATTATAACATATTTTAAAAATCTAACTGTTGAATTGTATGTTTTTTACCCTCTTAATAACATTTTAAATTTTGTGCCAATTGAATATTATTTACTATATGATTTATAAGCTTATACTTTGTACATAATTTTAAATTATAAAACTTGCAATTTAAAAAAATTTATTGATGACATAGCTATTGATCTTTAATTTTTTTTTTTTTTTTTTTTGAAATTTTGCAAGCATAGAGAATATAAGAAGAAGATGTAATCCAATGATAAATTTGTCAAAATTCACCTCTAATAAAAAAATATTAATTAAGTTTGTAACCTAAGGCTACAACTAATTTTGTAGCTAAATTTTGTCTATTGTTTAATTATATTAAACATACAAGCACTTGATAGTTCCATGTTGATAATGTTTTCTTTTTAATTAAAATTCTAAATAATAAGTGTATTTATCTAGTTGAATAATACATTTACTATTTTGTTTGATTAATTAGATTGGCACCCCCCTCCCCATTCTTGTTTCAAAGCCAACTTTGATTCTGCAATTTTCAAAAAATCTTAAAAGTGTGCCGGTATTGGAGCGGTTGTGCACGCCAACTCTTGTGGGGATGCTATGGCTGCATTAAGTCGGAGGATCACTTTCCACCATAATGTCGAAACAAACAAGGCGCTGCCGCTTAGGAAAGCAGTGTCCTTTGCATTGGAGATTGGGTTCAACTTGGCTGAGTTTGAAGGCAATTCCGAATCGGTGGTGAAATCTCTTCTTTGAATCTACTCCGCTTGTCCAAGTACAAAAGATTATACTCATTCATTTTACTTTGAAAGAGATAGAACTATACTTATTAAATAATAGTGTTAGATTTAGATGTTGTATATGACTAAATTGGCTATCTAAATAAATGTCAATAACCAAAACTTAAATGGAAGATATAGTGGGACACTAAGTGAAAGATTGTTTCTATTGGAGTGGTGATGTTTTGGGGTTGAAATTTCTTAGCCCAGTTTCTCTTTTACACAAACAAGTTTAAAGCAAAATAAAATAGGATTTATACTAATGAATGTCAACATTCGTAGTTGCAATAAACATATCTGTAATTGTTGTTAAGCATTGGATGGATGAGTCTAGTTTATTATATTGTTAACGTCGAACCAAGTGAAATCACTATCACATCAATTTATAATACATAATTTGTTTATTCAGTAGTAGATTGGTAGTATTATAACATTTTCCCACAGAAAAGGCTATCAATAATCAATGATTCAATATACATAAAGACAAACACTTCGTTCTGAATCTAAAAGCAACATAATTTCATCGAAGTAGTAGCAATGGCGTTGAGGCAGAGTTTTCTTCCACTTGAACTTCCGCCTCATATGATTGTGAATTTGTGATACTTCTCACTGCTTCTACTACCTTTAAGGCCACAAAGACTAGTGTTAACGAAGATCCTAAAAATTTGAGCTTTGATCTGACCTCTCTTGGGGGGGAGGCTTGTGGTTTTGGAACAAGCAGATGCCATTGAAGTAAAAGAAACAGGAAGAGGAGCAAGGATGAGAGAGTTGAAGGAGCTTGATGAGAAGATCTAGCTTAGGCTTCTAGCAAGCCATAACATAAATAAAACTCTAAAAAATGTAAAGAAACTTTGAAAAAACCTAAATTATGTTCTACAGTAGCTCTCGCCTGAATTTTGCATTAAAAGGCCTTTAAATAGGCCAAGGAATCCTATTACAAGTTGAATTCTCGTTTGGAGAAAACCCCAGGTATTTAGACTTCACTTAACCAACATTTTCGGCCCATTTAACTTCAAAATTCAGACTTTTGGTAAACTACAAAGTTGTAGCCCTTTAAGCTAAATTTCTAGCCTAACTTGAATCATTTCGATTGGACATCGGAGCCGAAAGTTATGCTCCAAATATTAACTGATTTGCAGGCAGAAATCCTAATCCGAATTGGACTTGGATTTTGTGCAAATTTCCTTTGATTCTTTACTTCAATTTGACTCGAATTTAATTGGGTTAACCTTCTTTGACTTCATCATGGTCCTTGTAAAAGTAAAGTCCATTAGTATTCTTCTTTGCACAAATCCACTTATTTAATTTCATTATTCTACAAAATACAAATCCACGCATTAAAATTCAATTAAATACAAAATTAATTATTCAGCATTATTCCAAAACCAACTACAAAATGTATAAATTAACTCAAAATAAGTATAATAATACTTTTTAATAATAATATAAATATGTAAAATTAAGCTATTACCTATCTATTACATGAGGGTAGCAAATAGGTAGTGCGTCATGCATTGGTCTGTTACAGAGGTGTTGTACCGATCACAATTATATTAGGAATAGGCCCATTATTCACATTTGGATTTGGGCTTCAAGAGAAAATCCCTCAAGTTTGTACTTTGTTCTCACCCATATATTTACTGATTAGGTAAGTTAGGCTCTCACATTGGGCGGGAAAGCACGTGAGAGAGAGTGACAATGGCGAACAAGCAAATCAGCCAGATGGGTCTGCCAAAGTCGATCGCCAACGTCTTCGCAGCTCGTAATGTCTTCACCGCCAAGGTAACTAACTTAACTACCTTTAATAACCTGTTTGGATACCGGATTGTTAGCTATTTCATTTTCCCCCAAAATCTATTAATACTACTTCTTAATATAAAACATCCAAACAGCCCGGTTGCATTGGACACTGTTTTGTTTTACCCATAAGGTAGTCTTCGATTATGTAAACATGGGATGGGACATAGTGCTGAAACTGTTGGGAAACTATTTGTTGTAAAATTCTAGCAAAAAATTTACTTTACTAATTTCATGTGTCTTTTCTTTTTCTTTTTTCTGGGTGTAACTTTCTTGTGCAAAGTTCAACTTGTCCATGGTACTAGTAGATGAATCTACTCTATACCCAAGATGCAGCTAAGCTAACTTTGAAAAAATGTAAGTTGTAAAGGATGGCTATCCTCAAAATTTCATGGTTGATTATAGTTCTAATTTTTAGCCAAATTAAGAGGAAAAAAAAAAAATTTTAAAGGGTATTATTGGGATATGAATTTAGAAGTAAAAGTTTGAGTTTACAATGAATTTTTAGGCAATGAGGAATAAAAATATGGAGAGTTGAGTTTTTTTTTTTTTTTCTCTTTTGGGTATGTGGAGGAATTACATATAAGTTGTTTGCTTTCAGGATGCATTATCTTTAACTGAATTTGAGTTGATGGAATTGTTAGATGTGGGGTTGGCACAAGTAACATCTGCAGTAGCTCACATCAGTGAAATCGTGTGTCCACCATATCAAACTGTAAGCGTTAAAAATTTTGTTTTTCTTTTTCAAATTTGTTTATGGTTTGTTGAATAGAGGTATTTAAATTATCAAATCAAATCAAAACGTGACCTTATTGTGGTGGTCCAAGTGACTAAACTGGTGCATTAAAGGACTTCTTTCTCTTCTTTGGTTTTGAGTTTCTCAAAGGTGCTGGATTTAGTTGTTTCTTTCCAGGCATTATCACTGATGGAGCTACGGGTTCAAAATGAGCACTTAGCTGGCCATCTTCCCACTCATATGAAAGGATTAGATGAGGCCTTATGTGGTGGAATACCATTTGGTGTCTTGACAGAGTTGGTTGGTCCAGCTGGAATCGGAAAAACACAAGTATTTGTCTTTCATAAGTATCTTACTTACTCTCAAGTGCATCTTCCTCTCCCCTATCTTCATATATTGATAATTTTATGTGACCATCTTCACTCTATTCCATAATGAAGTATTTTATTGTTGGAAGGAGCTTGAGTTTTACATTATAATCATGTGTCCTAGTAAGAGAAGTTTTTATCTATCAGAATATTCACGTGTGAGGTGTAATTAGTTGAGAGATCAAGTCCCACATCGGGTTGTAGTAATAAGAATGAGTACTTGATTTAACATTTTTGGCCCAATACTGTTGACTTAAGCTATGATACCTCCAGATTGTCTACATTGGATTGGATTAGTTTTGTAAAATTATTTGTAGAGAAATTGTGTGCTGATCGTGATAAACGCTATTATAACACCAACCTAGTAACACCATGTGGCTTAGGGCACTATAGCACAGCGTAGTCCTTGACATCGGATTTAAGTGGGGGAAATTATGATACCTCAATTGTATGGTCAGATTGGTTTGGTTTGTACGAGTGTGTCTTGTGTGAGGTTGTGTTGCGTCCCACGTTGGGCATGTACTAAGTAGATCTGGGCCACATAAGCAATTATGAGCTAGTTCTAATTAAAAATTGACTAGTTCTTTTTGGGTATAGTGCATATATAGCTAGCTCATTTATCAGGTCATGACATAAGCTTTTAGGATAAGATGGTATCCCAACATGTTGTATCAATCCTTCACAAAGAGACTCCCTAAGGTGTTGCTCTTAACCCTCACAAACCCAATACACATGCAGGGTCTAGGCATCTAATTGATGTGATCCTTAGTTCTAAAAATCTAATACTTAGAGGCATCATTGACTAGTTAAAGCATCCAATTTCTTTTTTGATTTTTCCTATATACACTGGGATGAGTTGACATGTTTGTGTAATATGGTATAAACCAACATTTTTTGGCATATATACATGTACCTTTTTGCTGAAAATGTCATTCAGCTAGGAAGCACCAATACAGACACAAAGTAGACTTTTTTTTTTTTTTTTGGAGAGAGTTTCAACCTATGACGTCCGCTCCTGATAATAGCTCTTTTATCATCAAACCAAGACACCAATCGGTTTTTTGGTGTAGGCGGGGAGACACAAAGTAGACATGATACAAAATGGACACAGTGTTACATCAATTTTTAAAAATCTAGGATACTATATAGCAAAGAAACTTTAATTGATTAATATATAAATTTATATTAAACTGATTATTTCAATTTTTAAAGATAAATCTACGAATGCTAAAAAGCATAAATCATTTCCAAATAATAAAACTAATTAAGAAGCTATTAGAGAGAGAGAGAGAGAGAGAGAGAAAAGTAAAGAAGCATCTGTATAGGATGCTTATCTAATACAGATATGGCTAGTAATTTGAAGAATCCATGTTTCCTAGCCTTTCAGGTGCAATGAAGATTATTGAATCCCTAAGATTATTGGTCCAATTTGAAGTTTCTTGAGGAAAGGAGAAATTCTGAAAGAAATTTGGCTCATGGTGATGATAAGGTGCATAGCAGCCTTTAATTTAACCGAGTTATCCTGTCCTATAGCTGATCAATGGAAAAGGAAGTGTCCTCTATAGTTGAGATTTAAGGCTCTCTTGAGCTTTAGCTGGGCTGTAGATGCTAGCAACCGATTCTGTATAGCTTAAAGTGAAAATTACAAAATAAAATACAAGGTCCTATATTATGCATTCACGTGCACAAATTATTTATCAGTATTAGTTTTTGTTGGCAACAATGTGTTTAGCTGTGACAACTAGTCATTGGATGATGATGAAAATAATTACAATAATAAACTTTGAAGCCTTTATTAGTACTCTATTTCCTTTCCTTCTTTTAGCACCTTTTTACTGTGAAAACCATATTCACATTAGCATTGCTTCTGTATTGAGAGATTTACAACAGTATAAGAGACAACATATCACTTTTGGCACCTATTGTGTGATGAAATGCAACTTATGTAAGTGGTTTCTTCTTTTTATTATCTTGATAAATGAGGCATTTCATTAAAGGATACAATTCTGAGCTTGCACACATATATGCTGTTAGCGTCTCTATATTCTTTCTGGAAATATGTAGTCTGGTTGGTTGAATTTTTAGTTGTAGTTTGTTTCATCAAATTGCAGTTTTGCTTGAAGATCTCTTTATTGGCTTCATTACCTGCAAGTTATGGAGGTTTAGATGGCCATGTAATATATATCGACGTAGAGTCCAAATTTAGTTCAAGAAGGTATTTGAAGCACACCTTTAAGCTACCATTTTTTCAGGTATTCGTATTTGCTTATAATGATTAAATAAGAAAAGGCATTATTTTCAAGTAAGTTTGCTATCCTCAGGTTGATAGAAATTGGAGTGAAAAGTTTCCCTGAAATATTTCATAGGAAAGGAATGGCACAGGAGGTATGCTGGAAAACTTAATTGTTTCTCTTTTCAATTTTTTACTTCCATCGCATCACTTCATGTTAACAAGAGACTATTTTTCCTTTTATATCTCAGATGGCTGGTAGGATCCATGTTTTGCGGCCAGCATCACTTTCTGAATTCACTGAGAGGTAAGAGTTAAGACTTCATTTTTTCTAAGGCCTTAGAAAGGATAGAAAAAGACTGAACTCTTTAGATGAGTGTAGGCCTCTTAATCTTGTTGATTTTTTTGGATTCTTTGTATGTGTAAGATATATTGAGGAGACAGTTGACTATAGCATGTATACTTGAACATTTCATGTACACATTTCAATCTTTCTTTTATATAATTGTTTCTTACTTATCCCCAAAAAAATGGAGAACAAAAAAATAAACTAGCAACAACTACAGATGGGATTGATGGATGACAAGATGAAATTCACTGGATTTCTAGTCATTTGCATTGAAAACTAGCTCCTCTTTTTTTTTTCTTTTTTTCTTTTTTTTTTTTTTGGGTTAAGTGAAACAAGTTCCTCTTCAGTTTGTAATGTTTGGCGTGGTTTGATTTGGAGGCTTTCTATGAGGCAACTAAGTAGATTATCAAATGGAACATAAGATGGCAGGGAGGAAAGAAAAATGTCTGCACCAAGTGCTTTGAGTTTAGCTTTAACACACAGTGGAATAATTAAACAGGGTTTCTGAAGCTGACCTTAACTAGTTAAGATCATGCTTATAAGATGGGCTGAGTATCTTTTTCCCTAATTCAATTTGAAACATGATTGGAACATCCCCAAGAAGCCAGCAGTAGTGCTGCTTAGTTGCATGTCTTAATGGCATGAGACATATATATGGTGAGATAAATAGTTACTGAACTTACTGAGGGATTCCCACTGATGGTTAGTGTTTTAGTGAAATAGTTCATTGGAAGTTTGGAACATAACTGCATCTGGGTAGTGCATTTATATTAATTATTGACATTTGCCTCTGATGCATGGAATGGACTTACAGACATCTTTCAGGTTCTCTGGTGATCCCTCAGCACCACTGTCATGCTAGTTGAGGGTTAAGTTCTTACTTGTCTCCTGTCAAGCACAATATGTAAATCTATTCTCTTTTCAATATCTAACTTAGAAGGTCTTGCATCTAATTTTTTATTTTTTTAATATGTTATGTTGGTTGTCAAATGTGGAGTTGTTTACTTTGTATGCCTATGCTGCCCCTAGATTTCCTGGTAGGTCGATATTCCTTGGTCATAGCAACTCATTTTTTTACTAATTTATCAAAAGACTACTGATATTGGTCAGTGAACCATCTGTTATCAAAATTGTTACCAGTTTGCAACAAATCAAGGTTTCACTCCTTCAAAATCAAGTGAAGTTGCTAGTTATTGATAGCATGGCTGCTCTGGTTACAGGGTAAGTTCAATTTTTCCAGTAATGATTGATCTAGTCTAGCTAGTTGTAATCAAATCCAGATTTTTTTTTCCATGTTAGACAAGTTCTCCATCACAATCAACATGCCTTCCTTTGCTTTAGGATAACTGTAATCTTGTCCATAACCTGCAGTTTTAAGGATTTAATTTATCATATGCAGACTGAATCTTGAGTATGGAAAGCTTTGAGTGTGAATGATGGTGCTTGTCCACTTCAATTGATCTTATAGAGTAAAATAGTCTAATTCCCCACCCCACACCCTCCCCCTCCCTCCTAGATTCCTCTATATTATGAATAACTTGAGTTCAGAAACAAGGCAAGTTGAACTGGTGCTTTTCATTTGACACTTTTAACAAGAAGTGGCTTGGGAATATGCATGTTTTGATTTGTTGTCCCCTGCAATTTCCTGTTCAATTTTCCTAGATATTTGTGACTGCCATTGTCAAACCTCCCAACCATATGCTCCATTACACGAATGAAGGTCATTGATGTGCTCTGGTTGGCTACATAGTTCCTTTCTTTATTGGTGCTATGTTTGCACATCTCTTCTATGTTTCGAATATATATTTTTAAAATATACAAATGCCACGCATCATACATTGTTGGTTGGTGTGTTAATATACTATCGGTGGTTGCTCTACATTGTTCAGGGAATTCGATCATGGGGTTCCCAGACAAAATACATTGGGTTGGCACGTTTCTTTTATTAAGTGAGGATCATACCATCTTAACTGCTATATTGCGGAATTTCTTAGCTATGGTGACTCTTTTCAATGATGCTCTATCTCTCTCTCTCTCTCTCACCCCCAACCCTAATCTCTAGGTCACTAGCTGAATTTTCACGAATTCCTGTTGTGGTGACAAATCAAGTGAGATCTCAAAGCCGTGATGAGATCTGCCACTATTATTTCCAAGGTTAGATGACATAATCAGATTATAAAATCTTCCTCCTGATATATTGCTAAGGTATAGATTATTTTGTACAGTGCAAAGTTGGAATGAAACCATCGAGGATCGCACAAGACATGATTCTCATCTTGTTGCTGCTTTGGGAATTAACTGGGCTCATGCAGTTACAATTCGTCTTGTGCTTGAAGCTAAATCAGGTTGGTCTACAGTTGCTAATTTTTTATAAATCAAAAGGAGCCTAAGTGTACATCTCCTGTGCATGCTATTAGAATAAAATATTTTCATTCAATTTTCTTGTTTTGAATTTATTTTTCTTTTAGAATGTTATCTTGCTGAAGATGGTGTATTTAATATAAGAGTGGACTATGTTCCCTTCTAATTTAACAGGAAAAAAATTAGCGATTTTGGTTTATTTTTTACTTATTTGAGGGATCTGAGGTGCCTGGCCTCCTTTTTTCTTCTTTCTTTAATAATTAATGTTTTATCAGAAAATGTGTTTTTTTCCCAGAAAAGATTATGCCTATATCTTTCAAACTTGTATGCTTTCATTCATATTGGTATCAAAAACTAACTAGAATTTATGTTCTTGAGATTGTGAAATGTCCTTCAAGAGAAGTCCAATTAACTTGTTTGTTGCAAGATAAGATCCCCTCCAATTCCCTCCAACTTTAGATGTAAGACATGTGATGTTTAAAAATCAAATGAATGTAACATGTCACACATCCAATTAAAAATGGGAGGGAATTGTAGGATTCAATTGAAGGGGACCATTTCCTGTTTACTGCTGGATTATTGACCTTTTATACATGGTATGTAACATGTGAAAACCATAGATTTTGCCTTTCCACTGGGTACTTGAGATTTCTAATTTTCATTTTTCTTGCAGATCAGAGGTTTATTAAGGTGGCAAAATCTCCAATATCCCCACCTCTGGCTTTCCCTTTTAACATAACTTCATCAGGGATATTATTGCTAAGTGATGATGGAATAGAGCTAACAGGGCCAGATATTAATGCAATTCACTGTCAAGGTTTGTCATTGAGATTTTGTTGGGCGAATCTGCAGAAGAATATTAAGTGGATGCCCAAGACTACCATTGGTCACTATTTAAAATGCGGAGCACTTAATGCAGATGGCATCCATCATTTAGTGTTTTTGCTTGTGGCTTTCCGGTGGAATAACTTCATAAGAACTGATAAACTAAAATTGTTTAACTTTATAGATCATGCTATGTGAACCTTAAATTTCGTTAGAAACTAGTACCCAAAAAATTGTTAGAAAAATGTCTATAACACAAATTTTTAGGACTTCTTTATTTTTTATTATATTTTTTACGTGTTTTTTTAATAAATTGATTAAGCCTCAGATCAATGACTCAAAAAATGCAGGCCATAATGACATTATCAATTTCGGTGGGGAAAGCTTGCAGTGATAAATCAAGATGGAAGCTGCATTGATGAAATTTCAGGGATGTTCTTAGAAGTAGATAGAATATACTATGAATCCTGTTACTTATTTTGAACATATTCTTTCTAGGTAAATTTGAAGTATAGAAGAGACACCAATGAACTGAAATTGATGTATTTTCCTCTTAGATATCTTAAGAGTTTGTATTATTTTTACATATGAATATTTCAAGCATGAGCTAAATGAAAGCAAATTGCTGGTGGGATGGATTATGTCTAATGTAACTGTGCATAACAAAAGCATAGTGCCTTCCTGTTGCATAATATTAGCTTGCAAAACTTTCATGAATTGCAGTGAAATTAAAGTATGCTTCAACTACAGTAGATGATTCGCATGGCACAAACTGCAACATATTTATGTTTAGCACTTGGAGGCTTTGTTCTTGCTGAATTGTAAGTATTTTAATCATTAAGTAAGAAAGTTGAGGATCCATAGCTAACCCCAAAAATTTGGCCTGACAGTAGCAGAATCCTGATGTGCCATTTTGATTAAAGTTATACCTGCTATATTGGAAATTATAATTGTATGTTTTATATTAATGCCATGTTAATCTGACTGCCACACTTGTAGTGTATGTTTTTTGATGCTGGCATTTTATCAAATGAAGATGAAAGATGCATGTTCTTGTGGGAGATGTTAGATTGAGCAAAGAATTGGAAAAGCTTAAGATATAGGGAAAGGTTGAATTGGAAGGCCCTATTCATGATGGGTGGGTCTACAAGAGTCACCTATATTTGAAATACCATTATCACAATGGATAGATATTTTGGGTTGTTTAAAGTACATGATGCTGGATGCGGGTTTCTAATTTCACTATAGTTAAGGATATTGGTTTCATTCAAATTGTGACTGAGACCCATGAGCCTTGATAATGTTTTTGTTTTATAACGTACTCCTATTTGTTAGAGAATCTCTTAGGCATAAATTGGAACAAGCAGAAACTTTGAGATGCTTGAATAGAAAGTGAAAATTTTGAACCTGGTGTTTGAATTGGAAAACTTCAAGGTGATGTAATGCTTCTCACTCGGCATGCTATAAGTTTGGGTTGGGTTAGTACATTTGCTACAAGGCTGAAAGTGAATGAGATTTCCATACCTGCCATGCCATCCATGTGCCTTGGCCTAGTTCTCAAGATATTGTGATTTGTAAATGGTGAACTTTCAATCTTCTCTGCCTCCATAATGAGTCATAATTTGCTTATGCTTCAATATTATGGAAGTGTACTACTAAAAATTTTCTTGGGTAGAAATCAATAGCTATTCCTGTAGGTATTGACTCAGGACACTAAGAGATACAAGCTTCTTTTTTCTTTTTTTCTTTTTTTGAGCTTGGCCCTTTTCATTGCTAATAGAATTATGAAAGAAGAAGAAGCCAGGAAGGCATGTTTTAGCGGAAAACATTGAGGAAGAAATGTCAAAGCGTCTGCCAGTTCATTTTTGGGTAAGAATGGTTTGTATGAGCTTGAGCAGAAGTTCTACGGTCCATGTTTTCTGAGTAACATATATAGACAGATGGGGACTTAGTTAGGATATGGTTTGCCAGTAAAATTATTTATAGGGTTTGATTTTCTCACTCTCTTTGTACTCTGTCCATAAACATCATATGTTATCATCTGTTAAATGTGAACATTCTTGAAAAAATAGACCTCTGATATGAAAATGTCAACATTGTGTATACATCACGAGGTGCGAAACAATAATTCTTTTATTTAAGGCAAAAATTATCTCCCGTATCCATGTATAGACATGTAGTACATATATTCGTGAGATCTCCATGCTATGAGACATGCAAATATAGTTGGTGCATGAGATTATTTGGCAATGGAAAAAATAATAATAATAAATAAAGAAGTTCAATTTTTGTTTTCGGATACCTAAAGTATATATTTACTCTCTAAAAATAAGTAACTTTTTTTTTTGGATTAATTATAAGTGATGCGATTTGCTGCTAGTTTCAAAGATTTTTAATTTTAAAAAAAAAACAATTTTGGAAAACAAATATAAAGTAGCGAGTTGGAAAGCATTAAGTGGGCTATTTTATTTGATAAGCTCAAAACCCTTTTCAAGTAACCCATTCGTTTGCCAGACCCTGTTGAATAAATGTGAGACCCAATCAGCCCAAAAGCAAAAAAAAAGAAGGCGAATAAACTAAGACCCAACGAGTTGATTGATCAGAAGCCACTTGTGATTATAGAAGTAAAGATATTTTGCAATATTTACTATCTTTATATAGTGGAGTATCCATGCTTATTTATACATGTTTGTTTGTTTGTTTTTTCCCTTAAAATGCTTATTCATGATGTTAGTAGAAAAGGCATATATAGAATTATAGAAAGCCAAAACAAGGATTAGCCAATCCTTGTTAAGTTCCATAGAGGGAAAGAGGTAGTGGCGACTTTTTGTCTTTCTGAATCCTCTGGAAATAAAAAATAAAAAGTGGTGGAAAGTAGAGAGGCAGTTGATTGTTATAAACTAGGAGTAATAGCAAGTTGAGCAGAAAGCAATGGATACAAATTAAAAGCTAAAACAAATTCTGGGGTTAGTGGAATAATGATCTCTATGTGAAAACAGGGTTTAGGTACCACTAAGGTACTACTTAACATTTGGTGAATGGATTTCCAGGCAGATCGTGCCATCAAATTAGGTTAACACTTAATAAATTAAAGGCTAAAAGTTGTAAGGGAAGAAAGGGTGATTAATGGAAGAGAGAGAGAGAGAGAGAAGCTCTTGCTTGAAATAAACTAAATTGTTTAAGGAATTTAAAACATTGCCTTTCATGTACTACTCTTTAAATTCATATATTAATAATTTTTGGGAAATGCTAACTAAGGGCACTCGTTAATAATCCATTTAAAGAAAGTGTTTATGGAAAATGAAAAAAAAGTAATTAATATTTTGACAGTTTTTTCCATTTCTCATAAAAGTTGTATCAAAACTTTCCTAAAATGAATTATTAACCAATGTCCTAAGGGCACTCATTAACATTTCCCATAATTTTTTTAATGTACAAATTAATAAAGTTTTGTAAACAAGCCTGGTTGTAAATTTTACTACATCAAATTTTGGTTTGCTTCATATCTCATCTTTTTGGCAATTTGAGCTAATTCTATTTCAATCCCCTTAAAAATATTTTTACCAATACCTTATTTAGGTAATCTGAACTTGATATTGGAACTTAAATCTTGTTCCCTTCTCTATACACATATCACACGTATATGATTTTTTTGTAACTCAATTGGTTAGTACCTCTTAATGTTTTCAATTGAGATATCTATGATTCAAATCCCCCTTCCCACATTGTAACTATCAAATTATTGAGAGAGAGAGAGAGAGAGAGAGGGTGAGCTTCACTAAGTACCACTCTCTGGAGTAACTATACAATATTTCCAGAATACAATAATGACGTACCCCCTCTTCTCACATAATTGTGAATTTTAATAAGTAAATTCATAATAAAACTCAATATTTATGTGAGAGGAGAGAGTGCATAACTATTGTACTCCCAAAGTATTGTATAATCTTCCTATTCTCTTTGTCATTTCTAATGGTTATAAATCATATGATAAGGTATATGAATGCCATATAAAATATAACAAAATGTAAGGAATACACAAGTTTTTTACAATTTTATATTTTGTGATTAATGCATAATAAAATATATGTGGCCATGTGAATTTTTTTTTTTTTTAGAGAGTTTCAACCTATGATGTCCGCTTCTGATGATAGCTCTTTCACATCAAACTAAGACACCAATCAGTTTTTGGTGTAGGTGATAATTGAATCTCATATCTCTTATTCAACAATCAGAGACTTTACTAGTTGAACCAACTAGGGCTATGTGAAAATTATATTACTCCAATTGCAACTTGTTACCCTTACCAATTTTAAACAAAAATAAATAAATAAATAAAAAGAAAAAATATTGTAAAAAAATTTGTGTCCCATATTGCTTGAAAGATTAAAAAAATTGGAAAATTAAAGTCTAATAATTGAAGAGAGAGAGCATTCAAGGCACACAAGGAGGGAGAGAGAGAGAGAGAATATAGAGATTAAAAATAAAATAAAATCCCCTTGTTAATAATTAGCAACTTAGCATTACTCGCATGGGTTTTATTGTGTTTTGCTTTTTTTCTTTGCTGCTCATGATTGACATAGTGGTTATATGAATGGAGTAGGAGAATTGAGGGATCTGATGTGATGAGAAGTTGATGGCATTGTCCACCTTTTACGCATTATAAGTCTGTTTAGATATTGTTTATTATTAAAAATTAAAAACTAAAAACTGAAAATAATATAGTAAAATAATTTTTAAATATGTGAATAATACCGTGAGACCTATTTTTAATAAAAATTTTGCTGAAAAAAAATGTTTATAGATTTCATAAACAGTGCACAAGACCCACTACCAATTATTTCAGCTGAAAAATTATTGCCGCCTAACTTCACTGTATAAAAGAAATGGTCACACCATGGGGCACATGCTCATTATGAATGCCACTGGCACTGCCACCTTGACATCTAGCATATAAGCTATTGATTACTCGAGCTACCAAACATGTACCCAAAAGAGGATACTTCATTATGATGAGAGTCAATGCATGTGATTTTCAACTTTCAACCAACTCAAAGGCTTAGATTGGCTGGGGGTTGTGGTATTGGTAATTTAGTACACCTTTCAATAATATCCTTGCAATGCATGCACGGCATCACTATTTTTTTTAAGCCTTATCTCTCTACCTGTCCCGATAGTTCAGCAGATCTTTACTAACAATTTCTTAGTATGCACTCCATCAAAGATTCATTGTAAGGACAACTTTACCTTCCTTGTTTATTCTTTGGTAGGAACCGAGGAAAGAGTGCTTTTGATATTGAATTGTATATGTGATACATAATACAGATAAAGAACTGTGAACTCTGTTACTTACTTCTTGTCAGCCAAAGAAGACATAAAGTAGTCTCTACAAACGTTATGGTATTGGTTTCTTAAACAAGAAAAGCTCCTGGGAGATGCAGCCAAAGATTGGGGGGGTAGTTTTTAAGGTTTCTATCTCTTTAGCTTTTCAATATTATACATTGCAGCATTTATTTGGACTCATTATTAGATAATATTTTCTCTCTCTCTCTCTCTATTTATTATCTTTGTATAGCTGTTGTTTTTGTGTGTTTGTGATGTGAATCATCCACTGGGCGACCAGCCTGACTTTGACAGAATAAACAATGTGAAAATGATTTTGTTTTTTTCAAACCTTGTCTGTTCTGTCTTTGAACCTACTATGCCTTTCAAGTTTTAAGGCCAAATAGAAATAGGAGATCAAAAACCTTTTTATATTATATAAATTAATTAAGAACGTAAAACCTTTATTGTATATATAAATTACTTTGGATTACGTTCTGATTCAGTCTAACAATAACTAGAGGTGTACTTTTCTCGGGACATTAGTTATCGCATCTTAATCTCCTCGAAATTTTATTCTCCTTAAGGGAGTAACTATATTTAAAAGATGATAGTTGCACCATTTGTGTTTATATTTTATTACTCGTATCAAGTGGGAAGTGGCCAAGATATATCAACAATTTTTATATGATTTTATGTGTTTTTTTTTTTTTTTTTACCTTTTTATAGTGTTTGCAACAGTAGCTTTGTCGACCATAGCTAGTGGAAAATCAGGTCTATGCAATGTACTAATAGATTGGATCCAATCCATTAAGCTCAAATGTATATGTTTGTTGTTCAATTATATTATATCATAAAATATTTTGCTGATCATCATATACAAAATTTGATTGAATTTTGTTTAAAGTAAGAAATGGATGGCTAAAGGGTTTAGGATTTGAGATATTATCGCCGCCTTATGTTAATGTTAATGTATGGACATTTCTCCAACTTGTATTAATTTTTTTTTTCTAAACAAGGCCCTCCAGCTTATATTTGGTTTAATTACACCCCATATATGCTTTTAGATTGATTCAATTAAACTCTTCCATCCATGTTGCGAAGAATGTTAATTGTTAAGCGTCTCATTGACCAGTGAGCACGTGAGACATTTTTAAAAAATCGATAGAAAAAAGTTAAGAAATTAAATTGAAACAATGCAAAATAGAAAAGAGAAAATAAAGATTTTCTTTTCTTTTCTTACAAGTGGGGAGAGAGAGGGTTTAAATCCAATTTCACCACTTGAGAGACCGAATATAAATATCATTAAATCACAAGATTATTAACAAAAATAAATAAATAAATAGAAGAATGAGAAAGAAAGAAAAACCAGAGAGAGAGAAACAATGGGCACCTCCCAAAAAAGGAATAACCGAATAGGAGGAGATACAGGGAATTTTCACAATTCATTTCACCAAAACCATTCTATCCGCATGGCTAACATAGTCATACATAAAGGCCCAAAAATAAAAATCTCAAATCTGCAGAGAGCTTTAACATGTGGATTGGTTGCAGATGGATATTCCTTTATTTGTTGGAACTTTTCACAATAGTTTAGAGTGGTCCTCCCTGAAGAACCTTTTGCATAAATGCTTGTGAAAAAGTGCTTTTTGTTTAATAATATGATAGGAAAATGATTTTGGTATAGTATAGATGACCAAACAACATCCGCCTCCCAAAAAACAAAAATCATGAAGGTTTTATTTTCAAAAATTCCGATAAAAAATTTTATAACTTAATTGTCATTTTTTTATATTTCTAATAAAGACTTTAATAGTTTAAAATTCTCAAATCATCAAATTAGAAAAAACAAAGCAAAAACAAAAAATATATATAAAGAATAATAATTTTATTATTATATTATCAGGCATTTTCGATATTCTTGGGCAGATAAATAGGACATATCACCTAATAAATTGTATTTTTCTTCTTTCTTTTTTTGCTAAATTAATATATTGTATTTTTCTATATTTCAGGATATATTTCAATACATATGTTGATATATCAAATTTTATATATTTCTAAATAATATTTCAGGACTTTAATATGTTTTTCATCATCGATATGATATGTCGTAATACATAAGTAAGATTTTAAACTAATGGATGTGAGTTAGCACAACAGTTTGGTCATGTCAACTAATTAAGCTAGAAAAATTATGAAGTCCGGTGACACGCTTTCAATAGTTACAAATAATGGAATAAATTATTACATCAATCTCTATTAAGATTTTTTAAAATACTGAATAAATAAATGTGGTATAGTATGTAGGAGATGCAAGACAAGGAAAGTTGGCCTAAAGCCTAATGAACCTATACACATTAACAAATATAATTTTTTTTTTAAACTAAAACAATTTAATTAGAAATTAATTAATTTTAAAAGAATTATATATAGGATTAAGATGTTGTAAAGCTCCTCCCAAAAACTTTCTCATTTATGGTGTGAACGGGATTTAATATATCAATCAAAAAACTCACAATCGACTTAAAAGTAACAATATACCTCTAATGATCTCCATACTACAAATTGTTTATCATTGTTAGGTCTCTTAGAGCATTTGCAGCAGTGTAGCTATAATGCTATATTGCTATATTATAGCTACACTACCATTAAAATGATGCTCCAACAGTAGAGCTAAATCTATTTTTTTTAGCTCCACTGCTATAGTGCACATCTAAAGATAGATGTACACTGTTCATGAGAGCTAAAAAAAAAAACTATTATTTTATTACACTGGCACATTAAAATAATCCACTGCACAAAAGCTTTTCATTCTTCTCTCTCGTTCACTCTCATCTCATCTGACTCTGAAGCTCATCTCTCTCGAACCGACGCTGTCCCAACTGCACGCCGTCCCAGCCTCAGACCCACGCCGTCGCAGCTGCTGATCAAAGCCCCAAGCCACCGATCCACGTCTTCGACCCATGCTCCATCGACCTCAACGTCACCGGCCCAAGCCGTTCCAAGCCCCAAGCCGCAAATCCACGTCTTCGACCCATGCTCCGCCGGCCTCAACGTCACCGGCCCAAGCCGATCCAAGCCCAAGCCGCCGACCCACGCCTCCGCCTAGTCCTCCATCTCCAGCTTTGTGATTGGTTTTTTTTTTTTTTTTTTTTTTGCTGTGGACTACTGGTGGTAGTGGTGGTGGTGGTGGTGGTTGTGGCTGTGGTTGTGGCTGTGGCTGATGGTAGAGGTGGTTGTAGTTGTGCTGTGAATGTTTTATTGATAGTGGGATATATTATTTTATTGTATGGATATATCATTTTATTGTGTTGTATCTATTATTTTATTGTGTTGAAAGCTAAAATAGATGCAATGCTGCAGCATGTGTGTAAGTAAAATAGATAAAGTAACTTTTTGTGGAGTTAAAAAGCTAAATTTTTAGCTCCACTGCTGTGAATGCTCATCTTACCATTTTTAGAACTTAGAAGTAGAACACCAATAATAACAAACCTAGGATTTATCTATTACACCTCTGGGCTTGGCCGACTGAGTTTTGTTTTCTTTTCTTTTTTTGGCAAGAAGCGGACTGAGTTATTAATTAGATACAGTCGATAAAAGTTTCTTTCATTAGGTTGTTGTTAAGCTTTATATTAAATTTTTCTGGGTAAAGTCAATATTTGCCACTCTGAACCCAAAGTCTGTTTTTTTAGTTGAGAAAACAAAGTCCATTTGATGTTTACTTGTTTGATGAGTTTCATGTGAATCTTAACTTTATAAGATAGATAGTATCTCAAAGAAAAAGTTTCTTAAAAGAAAAACGAGTCGTTTTCGTAGTTTATGCTTCGTCCACACAAATAAAGTTGTTTGGTGCAAGCTATGATCACATAAGCCAATTATACAGTGATATTTTATAGGTAGTCGCATGATAATTCCATAGAAATTAACAATGCCCATATTCTAATGATTTAAAACATAAACTGAAAATAACATTGTATTTTAAACAGTATAAGATAAGAATACCACAAATGTCAATCAACGTGCCGTAGTTTGTTTGATTTGAAGGGTCTGATTAAAAAAAAAATACTTTAATAAACAGAAAAAAAGGAAAAAAAAAAAAAAAAGCCTTATAAAACTAGGTTGTGGTTAATTACATTTGGAACGGTCTGGAAGCATGAGATCTTTGACACAAACACAGGAGATCCTTGACAGAAACAAATGCCAGGTGCCTTTGTCTTGTTTCTATGGCCAGAGGCCCAGAGCTTAGCTCGTCCCCACAACAAACGTGGCCACAGTGAAAAGGTTCAAGTGCATATTAATATTATTGTATAATTGCATAGAAAGTTCTGGTACTGATTAAAACTAATAATTGATAAGTTTATTTTCATCACTTTATTATTTTTATTTTTATTTTTATTTATGGTGTAAAAATACAAAATTATAAACTTCATTTTATAATGAAAATTATACTTTATTGAATTTCAAAAAATATATATATATACTTTATTATGTCTACTTTTATTTATTTACTAAAAGAAATGTGATGTTTTAAAAAATTTACATTTCTTTTTAGGATGAAAATAAACTTAACCTTTATACCCAAAAAAATTATAAACTTAACCAAATATAAGATCTAGAAAGAAAACAATAACATGTATTTTAAACTAATATCGTATCGTTTTTCTCAAAAAAAAATATATATAATATTGTCCTGTTGAGATTTTAAATAAATAAATAAATAATTGGTAAGAGATATGAGATGGGGAAAAAACGTAATGGGAAAAGGAAAGTAAAAGAAAGGGGAATTAAAATCATAAAGGCTTAATTATATGTTATATTCTTTAAACTTGACTCATTTTTAATCTCACTAATAATTTATTGGTGGAAGCCTAAGATTACAACCTTACTCAATATCTTTTTATTGAACATGAATTTTGACAAATTCATCATTATATTACATATTCTTCTTATATCCTTCATGCTTGCAAAAATTTTAGAAAATTAGAAATCTATAACTATATTATCAATAAATTGTTTAAATTGTAAGTTTTTGTAACTTCAAATTATGCATTAAATATATGGGTATAAATCATATAGTTTAATATCAAATTGACACAAAATTTAACATGTGTATTAAGAGTATAAAGAACATGCAATTTAACAGTTAGAATTTTTAAAATATGTAGTTGTGAGGACTAGATTTGAACTCCCAGCCCACTACATGGATGAACATAGGCCCAAAAAGCCTTAAATAATGAATTTATAGAGAATGGGTTGAAAAACTGGGCTTTAGTTAATCCAACAAACGTTAAAATGAGTTTAGATGATAAGAGAATGAAAAGAAAAAGACTTGTATTGAAGAAAAATCGTCCTCGGCAAAGTTCGAGGATGTCTGTTCTTATATATTATTCTCAAATTTGGTTACAAATTTAGTTCCTGAAAGCTACAGTGTTTTTCTCTTGAATTCCTGATCCTCCTTTCCTTATTGCCCCCTTCGTCTTTTATACCATCTTTCCTCTTTATTCCCACCTTACACGTGCATGTTAGAGGGTTGGTGTTGATACTTATCCCATCAACCCCTCCCCTAAATCACCATACAATAGCTGTAAGGCTGAAACAACACTGTTCAGATATCATCTTCACATTAATGCGGCCAGAGAGTTAGTTGTAGTGCATTTAATGTGGAGGTAGCAGTTTTTCCTTAGATATTTTAGGGCACCTTCTTGTCCGATATCTCCACGATACTTATCAACTTCAACGAGACTTCTTGGAATATCACCCAAAGCGATTAACAACTCCTTCGGACCTCGGCATTAGGGGTGAGCAAATGAATACTGGAGCCGACCCAACCGACCGGCTCCGACAAGACCATCCCGACACCATCGCCGACCGAATGAGCCGAGGCCGGCGTTCGGAGGGCAAAGCCCGTTCCGACGCTGGTGCGGTGCAGTCACCAGATCAAAGAAGACGAAACCGATCAACACCGAACCGAACCGATACCAGAAATCGTTTCTCCCAACAGTTTGGATATGGCGTCGTTTCACAGGTTCTAATTTTAATTTTTTTTTTTAATGAAACGACATCGTATGGGTGTTATTAAAAAAAAAAAAAGCAAAACGGTGCGTTTAATGCTAGGTTTACAGATTCTCAAGGCCATATAAATTCATTCTTTTGTCCCCATATCCTTTAACTCTCTCTCTCTCTCTCTCTCTCGCTCTCGCCTCTCAGTCTCGCCTGAAGCAGCGACGCTCGCCTGAGCTCACTAGTCACGGTAAACCAACGGTAAGCATGAATGATTCTTAATCTCATGTACTTCGTAGTTTTTTGGGGTTGTAAAATACGATACAATGGATTTTAGTAAGAGCTTGTGTTTGTGTCAGTATTTGTCTTTGTGTTTTGAGAGTGTTTTTGAGTGTCGTGTGTATCAATGATTTTGAAAGCCAACCCAGAAATGGGAAGAGCACAACAACATTATATATATAATGGTAACCTTTGTAAACCTTTCTGAGTGTCATGTGTATAAAATAAATGACTTTGTGTTTGTGTTTGTGTTTGACTTCAGTCCCACTTAGGTAGATTTTTTTGTGTTTGTGTTTGTGTTTGGGTGAACAGATTTTTTTTATGTGAACAGATGTTTTTATGTGAAAAGATTTGTTGAACAATTTTTTTATTTATTTATGTGAACAGTTTTTTTTTTTTTTTAAATGTGAACAGATTTTTTTGTTAATGTTTCAAATCAAACCGACCAAACCGATTAAACCGAGCCAATCAAACCGTACCGCTATAGGTCGGAAAACCGACCCTAATCGGTATGCATTGGTTTTAATTATTACAAAACCAATCCCTATCGGTTCGGTAACAAATTTGAAAAAATACCGAGTCAACCGAACCGCGCACACCCCTACTCAGCATCAATCAGCCGAGGATATATTTATCCTTGGCCTACCCTCTTGGGCCATTATGGTCAAAGCTAACTTCTATTTCCTAACAGTCTGTTCTAATAAAAATTTCTTCTCCTCGGACAACCCCTTGTCCTTGGATTGGGCCACAAACCCATAACACAAACAAATGATAGACTCCTGAGCCCAATCACCCTACAGTAGTAATGTTTATTTTATTAATTAAAGTTATAGCATTAAGCTATAACCAATTTTGTAACTAAATTTAAAACTTAATTCACCTTCAAGACACAAGAGAAAAGGGAGAACGACAAAACTAAAAACCTAATGAGCCATTAGCCAACACACTGCCTTAACCATCAAAGACACCCAAAATCAAATCAAAACGGTCTTTAGTCATATTAACCCATCAACAACACCGATCGATCAATCCTTCACTAACCCAACCCTTCGATTATTTTATGGAATTGTTTATAAGAACAAGAGTTGGTTCATCTCTATATTTTGGAGCCGGCCGGGTTGGAGGAGAAGAACTAATAAGATGAAAAAAGAAGAACATAATAAAGATAGTAAAAATTGGGGGGAAACACTATGCAATTTGAAGGCCCTTTAATAGCAACCTAATTGACAAAAATAGATGGAGGGTCATAAAATTGAACTGTATGGACCAAATTGAGATAAGTCAACACATAAAGACCATAATATGTAAAACCAATATTTTCACAATTTTTATATTAAAAAAAATACTGGAAAGTAAAAGAAATTTAAATAGAAAAGAAGAGAACAAGAAGGGGGGAGTCATTTTGTTAAAGTGTGCTTACATCTAAGAATATGTTTATTTCATTTAATTATTGAATTTTAAAATTTTATTATTTTATTAATTTAACTTTTGTAATTTATGTCTATTTATTGCATTTAACTTCAAAATAAGTTTTAAGAATTTAGAAACATGAAACCAAAAAGACTATTCTTTCTATAGTATAGATAAATTTGTAAATGGAGGTACTCAGATACATAGGCTAGAAGTATTTAATTTTTTTAATTTAATAATCTTTTTATTGTTTTGAAAATTGAAATTATATATAAATGTAGGGTCAATTTTTGTAGCCCAAGCCCAAGAAGGTATGGACTTTGAGCCCACTGAACCCAAGACAATAAATTTGTAGAGAGTGGGTGAAAGAGCTAGACTAACGATGAATTAACAGTATAAGACAGCAGTGTTTGTGGATAAATTTGTATTCAGACGTGCCCGGACGGACACAAATGTGACATCCGAAAAGGAATTTGTATTTGATAAAACTTGGGTTACAATTCTCGGAGCTACAATAATGGAATTCTGTCTCTTTTTTCTTTTTTCCTTTTTTCCTCCCCCCCCCCCCCACCTTTATCAGAGGCATCCCCATCTTATATAGTACTCATTTCCTACATCTTCACCGTCCACTTGTTCATCATCTAGACGCCCATTTGAGTGCATGTCCCATCATGCACCATCTCTAGCCTTGTGTGAGTGGTGGTAGCTAAGAGTGCACTGTTCAGGTGTCTTCTCCACATTAATGCGGTCAGGGAAGTAGGTGCAGTGCATTTAATGTGGTGGTTGAAGTCTGTCTCCTTGATATTTCTCCGTTCTTGTTATCCTCATGCGTGTCTGAGGTTCATTCCCCTCATTACATTTGTCAGAAGGATCACTTGAGCTTCCCATACACCTGTTGGGCCAAATTTCTTCGGATCCGAGGATATTGGACTCCTCGGAAAAAGAATATCTCCTCGGATCGTGCACGTGTTCCTCTTCAGACATGCTCCTTTTACATGGGCCTCTAACTGAGTGTTTTCATCTCTTCGGACGAACAGTGGTCCTCAGATAGGGCCTTGAGCCCAATACGTTAGGTTGGGCTTTTCACCCCCCACAATAGCCCCTCAAAATTGTAATTTTTCCCTCGCATCCGAAGAGAAAAAGTAGGATTTTGACTTGCCACGGAGCAAAAGCTTGAGAACAGGCAAATTTGAACTGGCACGTGTGTAGGCATAGAAATAGACGCTTCATTAATGCCGCTGCAGTTTCCATATTCCCAAGGTGCTGCATTAATTGCACCAGGTGGCGCCTTGTCCTTCGTATCCAACGGTGAATGATTGATCCAACGGCTGTGGTTTTTTCTTCAGAATTTGGGCGGGAGTGCCCCTGACTTTTCGTTTGACCTCGTATAAAACCTCAGAGGAAGTTATTTTTTCCTCACTTTGCAAATCTTCAGACGCTCCAGCAAGAACAAGCGTGCCACTCCGTCCAAATCTCTCAGTCGCCGGTTCCAGTCTTCCCCAGAATCTTCACGAACCTTTCTATGAGCCTAAGATCCTTTCTCCGACCTAGTCCCTGTAAGTCGTCGTCCACCAAATCCTTTAGTTTTCTCTTCGGCCAGTCATTTTTGTTTAAGCACCATGGGGAAACTCCAATACCTGGTAGATAGCCCTGAGCAAATGGAGGCGTTCAAGGCCGCATATCGCATACCCCCAAACATGGGTGTGAGGTCTTGCCCCCCAGAAAAAATACTAACAGATCGGAAGACGGGAGAAGTCGTTATCCCTCTCATCGCCTTCAAAGAAGGGGGAATGACAATCCCCATGGGTCCCATCACCACTAGCTATCTTCGAAACCATAGGCTCACTCCTTGGCAGTGCGCACCCAACATGTTTAGGATTCTAGGAGCCATTAAGGACCTTAACCTTCACCTAAGATTGGGACTCACCTGGCTCGACGTAGTACATATGTACGAGTGCCACAGCCAGCAAGATACGGGATACTATTTAAAATCCCGGTCCGACGTCGTTAGGCTCATTTCCTGCCTCCCCAAATCCAACAAAGGGATGAAGGACGACTATGTGATCGTCTCGGGCGCATGGCATGACGGCCATCATTGCCCAACCAAGCATGGAGAGCCAAGTGGGACATGTTAGATTTAGGCACACTAACCATAGGCTTAGGGTCCTCGTCTTTCAATGGTTTATGATTCCTCTCGTGCTGCTATTTCTGAGTCTCTAACATATCTCTGCTGTGCCTTGTAACAGATAAAAATTTCGTTTCTCCTCGGCTCAGCCTTACGAACACTGCCGCCCTTAATTATCTATTAAGGTCAGAGATTTTCGTGAGCGAGGACGGGCAGCTCCGATCGGCTCCCCTTATTCTGGGATACACAGGAAAGCCAAAGGGTTTCCAACCAGTCGACAACGCGATTGTCCAGGGAGATCCTCACCTTGCACGTATTGACGTCGCTCGGAAGGGTTTTTTGGCGCCGTACGAGCTTGACCCCATACCCCATCCACGTCCTCAGGCTATACCCCCTCTTGTCCAACCACTCCAGCAAGTTCCCCTCGGACAGGCGGTTAAAGGTGAGAGGGTCAGCTCCTCCACCTCCTCACTAGAGGAGCAGATAGACAGATTTCAGTTTGGGGGAGAGGCTTCAGGAGTAAATCGAGTGATAGAGGTCTCAGACGCCGAAGGAGAGACCAACAGACAATCAGGCATTCACCTTAATCTGCTAACTGCTCATTCCGAAGACTCCTCGGACGACGATATGGATTTGAGGAGCTTGATGAAAAGTAGGGGCAAAAAGGCCGAGCAGAAAGGTCCAAGGACTTCCCAGCCAGTGGTGAACCTGCCTCTAGTGCCATCACAGGTTCCTGACCCCGGCTTAAAGCCCATTCCTGACCTGAAGAAGAAAAGGCCCCACATTGATGCTGAAGACAGGCAAGTGCTGCCGGCTAAGGGGACCAAGCAGCAGAAGGTGGTGAGGGACCACCGAACCCACAGGGCCTCGTCCACTGAAAGCCGAGAGGAGGGCGTAGTGGCGGATGTACGCCGAGGAGGAGGACCGCGAATCTGGTCCCCAAAGTTGGAGTTGGAGGGCGCTTCAATCCTCTGGGAGACCTCCCTCAGGAATTACAATGGAGGACAGGCAGGCTATGTTGCTGAGGCTCTGCAGCAACCACTCCTCCCCCACGACATGGAGTCCTACAGGCGTTTTAACCAGCAGGAGCTCTTTCAATCCCTTAAGAGGGATATAGCCATGGTAAGTGACCTCAGTCCGATTAGCTGAATCACTGACTTGCTTTTCCTATTTTTCTGTGCTTGACATTCGGAATTTCCATTATGCAGGTCACCCAGCAAATCTATGTGGCCGAGGAATGGAACAAGAAGAACCACCTTGAGGCCCAGGCAGCGTTCTGCTCTCGAGACGAGGTGGAGAAAACTCTGGGCCAACTGAAGGAGGATTACGCCCGTCTGTCCGAAGACCTCAAAGAGATGACTAGCCAGAAGAAAAGCCTTGACGCTGGGATTAAGAAGGTTGAAAAACAAGCTGAAGAGCAGCGTAAACAGCTAAACGCGACAGAGATCAATCTGGCGACCGAGAGGGAGCTGGTAAAGGGTCTCCAGGCTGAACTGCTAAGGGCCAAGGCGAGCGCCCAAGTGGCCGAGCAAAATGCCAAGCTGGCCAAGGAGGCGGTTGAGGCTGAGAGAAAGGCGGCATACCAGCTGGGGGTGAAGCAGACCTCGTCCCAGCTTATGGAGCAATTTGCTTCAGTTAGCCGAGACTACTGCGGCATAACCTAGAGCAAGGCGCTGGACGCCGCTGGAGTGCCTGCCGACTCTGAGCTGAGGCTGCCCGGGAGCGTATACTACGATCCTGAGATCCGAGAGCTCCCGGTGGATGATCCTCCTACTCCACAGCTTCCAGAGGCTTCGGAGCCAAACCTGGTCGGTCAGACTCCTCCATCCACCTTTGATGCACCCAAAGAGGCTGGTCAGCCAGGTGACAAGGGTAAACCAGCCGAACCGGCCAAAGACAAAGGCGAAGGGTCGGGCAAAGAGAAAACTCCTGCTGAGCCCAAGGATCAAGCCCCTGAAACACCTGCTCGGACAGGCCAAGCTGCTGATCCTGTGCTCCCTCCAGCAAGAGAATAGATACATAGGGCTTTTGTTTTGCACTTGTATTTACTTTTGTTTTTATCTAAGGAATTGTAAACTCTTTTCTTTTTATTAATGAAATGGCTTCCCATTTGTCCCTGGTCTCCTCAATACATGTTTTATTACTTACTACTGCTGCATATAACTGTACATTGCGATTATAATAAAATAATGCAAATAAACTTGATCGGTACATCATACTTATGGTGTGAGTAATTGAAATTCATGTTGAAAAGAACAGTCCGAATAAAAGTCAACAGGTAATGATTGCAGCGAGTAATTAGGCAAGTTTCACGTGTTTTTCCAAATATGTAAAGTGTTATTACCCCTCGGCTTTAAATTAAACATAACTAAGGAAGACAGTCATAAGTGAGAATCAATTTAAACACAATCAGGAATTTTGGCGCTAAGCCCCAGTGACAATAGCTGTGTGGGGGTATTGACTAACCTGTGTCATTTGATTCAAGGACCCTGGGGGATGAACGTATTCGAGTGTTAACTAACCCTAATCATCTGGTCCGAGGACTACAGGCATGATTGGATTTAAGTTTAAACACTTAGAGAACTACAACGGTGTTAACTAACCCTAATCATCTGGTCCGAGGACTACAGGCATGATTGGATTTAAGTTTAAATACTTAGAGAACTGCAACGGAGTGTTAACTAACCCTAATCATCTGGTCCGAGGACTACAGGCATGATTGGATTTAAGTTTAAACACTTAGAGAACTGCAACGGAGTGTTAACTAACCCTAATCATCTGGTCCGAGGACTACAGGCATGATTGGATTTAAGTTTAAACACTTGGAGAACTGCAACGGAGTGTTAACTAACCCTAATCATCTGGTCCGAGGACTACAGGCATGATTGGATTTAAGTTTAAACACTTAGAGAACTGCAACGGAGTGTTAACTAACCCTAATCATCTGGTCCGAGGACTACAGGCATGATTGGATTTAAGTTTAAACACTTGGAGAACTGCAACGGAGTGTTAACTAACCCTAATCATCTGGTCCGAGGACTACAGGCATGATTGGATTTAAGTTTAAACACTTGAGAGAACACTTTACGCGGCGAATTGGCATATCGGTTGAAGAAAAGACTCGATTAATAAAAGTACCTCTTGAGGTTATTTACATTCCAAGGACGTGGTATTACATGACCATCCAGGTCTTCCAAGAAATATGCCTCAATGTCTGCCCCTGAAGTGATGCGATATGGCCCTTCCCAATTGGGTCCTAGTTTTCCCCAAGCTGGATTCTTTGCGGTGCCCACAACTTTCCTCAGCACTAGATCACCAGGCTCTAGAGGCCTTAACTTTACGTTAGCATCATAGCCTTGCCTGAGTTTTTGTTGGTAATGTGCCAGCCAAACCATTGTGTTCTCCCTCCTTTCCTCAATCAGGTCCAGACTCTTCTGTAGTTGCTCATCGTTGTTGACTGGACTGAACGAGCTAGTTTTCAACGTCGGGAACCCGGTTTCCAAAGGAATGACAGCTTCAGCCCCATAGGTCATTGAGAAGGGGGTCTCACCAGTAGACCTACGAGGCGTAGTTCTGTAAGCCCAAAGTACATGTGGCAATTCTTCTACCCATTTGCCCTTTGCATCATCCAGCCTCTTCTTTAAACCATTTAGTATGACCTTGTTGACAGCTTCTGCTTGTCCATTACCCTGGGGATAGGCGGGAGTGGAGTATCTGTTTATAATTCCCAGCTCGCTGCAATAATTCCTGAATGCCTTGCTATCGAACTGTAGGCCGTTGTCCGAGATGAGAGTGCGAGGAACTCCAAATCGAGTGACAATATTCTTCCAAACAAACTTTTGCACATCAACGTCCCTGATATTGGCTAGTGGCTCGGCTTCAACCCACTTGGTGAAATAGTCTGTGCCGACCAGAAGGTACTTCTTGTTTCCTGCAGCTTTGGGGAAAGGTCCCACGATATCTAAGCCCCATTGAGCGAAAGGCCATGGGCTAGACAGCGGATTAAGAGTTCCCCCTGGTTGATGAATGTTTGGAGCGAAGCGCTGGCATTGATCACACTTTTTGACATACTCGTGGGCTTCCTTTTGCATGTTAGGCCACCAATAGCCTTGGGTGAGGGCTCGGTGAGCCAAGGATCTACCTCCAGTGTGGCTCCCACAAATTCCTTCGTGCAGCTCTTCCAGTAATAGCTCAGTCGCTTCAGGATGCACGCATAACAAGTATGGTCCCGAATAGGAGCGTCTGTATAATTTCTGGTCCTCGGATAACCAGAATTTGGTCGCCTTCCTCCGAACTTTGTCAGCTTCCCCCTTCTCTTCTGGCAATATATCTTCTTTGAGGAATTTGATTAAAGGATCCATCCAGCAGGGCCCGGCCCTGACCTGGTGAATCTGGATTGCTTCTGCTTTCGCCTCTATAGGCCTATGCAAGTCCTCGACGAGGATGATCCTCGGCAGGTCCTGAGCCGAGGAGGTAGCAAGCGTGGCCAAGGAGTCGGCGTGTGAGTTACCACTTCTGGGGATGTGTAGCAAACTGAAAAAGTCGAACTCTGATTGCAGATATTTAACACGGCTCAAGTACCCCTGCATTCTTTCGTCCTTCGCCTCAAACTCGCCCAGTACCTGACCTACGACCAATCTTGAGTCCGAGAACAACTCCACGGACTTTCCCCCCATTCTTAGGACCATAGCCATTCCCATCAGTAGGGCCTCATACTCCGCCTCATTATTCGTTGCCGAGAAGTCCAGCCTTAACGACTTTTCGATAATGATCCTCTCGGGGGATATCAACACCAGCCCAACTCCAGAACCTCTTTGGTTTGCCGCGCCATCAACGTACACTTCCCAATGGGAGGGGTTCTGTTGGGATACCATGCCAACTGATTTTTCATCCATGCCTGACGTGGGCTTTACTTCTTCTAGTTGGGGCTCCGTGAACTCAGCCACCAAATCTGCAAGGACCTGACCTTTGACCGAGGTGCGGGGCATATATCTTATATCGAAAGCCCCTAAGATCGTACCCCATTTGGCAATCCGACCAGTATAATCAGCGCTTCGGAGTATAGCTTTGAGTGGGAGTTGAGTGAGAACAATGACCGTGTGGGCCTGGAAGTAGTGAGGTAGCTTCCGTGTGCCGAGCACTACTGCTAGGATAGCCTTCTCCAGAGGCAAGTAACGGATCTCGGCCTCATGCAGCGACTTGCTTACGTAATAAACTGGTCTTTGTACACCACATTCTGATCGTATCAACACCAGGCTCACCGCACAGGGAGCTACAGCAATGTAGGCGAACAGTACCTCATCTGGCTCAGGGCTGGACATGATTGGTGGCCGAGCTAGATAATCCTTGAGTTGCTGAAATGCCAAAGCACATTCTTCAGTCCATTCGAATCCCTTCCACTTGTGGAGCAGAGAAAAGAAAGGCCGACACCTGTCTGCTGATCTAGAGATGAACCGATTGAGGGCAGCAGTCATTCCGGTTAGTTTCTGAACCTCCTTGGGATTCCGAGGAGCTCGTAGATCGTTGATGGCCTTTATCTGGTCGGGATTAACCTCAATCCCTCTGTGAGTCACCATGTAACCCAAAAACTTGCCGGACCCCACTCCAAATGAGCACTTAGAAGCATTCAGTCGCAGCTTGTACTTTCTGAGAACCTCAAAGGTGCTTTCAAGGTCCTTCACATGCTCGGCGACAACCTTGCTCTTCACCACCATGTCATCTATGTAGACCTCGATATTTTTGCCCAGCTGTGGCTCGAACATCCTCGTCATCATCCTCTGGTAGGTAGCACCCGCGTTCTTCAAGCCAAATGGCATCACTTTATAGTGGTAGTTACCAATAGGGGTGACAAAAGCAGTTTTCTTCTGGTCATCCGGGGCTAATGGTATCTGGTGGTAGCCTTGGAAGGCGTCTAGGAAGCTCATCCGAGGGTGGCCGACAGTGGCATCCACCAGCTGATCAATTTTCGGCATAGGGAATGGATCTTTGGGGCAAGCCCTATTCAAATCGGTGAAGTCTACGCACACTCGCCATTTCCCACTCTTTTTCTTTACCACCACGGTATTTGCCAGCCATTCAGGATAAAAAACTTCTTTGATAGCCCCGGCTTGTTTGAGTTTCGCTACCTCCTCTCTCACTGCGTCAGCATGTTCCTTGGATGGGCGCCGAATAGGCTGTTTCTTGGGGGTGACCAGTGGATTCACCTTCAAGTGGTGACATATAAACTCCGGGTCTACCCCTGGGGCTTCATAAGCGCTCCAGGCAAACACATCGAGATTTCGCTTGAGGAACTCTATTAGCTCTTCCCTCTCTTGAAGAGGCAGCTGAGATCCGACTTGGAAGAACCTATCGGGATCATCTCCAATAACCACCTTCGTTAGATCCTCACATCGAGTGCCTTCATCTGAGTCTTCGACGGGCAGTTCCCGAGACTGTAGCTGCTATAAACCCCTTTCGGATATGGCCGAGGACTCGGCTTGGGTCTCATGTTGAATGGCAGCCACCAGGCACTGTCGGGCGACGGACTGGTCTCCTCGGATCTCCTGGATCTGCCCTTCAGATGGGTATTTGACCTTCTGATGCAAAGTAGAGGGAACAGCCCCAAGTGCATGAATCCAAGGTCTGCCTACGAGTGCCGTGTAGGGTGAATATACGTCCACAACTATAAAATCCAGCTCCACCACCTCGGAGCCGGCCAGCACAGGTAAACGTATCCGGCCTTTCGGGGTGACAGGCCTTCCTTCAAAGCTTATGAGGGGGGAATTGTATGGCGTCAGGTCCTGGGGTTTTAGGCCTAGCCCCTTGTAGAGGTCTGGGTACATTATTTCCACAGCACTGCCCTGATCCACCATCACCCTCTTCACATCGTACCCTCCTATTCTGAGGGTGATGACTAATGCATCATCATGGGGTTGAATGGTGCCAATCATGTCTTCGTCCGAGAACTCTATCTGCAGCGGGGCACCAGACTTAACTCTCTTCAGACCTCGGCTTGACTCCCCTGCTGATGGTCGGCCTACCGACATAACTTTCAATGGCCAGGACCCTGTTCTCCCCGGCGCGGCGAAGACAACGTTTATAGTCCCTAGCGGCGGCTTTGAGGGGTCATCTCTTCGTGGCCCTGAGCCCGTCTGCCCTCCTCGGCCGCTGGAGGGGTGCAAGAGGTGTTTCAGT
This sequence comes from Quercus ilex subsp. ballota, assembly GCA_032727855.1. Taxonomy (NCBI): domain Eukaryota; kingdom Viridiplantae; phylum Streptophyta; class Magnoliopsida; order Fagales; family Fagaceae; genus Quercus; species Quercus ilex. The sequence continues at coordinate 40,220,792 of CM064908.1, forward strand.
CTACCATCGCGAACCAGTTGGTCCAGGTGATCCCACAGGCTCCTACAATCCTCCGTGGTATGCCCATGGTCTTGATGGTACTGGCAGTAGAGATTATGGTTGCGCCTCTCGGGGTTTCCTACCATCTTGTTCGGCCACCTGAAGAATGATTCATTCTTGATCTTTTCCAAGACCTGGTGCACTGGCTCTTTGAACACGGTGTTGACCGCTTGAGGATTCGTCGATCCTGATTGCCCAACAAAGTCCTTCCGCGGTTTACTGTGGTTGTAACGGTCCGACCTGAAATCCCTCCTCTCCTGGGGGATAACCTTGTCCTTTCCCTTGCCCTGCTGCTGATCTTCTTCAACTCTCTTATACTTTTCTATGCGGTCCATTAGTTGACGCACGTTTGTGACCGGTTTGCCAGATAAAGATGTCCTCAAACCGTGGTCAGTAGGGAGGCCGAGCTTGAACGTGCTGAGGGCCATTGCATCATTGTTGCCCTCCATATCATTGAACATCTCCCAGTATCTGTCTGAATATGCCTTCAAGGACTCGCCTTCCTGCATGGACAAGGATAGCAGTGAAGAGAAGGGTCTGGCTACTCTTCGGCATGTGACAAAACGGGAGCCGAATGCCTGAGTGAGTTCTTTGAAGGAGTTGATGGAGCCTGCCCTCAAACCGTCAAACCACCTCATGGCAACAGGCCCGAGACTTGAAGGGAAAACCTTGCACATCAGAGCTTCGTCTCTGGAATAGACAGCCATCCTCTGGTTAAAATGACTCACATGTTCCACGGGGTCAGTTTTACCATTGTAGATGGTGAACGTTGGTTGGTTAAAGCACCGAGGAAGTCTCGCCTCCTCAATCCTGTGCGTGAAGGGTGACCTAGAAATCTGGTTCAGAGCCCTGTTCATGGCATCGTTCTCCATGTCCCCACGTGACGGGCTTCTACGTTGCCTCTTACGATGGGACTCTTCTTCATAGGTGTAGGACTCGCTGGTTGGTGTCCTAGATTTATGCTGATAAGTGACATCCCGCTCGTCATCAAGATCCTCATCAGAATATGAGGAAGCCCGTTTCCTCTTTGCATGGCGCAACTCCCTTTTTAGTTTTTCAACTTCAAGTTGTAAGTCACGGTTCTTCTCTGCATGGGACATGTGACTTCCGCCCTGTGACTGGCTCTGGCTAAGGCACACAGTGTGTACACTGCCCTCACGATTTTGTCTCCTCTCTAAGTTAACAAAAGGGTCCACGTGTTGGGATGCCCTGGATTCTGCTTGTTGTTCACCTTGTCCTGCCATCATCAACTGTTGTTTTCACCCTTGCACAAGCTCTTCCCACAGACGGCGCCAATTGTAGGGTCAATTTTTGTAGCCCAAGCCCAAGAAGGTATGGACTTTGAGCCCACTGAACCCAAGACAATAAATTTGTAGAGAGTGGGTGAAAGAGCTAGGCTAACGATGAATTAACAGTATAAGACAGCAGTGTTTGTGGATAAATTTGTATTCAGACGTGCCCGGACGGACACAAATGTGACGTCCGAAAAGGAATTTGTATTTGATAAAACTTGGGTTACAATTCTCGGAGCTACAATAATGGAATTCTCTCTCTTTTTTCTTTTTTCCTCTTTTTCTCCCCTTTATCAGAGGCATCCACATCTTATATAGTACTCCTTTCCTACATCTTCACCGTCCACTTGTTCATCATCTAGACGCCCACTTGAGTGCATGTCCCATCATGCACCATCTCTAGCCTTGTGTGAGTGGTGGTAGCTGAGAGTGCACTGTTCAGGTGTCTTCTCCACATTAATGCGGCCAGGGAAGTAGGTGCAGTGCATTTAATGCGGTGGTTGAAGTCTGTCTCCTTGATATTTCTCCGTTCCTGTTATCCTCATGCGTGTCTGAGGTTCATTCCCCTCATTACATTTGTCAGAAGGATCACTTAAGCTTCCCATACACCTGTCGGGCCAAATTTCTTCGGATCCGAGGATATTGGACTCCTCGGAAAAAGAACATCTCCTCGGATCGTGCACGTGTTCCTCTCCAGACATGCTCCTTTTACATGGGCCTCTAACTGAGTGTTTTCATCTCTTCGGACGAACAGTGGTCCTCAAATAGGGCCTTGAGCCCAATACGTTAGGTTGGGCTTTTCACCCCCCACAATAAATATATCAAGAAATTATATCCAATTTATGGTAAATTTGTGTGCCTAATTGGCATTTTATAAACAGCAGAACTAATTTAGTTTTAATAATTAATATAAGCTGAACCAAAATTAAAACTTTTTTTTGAATCAAATTAAAACCTTTTTTTTAAACTAACATGCATCTCATACAAGCAAATTAAAAATAGTTTTATGGAAGTATATCTCATCTTATTTTGGACCAGTTGTTATAACTTTTAACCCAAAAAAAAAATCATCAAATTGAAAATAATTAATTAAAAATAATTAATTAAAAATAATCAGAATGTTTCTATCTGGTTAAGGTATATAACATGCCAAACATCTTCTAAAATACACGTCATGCATGACAGCATGAGCTCATTAAAAGATTCACTTTGTCAAATATATTAACAGATTCAACTTATTTAAAATTTAAAAAAAAAAAGAAAAAGATATCTTGCCTTGTTAATTACTTATAGCACATGAAATGTTTGCTAATCAGTGTTAAAAAAATCTAAAACACCAATTAGCGGGACTTAATAAACAAAATAGAAAAATAGAAAGTTTGACAAAACACAGGGTATATTTTTATTGGTGGAGGGCTTTCCATGAATGGAGAAGAAGAGTCCACGTCTCCCTAGGCGTAAACCTCGTACACCCTTGCCGACAATGTACCTGCCGAAAAGGGTAATCCTAATTGTACTTTGCTTTTATTCTATGTTTCTTATTATATTCTTGATTTTCTTTTCTTTTCTTTTCTTTTTGGTGCTAATAATTTAATATAAATTGGCACCTTAACATGTGGACCATTTTAATAAAATAAACTCTAACCAGGCCCCTACCCACCCTTTCAATAATGGTTGTTGATTGAATCAAAGGACAAGGTGGGCGTACATAGTAAGGCAAGGCTTTGAGAGAGAGAGAAAGAGATTAAAAGATGGTTTTCATATACTCCGAAGTAAGTATTTGTAAGACCTTGGGCGCATGTACCTGTCGCATACAAGATTTTTATATCTGCATAATGTTCTATCAATTTATCATATGAAAGATAGGGTCTAAAGAGATTCTAAAACCAAATGACAAATTAGTAATAATGATACGATATATATATATATATATATCTCTGTAAAAGCCAAAGGAATTTTGGGTCCCATGGCTTTTATCTCACACATTTCACAGACTATCTTGGAAGATTTGGTTGGTTTGTAGGAATTGACCTTCTTATCAAGAATTTAGCGGTGTTCAAAGAAGGATTAATAAGCTATGAATTTAATAATCACTTTTAGGATAAAATGTAGTACTGCAGTAGTTACTTCAGATTTTTAATGAAAAGTCAAATTAACGAAGAAGAAAGATGTGACAAAACCACCCACAAATAAATAGCAAATACCATAATAATTTTTTTTTTTTTTTGGGTTCAAAGAGGAATTTTATTTAAAATAATATAATTTCTGAAAAATTGCTAGTGATATTTTTACAAGGGGTTTCACACATTTTATTAAAAAAAAAAAAAAATTGTATAACATGACTCATCAGTATGCATTGCATCTTGTTATCACACCAAAAACACTCGTCATTTTTATAATTTTTGAGTTAAGTGGTGGTGGTTAAAAGAAGGAAAAGAAATAAAAAGCCTAAACTCATTCTCTTACTCTCGGATTACATTAATAGGATAAGAGAACAAGAAATTGAGAAAGACGAGTATTGTTAATGAGTATCATATTGGACACCGAACATTATTCCTATATACACCGCCCTCAACCTCATCCTCATTGCCAAACATCCACCATCGAAAACTACCATCAACCTCATCCTCATCACTGAACATCCACCACTGAACACCGCCCTCATTCTCCCTTTTTCCCTCTCTTTCCCTCGAACCTACAAAGCCCTAAAGCTCAATCTATCCAAATCGATCTAGCAAGTACCAAAATCGAGCCACCCATAACCCAATCTCATCAACTCTGCCTAAAGCTCGTCGTCAACACCTCTCTCTCTCTCTCAGTTAATTTGACCAGGTTTAATGAATGGTTTTGTTTTTATTTTTGTTGGGTTTTAAATATTGAGATTTCCTATTATAATATTTGTTTGGATGCTAGAAAATGTGAGAAACTGAACAAAATTAGATACTTGAAAATATTTTCCAAAACAACCAAATACTTGAAAACATTTTCCTTTTCAAAAATATTTTCAACTTAAAATACTTTACACTCTAAAAACATTTTATGTCTATCCAAACACAGCCTAAAAAAAGAAGAGTATTGGTAGTAACGAGTGTTATATTGGACACAAGTTAAGAATAATTAAATGTTTAATTGTGAGATATAATATATGCATTAATATATATATATATATATTAATAATTCATGGAGCACAAACACAAATTAAAGTAATTACTTGATTTTTTTTTTCTTAATATTTAATTTATATAAACTTAACTTGTGAATTCGATAATTCAAAAAAAGGAAAGTGAGGTGAAGTCATTTTTTTTTTCAAAAAAAAAAAAAAATCTACTGCATGGGATAAGTAAACTCTAATAATTAGTCTGCGTTTGGCTCCAGCTTAAAAAGTCAGCTCATTTTACTATTTAACTTATTTTTGCTACTATTCATGGGCCCCACTGCACTTTTTGGTACTATTCATGGGTCCCACTATACTATTTCAGTTAATTTTTATCTTTATCTACCAAATTTTCAGCAAAAAATTTTCAATTTCAGCAAAATAAGTAGATTTTAAACAGATCCTTAATTAATAATAATAATAGGTTAAAATAGCATAAAGGGACCCGAGGTTTCCTTAAAGGGGATCACCTATTGGAGCATCTATGATGATCTAAACTCCCTAAGGTTGAAAGCGAGTGGTGAAAACAATTTCAACATCAGAAATAAAAATTTTCAAGGAGATCTAACACAATGATCTTAAGGACCAGGACTTTCAAGTTTTAACCACAAAAAGGTTAACGCGGATGACCTAACTAGCATACAAAACGTGCACACATTAAGTTATTAATATTTAAAAATATTTTATTGAGAATTGAAAAAATTGTCAATACTTTTTCAATTTTTGAAAAAAAAATTCAATTATTGTGTGTCATTAAGACACACATTAGCAAAATCCTACAAAAAAACCTAGACCTTTGCTATAAATTTGTTTTGCCTCGGACTGAGGCAATTTCCAAGGTTCTTTTCGTAGAAAATATAAACCTGATATTTCCAATGTTAATAAATTCTATATCAACCATTGTTTACTTTTGCAGTTGCAGATATATATATATATATATATATTAAAACAAAACATCAGAATCAGTCTATCACGTACAGCAAAGATAATATTAATAACAATACTGTAATATAGTACTCTACTACTATAGCACCGGGTACATGTCTGCTTTATTTAAAGAACATAAAAAAACCATTTTTTGTACGCGTGCTAAAAGGAGATTCACCTCTACAGAAAAATCCAAAACAAATAACTTGTGTATGATTTATTTTATTTCATTCTCCTTTTAAAAAATTCATAATTTGGTTCTAGATAATGATATAGAATAAGATTTGGATCTCAATCAATAAATTTTTTATTTTGGGTATAAATTTATTATTAATACATCGAAACCCATTGAGATTGGATAGTTTTCCTAGATTTTTCATTCTATCTGTCACAGGCTCACAGCTCACAATATTAATATATTAAATAACTTGTTTAGATTTTTTTTTATTTATTCTTTTTCATTCGTTCAGTTTTAGCTCTTTTCAACAATAACCCACACAATTTTAAAAAAAAAACTCTAATAATTCTTTAGCCATTTATTCTTTAAAAAGTAAAAAATCAACAATTAGTTATTTGAATGACCCTTAAGTTATAATTTAGTTGTATTGTAAGTTTGTAACTCAATGAGATTACTTGATTTCAATTTTTTTATAGATAATCAAACTCCCCGACCATAAATTATAACAACAATTAAATTGTAATAAAAAAAATTAAAAATTCACATAAAGGATCAAACATAATAAGCAAATGAAGTATTAAGAGCATTAACATAAACTTGTGCAAAAATTTCAGTTTATTCTATTATAAGAATTTACTTTTTTACTGTCGCACACCCTTGGTACAATAGTCACTCCATAAGTATAAATACTTGTAGAGTGTGGGGGGTAAGGGTCAAGGTTCAAGTCTCTAGGAGAGAGCTTTTACACACATATACACTTAAATTATGTTAGAATAGAATTTATATCTTGTATCAAAAAAAGAATTTACTTTTTTCTATTTTATATCAATCCTTTTTATAAACACCCACGTCAAAATATCAATTTTTCTTGATTTAAAAAAAAAAAAATTCTCTTTCTTCATACACGACAACCATCATTCACTATCTTCATTCATCATTCAGATACGTAAATAAAAAATAAAAAACTACATACAAAATGAATAGTGCTAGTATAAATTTACTCAGTTATTGTAGCTGTTGATGGATTTTAAACAATATTTATACATAGATTGATGTGGGAGGTTTTAAGGGTTGGTTGGGCAAAATGTGGAGCTTTTTCTATTTTACAAAAACTTATGTGAATTCTCTAATTCTACGTTTGGTTGGAGTGAAAATAGGGAAGATGGAAAATGGAAGAGAGAAAAAATAAGAGAGATTTTGGGTAGGATGGATGTTTGGTTAGAGTGATTTTGGGGGAGAAAAAATGGTGGATCATGACTGTTTTCTCCTAACCTACCATTCTCCCCCCCCCCCCCCCCCCCCCTTCAAATTGGAGAGAAAATGGGTTAGATTGAAATTACTCATTTACACCTCCCCCCCCCCCCTCCCAATTTTCTATTTTTGAAACTAAAAGACTTGTCTAGAAATCCAAAATAGACAAAAAAACAAAAATTGTTCTCAAAACTCAATTTGTGAAGAAAAATGAAAACATGCAAAAAGCAGTTTTCAGTTTTTAATTTTTAAAAGTCAAGGAAAGCACACATTTAATTTAATGAATTAGCATTAGAGTTCAAATCCTAGTAACAACATATTTTAGTATTTTTTTTTCTTCAAAAAACTATCTTTTTAATTTTAACAAACCAAACATGTTTTTGATTTCAAAAATACAAGAAAATTATTTTTTCTTAATATTTCCAAAAACAAGTTTTTGAAAATAGAAAATAAAAACTGTTATCAAACCTAACCTAAATTTTTTTTTCCTATTTCCCTACCATTTCATCCCTCCTTCATTTTCTAATTCTCTTATTTTTCCATCTCCCATCCAAATCCACCTAAGGCACTTTAGAAGATTAAGTGGGATTTGTTTGCTATCCTAATTGATTGGCACAAAACTTTGCAGGCTTTTTCCCCTCTTGAAATATTTTTATTGTATTTAATAGCTTAGTGTATTGTAGTATTTGACTTATAGCTTTTTAAAATAATAACAATAATTTGATAACAAAGGAGGAAAAATTTGAATTCTACGCATTTTCATTGTAAACACTTCTAATACTTTTTAGTATTATTTTTCTAGCCTTGGATTATCTAAAGGAAAATAATAATAAGATTCTTTTTTTTTTTTTCCAATTTTTAACTTTCTGAATCTCCTAAAAAACTCACTCAAAAACGAATCTGCTAGAAATTCTTAATAAAAAAAATTTATATCCGAATGAGTAGGTGGACTGGGTGGATAATGCCACTTCATAACACGTGGCAGAAGAGGGTTGGCGGAGAAAAGGACTTTGAGGACAACTTTAGCGGATTCATTTGGAATTGGATTTAATTGAGGAACCGGTTATAGCCGGTTAATAAATCGCAATCATGGTGGTGATCGAAGTTTACCTGAAGAGGAAAATAAGTTTAAACAAAAGATTTAAGGTTGGAGGATTGCCTTAAGAGGAAGGTACTAATTGTATGACTAAGAAAAGTATCTCTTTTTTTCTCTCTCTCTAGTCTCTACTACTTCTTCTTTTTTTCTTAATTATTTATTGCTCAAATTGAATTATTTCTATTTCCACTTTCACGCGTGCTTTAACAATATTGGTGGTCTTTGTTTTAAGAAAATTAGAATAAAAGTGGTGGACCTACATGTCATTGTCTTGTTAACGTAGAACTAGAAGATACTACTAACTTTTATTTATGGGATTTATTGATGTATGCTCTAAAGACATATATTAGTAAATTATTATAATTTTTTTTTAAAAAGAGAGTTTTAACCTATAGCGTCTGTTCCTGATGATAACTCTTTATTATCAGACCAAGACACCAATCAATTTTTGGTATAAGGAGAGATTGAACCACAGATTTTTTATTCAACCATAAGTGATTTTACCAGTTAAGTTAAAGTGAAAAAATAACTAACTAAATTGACAAAATTTTCAATTTTTCATAAATTTTTTTTTAAATAGACAGTTAATATATGCCCTAAAAGTACACATTATCCGAATCATTTATTTATACTATACAACCTGTTTTTTGGTGGAAGGCATAAAAATGTTTGACTACTACTTCTCTTTAAATTTTGTTTACCTTTCTTTATGGAGTAATTTAATTTTAACATTTTAACCAATTGGAAAATGGAGTTTGAACAAGATTGTGGGCCATTATAAATAGATAAATAAAAGAGATTTTAAAAAAAAAAAAAATTTGAGGTTTAGATTAATCTCACATGTATTTAAGATTTTTTTTTCCAACTTGTAGAAGGGGTTGGCCCCACTGGACCAACTCTATTATTGATCATAATGAATCACCTCTAACCTTCTACCTTTTTCTTTTTCTTTTTTGAGAAAATAATCACCTCTAACCTAATTTGAAGAAAAATTGTAGATGGACACACTTGGTTACTTTCATTCTACATACTTGTCTTCCTTTAAAACCCCCATTTAAAGAGCTTTTTTCCATTCATTCCTTTCAAGATCACTCGTTGTCTTCCAAGCTCTTAACAGTTTTTAGTTTTTAAGGTTAATTGCTCAGCTAATCACTTAAAGCTTAATAGTTAATAATTTGACATTTGGGATTTAGATGTCATCATAAATTATTTAATGTTCCTTGTGACTAGCTAATCAAAAATGAGGCTTAGGTTTTTAAAAAATTTTAAATGAAATATTTATGAAAATGATTATACTTATATTCTATGTAACATGATAGTTGATTAATACTTAGTTAGCTTCATAAATTAATGTAAAATATTTATGACAATGATTATACCTAAGTATTACTCATGATATATATATATATATATGGAGTTTTTTCAGCTTGTGTCTTTAATTTGCTTTGTCACTTAATCGTGAATTGTCAAGATAGATTATTATTGAGATAAGTTACTAACTCTAAAATTATTCATATCACCATATACCCTTGACCCTCTTTGATTAAAAAATTTGGAATTGTCACTACGAGTAACACATCTTTGTGAGAAACTAAATTATATAGGAATGTAATTTTTAGAGATCAGGGCTAAATATTTGTGTGTGTATGTGTGTGTGCGCGCTTTCTTGGCCTTAAGAGTTAAGACATTGTAATTATTCAATGTACATTTAATTAACGCGACTCTTATTTCATGAGGGAAAACTTCAAAACACTTCACTAAGGTTCTCAAGTGTTAGAATGAAGCAATGCTTGAATCCAAGTGATTCAAGCAATGTAAACTAAAATTGATTATCCTCATTCCTGTATCTTTGAAACTAAACATTTATGATGATAGCTTTACAATTCAAGAATAAAGTTTAGACAGACATTTCTCAAACAAATAATTTTAAACTGTACATGCTTGAAATAGTCTGAAAATGTGTGTGTGTGTGTGTGATGAACCAGCAAGTGATACAATTTTATTAGAAAATTATACAAAATGAAAGTGATATCTTCGTGTGGACATTATAAACTACACGTGTTTAAAACACTTCTAAAAAGTATAATCCAAATATGATTAATCCACAAGCATTATTACTTACTAGGGCTAAAAGTTTGTGTACGTGTAAACTTTGCTGGGCCTTATAAGACATAGTAATCATTCGACCCGCATTTGACATGACTCTTTTTTCTCAAAGGGAAACTTAGAGAACACTTGACTACGACTGTCAAGTGTTAGATACTTAGAGTGAAGCAAAGCTTGAATCATTTCCCTTTTGATTCCAATAGATTCAAGCAAAGCGAACCATACATAATAGATTATTCTCATTTATTATAACAGGCAAAATTTCCTTGTAATGTTTGATTGCATTACATAGAACAGAGATCCAACACGTGATTTATTTTGACATGTGTTGTGCTTATATGTTGCATAAACCTAATCTTACTCTAAACTTAAATTTCATGATGGCTATATAATCCAAGAATAAAGTTTAACGAGCAATTCTCAAAATAAATACTTAACTTGCACAAGTTTAAAATAGACTTAATTTATAGTCTAAAAAAGTGTTTATATTTGTTGGATAAGCATGAGATATATTTCTATGAAAAAACATATATACAAGATGAGAGTGATTTTTTTTTTTTTTTGGGTAAGAAAATTTTAAACTGCACGTGTTCAAAACACTGGTAAAAAGTCTCAAAATATGATGAATATATCCACGAGCAACACATCACAGTGAGAAAAATTAGACAACATAGGAAAGGAGACTGTAATCTTTAGATTGGACCAAGAAAATCTATCTACGTGTAAACTTACATGGCCATATATAATATAAGACATCGTAATCATTCGAAAGAGCATTTAGAAGGCCTCGTTTTTCACGAGAGGGAGAGAGAAATAACAAGTAAGTCAAATAACTTTGAATCTTGCTAAAGGCAAAAGGGCAAAGCAAGAATGTGAAAATTCATATTTATTATGGCAGCCAGACAACTATATAGTAAATTGACTCAAACCCAATAGACATTTTTGAAACTTTATAGACTTGATGTTTCCTATAAAACTAGATGGACAAGGTGTTCTCTTCTCTTGGAATGTGTATATATATATATATTAATATAGACGTCAAAGTTCAAAGAAAGAAAGAAAAATCCCCCTTGTTAGTCAAAGTTTGCGTCTATAAAAGTGAATTGTTGTGCGGTTTTTGGTTGAACCATAAAGATTATAACACACAGGAGACTCCTTCCCTTTTCAAAGTTGATTAGTTTCCCAAGCAACGTGGCAATTTGAATTCCTCATCCTAAGAAACCACTATTAATTTAACTACTTGCGACTTCCATCATGCTCGTGCTTAACGAGGAATCCAATTGCTATTAAAAAATAAATAACGAGGAATCCAACCATTCAAGAAAAATTATGGAGGTGATTGGTAATATTGTTTAAATAACAGTTTTTAGTATTTAAACACTACAATAAGTATTTTTACAATATTTTTTAACTCACATGTATTTTCACAATAATTTTTTTTTCAATTATTATTTTTTGTTTTATTTTTTATGTATGGTTTTATGAGCTTCACTTTTTTTTTTTTATATAAATATAATTACTCTTTAATCAAATTTTAATAAATAAACAAAAAAGTAATCAAACAAGATGCTGCATGAAAACCCCATACTTCAATCATGGTCTCACTTTTACAGGTTTGGTTTGGGAGGTAAAGATCCTAAATTCGAATCCTGCAATTACAAGTATTTGAGAAAAAACTTTAAGCTCTCGGCTCATACTTACTAGCGTCCTTCATGGGGCTGGATGCACGGCAATGGATCATCTAAATTTCTTGTTCCTGCAAGCTTGGGTCCAACGGGTAGAGTGTCATAGTCACACTTAGAAAAAAAAAAAAAAAATTGCTAACTCAGGTCACCCCTACACATATTTTTTCATAAATAAATAATAATATTAAAAATTTGCATCAAAACAAGTCCTAAAAATCGATTGGGTATGAATTTTTCTCCTTTATATTGGCTTTAGTGCCACACAATTTTTATTTTAAAATATTTATAAATGGGGTCAATTTCATATGTAGGCAATTTTGGTTTGGCCATGGAAACAAAATATTTCAGTACTGGTTGATATGATATGTCATTTCGGAGCTATTGCTATAAGCCTCTCTCTCTCTCTCTCTATATATATATGGAAACAAAATATTTCGGTACTGGTTGATATGATATGTCATTCTGAAGCTATTGCTATAAGCCTCTCTCTCTCTCTATATATATATATATATATTGAATGTATTTAATTATTTTTGTATCTTTACAAAAATTTTATTTAAAATCCATATAATTGATAAGCTCAAATATTAGTCTAAATACATTAAGCCAATGTATTAGCTTAGAAAACATGTTATATAACAATTTTTTTGTTTCAATTTTCTTTTTATTATATCGTTTGAAACATTAATTCCAACCAGAACACTTGAAAAGTCTCCGGCACTGGTTGGTACAACATTAACACGACATTTTGTTCAGTATACATTTTACAGGAGTATCGGCATCGGTCTTATGACTGGTACAGTATATACCGCATGTACATCCAATACCGGTTCAATTTGACTTCCTTTATATCTATGCTTTGTTAGTAACAGGTCACTTTTAGAGAGATGATGTGGGCTATTCAAACTATTGATTTTATTGAAAACTGTTGAAATTTAAATGTGATTTACAATTGGATTAACATTTAAGTTTCGTAGGTCTCATTATTCTTATGAATTGCACATTTTATTGGCTTCTTTTATTTTTTTTAGTTTTGTTGGAGAAAAATTGAAAAGGGTGAGATTCAAATAAGGGAGAAGAGGTCAAATTGAAGATATTTTTAAAAGAGAAATTAATGAAAAAAATTAATTAATCAAATAAATAGATATTAAACAAAGATATAAAAATATTTTGTAAATGTAAATTGTAATTGGATTGCAATATGTGGGGGGGGGGGGGGGGGGGGTGGTGTGGGTGGGGCGGTGGAAAGAGATATTCACAAATTTAAACTTGATATATGTGTGTTCATTTATGGTAGATTGAGATTTCTAATAATAATCATTATCATGCCTGGTTCATAATCTTAGGAAATAATATGTATTTATTACATGTAATTAAAATCAGACATATGTTTTTTTCTGAGGGTGAAAATCAGACATATGTTGAAAGTGTGATAACATACATGAAAGTTTCCGAAAGCTTTACATTTGCTTCGATTTCTTTTCAAGCAATTACAATTATAGTGCACAACATTTCTTCCTTATACATGGCTTTTTATTTTCGATTGCTCAAAAGATCTGATCTTATTACTCAAAACCCTAAAAAGGATGTTCAAATCATGGTTTTAAAAATCGTGCTAGGTTTTAGATCCCTATAATTTTTTTTTTTTTTTTTTTTTTTTTTTGGTTTCCTACAATATTTCCTCAAAACTTTCAACCAGAAATTAATCACTGTTCGCGGCGGGTGAGCCCATAACGGGGTAAATCGCTGGTCCAGAAAGTTTTTTCAAAGTGTTAGTGCCTGAACTTGAACTAGGGAGCTCCTAGTCAAACCCAAGACAGCCACTTTGAGACCAAGTGCCCAACCACTCGGCCAACCCTACTGGGTTTGTAAACTAGATTGTTTAACCTAATTAATTAACCGAGTGGATACTTAGGTTTATTATTCAAATCTAGGTCAAATGAACATAAATCATATCTTGTAAAGTAGCAGAAAAGTAAATAACACAACGATATGATGACTCAAGAATACCAAACCAGTAAAAAATCTGGGGATGATTTAACCTAGCTATCCTCAAGGTAAAAAGTAAACCCACTATAGAGAATCGAAATTTACAATAAGACTTAGACTACTAACATCTTATTGCAATCACATGTAAAACTTATTGACACGATCACGTGCAAACTCTGAATCCTTAAACTCCTTCTCTATTAGGCCTTTGCAACACAAGCACCCATACTTGTAATAAAAAACACAAATCCTCCTGTTTGTGACTCCAAGACCACCCTTGAAAGTTTAGATCATCAGCACTTTTGATGACTAGAGAATGCAGCAACTTCTACAACACCAGATCTTGAGATTCTTTAAGGAATAATACCGGTAGAAGACATAAGAGAGCTTTTAGGTACAAAGCCCAAGATCTACAAAAGAGGCACACTTTTTTCTCTTTGAAAAGCCTTATAAAAACGTGTTTAGAGTTTCCTTTATCTACTAGTAGTGTTTTAATTGAAACCCAATACGTTTAAGTAGAGTTTGGGCTGGAATAGATTTCAACAAATATGTGTTTCAATCAGTTGAGCCTGCTTCTCGATCGGTCGAACCAGATAGTTTCTGAAATCTTCTTTCTGCAACTTGTATGTTCTTGAATCTTGACTAGAATCACCTTGAGCATTGTCTAATAATACCTATAGACTCTAGGATCTATATCTAGAAAAGTTTGTGTTCATGATTTGCCAATTGTTCTAAACTTTTAAAACCTAACAATCTCCCTCTTTGGCAATTCATGACAAAACTTACATACAAAATGAAATGCTCAAATACAAGAACTACCCAATACAATAAAATGCCTAGTTACATCACAAATCCGAATCCAAGACTCCTAACCTAGAAGTTGCAATAAGAGATAGAAGGTCTTGATCAAAATGTACCTGTCTTTTTAGAAACACTCAAAAGAACACATCACCACATGTGTGGAAAGAAAGACATATAAACAATAATATGAAATGCAATATGATAGGAGTGCTTTGGTGTATTAGGTGTTGTTGGTGCGTGAGGTACTGAAGACTAGTGCGTGGGGTGCTGATGGCTGATGCGTGGAGTGCTGATGTGGCCAAGGGCTGCTGCGCTTGGATCAGAGGTTGCTGCTACCATGTATATGGGTCTAAGTCATTGTGTAGTTAGTTAAGGGATAGTTGTAATTGGTATTATTCTGTTAGTTACAGCTATTGAGGGATGGGGTGGTTAGTTAGTTAGTTAGTAGCAGTTATAGGAAATGCCAATGTATGAATACAATTCTGTTAGGCTCGGGTATAAAGGAATGTAGGTTCTGAATGTAGAAATCAATGAGGAAACTAATGCATATTCCTGTGTCTTTCCTTCTTCTTAATCTCTATCTCTTTTCTCTCTAATCTCTCACTATTTCATTCTTCTTTCAATCCCCTGTTTCTTCTCATTTGGATAAGGATAAGGTGATTCTTATCACAATATAAAAGCAAAAGTAAATTCTAACTCTCCCCTTAAGTTAGATACATCAAAAACTTTTGTTGTCTCCCCCTTTCAAAAACAATTTTATCTCCCCCTAAACAAAACATTTTAAAAACTTTTTTAAACAGGATTCTCACATTTCATCTATTTCTCCCCCTTTTTGTCACGTATTGACAAAGACAACTCAAACAAAAAGTAAACAGAAAACATACGCAACAAAAGTCAAGAGAAAATAGAGAATCAAGGAAACAAATGAATCCAGCTCTATATAGAATAAAGACAACTCCCCCAATGAAGAGCAACAACTCCCTCTAAGAACACAAAGGTTAAAAAAAAAACTTTTCTCCCCTATAAAAATAAGAAAAACAAAACATGTTTTAGGAAAAACAGTTTTGGGGAAAATTTAGGAGGTGGGGATAAACTAAAAGAAACATAAACCAAACTTAAAAACTAAGTTGAGAATTCACTTGAAGAAAAATATTCTCTCTTTCAATAAAAGCAAACTTAACACTATGTGACCCATAAACAAATGCATGAGTAGAGAAAATATTTGCACATTATTATCCATCATATCTCAAAAAAATATTTTCAATTTTCAGGATTTCACACATCAAGAAAAAATAGCATGTACTAAAATGTACAAAGGACTCAAAAATTAATTAATCAATTTTTAGATCAAGTTAAGTACCCAATTTAGCAAAGTGTATGCATGTTATGTGTGAAAACAATGAGAGATATGACTGCAAAACTGCAAGATGGATACAGAAAATAATGCAATGCATGTGAATCCTAAACATAAATGATGCATGAAAAAAAATTTGGTCAAAAATCTAAAAACTGAAAATTTTTCAGTTTCGATTGGTCGAGCATTGATCGAATACCAATAGAGTCAGGCAGAAGCTAGACCTAAAAAATCTGGAAATTTTTGATTGATCGAAAATCACACTCGATTGATCGAAATTCTGGAAAACTGGATTTTTTGAAAAACAACAGAAGTTTTATGCAGAAAACACTAAAACCAATTGATTTCATGAATGAAATGCATGAGTCTGAGTTTAAAAGTTTTTCAAAAACGTTTGTTTTCAACCCAGAACTTTCAAAAACACAATTTTTGCCAACCCTTAAACATATTTTGCATCAAACACCATAGAAAAACATAATCTTGGATGGCCAAACTAGATTCACACACAATTTTATGTACAAAGCTTAGCAAAAAATAACTTATGACGTGTGTGCAACTGGTAAAAGCACGAGATACATGTGAGGTGATATGTAAAGAGTAATCAATCACAATTTCTACATTATTCATCACATAAATTTGAAAGTGATTATCACCTAAAGAGTTATAGCATATAACTCCCACATCTCCTAGAAAACAATCTTGCAATCATGTTTTTTTTTTTTTTTTTTTTTTTTTTTTGCATGATTTTATAATTTTTCTTTTCTTTTTCTTTTTATTTTAAGGCAACACCTTATTTTCTTTTTGTGCATGTGCTACACTTTCTCAAGCACGCAATCTTAAGATATGCATAAAGGTGTTCATGATTAGCTAGTAAACAATGATGAGAT
Organism: Quercus ilex subsp. ballota; assembly: GCA_032727855.1. Taxonomy (NCBI): domain Eukaryota; kingdom Viridiplantae; phylum Streptophyta; class Magnoliopsida; order Fagales; family Fagaceae; genus Quercus; species Quercus ilex. The sequence goes on from CM064908.1 coordinate 40,237,551, forward strand.
GGTTATTTATGTCTCTCTCTTAGGATTTTTTAGTCCTTACAATCAAAAACATGTGACTTCAAAATCAAGAGCACGTGATCAAAAACTATAAACACTCACACAAACATGCACTACATAGCTAAAACTAGCAAAGTGCAGAAAAATAAGCTTATCTAAGTTAAACAAGGTACATAGGCATGTTATGCAAAGTGATAGGCCACAAACTGAATGACCCCTTGTGATTAAACCAATTAATTAATTGGTCAAGTTATTAATTAATCAATTTAACATGCAAATACGTGGAAGCACAAACAAATCATCAAATAACTAAATATGCAGTGGAAATTAAATGACATGGTGATTTGTTTACGAATGGGAAAAACCCTTACGGCAAAAACCCCACAGGGTGATTTTCAGGTCACCACTCCCGAAACTCCACTATTATCAAATCAAGCAGTTACAAGTAAAGGAATCCCAAGTACCTTACCAACCTACAATTGAACCCTTACCCCAATACCCAATTGAACTTGATCTGTAGTGACAGTTTCCCCTTTTGATGCACGGCTCCCAAGTACGTGACTAACCAATGTGCAGATCCCAGTACGCGATTTCAACACCAACTTAGAAGAAGAGGTTGGCTGCAAAGTTCTTCAGTTCATCCTACACGATGAAAATCAGGAAAATGATTAGTCACAAAACCCTTTGGTGTAAATACACAGCAACTTCTTCAGAAGAGATGAACTAGGTTAAGAACTTCGTCTTTGATCACAAATTACTTAAACAGAGTTTGCTCAATGCTTGTGCAACTTGTGTACTATTTGACGGCTCTTAAAATAATCCTTTTATATGTCTAGGATTAGGAGAAAAGAAGGCCCAAAAACACATTCACGGATCCCAAGAAATCAGATCAAAAAATCTGATTTTATAAATCTCGACAGATAGCAAGGTGTCGAGGAGCTATCGAGCAAGTGTCGAGCTTTAATGAATTTGCACTTCAGCTTGTTTTTCTTGGATAGACTTGATGACTTCAACATTTGATCTTGAAACCTTGTTTCTTGAAGTATTAAAAATACCTAGACCTACCCAGTTACAAATAGAGTACATTTTGTTAAAGGAGTAGCCAATTTACATAAACAAATGACATATGTTCTTAACAAGTGAAAACACATATGTCCTAACAATCTCCCCCTTTGGCAATCCATGACAAAACCACAACAAACAAATGAACATATGAGAGAAGTCATAAATCACTCAACTCATACTCACTTGTTGAATACAATAAAATCTATCCTATCACAAACCCTTGAAAAACTTTGCAAGAAAAGAGTTTATGACAAGTAGACTTTGACAACCTGTATTTCTAAAACACTTTAAACAAAACTCATCAAAGCATCTTGTGTGAAACAGAAATAATAGATTGCATACAAGTATAAGAATCATGTGTATAAAGATAGAAAAGAAACAATACATGTAGAGATAGGTGAAAGAAACATACATCCATATATGTAGAGAAAATAAATACAATGTATGTAAAACTGGTCACAAAACCTCATATACAAGAACAATGTATCTAAAAATAGAAAAGAAAAGAAAAGATACATCATAACCTCACTACATCCCTCAAGAATCAACACTCCCCCTATCAAAAATGTCTTATACTAACTTTCCCCCTAAGATGACTACTCTCATATCCCCAAAACTACTCCCCCTTTTTGTCATGAGTGACAAAGGGTAGAGTGTCAAGTAGACATTTCATCAGTAGAGCTAGCATCTCCATTATCATTCGAAGCGTCATCGTCATCACCATCATCATCATCATCATCATCCTCAGAGTTAGAAGCCGCTGGAGGAGTTGGTGAAGGAGTAGCCTCATAAGCAAAACCACCCATGGTTGCCTGCCGTTGTGCAATACGACCAACACGAACATTCACCTGATACAACTCCGTGGAGAGCGTATCGAGGCGAGCATCGATGCGCTGCAGCTGCGCCATTATGTCTCCAAGAGATACATCGCTCATAGAGGAAGAAGGAGCAGATGTATATGGAGCTGATCTGAATGGAGCTGAACGGGAGGAAGGAGTGAAATCCGGCTGTCTCGACCTAAACTAAGTCTCACTACGTTTTACAGTAACGACATCTATGGCACAAATGTGTGTGAAGTGGTCGGACACAAGAAAAGGGACAGAAAAAATGGCATAAGATCCTCGTGATAGCGGAATGAAAGATGAGCTTATCACGGGACGCCGAATCTAAATAAACATCTATGATAGAAAGAATGAAATGAGAAGGAAAATCTATAGTAAGATGCTCAAGAAGAGATAACAAAAATCGAGCACGAAGCTCTGTGATGGAGTTGTAGTGAGAGAGTGGATGGAGTACAAAAGTCATCACCATGTTTAAGAATCTAGGACCTTTAGCAAAATGTCTACATTATGTATACTGATATTCACCCAATCAATAGGGTGCTCACAAAAAGCAGAAATGAGCTCATCTTTAGACACAGTCCTCAGACGCTCATAAGAAGGATAGTCAGGAAACTCTATCCTAGGAACCCGGAGCACATCCGCAACTAGCTGCGGTGTGATAGGGATGCACGTACCTCGAATGCGAGTAAAAAAGAGAGGTACTGAACGATCAATCCCGTGCATGTTGGAGTAAAACTCCTAAATGAGCACGAGAGGATATGTGACCGGGACGTTACACAATGACTCCCATCCCCTACTGTGAATGACAGAGGGAAGGTCAATATCGACGAAGTCCGCCAAAATGACTTGGCGTTCCGAATGAACACTTCGTCTAGAAAAGTTCTCCGAAAATGCCTTGCGGGCATCCTCATCACGGAACCGAAGATTAAGAGGAGCAGAATCAGAAGAGGAAGAAGCTCCAGAACGCAGAGGGTTTCGAGCCGGAGTGGATTTACGCTTAGGTGCCATAGACACTACTAACGTAAACAGAATAAGAAAGAGAGAGAGAAAGAGACAATCAGAAAAATCCCAAAACAATTCAAATATATGAAATATATTGAATAGAGAGTACGTATGCATGGGGATACATGAACATGTGACATGCAACAAAAATTTCATCATGGGCTCAGCCCAATCCAAACCTACCAGCACACAAACATAGTTCACACATCTAAATGCATGAAAATACCATTCTAATGCAAATGTGATGTGTAGGGCCAAGAAATCCTACGGCCCAGCCCACTTCGTTCCTGGGCCGAAGGCCCGAGCCGAGGAGGTGCCCAAAATTCGAGGAGGAAAAGAAGAAGCCCAGGCACACAGCTGGCCAGGCCGAGGACGACCCCATCATCAGACATCCGAGAACCTAAGGCAACCAGCAGACACTTCCAAGGAAGCCTTCATGACTATTCAAAGGGCCGAGGAGGAATACCATGCGCCTGTAATACAAATCTGATGGAGGGACGAGCTCATGACAAACAGTCACCTCCACATTAAATGCCCCTAACTACCACCCTGGCCGCATTAATGAGGAAAGGACTCCACACCAGTGCTACCTTGGTTGCCACGACTCCCAAAGAGAGTGAGAAGGCGGCTGATGGGACAAGCACCTGAATAATGTCCTGATCGCTCAACAAGTGTAGGGTTAGGATTGGTTGGGTAAAGGGTATATAATGTAAGGGAATCCCTCCTGAGAAGGGGGGACGGGAGGGGGTAAAACAGAAAAGGGGAAGAAAAGCCTCCTCGGCCATGGTCCGAGGAGCATCCCCCAGTTGTAAATCGCTCTAAGTATTTCTTCAATAAAGGAGAAGGGAGTTCACGCCTCGTGAACGCCGGCCAACGCCGGCCAGCGCCTAGACCTTCGATCCACTCTCTACAAATTCATTGTTTTGAGTTCGTTGGGCCTTTGACCCATATCCTTTGGGCTTGGGCAACAAAAGCAGACCCTACAATTGGCGCCGTCTGTGGGAAGGATTAGTGCGCCGGTCGGCGCAACAAGCGACTGTTCTAAATAACCATTCTACGGAAGATCGGTGGTGAAGCAAAAAAAAAAAGGAACTATCAAACAAACACTGCAGAAAGATAAAAGCTAAAGACAGAAGATTCAACAGCAAAGAAAGAAAGCTTGATATTATTTCATAAAAGGAAAAGTTACAAATTACAATCAGAGGCTCAGGCAAGCGTGTTTTAAAACTGTTCCTACCAGCTAGTCCTATAATCGGAGGCCCAGGCGGACCCGTCCTAAAACTAGCTAGAAGGAAGTGTCAACCCGTACCCTTACTGGCATCAAGAGAATGAGAGAGCTTGACAGTAAGCGGGCAGAAGGGGGCTGGGGCTAGCTTGTTTCAAGGCCACCAACAACTCCTTTCTCGGAGCGACGGAGCTTGAACAAAGCGAGGAGCAGATACAGGGGCTCCGGGACGCCCTCCCCCGTGATGTTTCCTTGATTCTCTCCAACCCCCACGAGCGTTGGCCGTTGGTGACGGCAATACTCGAGCGCCGTCCATGATGTGAGTTCGTATGTCTCCTCCGTCGGGGGTGCGCTCCGAGGAGAGACGTTATGTACTTCAACGACATCCCTCCGGGCCACCGTGCATGGCGCCATCGGGGTTACGCCTAGACTCTGCCGCACCGGAAGCCCAGTGGGGGCTGCAGCCACAACGGCTCTTGGCACGGATGTCCTCACGCCCGCCCAAAGCCGCCCCATATCTACTAACTCCGGCCACAATTCCGGCGGGGTTATTAAAGGGGCTTGGGGAGCTGGAAGGGTGTGTTCTTTCTGTTTGTGTTGGGAGGTTCATGGAGTATGGAGAAACCATCCCCCTGGAAAGCCTTATATAGAGGATAAGGGTTGGTGAGAATTAATCCATGCAGAATTCGAAAAGAGAGTTGCCAGCAGGGCTAATAATGAAGCTATCAAATTTCGAGGGGGCCGTAAACCGTTGGACTTGTGTTAATTCACGAGGCCATTAATGAAGGCATGTCTCGCGCACCGAAGCGTCAAGCGCGGAACACGAAGGGCCAAGGGACGCTTCGCAAATAAAAAAGATAGAGGAATCGTCTCCAGTAAAACGGTCCGAGGACAAACCCCTACTTACAGAGAAATGAAAGTGTTAGACAAAACCAAGGCTCTGCATGGTCCTCGGACTCAGGCCTATGGGGAAACTAACTACTTCAAATGCAAAGTGTTAGACAGAACCAAGGCTCTGCATGGTCCTCGGACTCAGGCCTATAGGGAAACTAACTACTTCAGAAGACCAAGTGTTAAACAGAACCAAGGCTTTGCATGGTCCTCGAACACAGGCCTATGGGGAAACTAACTACTTCAGAAGACCAAGTGTTAGACAGAACCAAGGCTCTGCATGGTCCTCGGACTCAGGCCTATGGGGAAACTAACCACTTCAGAAGACCAAGTGTTAAACAGAACCAAGGCTCTGCACGGTCCTCGAACTCAGGCCTATGGGGAAACTAACTACTTCAAAGACCAAGTATTAGACAGAACCAAGGCTCTGCATGGTCCTCGGACTCAGGCCTATGGGGAAACTAACCACTTCAAATACAAAGTGTTAGACAGAACCAAGGCTCTGCATGGTCCTCGGACTCAAGCTTATGGGGAAACTAACTACTTCAGAAGACCAAGTGTTAGACAGAACTAAGGCTCTGCATGGTCCTCAGACTCAGGCCTTTGGGGAAACTGACCACTTCAAAGACCAAGTGTTAGACAGAACCAAGGCTCTGCATGGTCCTCGGACTCAGGCCTATGGGGAAACTAACCACTTCAAATGCAAAGTGTTAGACAGAACCAAGGCTCTGCATGGTCCTCGGACTCAGGCCTATGGGGAAACTAACTACTTCAGAAGACCAAGTGTTAGACAGAACCAAGGTTCTGCATGGTCCTCGGACTCAGGCCTATGGGGAAACTAACTACTTCAGAAGACCAAGTGTTAGACAGAACCAAGGCTCTGCATGGTCCTCGGACTCAGGCCTATGGGGAAACTAACCACTTCAAATGCAAAGTGTTAGACAGAACCAAGGCTCTGCATGGTCCTCGGACTCAGGCCTATGGGGAAACTAACTATTTCAGAAGACCAAGTGTTAGACAGAACCAAGGCTCTACATGGTCCTCGGACTCAGGCCTATGGGGAAACTAACCACTTCAGAAGACCAAGTGTTAGACAGAACCAAGGCTCTGCATGGTCCTCGGAATCAGGCCTATGAGGAAACTAACCACTTCAGAAGACCAAGTGTTAGGCAGAACCAAGGCTCTGCATGGTCCTCGAACTCAGGCCTATGGGGAAACTAACCACTTCAAAGACCAAGTGTTATACAGAACCAAGGCTCTGCATGGTCCTCGGACTCAGGCCTATGGGGAAACTAACCACTTCAGAAGACCAAGTGTTAGACAGAACCAAGGCTCTGCATGGTCCTCGGACTCAGGCCTATGGGGAAACTAACTACTTCAAAGACCAAGTGTTAGACAGAACCAAGGCTCTGCATGGTCCTCGGACTCAGGCCTATGGGGAAACTAACGACTTCAAATGCAAAGTGTTAGACAGAACCAAGGCTCTGCATGGTCCTCGGACTCAGGCCTATGGGGAAACTAACCACTTCGAGGACCAAGTGTTAGACAGAACCAAGACTCTGCATGGTCCTCGGACTCAGGCTTACGGGGAAACTAACCACCTCAGATGATCCTAAGGGTTAGACAGAAACAAGGTTCTGCATGGTCCTCGGACTCAGGCTTACGGGGAAACTAACCACCTCAGATGATCCTAAGTGTTAGACAGAACCAAGGCACTGCATGGTCCCAGGACTCAGGCTTATAGGGAAACTAACTCCTTCAGAGGATTCTAAGTGTTAGACAGAACCAAAAGCACTGCATGGTCCCAGGACTCACGCCTACGGGGAAGCTAACTACTCCAGAAAACTCTAAGTGTTGGAACGCTGGGAAAGCAAGAGCCCTACCTGGTCCTGGAGACAAAAAGGGCCTGCCTATGCATACGTACCTTCACGTTATTACAATCGCTGCCATGACTGGTCGAAGTATAATTGGCGATAAAATCATGCAAGTAGAGAAAAAGAGGAGACAACAAGGAAAAGAGAAAACGAATAACACGCAGATGTACAAACAGCCAAAACAACAGGAAGAAGAAATAGAAATCACATTGCATTAAATCCATAAGGGTTACATGATGAACGTCGCATTACAATTCAAAATATATATATATATATATATATATATATAATATGCAAAAGACAAGCGAGACGACGGCGTCGAGGGGCCTCCCCTGCCCACTTATTTTCCTCCCTCTGCAGGGGGCTGGACCATAGTAGCTTCAGGGCCTTTTGAGCTTTGGCTGGAAGGGACAGCCTGCGTAGGCGCGGCAGGAACGGCTGCCTCCTCAGCAGCAGGAACCTCAGTTTCAGAGGTTGACTTCGTAACCTCCTGAGGTGCCTCCTCAACGGGGCCCTCACCTGACTCAGCTACCTCGGGGGGGTCAGTTCCTTGGACAAGCTCGCCCGTAGGCTCAGCGATTGGGGTGTCCTCACCCGTGGCAGCACCGGCTTCCGCCGCAGCCTCCCCGACCTCAGCACCACCTGGAGTTGCCTCGCGGATGGCAGGAGGGTAGTACACGCTTTCCTCCTTCCACAAGTTGGACGAGGCCTCAACCCCAGCCTACCTGAGGGCCTCCCTGATGGAAATAAAGATAAATGCAGCGGAAAATAAGTTTTAAACGGATCTACTTCATTCGATATTGATAACACGTACTAAGTAAATTTCAGAATTTGAGAACAAGAGAGTGTACCTTGAAGCGGTGAATTTCAAAACCGAAGATTGAAGCACTTGGAACTACTTTTAATCTTCACTCCAATTCCACTAACGCCCAAGATGTGTGGTCTCTCAATTGGTAACCAAAGGGATGACTAGTGAGTGACAAAAACTCACATGCACACCATTTCAATGTTGTTTTTCACCCTAAGAAAAATCTGAACGTTTTTCCCTTTGTATCTAACCAATTTATCTAATTGGGCTGGCCTTTTGGGCCTTACCAATTGGGCTTAAGTGTGTGGCTTGGAGTGGGACCAAAAGGGACCAATAAGACACTAGCTCCAATGGGCCTTGGGCTTTTCTGTCAACTCTTGACAAGTCCAAAGTTAACATTAACTTTTTTTAATACCACTATATAAAAATAGTTGCACTCTAGGTCTTATCTATAAATTATATCCCAAGACTTTATTATACATGCAACCCCTTCATAAAATATTCGTAGTAATACAAAGTCATTAATGTAGACTGCCACTTTGTAAATTACTACATCTTAATCCTTGAGTACCCGGTTTAATCCTTTAATGTTATTCATTATATATTTATGAAATCCAATTCCATAAATATATACTTTAGTCTTACTAAAGTGGTTAGGCCTAACTCTCTGAATAACAAACCCATTAAACTTATCTCAAGGGAATATTTTATATCTCCGTTAAGAGACTATGAATTCCATCTTGAGAATACATGTTCCATCAACACTAAATGTAGCTGCCCAACATACTGAGGTTTTGACCATAACTGTAGATCTCACTCCTGATATATCAAAGCAACCTACACCTCATGATCAGGTTCATTATTCTCTCAGGATTAAGAGTTCATGCAAATACAAGTCGTGAGATTTATTATTCATTTGACAGTCTTTAGGAGAATAATAAATCTCACAGCGGTCCAGTTCAATATGTCTTAACTCTTAAAACATATTAACACATCAACTAGAAGTCTCCACTTCCATGATCAAGACAAATCATCGTAGTTGATATGTTATAGTCTTCGCAGATGAAATGCCCAATTTCATCACCGACTACGAACTATAATTCTGAGTTTACAAAGAACTTATGATTTATATCTTCTGTGACTCTTCACATAAATCACATACTATGCATCTCATGGACTATATGATAATGTCTGAATATTCATGTTACCATTATTTCAGATAATAATAAAACAAATTTATTAAACATAATATTAAGTCATACATAATGTCAAACACAATGTCACACTTAATATTATACATAGCATCTTACAATAGGATTTAAGGGCACCAATCCTAACACTCCCTCCAAACCTCAGCAGAGTAGCGCCTGCACTGCCCGGGGACTTGAGCCCTAAAGGCTGCTTCTGTCTCGGCCATCCCCGCAGCATAAGCCTCCTCCTCGGCTTCCTGCTTAGAGGCCAGGGCGTCCTCCTTGCCATGGTCAGCCTCAAACTTGGCCCTCACGGCCTCGTCCCTGGCCCACTCGGCCTCCCTCTTGGCTTCCTCGGCAGCAGCCACCTTCTTGGGCAGATCAGCAAAGAGCTCCTTTGCAATCTTCAGCTGCTGCTCCGCCTCACCCAGGCGCTTTGACTGGTCTTCGGCCTGCTTCTGGAAGCCGGCGAGGCCTGACAGGGCATTATCCCGGGCACTGGTCATCGCCCTCAGCTCCTCCCGGGCCTTGGCAAGATCAGCCTCGGAGTTTTTAAGGGTCCGAGTGGCATCCCAGCGTTTCTCACGCTCTGCATCCATGGCTTTCCCCTGATCACGGGCCACGTCCTCTAACTTATAAGTGGCCAGAACGGCCTGCCAAACAAAACGAGTACACGGTTAGCCGAGCTCAGAAAAGGGGATGAAACAGCTGAAACTAGAGAGAATCATAAGTACTGGGGGACTTACCATTCCCAAATACCGCTTGAGGCAGAGGAAGACCTCCCTACTCCTCATAGTTCCCAGCTCCGCCATGTCAGCTGGTAGTAGCAGGCACCTCTCGAGCGCGTCAACCACGTACGCGCCTTCGCCCTCTTTGAAATCCCTGAGGGAGGAGTCTTCCCTCAAAGGCTCCCCATGGAGCATTGGGGCAGGAAGCCAGGCCTCAGCCTCGGGCTGGGCCTCCACCTGCTTATCCTGGCCTCGGGAGCCTATCTTCAACTGTTTGGACAGCCGCCGAGTACTGCCCTCCTCCCGGGGGGACGCGGACTTTTCCTCAGCTAGCCTTTTGCCCTTATCCTTTTTCTGCTTGGGATCCGAGGGCTCGCGCCTAGAAGGCAGACCCGTCTGAGGCGGGGAAGGAGGAAGTCTTGACTGTGTGGGAGCTGACCCGCCCTGGGCAGGGTGAACCTTGGGAGGAGGAGGAGGAAGCTTTGGCTCAGACTTCCCCGGTTGGCCTTCAATCAGGTCCAGCAAGCTAAATTGGGGCCTCTTCTTGTAACCCATTTCGTGCTGGGGAGAGGACTTAGACGCTGGGAAGTCTGCTTCAGTCAGACGGGGGTCACCCAAGTCTCCTGGAGGGTCCTCGGACTGGTGAACTTGTTCAAAAACCGCAAACTCGTCCTCGGCAGGCCCAAAATCGGCAACTTTCACTTCCCTCTCTAGCCCTACTTCGGCGGGCTCCGAGCGTCTAAGGGAGGAGGAGGGACCCGCAGGTGTTACGCCTTCTGATGTGGAGGGCACCTCGGGGAACCGGAACCCGTCCTCGGTCACGGTTATCTTCCGAAGCCGAGGATCCTTTGCTCTAATCACGTACTTCGGCGCCGCAAATGATTTTTGAGCCGAGTCGTACCCCAAGATCTGGTGAGTGGCCCTAACTTGATTATCGGCTTCGTTCACGAAAACCTCCGCCCTCAGCGCCTTCTGCAAGTCTTCCCGGTTGATCAGACTGAAGTGGCGCGAGAAGGCGTGCGGATTTGCAAAAGAAGACACATTCACATTAATAACCAAGCGGTGCAAAGGAAACAGACGAATTAAAGAGTAGAACTGATTAAGGTCCATTCTCCCACTGCCCCACCCGGGGTCCCCTCCGTCGTTGGGCAGTGAAGGCCATCGTGCCACTCTCCAGACACAATGAGGAAGTCCTTGTTCAGCCCCTTGCTGGACTCAGGGAGGCACTGAATGAGCCGGACCCTGTCATCCCTGCTCTTCAGGTAGTACGACTTGCCCTTCAGGCACTGGAGGTTATAACACCAGTTTACGTCGTGGTGGGTTAACCTCAACCCCATCTTCTCGTTCAGGGCGTCCACACAGCCCAGAATCCTGAAGACGTTGGTGGCACACTGAGTGGAGGCTAGCCGGAAGTACGACAGGTAGCCCCTCATCACCGGCCCCATGGGTATTCTCATGCCACCTTCAACGAAGGCAACGATGGGAATCACCACCTCACCCTCCTGCCTCCAAAAGCGCCACTCGCCCTCCTCACAATACCTCAAGCCCACGTTGCTGGGTATCTTATAATCAGCGATGAATTTCTCCATCGCCTCCTCGGTGTAAACGTATTTCTTAAATCTACCCATCCCAAATGATGCCTAAGTAAGCTAAGGAAGAGCAAAAGAAAGAGAAGGAAGAATAGAGAGCAAGAAAGTTCGAAGAGAGATAGAGTGACTTATAGAAATGAGTAGAAGCTCCTCGGACAAGCTTTTAATGCTGGAGATGTAGACTCTTGGATGCGAGTAAACAGAGGGACTGGCCCTTCGAGTGGGTATTTATACCCCAAATCAAGGAGTCGCGCGGGTTTTCCAGCCCATAAATGTTAGGCGAATCCCCACCGTTGGATTATCATCCTCCTGTTGAACGTGGGGAGCACAGAGCCGTTTTGATTTAATGAAAGGTGCATCGCGCACTTCAAGGCGCCAGTAACGCTTCTGGGGCAGTTGAAAAGACTCCAGCACCAACAGAGGGCCGAACTCGATGGGACACGTCGCAGTCTGAGGACATCAAAATCCTTCTCTCCGTCCGAGGGTGCGGATAGCAAGATTTTGAGGGGCTATTGTAGGGTCAAGAAATCCTACGGCCCAGCCCACTTCGTTCCTGGGCCGAAGGCCCGAGCCGAGGAGGTGCCCAAAATCCGAGGAGGAAAAGAAGAAGCCCAGGCACATAGCTGGCCAGGCCGAGGACGACCCCATCATCAGACATCCGAGAACCTAAGGCAACCAGCAAACACTTCCAAGGAAGCCTTCATGACTATTCAAAGGGCCGAGGAGGAATACCATGCGCCTGCAATACAAATCTGATGGAGGGACGAGCTCATGACAAACAGTCACCTCCACATTAAATGCCCCTGACTACCGCCCTGGCCGCATTAATGAGGAAAGGACTCCACACCAGTGCTACCTTGGTTGCCACGACTCCCAAAGAGAGTGAGAAGGCGGCTGATGGGACAAGCACCTGAATAATGTCCTGATCGCTCAACAAGTGTAGGGCTAGGATTGGTTGGGTAAAGGGTATATAATGTAAGGGAATCCCTCCTGAGAAGGGGGGACGGGAGGGGGTAAAACAGAAAAGGGGAAGAAAAGCCTCCTCGGCCATGGTCCGAGGAGCATCCCCCAGTTGTAAATCGCTCTAAGTATTTCTTCAATAAAGGAGAAGGGAGTTCACGCCTTGTGAACGCCGGCCAGCGCCTAGACCTTCGATCCACTCTCTACAAATTCATTGTTTTGGGTTCGTTGGGCCTTTGACCCATATCCTTTGGGCTTGGGCAACAAAAGCAGACCCTACATGATGTAATGTATGACATTTTGAACACATTTAAAGAAAAACCCAACCCAAAATTTCAAGAAAAACTAATCAATTTTGAAAAACCCCAAAAATTTTCAAAAACCCCAAAACCTAAGATTCAAAACATGAAATGCATGAATAATGAAGGAAAAAGAGATCATACCAAGTGATTTGAAGCAAGGAAGGGCCGAAAATCACGTGGGTTGAAGGTTTTGAGTGAGAAAAAGGAGTTTGGGAGATGAACAGCCGCGGACAGATTGAGAGAAATCGAGAGAAATGACTTCAAAATCAAGAGCACGTGATCAAAAACTATAAACACTCACACAAACATGCACTACATAGCTAAAACTAGCAAAGTGCAGAAAAATAAACTTATCTAAGCTAAACAAGGTACATAGGCATGTTATGCAAAGTGATAAGCCACAAACTGAATGATCCCTTGTGATTAGACCAATTAATTAATTAGCCAAGTTATTAATTAATCAATTTAACATGCAAATACGTGGAAACACAAACAAATCATCAAATAACTAAATATGCATCGGAAATTAAATGACACGTGATTTGTTTACGAATGGGGAAAACCCTTACGACAAAAACCCCACCGGGTGATTTTCAGGTCACCACTCCCGAAACTCCACAATTATCAAATCAAGCGGTTACAAGTAAAAGAATCTCAAGTACCTTACCAACCTACAGTTGAACCCTTACCCCAATACCCAATTGGACTTGATCTGTAGTGACAGTTCCCCATTTTGATGCATGGCTCCCAAGTACGTGACTAACTAATGCGCGGATCCCAGTACGCGACTTCAACACCAACTTAGAAGGAGAGGTTGGTTGCAAAATTTTTCAGTTCATCATACACGATGAAGATCAGGAAGATGCTTGGTCACAAAACCCTTTGGTGCAAATACACAGCAACTTCTTCAGAAGAGATGAACTAGGTCAAGAATTTCGTCTTTGATCACAAATTACTTGAACAGAGTTTGCTCAATGCTTGTGCAACTTGTGTACTATTTGACGGCTTTTAAAATAATCCTTTTATATGTCTAGGGTTAGGAGAAAAGAAGGCCCAAAGACACATTCACAGATCCCAAGAAATCAGATCAGAAAATCTGATTTTATAAATCTCGACAGATAGAAAGGTGTCGAGGAGCTATCGAGCAGATGTCGAGGTTTAATGAATTTGCACTTCAGCTTGTTTTTCTTGGACAGACTTGATGACTTCAACACTTGATCTTGAAACCTTATTTCTTGAAGTATTAAAAACACTTAGAACTACCCACTTACAAGTAGAGTGCGTTTTGTCAAAGGATTAGCCAATTTACATAAACAAATGACATATGTTCTTAACAAGTAAAAACACATATGTCCTAACACAAAGATAATAGGCCAACCTCAATTACATATTTATGATGTGTAATACAATTTTAAAAAAAAAAAATTGGTCTCAAAAAATTTTATGAACAAAAACTAAAATGCACACATTATGCTAAATGATTAAAAATGCAAATGTAATGCATGACAGTGCTTAACTAAGCTATAGAGAGTACACAAATAAGAAATATCAATTTCTTAATTAACCATTGAGTACATGTACAAACTAGTACATACTCACACAAAATCATAAATAACTTAGCACTTATATAATACATACTATTCAAGTTTCTCCACAATGTCAAACACGTTCTAAATCAAGATAGAGATATTATAATTCATGTAATCCTCAAGAAAAATAAAACTAGACACAAAATAAAATATTTTTGTCTTTTTGAAAATTTTCAATGTTTTTGAATTTTTTTTATATAAAAAAAATCTAAAAAAAAAAACAATCAAAAACAGAAACAAAACATGTCCATAAACAATTGAAAGAATTAAATCAGGGACAAGTCAGCAACACTCACCTTAGAGAATCTTTTCTCACCCATATAGCACGAGTCTTTGGCTTTGTAGGTAAAAATCCATATGAAGCAGAGTGTATTCGAGGGATTACACCAATCTTCTAAGAAAAACTGAAATCCTGCAAATTCCTTTCACAAGCCTCAAAATGATCAACTGAAACAATAGTTTCATTTTTATTCAAAACATCACAATAGAAAACAGTAAGACACTTAAACTTATCCATGATAATAGGGATCAATGATCAACTCTAGATATAATAACCTAAATCAAGAGCTAACCCACTCTGATACCACTTGTTAGGTTTTAGATCTCTGTAAACTAGATTGTTTAACCTAATTAATTAACCAAATGGATACTTAGGTTTATTATTCAAATCTAGGTCAAACAAACATATATCATATCATGCAAAGCAACGGAAAAGTAAATAACACAACGATATGATGACCCAAGAAAACCAAACCAATAAAAAACCTGGGAAAGATTTAACCTAGCTATCCTCAAGGTAAAAAGCAAATCCACTATAGAGAATCGAAGTTTACAATAAGACTTAGACCACTAACATCCTATTGCTACCACATGTAGAACTTACTGACACAATCACGTGCAAGCTCTGAATCCACGGACTCCTTCTCTATTAGGCCTTTGCAACACAAGCACCCACACTTGTAATAAAAAAACACAAACCCTCCTGTTTGTGATTCTAAGCCCACCCTTGAAGGTTTAGATCATCAACACCTTTGATGACTAGAGAAAGTATCAACTTCTACAACATCAGATCTTGAAATTCTTCAAGGAATAACATCGGTAGAAGACATAAGAAAGCTTTTGGGTACAAAACTCTAGATCTACAAAAAAGGCACATTCTTCTCTCTCTGAAAAGCCTTATAAAAACGTGCTTAAGGTTTCCTTTATATACTAGTAGTGTTTTACTTGAAACCCAATACATTTAAGTAGAGTTTGGGCTGAAATAGAATTATGCAGATACGTGTTTCGATCGGTCGAGCCTATTTCTCGATCGGTCAAACCAGGCAATTTCTGAAATCTTTTTTTTGTAGCTTGTATATTCTTGAATCTTGACTTGAATCACCTTGAGCATTGTCTAATAGTACCTATAGACTCTAGGATCTATATCTAGACAAGCTTGTGTTCATGATTTGCTAATTGTTCTAAACTTTTAGAACCTAACAAATTGAAATGATTGAAGAATCGAAAAAGAGACTGATTCTCGGTTTTGATTAGTTCTTGACCGGTTTTAACCATATCAATTTTCGATTGAACCAGTTGATTCAATTTGGTTTTTAAAACAGTGGTTCAGGTATAAATATTATGACAATAGTGAAATAAAACTAAATAAGTAAAAATCACATAGGTCAAGTATACTTCATGTTAAATTATATGAAATGATTATATGGTTTGGCCTAATGGCCTATGTCCATAGAAGAAACCATTGACAGTTGCATCTACAATATAATCTCAATTCTAATATTACAATGAACCCTAAGTAGGCATAAGTGCAACTTAAAATGTGACTTCAAACCTTGGTTTGAGGTTTTTTTTTTTTTTTTTTTTTTTTTTTTTTTTTTTTAAATTTAAGTATAAACTTTTATCTAAGTATCTGTTTGAGAATTGCTTATTTTCGGTAGTTTATTTGTATATGAGAGACAAAAAGTTAACTTATTTTCAAAAAGCTAAAACTTAAATTATTTGAATTAAAATTGAGACAAAAAAATTATGTGAAACCTACAAATAATACATTAAAAAAAAACTAGCTTATAGTCAAATGTGAACAAACAATATAATATAGGTTGCGTTTGTTTAGCTTATTTTTGCTACTATTCATGGGTTTCATTGCATTTTTTTGGTACTATTCATGGATCTCATTGTACTATTTCAGCTAATTTTTAGCTTTATCTACAATATTTTCAGTAAAAAAAAAAAAATTTAATTTTAGCTAAATAAGCTGTTTCCAAACGAACTCATAGTAATTCCTCAAACCAAGTAGCAATGGATTAGATGTGTAAGATTGAATTTATTCAACCACGTGTTAACTTTATTCCGTGCTAAATTTGCTTGTATTTCAGTAATTAGATACCCTGTATTTAGGTGGGAATCATGTAAGAGTTGTGTGTGAGAGAGTGTGAAGAATTCAAGTGTGTAAGCATTCAAAAAGGTTCTCGCGATTGGATCTCGTGAGTGACTCGCGATTGGCGACTTGCCAAAATGCCACACATGTGAAGCATACAAGAAGTTGAAGGGTCACGACAGTTAGAGCATTACAGGACAAAAGAAGGACAGTCTAGCCTGACAGTTATTTCGCGACTCAAACTCGTGACTCATCCCAGTAGTGAGTGAGTCGCTAGAACAGCCTGTTTTGCAGAAAAATGTCTTTTCACATTCCTCACGTACCCTATTATAAATACCCTTATACCCATGAAATGTAGAGAGTTTTCAGAGAGAATTTTGAGAGAGAAACCCTAGAGAAAAACAAGATTAACTCATCCACAATTTTAGACATTTGATTCTCTAAATTCCTCTACTCTCACCCTCCCCATTGACATACCATTGAGAAGTTCATTAGCCAAATCTATATCTCAACATATCCATATCAGTGAGGAGGTGATTTGGTGCTTGGGAGCAGTTCAGAGATGACCAATTTATTTGGTTGATGCAATAAGCTTATTGCGAGATCCGGAAAGCTAAAGAAGACACGGTTAGGCTCAACCTTGTTGGAGCAAAAAGCTTGGAGGGCTTAGGTGCATTGATAGATTAGGCTTGGAGGGTCTATTGCTATTCGTGTATCTCAACTTTATTCTTTAGTGGATCATTTTATTGCTTGGAGGGTGGCGGAGAGGTTTTTCGCCGAATTCTTCGGTTTCCTCTTTGATAACATGTGCCGGTGTTATCTTTGTGTTTGCATCTCTCTAACCCTTACTCTTGCCTTTTAATTGCTGCTATGTTGTACCACCGCACACCCTTGGTGCGATGGTCATTCCACAAGTATAAGTGCTTGTGTGGTGTGGGGGATAAGGCTCCAGGAGGGAGTTTCACACACATATACACTTAGATTAGGCTAAAGTAGAATTCTATCTTGTATAAAAAAAAAAAAAAAAAAAAAATTGTTGCTATGTTGTGATTAATTATGGTTTAGAGTAGTTTGTTTATTTGGATATTGCTTGTACTTATCATTCCACACATATATTGTTTGAGTATAACCTTATGTTGGTTATTTTGAAATTGGGGGTCTAAACATTCACTAGTATTTTATACACCAAGTGAACTTTCAGGATGCGCCCAAAAAGGACCTGTTTTTGTGAGAGAAACCACCACGAGGATGGGCAAAACTAAATATGAATAGGGCTTCCTTTGGTAACCCGGGTTTAGCAGCTTGTGGGGGTGTTGTCCAGGATGAGCATGGAAACTGGATTGCTAGGTTTTCTAAGAGTATCGAGATTACAAGTAGTTTCGTGGCTGAGTTATGGGGTCTTAAGGACGGGTTTACTTTATGATGCAATTTAAATATCTCCTTCCTTGTTGTTAAACTTGATACTAAAGCAATTGTCGATATCTTTCATAATGTGAATTATGAAAATTACGTGGTCTCCTATTTTAGACGATTGCAGGCAACTGGTGTCCAAGTTCTGCAGGTTCAATTTAAGCATTGCTATCGCCAAGCAAATTATTGTATGAATGTGATTGCTAGGATGGGTACTGAACAAAAAACTAATTTTGTTTCTTTTGATTGTCCGCCTATGGACATAAGGAATATTTTGGAGTTTGATCTCTCTAGCGTGTATTCAAACAGGCTCTGCCCTGAACTGTATGTTGCTATTTAGCTTTTAATGAAATCGTCCTTTAACCACCCAAAAAATAATAATAATAATGAGAAAATTAAAAACAAATTGTAAAACTATCATAGTACCCAAAAGAGAGAAGGAAATATCTCAAATAAGGACAAATTTGATCCCATCAAAAAAAAAAAAGGGGCAAATTTGAAGCATATGTTTCTTGTGCTCCAATTTTGCAGGCAAAGGGTGCAAAAAGCTGTACACAGACTTGTATCTGGGCTCTATTTGTTAATAAAAGTTCAGTATTTCCCATAAAATAAAAAATAAAAAAAAGCTGTATACACACAGAAACGTTATCATTTAGGTACAGTAAAATTCAGTTTGACTGAACGAGGGTAATTTCGTGATAGAGTTATTAAAAGGGAGAACTGTAACCAAACGAAACGTGACAACCCGCAACGACCTGTAGAGGAAGAGAGAGAGAGATGCAACTAACAAGTGACAAATATTCAAGTAACAACTAGGTGAGGTGGGATAGGAAGAAAAGCACGTGATATACATGTTGGGAAACTGGATGGACGGACAGGACACTTTTGGGTATTTCCGGTATTTACAGATTCCGTTTCGTTTCGTTCCTATGTCCGTTTCCTTTTCTTATTCTTCCCAAAAATTATTTTTTTTTCAATAAAAATATAAAAGTGAACCCTCCCTTTTCACATCATTATTTTTTGCATCACTCACAATTTGATTTGCCGCATAGGTAATTGTAACCCAAAAAAAAAAATTTGTGGTTTTTAAAATGTTTCTAGAATTTTAGATTAGAGTAATTATAGATACACATTAAAAATTACAATTTTTATCATAACTATTTTACATGATAAATTGTAATTATTTATTTTTTATTTTTACATAAATTATCATTTTTTTTTACTATTTATAATCTGTTACGTGAATAACTGTGACAACAATTGTGCTTTTTTTTTTTTTTTTTGGTTATACTAAAATTTTCGTTTTTGATATTATTAAGCATGCTATTGTAAAAATTCTAGAACCACGCAATAGAACACAACTTTTGGCAAAATATGAGTGGAGACAAAAGTTATAAATTTATATAAAAGTAACATGTAATTCATCACAATCTGCCTCGGAAAATAATGGTAATAAAATTGTAACTTTTTATCGGTTAAGTGTTGAGTGAGCAGGGCAGTTCGGGCAGGGAGTGCATAACAGCTGTCAGGAGTTCGGGCAGCTAACGACGTGTACGGCTACTACTCACTCAACCTGCTTCTTTATTGTTTTTTTTTTAATTTTTTTTAACTCAACGAATATATTATTATGAATGGTACATTGAGTAGTAGCAGTAGTACATAGAGTACTGATGTTTTTATAGTAGTATTTTATACATATGATGCGTGGTGGTGACATCGGTTTAATGTTTTATATGTCATGCTATGTGATGAGTCATTTTTGTCCTAAGTACTAACTATTTTTGCTTTTCTTCTTTTCTTTGAGAATATCCTAACTTATCATATATATATATATATATATATATAACTGTAGTTTGTTATAATTGGTGAATGTAATAAAAATTGAGACAAAAAAGTGAATTTAAATAAATAAGCTGGAAAAAAAAAATGCCAAACGCATATAATTATGTGCTTTGACTACAATGGATTCTCTACATTTTGAATTATTTCTTTCTCCCGGTTTGATAAATCAATATCTTGTATAGTTTTCGATTTTCATATTATTTGAATGTAGATAATTCCAATATTTGAAAGTAAATTCATACTTTATTAACAAAATTTCCTAATATATTTTTTTTAAAAATAAATTCCTAAACCTTAAAAGCATTCATTGCTAGGCTGGTATGTCTCTAATAAAAATTTTAGCTATTAATCATGTATTGAATCATACCTGCACGGCTGCACCAACCCCCCCCCCCCCCCCCCCCAACCCCACACACACACAACAAAAAAAAATCAATTAAATGTTAAATTCTACTAAAATAATGAATTATGCATTCTAATTGTATGCGAGTTATGCACACTACCACAAATTTTTGGACAAACAAATTATAAACAATCTAACCATCAAAGCACACAATATAGAACTTCCTTTACTTGCAATTTTGTGCAAATTTTGTGCCACAACAAATTTGTTGACTTTTTTTTCCAAATTTTAAGTGAGGTATAGAAGCCCTAAACTATTTAATGCATACAATAAAGTCAATATAGTTTGTGATTTCACAATTGAGTATAAAAATAAAAATAAAAACCTCAAAACAAGCCTCTCATCCAAACCTAGTTTGACATTGATTTTCCAATAGTACCCAGATATTTTAAACCCCCAACACCCCCACCCCCCCAAAAAAAATTCTCATATGAAAAAATGGGCCTCTTTTTCATATAAACAAATGGTAGGTGAAGAAGGATCAAGTAACTTTTACTATCATATATAATCTATTAAAGTCAAAACACAATTAGAATTTAAATTAGCTTCTAATTGTAATCTAATTTTGTGTCAAGTGTCCATTTTTTAACTTTGAGAATGAAATTCACCATCCAAAACAAAATTTCTTAACTATTGAAAAATCCTAACTCACACACCCATGGTTTTGACCAATCAATTTTCTTGAGAAAAAAAAAATGAAGAAATTGACCAAATTGGACCATAAACATATTTGGAAGCAAAAATAATCAGCACAACTACACAAACCATTATGCGTTCATGATTTTTCTCTAGGAAAAAAAGGTGGGAAAGTTGGAAGTTGTGAGTTTGGAATCCATTAGAGCACTAGCATTGGGGGGTGTTTAGTTGGAAGTTGTGGGTTTGGAATCCATTAGAGCACTAGCATTAGGGGGTGTAAATATCCCCCAATTGCTATTTTACAACCTAAGCTACCCAAAACCCAATCCATCCAGGTTTGTAAATTTAAAAAAATTTGCAATCTCTAAATAGTAAGAGCATTAGTATCTGGGATGCCAAAAATGTTATATTTTATAACCTCAAAACCTACTTTATCTATTTTACAACATCAAAACCTACTTTATCTATTTTACCATCTCATTTTACAACTCACCTAACATTCCAATTTTTATTTTTATATACAACTCATTAAAATAATATAAACTACACCATCAAATAATATAAAAAAAACAAAACAAAACAAAAAGAAGAGAGAGAGGTCAGAGTCTAAAGTGAGAGGAAGAAATTAAAAAATTATATAATCTTTACATCCTCATGAATAGTGAGGTTGCGTATATGCAACCTCACTGTAGCTAGAATGCAAAAAAAAAAGGGTTTACATACCCGGATGTAGGGGGCTTTTAAACACAACCCCCCCCCCCCCCCAAATGCTAATACTCTAAGAGCAGTTTCACCAATAGATGTAAAATACAAAAAGCGTAAAAATTTGCATAAATTTACACAATATAGCGTGAAATTGACACGCATCAAAGCTTGTAAAGGTTTGTAAATATACAAACTTACTACAGTAACTGTGCATATATGCACGGTTACTGTAGCTTTGTATTTTATTTTTTTAATACTTTTTTCTCTCACCTCTTAAGTCACATTTTCTCTCTTCTCCACCTGACTCTCTTTCATCTCTATCTCTATCTCCTCCATACAAATCATCAAACTCATCCAACCCATATGGTTTGCTTAAATCTAAATCTCAAACTCATCAAACCCATTTACAAAACCATATCTTCAAACCCATATACAAATCAATGTGAATCATCAAAAAAGAAGAAGAAGAAGCGGTCAAGACGAAGAAGAAGAAGCAGTGGCTATAGCAGTAGCAAAAAAAAAAAAAAATGACAGCAACAATAGAAAAATAAGCAAGGGCAACGACAACAAAAGAAGAAGCAACGGCAGCAATAGATGAAGGAAATGGAGGTCTAGCCATGGAAGTTTTGTGGTGGTCAAAAGAGAAGAGAGCTGAGAAATGAGAGATAACGTGTGAGAAGAAATAAAGGTCAAAATAATAACAATAATAACAAATGTATAAAAATGATTATTTAAATAAAAGTGGTATATAACAGATAATCTGATATGGGTGTTTTGTAAAAGTGACAATGTAAAAAAAAAAAAGTAGATTCTTATGCTAAAATATAAGGGAAATTTTACACATACCGATGCTAATGCTCTAAGATTGCATATATGCAACCTTACTGTCCATAGGTTGTAAAAAAAATATTATTTTAATATGTGGTTCTGTGTGAAGAGAAAAAATGAGTGGAAAAAAAAAAGAATAATACTTTTTATTATTTTATTAAATAGTTTATATTATTTTATTGGGTTGTATATAAAAATAAAAACTGAAATGTAGAGTAAGTTGTAAAATTGATTAGCAAAATAGATAAAATAATGTTTGAAGATGTAAAATAGATTTTTTTTTTTTTTTTTTTGCATTCCCAAATACTAATGCTCTTAAATGAAGGGCATTGGAATTCATTTTATGATGCAATTGAGCCACTCTTAACTTCTTATTTTTTTGGGGTAAAAGAGCCACTCTTGACTTAAAACTTATATTTTCGTTAAGTTATATTCTTTTTTCAATGCAAGTATAAGTGTACAGCCATTTTAAAGCATCCTTAACCAGTGTAACAAAAATACACCTTTAACGAAAGCCATGATACATCGTTTACCTGTAATAGTTCAACGTAAAACAAAAAACAAAAAACAAAAAACAAAAAAACAAAACCCTATGGCCCTGATATTTCAATTAAATCGTGCTCGACTGGCCTATAGCGTACCGGACACAGTCGTACTCGTACCCCATTTGGAGCTATATTATATTGGGTTGGGATTTAGTACATTTGGTTCCAAGATCCAATGGTTGGGGTTCACTCATCAGTGTTAGATTTATTTTTTCCTAACCACACCACCACTTGCTTATTATGTGACGCTGCTACAGGCTACAGCTATGAGCTATCCCACAACCAAATATATATGCTAGATCAATATTATATGAGCCATCCTTTTACAATATACAATGTATGATTGCTTTGTACGTTCAAAAAAAGTACATGTCTATGTTTGAAAACAGGTATAAAAGTTATGCTTCCAAATCCACCGCATATTCCATTTCAAAAAAGTCTGAATTAGTGTCATGTCATATCAATTATGTGTTTAATAGTTCACATGCAAATACAATGAACAAATTGATTCCCTCATTTTACAAGTATTGGATTATGAAAATAGTCAAAATACTTTGTTATATAAGTATCTATAAAACAATTAGAGCACTCGTATCAACAAGTTTATAATTAAAAAAAAGTATGTACAATTTTAATATTTTTTTCTAAAAATGACCCATATTAGTGATTATATAATTGTGTAAATTTACAAATTTGTTACAGTAATTATATAAATTTATACTGACATTATTCATTTTGCATTTTTTTTTTTTTTTTTTTGTATTCTGAAAATGAATGAAGATAATAGATAGTGGTTATTGTGTGTGAAAAAGTGAAATAATTAAAAAATCAAGAAAAATTAATATTTTAATAAAATGTAGTGTCCGTTTGACATGATTAATTTTGTCAACTTATTTTACTATTTAACTTAATTTTGCTATTATTTATGGGTCTCACTGCACTTTTTGATACTATTCATGGGTTTTACTCTACTATTTTAGTTAATTTTTACTTTTATTTACAGTATTTTCAGTAAAAAGTTTTCAGTTTCAACAAAATAAACGGATTCCAAATAGACACGTAGTATAAAATAAATAATTTGATGTGAGATGTTTTAGAAAGCATGTAAAAAAAAGAATAAATTCTTATACTAAAATAAATAGAAATATTTGCACACGTCGATGTGAATGTTCTTTATGTTAAGTTTTTTTTTTTTTTAGAATATTAAATATTTTAATATACATACAAAAGAAAATGTGAAATTTTTTTTTAAAAATTAATAGTAGTATATATGAAAAAGGCCAAACTTTTAGATTCACGTCATAGACTTTTGTTACGTTAAGTCTTGAATTATGCAAAACTCACAAAAATGGTCTACTTCTTGATTTAAATGAACATCAATCCAATCAATCTTTCTTAATTCTTAGAAAGAATATATTTTATATATATATATATATCTTCCTGAGTCCACAACCAATGAAAAAAAGTTTGGAGGCAAAATACAAATAAAAGAAAAGGTTAGTTAAGCAAAAGTAAGACGCACGAGTTTGTTAATTAGTTTTTTTTTTTTTTGCTAAGAGTTAGTTAATTAGTTGAGAAAACAATTTCAGAGTCTTTTTTTTTTTGGGGGGGGGGGGGGAGTAAATAAGAAAATTGAAAAAATAGAAAATAAACAGGTAGCTATATACTGGACCAGGATTAGCCATTAAATTAAATTAACTATTAAAAAAACAAATCAGGTGGGACAATATAATGAAGAACCGGTGACCGACCCAGCCGGTGGGAATGATGAGAGAGAAAATGTTTATATATTCCATCCCCTCTTAAAATGGGTCTGAAATGTTCCTTCACACGTCCCATCTCTTTCTTTCTCTCTCTCTCTTTCTCTCTCTGCCAAGGAATCAGATAGTCGGCGATGATTTCACCTCCGGTCGCCGAGTAAATGGCAAATGCAACTTCCTAAAAAAAGCTTAACGTGCTCGTCCTTCTAACGACGCCGTTTAAGCTACTCTCTACTTCTTGTTGTCTTTTGCTAGCTCCTCCACCGGTAACTAACTTTCTCCGGTGGTTTTGGAAGCTTCTAATTCACTCTCTGTTTCCCACTCAACGACGTCGTTTTTAACTCTCCGAACTCTTTCTGTACTTTCTTCGAATTCTGAGGTCCGATCGTGTTCTTGAAAAAAAGTCTTTGCTCAGTTTCTGATTCAATAGATCTCCGCCGTTCGATTCGTTGCTCTATGCGAAGCCATTTTTACCAAGCTATTACTATATAAGTACGTAGTTGATAATCTTGTAGTGAAAAAAAAAAATATTACTAATAAAGAAGGAAAAAAAAATTAAGAGTTGAAATCTTGAAGATTAAAGAAAAGAGAGTGATGTTAGATCTTAATCTGAATGTGGCCTCGGCCGAGTCGACTCAGGAATACGACTCGGCTGCTTTCTTGGAGAAATTTCCTGAAGGTGCATCGGCGAACCAAATGGACGAATCGGGGACCTCCAACTCCTCGATCGTCAATGCCGATGCGTGCGACGACGAGTCGTGCTCCACACGCGCCGCCGGTGACGTGTACACCTTCAACTTCGACATACTCAAAGTCGGCGGAGGAGGAGGAGCCGAAGACGACGTCGTCACGGTCACCACGAAGGAGCTTTTCCCTGTCAGTACTGGTGGTGGACCTAACGGGGGGGATTTGATGAATTGGCAAGGTCAGTCCTCTTCTTCTTCTTCTTCCAAGAAGAGCTGGATCGACCTCTCGTTCGATCAGAGCGGTGCTGAGGTAAGAGCGGTTCAGCTTCAGCAGCAACCGCCACAGCCACCGCCACAACAACCGCCGGTGAAGAAGAGTAGGAGAGGACCAAGGTCTCGGAGTTCTCAGTACCGAGGTGTCACTTTCTATAGAAGGACTGGTCGATGGGAGTCTCATATTTGGTTAGTCAAATCGTTTCGATGTGTTTATTTACTTTTACTTCAATATAACTGTGCGTTTTAATTTAGATGAATTTGATTAACATTTATTACTTCAATTTGTGCTTCTTTGATAAGCTATATGTGTTGCTCTCTATGGAAATTAATTATTTTACTTCAATTTCTATCTAATTTGATTATTTTGCTTTTTTTGTTTTGATTTTTTTTTTTTTTTTTTTTTGGTGTAGGGATTGTGGGAAGCAAGTGTATTTGGGTATGGATTTGATGTTTTTGTTTTGATTGATTTGAGTTGTACTATTGAGGGAAGTATTTGCTGTGACTTTCTATTTGTGGAAATTTTGGTGATTTTTTTTTTTTTTAATAGGTGGATTTGACACTGCTCATGCTGCGGCTAGGTAAAATTCATCATATGTGGATTTCGATTTACTTTTTTAATCTTTGAAGGTGTATTGAATTTAATTGTTGAAATTGGGTTCCATGAATTCAGAGCCTATGATCGAGCTGCTATCAAGTTCAGGGGAGTTGAAGCTGATATCAACTTCAATCTCAGTGATTATGAGGATGATCTGAAACAGGTTAGATAATGCATGGCTACAATTTTTGTTGTCTGAAATGCAGAGTGTAATTTAAGTGTTGATGTATGGTTTTTTTGATTAACGGGCAGATGAAGAATTTGACAAAGGAAGAATTTGTGCACATACTACGTCGGCAGAGCACTGGGTTCTCGAGGGGGAGCTCGAAATACCGGGGAGTGACACTGCACAAATGTGGCCGATGGGAAGCTCGAATGGGGCAGTTCCTCGGGAAAAAGTGAGGAACCATTTTATGGAATTTAAGTTGTAGATTATTTTGTGCTTAGGAGTAGAGATATTAGCAGTTTCAAAGTGGTTAGTGTAAACTGAGAATTGGTTTTAGTTAAAATTCTCAAAATGGGCTACCTTTGTTTTTTCCTTGTTTGGAAAAACAAGTCTAAGACGAAGCCTATTTCAAAGAAATGATTGGAGATGGTGTTTTCATCGTGGAGATTACGATGCTTGCTGTGCAGGTATATATATCTTGGGCTGTTCGACAGCGAAGTAGAAGCTGCAAGGTCCTAATGATCATGAATTACACTCTACCTGCACTGAATTTATTACCCTGAATTATCAAAGCTCATTAGGTTCCACTCCAACACGTCTCCCTTTTGATTTTATGGAAATCAGGGCTTATGACAAGGCAGCTATCAAATGTAACGGAAGGGAGGCGGTCACCAACTTTGAGCCAAGTACGTATGAAGGGGAGATGATCTCTGATGCCAGTAATGAAGGTATTATTTTATAGCTATGACTATTATTATAATTGTTTTGTGTATATTAATTTTCCTTCTTGTTGGTGAAACTACAAGAAATTTGTGATTGTTGAAACGTGTGTGAATGTGTCTTGGTGCAGGTGGCAACCACAATCTTGATTTGAATTTGGGGATATCTCCTCCACTTGGTAATGGTTCCAAGGAGAATGAAGGATGCCTTCAGTTCCCCTCTGACTCATACAACGTGCAAAATGGAAGGGGTTCTAGGGTAAATTTTTGAGCTTGACTTATTTTTTAATTTGCTTGTTTTTTGTTACATGTGAGAAACCCCAAATTTTGTGATGTACATAATGATTTCAAGTCAGCTCAAATACTAAATTTGGTTATCCTAGTTGAAGGACTTAAGGCCTTAGCTTGCTGTAGCAAATATAGCTGGCCTGTAATCTTCACTGCACGTGCTAAATGACATACATTGCATCCGCACTAAAGTTTTAAATCTACCAACAATTTATCATTTATGCTCACTGTACTCTGCTTTGCAGATGGATAACCATGCACAAGCAACATTATCTAACTCACCTTTCAAAGGACTAATGACGTCAGAGCGCCCTCCCATGTGGAATGCTGTCTATCCTAATTTCATTCCCAATGAGGTGAATTGTTTTATTTTGTTTCTTAACTTCATAATTTGAAACCAATTACACATTAGACTAAGTACCTGAATTTTACATATAGAGATCAATCTCATTTGTTGGACTCTGTCGCTAGGGCAGATCAAAGATTTGTTTATTGGAAGAGAGTGCCAAATAGGGAAAGATTATTCCACTGATGGAGTTATGTACAATTTATGATTTTGGGTTTGCCTGGGTGAGACCTTGGGGCGATCAAGCTTTATTCTTTGGAGACTAGCTTCTATTTATTAGTGTTCTCTGTAAATAGATCACATTGGGAGGGGAGAGGGGGTTCAGGCTCTTTAAACCATCCATGTTTCTGTGACCAAGTGAACCCAATCCTTGCTGCAAAACTAAAAGGATGGAAATACTACAGTGAACTAGCTGGTGTTCTACATTCGAATTTTAGATTATATAAATTTGAAAACTAAGAAATTGTGTTTAAAGAATTTTGTTATTTTAGCAATGGTTCTAACAGTCACTGAGAAAGTCCTTATATTTTAGCCTATATACTTTATTATATGCTCATGATATTATCGCTTCTTGTAATTGAAAATCAAAGGGGTAATAGTTGATTAGTTGTTGTTATCAAGGTAGAGTTCACTTCTTGTAATTATTTGAGTGCAGAATAGTTCATGCACTGGAAGTTCTTTTATCTAGCTATTGAGAGAAAAGGATGTCCAATGCTTTTGCATGTAGATGGAAACTATTTCTGTTTACACAAACAAGGAATCAAGGATGAAATCTTGGTTGGGCAGTACTTGGATTCCCTGACTGATCATAAAACCTCCTCTTTTGATCTATTTCAACTAAACTTCTGAATTTTGGCAGGAGAGAGCAACAGAGAAGAGAATTGCGTTAGGTTCTTCACATGGACTCCCCAATTGGGCATGGCAAATGCATGGCCAAGTCAGTGCTACCCCAATGCCACTGTTCTCTACTGCAGCATCATCAGGATTCTCGTTTTCGGCTACCCCTCCCTCCGCTGCCATTCTTCCGTCAAAGCCTCCCAATTCAACAGCCCACAATGTCTTTCTTTCATCATCAGCCACAGCTGCCACCAACACCTCTCAATATTATTACCAGATGAAGCCGTCTCAGGCACCACCCTAGCCTATTGCCTCAAGGCAAATATCAAGGGGCAACCATAGCAGCAGTTGTGGTCTTGGGGATTCTTTGTATGATTCAAATAGCGTTTTTTGACATACGCAAAGATTTGACGATTACTTACGTCTCTCTCTGATAGATAATTACGATATATCGTGAAGAAATGCTAATTCCTATTGCTTTTACTGTCCAGCAATTTGTCATGTTTAAAGCTTAAACCAAGCTTCCTTCCCTGTTGGGAACTTTGTATTTGTCGTTGGATTCAACGAAACTTTTTGTTTGCAATTACATTGTTACGAATAAGAATCCAGTTCACCGAGACAATTGTCCCCTACTGCCAAGGGTTTTTCCAGAAAGTTTAGTGGTTTTAACTCTTAAAATTTTCTGCAAGGAAATTTCCTCATCTGTTATGGCACCATGTGATATTTATTTCTCTGGCACTGCTCGTGAATGGCCCTACAACAAAAAAAGAGTAAGATGAACAATACCTCGTAACTCAAGCAATGCTTATGCATGAGTAAGGCTGCATTTAAAAGTGAGTGTGCATCAGTCACTATATATGCATATGACACATTTTAAGCGATGGAACATAAAGCCTTACAAGTGGGGGAGGATCTTGTTGCTTTTGAGGTTTTTTTGAATGAGTCCCGTCTTTTCGGAGTGAACATAAAAATTTGGTGACTCATCGAAATCTGAACTACTTCATTCTATTTTAACTTTTTCTTTCAGAGATTGAGGGGAAAAAGATTAACGAGGGAAAGAGACATCGTGGGTTAAGTGTCGTATTGTAAAATGCTTGGTAATAAATTTTATTAATTGAGCTATTGGAGGATACAGTGTCATAAAATAAGTAGTTATTTATTAATTTAAAATATGTAATCATTTACCTTGAGTTTGATGAATTTGATTTGAACTTAAAAAGTTTTGTACTGTGATAAACTTGAATTTCATTGTTGTGAAAGACCACAAGTGTCATTAGTTTCAATGATCATGATTATGGTTTTGGAAAGAAGGCAGAACTTCTTATTGCATTGTCGAATATATCATAATGGCACAAAAGATAAAACATGTAGAAACTAGGCTGGCTCATGGTTATCTCCTTGAGTCATGGTAGTTCGAGTATATGTTAGCCCATGAATTGGCTTTGCCTATAGTCCAGCATCAACATTCTGGTAAAAAGAGAAGGGGGGGGGGGGGGGGGGGGGGGGGGGGGGGGGGGGGGGGGGAGAAGGTAATATAAATTTTAAAAGAATCCTATGCCTATGGTAGATATTTTGGCAACATAAAATACTAGAATTTATGATAATATGTATAATTGTTGAAATCTTTATGTAGCAATTTTTTTGAATTAAAAAAAAAAACGGTTTTTTAAGGTGTAATATTAACAAGAGCCTTTAGGAAAATTGTTAACGAACTATAATGGGAAAGTTTTGATACTACTTTCATGAGAAATATAAAAAGTTGTTAACAAAATTAATTGCTTTATCATTTTCTCATAAAATGTTTTTAAAAATAGTTTTAAAACTAATGCTATTAAGGCATTTGTTAACATTTCTCTTAAACTAATTAAGTAAATGAATTTAAGCTATCTTAAACAAATATGTAAATTATAGTTCTATTACATTTTGAATTTTCCCAAGATAAATTCAGACATTTCTAATTATTTCAACAATACTAATACCTTATTAGAATAAATTTGGACCTTTTAACTCTGTTCTTTTGTTGGTTAAAGTTTTTTCATGCTCAATAAAGATTTTTTTTTTCAATAAATATCAGTAGTGATGTATAATGAAACATTTATTAAAAAAAATAAGAGTTCTATTTCATATTTGCTAAGATAGCATAGCACCATTCAAATTCTATTTAAGGGATACTTACATGTAATATAACCCATTTTTAGTTAACTAGTATTTAAAAAAAGGTTTTACTAATGTATGCCCTAGGACAAACATTAATAAACTATTTTAGAAAAAAATTTATGAGAAAATATAAAAGTGACCAACTTTTTTGACAATTTTTTCAATTTTTCATAAAATATTTCCTAAAATAGTTGATTATATGTATGTGCATACATTAACTAGACCTTTTAAAAAATTGCACTTTTTACGCACTTGAAATTAACTCTATTAATTTACTAACCCAACATTGTTCTTGTTGATAAATAAAAAAAATCATTAAAAAATCAAAAAATTTAAATCACTAATAGGCACAGTGCAAACGAAATAAACCAAAAGTGGGTAATCTACATTTTTATTTCTCGTGTTTGTTTAGTTTGCAAGAAGTAAGAATTTACCTCAAATGGATAATTGAAAGCAAAGGGGATTATAGAATGGAACAGGGCATGTGTGATGTGTCCGTGAGAGACAAAGGTCAATTTCACATTACTGTTTATGTATTTATCACTGTACCGTCAAATCAGCGACAACCTCCTCTCTAATTCACACCAACTGCCACTTCCCGGTCTTTATTAATTCTCACTTTCTTTCTTTTTTTGGATAAAATTTATCAATTCTCACTTATTAATGAGTTCCACCAATTCCAACATCATTTTTTTTAATATTTTATATTATTATTATTATTTTAATAAAAACAATACCCACCTACATTTTAACAAATATCTTTAGTTGTATCTGATTTATGATAATTCTTTTTTTATTTTCAAATTAAAACATCAATTAATTTTTTGTATAGATAAATTTAAACCACAAATATTTTATTTGACGATATAAAACTTATCACTTGAGGCAATTGAATCCCACAAATACTAAAGTTGTTTATTATTTACTCGTTTATTTATATCATGTATAATTTTAAAAGCATTTTTAGATACAACCATCAAATAAATAAATGAAAATAAACTATTTCAAAGCAGCGTAAATGTTTTGGGATAATTTCAATTTTATTATTTTGTTTGGTTTATTTAAAGGGGGGGGCTGTTATGATCAATTACACCTCATAAACCTTTGTGATATTACTGAAATTCATAACTTTTTTTTTATAGAAATAATATTTTGATCGTACGACTGTTTGATTACAAATTTTCATTGTTCATAATACGTAAATCAAATTTTATGTTAATCATATATTATTTATTATTGGATCCACAAACTTATGTTTTGTGTATAATTTTTTGAAAATATAAACATTTTATGATATGATAGTTATTGATCTCTAATTATTTTAATATTTTACAAGTATAGAGGGTATAAGAAGATAATGTAATATTTTAGGCAGTGATTTGTGGAATATGTCTTTTGAGAGAGAGAGAGAGAGAGAGAGTTTCCTCCAAATTTTTGATCCATGTCAGTCTCTGCGGAATGGCCTCATTACTGCCTTGGCACCTCCCCATTCATCTCTAATGTCAGTATGTCACAGCTCACTTTCCTTACCCCCACCCCTTTGCTCTATTGGGCAGAGTTGCAATTTGGAGTTATTTTACACAAGTATTTTTTTTTTAAAGAATATATATATATATAAATATATATTAATAGGAAAAATTTATTTTAATTAGAATTTCAAAGTAGAGTCTAATTTTGTACTATGTATTTAAATTTATGTGAAGAACACACCATAATTATTATTTCTAAATTAGATGTCTAATTTTATGCCTCTGCCCAATTTAGCTTTTATTAACTTGTGCAAAAAACCAAGAGACTTTTCCCATAGCCTAGAAAACCTCCAAGTCATCTATATTTGACCCGTTGATCTCTCACGGTTTTTATTTTTTTATTTTTTTATCTCCATACTTATTTGTAAAGGTTATCCATCTCCCCACCAAACGCAAAACAGTAAATTAATTTCTTTCTAATATAATGTAGAATTGGTTGTTATTTTTTTCTTCATCTCCATACTTATCAATAGAGGTTATTCATTTCCCTACCAAACACAAAACACTAATTTTGCCAACGGGAGCTTGGCTGAGTGGGTAAAGCTCGGACGCTTCATGCAACACATCTAAGTTCGAGTCCCGCTGCCCGCAGGTTTTCGTTAGTGGGTAAACTTAGTGGTGAGGTGTACTCACAAATGTGAGGTGACTCTTACACAGTGGTACAGAAGGGCCCTTAAGATCGGGCTACCCCGACCGAGGCCACTAGCTCCCTGCCCGGGGGTGTAATATGACCATAAAGACCCTCTTTTTTCTTTCCTAAAAAAAAAAAAAAAAACACTAATTTTTTTTTTAAAATATATTGTTGCATTAAATTCAAGCTCAACTAGGGATGGCAAAATTAATCCGACCCACGGGTACCCGACCTGATCCATGAAACATTAGGGTCGGGTTTGAGTTTTTATAATCCAACCCGTAGGGGGCTTGGGCCGGGTGCTAGTATTATGAATACCCGCCCCGAACCCAACCTAAATGCAGTAAAATTACAAAATTGCCCTAACTATATATATATATATATATATATATCTCCTATAGTCCCCAAACCTAATCTCAGCCGTTCCTCTCTCAAGCTCTTAGCCTCTTAGTCTCACTCTCTTCGCTGAAGAAGACGAAGACGACAATCTAAGGTTTTCTTCTGTGGGTATATGCTCTTTCGCTTCCACCATGGTTTTTTTCATTCCTCGCTACAAAGCCTCTTCAATCTCACCCACTTCCATTCAATCTTGCTCCCTTAATTTGCTTTGCACCAAGTTTAGTGATAGCTAAACACAACGACCACAACCACAGTGATTCAGGGCAATCGTTATTAACGTTCTTCTTCTATTTTCTCTTTATTTGATCAATGGGTTTGGGGATTTAGATTCTCTTTGTTTAACCTGTGGGTTTGGGGATTTAGATTTGGTTGTTAAGAATTGATGTTCCTTGCGTGTGCTTGTTTTAGATTTTGATTTCAAATGTTTTTGGTTTATGTGAATAGGAAATTTGAATGGGTATGGTGGATTTGATTTGAGATTTCCTTGGATTTGTTTTTTGTGTTGCTATGGGTGTAAGACATGGTTTGGGGTACGAGATACTTATCTGTTGGAGATTTATCAATCAATCATTTTTCTTTTTTCTCAATCTTTTGGGTTACCCAATTGCTTTATTTTGAGAATGTGATTCTTTTTTCTCAGGAATTTTTTTATTTATTTTTAGATTGGGTAATAGTTTAAGGGCCTTTAGATTGGGCCCTAAAGTTGCATGGTGGGGCAAGGCCTGCAGGGGCCCGACAAAGCGGGTTTAGGGGTAAAAAAACCGTTTAGTTAACGGGGCGGGTTTGGGTTTCGGGGAGCAGGTGGTGGGGCAGGTTCGGGGATAAAGAAATCCACCCCAAACCCGACCCGTTGCCATTCCTAAGCTCAACATCAATAGCATCACTACAATTGACACACAGGTTACATACTAGTAATAATAAACGCTATGCCATATCCCATGTTGTATCATATCGACATTAAAAATATTACTTTAATACCACCATTTGCCATGTCAAATTTGTCCATCCACTACTTAACAACAAGGACTACTTTCAAAATTATCAAAAAGGCTAATGACTAAAATGACACATTTGAAATATTAAGGACCATTTTGAAACATAGGGCCAAGGCTAGAGACCAAAACGATAATTAACCTAAAATGTACCTAGAAAAAAGTGAATATTTAAAAAGATTTACTTAACCAAATAATTCAAATCATATCGTATACTTTATGTAACAAAAGTTAAGTTCTGTGTCTATCTTTGTTATACTCCAATTGACCACAACATTTTTGTGCCAAGTGATTACTTTTTATTAAAGACTTAAAATACATTATATTACTACTCAATAATCTTGTGATACACAAGAAAGTTTAACAAAATTTGATTTTTTTTTTCTTTCTTTTATTTTTTTGTTTAATCATGAAAATTGATAATTATGGTAGTTATTAATTAACATTTATTATAATTTTGTTTGTATATGAAACTATATATTCTACAATAGGGGATGATTCCCTCTAGTAAGTCATGAGCCAAAGAAGTTAGATCAAACATTAGAGTAGCGATTCGAGGAGCTAGGCTTGGCCCAACTCTTGGGGAGGAAGCCTAGAGCGGACATGAAAGCAAAAGACTAGCTAGGATCCTCTGGCCGAGGTAAGCTGACAAGGCCACATTGCCGAGGTACAAAAAGCAAGTCGAGAATCTAGAAAGGGTGGCACGCAATCAAGGGAGTCAATCTCGTATCGGTTTGACTAGTAGAACGATATATTACGGTACTAAGTCAATACCGATGTACCGTTTCGAGTTTATCGCTCTTTTTATATTTATAAATATATATATATATATATATTTATAATAAAAATGAAAGCTTACCATAAAACATTACCTCAATTCAAAACAAATTATTCATGGTTTTAGACTTTAGCATCAACTAAAAGAATATATATATATATATATATATATATATAAAACAGAAAGTTTAATTGTTCATTGCATACTTAGAAAACAAATAATACAAATAAGTTGTCATTCTGCCTTTACAAAAATTTGAAAATTACAAAACTTAAAATAAAATAAAAAAAGCTTTTTTTGTACCAGCCAGTATGGCCGATACAGGCCGAAACATCCAAAATTGGCCGGTACAGTTGGTATTTAAACCGGTATGGAATGTTGGAGTTTCGGTACCGGTGCACGTATCGGGACGGTACATACTGGCCAGTACAGTACAATATCCTCTTCCTTGCATGCAACCCAAAGTAATAGTCACCTTCGTATTAATTAGATGTTCTTACCTAATGTCAGCCACATTAAATGATAAATGACCAGCCGAACAATACATACACACTAAAAGTCTTGTTTCATCACGAAAATGAAGGGGGAAAAATGCTTGACGAGACAAGAACCTTTTGACATTCAGCATGATAATCCACTACCTGGAAGGAAGGAGAACTGAGAGTATAAAGAGAACCTTCCCCTTCAAGAAATGGGGACTGGAAAAATTGAGAGAAACATGAGTTTAAGCCTTGAGAGTGTCTTTACTTTTACAATTGTTTTTAACATCGGCAGAAGTATATTCAAATCAATAAATTCAATAGAGTTCATTCTGATTCCAGATTATATCTATTCAGTCTTCCCATTGTGAATTACCCTCTTGTTTTTATA
The DNA here is from genome assembly GCA_032727855.1 of Quercus ilex subsp. ballota. Taxonomy (NCBI): domain Eukaryota; kingdom Viridiplantae; phylum Streptophyta; class Magnoliopsida; order Fagales; family Fagaceae; genus Quercus; species Quercus ilex. Next base: position 40,273,388 of record CM064908.1, read on the forward strand.
AATTAATTGAAACAATTAAGAGCTTAGAACTTTTTACTTTGATCTGAGTGTTTTTTGACCCCCACATCTACAATTTAAAGAAAACGTGAGCAAGATTCAAGAAGAATTTAAATATAAACTATAATTTAAACTCAATTAGGAAAAATTATTGTATTTATACATAGTGCCATCTATTCCACCATTTAAAAATAAATAAATTATGTGCTGATATTTTAATAGAGGGTTTAAATATAGATTTTAATTCAAATTCAATTAAAAAAATTATATTAAAATAATGATGTCTAAAATTGTGACATGTCACAATATTACGAGGTCAATAATAGTCAAATATTATAAATACTGTTGATGTAAGTATAACTTATTTAAACTTTACATTGTACAGGTGTAATGGGGACGAAAATGGAATTGTGAAAACAATCTGACCTAAAAGCAACACCCCATGAAGGCATGAATGCTCTAGCTTTTAAGAAGGATAAGGAATACAGAATAGGGAATACCCACCCAATTACTCTCCAATCCTTTTCTCTTTTACTAGTGGGATAGGAATCCTTAAAAATGGAGACAAACATTGTCACCTTGACCCATTTGAAATGCTAATATAGAGGTTCCTTTGGCGTTAGCTAAGATGGGAACTTGTTTGAGGTTCAACTTCAAGATTGCCATTTAAAGCCATTTAAGGAAGTTTTCACATATTAGTTCGGAATAATAACACTTTATTCACGTGGTTTGGGCCGAATTTGATTTGCCAACTTGCGATTTTAAAAGTTGTTGTTTATACATACTTTATGAACACTTTAGTGATTGCAAGTGTCTTTGAATGCGAGCATCAATTGTTTGAGAACTTCATTATGTTTACTACCTCACTCCCACTATAGTGTCTACATGTGTGTTTGAATGCAAACATCAATTATTTGAGAAATTCATTATTTGAAAATTTGGAAGTATTCCTTACTTTTCTCAAATGATGCATTTTATTTTGCCAAAATGAAAGTTTTAACTTCTACATTATTCTAAACCTTGTACTCAACTTTCTTGTAGTTAATGTGAACTTGATGGATATATATGATAACATGACGACTTGACAAGTGAATAAGGTTAAGAAACTAACTATTGAGCTAATATTTGCATGGTATGAACATCGTTATCTCACAATGCACATGTTAACACCAAATTTTTTTTTTTTTATAAAAATTATTAAAAAAAAAAGGGTCATGCTAACGAGTGTCCTTATAGAACTTATTAATAATCAATTTTAGGAAAATTTTGATACTACTTTTATAGGAAATGAAAAAAGCTATCAAAATATTAATTACTTTTTTTCCATTTTCCATAAAAACTTTCTCTAAATGGATTATTAATCAGTTCCTAAAGGCACTCGTTAGTATTTCTCAAAAAAAAAAAAAAAAAAATCAAATGAGAAAACAAAACAGCAACCTCATAACAATTTAGTATATAAAATTCATGAACCAAAAGCAAATACAATTAAATTTTTGGTCGGTACATTAATGCAACGAGGTTGATAAATTGAGTTCAATCCAGCCTACGTATAGTTAAAACATTTTTAAGTTTTATATAATTTAAAGCTTTTGGATGGTAGAAGGTGAGAATTAATATCATTTAATTAATCAGTCCATTATTTTGGACTGTAACAAAAATTTTGTCTGCCTAGTGAATCCTAGGAATAGGATGTATTATTTTGGTCCGCAATATTCAGTCTGCCTGTGCAGTTCAAGGATGTGTAATATTTCTTTCAGGCACCATTTCAAGCAAATCAAGGCCAGAAGATTTAAGAATAGAGTAGTGATTATGACAGGCGAATTATTGCATACTCAAATCACGATTTCAAAATTTTAATCGAAACGTTTTTGACATAAGCGTGTAAATAGTGCGCAATAAAAAGTCTGTAATAAGATTTAATTTCAATAATAATAGTTAGTGCCACTTTATTGATATTATAGAAATCTCAGCTTTTATTAAGAATTTATAGATAAACGGTGATGACCTAATATATATAATCTAAAAATCAATTATTGTACGTTAAGACAGTGTTATGAGTGTAGGGATATATTTCAATGATTGTTGGGTCATTTTATCATCACTGATATTTGATACGTGACATATATGGGATCTTCAGAATTCTTTCTAATAACACGGGTTTGTTTTTTTGGGGGGGCCATATATGATATTATATATATATATATATATAAATAGTTCTGTAACGTCGATAAGAAAAAGGTGTACATTATGTGCATGTGAATCACACATCTATGTACATGCAAGGAACCGTGGAGAGTGAATAGGCAGGATAGCCAAGCACGAGAAATGAAATCTATGTACTAAATATTTTGATATAGCTAGGCGCTAGCTAGCTAAGATTGTATTGCTGTGCAAAGGACAATACAATTTTCGTTGGTGTTGGGGGTCCAGGGATATATGACAAAAATATATAATTAATGAAAGGGGAAGATGGTAAGATAGTGATAGCAGTGGACCTATACCTATTTCTAACATTGGTCCAACATAAAAAGCGGGCCTCTACTTTCTCTCTACATTTCAACCACCAAAATCTCTGCATCCAATATTCATCCAATCCATACCAGGATTCATTATCTACCTTCTTTATGTAATTCAGCTTTTGGCTTTTTGTTTTTTTTTTTATTTTATATAATTATTTATTTTTATTAATTTTTATTTATATTTTTTTATCATTTTTGAAAATCAAATGATTAGTGTGGGTTCAGCTAGCTCAATTGGTAAAATATTTGATAATTGAATAAGAGATTTGAGGTTCAATTTTCATCTACACCAAATACTGATTGGTGTCTTGGTATGATGATAAAGAGCCATCATCAAGAACGGACGCCATAAATTAAAATTCCTATAAAAAAAAAAAAAAAAGACTAGCTATATTGGTATATACTAATAAAATTTGTGTTCTGCGCGTAATTGCCCAAAAGTATGATATTATCTCCTTTTTTTTTTCCCCCCCCCCTTTAATAAAGAAATTCACAGGACAATCCTTTTGTCCCTTAATTTTTACAAGCTTATGATTTTTTGTTTTTAAATTATAGGAGTAACTAACAAAAGAGTCCTTGCGCAATGCATTATAAGTACCTTAAAATTGTTAAATTAAATCTACTTTAGAAGAAACTCTATTATCAAAATTTAATAATTTAAATTATTATTTGAATTAAATTTATAGTATTAGAAGAAGAAAATTTTGAAATTTTTGTAGAAGTAAATTTATTATTTATTTTGAATTATTTTAACCACTGCCATAATTTTTTACTTTGACATAAAAATAAACTATTACACATTAGACTCTCATCATGTAACTTAAGACAATTTTTTAGTTATTTTAATTTTATTAATTCGTTTATTGTCCAGTTCCAATGACAGTTGTAATGTCCTTTTATTATTATTATTTAAATTTTATAAAATTTAATTAAGTCATGCATAATATGAATATACTTCTAGTATATTAATCATTTTTATGAATTATGGTTTTTGCCCATTTGAATAAAATTAATATGTATTTTTTTTTATTCTTCTACAACTATAGGGGCTTAAAAGTATTAAAAGTTTAAAATTGGTTAAAATTTTACTTCATTTCAAGCACGAGCTATTGGTTTAACTTTTTCTTTTTCTGTATATTGATGAATTTATTGAGTAAACACCAAAACTAAAATTATTTTTTCTTTTACAAACTACGCTTATGTTTATTAAATTTTAATAGAAATAATATTATTTAAATTAAGTTTTAATTAAAATAATATTATTTCAATTAATTAGATAGAATGATTTTTTTAATGAATTTATAAAAAAATTAAATTCACAGACCTTTGTATGATTTTTTATGAAATAAATTATTTAAGCCCTTGTGTAAAAAATATTTTTTAAAAAGTTGAGAGAGAATTGCACGCATCTCAATGCAAATTTTAATTCGTTTCACTCTGTAAAAAGACAAGTAAACTGTACTGTAATTATTGACTTTTTAGTATACTTTGTACCACTGAGGTTTCAAAGGTTCCTTTGTCCTTCCTTTGATGTAGCTTTTCTTTGCAGTTTATACTGCTCCCATGAAAATAACCCCAATCTCTCTCTCTCTCTCTCTCATGTTCATGATTGGATGGGCTAAAGTGACGAACAGAACCTTAGATCTTTACTTGAGTTTGGGAACACGTGGTGGGCCCAAAGCCCAACTGGAATTTTTATGATTCCTCATAAATGGGGCCCCACTTGTGTTTGTTTATTTTTGGGTTACGTTTGGTTCTAAGGGTTTATCTTTCGGCTGGTGTGGTTTTTCATTAAAATTTGGGGGATTCTTAAAATAACCATTTAATGTGTGGAGCTGAATGAAACACACCCCAATTAGTGAGGACAGAAGTAGTAGTGGTGTTGTGAATTGTGATGTGGATGTGGGCTTATAGGGTACTGCCACATTTTTGTCTGTATTATTTGTTACTTATCATCATGATGATGATATAGGGTGAGGTCCACTTTTGAGAGGCCCCCTCCCTCCATTTCCAATCAATACCAAATGCTTTTCCTTTCTTCTATTGCTACTTTGGCAATTGAGTGGGTAGAGATCTGTTTTAAGGAGACCAAAAGCCCCCAAGAGGACAAGTAATGATTCACTAAGTACTGTTTAGGAACAGTAACCCATCTGTCATCCATAATGCTTCTAAAGGAAATGTCATTTTAATCCTCTTCCTCCACACAATATCAATATGTCGTGGCCCTCTCAGCTCAACCCATCTTTGTTACTACCGCAGCACGTGGCTTGATAGGAACGATTCGAGCGATAACTTCAATAAGATTTTAGTGGTATACGTGGTATTACTCATTACTATTACATAGCGTAAAGTTGATGAGTTCACACTGAAAACTCAATTTTTTTATTATTCAGCAAAAAAAAAAAACCATCTTTGTTTTTTTCTTTTTATAATCCTAGCACTTGCCACATTTCAGTGCCATTTAGATTGATCAATGTTGGGCTTTCTCATTCTAGATTAAGAAATGGTCTATCTACCTCTAGGATGGTATATGTATACCCAAAAGTGTGTGAACACCATGTCTCATCGGCCCAATACCAGTCCTAAGGCCCGAAATAAATAGTGTATCATTCCAATTTTTTTGGATGTCCTTGAAGGGACGAGCCCAAAATAATATTGTGAATGTTACTTTTTTTTTTTACTTTTCAAGTTTCAACATTAATAATTTGCTTGTATTTCTTACTCTTTTTTTTTTAGTAACATATTTTATTGAGAGAAAAGGGAGCTAAGGTCCTCTAATAAAGGGATCGGAAATGGAAGAGATTGGTACCTTAGCCCTCAAATACAAGGATTTTACAAAGAAATCGACACTATAATTTTTATATACAAAGGAAATTAAAGAAGCTTTTGAAATTTTATTGATGAAAACTATTAAGTACATTAATGCCAAAAGATTTGGTTCTTAATTACAATCTAGAAAAAAGAAATATATATAAGTACTACCAATTACAAGGAAAAGCTTAATGTACATCAATTTATTTGAGTTCAAAATCTAATTTACGAGATAAGAATATATGTTCCCACTTCACTCAATCCTAAATCCTAATACTGTTCTTAATTAATGAAATTTTTTCTAAAACAACTAATAATATTTATGTAAGGAGAATAAAAAGTTAGTAAAGAGTCCCAATAAAATTTAAAAGTAACATACAACTAATCAAATTATAACATGAGCATGTGAAATGCATGAAATGATGTTACCTCTTTATATATATTCCCCCTTTTGTAGCTTAGAGTAAAAAAAAGGTAAGGGTGAAAATCTTATATAAAGTTATTATTCTATAAAGAAACTATATCATTAATTTGACGATCTATCATTTTATGTACAATAAATGTAGCATCTTTTAAAAGTTGTGCATGATCATATCATGAATCTCATGTGAATGAGAAATTTTATTTGAAAACATGTTAGTATGCGTGAGATAGCATGTGAATTATGAAATCTAAAATGTTATATGCATGTGAAGGCAAATGTAGTCAAAGATCTACATTACAATGCATGAAACAACATGTGTAATATGTGATAGCAATTCAAAACCCTAATTGAACATGTTATCTTCATGATCTAAGTCTAAAAAATAACAAAAGAAATCATCCATGGTTAGAATGATGTGCATGTAAATTTACCAATAAAAATATACTCTTATGAGATTAAGCATGACATCTATAATCTCGCACCTTACTCAACTCTTATGCTGCAAATCAATTTAAAAGATAGGCTTGTAATGGTTTGATCATGCACTACCATAATATTTTGAATCCTCAGAAAGGCTAATAAATACTATATTTTAAAAATAAACTTTTAAACTTTTTATTTTTGGCTAACATTATAATTGTGATTTGGACAAAAGGAAGATGGGCTATTCAGGAGAAAAGAGTGGTTGCACACTTGCACTAGCACCACATATATTCTCCCCCCAAAAGCTATATTACATTATGAGAGAGAGAGAGAGAGATAGGTTATTCTAGACTCTTAAACGTAAGTTTATAGAAATTAAATTTTAAAAAGGAAACTTTGATGAGGATGTAATACAGCCGTTTTGGGCTTGTCTTTACAGCGATTGGTTTTAATTTCATCAATCCACTTTGGAGTAACTATAATAAGATTGTATGATTAATAATCACATACAACTCAATCTCAACAGATGGTAAAATGCAAAACAAAGGGTTTTCATGGACAATAAAACTGCAGTATGTTTTGCACACCATTATCGTTTGGTATGGTAGTTTAAGCAATATTTTTCAGTTTTTAAACAACATTACACATTTTTTCATCTATACGTATTTTAAAAAAATATAAACAATATTATTAGAACAAAATTACCAAACGCCCAATTAGCAAGATGACAATGTTTTTTTGAACTGGGAGATGTTCAAAAGAAGCGTGTATTACTATTTCTTGGTCCATGTACTGGTGGTTCAAAACTATTTTTGTTAGTCAACCTAAATTTTGTGGTAAAGACAAAGGAGATAAAATTGAAAGAACGGAGAAATAGAATATGAAAAGAAAATTACTTGGACCTTTGGGCCGAATCAATTACAAAACCACGAGGTCTTTAGGATTTGGGCCGGTTACATTGCTTTTATTTTGAATTTTCATCCTCACACTTACAGATTTAATTACTTTATTTCTTGCGGTATCATTCAAGAACCCCGCAAAGCCTGTAATTGACCAATAAGCCAATTATATTACCAATACAACCACGTATAAAATCTTTTTTTAAAAAAAATAAAAACTTGTTTTCAAATTTTTGTTGATATATAAACAAAATTCTTGCATGACTTTTCTGAACACTGATTTCGCAATTAATATTTCACCTCCAGTCAGCCTAATCAAGCTTTAACAAACCACATACGAGGTCGATGCATGGCTGCTGCTTTATCTCTAACCTGACCAGAGCATTCAAATTTCCTCAACAATGTGGTGGAAATTTAAATGCATCTGAGAAGATGCATTATTATTATTATTATTCGTTGATACAACAATAAGTATGAATTATCGTAAACGGAGTTAATAACGCTATGGATATAAATGCAGATCTATTATTCTATTAAACTCAATAATTACGAGTCTACCTGTGTACGACTTGAGCAAGTTCCATTATTATTATACTTTTGGCTGAGTTTGAAGAGGTTCCATTGGTTATTGTAAGGACCAGATTTGAGTCCCTAGCCCACAAGGTAGATGAACTTAAGCTTAAAAAACCCAAAACAATGAATTTGTAGAGAGTGGGTTGTAAAAACTAGGTCTTAATGAATCAGATAATCACTATAGTGGATTAAGAAAATAGACAAGTTTATACTAAAGAAAATCGTTATCGGCAAAGTACGAGGAGATCAGTTCTTATATATTTCTCTCAAGTTTAGTTACAAATGCAATTCTTGATTGCTACAATCTTTTTCTCTTAATTTCTCGATCCCCTTCTCTCATTGCTTCCTCCCTCTCTTATACTCTCTTCCCTTTTTCCTCTTTATCCTGCACGTGCAAGTCAGATGGTTGGTGTTGATACTTGTCCTATCAGTACCTTCCTAAAATCTTTATGTAGTAGCTGTAAGGCTGAAAACCACTGTTCAGGTATCATCTCCATATTAATGCGGCTAGAGAGTTAGCTGCAGAGTATTTAATGCGGTGGTAGCAGCTTTCTCTTTAGATATTTTAGGACTTCTCCCTATCATATATTTCTGCAATGTTTATCCGTACCAACAGAACTTCCTAGAACGTTCCCCTAGACGGCAGGCTACCTATTCGGACCTCGGCTTTGATTAGCCGAGGAGGCATTCATCCTCGAACCACCCTCTTGTGCCATTATGACCAAAACTAACTTTTTCATCTACTAACACAAATTCTCTTGACAATGTTTACTCATCCTCGGACGACCTTTAGTTCTCGAGTTGGGCCTTAGACCCAATATATACATAGATAATGAGCTCCTGGGCCTAATGCTTCTACAATAGCCCTTCGAGATTCTTCTTTTTGGCTCCTCGGGAAGAAAGGAGGATTTCGATATCACTGTAGTTGATCTGTGCTCATCACATCCCACCTCTGACTACGAAGACGCCTTTTTAACTGCCCAAGGCACGCTCTTGGTGCTTCGGCATTCGAGACACGTCTTCATTAAATTTTTACGGCTCCTTGTCCCCCACATTCTATGGCGTGATGCAAATCCAACGACTGAGGATTTTACTGGGAACCGAGTGGGAATTTCCTCGCTTCTAACTCCCTCCTTGGTATAAATACCACTCAAATCAATCACTCATCTCACTTTAGCATTCATTTCGTTTTAGCGCACATACTTTGAACCTACAAACCTTCCCAACTCACTCATTTTCTTACAAATACCAAAAGCCTATCCAAGGACACTTTTATTCTTTCTGTAAGTCTTCCTAAACCTTTACTCTTTATTTCTCTATACACTCTTCTTTTCTTTGTGTCTTTTCCTCCTCGGCTCTTTTTCCTTCTCTTTATCTTCTTAATTTCTACAAACTTTCCTTAGGGATGGGTAGATTCGCCCCTTTAGTAGATTCTAAGGAGGGTTTAGAGAACTTTAAGGCTCAATATAGGATCCTTCCAGGAGTAGCCATAAGGTACTTTAAAGAGGGGCAATGGTATGAAGATGGGCAAGAGGGAGAAGTTGTAATTCCAATGATTGCCTTCATAGAATGAGGGATGAGAATCCTCATGGGTACAATTACTAGGGACTACCTTAAAGCCCATAGGTTAGCTCCCACCCAGTGTGCACCCAACACATTTAGAATCTTAGGTAGTATAAATGCCCTTAACGAGAGAATTGGCTTAAACCTTACACACCACAACGTCAATTGGGTATCAACCTTTATCATTTAAAGGGGCAGGGGTATTACCTAAAATCTAGGTACCCCAAGGTCAGGCTTATGCAATGCCTCCCCGATTCCAATAAAGGCCTAAACAAAGATTTCTTGATCGCATCAGGGGAGTGGCACGACAGCCTCCCCTATTCGACAAGAAAGGGGAAACTAGGTGGGGCTCCTTTAGGTCTAGGTTTACAATTTTTAAGTTGCTCTCTTTTCTTTTTCTTTTGTTTGTGTTAATACCTGGAAATTTCTATTGATTTGAGTCGTCCTTTACTAATGATGTTTTTGTTTTTCTTGATGGTTTTGCAGATAAAAGAGCTGCCACCCTCAACTTCAGTTTGGTGAACCAGCAAAGCTTGGATAAAATCTTGAAAGCCGAGGTATTTGTCCACACAGACGGACAACTAAGGGCTACCCACTTGATCTTGGATTACATTCCGATTTTCAAGACCTTCTAAGAGCCAAAATGCGTAATTAAGGTAAAGGACCCACGTTTGCAACGGATTAGTGTTGCTACTCCAGGGTTCCTCATCATTGGTTCAATCCCAGAGGGAACACTCGCCACCAATTCGATACTCGAAGGTATCCCAAAGGTCGCCCTACCACCACAATCTACAGCCGAGAAGGGAACTTCTTTGTCATCCTCCCATCATAAAGGAAGAAGAGGAAAAAGAAGAAGAAGTAATAGAAGTGCCCGATTCTGAGGACGAGTTCGACGTCTTCAACCAAATTTTGTCCCTAGAAGCTTCTCCTAGTGACCTCAGCTCTCCTTCCGTAGCACAATCCAATCCTCACCAAGAAGCTGCTAATACATCTAGTGACATGGGCATTCAACGCAGACAGAGGTTAACTCTCCAAGAGTTGTTGGAGTCTCAACCTAGGAGAGATGCGCCTGGGAACGCATCTTAAACCAGGCTTCCCACTCCTCCACCCACCCAACCCTTTTGAGCTGATCCAACCGACCATAAAAGAAAGAAGGAGGAAAAGGGGAAGGAAGAGGTAGAAGTTGGGAGGACTTAGCCTCCTCAAGAGATTGAACCCCAAAGGGGGGCCAAGCAACCAAGGGTGATGCAGATGAGGTCAAACAACAAGGGAGAAAGGAGGGGTGACCACCGAGCTACAGCCCCCGTCTAGGCCCTACGCATGGAACTGGATGGAGCTCCCCTTCTTAGTGATGCTTCCATCCGAGACTTCCAGTAGGGCATAGCTGGGTACGTTACTGATGTGGTGGAGCAGTCCTTGTTACTTCCCAAGGACATGGCTGAACTTAAATACATAAGGCAGTATGAGGTCTTCCTCGGCTTGAAGAGGGACCTGGCTATGGTAAGCCTTCTTTCATTCTTCTTTCTTTTTCTCTATTTCTTATTATTATTATTATTATTATTATTTTTAACTGTACTTCTCTTCTCTTCTAGGCCATCCAAGCCACATTTAGGGCTAAGAAGATGGTGAATTATTCCCATCGAAAAATGAAGGAAGAAGAGGGGAGGCAAATTGCCGCTGTGGACACCTTCCATGTGGTTGAAAAGATTAACTAGGATTTGAAGGCTAAGCTAATTGAGGCAAAGAGAGTAAGGAAAAGTGCTACCATCGCCTTGGATAATGTTGAGAGGCAAGCCTAAGGCTAGTGGGTGCTTCTTCGCAACGCCGACGATCAACTGGCCGCCTCTAAAGAGCAGATCGTTGCTTTAAAGAAAAAATTTGAGGAGGTCCAAAAGGCCAAGGAGGAGGCAGAAAAGGCCAAGGAAGAGGCAGAGAAAGTTAGGGACGAGGCCGAGTAGTAAGGGTACAATATAGGAGTGGTAGAGACTGAGGAGTCCCTCAAGGTGGAGGTCTCGAGGGTATGTAGAAACTATTGCTCCCAAGTATGGCATGAAACTCTCAACCAAGTAGGGGTTGAGGCTTCTTCCGTACTTAGGAAGCCAGAAAGTGTATATTACCCCATTGCCATCCGAGCATCTAGCCCGACCAGCTCGAGCATGTTATTGCTCCTGAGGTGGCAGAAGTAGGCAAGGATGGTCCAGCTGAAGTCCTAACCTCTTCTGACAAACCCTCCAAGGTGGCCGAACAGCCCAGGGCTACTGAAAAGGAAAAGAGCGCCAACCAGGGAGTGGCCCCTGATGCCACGAAACCCCCAACTAGCACCCAGGACCCTCCTACTGAGAAAGAAGCTCCTAAAAAGATGGAGATTGTCCTGGCAACTCTTCCTCTGCCTGCCAAGGTTGATCCTGCAAGCAAGGGCCCCGAGGCCTCAGAAGCAGCATCCACTTAGCCTAATAAAGCCTTTCCTCAAGGAAAGATTGTAATAAAAAAGAAATAACTTCCAGTGTATTGTTTTTCTTTTTATCTACTGCTTTTATTTTCAAAGTTTGTAACTAGTGTTACCCCTTATGTATTCAATCTGCCTTACTTTAAGGCTTTAATTAATGAAAGTTGTCCATATTCTCTTTCTTCCTATGATTCTCATACTAGTGTTGATATAATTTCTATCTTGTCTAATACTTAATGAACGTAGTAAGGAGGTAACACTCTTCTCATTAATCTGCCTAAGCAGTAGAAAATTTATCCCATCTCATATGGTCAGCAGCAAAACGAGTCAAAGAACTAAAGGGATAATCAATTCTCAAACAAATACAAGTATGTCTGCAAATGCTTTAAGCGATGCTCATGAGCATCCACTTGAGCTTGTTACCACAGTGAAGATCTTTGCTGTTTAGAGTAGCTGATCATATTTGACATTTAAGTAATCAATAAGAAGCACTAATTTACCTTAAGTGTGTAGTCCAAGGAGCCAAGTATAGCTAATGCTCTGTTTAATACTTGGAGAAATGATTAAAAGATATCAATTTACCCAAGGTATGTGGTCCAAGGAGCCAGGCATGACCAAGGTTCTGTTTGATACTTAGATAAACGTCAGGAAGCATTAATTTACCCAAAGCATGTGGTCCGAGGATTCAGACATAGCTAAAGTTCTGTTTAATACTTGGAAAAATGATTAAAAGATATCAATTTACCCAAGGTATGTGGTTCGAGGAGCCAGGCATGACCAAGCTTCTGTTTGATACTTAGATAGATGTCAAGAAGTATTAATTTACCCAAAGCATGTGGTTCGAGGATCCAGGCATAGCTAAGGTTCTGTTTAATACTTGAAAAAATAATTAAAAGATATCGATCTATCCAAGGTATGTGATCTAAGGAGCCAAGCATGACCAAGATTCTATTTGATACTTAGATAGACGTTAGGAAGTATTAATTTACCAAAAGCATGTGGTCCAAGAATTCAAACATTAATACTTGGAAAAATGATTAAAAGATATCAATTTACCCAAGGTATATGGTTCGAGGAGCCAGGCATGACCAAGCTTCTGTTTGATACTTAGATAGATGTCAGGAAGTATTAATTTACCCAAAGCATGTGGTTCGAGGATCCAGGCATAGCTAAAGTTCTGTTTAATACTTGAAAAAATAATTAAAAGATATTAATTTATCCAAGGTATGCGGTCCGAGGAGTCAGGCATGACCAATGTTCTGTTTGATACTTAGATAGATAGTAGAACGTATGACACACAATGCAATAAACCCAAATATGGTAAAGAAAGCTTTCATTAATAATAATACATTCTCAATTTATTTACATTCCAGGGGCGTGGTATAACTTTTTCCTCTAGATCTTCAAGATAATATGCACCTATTCGAGCTACTGATGTGATACGATATGGCCCTTCTCAGTTGGGTCCCAATTTTCCCTATACTGAGTTCTTTGCAGTTCCTAAAACCTTTCTTAAGACCAAGTCTCCAGGTACTAGTGGCCTTAACTTTACGTTGGCATCATACCCTTACTTGAGTTTATGTTGATAGTAGGCCAATTGGACCACGACATTTTCTCTTCGTTCTTCAATTAAGTCTAAGCTCTTCTCCAATAGCCCATCATTGCTGTTCGGAGTGAAAGAACTTACTTTCAGTGTGGGGAATCCAGTCTTTAGAGGAATAACAGCCTCGACCCCATAAGTCATTAAAAAGGTTGTCTCCCTAGTGGACCTACGGGGTGTAGTTCGGTATGTCCAAAGGACGTGTGGCAGTTCTTCTACACATTTTTCCTTTGCGTCGTCCAGCCTCTTTTTAAACCCACCCACTATGACCTTGTTGATAGCTTCAGCCTGTCTGTTCCCCTGTGGATATGTCGGAGTTGAATATCTATTTGTTATGCCCAGGTCATAACAATACCTCATGAAAGACTTGCTATCAAATTGTAATCCGTTGTCCGAGATGAGGGTACGAGGGATTCCAAACCGAGTGACAATATTCTTCCAAACAAATTTCTTGGCATCCGTATCCTTAATAGTAGCCAATGGTTCAGTTTCAACTCATTTGGTGAAGTAATCTGTGCCGACCAACAGATATATTTTATTCCCTGCTGCTATAGGGAAAAGACCTACGATGTCGAATCCCCATTGAGCAAAAGGCCAAGGGTTGGACAGTGGATTAAGGACTCCTCTGGGTTGATGAATGTTTGGTGCAAATCTTTGGCATTGGTCACACTTCTTCACATATTCTTATGCTTCCTTCTGCATATTTGGCCACCAATAGCCTTGTATGAGGGCTCTGTAAGACAAAGATCTGCCCTCTGTGTGGCTTCCACAAATCTCTTCATGTAATTCTTCTAGGAGTAACTCAACTGCTTCAGGGTGTATACATAGCAGATATGGGCCAGAAAAGAATCTCTTATACAACTTTTGGTCCTCGAACAGCCAAAACTGAGGCTTTCCTTCGCATTTTGTAGGCCTCGGACCCACCCTTATTTGATGAACATGAACCACATTCCTTTCCACCTCAGTGGGTTTACACAAGTCCTCCACAAGGATCACCCAAAGTACACTTTGTGCCGATAAGGTTGCCAGCGTGGTAAGAGAGTCAGCATGTGTATTTCTATTTCTAGGGATTTATGACAACTGAAAAGACTCAAATCCAGACTATAAATGTCTAACCTGATTCAGATATTCCTGCATTCTAAGACCTCTGGCTTCCAACTCTCCTTGAACTTGGCCCACAACCAGCCTTGAATCAGAGAATATTTTCACTGCTTTTCCACCCATTTTTTGAACCATGGTCATCCCTACTAGTAGAGTTTCATACTCAGTTTCATTGTTTGTGGCTGAGAAGCCTAATCTCAAGGATTTCTCAATTGTAATCCTCTCAGGAGATACCAGAATTAGCCCCACTCCAGATCCTTTGTGGTTTGCTGCACCATCAATGTAGACCTTCCAAGACAAAGGTTCTTGTAGGGAGATTGCACCAACCGATTTTTCATCCATGTTCTGCTCCTTTACTCTCTCTTCTAACGGGGTTTCAACAAACTCAGCCCCCAGATCGGCAAGGACTTGACCCTTGACAGAGGTACGAGGCATGTATTTGATATCAAAAGCCCCTATGATTGTACCCCACTTTGTAATCCTCCTTGTGTAGTCAACGCTCCGAAGTAGAGATCTGAGCGAAAGTTGGGTTAAGACAACAATCGTGTGTGATTGAAAATAGTGGGGGAGCTTACATGTAGCATGCACCACTGTCAGAATGGCCTTCTCAAGTGGTAGGTAACGGACCTCGGCCTCATGTAGTGAGTTGCTCACATAATAAACTAGCCTCTGTACACCATTATCAACTCGTATTAGTACTAAGCTCACCTCATGGGAGGCCACTACAATGTAGGCAAACAAAACCTCATCCACCTCGAGCCTGGACATAACAGGTGGCCGAGAAAGATACTCTTTCAATTGCTAGAAAGTCAGGACACACTCCTCGGTCCATTCAAATTCCTTCCATTTGTTCAACAACTGAAAGAAAAGCCTACACCTATTTGCTGATCGAGAGATGAATCGGTTTAGAGTGGCGGTCATCCCTATTAGCTTCTAGACCTCTTTGGGATTCCGAGGTGGTTGCAAATTGTTGATTTCCTTTATCTGGTCAGGGTTAACTTTAATTCCACGGTGTGTAACCATGTACCTCAAGAACTTTCATGATCCAACACTAAAAGAACACTTAGAAGCATTAAGGCGCAGCTTGTGTTTCCTTAATATCCCAAAGATATTCTTGAGGTCATTAACATGCTCGGATTCTGCCCTACTCTTTACCACCATATCATCTATATAAATCTCGATATTTTTTTCCAACTGTGGCTCAAACATCCTGGTTATCATCCTTTAATAGGTAGCGCCCCTGCATTTTTTAAGTCAAAGGGCATTACTCTATAATGGTAATTCCCAAAAGTTATCCTCTCTTAATCGTCCAAAGCCAAAAGTATTTGGTGGTAGCCTTGAAAAGTGTCCAAAAAGCTCATCCGATGATGACCTACAGTGGCATCCACTAGCTGGTCGATCCGAGGCATGGGGAAAAGGTCTTTTGTGCAGGCTTTGTTCAGATCTGTGAAGTTCACACATACCTGCCACTTTCTATTTTTCTTCTTCACAACCATAGTGTTGGTCAACTATTCAGGGTAGAACACTTCTTTAATAGCCCCAGCCTGCTTAAGCTTCATCACCTCGTCTTTGACAACGTCAAAATGATCCTTAGATGAGCGTCGAGATGGTTGCTTTCTAAGGATGACAGATGGATTGACGTTCAAATGATGGCAGGTGAAGCTCGGATCTACCCCCAGAGCTTCGTAGGCATTCCAAGTGAACACATCAATGTTCCTTTTGAGAAACTCTACAAGCTTTTCCTTCTCCTGAGGTGGTAGCTGAGTCCCAACCTTAAAAAACTTCTCCAGGTCATCACCTACAACAAATTTCTCTAAATCCTCACATTTCGCCTCCTCGGCTGGCCCATCTACAGGTAACACTAGAGACTTTGACTGCAATAAGCCTCCCTCGGCAGAGGCCGATGACTCAGCTGCAAGCTGATGCATAATTGCAGACACGAGGCACTGCCTAGCCATGGACTGCCTCCATATTAGCTCCTCAATCTGGTCCCCTGATGGATACTTCACTTTCAGATGCAGAGTTGAAGAACTGACCCCTATGGCATGAAGTCAGGGTTTGGCCACAATAGCCATGTAGGGAGAGTATGCGTCTACTACAGTGAAGTCCACTTCAACCACTTCTGAACTCGCCTGCACGGGTAGTCTAATCTAACCCTTTGGAATGACAACTTTCCCATCAAAGCTTACTAAAGGTGAATCATAGGTTGTCAAATCCTCAAGCCTCAGGCCCAATCCCCTGAACAAGTCAGGGTACATAATCTCTGCCGCACTGCTTTGATCCACCATCACCCTCTTAACATCATATCCTCATATTCTGAGGGTGACCACCAAAGCATCATCATGTGGATGGATGGTTCCAATCTTGTCCTTATTCGAAAAACTCAACACTGGTCGGATCTCCACCCTAGCCCTCTTCAGCTCAAAATTAGAGTCCTCAGCTTATAACCGAGCCATAGACATCACCTTGGAAGGATGAGAACCAGTTCTCCCAAGTGTAGCAAAAATGACATTAATTATGCCTAACGAGAGCCATAAAGAAGCATTCCCTTAAGCCCCTAGCCTTGATTGATCTACTTGCCCATTGGGATGATACAAAAACTGTTGTAACCTTCCCTCTCTAACTAGTTGCTATACATGGTTCCAAAAAGTTCTGCAGTCTTCAATGGTATGCCCCCGCTCCTGGTGATATTGGCAATGAAGGCTCTGATTGCGCCTCAAAGGGTCTCCACTCATTTTGTTTGGCCATTTGAAGTATGGCTCATTCTTGATCTTCTTCAAGACTTGATGCACTGGTTCTCGGAACACGGTGTTGACCACTTGAGGAGCTGTAGAACCAGATTGTCCATTAAAATCCCTTCGTGGTCTATAATTGTTATAGTGATTCGACTTGAAATCCTTCCTCTCCTGAGGGATAACCTTACCCTTTCCCTTACCTTGCTGTTGGTCCTCTTCAACCCTCTTATACTTATCAATACGATCCATGAGCTGGCGTACACTGGTAACAAGTTTCCCAATCAAAGACTTCCTTAAGCCATGCTGGCAAGTAGGCCAACCTTGAAAGTCTTGATGGTTACGTCGTCAAAGTCACCATCTATCTCATTAAACATCTCCTAGTATCTGTCCGAATACGTTTTTAGGGTCTCTCCTTCTCTCATGGACAAGAACAACAAGAAATCTAACGGCCGAGGAACCCTACTGCACGTAATAAAGTAGGATCCAAATGCCTGAGTGAGTTCTTTAAAGGAATCAATGGAACCTGCACCTAGACCATTAAACCACTTCATCGCCACAGGCCCTAAGCTGGATGAGAATACCTTGCACATCAAGGCCTCGTTCTTGGAGTGCACAGTCATTCTCTGATTGAAGTGGCTAACATGCTCCACAGGGTCTGTTCGACCATTATACATGGTGAATATGGGCTGAGTGAACCGCCGAGAAAGTCTTCCTCCCTCAATCCTGTGCGTGAAAGGTGATCTGAAAATTTGGTTGAGTACTCTACTCATAGCATCATTTCCCAGGCCTCTCAAAGATGAATTTCTGTTTATGCACTCATGATGGTAGTCCTCATCATACAAGAAAGACTCGCTAGGAAGGGTCCTTGATTTGCGCCTATAGCTACCATCCTTTTCATTGTCGGAAGAGAAGTCAGAATTGGAAGGAGCTCACTTTCGCCGTTTGTGGCTTAAGCTTCTCTTCAAGTGATCAATCTCCAGCTACATGGCCCTGGTATTCTTCTCATGAGAGAGATGGCTACCACCCCAAGAATGGCTCCTATTAGTATGGGTGGTGTGCACACTCCCCTCTCAGTCCTTCCTTTGTTCAAGATCACGAAAGTGATCTTGACGTTGAGACCCTATAGATTCTACCTAGTTTGAACCTGAACCTACCATCGTTAAATGTTGGACTCACTATAACACTAGTAATTCCCACAGATGGCGCTAATTGTAAGGATTAGATTTGAGTCCTTAGCCCACAAGGTGGATGGACTTAGGCTCAAAACAATGAATTTGTAGAAAGTAAGTTAGAAGAACTGGGCCTTAATGAATCAAACAATCACTAAAGTGGATTTAGATCACAAGATAATGAAAATAGACAAGTTTATACTAAAGAAAATCGTCATCGGCACAGTCCGAGGAGATCAATTCTTATATATTTCTCTCAAGTTTGATTACAAATGCAATACTTGATTGTTACAATATTTTTCTCTTAATTTCTCAATCCCCTTCTCTCATTGCTTTCTCCTTCTCTTATACTCTCTTCCCCCTTTCCTCTTTATCCTCCACGTGCAGGCCAGATAGTTGGTGTTGATACTTGTTTCATCAACACCTTCCTATAGTCTTTATGTAATAGCTGTAAGGCTGAAAACCACTATTCAGGTATCACCTCCACATTAATGCGGCCAGAGAGTTAGCTGCAGAGTATTTAATGCCGTAGTAGCAACTTTCTCCTAAAATATTTTAGGACTCCTGTCATATATTTCTGCAATACTTATCCGTACCAACAAAACTTCCTAGAACGTTCTCTTAGACGGCAAACTACCTATTCGGACCTCAGCTTTGATTAGCCGAGGAGGCATTCATCCTCAGACCACCCTCTTGGGTCATTCTGACCAAAACTAACTTATTCATCTACTAACACGAACTCTCTTGACAATGTTTACTCATCCTCGAACGACCTCTAGTCCTCAGCTTGGGCCCTAGGCCCAATATATACATAGATAATGAGCTCCTGGATCCAATGCTCCTACAGTTATAATAGTGGATATAGTACAATTATTTAATAGAGTTTAATTAGTAGTACACAACTTAAATGAATAAACAATATTCAAGAGTTTAATTTTTTTTTTTTTTTATGAAAAATAGAAAGAGATATATATTTTCTCCGTTGAAGTTAATAATTATGATTATGCCTCTCATCATTAACATTCGTCATGAAATGAATTACTAGAAAACATCAAAGCCAAAATTATTTAAATTATCTGGCACTTGCATAAACACCCGTGAGTGAGAATTTTATATAAACTATAAGACCTTTTTTTTTATAAAATACTTAAATTAACTATATATACAACATACAATTACAACACTTCTTTTTTACTAAGGGAATACAGCCCAAACTTTAATCTTATAAATATGTATACATATTTACAGCCTCATAAACCTTTCATTACCAAAGAGAAATTACAGATGATGTAGAAAGACCAGACCTAACTGATATTATGATGTGAATTGACTATTGGGGAAAAATTATGGTTGGATTCTTTAACACACAATATATAAATAAAAATTTTATTTCTTCTAACTAATGGCCTGTTTGGATGTTTAAAAAAAGAGGGGAAGTAAAGTAATAGCCTGTTTGGATGTTTAAAAAAGGAGGGGGAGTGGAGTAGAGGGAGGGAGAGTAATCCAATTACCTTATTTTGAAGTTTTTTAAGGAATGAGGGGGAGGGGTTTGGAGGGGTTTCAACTCCCTCTAACCCCTCATATTTAATTCTCCCAAATTAGAGAAATTTGAAAGGAGAGTAGAGTAGATAAATTTTTGTCCAAGTAAATACTCTAATTTACCCTTTCTAAATTAACAAAATTACACACAGATTATTTTTTGTTTGTTTCCTGAGAAAATTTAAGTTGAATGAAAAAAAAAGGACCTGAGATTCATTGTTTTTGTTTGCTTTGATTGAAGCTTCACTGTTTTAGCAAATGTAACAGCGATAGATCCGGCGAGTTTCCGACGACTTCTTCGCAAAGCCGGCAACTCGTCATGGCTTGTGCGTCGGAGAACTCGAACGAGTTGATCCAACAACTCGTCTCTGATCTCCAGTCCTGTTCAATTGAGGAGCAAAAGCAAGCGGCCATGGAAATCAGACTCATCGAGAAGAACAAGCCGAAAAACCGGCTCAAAATCGCAAAAGCTGACGCGGTTCAGACTCATCGTCGTCGCGATCGAGTACATTGCCGACCTGAACCACAGTCATTGACCTGCCAGTCCAGTCGCCAAAGTCGTTTATCAACTCAACAAGTTGTAATGCTTGCTTCGACTTCTCCAAATCACCGTGGAGATCGCCAATCGGACAAGTCGACCCGACGGAGAAGGATACCGAGTTTTGAACTTTCCAATGATATTTTCTCTTAAAAAAAAACTTTCCAAAGGTATTTTGTTTTTTTTTTTTTTTAATTTTATTTATGCTTCTCCAAAAAAAAAAAAAACACTAACATATTCTAAGATTTAAACAATGATAATCAGGTTCAAGACTTTACAAAACTAATAAATTAATCATAAATCAATATTGCAAGTCCCTTTTTTTTTTTTTATGTGACAAATCCATTTTTAAGTAGGGGTAAATTTGCCTATTTAAATTATTTCTTCTCCTCTCCATTCTAATTTTTAAAACATCTAAATAAAAAGAATGACTAATTACTCCTTTCTCTCCTACTAATTTTAAAAACATTCAAACAATTGGAGAGAGACGAACCTAGGGTTTACAATTGGCAAGGGTATTTGGAACTTGTTGCCTTAGTGAAACGGTGCAATTTGATGGTCCGTGTTGTCATGGCCTTTCATCAGTGTGCCACTAGGCCTAACGATCCTCACTGGTCAGTCTAAACTCTCTCTGAATTTTATTTATTTATTTTTTTTTTATAATTAAAATTTATAGGTCTGGATGAGAATTTTTACTCTTTTTTTAGTTTTTAGGCATATACTTTATTTTTTATTTTTTATTTATGCTTCTCTCAAAAAAAAAAAAAAAAAAAAATCACTTAACACATTCAAAGATTTAGACGAATGATAATCAAGTTAAAGACTTTACAAAACTAATAGATTAATCACATACCAATGTTACAAGTCCATTTTCAAATACGGATAAATTTCTCTATTTAAATTATTTCTTCTTCTTTCCATTCTAATTTTTAAAACATTCCAACAAAAAAAAAAAAGTTAATTACTCTCTTCCCTCTTACTAATTTTAAAAACATCCAAACAAGGTAGAGAAAAACCATTCCCCTCTACTCTCCTCCCTCTCTAAAGTCCTCATGAAATTTTTTGAAACACTAATCATTATTAGAACATTTATTATAAGAGAGTCCACTGTATACTTCGAGAGCAGTTGAAATTGCACTCAAATCAAAGGTGTTGTCCCAATTCTAATGACTAGCAATGTATATTTGACCCTTTTTTTTTTAAGAAATATATTCAACAATTTTTGAAACATGAAGCATGACAAGTCAGAAGACTCGAAACATCTAAACATGTATACATCCAAACCACAAAAGATCGTAGATGAAACATGTGATAAGATTGTCATATTGTAAAACTGTAAGGGGCATTTTTCCCCCAAAACTCAATCCACTCAGGGTCCGGCCACTTCATACATAGTAGTAGAACTGTGAAGGCAGTAGTAGTAGTATAGAACTCCAAAATTAAAATTTAAAAAAAAAAAAAAAAAAATTAGAGAGAGAAGAAGAGGAAGAAGAAGTTAAGGTCAGATTCCATCCGCTTAATTGGTGAGTGAGAGCAATAATAATTTCAACTCTTTCTGAAACTAGGAGAAAATATCAGGAGCGTCTGCTTGCCAATTAGATCATTAAAAGCATTCACTCAATAACAACCCTTTCCCATCCATCAAACGTTACAATGTCATGTTACTTTGTAGAATCGCAGCTTCGTTCACCTGCAGATATAGAAAAATGATAAACAACAATAAATAAGAGAGAACAAATTTCAAATACCCAAATTAACAATGAAAAGCCATTGATTTGTAAACCGTAAGGTTCCTAATGAAGGGAACATAAGAGAACAAAAAGGTTGTTCTCACAGAGCATTGGTAAATGCAAACACCATGATATCAGATGATTTATACCGGCTACTAGGCATGAACTCAGGCCGATAAAATTCTAAATTACTTTCAATTTCTGCCTCGCAATTTTGAAATCAGGATTTGCAGGTGAAAGCTAACACTTGAAGTGGAAGGTTAAAAGACATTTTTAAGTGTCCATCTGGAATCAAAAATCAAAAGAGAATACTCAAAAGTGGGGGGAAGAGGTAGTGTTGGGAGAAACAGAAATGTATATGCTTCCTCATGGAACAGAAATGGTGTTTGGTTGTGTGTGGAAAAGAAAGGGATAAGAGGTGAAGCACAAAATCTATGCAGCCACCCAAAAGAACGCTATTATCCAAAAGCAAATAATATTCATCCTTACCCACTGGCAACCAGACCCCATATTTTTCGGGAGATTGATCCTTCATCAGGCTGCCCAACGAGACCAGTTATGAGTCAGTACATCCTCTCAATACAGTGCCACCAAATTGCAAAAGATTATTTTCACTTTTCTGTTTAAGCATAATGTTGCCAGCCAAGTAAAAGATATATCATTCTGACAAGCGACAAGATCACATCCCAAATGTCCTATTATAGAGATCACCAGAACTGGGCATCCGATACTTTGAATCTTCATAACCATTGTAAAATTTGTTATATCCCAATCTTTCATTTCTTAGGAGATCAGCCATAACCAAACTGTTTCCACTTTGAACTTCATTCCAATTGTCCCAGTTGCCATTAGACATATGCGCACTTCTAGACTGTTGAAGGGGCAGCTGTGCAAAAGGGGATATATTATTAACTTGTGGTTGATCCACAAGCCTTGAGGAAATGCCATAAGAATCACTATGGTGAGAAAAATTATCTCCAATGTCAGAAAATCTAAAGTTCTGCTGCGGGGAGAGTGATCTTTGCATCAATAGTTGCATTCTTGCATCATTTTCAAAGGCACTTAATTGTGGGGAAAATTTTGATCTCATGTCCAAGCCCGGATTGCCAAGCCCACCTTGAATTCTCCCTTTACCAACAGCCAAAATTGCAGGATCCATAAACTCAATATCCCCGGTATTACCAATATTTCCAGAGGTAGGTGCCTGATACGAATTTCTCAACAAGGAGGAAGTGTCAAGCAGATGATTTCCTGAGAAGAAAAATACAAAAGTAATACTTTATCATTTTGAACAGAATATATCTATAACGATCTGTTAAAAGATCAGCACAAACTATATATTATAACTAACCAGCCATAGGGTCAAAAGCTTGGTCCACTCTCTCATTAGATGAAAAACCCGGGGGCGGTGCCCTGCTTGGAACTGAGAATCCAGGAGGGGCAGAAATTTGTGCTCTTGAAACACCTGATAAACAATGGTAAGAAAAACATGAAGAGATGGTAGGCACAAAATTACCATTTCCACATAAACACATTATATCACATGGCAAACCAAAATTGTTTTTAAGTTGTTTAACATAGAATAAAGAGAAAATATCCAATGGATTTAACTTTTGGCATAACCATAACAAGTGAACAACCAATTTTATGCCATCCACCTTCACCAGCAGTTAAAAAAAACCCAAGATGATCACCACCATTGTTCAACCATGTTAGACATGCACAATGCATGCCTTTTTCACGCAGAGTAACCGGACTCATAGATCCATATCTAGTATGTGGCAAAGGAACTGTCCTAAAGATCTTATTTCACTTTCAGATCTATTAGGATTGAAAATATATTACTGGTAGGTGTTTTGTAATCTTTTTGACACCTTCACATGCAAACCGGAAAGGATTTTGGGAACTCTAAAGTTGACGTATATGACATCCTGTGTACATGTCAAAGCATTAAAGATATTTCCATGCCCCCAAATCATAGAATCCACAAACATAGTGCAGTCTTTAGAATTGGAAGGGCAAACTAGTCATACAGCATTTTCTTTCTTTTGATAAGTAGTGACCTAATCTATTTGCACACCACAAAACAAAATGTCTGTAACAAACAGCCCTCTCTCTCAGGTTGGGGGGGGGGGGGGGGGGGTAGATCATGTGGTAGCTTTCAACAGTAAATAAGGACGTGTTATTTAACTGAGTTCCACCCAGAAATATTGGACTACATAGCAGAATCACTTCTCTAATTCTGCAAAAATATTAGATATCAAAAACCTAATTCAAGGCAAAATTGATAAAAGTCAACGTCATTTTTTTTTTTTCCCTTCCAGCAAAGAGAAATACCTCATTGAACCTAATAAAAAGATTATTAAAAGGAAACAGAGATATATTATTAATTTTCATCAAATGATAAAACATAAGTGCTAGTATAAGACAAGATGCAGAGGACCCACACACAACAAAACAGAGGAACTGGAACAAATTCCTTCAACACACACCAATGACTGAAGCACTGCCTAGCCAACTTTATTTGCCAGCAGCCCCAAAGTCAAATGTAGAAAATACCCAAAACACATACATTTATGATCAAAATCAACATCTGGACTCATTTCATGTGTGTGAGGAAGCACAACCAGACTAATTACAACTTGCAAGCTATCATTATAATGGCAAGCAGATGCTTACAAACATAGATCCACGATGATCAAGAAAACATCACACAAAAGCAGATGCAATTATATAACTTAGGTTTACCAAAATAAAATCATAGGAGGTAAATAAAAATTCATAGAAACGTAAAACAAGACTCACCAGAAAGCTTACTAGAAGAGATAACAGGATGACTGCTAGTAAGAAATTCAGATTCTTCAAAATTTCGGGAAGAGAAACCATTGCCAATTCCAATTTTATCCATGTACAGATCTCTTTCAGCAAAATCCTGGCTATATGAACGGCTCTTTGGAAATTGCTCGATTGCATTAAAAGATGGTTGTACATCAAATATTTGATTTCTAGATTCCTCGTGCCTTGCAAAAGAAAACCTGGACTGATTATTATTATTTTGTCCTTTCCAAGAACTTGACATTTTGAGAGAACTAGACTCTTTATCTCGTTCACCCAACAATTTAACTAGACGCTGAGGGGATGCCAACGATTCATTCCATTCAAAGTCCAATGATAATATATTTGAGATTATACTGCTCTCTCCTCTATCAATAGCAGCATTGCTGTCACCATTAGCTGCATCACCCAGAAATCGTCCCATCGGATTTCTTCTCTCTTCATTTGGAAGTAAAAAGGAGCGATCCAAGGACCTATCCGAACCAGAGGCATTGCCGACCAAGTTCTCAGGGAAACCATTAGATAATACCGAAATGCTAGATGAATGTAGATGTGAGCCTTCACTAATTCTATTATCCAAAGACATTGGATGATCAGTGTTTAACCTAACTGCACCGTATACCTCACTATGTGGCAATGGATGGGACCTTGAAGCATGGAGTGAATTAGCTGAATTAGGCAAATACGTAGCCCTACTCACAACTTCCGGATCCTTGAGTCTTTGACTATCAAAAGATAGTACATCGTCTTCCACTTCAGAAGCATTATCCTGTGCTACTTGACCATTTGAATCTGATCTCCAGTCACATTGTTCACTTAATGCATACACCCCATTAATTGGGGTAGCTTTCCCAGCTGTTGTGGTTGCAGGTTCTCTGTATTGCTCAGCATAATGTTGCTGTAACCCTTGAATTCCAGGCGCTTTAATCAAAAC
This sequence comes from Quercus ilex subsp. ballota, assembly GCA_032727855.1. Lineage (NCBI taxonomy): Eukaryota > Viridiplantae > Streptophyta > Magnoliopsida > Fagales > Fagaceae > Quercus > Quercus ilex. The sequence continues at coordinate 40,299,224 of CM064908.1, forward strand.
AGGATCAGACTCTGAACTATTAGGTCTGACTACACCAGAGTGCTCATCTCTTGCAATTCCATCAATGCTTATTGAAGACATAACAGAACATAAGTTCTGAATCTGTCCACTAGCAACCACCCCTAATTTTTCAGGAACAGACGCACAAGAATGCCCTGTATTATAAGCAGAATCTGTAATGTCTGGTGGCATATTAATGCCTCCATCATTGTCCTTGGATGCTGGTGGACAAGATAACTCATTGCTCAATGATAAAGAAGCATGAGTTCCATCCGGTATGGCAAGTTTCTCAGTTGGATTGCTTAGGCAATCCATACTTGTATGGTGTTTCAAGGGTTTCAATGATTCGGATTTACTTTGGGGGTTTATGGTTTGAATATCTTCATTTAATGTTGGCTTTTTGCTGCCATCACCATGCAATGTGGAAGCCTGAATTGTGCCTGCAACTGCTGATGAAAATACCGATGTACTACTAACTGCTTCAGTTTTCTGTTTGGAAGGCCCATTTGCACATGCTATACTGGCAGCTGGTGGCTGGCCATTTGGAGCTCGTGTTGCCCTGGTACAAGTAATCAAATTTTTAAGACAAGTAATTATCATCAACAAAATTAAGGCCAAACCTAGCAAAATTGCATACCATGAGGCTGCAGGAGGGAGCGCTACCGGGCTACCAGAACTTGAATTTGGTGAAGAAACTCTAACAACACTAGCCACATTCTGCTAGATAGAAGTAACCAATTTCAGTTAACATCAACATAGATGCTGATGTTTTCCATCACAATTATGATAGCTGAATAACAAGAGTTAATGTTCTATAAATCCCATATATTCACTAATAACATCATCCATTCACTCCTATGTTGCATGGAGTAATGTTCGGTGGAGAATCATAATCATAAATCTCTATGAGTCAAATCATAAAGCTCGATATTTAAATATCATGAACGCTAGATATAACTTTAGCACTAATAATTATTATATGTTTCCTGAATTCTGGTCCCAACCATAGCCATTTGGGATGTCCCAAAATACTTGTCCATTGTGAAAAGTCAATAACCACAATCTTTATACCTTCCCATCCTAACCTTTACTTTATTTGGAAAGTCAATAATTCTTTTCCATTTGCTTTGTTAGAGTTAAATAATGGTAATTTCGAAAACTGAATTTTTTATTTCAAAGAGAATGCATTAAATGATGTTCCCTTGAAAAGTTGAATTTTCTAAAGTGGACAAACATAATGGGACAGGAGTACTAAATAACAAAATATCATTGATCCTATCCTACATCACAACACCTGCTTGAGTATGAATGTGAGAAGTGGATGATTGTCTTGATCAAATCATCTTAAACATCCTCAAGCCAAAATATTTTGATTAGCCAGTTACACACACATTCAATGAGTGCTGAACCAATAACTGTGAATAACTTACCAATAAAAAAAAATAAATAAATAAAAAAAAGCGTTGAACTAATGACCTCACCCTCCACTTTATTCTTATATACTCTAGGAAAATGAAGTATACATGTAAGCATAAATATTTTCGGTTAAAAATATTGTATACGATACATATCTATTTAATAACTATAAATAAATAAAAAGTCAATTAAAGAATTTGTAGAAAAGGCCATACCTAAATTAATTTCAAAAGTTGTTTAGAGAAGATCAAACATAATTTAGTCAGAATTTTGTTGAGTGTTGGGTTGCTTTGTTGAAAAGTACACATGCACACACACCAACACAACTATATAAAAGCAACAACAACGATAACAACAATAAAGTAAACTCCAGATAATTTTATGCTTAGTGTAAAGCAAAATGCTTATGATTTTATGGTGTATTATCTTACACTTGTACTTTTGATAATAGGTTTTGCAGCAGAAGCAGAACTGTTACTGCAATATTCATCTGCTGGTGGTGGCAAAAGATTCCCCGCACGCCGTTGCATATTGTTTGCAGCACCAGTAATTTGTTGAACTCTACTCCTTTAAAAACACTATGCAAGTTAATTAATCATGCAATGAAGGCACCACATAACTATCAAGCAGCACAAAGCAGGAAAATCATTTGAAAGATTTTGCAAGATGAACACCCAAACGCATATATATTCAACTTTTCAGCTAACCTTAAACAGCACCATAGGAAGAGGTTAGGGGGGAAAAAAAATTTACCTTCAAAATTACTATACGGTACACAATCATAAATATACCTTGTATATGCCGAAATTATTTCATCTTTAGAGAAACTATCCTCTTGAGAACCAATCTCATGCAAATACAGACAATCAGGATTGGTGCAAGGCTGTACCAAATAGATGTTTCATACCCAATTAGATTACACTAAACTTGGAGGGGAAAAAAAACATTTGCTAATAAGTCATAAGACCAATCTAGAAAGTAATGATTCATACCACATTTCTCAGCCAAGCATGGCAATACTTTGTAGTCCCAAAGCAAGCCCTGATACAAACTTCGAACGTTATTAAGCATACAACTAAAATGGTGCATATTCATCCAACCCATTAATGAAAGAAGCATGTTTAAAAAAAACATAATCATGCACTTACCTCAATGGTCTACCATCCAAAATAAACCCATGTACATTTTGAATACAACGAATCGCTTCCTCCTCTTTTGAGTAAGTAATATATCTGAATGAATTGATATTTAGTAAGAAGAATAATACAGATAACTCTGAAAAAGTTCATAAAAAACACATAAAAATTAAACATATTAAACAGCTCAAAACCGCATAGAACAGGAGACCGTAAATATGAGAAGGGGAAAAAATCATAAAAGCTAAATACACTAAAGACAAATTATCATACATATATAATAAAAATTTAAGCAGCACTTTTACTTTACACTTCCAGGTAAAAACTTATATAATAAAATTTCAAACAGCAAAAGCAGAATGTTTCACACTGGGTGCGTTCAGTAACCAAACAAAACAAACATTAAGAAACTTACACACTACATGTATTGTTTGGAAATTGTTGAATTACACCAGCAGCTGTCCGAGACATGGACACTTTTAGAACCTTACCATACTGACCAAAATATTCACGGTGCTGGAGAAGCTGCATAAAACATTAAAGAAGAAATATTCAAGTGCTCCTCCAAAAAACTCAACTGAAAAGGTACAGATATACGCGAGAGAGAGAGAGAGAGAGAGAGAGAGAGAGAGAGTACATCTTCATCTGCCAGATTAAGAGGCAAGCCAACTATGTAGACAAGGTTCCGTTGAATCACTCGAACACTGCTAAGTTGCTTACGTCCATCAGACGATTTGGTCTTCGCCTTCTGGCATTTTTTCCTCTCGAAACTGATTTCGGCCACCAACCTGCAATGAAATTTAAATTAAAATAAAATGAAAACAGAAAAACAAATGGAACCATCAATTTCTTGGCAGTAGCATATACAATGTTTAAAAAATAATCACCTCTCACAGTTTGCAGCCATCCCAACAATTTTTTCCTTATCATAAGGCGAACGACATGCAGGACACCGCCCCTCTGTGTCATCCTTTTCAGCCATGTCCATAATGTGATGCCAACACCAAACACATATCTGTGACAAAGTGGACAAAGCTTCAGAATAACATTAAGAAAAGAAAATTTATTAGAAATGTGAAACAGGAATTAGTATCAATGCTTCCTACTATGAGAAATACACAATCCTTCTCCAGTGTAAAATAATAAACAGTCTCAAACCTCATAGCCGCACTTGCACGGCTTCAATTGCTGATCAGTCAAATCCATCTCTTCTGCGCAGAGAGGACAAGTCCTTTCTCCTTCATCACTCATGATTGCCTGATAAAAATTCAGGAAAAAAACACAAATTTAAATATTCTAACAATGAAACTGTACAACCAACATGTTCAACATGCTTCAATTTGCAAATAAAAACTCATTGTTCTCGTTTTGGTACAACAACAATTGCAAATTTAAAGTCTTTAAATTATCAAGCGCAAAAATAAATAAATAAATAAAAATCCCATCACTTCACTGAACCCACTTGATCCAGGGGCTAAATCCTTCACTTTCTGCACACGAAATGAAACACTTTTCCCCTTTTTTTAAGATTTGGAAAGTAAAAACAGAAATTTTTGATAGCTCATAGCTGGAAGCTACTGTTAATCAATTGCCCAACTTACTTGGTCCACATTCACATTAACATATATGATTTTTTTTTTTATTCGTACATTAACATATATGATATATTGCAACAAAGATGATATTAAAGAAAACCTCCAAAATTTACAAAAAAATTGAAGAAAATGCCCAAGCTAACCCTAAGGCATCTGCAAACCACTGCTAAAGCCCTTCTTTTTTTGTAAAAAAAAAAAAATCCAATTTCAAATCCTAAAAGCCCTAATTATTCAACATATCGGCATTTTTCCGATAAAATATTAAAAATAAAATTAACAAACAAGAAATGAAATTCAATAATCATCGCCGCAAATATATCACAGATCATTCAATAAAAATCTACCAGAGCAAGTTCACCAATCACATATATTAAATAAAAAATTAATTAATTAATTAATAAAAAAATCAAGATCGACGACTTAACCCCCCGAATCGTTGACATGCAACATTCAAATCAAAAAGCAAATCGATAGGCTCGATTTTCAAACACAAAATTTTTTATTAATTTTTGGAGAAAATAAAAAATAAAAATTAAAGCAGATTGAGGTTTTATAAATTTTAAAAAAAAAAAAAATTTAGGGATCTTGGAAAGGAGTAGAAGGATCGAGAAATTAGGGTCGGAGATTAGAGGAAAAAAGGACTTACAGTTTGGGGATCGAGAAGAAGACAACAAATCTGTAAGAGGATGAGATTGTGTGAGAAGCGCACGATAGAAAACCCAGGGACACAGCTAGCGAGAGCGAGAGCGAGAGCGAGAGCGAACCACAAAAGAGAGAAGAAGGGTCTATTAAAGAGAGAGAGAGAGCTCTTTGTTGTTTGGATGGCTCTTTTGGCTGCTGGCTTTTCTTTTCTCTCTGCGTCGCTGTCATTTAAATATTAGGGATTTCCACTCAATGCCCTTCGATTTTGTCTTAATTGCGGGGATGTGCCCCTTCTTCACTTTTTTGAAGTCTACTACACTACATGTAGTATGTTTATTGGTCTCCACACTGCTCCAGTTTTGTCGACTTCGGGGAACCTTTGTTCAACAGTGGATTGTCACATCTTGTATTATGGTCTATATAATTTTAGTCCCAAGTTTTTTTTTTCTTTTTTATAGAATGTGTACCACATTATTATCTACCTAAAACTTGGCTAAAAAAAATAAAGATTTTGAGGTATTGTGAACTGACCTTGTAAAATTGGATCCAAACCAAATGACGAAAACGGGTGTGGGTAAGGGTTTCTTTTTTTAACCATGAAAAACATGGTCAACACAAACGCATCCAACTGAAGTCCAAAACATGGACTTCAGGTTGGCTTACTCAATTTTCGAGAACAAAAAGGAGGGAAACTCCAAATCACATATATTTAAGTTTGGGTGAATTTTCATTTTTGTACCTAATTTTTTTTTTTTTGTCATTTCAGTGCTTAAATTTTAATGTTTCTATCAAATTAGTCCTTTCATTCATTATCATTTATAAAAGTAACACATATTTTTATTTGCTTCAGAACAATTCCAAGAAAGCCCACCGGCTAGGTCATGGGACAAGGAGTTTGCCTCTCTAATGACCCAAGAGAAGAAATATGACTCAAATGATCAAGAGAGATTATATAGATTTCTTCAATTAGGTTGGATATTCACCAAGAAGGAGCAATGCCAAGGCATTTGTCCATTTGGTAAGAGATTTTTAGTAACATTGTTTGTATTTTTTAGAAATACATGTGGGTGAAAAAGTTTGTGAAAATACGTATAATGTTGTTTAAATACTGAAAACTGTTGTTGAAACAATGGTAACAAATGGATGTCTATACATAACTTGGAATCACTTTCTACATAAAAAATTGCTCAGGCTTTACTGTTTTGCTAATTGGATTAACCATTTGATGGCCTCCGCTTCTACTTTGACAAAGGCCTTGGTGTCTTCTTTTTTTCTCAAATGTTAATACCAGGGATCCTATCCAATCTTTGGCAGTTAATTATGTCATCAAATGGTTTTTGGACATCATTGCATCACAATTAATTTTGATTGGGTTTTCAAGTGGAATGGTCCTAAGAGGTCTCTCTTGAAGATAGTTAGGATTCAATTCTTTGCTCTTTGTGCTTTTGAAAGATCAGGGAAATTCCTCCTTGAATTTATGGCATAGATGGGATTATCCCATCGTGAACAACTTGATTTTGCTTTCCCCATATGAAATTCATGGCCGATGCTGCAAAGAGGATGAAATCATCTTCGATCAATTTGACACACAAAAGCAACTGTGAGGTTTAGAAAATGATTGATAAGGTCCCTAGTTGAGTTTTGCATATGTATGAAGGCCTCACATGCTATTGAACCCTCCAACTTTGATGAGGGGCAATGAAGAATCAGGTGGATTAGAGTCTTAGAGCTTGGCTACATAAAGGGTAGCTTGTGTCTAACCCTTGAATGGAGTCAAATATCTTAATTTTGGTTGTAAGAACATTTGAAGAGCTCGCCATAGCATCATTTTACGCCTCTCTTACAGATTTAGCTTCTAGATCTTGTCCCAAATTATTTCCTCATTACTTTGTTCACTCAAAACGAAGTTCTTAGCAAAATTGTTTGAGATTTTAGATTTTACAAATTGTACCCAAAAAAAAGTGTGCTTTGAGTAACAGATGATTATTTCTAATGGATAGTAACAATTTTAACACTACTTTAAAGGTTGTGATTCTCCATGTTTACATTTCAACAGTGTCTTTTCGTTACATATTTAGATGTTTTATATGTAGTTTTTTACTAAAATACTCATATACAACAAAATTATAAAATTTAGGATAGTAATTATGTTGATACCTATTTTCACGACATATTTTCTACAAGCCCTATTCAACCAAGCCCGACTTCCTTGTGGGCTCAATTCATGTATTATATTATATTCTATTCTTTTAAGCACGGTTCAAGCTCATGTGACTTATGGGGGAAATTGAGGAAGTGTGGTTTGGAGGATATGGGTCAGTTTCTTTCGGACATTTTGCATGAGCCCAAACCAAGTGTGCTACCAAGTGGGCAAGGGACACTGCACCTTAAGCTCATGAAGGAGGTCTTGTACCCGAAATTTCCACCTTAAAAGAGCTTTTATGCTCTGGCTGACTGTGGCCCTAACCCACTTTTACCTTTAAAACATAGTTGGCTCTCATTGCCCCCCTCCAGCAGCTAGCCCTCACTTAGGTGAGTGTTCCAATAATTTGAAATGCCTGACCAAGGACAGCCAATTAGAGCAAACCCCCTTTATTTCCCAAAACATGTTAAAAGCATGCCAAACTCTTCCCTAAACAAAAACAACCCAAGCCAAGACACCAAATTAGTGTCATGGGGGATAAAAGCCCATTCTACTACCAAAAAACTAGTCATTAGCAACGCCCCAAACTCAATATAAGACTCTTTCTTCAGCTCAAAAATGAATCAACCACGTTTTCCCCATAGAGCTGAAACTTGAGAGCAAAAAGTCACTGAGCCAGGAAACATTCTCACAATTCTGAACCTTAGGGGTGGAAATATGGGTACAAGGAAACCTTCCCTTTTCTTCACAATCTCTCTCAATTTCCTCTTCTTGCTGACTATGGGTCGAAATTTCAGACATGTTATGTTTCTATGCTTTTTCTACACTTTTGTTAAGCCTATTCAACCAACTAACATTCTCGCAATTCTGAAGCATAGAAATAGAAATATGAGTACAGGGGAACCTTTCCTCTCTTCCTCACAACCTCTCTTAATTTCCTATTCTCACTGACTGTGAGTCGAAGTTTCAAACCTGTTATGTTTTTATGCTTTTTCAACACTTTTGTTATTAACATTTTGATTCTCTCTTGTCAAAACACCATTAGCCTTTTGTTCATTATATATTTGGAATTTTGGGCTTGATTCTCCATAATAAACACTTCTAAAGAACCCAAGAGGAGATTTGGGTTATTTTCGAATTTTTGACCTTTGTCGCAGAAACGTCCCCGACAAATTATTCAACGTATGACTATTCATTATGCATGAATTTGGGATAAGAATTCTTAAATCGTGAAAATTCATAAAAATTTGGTTATTCATTTGGCAAAATTGTTGAGAATTATAACTTTTACAAGCATCTCAATTCTCATGAAATATGAGAGTTAACTCCCCCACCTTTTAGGTAGGAAATATCTATTCCCACAAAACTTGTATATGTGAGAATATATCTAATATAATACTTAAATCATTTTTCACTTTTTTTAACAAATTAAATAAAGTTAATTTTTAAACAAAAATAACTATTTTCACCAAAGTAAATATTCAAGGGTATTATTGTTGTTTTTAAATGTATCTATAATGGTCAAATTATAATTATTTAGTTACTAAAATAATGTTTATAAGATTATTTAAAACAATTCAACTTTATATATGTGGAAGCATGAAATTAAAGCGTGTTTAATTTAGCATTAGACTAAGACACCAATCAGTTTTTGGCGTAAGTAGAGATTGTACCCTAGATCTTGATATGAATTTGCTTATTCCTATCCTAATCAAGATGGGAGCAATTCTAGTAGTTCTTCGAGGGAACTAGGCCTCCTTAGAGAATGAATGGAACAGTGAAGGAAATAGGGAGAGAGATAGAGAATAGAGAGAGTAAGGAATAAAGAATTGTACATCAATCTTCATTAATGCCTACTCCTTAACAGATTACACCTTTATAACAGAACAACAATGCTATGGTTTACAATGATACATCACTATAACTACCTCTAACTAACTAACTGCCCATCCAATCACTTGACACAGCTGTAACTAACTGAACAGTCCACAATTATAACAGCTAACTACCTAACTTATGCCTTGTTACTATCTAGCTTATAGCAGCACAACAACACCTGATCACAGCCATAACAGCTCTTGACCACAGCCACAGCAACTCCTGATCACAACAGCTCCTAGTCCACTCCATTCCAATTATAGCAACACTTAAATCATTCTTATCATATCTCTTATTCAACTATCAGAGACTTTACTAATTAAGCTAACTGAAACCTACTTAATTTCTATTATGGGTTCACTGTAATCCACAATAGGAGATTTGAATAAGAACCAAACAACTTGTTACTAATGAAATAGTATCTAAGATTTTGTTGCTCTAACTTTACTGTTACATTCCTCACTGTGTATCTCTCCTCTCTTTTCTCTCTCAAAATCTCGAAAAACAACCAACCCTCCTTTCTGTCCATCTTTTTCCTTTTATACTCCCCCACCCTCTCCTTTTTCATCCTTATCCATTATTTTATTTGCCTCATTTTCTTCTCTAGCATGAGCTTTAGTTGTTTAGCACATGTTGTCATAATTTAGTTGGGCAGCCTTCTATCCCATAAGGCTCTCCTTTTCTCAAGGTTAGGATGAATAAATACTTTTGGAGCTTCTTGTCTTATCCTAATCAGATATCTATAACATTAATGCAAGTATGTCAGGTAGGTTGTTGTAGATCTATTAGGAAGATCCAGAAAGCATCCTCAAGTAACCACGTACATCTCAAAACTATTCCTTGGTAGCTTAAAACATAGGTTGACATCGGCAGTATGGCCGAAGTGATTCACCTCTGATGGTTTCCGTGGTTATTCATGAACAGATCTAAGGTGGCAGGTTTCGTTGGGTCAGAGTTCGAGGTTCAAGTACTTTGGGGAGGTTTCTGCTGACCCTTTGGTTACCTTCAATTTGTATTTAGAGGTATGTGCCCTATATAGAGACTTTCCACTTTGGAAGGATACGTTCTGGGCCTGTTTTAACCTACGACCCAATGTTTATTTGGGCTTTATAAGCCACCTCCCTACAATATATTTAAATACATATTTTCTATAATATGATATAAAAAAATCAAATTCTAATTGTGCATTTGGATCCGCGTTTTAAGTTCAGCGTCTGTGTTTTCTGCCTTCTTCTTTTTCTTTTTTTTTTTGTTCCCAGCACGTGAATAGTAACATCACATGGATTCACTGTGCAGGAGACAAAATGCACTGTTCATGGGTCCCACGACACTATTCACACATTTAAAAATTATTTTGCTACAGTGTTTTCAGTTTTCAGTTTCAACAAAAATAAGTTGTATCTAAACGGATCCTATGTATATTGAACAATATAAATATAATCTCTCAAGAATCCATAATTCTCGTGACTTAAAATTCTAAGCAATCTTAATTCAAGTTTTGTTGTATAAATACAATTGTTAGGAATACAATAGTAAACTTTCTTATGAGTGAGAGCAAATATCATTTTAAAAGATAGCGATTCAACAAAACTCAAGACTAATATTTTGTGATTCTTCTTCGTCTTGTTTTAACTTTTCATCATATTTTCCATACATGATAAAACATTAAACCTTATTCCACTAACAGATTCGCAAAGTGTCATCTATGGTGCTCCATGACTTTCTCATTTTAATTTAAGATTCTAGTATGTATAATTCTTTATGTGATATGGTTGTATGGTCTTGCCGAAAAGTTTTAGAGTTAACTCTCACATGGTTGGGATTCAACTCATAGCACCGTTGTAATAACATTGTTTTGGGATGACTACTGTATGTGGTTCAAAAATCTGTTACTAACTACCTGGAACAAAAAAAATCTCACAAGTCAAAAGTTTGTTACTATTGCGTGGGGTTCTACACCATTCATGACTAGGGTTTAAGTAGGGCGAGGGCATTGATATATATATATATATATATATTATTTTTTTTGAATATGATTAAAAAAATTTGAATATTTAAGAAAATTTTAGGCAAAAATACACTTTAAATCCTATAACTTTGATTAATTGTAATTTTAGTCCATTAAGTTTAAAATTTGTCAATTTTTTTTTGAGAAACAAAACTTGTCAATTTAATTTATTAACTTTGATAACGCAGTCACTTTAGTCCTATTGTCCATTGTCCTTAAAAAATTTATGTTAACCTCCTTAAAAAGATGTTGTTTGACATTTTTAACATTAAACAATTAATTGTAGAAATTATTTTATTAACTTATTAAAAAATGATAAAATTTAAACTTAACGGACTAAAATTACAAATCTTCAAGGTTAATGGATTAAAATTGCAATTTTAAAGCTTACTAGACTAAAAGACAATTAATCAAAGTCAATAGACTAAAATGATAAGTTTTAAATTCAGTGAACTAAAATGGTAAGGTTGTAAGTGTATTTTTGCAAAAAATATATAATATTTCTACGAAACTCCTCGCAGGTTTCTTTAAGTCTTTATATATATATATATATATATATATAATGCATCTTATGGATTTGGATCAATTAACTGCTGAAGTTTGGGTATCATTTTTGAAATGTGAAACATCTTTTATGTTACATGGATGACTGAGCCCCGATTTACATAGAAATTATACATTTCTTAGTTTCATTTAAACCTCTAGAAAATCAATTTTATGTAGTTGTCTCTCTCTCTCTCTCTCACATACATACACACACACACGTCCCATATCATATAATTTCATTAAAAAACCATAGAAAGTAGTTCCATTGGGAAAGCATTAGCCAAATCTAGATTCAGTTTAGTTTACAATACTCTTCATTCCAAATCCTTTCTTCTGCACCATATCACTGGGCATGCTTAGCCATATAGTGTGCTGCCTAGTTATAGCTTAAAAGACAGGTCCATGAAATACCTGCGTTGTGAGAGGATATGGCCGAACCCTTCACAATCACAATTGCATTATAAACCGTCAAGTAACTCATGTTGTTAGTCTTTGATCATGTGGAATATTTTCAGTTCCTTTCTTATGCCAATTTTCGCTACTTTATTTTTTGATATTTACATTGACATTAAATTATCCCAAAAAAAAAAAAAATTAAAAAAAAGGAGACATTAGTGGGTTGAACAAGTGGGCCGGTTGGCAAAATTGTTGGTCCATACCGGTTGGTATGGACCTACAATTTTTGTTTGGTGCGTTGACTGCACAGTGATCTAGGCCCAAATATCATCACCGAGTATATGATCATAAACAATTGCACTATCCCGGTTAGCAAAAAAAAAAAAAAAAAATTGCACTATCCCTGTCCCAAAAATAAATAAAATAATCACTATCTTTTTGAAATAGGTGACATTTATTCGCCTTTTCTTAGAATATTTGTCCTATGAAAATCAGGGTGTTTAATTCTATTGATAAGCAGCCTTTTTCTTGGGCCAAGAATGCTGACTTTTTTTTTTTTTTTTTTTGAGAGAGTTTTAACCTATGGTGTCCGCTTCTGATAATAGCTATTTATTATCAAACCAAGACACCAATTAGTTTTTTGGTATAGGCGGAGATTGAACTCTAGATTTTTTATACAACCATCAGAAACTTTACCAGTTGAGTTAACTGGAACCCACAAAATGCTAACTTTATTATTTGGCAAGTCCTTGTCATACTGGTCTTTCCCAAAAAAAAAAAAGTCATTGTCATACTGGAAATTTTCATTTAACTGAAATCAGATGCGAGATGTTGTTTAGGAACATCCAATGAGATGCAATTGACGGTTGATGTCACTCCATAATCAACACCTATTGAAACAATCACACAGGATGTGACTTGATGGTAGGAGTCTTTGTTCCAATATTCAGAGAGGAGTAGTTTGAGCGATAGACCCAGTAAGACCCGTATAAAATACGTAGTATTACTTATTGCTGTCACGTGGTGCGAGGTCGATGAGCCCACGCCAGATACCCCTTTTTTATAGTTTGTATGATTAAGCTCTAAATGTAAGCCAGCAACTATAGAATTAAATTTTGAATTATAAACCTAGAAAATTTGGATTGTTCCCTTCGAAGAAAAAAAAAAGTGCAATAGATAAAGTTTTTTTTTAGACCAGTGAACAAATATTGTCAACCCGACCCCTATTTTTTTTTTTTATGCAACAAAAATGAGGGGAAAAAACTTCAATTTCTCTATGGTCTCAAACACCTCAAAATCCTCAAAAGCATCATCTTCAGTCTTCACCATCATCTCTTAAAAGGTTTTCTCTTTCACTACTAACCTCAATCTTGACTACATAATTCTGAAGTCTTAGGATTTAAAACTATATATATTTTTTAATTAATCAAAAAAGGGGGTTTGTAGATATGATTACTACCCTGGTAAATTTAAACCCTAATTCGACAAACCATGGGGACACTCGTGCAATAGTGGGGCATACTAATACTTGATCTCTTAACTTTGGGACCTAACCACCTCCGCAGATGGTGAGTCTTAGGATCTAATATGACCAAGCCTCAAAACTAAAGGCTCATGAATTTTATACACACTTAGGTAATTGTTTGCTTATTTATGTTTGGTGTAAGCAAAATTCAATCACATGCCCATTATTTAAGAACAAGAGCCAATCAGTTAAAGTAACATGAATAGAAGAACCCTCGTATATGTTGTCTACTCTGAAATTTAAAAATGTTGGTTTCTTTGGTGTATTTGTAATTGGAATGTTTCTTGCAAGAACTCCTTGCCAATGTAACTTCAATAAAATGTTGTATTATCCATAATGGCTTATGGCATCTCCAAAACTTTCATTGCTTTAAAGAACCTTAACTTCAATTGTCTTGGTTTCTTAGAAATCTACTCTCTCTCTCTCTCCTTGTATCTTTTTGAGGGGACCATGCACTTAGTTATCGAACCCACACTCTTTATTTGAGAGGCAAAGGTACTAATCGAGCTATGAGGCAAAGTGGTGAAAACTTAGAATACAACAGATAGACTTGCCTAGTAAACTAGGCTTGTCTGATTAATTGAATCCATAAAGAATGAATGTGCCTTTACGTGATTTGGGAATATGCAATTTTGTGGCTAAGGTTAAGGTGCTTAAAACACATTAAAAAGAATAGAGAGAGACAGACATATTTCAGGTATTTTGTGTTTAGGTTTAGACAACAATTGATGATAGATTGGAAGGTGGTTGTTTTAAAAATTTGAGAATAGACTTTTAGATAAAAAATGGATGGTTTTTCTTCAAAATTTGTGGCCAAAGGGACTTTCTTTTTTAGAAGATGGCTCAAAGGGACATAAAAATGAAAAGAAAATTTCTTCAATATCAGAAAATTATCTTCCAAAGGCCTCCTCCAAATGAGTGGGCTTCCCCTCTATTTGATGTGAAGAGGTCTCTCAGGCTCTGTTTGGATGGAGGAGTAGAAAAGTGGGAGGATGGAAAATTGTGGGAGGATGGAAAAATGGGAGGATGGAAAATATTTAGTTTTTCCTTTTGTGTGTTTGGTTGGAGGGGTGGAAAAGTGGGAGGGTGGAAAACTTTTTTGTTTGGTTGGAGAGAAAAAGGGAAGGATGGAAATTGTAATTTATATAAATTGACTATTATACCCTTGGTAGATAATATGTAAAAAATAGATTTATTTATCCTCATTAAATAATATAAAATTGACCAACAATTATATTTTTCAATGAGAAGTGTTACACGTCCACAACATTTTTCGCAATACTTTCACAACAAAATTTATGTGGAAAGTTGTTACTAGTTCTAATTTGAACCTACTACTGAAATTATTTTTTACTCACCAATATTAACTAATAGCAATCTATTACTTAAAATTTATTGTAAAAATATTGTAGTAACATTTCTCAAATAGGATATTTTATTCTTTATATTATTACACCTTTTCCCCTTTTCATTTCATCCATTCGTTTGTTTTTTTTTTTTTTTTTTTTTTTTTTCTATGCTATCTCCTCCACACACGTCTATCTCTATCCCCACCCCCTTCTTTTTCTTCTTCTTTTTCCTTCACAAGTCTCAGCACACCCTCTCTCCCTCTTTTCTTCTCCAGCTCGCTCTGTGTGTGTTCCTTTTTTTTTTTTTTTTTTTTTTCATTCGTTTTTTTTTTTTCCTACACTATCTCCTCCACACATATCCTATCTCTATCCCCACCCCCTTCTTTTTCTTCTTCTTTTTCCTTCACAAGTCTCAGCACATCCTCTCTCCCTCTTTTCTTCTCCAGCTCGCTCTCTATGTATTCTTCTTTTTTTTTTTCTTTTTTTTTTCATTCGTTTTTTTTTCCTACGCTATCTCCTCCACACATGTCCTATCTCTATCCCCACCCCCTTCTTTTTCTTCTTCTCCCTCATTCAAGTCTCAAGAACAGCAGTTGCCCAGGCGGAGTTGTCGCTCATCTTCGGGGTTAGATGGCTTCTGTCTTCTCTATTTTGTTTTTTTTTTTTTTCTTTTATTGTTATGATTTGATTAATTTTAAAATTGTGTTTTTGAGTTTGTATTGTGATAATCTGATTATGCTTGAGTTTGAGAGAGATTGTTGTGGTTTTAGACGTTGTGTTTGTGTTTGTAGCCGTTGTGTTTGAGGGCATTTCTGGAAAAGTGCTGGGAGAGCAATTTTCTCTCCACAGTTTTCCTCCCGATTTGGGAGGAAAAAAATTGGTGGGCCCGGGAGGAAAATTTCCTCCCGGTTTTCCATCCTCTCTGTTTTCTTCAGCTTCCCAAACAGTGGAAAACATTGTTTTCCACACCATTTTCCACCCATTGTTTTCCATCCTCCCTGTAATCCTTCCAACCAAACATAGTGTCAGAATTAGGCCCAAGGATTCTTTTGAATATAATCCAACTCATTTTAACCCCCCAAAATGGTAAGGTAAATAAAAGCATAAGAAAAATCAAGCAAATGGCGAAGATATATACAACACTCTAGACTCAAAGTATGCTGCACTTGGATTTCTCTTTCATGCATATCTAATTTAACTTTGATTTTTCTGATACATTTAATGGATAATTATGAGTTTATCTTCAAATTTGAGCCATTATGGAACCATAATAACCCTAAGAGTGTTGGGTTTCCTAATTATCAATTAATATTCATTTTGAGAAAAATATTTAATTTAATTTAATAATTAAAATACCTAATTATCTATTAGGTTTTATTGCATGCATTGATGTCTGTCATTCTTTTATGTTATAACAACAAGATTTTAACATGTTATTATGATAATTAATTCCTCTAAAAACTAATCAAAATTAATTACTCATTATTGTGCTTATTCAATTCCATTTTAAAAATACTTTATTGCTGAAACTTGGTTTTGCAAAATCTTTTAATCTTGTGGTCTGATCTCAAAATCCTAATGTGCTAGGTTGAGATTATTGATGTGGATTTTCATTCTCTGTTGGCCAAAAATGATTCTTTGACCATCAAGCATGTGAAATGGCAATTTTAATCTTTATCCTTAAAGTCATTTTATCAATTCATACTTCAAGAGATTTCCCTCTGTAATAACTTAGTATGTGTGGGGATAGGAGAAGGTATTTGGTATCAAATGATATCATGTCAGCGGTATCAAAATTTAATAAGTGTGAGACATGTCTGCAAAAAATAACTACCTTACTAACAAATAGAAGACATATGTTATTGAGTAGTTATTTTTGCACATGTCTCTTGTTTATTAATTGGATTTTAATATGGATAACGTGGAATCATTTGATACAAAATACTTTTTCGTGAGGTAAGAGGATTACTCATACTCAAGGAAATATTCAGGTGCTCAAAGAGCTTAGGATACCTTCATTTCTCTAATATATATATATATATGTATGTATGTATGTATGTATGTATGTATGTATGTGTATGTATATGTACACATACATATATTGTAAAAATGGGTGTCTAGCCAATGTTTAAAATTTAGATGATTACCTCTTTGTTGTTGGTTCAATCAATTGGTATTTGATAGGACAGTTTAAATATTGTTTCTAATATAACATTTGATGATGTGTGAAATTAGTAGGCTGAATGCTTCGGGCTTCAATGGCGGATGAATGACCTGAAAAGAAGAAAAGAGACTATCGAATGTGATTAGGATGAACTGGCCAAGGACCCTCTGACAGTTAAGTTAATTTTCTCTCTAGGACTCAAGTTTAATGAGTGGATGAGTAGTAAAAACGTATCTTAGGTTGGTGAGATTAGGTCCTTTTTATAGAGAGTTTGAAGTGGGTCTACTTGTTAGGTGTCACTAATATCATGGGAGATGTGTGGACTTAGTGGGAAAAAGTGGAGCGAATTTTGAAGAATTCATCCCACATTTTGAGATGAAGGATCGTGGTCTAATCACTTGTGATCAATGGAAAATACTTAGAATTTTACTAAGTGTTTGTTGATCGTCCACACCCTTTAGTGATGTGGACGACCTATATCTCTATGTACGATTGGTATCCATTTGGATGTCTTTCTTTTACATTTGTGGTGCTCTCTCTCATTTCTCCCTTCTGAAGGCTGTCTTTGATGTGGTTGGACTTGGACGAACATTGACCCTAATTAATTTTAAGAATGATACAAAAAAATTAAAAAAATTATATGTTTAACCTTTTTTTTTTTTGGGTCATTTTTTTTTATACATGTAATACACAATGATTTTAAACAAAATTAACTTTGTTTAAGAAGTTCCCAAAAATTAAAAGAAACTCATCGTTAATTCGTATAGTAGTATATAGAAACTAATCTCATGGTATATCATCTCTCCCTTGCGTGGAGCTCTCTCTCTCGTGTACCCACGAGGTTCTCCCTCCCTTGGCCTGCGCGAAGGGTATTGCTTTTGTTTTTATTACCAATATGGCTGACGAGATGGCAGATAGCATGGAGAAGATGAAGCTAACTTCGGAAGAGGAAGAAGTTATAGAGATATTTGATGAAGGAAGATTAGAGGCGCTTGAGAGTTGCAATCTGAGTCTGATAGGGAAATTTTTAACGTGTAAGCCCTTTAACAAGATGGCGGCAAAGAATACGATATGGAGGGCTTGGGGAGTTGAAGATGCTTTGGAGATTTCAGAAGTAGTGCCGAATTTGTTCCAATTTAAATTCCAATCCGAGTTTGAGATGGATAGGATCTTGAGAGGTGGACCATGGTCTTTGGACAATCAACTTCTCATGTTGTAGCGATGGAAGAAAGGAATGACTGTAGGAAACATTAGAATTGTGACTGCGTCACTTTGGGTCCAAATATGGGGTGCGCCGCTCGACATGATTTCTCCTCAGGTTGCTAAGGAAGTTGGTGGGCGTCTGGGAGTTGTGGAAGAAGTTGAATGGAAAAAAAGGAAGGATGATGTTAATTATTTTATGCGGTTAGAGTGGCCTTACCAATTTCGAAACCCCTTAGGAGAGGTGGGTTTATTGTTGGGATGGATGGAGAGAGGTATTGGGTGGATTTTAAGTATGAGAGACAACCTATTTTCTGCCATTACTGTGGGATATTAGGGCATGATTTAAAGCATTGTGCAGCACACTATGCAGTGGAGAAGAATGGTGGAAGTAAAGTGTACCAGTATGGCGAGTTCCTTAAGGCAGCAGGGGGACGTGCAAGGGCTTCAACTAGGCCATATTCTAATAATAAATCCAGTTCGGAGGAGGGTGGAGGTGGCGGTTCTATGCAGCAGCCTGATCAGTTGATTCCTAGCTTGAAGGTGACAGTGGCAGTAGAAAATTCTGGAAACCCTAGTGAACATGATGAGGTTGAATTCGTGAAAGTGGGAGATGAAGCGGAAGATGAGGTGGGTATTACGCATGCAAAGGGATCTCACCATGCAAACGTGAATGCAATGGAGTCTAAGAGTGTGTGCCCCACTCCAAATTTAATGCCAAATTTGAAAAGGAGTGCTGAATCTCATACTGTGTGTGTGGATGATTTGATGGTGTCCAACGTGGAGGTAGAGCAGGCAGAGAATAGGGAGGCTGGGCTTTACAATAAACCTTTGAATGAAGTTGACAAACCCACGGATGACATTAGGCTATCAACTACTAGGCCCAAAACTACTTGGACCCGTATCAATAGGATGGATTTTGGGCTTGGGGGATTAGCTAGAGCAATTACATTGCCATCACTTGGGAAGAGGGATGTAAGGGAGACTAGCAGTGGACAGGTTGAGGAACATGAAGCTAAGAGAGGAAGAATACTTGATGTGGAAGATAATCTTGTTGATATATCGGCGGGGGTGGACAGCCACCCTTGCCTGGAGCAATGAGGTTAATAAGTTGGAACTGTCAAGGGCTTGGGAACCCTTGGACAGGTAGAAGCCTTCGCAAAATTGTGAAGGAACAAGCTCCCACAGTTTGTGTTCTTATGGAAACAAGACTGGACAAGGATGGATTTGAGAATTTATATAGTAATTTGCCTTTCAATAATAAGATTATTGTTAAGCACCCTGATGATGGGGGAGGATTGGCCTTTTTATGGAAGAATACTATTAATTTGGAGATTATTAAATACACTGCAAACCATGTGTTAGCTGTGGTAACTGAAGAAGATGGGTTTAGATGGTTCTTGACTAGGTTTTATGGATGGCCAGAGGCACAACAGAAAGAGAAATCTTGGAGATTGTTGGAACATTTGAAGACCTTTGTGGAGGGACCTTGGATGATTATAGGGGACTTTAATGCTTTTTTACATGCTTCGGAGAAGAAAAGTAGACGGCCACCACAAACTTCACAGGTTGATGCATTAAGGGAAGCTTTGGAGTCTTGCCAACTTCAAGATCTTGGATTAAAGGGGTATCCATTTACATGGGATAACAAGAGACCAGGGGACGCAAACACAAAAATCAGGTTGGATAGAGGTGTGGCCAATGAAGCTTGGCTAAGGAAGTTCCCATTGAGTAGAGTTACACATTTATCAACCCATGCATCAAATCACCTTCCACTATTGCTGCAGGTGCAATCTTTTAACCATCAAAGGTAGAGAAGGGAGAAAAGCTTCAAATTTGAGGAGTCTTGGCTGTTGAAAGCTAACTGTGAGGTTACGGTTAAAGAGGCATGGGATAGAGACAATAGTTCTTCCCACGGCCTTGAGTCCATTAAGCAAAAAATTCAGAGGTGTGGAGCAGAATTATTGAGTTGGGGTTCGGCATGGACTGATCCAGATGTTGAAGCTATCAAAGAGACTAAAAAAAGATTGGATCGATTGAATGAGGAAGAAATTTCTGAAACCAGCAAGGCCGAGTTCTTGGCTTTAAGCAAAAGGATGGATGAGCTTCTCCAAAAACAAGAAATTTATTGGGCTCAACGGTCCAGAGTTTCTTGGTTGAAGCATGGTGATAAAAACACAAAAAATTTTCACTCCAAAGCTACACAGAGAAGGAGGAAGAATCACATCAGGGGTATTAAAAATGATCAAGGGCAGTGGGTTGAGGAAATAGAAGATGTGGCGGGGGTAGCTTCAGATTATTTTCACACTTTATTTCATGCAGGAGCTGGTGATCAGATGGAGGGGTGCTTGAATGCTGTTCATACAAGGGTGATTGAAGATATGAAGGAGATCTTATCTAGTGAGTTTATTGCTGATGAAGTCAAAGTGGCCTTATTTCAAATGGGACCTACCAAGGCCCCAGGACCTGACGGTATGAATGCTCTTTTCTATCAAAAATTCTGGAATATAGTTGGTGATGATGTTGTTAGTGCTGTATTGAATTTTTTGAATAATGGAAATATGTTACCTAAAATAAATCACACAAATATTGTTCTTATTCCTAAAGTGAAAGACCCAGAAAAAATGTCTGACTTTAGGCCAATAATTTTATGTAATGTGATTTACAAGATTATTTCCAAAGTCTTGGCAAACAGATTGAAATAGGTACTCCCATATATTATCTCGCCCACACAAAGTGCTTTTGTACCTGGAAGATTGATTACAGATAATGTTCTAGTGGCCTATGAAACACTGCATACAATGCATACTAGGGAGAAGGGCAAGAAAGGGTCCATGACATTAAAGCTAGATATCAGCAAGGCTTATGACCGAGTGGAATGGCAATTTCTTCAGGGGATTATGGAGAAAATGGGTTTCCCATCACAATGGATTGAGAGGGTGATGAGTTGTGTCACCACAACATCCTTCTCTATTTTGGTGAATGGCAAACCTTATGGTATGGTACACCCCTCACGGGGAATACGACAAGGAGACCCACTGTCACCATACCTGTTTCTGTTATGTGTAGAAGGCTTTACAGCTTTATTGGCAAAAACAGAAGTGGAAGGGAGGATCAAAGGAGTCTCTATTTGCAGAGGAGCACCCAGAGTCACTAACTTATTGTTTGCAGATGATTCTCTGTTGTTTTGTCAGGCTATACAGAATGAAGGGGAGGCTATTGTGGAGATTCTCCAAACATATGCAAACGCTTTAGGCCAAAGCATAAATTTGGAGAAGTCCTCTGTTTATTTTAGCACTAATGCAAATGAAGTTCAGAAGCAGCAGATGTTGCAGATTTTGGGTGTCAAGGAGGTGATGAAATTTAAGTCTTATTTAGGGCTACCAACTTTGATTGGAACGGCTAAGTACCATACCTTTTCTTACTTAAAAGACAAAATCTGGAAAAAGCTGCAAGGTTGGAAAGGAATGCTATTATCAAGAGCTGGGAAAGAAATTCTCATAAAGGCAATTGCTCAATCTATACTGACATATACTTTGAGTGCTTCCAACTTCCTATGAAATTATGTGATGAACTGGATAGTTTATGTGCCAAGTTTTGGTGGGGTCAAGTAGGCAATGAAAGGAAGATTCATTGGACAAACTGGGATAAGCTCTCAACTTCAAATATGGAGGGAGGTATGGGGTTTAGAGATTTAAGAGATTTTAATTTGGCAATGTTGGCTAAACAAGGGTGGAGATTAATTCAAGGCAACGATTCATTGTTATACAAGTGCTTCAAAGCAAGGTATTTTCCTCGGTCCTCTTTTCTTGATGCTAAAGAATCTCCTAGGTGTTCTTATGTGTGGAGGAGTTTGGTGGCTGCAATTCCCATTCTTAAATCGGGTTATTGTTGGAGGGTGGGCAATGGGTCTTCAATAAGTGTGGTAGGGGATAAATGGATTCCCAATTATCCCACAAATAAAGTTCTTCATCCAACTAATGAGCTGGTTGATGAGATGGCTGTATCAGAATTAATTGATTCAGAT
This sequence comes from Quercus ilex subsp. ballota, assembly GCA_032727855.1. Lineage (NCBI taxonomy): Eukaryota > Viridiplantae > Streptophyta > Magnoliopsida > Fagales > Fagaceae > Quercus > Quercus ilex. The sequence continues at coordinate 40,321,249 of CM064908.1, forward strand.
TTGCATGTATGGAGAAGGGATGTGATCATGGCTTTGTTCCATAGAGAAGATGCTGTTGCAATTACCAAGATTCCACTGAGTAGAAGGGTTGTTCCAGATTCAATCAGTTGGCTGCACAATAAAAATGGAAAGTCCACTGTAAAGTCTGCATACAAGGTAGCAAGAAGAATGAGAGGTAATGGGAATCGGGCTGAATCTTCAGGGGGCTGTGTTGGAAGATTTATTTGGCCGGTCCTGTGGAAGCTGAATATTCCAAATAAAATTAAAATTTTCGGGTGGAGGGCATGTAATGATATTTTACCTACACGATTCAATCTAGTGAAGAGAAGAATTACCACTGAAGACAAACGTCCTATCTGTACAAGGGAGGTGGAGACAGCTATTAATGTGTTATGGGGCTGTGCTGTTGTAGCTAATGTGTGGGCTGGAAGTATATCAAAACTGCAGAAAGGAAAGTCAGTTTTCTAAGATGTCCTACAGTTGGTGGAATATCTTGTGGATCGGCTCTCAACTGAAGAACTGGAGCTGTTTTGGGTGCAAAGTTGGTTCATATGGAACCAACGTAACTGTGTATTGTTTGGAGGACAGCTGAAAAACACAACCAGTCTGAACAAGAGAGCTGAGGAGTTTTTGCCGGAATTTAAGCAAGCTCAAGTGTAATTAGCAGCGAGTCCAATGGAGCAACCAAGTGGTGAAGTATGGCAGCCACCTCCATCAATGGTATATAAGCTAAACTTTGATGCAGCAGTTTTTTTAGGAATGGAGAAATCTGGTATAGGAGCAATAATTCGAAATGAAAGGGGTGAAGTTATGGCCGGTATGTCTGCTATTGGGCCGAGGATTGAAACAAGTGAGGAGGTTGAACTTTTGGCGTGTAGAAAATCTCTTGAATTTGCTGTGGATGCTGGTTTCACTAGCATAATGATTGAGGGAGATAACACCAATGTAATGCAAGCTATTTCTTCAAATGTGGCTAACTATTCATTCCTAGGAAATGTGGTTGATGATATCCGCCATTTAATGGCTGGTTTACAGTGGGTTAAAACTAGCAAGATTAGGAGGGGTGGTAATAGGGTAGCGCATGTTCTTGCGCAGCATGCTAGAAATTTAGAATTTGACTTGTATTGGTTGGAGAATTCCCCCCCACTTGCTTTGGAAGCCTTGTATCAGGATTCGTTATTATTATAATTAAATGAATATGGTTTCTTTCTCAAAAAAAAAAATTTTGGACACAAAACATTTTGAAATGGTGATAAATATAAGTAGTAATAAATAAAAATGCTACTAAAGATTTTTTTATTTTTTTTTTGGTTGAGAATTTGTAGACAATAATGCGTTTAGTATTGGGTTGCTTTGTATAAAGAACAACAATTTTTAATTAGATTAAACTAATATAGTTTTTGGCTATTTGTAACTTTAAATTATAAAAAAGATGTATAAGAATGATGGTGTGAAAAAAGCAGTAAATTTACAAAATTTGACATGGCAACACTAGAAAAAATCTAGTTTGGTAGAATAGAAAAATGGAAGGATCAATATACATATATACAAAAAAAAAATCCCCCTCCTCCACTTGTTGTAATAATTGAGTTATCAAAAAACTTTTCATGTTATATATGTTATAGATTTCAAATTACCATATGCATTTCTATATAAGTTGTTTACCTAGTAAGTTTGGGTTCAAAATTCAATTCTTAATACTTTCATTTTAAAGGAACACAAACTTTAGTAGTATAATTGTGTAAAAGTGAGCTTGGCAGGACATTATGACTCTCTATAAAATCTAGGTCACTTAAAATATAGTATGTTTGGTATGATAGAAAAGTGAGAGGATATAAATGAAAAATAAAAAATAAGATAGATTGATATTTTATTTTGTAGGGTATAACAGAAAAGTGGAGTGACAATTTAATATAAAAATACAATAGATATTATAAAATTTTCTTTGTTTCCTCTTTATCTTTTTATCCCTTCTAATAAACACCTTTAATGCCGATTAAAGAGGGTCAGCCCATATCCATCCTCTCTCATAGGAATGCCTATTAGAGAAGGGCCACAAGTAGGAACGGAGGCACTTTGCTCTCCTTAATATTATCATTAATTCTTTTAAGAGTAATGGTATAAGCATTAATTTTCTACATCATTTATTTATTTATTATTTTATTTGAGAAACACACATACATACACACACACACATATATATAGCATCTAGGCCCACCACTTACATCACTTTTTAACTTACCAATAACCATTCACCACATCAACAATTTGTAAAAAAAGTTTGTAACTCCCGCATTTTTCTCCTTTTAAAGGTTATAAAAAAATTTATAGATCTAAAATCTAAAACAAAATATACAAGTCCAAAAAAATTAGGCCAATAACAAATTTACCATTAGTAAAGCTAAAAACAATTAAGCTTAATCAACCAATTTTACCCAAAATAAATAGCTCAACCCTTTTAAAAGTTTTAAATGAAATAATTTTGTCCTTATCTCGAAGTGATACACATAAAAAACACACGAATAAATAAATAAATAAAATTTATTAGCGGTTGAATAGCAGAGTTGAGGCCAGAGCTGCTACATGTAGCCAGTAGCAAAGCTTACCCCCAAACTTTAAGTCCTAGTTTTGTCCAAGGCCATAAGGCCTACTTTTTTCTAGCGAGGCATATTCATGATCAGAATCCATCCAATAAAAAGTACAAGGTATCACTTGAACTCTCATGTTGATGAGAAGACAATTGGCCAACCAAAATGCTATTGCATTGAACATTTTACTCTTGGATCGCTCCACAAAACTGGTAATCCAATCGAGGAAAAATGGTCATTGTACTAGGAAATACTTTTACTCAATTGCCTCTTAGAATGAATATCTTTGGGTATCTCGCTTAAGACGCTTTCTTGAACTTAGCATGTGTTAGGGAAGTAATGAAAAATTAAAATTATTTCACTATTCAGCTTATTTTTGTTACTAATTCTAGGCTCAATTGCACTTTTTAGTATCATTCATAGGTCCTACTGTACTATTACAACTAACTTTTACCTTTACCTACAGTACTTTCAGCAATAAGTTTTCAGTTTCAACAAAATAAGCGGTATTCAAACAGACCCTTAATTTAGTTAGCTTCTTGAAGAAGGCAATAGTCACATTTGTAGTTAATGATCTTACCAAGTATCATCTCTACATTAAATGCAAAATGACCACTTTGGAACAGTTAAGGTGGTAGGGCTAGCCCCCAACCCATCCCTTTATCCTGATAGCTAACCGAGATTTGACTGAGATCTTCGTTCTTTCTTCTGGGGACACAGACCAAGAGCCCCTATAAATTCCCATCTAAAAACTTAACAAAAGATTTTGCATCGAAGAGTGAAAAACTAGAGAGAAATAGGGTGTGAGAGAGAATCAAAGCCTATCACTCTCGAATCATTAGCCCTTCGTACTTCCAAACTAACATTCACTTCGACTCTTTTTTTTTTTCCCGCTGAACATTCACTTTGACTCTTGAAGGATAAGAAACATACATAGACCATTTTGTAACGAGTTAGAATAATTTGGCTATTTTAGTTCAACCTAATGTAAAAAGTTTATTGGGCCAATTCATAGGTCTTGTTAGTAGTCCCTATCCATAAAAATAAAGGCGAAAGCCACATTTTTGTCCTTACATTTTCACGCGATTCCCACTTTGGTCCCTATCTTTTACTTTCACCGCTTTTACTCCCTATTTAGAAAAACGTCTTCCATTTTAGTCATTTCCGTTAGTGCCCTAACGACAAAGTCCTACGTGGTAGACGGAACTATTAAAATAATAATAATAAATTTTATTTTGGCATTAAAAAATGCCACGACAACATCTAAATTAAAAAAAAATTAATTTATTAATTTTAACTAAAAAAAAAAATTAAAAAAAAAATTAAAAAAAAAAATCACATGAATTGAGATCTAAGTGTGTCTTGAACAAGAACACAAACCTAGATTTAAGAACACAAACCCATAAATTAAAATCCAAAAATTAAAAATCTCAAAATCACCATTTTCTCAAACCTAGCAAAATCATCAAATCCTAAAGCCCTTGTCGGGGACGTTTTTCTGACAAGGGCCAAAAATGTGATATTAGCCCAAATCTCCCATTGGGTTCTTTAGAAGTGTTTATTATGGAGAATCAAGCCCAAAATTCCCAATGTATAATGAACAAAAGGCTAATGGTGCTTTGACAAGAGAGAATCAAAATGCTAATAACAAAAGTGCAGAAAAAGCATAAAAAAAGAACAGGTTTGAAATTTCGACCCACAATCACCGAGAAGATGAAATTAAGAGAGGTTGTGAGGAAGAGATGGAAGGTTCCCCTGTACCCATATTTCCACCCCTAAGGTTTAGAATTGTGAGAATGTTTCCTGGCTCAGTGGGTTTTTGCTCTCAAGTTTCAGTTCTATGGGGAAAACGTGATTCAACAGGTTTGAAACTTTGACTCACAGTCATCGAGAAGAGGAAATTGAGAAAGGTTGTGAGGAAGAGAGGGAAGGTTCCCCTGTACCCATATTTCCACCCCCAAGTTTCGGAATTATGAGATTATTGATTGGCTTAATGGGCTTTTGCTCTGAATTTTCAGGTATGTGGGTAGAACCTGGTTAGTTGTTTTTAAATCTAATTGGGGCCTTTTGTTTTGAACTTGGGGTGCTCTAAGTGACTGTTTTTGGTCAATAGAAGAGGCTTTGAACCCTAAGGTATGAATCAAAGAAGTTATGGTCAGATTTGATTTAATTGAGTAAGAGGGATGCCTTGATTTTTGCATAATTTGGGAAATAAAGTAGCCTAAATTCATAGGCTGATGTTTCCTAGACATGGCAGGTCATTGGAGATTACATTTGGTTGTTGCAGTAGACAAAGCCAGCCACTTAGGATCAGCTATGTGTTTTGGGCAAAAAAGGGTATAGCAGAAAACTTGGGCCACAATCACCTAGAGCATAAAAATTGTTTTGGGGTGGAAATTTCGAGTACAAGACCCCCTTCATGAACCTGAGGTGCTACCAGTATCCCTTGCCCACTTGGTAGCACGTATAGGTTGGGCTCATGCAAAAGGTCTAAAAGGAACCAACCCATACCCTCCAAACCATACTTCCTCAATTTCCCCCATAAGTCACATGGGCTTGGATCATGCTTAAAAGAATAAAATAAAATATAATACATGAATTGAGCCCACAATGAAGTTGGGATTGGTTAAATCGGGCCTGTAAAAAATGTGTCGCGAAAATGGATATTCCATCCAAATGCTTCATTTTTGTTGAGAAGGTACACGTCGATGAAGCTCATTTGTAGAAATGTCGTGCATCATGGCGCCCACGAGTCCAAGAAAGTCAAGTTGTAACCAAGTGATAGGTCCAACACGAAATGGTCCTTGCCTTCCATGCCCCACATGTATATAAATTTCATTGTGTATTAACATTATTGTATCGCTAGCTTACTTGAGCTCATACCTAGTAGTGAGAAATTTAGTGTAGAGTGCCTATAGGCTAATTATAAAACAGAGCTGAGTACTTGGCCTGATATGTTTATCAGTTTATCAAGCCCGTTAATACTTTTCAAATGGAGCAAAATTGGCTACTGAAAAATAAACCCTTCCTTTAATTCAACAAGGTGGGGCCAGGTCGTTTAACTTGCTCCATTAAGTCACCAAATGCCAACATAACCATCTGAATTAGTTAGACGCCTCCATAGCATCTTCTTATTGTTTCTATAGTTTTTTTATGCACCACCAGGTAACTTTAGCATTCCTTCAATTGGATGGTGTGTGGCTTTAAGCCCACCACGTCACTTAAGCTTTGCCATATAAACCATGGTTTTTTACTTGTCTTTAAAAATCTTGCTTTTCATTTCCTTGGTTTGCTCCAAATGACTCCATGTTTTCTTTTCCATTTCACGCCACATGCTTTGGAGCATTCTTTTTCATGCCTTTTTAGCTTCCAGTACTTGATTTAATTTCCATGCCACTTTTGTTTCTTGCGTCAATAAGTAATTAGATCCACCAAGTTTTTTTTTTTTTGTTGAACCCTTCAAGCTTCATCCATTCTTGCAATACCCACTTTTTATCCTCTACCACTATCACCAAATGAAGGTAGTGCGAAGGAGGAGATCGTGGATGACGTCAATGGAGGTTTGCAACAGATCGTCGCCCATGGCCATGGGACTTGTTGGTACTGATGTCAGTGAAGCGGTGCCAACGGTAAAAAGAAAAGAACTTTCGTCAATAAAGATCAAGGTTTTGTTGTAGGAAAATGGCATCGAGTGCAGTGATGAGGTGTTGAAACCATTCTTTGCACAAGCCTGATATTGGATATGACACCCAACTTGGTGAGTGTCATTTTTTTTTTTTTGGGTTCTTTGTCGCTAGCTCTTGGATGTATTTGGTGACATTTTGAATAAATTGTGCCATTGCTTGTGTAGGATGGATCTTCTTTTGGAAATTATAAACCCACCTCATGTTAAAGACTTATGAGGCTGAGCTCTTGTGGTAGTTGAAGTCGAATTTCATATCTAAGTCGACTTTCCATTGATTCTGATAGTTGCAAAACATGAAGGTGGTGTGGTTGTGCTCAAACTTGAGTTGGCTATTGTGTTGAAAGTAGTATAAGTAACATTCTTAGCTGTAAATTCAAAGGAGCGAAGCCAATGCTCGACTTGGTTCCGTATGAGATGATGATGATTTAATGAGAGCCCATCTTGAATAGTTGGGTCATATTGGGGATGCTTCAATTTTTTAAAGTTGCTTACTTCTTACTTGTTAAACAGTTTGGTGAGATCGTGTTTGCCAAGAGTAGTTCTGATGAAGTAGAGTGATAAGCGATACTACTGGCTGCCTTAGGACAGCTTACTTGGGATGGAATGAAGTGAAGAATCACTTGGCGATGTAGTATAGGGGTGTGACATAGCTGATGTATATGCTGCTAGCCCCCAGTATTGTGTCCTTGTGGCGAATGTGAATAATAATGCAAAGTCACAAGTTGTTGGCGCTTCATGCTTGTTGTAATGATGAGGAAATGTTGGTTAAGACGCCATTGGGATGGGCATAACATTAAGACACTAAATGTGTTATTGATTGTGTGACATAGAAGACAAGGTTGTTGGCGACTATAAAAGGGTTGGAAGTTCAACTTGCATCTCAACTAGATTTTGTGAAAAGGCAGAAACTTTACAGAGAGATCAATTGCAAGTGAGTGTTCCGAACATGATGGCTTCAGATATTGTTGCTAGTCTTGATCTTCTTCGAGTCCCCCTTTCTTTTCATTTATTTTATTTCTTAAATTTGCTGAAACCTTGGGAACTCGAGTTGGTTGTAATGTATAATAGGGGCTATTATTTTGGAAACACATTCTCTTGTATTTCGCTTTTGTGGACAGCCCGCTGATGTGTATAAAGCAGCTCTTATTTATTGGTATTTGTTGAAACTTTGAACTTGTGCTGTCATGGTTAGTAGATACAATTTGTATTTTGTACAAAGAAACACATATATGATGTCTCAACATGTAATTTGAATTTTGGAATGAAAAGAATAATTTGTACCCAAGGATGTGAATAGTTTGTATTTTGTACTTTGAGAATGAGTTTCTACCCTTCTTCAATAGGCTATGAGCATGTTTTTGTTGCGAAAACAACTCTTGTATAGTTGTGACCATTTGAATATGTTGAGAAAAGCTCGCTTGGAAGCGTCACGTGCACCTTGCGATTAAGTAGCATAATTTATAGATTATATGCACTTAGTCTCTTGAGAATGACTTGTGGTTGATTGGATAATTTGTGAATATGGCTTTGCCTTTGCAAGGGCAAGTTAGTAGACATGTTGCTTGGTTGCCATGCCTTTGCGAATAGGTTTTGGCTAAGCGCACGTCTTGCTATCTAGACACCATTTTTCAACGCTTTATTGAAAGGCAGATTTGGTTTCATAGACAGCAGCTCATATATATTGAAGCTTGGCTCACTGCTTGATAGTTGACTTATTCTCAACATGTATTAGGTTGTTATTTCATTAGTTTCAAGAAGCCCCCACATATGGGCTACATTTTTGCGCATTACGGCTCATGGTGCACTTGTTTGTCATCGTTTCATAGAGCTGATTGCATTCTCGCAAATAGCAGCATGAATAAAACTTGTATTGCTATCATCTTTTGAAGATATCATGTTTTTGCATATAATGACTTATAGAATGCACAATTTTGCCATTTCCAAGGGCAAGTTAGTAGATATGTTGCTTGGTTGCCATGCCTTTGTGAACAGGTTTTGGCTAAGCGCACGTCTTGTTGTCTGGGCACCATTTTTCAATGCTTTATTGAAAGGCAGATTTGGTTTCACAGACAACAGCTCATACATATTGAAGCTTGGCTCGTCACTTGGTAGTCGACTTATTCTCAACATATATTAGGTTGCTATTTCATTAGTTTCAAGAAGCCCTCACATATAGGCTGCATTTTTGCGCATTGTGGCTCATGGTGCAATTGTTTGTCATCGTTTCATTGAGCTGATTGCATTCTCACAAACAGCAGCATGAATAAAACTTGTATTGCTATCATCTTTTGAAGATATCACGTTCTTGCATATAATGACTTATAGAATGCACAATTTTACCATTTTCTTGAGGAGGAATTTTATCCTTGCGTATAGCAAATTATTATGTGGCAATGAGGTAGTGATCTATTGCGTTGACTTTCCCATATTCTTGAGGGATGATTATGTTCTCACATGTAGTGGATCATCGCGCTTGAATTATAAGATGTTATGTTGACTTCCTTACTATTTCGTAAGGCTTGCCGTTAAGATAATGTTGGCTTTCCCTATATTGTTAAGGGTGTTGTACCTTCGCAAGTAGAGGTCTTGCCATGTATGAATGATATGACATCTTGTCGGATTCCTAATCATTTGATAGGGTTTACCTTCAAGGATGTATAGACTTTCCTACCTTGTTGAACGCTAGTTGCGTCTTCGCAAGTGGGGGTATCGCCATAATGAAACATCTCGTTGACTTTGGCTTTCCTTACCTTATTGAGAGTATTTCTTTTTTATTTTTTTTCTTATTTTTTTACCATCACATGTAGAGGTTTTTCCATAATAGTAATTTGTTGGCTTTCTTGCCGCTTCGCAAGGTTTTGCCTTAGGAGAAAGCATTGGCTTTCCCTACCTTATTGAAGGCATTGCACCTTTGCATGTAGGGGTCTCACCATGCTTGGATAATATGATAGTTTGTCGGCTTCCTTATGTTTTATAGGGCTCGCCTTTGAAAATGTGTATAAGCGAGATATATTGTTGTCACTTATGATCTTGTGCAAGATGTCGAAGAGATGAATGATATACTCCTTGATGGAGTTGGCTACAACCATCGCCATTACTTTTATTGAGTGGAATTGCTTCCACCCACTTAGTGAATCCTTAGTGCAGCAAAGACTTGAATTCACCCTTTCAAAGGTGAATGGATAAGTCCGATGAGATCAAGCCCCCAAGTATGGAACACTTTCGAACACTCATGTCTTGAAGGCTTATAAGATATGTGAGTATAAGGTTGGAGTGCGCTTGGAAGTGCGGTGACTTTTAGCGAATTTTGTTGCGTCAAACCAATGGTAGCCCATCACCAAGAGTTGTTGGTAGAATTTATTCCTCCCTTAGTACTTTCCATATTCCACCAAGATGAATTTAAAAAAGGGGGTCCCCCAATCTACTGTATGGAAGGCAAAATATGATTCTCCTTTGACGAAAATATGTTGTGCCGCAAACAGCGACTATATACTTTGCTAACTCGACTTCTAATTTTAGGACAACGATAGGCAAAACATCAGAGATGTTGGTATAGGGTTGCCTCATTCCCAGCACAATAAATTTTTTTTCACGCTTTGGCTAGCCTCTTTGTTGAAGATACATAGTACCATAAACAACGGCTCCATCCTTTGGGATAATGATGGGCTAAGCATTAGAGACGTCTGTGTAGGATTGTTGCATCTCTAGCACAACAATTTCTCTCATTAGCCTTTATGCTGCTTATTCCAAGTTTCCACATTGTACCAAGATTCCACTCCAAAGTCTTTGGAATGGATTTCCAGCAACTAGCATGTGATTTTTGAGCTTTTTGACTTCAATATCTAAGGCGAGGTCTAGCAAAGAATTCTTCAAAGGCGCGTGTGTAAACCCTTCTTATTAGTTGGCTTAGTTGCGGATTTCATTTACAAGAATTGAGTGACAATAATAATTTTCTTGAGGATGGCAACATTGGCGCTTCCCTCTTCAAGCATAATCTTGAATTCAAGAATGATTAAGGCGTTGGCATGGCTTGGAATGCTTGTGCTTGTTGCGACTTGAGATATATGAACATGCCATGGCTTGGCGTGCGTGGATCGACCATGACTTTGGATGCGTGAGTTTATCATGGCTTAGAGTGCATGAGCGTGTCACGCCTTCGGCGAGAGGGAATCGAGTCCAGCTTTCCCTCTTTATAGGATGGTTCGAGAAGATTTCCATTTTGTCCCCTGGAGTAATTATGATTTCCATTAGTAAACAATAGTCATGGCTAAGCTTTAGCACAAACGACTTATAGAAAATATTTTGATTACAAGTTTAGAGTATCTAAATGGTTTAAACAATATATATATATATATAAAAGAATTTGAAAAAGATAATGTTTGAGAGGCTTAGCTTAAGTGTGCTTTGACGATTGTCAATCGGTCGTATGACTTCAAGACTTGGCATATGGAACATCGCTACCTCATGGCTTGGTATATGAAATATCTAGCGACTTGCGGTGGGCCATTTAGCTATAGCCTTTAACTATTTGGTGAAGACTTAATTTAGTGGTGACGCCAAAACATATTCAGCTGCGAAGGGATGCATGCAGCAGCATTTATATTGGCCTTAAAATGAGTCAATCACCAATGACAACTCCCATATGCTCAGCGCGTGAGGGGTTCTTGGGTTGAAATGGAAGTTTAGAACTTCACTTTGTTGATTATTGGACGGAGCCTTCCTTCCCTTCACGGTCGGACTTACGGCTCACCATTTTTGCATTTTCAAACTTTTGAGCTATTTGACATCAATATCTGGAGCGAGGTCTAGCAAAACATTCTTCAAAGGTGTGTGCCAAGCCTCCTACCATTAGGCTTACTTATGAATTCTCCTTGCAAGATTTGAGTGACAAGAAAGATTTTCTTGAGGATGGCGACATTGGCACTTCCCTCTTCAAGCATAATCTTGAATTCAAGAATGATTAAAGCGTTGACATGGCTTGGAATGCATGCGCTTGTCATGACTTGAGATATATGACCATGTCATGGCTTAGCGTGCGCGGATTGACCATGATTTTGGACGCATGAGCTTGTCACGGCTTAGAGTGCATAAACGTGTCATGGCTTCGATGAGAGGAAATCGAGTTTGGCTTTCCCTCTTTGTTGGATGATCCGAGAAGGTTTTCGCTTTGTCCCCTAGTGTAGTTATGATTTATATTAGTAAACGATAGTCATGGCTAAGCATTAGCACAAATAACTTATAGAAAATATTTTGATAAAAAAAAGCTTGAAGGATTGAAATGGTTTAAGTGAAAAAAAAAAAAAAGATGAACTAGTAAAGAGAAAGCTTGAGAGTCTTAGTTTAAGCGTGCTTTGACAATAGCATATCGCTTGTATGACCTCAAGACTTGGTTTATGAAATGTCGCTACTTGAAGACTTGGTGTGTCGAATATCTAGCGACTCGCGTGGGCTTAGCTATGACCTTTAGAAATTTGACAAAGACTTTATTTAGCAGTGACGCAAAAAATATTCTGCTCCTAAGGGTTGCACATAGCATCAACTACACTCGTCCCAAAATGAGTCAATTACCCACAACAAACCCCATATGCTTGGTGCTAATTCAGCAATAATACAACTCAAAATAATGGACACATGTGTTGAGAAGATGTTGAGGATGAGCTTTTAACCGTTGTCGTTTGAAATTGATGTATAGAGTTTTGTATTGTTGATTATTGGTTGGAGCTGTCATTCCTTTTGCGGTTGGACTCGTGGCTCACCATTTTTGCATTTTCAAGCTACAACAAATTTTTTTCACAAATATCAGGTAAAGCAAGAGATATAGGATGATTCATCCATAAGAATGATAGCTAAAAAATAATATAGATGAGTGGAAGAAATTTTTTTCCTTGAATAAGAAAGTTGATTCTCCCTCCATCCTTCACTTCTTGGGTGGCTTTCGGAGGTTGGAGCGATTTCGTCACATGATTTGGAGCATCTCCTGCCGCTCAATGAGCTAAGGATAGAACTTATTTCAGCTCAACTTCCCCATGCTCTTCTTGCGCGACAAAGTATCACATGGTTTCTCTTAGAACGACGAGTTGGTGTGAGAAACATCATCTTTTTTTTGATTTTGCATCTTCAGATACATGACTTCTCTTGTTTTAGCTACTTGACTCCCCAGCGGAGTTGCCAAAATGTCAGGGACATTTTTTCGACAAGGGCCAAAAATGTGATATTAGCCCAAATCCCCTCTTGGGTTCTTTAGAAGTGTTTATTGTGGAGAATCAAGACCAAAATTCCAAATGTATAATAAACAAAAGGCTAATGGTGCTTTGACAAGAGAGAATCAAAATGTTAATAACAAAAGTGCAGAAAAAGCATAAAAATATAACAGATCTTAAATTTTGACCCACAGTCACTGAGAAGAGGAAATTGAGAGAGGTTATGATGAAGAGATGGAAAGTTCCCCTGTAACCATATTTCACCCCTAAGGTTCAAAATTGTGAGAATGTTTCCTAGCTTAGTAGGTTTTTGCTCTCAAGTTTCAGTTCTATGGGGAAAACGTGGTTTAACAGGTCTAAAATTTCGACTGACAGTCATTGAGAAGAGGAAATTAAGAGAGGTTGTGAGGAAGAGTTCCCCTATACCTATATTTCCACCCCTAAGTTTCGGAATTGTAAGATTATTGATTGACTGAATAGGCTTTTGCTCTGAAGTTTTAGGTATATGGGTAGAACGTGGTTGGTTGATTTTGAATCTGATTGGGGCCTTTTGTTTTGAACTTGGGGTGCTCTAAGTGACTGTTTTTGGTCAATAGAAGAGGCTTTGAACCCTAAGGTATCAATCAAAGAAGTTATGGTCAGATTTGATTTAATTGGGTAAAAGGGATGCCTTGATTTTTGCATAATTTGGGAAATAAAGTAGCCTAAATTCATGGGCCGATGTTTCCTAGATATGGTATGTCCTTAGAGATTGCATTTGGTTGTTGTAGCAGATAAGACCAGCCATTTAGGGTCAGCTATGTGTTTTGGGCAAAAAAGGGTATAGCAGAAAACTTGGGCCACAGTTACCTAGAGCATAAAAATTGTTTTAGGGTGGAAATTTCGGGTATAAGACCTTCTCTATGAGCCTGAGGTGCTACCAGTGTCCCTTGCCCACTTGGTAGAACGCATGGGTTGGGCTCATGCAAAAGGTTCAAAAGGAATTGACCCATACTCTCTAAACCACACTTCCTTAATTTCCCCCATAAGTCACATGGGCTTGGGTCATGCTTAAAAGAATAAAATAAAATAAAATATAATACATGAATTGAGCCCACAATGAAGTCGGGCTTAATTGAATCGGGTTTGTAAAAAATATGTCGCGAAAATGGGTATCAACAGTCCCAAAGTACCAAATCAATCCAAAAATACAACACAACAAATCCAAACAAAAAAATCTCAAACTCAGAAAAACCCATCTCAAGTAAGTTGAACCTAGGAAACCCACCACCAATGGAAAGGAAAAAGGAATCAATATTCAAACCGAGATAAGAGCAAGCAAAATCATGCTCGAAACGCAGCGAATCGAGCCGCATTTCACACCTCGGACTTCATTCTCGAGTTGATTGAGCTCCACCTTGATCGGATCTGAGCCATGAAGCAGGTTTATGAACTTGTTTACGTCCAGACTCGGCCACACCGATGTCCTCCTCCTCGACGAGCTCTTCCCTTCCTTGAACAATCTCGACACCTTCAACGATGCCGGCTGCATCGCCATTGGAGTCCAATCCAGAAAAGTACTATGGCCATTGCTAGCCTCCCTCGTCGAAGAAAGCGCTCCTCCATCTTCTGACACCTCTGCCATAGCTGATCTCGCCAATTCTACTATCTTACATCCAAATGCACCACATCAAATCCAAAAGCTAGGGTTTCAAATCAATATATATATATATATATATATATATATCTATTATCTTCTTCTTCTATGTTATTGTACAGATATACAGGTATATGGATATAATGAGATAAAGTGTGGGTTTGAAAATGGTAGTTTAAGAGAGAGAGAGAGGAAGTAGCACTACAACAAAATGTATTTTTAGTGACAAAAATTAGTGAGGAAATATTTTTCGTCACTAAAAATACAGCTTTATTGACGAAATATGAATTTCATCACTAATAATGACAAAAAATTATTACATTTAGCGACGAAAAATAAATTTCATCACTATTGTGATCTGAAAAATAAGCACCAAGGAGGGAAACTTTGGCGCCAACTTAATTAATCTATAGTGACGAAATATTTCGTCGCTAAAAGTTGAAATTTTTAGTGACGAAATATTTCGTCACTGTAGGTATTGCTGTGGATAGTTTTAGTGACGAAAAATAGTCGTCACTAAAAAAATAAAGGTTTTGCATTTATATGTTTTTAGCGACGAAATCACATTTCGTCACTAAAAGTATGCTTTAGATTTCGTCACTAAAAACAATAATAGATTTACCCTTATATGTTTTTAGCGATGAAATCACATTTCGTCACTAGAAGTATGCTTTAGTGACGAAATGTGATTTCGTCGCTAAAAACATATAAGTGCAAAACATATGAGTACATTATCCAATAGTGATGAATTTGAGTTCGTCACAAAAAGCTTTGTAGAAATCAGGCGCCAAGCGAAAAATTGTTGCGCCAAAGTAAATTTAGCTGCAACGACGAACCGTTTCGTTGCTAAAAGTTTAATTTTTTTGAGACGAAAACTTTTGTTGCTAAATATAACATATAGTGACAAATAGAAGTCGTCGCTAAAAATAAATTATAGTTAAAAAGTATATTATCAGCGACGAATTCGAGGTCGTCGCTAAAGGTATCCAATAGTGACGAATCAGAGTTCGTCACTAAAGGCTTTGTACTTATATGAGCTTCAGCCCATTTTTTTTTTCACTTTTCACTTTTCTCTTTTCTAGCTTTTCTCCCTTTCCCTCACAGCTCATCCGAGAAAAACACATACCCACAAACACATACCAGAGCTCGCCGATTCCGCAACAGAGCTTGCCGTCGTCGTCGATTCCGCAACAGAGCTTGCCGTCGTCGCTGATTCAGCGACGCTTCGACTCAACGACGCTAAGGTGACGCACCCAGCGACGCTTGGACTCGGCGACGCTAAGGCGATGATCCCAGCGTCGCACTCAGCGACGCTTAGGGCTTTGCTTCAGCGACGCTTAGGGCTTCGCTTCAGCGACGCTTAGGGCTTCGCTTCAGCGACGCATCGGCAACGCTTCAGTGACGCACCGGCGATGCTTGTGCGACGCAACCAGCGACCCACTCGGCGACGCTTCGGCTTCCATTCGCCGATTCAACCTCCCACTTCCAACCGGTGACCCTTTGCCTTCCCTTCACCAATTTAGGTCTTTTTTTTTTTCTTTCTCCTTTTGGGTTAATTTTTTTGTTAATTTTTGTTTCTAAATGTTGAAAAAAGTTATTATTGGTGGTTGCTCTAAGATATAATTTTTTTTTTGATTGGTAAATACCTATACTTTTGAGGAAGGTATATTGAATTTTGTTTGTTTGTTTAGTTTTGTGTAGTGTGTAACAATATTCTGGTGGAATTTTGGATATTGTTTTAAGAAAGTTTCAGGGAAAATTAGTATCTAATAGCTGAAATTGTATATTTTTAAGTCCTGTTTATAGCAGATTGGAAGGAATGAATGCTAAATTATTAGGAATTCACCCAATTGTCATCATTAAAAAAAAAAAGAAAACTTTGTTGCCAATTAGCTGTAAAAGAAAACTCTACTTTTTTTGGTTAGTTTTTCATCCCCATCTGAGATAAATAACTAAATGAGAAGATAAAAGATGCTCTTGATTGAGCTTAGTGAGGCATCTTTGATTCCATTTGATTTTTCAGTTTTTCTGCTTGATGTTAATTTTTCTGCTTGATGTTAATTTTTTTTTTCCTTTTTGTTTTTTTTTGTTTTTTGTTTTTGTTTGAAATTTGTTCTCTGTGGTAGGATAATTTGTCTAAGTTTGAATAGAGGCCGTTCTCATCTCTGTGCTGTTGTTGTTTGTGAATAGGAATGGTGATTGTGGTTGTGGAATGGTGATTGTTGTGAAATGGTTTTGGGTCTCAGTTTTGAAATCAATCATAAACTCTTATTTTTACCAAAGTTATGAATACCGTTTCGGAGCCCGTTTCGGTTTGTCTATTGGAATGAAATATTTCGGTACCGGCCTATTTCGGCGTACCGTTTTAAACCGTTTCGGATTACCATAAAATAAATAAATAAATATATATATATATATATATATAATATAATATAATATAATGGATTTAATTTATTTACTTTTTAAAAAAAATCTCAAATAAAGTAAGCATATGGTTATTAAAAAATTATTTGTTGCATTTTTGTAAATAAAGTGAACCTGTTGACTAATTAATAACTAAGAACATTCTTGAGAAAGTTAACTTTTCCCATTTCCCAAACCCACCCACGTGAACCTCCCCATCTGGCCATCTCTTTATCACCTACCCCATTTCTTTCCTTTGTCTCAGACACTTCTCAAGACACTTCTCAATGTTCTTATCCAAGAGTTTCAACTTTCAAAAATCTGGAGCCTCGCCACTCACCAGTACTCTGTCACGGTGTCTCCTCTTTGTTCTATTTTTCGTTTCTTCTAATTCTTTCTTTCTCTGCTGTGTTTGTTAACTTTGTTTCATTTTGTTCTTCATTATTGTTTTTCATTCTCGTGTTTTTTCTTCTCAGTTTTAAACAGAGACAAAGGCAGTGGATCTCTTCTTCTTTTTTTCTTTTTTCTTTTTTCTTTTTTCTTTTTTTCTGGTAAGGCAGTGGGTCGGACATCAAATTCACGGGAAAAAGGCCAAAGTTTCATACCGGCCGAATCTTTAATCTCGGCCGGTATTGACCGAAACGGACCGAAACTCCCGAAATAGCCCGAAATGGGCCGAAATTTCACCCGAGGTGGAACAGGGGTGGTAGCTGTTCCGTTTTACTCACCGGTACGAGATATTCCGGCCATTCCGGCCGGAACGGAACGGTATTAACAACAATGATTTTTACATGTTGATGAAGCGTATATCTGTTTTGTTCTATGAATCTGAAACTTTTATCTTTTGTTTTGTTTGATTTATTTTTTAGTGAGAAGTGAAAGTGATTGTTCTTTTGGGTATTTGTGGCTAACCATTTGATGAAATATACATTTGAAGCTTATTATTGTGGATGTTTGAGTTGCAGGGCAGATGAGTTTGTTTTGTACTCTTATGTAAATCTGAAAATTGAAAAGAAAATTTTATGGATTCATTTGTAAAGTTATAGAAATGATGGATTCTATGGAACTTTTTGTTTTAAGGGTTGTTTTCATTGACATATGAGCGTACTTATTAGGATGGAGATGTGGTGTAAAGAATAGTGGAATAGTTGTCATGTCTTTAGCAAATTTTTTCAGGGGGATATCTAATAGTTAAACATGATTACATGCTCTAAAAGGAAAAGTTTAGATTGATTTCCTTGTGTGTTTATATTTGTAGAACTTCTTGATAGGGTAGTTTAACACCTTTAGTTACTATAACATTGTGTTTCCTTCTTTTTTTCAATGCTGGTTGTGATTTACCTAATTCTAATGGTTTTATGTCAATTATCTACTTATTATTTATTATCTACTTCTAGATTGAGAGTCATCTTTTTATTGAAATTCTTACATTGTCTCCATCAAGAGGTAAAGCTTCACTTATCTATGTATTGCATGCAGGTAAAGCTTCACTCATCTTTTTGTGCTTATCATTGGGTCTATGTAACTGTTCACTAAAAGCTATCTTTCTTTTATTTCCAGCTCTCTCTTTTGTGGCTGAAGAAATTGTGAGGAACAAGGTGAAGAACACAAGTTAACTTTGGATTTTTTCTAAAAGTTTTAAACTTAGCTTGAGCAAAGTAAGTATATTCTAGTTAAAAACTTATAAAACTCTATATATACTTGTGATGTTGGAAATTTGTTTTGTGGTGGGTTGTTGTGTTGGAGCAAGTGGGTGGCTTGCATGGTGTTATAAGTTGGCTTAAATTCATATTGGGAGTTTTTAATTTCTTGCAAATATGAATGAAACTTGTTGATTAGTAGCAATTGTGTTCCTTTATTCAATTTCAATACTTGTAAGCATTATAGTTGTGATGTTGGAAATTTGTTTTGTGGTTGGTTGTTGTGTTGGAGCAAGCGGGTGGCTTGCATGGTGTTATAAGGTGGATTAAATTCATATTGGGAGTGTTTTTAATTTCTTGCAAATGTGAATGAAACTTGTTGATTAGTAGCAATTGTGTTCCTTTATTCAATTTTAATACTTGTAAGCCATATAGTTGTGATGTTGAAAATTTGTTTTGTGGTGAGTTGTTGTGTTGGAGCAAGCGGGTGGCTTGCATGGTGTTATAAGGTGGCTTAAATTCATATTGGGAGTGTTTTTAATTTCTTGCAAATGTGAATGAAACTTGTTGATTAGTAGCAATTGTGTTCCTTTATTCAATTTCAATACTTGTAAGCATTATAGTTTTGATGTTGGAAATTTGTTTTGTGGTGGGTTGTTGTGTTGGAGCAAGCGGGTGGCTTGCATGGTGTTATAAGGTGGCTTAAATTCATATTGAGAGTGTTTTTAATTTCTTGCAAATGTGAATGAAACTTGTTGATTAGTAGCAATTGTGTTCCTTTATTCAATTTCAATACTTGCAAGCATTATAGTTGTGATGTTGGAAATTTATTTTGTGGTGGGTTGTTGGGTTGGAGCAAGCGGGTGGCTTGCATGGTATTATAAGGTGGTTTAAATTCATATTGGGAGTGTATTTTTGTGTGTGCAATGTATATTTATTTAAGTACTAATATAGACTTGTGCATACATGAATAGGATAGAACTTTATCTAAGTAGCTTATAGCTTGGACTTGTGCATTCATGGAAGAAAGAAAGATTTATATACTACTAAGATTTGTAGTGTCTTCCATTGGTTAGACTTGTGCATTAATGAATAGGATAACCAATAAGTTAAATCACTTATTGGTTAGTACTTTATCTTTAAGTTAAAACACTTCATTTTTTATGTATCATTTGAAACTGATAGGTCACAATCTGAATGACCCCTTGTGATTAACCCTAATTAATTAATTTAGCCAAGTAATTAATTAATCAATTAATCATGCAATTTTATGGAAGCACAAACAAATCACCAATCAACTAAATATGCAGCGGAAAATAAATAACACGGTGATTTGTTTACGAATGGGGAAAACCCTAATGGCAAAAACCCCACCGGGTGATTTTCAGGTCACCACTCCCGAAACTCCACTATTATCAAATCAAGCGGTTACAAGTAAAGGAATCCCAAGTACCTTACCAACCTACAGTTGAACCCTTACCCCAATACCCAATTGGACTTGATCTGTAGTGACAGTCTCCACCTTTGATGCACGGCTCCCAAGTACGTGACTAACCAATGCGCGGATCCAAGTACGCGACTTCAGAACACCAACTGAGGAAGAATGGTTGGCTGCAAAGTTCTTCAGTTCATCCACTTGATGAATAGCAGGAAGATGCTTGGTTACAAAACCCTATGGTGCAAATACACAGCAACTTCTTGATGGAAGATGAACTAGGTCAAGAACTTCGTCTGTTGATCACAATTTGCTTAAACAGAGATTGCTCAATGATAATGCAACTTGTGTCACCCAAAACGGCTCTTAAAATAATCCTTTTATATGTTTAGGGTTAGAAGAAAAGAAGGCCCAAAAACATATTCACGGATCCCAAGAAAATCAGATTGGAAATCTGACTTTTTAAATCTCGACAGATAGCAGGTGTCGAGGTAGCTGTCGAGAGGTGTCGAGCTTTAAAAACTTTGCACTTCAGCTTGTTTTCTCTTGGACAGACTTGATGACTTCAACACTTGACCTTGAAACATTGTTTCTTGAAGTATTAAAAACACCTAGAACTACCCAATTACAAGCAGAGTGCGTTTTGTCAAAGGATTAGCCAATTTACATAACTAAGTGACATATGTTCTTAAACAAGTTAAAACATATATGTCCTAACAATCTCCCCCTTTGGCAATCCGTGACAAAACCACAACAAACAAATGAGCATATGAGAGAAGTCATAAATCACTCAACTCATATTCACTTGTTGATTACAATAAAATCTATCCTAACACAAACTCTTGAAAAACTTTGCAAGAAGAGAGCTTATGATAAGTAGACTTTGACAACCTGTATTTCTGAAACACTTTAAACAAAACTCATCAAGGCATCTTGTGTGAAACAGAAATAAATAGATTGCATACAAGTATAAAGAACATGTGTATAAAGATAGAAAAGAAACAACACATGAAGAGAGAGGTGAAAGAAACATACATCAACATATATAAGAGATAAGATAAGTACAATGTATGTAAAAATGGTCAAAGGACCTTATATACAAGACCAATGTATCTAAGAGATAAGAAAAAATACATATAGCCTCACTACATCCCTCAAAAAAAATGACAACACTCCCCCTATCAAAAATGTCCTATACTAACTCTCCCCCTAAGATGACTACTCTCATAGCCCAAAACTACTCCCCCTTTTTGTCACGAGTGACAAAGGGTAGAGTGTCATGTAGACATCTCATCGGCAGAGCTAGCATCCCCATCATCATCATCATCATCATCCTCATCATCCTCAGAATCTGACGCTGCTGGAGTAGATGGTGAAGGAGTAGCCTCTGGAGCAAATCCACCCATGATCGCCTGCCGTCGTGCAATACGACCCACACGAACATTCACCTGATACAACTCAGCAGAGAGTGTATCAAGACGAGTGTCCATGCGCTGCAGCTGCGCCATGATATCACCAAGGGATACATCGCTCGAAGAGGAAGAAGGAGCAGATGTAGATGGAGCTGATCTGGATGGCGCTGAACGGGAGGGAGGAGTGGCACCTGGCTGTCTCGACCTGAACTGCGCCTCACTACGTTTTACGGTAGCGGCATCTATGGCAGATATGTGTGTGAAGTGGTCGGACACAGGAAAGGGAACGGAAAAATGGCGTAGAATCCGCGTGATAGCAGAAGGAAAGATGAGCTTATCACGGGACGCCGAATCAAGATAAACCTCTATGATAGACCGGATGAAGTGAGAAGGGAAGTCTATGGTAAGATGCTCAAGTAGAGAAAGCAAAAATCGAGCACGAGGCTCTGTGATAGAGTTATAGTGAGAAAGAGGATGGAGAACAAAAGTCATCACCATGTTAATGAATCTAGGACCTTTAGCAAAAGGCCTACATGATGTGAACTGATGCTCACCCCAATCAGCAGGGCGCTCACAAAAAGCAGAAATGAGCTCATCTTTGGACACAGTCCTCAGACGCTCACAAGAGGGGTAATCTGGAAACTCTATCCTAGGTACCCTAAGCACATCCGCAACAAGTTGCGGTGTGACAGGAATGCGCATACCTCGAACGCGAGTGACAAAATGAGGTACTGAAAGATCAATCCCGTGCATGTTGGAGTAGAACTCCTGTATCAGCACGAGAGGGCAAGTGACCAGGATGTCACACAGTGACCCCCATCCCCTACTGTTAATGACAGAGGGAAGGTCAGTATCGGCGAAGTCCGCCAGAATAACTTGGCGTTCCGAATGAACACCTCGTTTAGAAAAGTTCTCCGAAAATGCCTTATGGGCATCTCCATCACGGAACCGAATATTAAAGGGAGTAGTATCTGAAGAAGTAGAAGCTCCAGAACGCAGAGGGTTCCGAGCAGGAGTGGATTTACGTTTGGGTGCCATAGACACTACTAACGTAAAAGAATGAGAGAAAGAGAGAGAGAGACACTCAGAAAAGTCCCAACACAGTTCAAATATATCAAATATGTTGAACAACAAGTACGTATGCATGGGAATGCATGAGCATGTGACATGCAAAGGAAAAAACTTCATGGGCTCAGCCCAATCCAATCCTAGCAGCACACAAACATAAAGCACACATCTAAATGCATGTAAATATCATTATAATGCAAATGAAATGCAATGTATGACATTTTGAAATCATCTAAGTACAAACCCAACCCAAAATTTCAATAAAAACTCAACAATTTTGAAAAACCCCAAATTTTTATGAAAAATCCCAAAAACTAGGTTTTCAAAACATGAAATGCATGAAAAAGGAAGAGACAAGAGATCTTACCAAGTGATTGAAGCAAGGAATGAGCAAGATCCAAGTGGGGTTGAAGATTTGAGTGAGAAAATCAAGTTTGGGAGATGAAAAGCCACGGACAGATCGAGAGAAATCGAGAGAAATGAGTGAAAATCGCGATCTGCCCTTAAATAGGCACCTCAGTAATTCTCGACAGCTGAGGTGTCGAGAGGTATCGAGGAATCTGTCGAGGAAGGTATCAAGGAAAATGCCTTCGACAGATGAAGGTATCGAGAGGTATCGAGATGCAAGGAGAGATTCAGATACGAGAAGCTCGATCGATCGCGAAGGTGTCGAGAAGGTATCGAGGAGACAGAAGAAATCTCGATCGATCCACAAGGTATCGAGACAGGTGTCGAGAAAGAAGACTCAAACAGCATAAGTGAATCTCGATCGATCCAACAGGTGTCGAGAATCTATCGAGAGGACAGAGACTTTCTCGATCGATCCATCAGGTGTCGAGGAGGTGTCGAGATTGCGATAAGAAACAACTTGAGAAGCTCGACAGATGACCAGGTATCGAGGAGGTGTCGAGGGAGGTGTCGAGCCAGCAGAAAAAGGCAGTTTTTCGAGAAGGGAAAAACACAGACATGAATGCAATCCAACACACATCTCTACCAAAGATCCACTCAACATTTAAACCTCTCAAAAACATCTCTCAACAAGAAAATAAGCACAAGGATCATGCAAAACACACACACACACTAAACAAGTCTAACCAATTTTATATTTCAAAAACAAGTTATGACAGTTTAGTGAGCATACATTAGCACATGTAAAACCTTTGTGATGGCCAAATCACATTGTACCTGCACATGTATCAAAAGTAGCAAAGAATATTGCGTGTTGTGTGTGAAAAAACATCGCAAGATTGCATATGTGTATAGATGTTATGACGATCTGAGATATGAGAAAATAACTTTTAACTCACACACAATCATAACTGTTTGATGGGGACTATCACCTTCGAGGTACATCCTATAACTCCCACATCTCCTAGAATACACGCTTGCAACCATATTTAAGCATTTTTAATCTTTTTGCTTTTTATTTTCTTTGCATATTTTCTTTTATTTTAGCATATCATACATGGGTATATAAAAGAGAGAAAAGAAATACCCAAGATGTTAAGCATTTGACATCGCACTTTTGCTATGCCGAAGCATACGAATGTCTTTGACACTGCACTTTTGCTATGCCGAAGCATACAGGTGTCATATTATGATTGGCGGGCAACAGTGGTGAGATGGTTATTTATGCCTTTCTCTTAGGATTTTCTAGTCCTACCCGTCAAAAAGAGTGATATGAGTGTTAAGTTTTAAGAGATAACCTAATCTTACTCATCACAAACAAAAGCCACAAAGCTCACTTGCTTAGTTGTGCATAGAGATGCTCATCTAAGCTACAAGAGATACAAAGTTTAGAAAACTTTGTTTCATTGGCCATCCAAGGTACACAAGTACCAAAGTACACACAACACACACTGTTTTTGTATTTTTCTGATTTTTCAATTTTTTTTTTAAATCAAAAACAAAATAAACAGAACTGAAAGTAAACACACAAAACATGTAAAACAAAAATAATGCAAAAACTAGACTGACTCAGCAGAAAAACATAACACACAAGTAATGCAAAACACAGAAACACAAAAAGGAAAAAGAAAGTGATGAAATCACTTAAAGTCCTTTTTCTTCCACACCTTGGAAGAGCCTTTCCTTTGATTGAATCCTTGAACCGGCGGTGAGGGGGAAGAATTTAACCCGTTCAAGTTCGAAAGGAACACGAGGGCTTTCAGAAGATCTCCAAGAGGAGCAAGAGAGGATTGAAGCTGATTATGGTTTCCAGATGCTATCACGCCATTGCTCTGTTGAGTGGCTAACCACTTATAGCAATTTGGTCTAGTATGACCGGCAGCTCCACAATGATGACAGAGATGCTGCTTCTTTTGTTTAGGCTTTTGGGAGTTAGCCTTCTTAGCCCTAGGGTTTTTATCATCTTTCTTATCTTGCTTAGGGGGTGCTCCTAAGATAGATTTACCCTTGTCTAAGTTCTCACTAGCTAATTCAGTTTTGATATCAGTATTCTCAATTTCAGTATTATTAGCAGGAGGAACAAAAACAGTATTGCTAGTAGAAGCAGTATTTGAGAAAGAAATACCATACCCCAAACCAGTTCGATCCGAAGCAGATTTCTGATTGCTAAGCATCTCATCAAGCTTTGCACTTGAAGTCCTCTCTAGTTGAGCTCTGACTTGAAATAGCTCTGCTTCAAGCTTCTTGGTCTTCTCAGCCAAAAAGGTGTTTTCAAATCTCAGTGCTCCAATAGTTTGATTCGCCTCATCAAACTTTGTGGACAACTCTTCACGATCAAGTTCCACATCACTGAGCTTCTTGGTGGCCAGCCTGTATAATTTCTCATGCTTTTCAGAGAGCTTATAAAGCTTCTCATAGGCTGAATGGATATCATCTTGATCATCCATTTTCTCAAATTTTGATTCCACCAGTTCTTCTTCTTCATCCACTTCTTCAACAATCCCTTCAGTAGGATTGACTGTGGCGGTGAAGGCATTTAAGATTCCGTCATCCTCATTGTCGGAATCATCTTCAGGCTCAGTGTCACTTAGAGTTGCAGCAAGTGCCTTGCTTTTCCCAATGCTCTTGAGATATGTAGGACACTCATGTTTCATGTGTCCGAACCCATGACATCCAAAGCACTTTGGTCCTGCAGGAACAGTGTACTGACTTCCATCCTTAGCATCCTTCTTCCCTTTGTCTTGGCTTTTAGACTGTGAAGAACTGAACTGCCTTCGGTCCTTGTCGAAGCTCCTTCCATTTGCATTCTTCATAAACTTCTTGAACTGCCGAGTGATGTAGGACTTCATCTTAGAATCTTCATCATCTGAAGACTCATCTGTATCACTGTTCTTTGCCTTCAAGGCCATGCTTTTACCTTTACTTGACTTGCCAATCCTAGATAATCCTATCTCATAGGTTTGCAAGTTTCCTACCAGCTCAGTCAAAGGAATCTTGTCAATGTCCTTTGATTCTTCTATCGCCGTAATCTTGGCATGGAATCTCTCAGGTAGAGATCTGAGCACTTTCCTTACAATCTTGGGTTCAGGGATGGTTTCCCCAAGATTGAAGGCTGAGTTCACTATGTCCTTGAGCTTGGCATAGAACTCATCAAATGACTCATCCTCCTCCATCTTAATTTCTTCAAAGCTTGTAGTGAGCCTCTGAAGCTTTGAGTCTTTGACAGCCTTTGTGCCTTCATAGGTAGTCTGGAGGATGGTCCAAGCCTCCTTAGCAGTTTCAGTTGAGGATATCTTTTTGAACTCCTCATTTGTGACTGCGCTAAATAGGGCATTTAACGCTCTGCTGTTGAAGTTAGCCGCCTTGATCTTAGCATCATCCCAATCGGCCGGATCTTCTGTTGGCTTAGTCCAGCCAATCTCTACAGCTTGCCACACTTTTTCATCTAAAGACTGCAAGAAAGCTCTCATGCGTACTTTCCAGTATGCATAGTTAGTGCCATCAAATAAAGGAGGTATAATTAAAGATTGTCCTCTATCCATGACAAACAGGGGTCAATGGATCAACACAGCAAAGATTAAATCCTAATCAGAGTGTGCCTGCTCTGATACCACTTGATAGGTCACAATCTGAATGACCCCTTGTGATTAACCCTAATTAATTAATTTAGCCAAGTAATTAATTAATCAATTAATCATGCAATTTTATGGAAGCACAAACAAATCACCAATCAACTAAATATGCAGCGGAAAATAAATAACACGGTGATTTGTTTACGAATGGGGAAAACCCTAATGGCAAAAACCCCACCGGGTGATTTTCAGGTCACCACTCCCGAAACTCCACTATTATCAAATCAAGCGGTTACAAGTAAAGGAATCCCAAGTACCTTACCAACCTACAGTTGAACCCTTACCCCAATACCCAATTGGACTTGATCTGTAGTGACAGTCTCCACCTTTGATGCACGGCTCCCAAGTACGTGACTAACCAATGCGCAGATCCAAGTACGCGACTTCAGAACACCAACTGAGGAAGAATGGTTGGCTGCAAAGTTCTTCAGTTCATCCACTTGATGAATAGCAGGAAGATGCTTGGTTACAAAACCCTATGGTGCAAATACACAGCAACTTCTTGATGGAAGATGAACTAGGTCAAGAACTTCGTCTGTTGATCACAATTTGCTTAAACAGAGATTGCTCAATGATAATGCAACTTGTGTCACCCAAAACGGCTCTTAAAATAATCCTTTTATATGTTTAGGGTTAGAAGAAAAGAAGGCCCAAAAACATATTCACGGATCCCAAGAAAATCAGATTGGAAATCTGACTTTTTAAATCTCGACAGATAGCAGGTGTCGAGGTAGCTGTCGAGAGGTGTCGAGTTTTAAAAACTTTGCACTTCAGCTTGCTTTCTCTTGGACAGACTTGATGACTTCAACACTTGACCTTGAAACATTGTTTCTTGAAGTATTAAAAACACCTAGAACTACCCAATTACAAGCAGAGTGCGTTTTGTCAAAGGATTAGCCAATTTACATAACTAAGTGACATATGTTCTTAAACAAGTTAAAACATATATGTCCTAATAGAAACTAATTGTAAGAAATGTTTTTTATAACATAGTTAATGTTTTTACTTTACGATTTTAATGTAGTAGTGTTTTTATATTGTGCAGATTTCTTATTGGTGGCTTTAGGGGATTTACTTTTGGCATTATTTGAAGACATATGAGGACATCTTTTGGGTTTAGGGGGTTCTAATTATATTATGCTACATTTTTTGTATTGTTATAAAACATCTTAAGTTATTGTATGTGTTGCAAACGATTATTGTATGGAAGGAGTTTGAATTTGATACTTGTTTTAATTTTAACTTGTGGAATGTATTGATCGATTTTTTATAAATGTGTTGTTGAAATAAATGTGTTAATCAAATGTGAGGTTTTAATAATATAATGACAGGTTACAGGTTAATATCAACGTCATGAAAATACTAAAAACAGAAAATAAGTTTTAGTGACGAATTTTTTCGTCACAAGACACAAATATGGCAACAAAAAATTGTTTTAGTGACGAAATATTTCGTCACTAAATGCAGTGGAATTTTGTAAGAAATGGTTTTAGTGACGAAAATTTTCGTCACTATATGTGCATGGATTTTTTTAAAAATAGTTTTAGTGACGAATATTTTCATCACTATATGTACTCAAAAATAGTTTTAGTGACGAAATTTTTCGTCACTAAATATGATTTAATAAACTGAAATGGTTTTAGTAACGAAATATTTTCGTCACTAAATACTGTTTTTAGCGAGGAAAACATTTAGCGATGAAACGTTTTCATCGCTAAAAGTTTTTTTTTTTTTTTACCAAATCGGACTTTTAGTGACGAAATTTTTTGTCGCCAGGACTTTTAGCGACGGGGCTACAGCGACGAAACGAATTTCGTCACTAAAAGTCCAATTTTGTCACTAAAGGTTCTTAGTGACGAAAAACTGGACTTTTAGTGACGAATTTTTTCGTCACTAAAAATACATTTTCTTGTAGTGTAGTTGCTCTTTTTGTGTGTTTTCTTTTTCTGTTTCTCTCTCTATTACAGAGATTGTGATTTTAATTTGGTTGTTTGTATCTCTTCTCTCTCTCTATAGCTAAGCTAAAGGAGTGTGATAGTAATAGTAGTGAGAGAGAGAGAGGGAGAGAGAGAGAGAGAGAGATTGAATATAATTTGAATAAATTAAAGAAAAATACAACATTGCTTGAGGTGGGTTTGCTGGGTTCAACTTGCTTGATATGAGTTTTTTTGAGTTTAAGATTTTTTTGTTTGGATTGGTTGTGTTGTATTTTTGGATTGATTTGTTACTTTGGGGCTGAAGAAATTTGATGATTTGCTGGGTTTAAGAAAATGATGATTTTGAGATTTTTAATTTTTGGATTTTAATTTATAGGTTTGTGTTCTTAGATCTGGGTTTGTGTTCTTGTTCAAGACACATTTAGATCTCAATTTATGTGATTTTTGGTTTTTAATTCTGTTTTTAATTTTTTTTATTTAGTTAAAATTAATAAATTAATTTTTTTTTAATTTAAATGCTGACGTGGCATTTTTTAATGCCAAAATAAAATTTATTATTATTTTAATATTTTCGTCTGCCACGTAGGACTTTGCTATTAGGGCTCTAATAGAAAGGACTAAAATGGAAGACGTTTTTCTAAATAGGAAGTAAAAGCGGTGAAAATAAAAGATAGAGACCAAAGTAGGAATCGCATGAAAATGTGGGGACGAAAATGTGGTTTTCGCCAAAAATAAATAAAGATAAAATTTTGTTATCTCTACCCCCTACATCTATTAAAAAAACCTTGTAATGAAAAAAATTACTATTTTCTTTCCATCTTTCTTAACGGAAAGGATTAAAATGGAAGGCGTTTTTCTAAATAGGGAATAAAAGCGGTGAAAATAAAAGATAGAGACCAAAGTAGGAATCGCGTGAAAATGTGGGGACGAAAATGTGGTTTTCGCCAAAAATAAATAAAGATAAAATTTTGTTATCTCTACCCACTACATCTATTAAAAAAAACTTGTAATGAAAAAAATTACTATTTTCTTTCCATCTTCCTTATATTTTGTATCTTCATGTTTTTATCCTCCATGCCAAACAAAGAATTTGGGGCGGTCGTAATTTAAAGTTTGAATAGATCAAATAGATTTGATCGAGTGGACCGCAACAAATCGAACTTAAAAAAAAAAAAAAAAAAATTGCTTTGCCTAATCACCAGATTTATTGTCCAACCAATGCTTAGTTGTTGTTGTTGTTGTTGTTTTTGTTTTGTTTGTTTTTTTTTTTTTTTTGAGAATGAACCAGTGCTTAGTTTAATGACACATTAACACTAATTTAAAACTCTTATATAAATATATATATATATATATATATATATGCAAACACACACTAGCACAAAAAAATAAATAGACCAACCACACAAAATAAATAACTTTTTTTTGTTGATAATTTGATAATTACAATGGGAGAGGGGATTTGAATACCACTATTTCATTTAGAAACACCAATTGAGCTAAGAAAAATGCATCAACCAAGAATTATGATGAATGGAAAGTTTTGTCATTTAGAAAAAAGAAAAAAGAAAAAAGAAAAAAAAGGCCTTTAAGCCCATGCAACGCCTATGCAAAGAGGCTAATATATGTGTGAATATATATAACTAATTTAAACCAATAATGGATTCATTTATCTTTTTCAGTATATAAAAAAAAAATAATGGATTCATTTAAACTAATAATGGATTCCTTTGGCCATTTAGTTAAAGACATTTTATTTTATGTTCACTCCATGCGAAATTTTTTTTTTCTCTCACATTGTTAAGTAAGGTAATGCGGTTGCACACTTGCACATGCTTTAGCTCAGAGTGAAAGACTTTCATTTCCCTTATTAGTATGGATGAAAAATGTTCCATATGATGTTTTTGCTTTTGTTTCCAAAGATTATTCAGCCATTTAATAATATTTGCGGGTTTGGTCCTGTTTCTCAAAAAAAAAAAAGAAAAAAAAAACTCTTTAGTTCTTCATGTGGATCGAATCTGGTCTGGTCCACTATTTCGCCAACCTGTATAATGAGATGGTCTAAATTGTACACTTCAATAGGAAAAAGTGACACTCCTTTCAGGTGTCATTACATAAGGACGAAGGGGCAACGCCGCAACACTACAAAAATGATAATGATAGGTTGACGCTACAAATACGATATAAATAATGGTCTCCTTAAACATATTCTCATCAATTGACCATAGGTCCATAGGTATAAAAGCAAGAGCTATTTTTTATATCCCAACACAAGAGTTGGTATTTATTTGTGACTTTGTGTAATGGGTATCTACAACTTTACTGACTACTGTCACGGATATGTGGAGTCTATAGGAATAGTTGGCAAATCACATATCTAATTCAACTTTCATACAAACTGAAGCGAAAGCAGAACCAGTTCAATTTATAAACTAATTAAGTTTTGTTTATATCACGTTTGTCTCGAATCAGATCAAAATTAATTTTAGTTAAGACTTAAGATGCATATCAAGTAAATTTAAAACTAGATTTTGATGAGAATATGAATGTGAAAACATCAAAAAAGTTAAACTTGATTTTGGGAAAATGTCTATTTGAAAGAATTAAAGTCACTTAAAAAAACTAGTTTTTAAGACTATATCGGATTCCATTTTGAACCAACTCTATTTGTTTCAATAAAAACCCTTATGTGAAGATATATATATATATATATATATATATTTTTTTTTTGTGTTTGTTAGTATAAAAAAAATAGGTTAAAGAAAAATTATCTCTTGATTTTTCTTATTTAGTTTCGTATGAGATAGAATTGTTTTCCATAAATTCTATCTTACAAGAAACTAAGTAAAGAAAACAACTGTTAAGGTCCAAAAGGTGACAAGGACCCTAGCCCGTGAAGATAAAGAAATCCCAGCCTATAGAGACAGAAAATGGAGGGCTTGAGCCTTAATAGAAAGGAAGCCTAGCCTATAAAATAAAAAGGGCATGAAGGCCCAAAAAGCCCAATGGGAAAAGGAGGAATAAAGGATAAAGAAGCCTAGGAAGGGAGAGGACTTGGGCTTAGGCTGCAAATGGGTACTCCATTCCCAGGAAGTTGGTCCTTAGGGAAGTTTGAAGGATGTTGAGTAGGACGTGGACAGCTCAAGAGGTGGTTTGGGAACAAGGCACGCTTATTTCGGAGAGGAAGAGAAAATGAGGGAAGTTCTGTCAAAGTCAAGCTCCTGGAATGCAGAAGGAAGTGATAGAGACAAGTGATGGATTTAAGATCAAGACCTGGTGAAGGAACCAAGGAACCTCAAATAAGGCACAAAACATGGAATAAGAGAAAGGTGGCTAGAGGCCTTTCAAGCCCACCATTTGCAAGAAGGAATCCATTTCATTTTCGAAAAAAGGCCAAATTATGAAAAGTTAACATTAAGGCCTCAGGACATTCGAAGTGTCTTTTTAAGGCCTTGAAGGAAGATTAAGAAGCATTGACCTCAGAAGAGAATTTGGGTTTACCTAAGGAAGGAGCTCCCATGAGTAGAAAATTAGTGAATGAACTTTCAAGTATGAGTTCCTAGGAAAGCGAAATGAGAGGAAATAAGGAAATGATCAACCACCGATATTTCAGACAAATGGGGGGTTGACTCAAGTACCTAGAAAAAACAAAGGGAAAGAATAATAATTTGAAAAGCCCTCCAAGAGTAGTATAAAAGGGAGCGGCTAAGGGGACAAAGGGCATTCAGACACAAGGAATCAAAAGAGAAAAATACAAGAAAAGAGTCTTAAATTCCTAGTGGAGAATAGAGGCATCATAAAAGATCCCGTGACAAGATATTTGAGGAGCTACTTTGATTCAAAGGGACTCAAACCTCACAAGTCTTGAAATTCCAAAGGAGATTAGTCAAGTTTGTGATCTTTGAGCTTTATTGAGCCTTATGGAACATCCTTACAGAGTAGGATCTAATGTACTCTAATACTTGACTTAATCAAATGAAATATAATCTTCTTTGAGGCATTCATAATCACCATTGTTTACCTTGCATTGTATATTTATTGTTCCTTCATTATTTGCTCAACCAATATATATGTGTGTGTGTGTGTGTGTGTTGTGGAGTTGACTTGTCTTGTGCATAGATTGGTTTGTATAACGGCCCGAAGGGGTCGCGGTGAGCCAAGTCTAGTCCGACCAAGATCCACTCGTCCCTTTTGGTGACCTAGGATCCCTTATCAACATTGGGCCTGGGAACCACCAAAAAGAGGACCCATAACAACTTTGTCTCATTCGAAACTAAAATATAAGGGAAAGTTACACTACAAAAAACTCGTTCTACACAAGCGTTTTTTCCCTAGCGGTTTTGGAAACCGCCATTGTAAGAGAGCTACAACAGTGCTTTTAGAAGCTGCCCCCATAGGTTAACCTATTACGGCAGATTAATGCCGGCGCTTTTTAAATCGCTACTATAGACAACCTACTGCAGTTTTTCAATTCATTTCAAGGTCGAACCAAATATAGGTGTGGGGACGTAAAAACTAGCCCCATGGAGTTCTTTACGGATTCTTACTACAATTATTCAAATAACCAACATATAAGTAAACAACAAGGGATAAACACTCCATAATGGAAACTCAAGCAATTGATTTCTTTGACCTCATATATTACAATTTCAACCTAGATATTACAATAGATAGCTCTCACGTTCCCGTGGTGTTACCCTTACTCACTCTCTTTGACTGTTTTTTCTTTTAAATGTTCCCTTCCCCCCTCTTTTAGATCCCTTTTCTTTTGCCTCTCCTCCCCCTTTTATAGCTTTAATCCTTGCTCTTATCACTATAACTGTCCTATTGCCTGCCAGAGTCCCAGGGATATTTTCCTTAACTTTATCGATTTCTTCCCCACCCTAATCTTGGAACTTTGACTTTTAGGGGTTGTTTGTACTATTCAGGCCGTCTTACTTGTATTTAATGCGGCAGAGGTTATGTAAGAACCCCATCATTAATGTCGGGCAAAGTTCTTCAACCTTATTGCATGTTTTGGAAGTTTCTCGCTATGAGAGTGCCTTTTTCTTCTCAGCGCAGTGACCCAAAGATCCTGGGTCAAATAAATATTCTTGGTGGACTGGGCTCGGTTCACCGCAGCTAAAAGGGCTGTTTAAGAACTGAGTGGTGCACAAAACAAGCTTCCTACAATACAAATAACTAACAAGCAAAAATATCTGTATTTAATGACATTTTAACAGCAAAAGAATGCACAACAAGTAAAATACAATGTAAGAAAAGGTTAGGGATCCTCGAATTAGTGAGGAGCATTTTATTAATTTTCTTTAGTTATTATTACAATGCTCACTAAGACGTGATACAAGGTTCAACTAAGTTCAAAAATTACAGACTTTGATAGCTATTTAAGCTTCCAAGACTTACAAAATTTGAATTTCTTGAATCTGAGCATGTGCTATAGTGGCTGTCTCTGGGATACCGGGAGCGGCTCCTCTGTTTTCTCTTAATTTTACAGAGCTCTTTCTAAAATTTTATGAGACTTCAGAAAAAAATGACTGTGAATGCCTCAATGATCTAATCAAAAACGAATCTCTATCTAAATCTCCCTCCCTGTAGCATGGACCCCCTCCTCCTTTTATAGCATAGCTCGGGCTCGGGGTACTAGTGATTTCTCCCTTTTGCCCCTTAGAGTTCGTGCCGTGCCAGGTTTGCTCAGGGTTATGTCGTTTCCTTTTTCTCTTATAGTTTCTTGCTTTTGGTGCGACCAAACTAAAGTCCCTTAGATAGTTTTCTATTTCCAGACTTCTCCGTTGGCTGGTCTTCAGCTATTTGGCTTTTTCTTCTCAGCACTCCAACTTTTTCAGTTGTACTCTTCCTTGTCACTTTCTCCAAATGGTCAGAATCACGGCTCCTGCGTTTTGCTTCGTACCTCCTAGCTCCACTGCATGTCTAGAGCATGAGACCCGCATGCTCTTTGTCTTTTATCCCTCTTTGAATTTGCTTCAATCTTACTTCGCGCGTCCAGGGATTCCTGGACTCTGGGGACTTCTAGGATCCCGGCCCACCCCTTCTTACTGGGCTTTCTTTAGTTTGCTAGTTCTGCCTGGTTTGGGCCTTTTTTGTTCTTTCGTGGGTCTTTGGATCCCAATCCTCTGGGCCTATTGCCATTTTCTTCTTTCTTTTCTCTTTTCTTTATTGTGTGAGCCCAGTCTTCCCTTTTTTCTTATTTTTCTCTTAGCTCTTGTTATTTATTTATTTATTTTTTTTTTGTGAAATGAGCCCACCGTGTTATTTCTTTGGGCCTTAGTTTGTGCCCAATTTTGAACCTCAACATTTAGCCCTTCGAGCTCATGGGTTGCCTACAGCCCATGCGTGAGTTTCTGCAGGATCTCTTCCGTTTTGATCTTTATTCAGGGATCCTTATCTTCAAAATTTTTTTTGGTCTTTGGTATCCTGGCTCCTTCACTGCCTTTTTCTTGTAACTCCTCCCTTTTTTTTCGTGGGACGTGGTAGTTGAGTTAAAATAAAACTCCTACCACCTATTTTTACGTTTCCCAGAACTCCATAAATAACTGCTGATAACTTTTCCCTCTTTAAATTTCTGGCAACTGGCGTGTCTTTCCACATATTGTCTTCTCCAATTGCTCTTCGTATCTTTATCCTAGGCGTTTCTTATTACTCCTTTTATTTCTCTGAATCTTCTACTCCCAACTTTCTCCCCCTCTTTTTTTTTTAGACTGGTTGCTTCCTGCTTCTTTTTTTTTTTTAACTCTCTTTTACCTTCGAGACACCCATTGTCTCAATGGCTTCTTCTTCTTCTTCCCGAAAAAGAAAAGAGCGTACTCCTAGCCTTTTTGAAGGTGAAGGTTCCTCTAGTTTTGTAGATGAGTCTCAGGAGGTTATCGGGCGTCCTGCTTTTCCCTTACGAGACCCTTGGTACACCCCTAGCTTGTTCTTCCCTCAGGTGTCCCATGGTGAGGCCCCTCCATCTATTCACGCCTGGGTGTTCTCTGGTCAGGCAGGTTTTATTGGTTCTGCTCAAGTCCCAGACCCTAGGGAGATTTTTGATATCCAGATCGGGCAGGGACTTCGAGAAGCGGTCCCCATCTTTTTCGATTTCGTCGCCGGAAAGATCCAGGGCTGGCCCATCTAGGTGGACGAACAACTTTGTGACTAAGAGTTCGTTGGTTGTATGGAGCGCGCTGGTATCCTGAAGGCAGTGGCGATTTCTAGGAACCTTGAAGATTTTAGAGATGCCAAGGGTCTCAGGCATTTGGTACGTCGTTGGTGTCCTACTCTGCACACTTTTTCTTTTTCTGTTGGTGAATTGACAGTTACTCTGGAGGATGTGGTTAATAATTTCCTCCTTCCGGTGCTTGGGGATGAAAATCCTTTTGATATCAACCTTACTGACGAGGATCTCGAAGTGGAGGCCAAGTTATTTGCTCATTTTGGTGAACGTACTGCTTCTCCTGGTGGGAAGCCGGCCAGAATGGGTAAGTGGGTCATGAATCTTTCATGCGAGAAAGATAAGAGAGTTAGGCGAGCTGGGTTCCTCGCTTTCTGGCTCAGCAAGTTTCTGTTCAGTGAATTCTCTGGGTATGGGATCAAATCTACTCTCTTTCCATTGGCGATTAGGTTGGCTCAGGGTGCCCAATATCCTCTAGCCCCCATGTTTTTGGGCCATGTCTATTCTCAATTGGATCAGCTTCATGGAGATGAAGCCGAGGGTGACTCTTGTTATGTAATTACTTCTTCCCTTCATTGTGCTATTCTCCAGGTATTTATGTAGGATCGTTCTTCAGTTACTTTAGCAAGATGTAGGAATTTAAAGTTTGTGAAGGATAAGTTTCAGGGATCCCCCGACGTGGTCAAGGGGCTTTGTGGTAGTTCAACTGACAGCCACTCTATTATTTTTTGTTGGCTTAGTCTGAAAGGTGGCAGCCTCAACTTGGTTGAACTATTTGATCAAGCAGGTCATTTGCATTGGCGTTCTCCCTGGGAGTTTGGCCCCAGTTTTGTTTATGATTCTATGCTGTCTCCTTTTCTTACTTCCACAGGAAACACTTTTGATTTGCGTCGTGGTGATGAGGGTAGCTTAGCCTACCTTGCTTGCATTAATCCTTCCTGTGCTTTCCTCAAATGGTCCCCAGTATACTCATTATTCGGCGCACTGAGTACTTCGGCAGTTTGGCTTTGATCAGGATATTCTCCCAGTGTTCAATGATGTAGTACCATCTCTTCCTTCCTTGGATCCTTTCATGAGACTCCAGGTTTTCTCCTATTGGTCACGAAGGAGTCCTCAGTTTGTAATGCCCAACTTTTAGAGAGGAGTTTTTGCTTCTAGTGGTTATGCTGATTACTAGAGAAGGGTGCAAAAATCTTTTGTTGATTATGCTGGTACTGGGATAATAGAGAAAGTTCCCAACCCCGACATTTCTTCTGTTCCAACATCCAACAAGTGTTTATCCATACCTACTGCTGGTATTGTTTCTTCTGCTGTGAGCAGTAAAACAGGCTTCGTAGAGTGGCACGCTTTCAGGAGAGGTTGGGTTACTTATGCTCAGGATTTTTCAGAAACTTGGCCAGGATGTGATCTTATAATTGGTTCTTCTGCTGGGGTACCAATTAAGAGGGGGGGGCGGTAGAGGCCATAAGTGCTAGTACTTCCATTGGCATGAGTAATGGGAGAGCAATCAAACAGGAAAAGTTGAAGGAGACTGCAGCTTAAGAGAGTGTAGAGGGCATTGGCCCTAAGACAAAGAAGAAGAAGACTGAAAAATCCCAGAAACAGTTGATACTTGCTGAGGAAAAGGAAGTTGAGCAACCTTTGGCCATAAGGGGCCGGGTGAAGTCTAAGGTAGAGTCTTCTTTTCCCCAGGTTCCTGTGAGTCCTTCAGTTCATGATTCCTTGGGACCCTCTGGACGCACCCGTAGTAAACAACAGAGACCTGGAGACCCTGTTGAAAGAGAGAGAAGGGCAAGGCCTCTTTCCTTCTCTTCTCTTTTAGGTCGCAGTTCTGTTGTTTCTTTTTGAACTAATGAGTGATTGTCTTTCCTGCAATCCAAACGTAAGTCAGATCCCAGGAAGGGTAGAAGCCAATCTTCTGGTGAAGATGTGGTATGGTTTTCCCTTATCTGTGTCTTCTGCTGCTTGCTCTTATTCATTTCACAAGTGTTGTGTATCCGTGCTGCCCTGTTGCTCATGCCCCAATTTTTTTTTTGTTTATGTTGTTCCCCCTTCTTTTCCTTCTTTAGGTGGAGGTTCCTTCCCCTTGGTTGGTGAGAATTTGGGGGAGGAGATGACTGCAGCTGCATCTCAGAGTACGGAAGAGGAGGCTCCCAGTGGTGGCATAGCTGGGGAGACTGGGCAACCAATGCAAGATGTCCAGGCTGCCCAGGATCCTGAGACTCCCTAGCTTCCCGCGTCCCCAGGTCCTCAATTTGAACAGATTCCCAATCTTGTCAAGACCGTGTTACCTCAGACTGGGTTAAGTACAAAGACTTTGGGAGGCGCATCACCAGCCGGGCAAACAGGTAAGCCTTTTTTTTTTTATAATAGCATTTTAATTTTATTTCTTTTGCATCCCTCCCCCCCTTTTTTTTTCTTCCTCTCCTCTGAGTTCTTTCTTTCTTTTTTCTTTCTCTTTCCAGGCCAAGCCACTGCGAGATCTGTCTCTGGTGTTGCTTCTTCTTTAGAATCAGAGGATTCTGAAGGTAGGTGTTGATTGTCCTTACTGCGTTCTCTCTCTTTTTTTTTCATTCTCCTGTATTTCCGTTATGGCAAAGCCCCTTGTATCCCTGCCTTCTTTTAGTCATTTTGCTGAGGCTTCCTCACCTTTTCTTCAACTCGCCATGTGTTCCTTCTCAGAGTCCTTCAAGAAGTCAGTGGAGCAAGAAGAGGAAACTCCGTCCCAAGAGGCCGATACTGGTTTCTCCTCTACCCTCTTTTGTTCTTTATCTTTCTCTCTCTCTTTTTTTTATAAGAAAAAGCTAAGTCTGGCCCCCCCCCCCTTTTTTTTTTTTTTTTTTTTTTGCAGGAGTTAATACTGGTGTAAAAAATCCTGAACTTGTGATTCTTGAGTGGGGTGTAGGATCTGCTCAAGTGCTGGCCCTCGTTCTGTTTAGAGGGTTGAAGGTTCCTCAGCTCCTTCAGGCGGTAATGCAACAATGGGAGAGGCTCCAAAGATGGTTGTTTTAGATCCTACTTCAAGGCTCCCTACCTTTCTAGCTCGCTTTGATCTTCTGGAGTTCAACAGCCTCCCTACCAGTCACTTTTGCCACTTTGGACCCTCCTATGGCAGCTTCTTGCGGTCCTTTGTGCCTGTGGAAGGCCTGCCACTGCTAGAAGGGCTGTTTAAAAGTCATGGGGATTTTACCATTGGTTTCAGAGGAAGAGTATTTTTGGAGAACATTTTAATGGAGTTGTTGTGTGTCGTGTTGATTTCTTGAGAGATTCTTCGCTAGACTCTCTATCTGAGGAAAAACTCTTGGAATAGAGGGGAGTGGTTCAGGATCTCTTAAAAGCCAAGTTCAACCTGTCCTTTTTGCTGGAGTATCTACGATCATTGGCCCAAGTGCTATTCCAGAGGCAAGCTTCTAAGAGCATTAATGCTGAGATTGTTGCTGCTGAGTAAGCTTTAGCTTCTACTCACAAGACTTTGCAAGATTTGAAGATTAAAAGGCAGAGGGTTCTTTCTTCTTCGACTGTCCCTGCTCTCTCCTCAGATGGCTCTTTGTTGGCTGGCCTTATTTCTTAGCCTTCTTTTTTTTAGCAGGTTTGGATGTGTATGAACAATTTGGGGTTGTATAAGTTTTCTATATCTTTGTTTGGACATTGCTTCTGACTTTTTTTTTTAGATATGCACTTGTGCTTTGAGACTGTTTCCATATATTTGTGTTTCAGGATTGCTTCTAAGTATTTATGTTTCAAGATTGCTTCTAATCTTTTTTAATGGCATGTGGATCTTCTTTTCCTTTTGCCTTTCTTTTTTTTTTTTTTTTGTACTAAGTCCTGGTCCATGATTCCCATAAGTTTGGCTGCAGGTTCCAGCCAGGTACCCACCCTTTTTCTTCTTGATTGCGCAAGTACTGAACTGGGTACATTGGGCGATATTTTTTTTGTCCCAGCTCATGAACTTGGCAGGTTTTTTTTTTTTTTTTTTTTTTATCAAGTACTGGGCTAGGTATCCTCAGTACATGCCTGAGATCATAGACCATGTATTTGAAACTTAACTGTTTTGTAGTTATCTGTGAGGTGATCCTGGGTTATGCATCAAAAAGATTTCCCCAGGTATCCTCCATTTTCTTCTTAGTTGCGCAAGTACTGAATTGGGTACATTGAGAGATTTTTTTTTTGTCCCAGCTTATGAACTTGGCAGGTTTTTTTTTATATCAAGTACTGGGCTAGGTATCCTCAGTATATGCCTAAGATCCTAGACCATGTATTTGACACTTAACTATTTGTAGTTATCTGTGGGGTGATCTTGGGTCATGCATCAAAAAGATTTCCCCAGGTATCCTCCCCTGATTTCGTCTGTGTTAGGACTTTGTAATACTTAGGATTTAATAGCTAAGAAATAAGAAGAAATTTCATTGAATTTAAAACATAAATGTCATTAAAGGAACACAGCAAATCTAACAAAGATAGTAAGGATCATAGAGTGTCCTTCTACCACGAGTCCCTGAACAAAATTACTTAAATGATAATATATAAAAAGAAAGAAACATTTAGCAAGTTGGAGAGTTTGGCAAAAAGGATTCCAGTGTACTGAGACCTCTCCTTTCTCATGCGTAGTATTGTTTTAGCCACTTCCCATTTATGGGCTTTGTCAGGATTGTCCCATCTTCCTTTGTAAGGTAGTAATACCCACTACCATGGGCCTCCTCGATGATGTAGGGTCATTCCCACTTTGGGGCAAATTTGGAGGGTCCCGGTAGGTTTCTTCTCACATGCTCTGCTGTCCTTAGTACCAGCTGTCCTTTAGTGAAAGTTCTTGGGCGTACTGCTTGTGCATATGCTCTAGTCATTCTTTGCTGGTACCTCTGGCTTCTTCTCTTGGCTAGCTTTCTTTCTTCCTCTACCCCTTCCAGGTCTGCTGATCTCCTTTCATTGTTTGTGTCCTCGGTGTCCTCCTGACTTTCTTCAAGTACTACTCTTAGTGTGGAAACAATTAATTCTACTGGGTTGATGGCTTTTGTCCCATAGACTAGGGAGAATGGTGAGAATCCCGTGGCTGTCTTCACAGAGCTCCTGCATGCCCAAAGTACATCTGCCAAGTGGTCACTCCATTTTCCCCCACACTTTTGCTTCATTTTTTTAAGGATCTTTAATATCACCCTATTAGTGGCCTCTGCCTGGCCATTTCCTTGTGAATAGTACGGTGTAGACCTTCCATGCTAGATGTAGTAAGCCTCAGTCAACCCTTTTATGTCTTTATTTATGAATGGGGCTCCGTTGTCATTGATCAACCTCCCGGGGATCCCAAACCTTGTAATGATATGGCCTCGAATGAAGTTTGCTACAGCTACTCCAGTAGCCTTTTCAAGGGGATGGCCTCTACCCATTTTGTAAAGTATTTAGTAGCTGCCAAGATCCATATGTAACCATTGGATGGGGGATTTATAGGCCCTATGAGATCAAGCCCCCAAGTGTGGAAAGGCCATAGGGTTGTCATATCCTGTAACATATTTGGATGAGTATGGATTGCATCTCCGAGATCTTGACATGCGTGGCAGGTTTTGACTAACTCTTCGGAGTCCTTTTTCATTGTTAGCCAGTAGTACCCCAACAGTAGTAACTGTTTATAGAGCCTCCTTTTTCCTGGGTGACTTCCACAATCACCAGAATGGACTTCCCTGACTACTTCCCTGGCTTCCCTTGGCCCTAGGCATCTTAGGGGATCCTCGCTGTATCCCTTTTTAAATAAGATCCTGTTTTGCAAGAAGTATCTAACTGCGAGCTT
The DNA here is from genome assembly GCA_032727855.1 of Quercus ilex subsp. ballota. Classification (NCBI taxonomy): domain Eukaryota; kingdom Viridiplantae; phylum Streptophyta; class Magnoliopsida; order Fagales; family Fagaceae; genus Quercus; species Quercus ilex. The sequence goes on from CM064908.1 coordinate 40,362,234, forward strand.
CTTGAGCTGGTGGGCCAGTGCCCTGTCTGTCGGTAGGATTCCTTGAGCCAAGTATTCCATGAAGGGAGTCTTCCAATCTTTTGTAATAAATACAGCGTAGCTTTCTTCCTTGTCCACCGAGGATTGTCATTCTTGACATTTATCCTATATAGTTGCTGCCTCTTTGTTCATATTTGGCCAGTAGTATCCCATGCATTGCATCCTCCTATATAGGCTGATCTTTTCTGAGGTCCCGCAGACTTGGGTATGTAGCTCTTCCAACCTTAGTTTCCCCTCCTTCTCATTGATACATCTGGATAGGATCCCTCCGGACAGTCTCCTGTATAGTTCTCTTTCTATTAGAGCGTAGTCCCTCAGCTCCTTGACGCTCCCTTCGGATCTTGTTTCTTTCATTTTTTCTTTCACTTCGCTCCTCCAGTCCCATTGCTTGGACTCTCCAGGGGATATCCTTTGGAGGATTTTAAAGATGGAATACTCCTGCCTTCCTATTCTGACCAGAGTGTTTTTTCCCTTGAATGGTACTTGGAACCCCAGGGTGGCAAGCGCATCCGCAAACCTGTTTTCTCTTCTCTACTTGTACTCTATGTTAAAGGTCAGGAATTCCTGCTCCAGCCTCTGCGCCCAAGTCCTGTAGGCTGCCAAACTTTGTTCCCTTAGTGCAAAGTCACCTTTCACTTGAGAGACTACAAGATTGGAATCTCCTAGTACTCTCATGTGTTTCACCCAAATACTAAGTGCTATAGTTAACCCGGTCAAGTACGCCTCATACTCAGCTGCATTATTGGAACAGGAGAAACCAAGCTTGAAAGACAGAGGTATGGTGTCCCCATTCTCACAGCTCAATAAAATTGCCACCCTATTTGAGGTTGCTGTAATTGACCCATTGAATCTCATTGTCCATTTCTTTCATGGGATTTCTGCTACTGCTACCTCATCTGGGATCTCTTCACTTAGTGAGCTTTCCTCCTTCCCTGGGAACTGTGCTAGAAGGTCAGCTATGGCTTGGTTTTTGACAGTCTTGGGGGTCCTAAGGCCTATGTCATATTGAGAAAGCAGGACCGACCACTGTGTTATTCTTCCTGTTAGGAAAGGCTGGTGTAGGAGTGCTTTTATAGGGTGTGACTTAGTCACTAAAAGGATTTGGTGAGCTGAGAAATACCTCTTCAGCCTCTGGGATGCGTAAATAACCACTAGGCAAGCTTTTTCTATCCTAGGATACCTAGTCTCGGCATCCTTGAGTGTTCTGCTTACATAGTAAACAGGTTGCTCGTTCCTATCATCATCCTCTTGAGCCAGCAAGGCTCCTATTACTTGGGCATTTGATGCCAAGTACAGTAACAGGGGTCGCCCACGTATTGGTGCCTAGAGAGTGGGTAGGTGATTCATAATCTGCTGAATCCTTTGGAAGGCTTCCTGTTGCTTCGTTCCCCAGGTGAACTCGATTCCTTTCTTCAATAGTTTGGATAAGCCACCTGTGACCGAAGTTAGCCCTGGCACAAATCTCCTGATGTAGGAGACCCTTCCTAGGAAGCTTTTGAGTTCCTTCATTGTTGTTGGTCTTTTCATTGTGGCAATGGCTGCAGCTTTGGTTGGATCTACACTTATGCCTCTGCGATGTACCAGAAACCCGAGGAACTTTCCTGCAGATACTCCAAAGGCACATTTCATGGGGTTCATGCGTAGTTTGTATTCTCTGCATCTTAAACTCGTTCAAGTACCTGAAGGTGTCCTGTCCTAGTTTTTGACTTGACCATAATATCATCCACATAGTCTTCCATTTCCTTATGCATCATGTCGTGAAAGATGGCTGTCATGGTTCGCTGGTATGTGGCTCCTGCATTTTTTAGGCCAAAGGGCATCACAATGTAATAAAAATTTCTGATTGGTGTCTTGAATGCTGTCTTCTCAGCATCCTTGGCAGTCATACAAATCTGGTTGTACCCATTATACCCATCCATGAATGAGAACATAGAACTTCCCGCAGCTGAATCCACAAGGAGGTCAATATTAGGCAGAGGGAACTCATCTTTTGGACATAACTTATTCAGGTTGCGGAAGTCCACACAACAACGGATCTGGCCGTTCTTTTTCTTCACAGATACTATGTTAGAAAGCCATCTGGGGTGCTGAATGGGCTTGATAAAACCAGCTGCTAGCATCTTCTTGACCTCTTGAGTTATCTGGGTTTCTACATCAGTGTGAAAGACCCTGGCTGGTTGGATTACTGGTTTAACTCTTGGGTCCACATTGAGGGTATGGACCACTAATCCAGGGTCCAGACCAGGCATCTCATCATAGGTTCGTGCAAACACATCCGTGTATTCTTTGAGCAAAGCCACCAGTGGCTCCCTTTCTTGTGCTGCCAACTGACTGCTGATGAAAACAGGCTTCTGGAATCCCAGTTCAACCCCCAAGTTTATTTCCTGCAGTTCTTCCTCAGGCTGGATTTGTGTCTCTTTGACTAGTTCCTCTAGGACTTCCTCCTGAGCTACCATACATTCTGGTGGTCCGGAACCTTCCTGCACAATGGATTCAAGTCCCGCGCACTTTCACAAGCGGTAAATTAATCTTCCCTCGGGTTCCCGTACTACTACACACTCTCGGGATCCTGAGGTTCTGGGCTCCTTCTTTTGCCTTTTTTTCTTCAGGATGTCTCTTAAGTCATGTGTACCTCCTCCTTCTTCTTTTTCCAAGATAGGTGTTCCTAGGGTCCCTGGCATGGGACTCTCATTGTCAGGTTCTAACTCATCATAGAACATTATTTTTACAAAATTTACTTCACCTTGGCTGAAAGGGTTATGGTTAGCAGAGATCCTTACAGGCCTCCCATTCAATCTCCCCTTAACACACTGATGGTATGTGGATGGTATAAGGCGGTGCTTATGAAGCCATAGCCATCCCAACAGTACATGGTAGGACACCTCTGAGTTGATTACATGAAATTTGGTCAAGGCTACTATTGGCCCCACTCTTAGGGCCAGCTGTATGTATCCCTCGGTTGATTTTGTTGATCCTCCAAATTCGGTTATCTCTATGAGAGCCCCTAGGATCCTCCTTCCAGCTAGGCCTACAGCTTCTAAGGTGTTCAGGGCTACGAGGTTGAGTGATGCCCTTGTGTCCACCAGTGCTTTTCTGATTTGGACACCGTTTATGGTGGCCATTAGATAAAGGAGTCTACGGTGGTCTGGATGCTCAACTTCCATGTCTTCATCAGTGAAAGTTATGGCATTGGTTATCTCTAGGAAAGCTCGACTAGCATGTGACTCAGCTGTGAAACATTACATTCCTGAATCTGCTGCTATAGTCATGAGAGACTCCGTGGTCACCCTTCTTGCTTCCGTTCCAAATCCTAGTTGGTTGAATAGCGACCTGAACTTAGGATTCTTCTGGAGGGTCGACTGTGTTTGAGTGGAAAGATCCTTCTGGCTCTTCTACTTCTGTCGGGGTCCCATGGATTACTACAGCCACCACCCCCTTTCCTTTGTGGTTGGGCAAGAGGTTCCTTTGTACTTCTGGATCCTTCTGGGTGAGCTCCAGGGTTCCTTCTCTTAGCTTCCTGTGAAAGAGCCTGCGGAGGGTCCAGCAATCCTTGGTGGAATGCTTAACATAATTATGAATCCTGCAAAACAAAGGATTTTTCTTTTCTTCCTCGGTTGATGGCCTGGACACAGTGAATGGCCTAACCACTCCATCCCCAATCAATTTGTCCAGGACATGGTTTAACTCTTCTACGGTACATAGGATCACCGGTGGTTCCTCGAACATTTTTCCATCAGGCCTCTTCCTTTTTTCTCCCATCGATGCTGTCATGGCTTGGGACGCTGGCATCCTCTTCGCCCTCATAGTTTGTGCTGTCCTTCTTGTTCTTTGTAACAGGTCAGCGAACTGTGTGATACATAAATTTTCGAGGTTGAGTTTGTAATCGAAAAGCATGTTAGATGTGCAAGTCTCTACGAGCTCATTTTCTTCATGGTCCCCATAACAATCTAGGGACACATCTTCAAATCTTTTGATGAACTGGACGGGATCCTCTCCAGGCCTCTGCCGTACCATCTAAAGGCTTTGGAAAGTGACCTTGTCTTCACCAGGGTAATATTTTGCACAAAATCTCTCCATCATCTCGTCCCAGGTCTCAGTGTGGTGTACCAAGTGTATGCCCTGTCCACTAAGGACTTAGCAAACTCTCTTAGGCACAGCTTTTGGTTTCCTGCGTAGGGGCCCATAGTGTGGACGAACCTACTTACATGTTCTACTGCGCTTCCATTCCTTCCATCAAAAGGATGGAACTTTGGTGGCTCATATCCCTTGGGATATGGCTTGCCAAGGAGTTCTGGTGGGAATGGGGGATCCTGAGAAAATTGCTTGGGGATCCCGAAAAGTTTTTCCCTTTCTTGGTCTAGGAGGGCACTGACATCTGCCAGTGTTAGGTACTGGGGGTTAGTTCCTCCTCCCACTGCTGACCCTCCCTCTGGCTGGGTTCTATCTTGGTTGCCCACATGGGGGGCATTGTCTCTGACTTCCTGTGTCTTGCCTTCTTTGAGAAGGCGAACTTCTTGTTGCAAGTCTTTCAACATTGCAATCATCTGAGCCATGGGGTCTAGCTCCTGCCTTGCGTTTCTTTGTTCTGACACAGCCTCCTGTTCTGTTAGGGGCACCTTGCCTCTTTGTCTAGAGGTCACTTCATTTTCTCCCACGGGCTCAGAGGTCGTGGGTGGCACATTAGCACCTTTACTGTTCCTTGGTCTTAGAGGCATGCTCTGCGAAGGGATTGCTTCTTCCCTTTTCTTTACCCAGTCCCCAGTGGAGTCGCCAAAATGTGAGAGTGCCTTTTTCTTCTCAGCACAGTGGCCCAAAGATCCTGGGCCAAATAAATATTCTTGGTGGATTGGGCTCGGTTCACCGTAGCTAAAAGGGCCGTTTAAGAACCGAGTGGTGCACAAAACAAGCTTCCTACAATACAAATAACTAACAAGCAAAAATAGTTGTATTGAATGACATTTTAACAGCAAAGGAATGCATAACAAGTGAAATACAATGTAAGAAAAGGTTAGGGATCCTCGAATTAGTGAGGTGCATTTTATTAATTTTCTTTAGTTATTATTACAATGCTCACTAACATGTGATACAAGGTTCAACTAAGTTCAAAAATTACAGACTTTGATAGCTATTTAAGCTTCCAAGACTTGCAAAGTTTGAATTTCTTGAATCCGAGCATGTGCTATAGTGGCTGTCTCTAGGATACCGAGAGCGGCTCCTCTGTTTTCTCTTAATTTTACAGAGCTCTTTCTATAATTTTATGAGACTTTAGAAAAAAATGACCATGAATGCTTCAATGATCTAATCAAAAATGAATCTCTATCTGAATCTCCCTCCCTGTAGCATGGAGGGAGATTCAGTGATTTCTCCCTTTTGCCCCTTAGAGTTCGTGACGTGCCAGGTTTGCTTAGGGTTATGTCGTTTCCTTTTTCTCTTATAGTTTTTTGCTTTTGGTGCGACCAAATGAAAGTCCCTTAGCCAGTTTTCTATTTCCAGACTTCTCTATTGGCTGGTCTTCAGCTATTTGGCTTTTTCTTCTCAGCACTCCAGCTTTTTCAGTTGTACTATTCCTTGTCACTTTCTCCAAATGGTCAGAATCACGGCTCCTGCATTTTGCTTCGTACCTCCTGGCTCCAGTGCATGTCTGGAGCATGAGACCCGCATGCTCTTTGTCTTTTATCCCTCTTTGAATTTGCTTTAATCTTACTTCACGCGTCTAGGGATCCCCGGACTCTGGGGACTTTTAGGATCCCGGCCCACCTCTTCTTATTGGGCTTTCTTTGGTTTGCTGGTTCTGCCTAGTTTGGGCCTTTTTTGTTCTTTCGTGGGTCTCTGGATCCCAATCCTCTGGGCCTCTTGCCCTTTTCTTCTTTCTTTTCTCTTTTCTTTATTGTGTGAGCCCAGTCTTCCATTTTTTCTTATTTTTCTCTTATCTCTTGTTATTTATTTATTTGTTTATTTTTTGTGAAATGAGCCCACCGTGTTATTTCTTTGGGCCTTAGTTTGTGCCCAATTTTGAACCTCAACACCCGCATTCCTGGGCATCGTCTGGAAGCTACATGTGGATCATCCGTGCACCTTGCCTCAAGTAAGGTTTGTCCCTCTCTTTCTCACAACTCATTGTCTTTTGGGTCTTCTCTCAAACATACAGGCTTGGCCCAGTTCGCTCCCGTTGCCTAATCCATTATTGGGCCTAAGGCCTAGACGGTGATTCTTCTAGTCCCCACAATAGGTAAATGAGATAGGTTTTTAGAAAATGATTCTTTTTTTTTTTAATTTTTTTTTATAAAATGTTAATATCAAAACAAACAGAATTGTGTTTGGTAGCATAAGAAAAAAAATTCCTATAAAAAACATTTTGTAAAGATAGTTTTATCATTTATGCGTTTCCTTGTATTTGATAGCATAGGAAAAATTATGTCAAATGAAAAACTATCATTGATCAACAAAAAATTATATTAAAAGTATAACTTATTTTTTAGAGATTATTTTTTGCAATTTTTTTCGGAAAACAACTTTATCTTATGCCACGGCCATGCTAAATAAAAGAAATTAAGAGGTAATATGAAAACTATTGAAAACAACCAAACATAGGAAAGATAGTTTTATCGAATCAAACAGCGTTGTGTTTAGTAGCATTAGAAAAAATATTTCTATGAAAAACCTTTTGTAAAGATAATTTTATACGTTTCCCTGTGTTTGATAGAATTGGAAAAATTATGTCAAATAAAAATTATCATTGATCAACGAATAATTCTATTAGAAGTATAACTTATTTTTTTAAAACCATTTTTTGCTAAAATTTTATGGAAACCAACTTTATCTCATGTCACACTAAATAAAGAAAGTTAAAAGGTAATATGAAAACTATTGAAAACAACCAAACATAGAAAAATGAGATAGTTTTAAAAAAAAAATACTTTTTGAAAAATGACTCATTTAAAAAAAAAATGTTAATATCGAAACAAAACTGAACGTAAACTAAAATAATAAAAAACCAATTAAAATCAACTATTTTTTTTCTTCACTTACCTGATTACATGACGGGTCTATTTGGGATCCGCTTATTTTACTGAAACTGAAAACTTTTTACTAAAAGTACTATAGATAAATGTAAAAGTTAGTTAAAATAGTATAGTGTGACCCATGAATAGTACCAAAAAGTGTAGTGGGACCTATAAATAGTAGTAAAAATAAACTGAATAATAAAATAAGTTTGCAAAATTAATCATGCTAAATAAACTCGACATGTGAATCAATTTTTATTGTACATGTCAAAGAAGGAACGTGAACATTGCATAACACACCATTCATTTGTATTTATATTATAATATTTTTATTAGCTTATTTTGCTTAGTGATATGCAAGAAATATATACAATAAAATACTCTCATATCTACATATTTAGCCTTACTTCTATGTTATTTTGTGACTGATTATATAATATCTTTGTGTTACAGATAACAAGGGCTTTATATGCAAAGTGGGGCAAGGCCAATTGAATCAAGCCAACTTACATCCAGCCAGGCATGAATTCAAGAGAAGTTCAACCCAATTAAATTTAAGTCCAATTGGAGTAAGGAATCAAAGGAAATTTGCACCAAATTCAAGTCCAATTCGGATTAGGATTCCTGCCTGCACATCAGTTAGTATTTTTGGAATAACCTTCAGCTCAGATGTCCAATCGAGATGATTCAAGTTGGGCTGGAAAGTTAACTTAAAGAGCTACAATTTTGTAGTTTACCAGGAGCCCGAATTCTGAAGTTAAATGGGCCAAAATAGTCGGTTAAATGAAACCTAAAAATCTGGGATTTTCTCCAAACGGGAATTCAACTTGTAATAGGATTCCTTGACCTATTTAAAGGTTTTTTAGGACAAAATTCGGGGAGGCTAGTGCTAGGGCTGAGATACAAAACAGAAAATTGGAGTAAGAGGCAGTGCCGCATGTAGCTTCTCTGTAGCTTTTCTCCATGATAGCATTGTGACTATTTCTTTCTCTATTTTATTTGTCTAGTTTAATGTTTAGTATTTTATTCTTTTGTTTTATTTCAATTACCATGAGTAGCTAAATTTATAAATAGGGTTGAGGATGAAACCATGTTAAGGATTATCAATAATATTTATGTGATTTGATTTTTCCCACAATAGTTGTTCTTTAATGATTTAAATTGTTCTTGCTTCATATCAATTGACTAAGATGGGATTCTAGATATGAGTTCAATCATATTTTTCTCATGATTTAGGATTTGTCTTAATTAATTGAATGCTTGGTTTATTAATTCTTGATTATAAAATTGGATATCGTTTGTGATTTGTTTGTCAATGGATACAAGTTATGATTTGATTTTTAGAATTGGATATATCTTATGATTTGTTTGGCTATGGATACAGTTGATGATTTGGTTTTATACTTAAGAAGCGAAGAAGAACATGATTTTGATTTTTAAAATAAGGATTTTAATGAGGATATTTTCCATGATAGCAAGATTGATTTCTAGATTATCATGTAGTGAGTTGGGAAAAATTAACGATCATAAATATATGCTGATATGAATTAACAAGGCGGATTCCAAAACCTTAATTCCTTTTCCTTGATTGTTTACATCTTTTTATTCCTTTATATCTTTTACTTAGTTTAACTATTTGCTTAATTTTATTATTTGCTTAGTTTATTTAATTTCAAAACAACCAATTTTTATTAAACTAGATTAGGATTAATTTAGTTAAGATTTGATTTAATTTTCCTATGTTCATTCAAGTCCCTGTGGGTTCGACCTCGTTCTTGTCAAACTATACTTCGGTACGGTTTGTACACTTGCGAGTATTTTAAAATTTCACAAAAAGTTTTTGGCGCCGTTGCCGGGGACTTGGTTAGGAAAATAAATTAGGTCTTAATTGAATTTTTCCTTCTACTAGTTGTAGTTGAAATTTATTTATTTTTAAATAAAAAAAAAAATTCTTTGTGCTTGGTGTATGAGAACTTGGATACGTGATAAAGAAAATCGTCTTGTTAGTTTTGATTATTCATCCACAATGGGAGAAACAGGAGATGATTCAAAAACTCTTAGGGAGTTGTTCTCACCCATAACCACCAACTCTTCATCTTGCATAGTATTGCCTGCAACCACTGCTGTACATTTTGAGTTGAAACCACAGATAATCCATCTTCTTCCTACTTTTCATGGATTGGATAGAGAAGATCCTTATATGCATGTGAAAGATTTTCTTGAGATTTGTGCTACTTGTAAGTTCCAGAATTTCACTGATGACTCAGTTCGCTTGCGTTTATTCCCCTTTTCCTTGAAGGATAAGGCAAAAGCATGGCTTAATTCTTTGTCACCTAGATCTATCACTTCATGGGAACTGTTGGTCACAAAATTCCTCTCTAAATTTTTCCCAATGGCCAAGACCAATGCTTTGAGGAGAGAAATTGCAAATTTTTATCGGGATGAACAAGAGAAATTTTATGAGAGTTGGGAGAGATTTAAGGACTTGATCTTAAAGTGTCCTCATCATGGTTTTGAAACATGGAGACTAGTACAATATTTTTATAATGGTTTGACTCAGACAAATCGTAACATGATTGAGTCCATGAATGGTGGTGGATTTTTGAGTCTTGTAGATGATGAGGCATACAAATTTCTTGAGAATTTTTCTGAAAGTTCACAACAATGGGATTTTTCCAACCGTAAAGAGAGATCTGCCCCTGTAATTAAGAAAGAAGGATTGTATGAAGTCAGTGAAGATTTAGACATAAAAGCTAGGTTGGACAATCTCACTCGTAAGGTTGAGGCTATAGCTTTAGGTAGAGGGATGAATTCTGTCAATCAAGTTCAAAGTGAAACATGTTCTATTTGTGCAAGTCCTATGCATACAACACAAATGTGTCCTTCCACAGCTGGGTACCCTGATTTTTATACTGAGCAAGCAAATGCACTGAACAATTATGGAAAACCATTTGCTAGTCCATTTTTAGAGACATATAACCATGCGAGACAGGAGCAAAGACCTCATCCTTCGGACCCGCCCCGCCCTATTGCCATCCCTAATCCTACCTTCATTCATCTCCTTGTCTGCTAAAGACAAACAAAGTGATAGGTAGAACCCACCCACGGTGGAGTAAAATTCTATTTTTTAAAACAATAATGATATGACAATGTTATAATAACATATAACCAATCATAATCTACTGCATAAAATAATTGTGACAAAATATGTGTGAAATTATGCTGAAGAGGAAGAATTATACATAATGGACTGGCCTATGTGGACTGGATAGGGTTGGGCAAGTAAGACTGATGTGGACGGATCCCATATGGACGGACTCGACACGGACGAGTCAAGCGCCCGTGTGGCGTCCAACTTATCATCTTATGGTCTCCAAGAAACCCTAGATGGAAAACCCTTGCGGCCCACGCTTGACCATCACAGAATCCTAATATAAATGGAATTCTAACAGAAGGAGGATTCCGGAAGATATGCGCATTGAGGAAGATCTTCTCCATAAGGAAATGTCTTGCTCACCATATTTGGACTGCTCAAGAGGATTCCTATAAGGAAAAGACTTCTACACCAAGGAAGAGAGGTTAGCCCTCTACTACTATAAAAGCCCCAATACCCTCACAAATCAAGGTACGCATAATTCACTCATTCTCTCGCATTCTAGAGTTATGAGAATAGTTCTAACTTGACATTTAGAGGGTATTCGACCGGTACCACACTGGTATTCTCTATTAGGTCTTTTCTCTTTGGTTGCGCAGGTATCATTATGAGCGTAAGCAGATCGTGTGGCTCACTGGTGATTTTTACGGCATCATCAGTTGGTGCCGTCTGTGTGAAATCGTTTGTGATTTGTAAGCCATATTAACGCTTCCTGAACAAAAGAGTTGCATGTCACTCACTCGCTTGATGGCAACCACTAACGACATTCAAGAAGAGGAACCACCCACGATTACCCTCGAGAAACAAATTCAAACTCTCGCCGCTGCCGTGGAACGCCTCACCAAACAAAACCACGACTTGGAAGAACAGCTGCGCCAGAAAAATGCAGCACCGAATAACCAAAGAGAAAATTAAGAAGGGACCAGTGCTGAAAGAAGAAACCAAGAGGGGCCAGAAGGCAACAACGCCCCGTGCCGACAAGAACAACAGGAAACCAGCTGTCCCTTCGGCTTTGATACAGCCCCCCCTTACATGGTCGTGGAGATACAATTGATGAAGGAAAGGATGGACCTTATGATGAACGCCCTCAAAGGATAGGTGTCTAGCGAACTCAGCAATTTGGTCCACCGAACCGATTCGCCGTTCACCGCCTCCATCAACTCTTTCCCCCTACCGCAGAAGTTTCGCATGCCGTAGATAGAGAGCTACGACGGAGCCAAGGACCTTCTTGATCACTTAGAAACTTTCAAGACCTTGATGCATCTTCAAAGAGTAGCAAACAAGATCATGTGTAGAGCCTTCCTTACAACGTTGAAGGGTCCCGCGCTAACGCCAAACTCCATCAGCACTTTCAAAGAACTGAACGCCTAATTCACTTCGCACTTTATTGGGGCACAGGTATAAAAAGTCCACTGCATGCTTGATGAACATTAAGCAACGAGAAGACAAGAAACTGCGGTCTTACATCACCCATTTCAACAAGGAGCCTTTTCGATTGACGAAGTGGATGATAAGATACTCTTGGCTGCCTTCACAAACGAACTGCGAAAGGGTAAGTTCCTGTTTTACCTATATAAGAATGACCCCAAAATTATGTCGGATGTGCTATACAGGGTAACCAAATACATAAATGCAGAAGATGCGTTGCTGGCCCAAGAAGAGACGCCCAAAAAGAGGGAAAGATAGGAAGACACAAGGCAAGACAGAGGACCAAAAAGGGTGAGGACCGGAGAACAACAAGAAGACAGGCGCTCAAAACCCCCTATGGGGAAATTCACGAGTTTCACCTTGCTGAATGCCCCGATCGACCAGGTCTTGATGCAAATCAAGGACAAAGGAGCCTTAACCTTTCCCGGTAAGTTGAAAGGAGATCCTAATAAAAGGCCTAGGGATTTGTATTGCCGGTTCCATCGTGATCACGGCCACGACACATCTAACTGTTGCGACTTGAAGCAACAGATCGAAGTCTTTATACGACAAGGAAAGTTGCAAAGATTTGTCGGCAAGGAGAGGACGGACCAGCCGCAAAAGCAGGCCCTTCGACGGGAGAATGAGCGCCTTAGGCCACTCATAGGGGATATAAGAATGATAGTAGGGGGCACGACGGCCACTGGTTCATCCAAAAAGGCCAGGAAAACATACTTGTGGATAGTCCAGAGCGTTCAACTAATGGGCTCCACACTAAAAATACCGCGGATGGACTATCCCGTCATTGGGTTCTCAGAAGAAGACGCCTGACATCTTCACCACCCACATGACGATGCACTTGTGGTTAGCATTCAAGTAGGAGATTACAATATGCATCGAATCTTGGTTTATAACGGCAGCTCAGCTGACATCCTCTATTACCTGACTTTCTAACAAATGAGGATTGACAGAGAAAAATTGATTCCGACGGACGCTTCGCTCGTTGGATTCGGAGGAACACAAGTATTCACCCTCGATGCCATCACACTATCCGTGTCGGTGGGCGACTACCTCCAACAGATCACTAAGGACGTAACCTTCCTTGTGGTCGATTGTTCATTCGCTTACAATGCTATCATAGGATAGCCTACTCTCAACTCATGAAAGGCAGTAACCTCAACCTACCATTAGATGATCAAATTCCCTACAGATTACGAAATAGGGGAGCTGTGCGAAAATTAGGTGGCTGCACGCGAATGCTACATTGCCATGCTGGAGATGGAAGATCACCAGCAGACCATATGCATAGAAGGGCAACAGACCATAGCAGAGTCGGTTGAAGAACTAGAAGAGGTAACCCTTGATGAATCAAGACCGGAACAGACGACTAGAATGAGGATGTTGGCCAGCAAGCCAATACGTTAAGCCCTCGCAGCATTCCTTAGGATGAATCAAGACGTGTTCGCGTGGAGCCACGAGGACATGCTCGGGATTGGTCCCTCAGTCATAGTTCATAGGTTGAATGTGAACCCTGCATTCTCACCCGTCCGACAAAAAAAGTGAGTGTTTGCTCAGGAGCGAGAAAAAGCGATAGCAGAAGAGGTCAGAAAGCTACTGGAAGCAGATTTCATTCGAGAAGTATACTACCCTGACTAGTTAGCAAACGTAGTTATGGTCAAGAAGGCTAATGGAAAGTGGTGAATGTGTGTCGATTTCACAGACCTCAACAGAGCATGCCCGAAGGACAACTACCCACTCCTTCGGATAGATACCTTGGTAGACTCGACGGCAAGACACCAGCTCCTGAGCTTCATGGATGCCTTTTCAGGCTACAATCAAATCAAGATGGAAGAGGCTGATCAAGAGAAAACCTCCTTTGTCACCAGCCAATGACTCTTTTACTACAAAGTGATGCCGTTTGGGCTCAAGAATGTGGGGGCGACGTACCAGAGACTGATGAACAAAATTTTCGCACACCAGATTGGGAGGAACATACAAGTTTATGTTGATGACATGTTAAGGAAGAGCCTGCGTAAAGATGATCACCTAGACGACCTCCGGGAGACCTTCAACACCCTCCGGTCATATAACATGAAGTTGAATCCAAACAAATGCGCATTCGAAGTGACGACGAGGAAATTCTTGGGTTTCATGGTATCCCAAAGAGGTATAGAGGTTAACCTGGAGAAGATACGGGCCATAATGGAAAAATTGCAGCCCTGAACAGGTTCGACTTGAAAGCGACGGACAAATGTCTACCTTTCTTCTGCACTCTGAGAAAATCATTTGAGTGGATAGACGAGTGCCAGAAGGCCTTTGAAGATTTGAAGAAATACCTTTCCTTTCCCCCATTGCTCTGCCCGTCCAAACCAGGGGAAAAACTCTACCTCTACTTAGCAGTTTCGCAAGCAGCGGTCAGCGCGGCCTTAGTAAGAGAGGAAGATGAATCTCAAAGACCTATCTACTTTATAAGCCGGGCGTTCCGAGGAGTAGAAGAAAGGTACCCCCAAATGGAGAAATTGGCCTTCGCGCTAGTAACTGCAGCACGAAAGCTCAAGCTGTACTTCCAGGCACATACCATCATAGTTTTGACGGATTGGCCCCTGAGAAGAGCCATGAATAGCCCTGAGGTTGCCAAATGGATGGCTTTATGGGTAGTAGAGCTTAGTGAATTTGACATATAGTACCGCCCGTGAACTGCGGTAAAAGGGTAAGCTGTGGCTGACTTCATCGCCGAATTTGCTCAATCGGAAGGCAAGGGGGTAGAAATCGCCGCACAGTGGAGCATCCACACGGATGGATCTTCCAATAGACGAGTAGGAAGGGTCGGTGTGGTAATCAAAACCCCGGAGGGGGATAAAATCGAGTGCATGATCCAACTGGACTTCCCCACGACCAACAACGAGGCCGAATATAAAGCATTGGTGGCGGGGCTAGACCTCGTAAAGGCAGCAGGTGCTAAAAACATGGTCGTACATTGCGACTCCAAGGTGGTAACAAGTCAGATTAATGGCAGCTACGAGTGCAAGAATGAAAGGATTAAGAGGTATCTGGAAGAGGTGAAGAATCGAATTAGCAGCCTTGAAGTCAGATTCGTTCAAATCCCAAGGGAGGAAAACGAATGTGCCAACCATCTAGCAAAAGCTGCCTCAGCAGAATTTATGCTTGTCCTCGAACAAGTATTGTCATTTGTTCAAGTCTCCTCACTTATTGATGACGGAACGAATGTGCAAGAGGTAGATTCTGAAAGTAATTGGACTACGCCATTGATATCCTACCTGAAAACTGGCGCGTTACCAGACGAGAAAGATGCCGCTAGGAAGTTGAAGGTCCAAGCATCACGATTTGTGCTGATAAAAGATGTTTTATACAAAAGAGGATTCTCTTGACCGCACTTAAGGTGTTTAAACCACAGGGAAGCATATTACGTAATGAGAGAAATCCACGAGAGCATCTGTGGAAACCACTCGGAGGCACGATCATTAGTGCATAAGTCGATCCGAGCAGGATACTATTGGCCTACAATGTTGAAGGACGTACAAGCTTATGTCAAGGCTTGCGACAAGTGTCAGAGGTTCAGTAATTTCATCAGGCAACCGTCCGAAGAGCTGACCCCCATGACGGCCCCTTGGCCATTCGCTCAATGAGGACTAGATATCATGGGCCCCTTCCCGATAGCAGTTAGGTAGCTAAAGTTTCTGGTAGTTGGTATCGACTACTTCACTAAGTGGGTGAAAGTAGAAGCCCTAACCACTATCACAGAGAAGAACATTCAAAATTTTGTTTAGAGGAATATCATCTGTAGGTACGGGATACCCAGAGTGCTTGTCTCCAACAACGGAAAGCAATTCAACAACAACGCATTTAGGGACTTCTATTCGGAGCTAGGAATTAAGAATCACTACTAGTCGCCCGCACACCCACAGGCCAATGGGCAAGTTGAAATCACGAACCGATCCTTGCTTAAGATCATCAAGACCCGGCTTGAGGGGGTTAAAGGTATCAGGCCAGACGAGTTACCAAGTGTTCTGTGGGCATACCGAACAATAGTAAGAACACCCACGGGAGAAACGTCGTTTCGACTAGCATACGAAAGTGACGCTTTCATCCCAACAGAAGTAGGGCTCACAAGCTATCGGGTGGAGAATTACGACGAGGATAAGAACGAAGAGACCATGCGCCTTCAGCTCGACCTGGTGGACGAAGTCCGGGAGACAGCGAAGCAAAGGTTGGCGCGGTATCAGAATCTCATGGCGAAACACTACAACTCCATAGTCAGGCATAGAGACTTTCAGGTTGGAGATCTTGTACTACGAAAGGTAATGGGTGCTGTTAGAGATCTTTCGTAAGGAAAGCTCGGCCCCAACTGGAAAGCACCCTACAAGATCGCGTCATGGCAGAGGAAGGGCACTTACCACCTCGAGATACTGCACGGGAAAGCTGCAACACCCATGGAACACGGAGCACCTACGGAAATACTACCAATAGAGATAATATGAAGAACAACGACGCTCCCCAATTTCCCAACTTATTTAGTTTTACTACAATTACTAGTTTTACTTAGACAATTTTTTGCTACAATATGTATCTTTTTAAGCCTAAGGGGGTAGGTACTTTTCTACAAAAGCATGGTTTTTTAATTAATAAGAGGAATATTCAGACACAACTATGTTTCTCTACCTAAATTCTTACAGTCCAAAAAGTGGACGTGTACAAACTAAAGTCCACAAACTAGACGGATTATCTCAAGAGGATGAAAATTCTTATAGTCCAAAAAGTTGACGGGTATAAACTAAAGTCCACAAACTGGACGGATCATCCTAGGAGGATGAAAACTCTTAGTCCAAAAAGTGGATGGATATAAACTAAAGTCCACAAACTGGACGAATCATCCCAAGAGGATGAAAATTCTTACAAAGTCCAAAAGTGGACGGGTATAAATTAAGGTCCACAAAGTGGACGGATATAAACTAAAGTCCACAAACTGGATGGATCATCCCAAGAGGATGAATATTCATACAAAATCCAAAAAGTGGACGGGTATAAACTAAAGTCCACAAACTGGATGGATCATCTAAAAAGGATGAAAATTCTTATAAAGACCACAAAAGGGACAAATAAAAGTACGCAAAGTAGACGGATCATCCCAAAAGGTAAAAATAGAAGTCCTATAGCAGGCGGAGATAAATTGCTGCTCGATAAGTCCATGGTGGACAGTTTCATCCCGAGAGGGTGAAAAATGCAAAGTGCACAAATAGAACAGATTTATTAGCTAAATTCTCAAAATGGACGGATTATGAGTAATTCCGATTGGGTGTATGTCCAAAGGTTTAGCCCAAGTGGACGGCTATCTCAAGAGGACCAGATGGTCTTAATTAAAGCTCGTTAAAACAAAGTGGACAGATGCATTCCACGAACAAAATATCAAACAAGTCGTTATAGTAGACGGACTAAGTAAAAACAGCAAGAAAGATAAACAGAGAAATAATAAAAAGCCCTCATAAGGAAATGTCTACATAAAATGACAGAGGGATCGTAAAGTGTTCTCCCAAATATTCTTACATATTAAAAAAAAAAAAAAAAAAAAAAACCTACTCCTTTTAGGGGTCGTCATTCTTCTCTTTCTTATCAACAACCACAGGCTGACGGGCATCATCATCAACGGTCTGAGCTTGGCCTTGAGGAGGAGCTGACTCTCCATCACCAACTGCATTGTCAGCAAAGAGGCCTTCTGTGCTGTCAGAGGTGACGGGTTGTGCAGTGGTTTGAGCTTGGTCATCAATACTTAGCATAGAGAAGTCGAGGTCAGCATAAGCTCTTTTAGCCTGATGGACAGCATCATCAAATCCGTCTGCATAAGAATCTGCGAGCTCCTTAATGAGGGCGTTGGAGTCACGATACTCACGGACCGCTGCTTCTTTTACCTGACAAAGTTGATCCTTGGCATCCTTGATCTCTCTCTCTTTGTCCTTTAGAACCTTTTTCAAAGTGTCCATATCAGCCTCAAGTTCTTTCCTGGCCGTCTTCGACACAGTAAATTTCTTCTCCATGTCTACCTTCCAAGCTTTGAGACCAATCAACTCATCCTCCGTCTTATTGGCCTTTTTCCTAACGCAGTCTAGCATCGTCTCATGGTTCAGACATCGTCCCATGAGACCTTTCATCGTGACCATGGCCTGAAAAAGAAAAAATAATAATAAAAAGGAATTAGTTTTAAACTAACAAAGAGGAGACTTATGAATAGAGAACAGGAAGATTACCTCAGCGATACTAAATAGCCCCGTCTCCCCCATCACCTCCGTTGAATGGTTGCTTAAGTCCTTATAATCTTCAAGGGTTATGATGGATGAAAGCCTCTCCAAAGCATATTTGGAGTCCTCTCGGAGGATCACGGGTGGCTTCTCCTGACTACTGGATGGAGCCTTCATAAGGCCTTTGCCAGCCCCATGCTTTGCTGGGGTGACCGTTTTTGCACCCTTAGCCATTAGCCCTATAACGGGCTCCAAAGGGACCTTGGGTTTCGGACGGTCCCATTTGGACGGTTGCTTCCTTTTTGTGGATGGGTTGCTTGAGCCCGTCCCCTTAGGATCCACATCGACAATCTCCTTTTTCTTGGCAGCCTGTGCCTTAATCATTGCCCTCCTCTTAGTGTCATCCATTTCTGTAGAGGTGAACGGATGAAGTTAATTACTAAGATAAAAATTAAAACTTTTCAAGTAGAATGAAGATGACGGACTTACGTTGGCGAATTCTGGCATCGTATCTGATGGCTGCTGGCGTTGGTTCAGGTCTGTCATAATACCAATAGATGGTATTAAGTGTGACTAGTTTGGCTCAAGTCCTTTCCTCTGGCTTGGCCTTGGCAAAAATTCTCTCAAGAAAGCTGAACTCCTCGAGTTCAATTTGTGGACGCCGTCGAACTGCAAAGAAGAAGACGGTTAAAAGTGTTGAAGAAATTATAATAAACTGAACGGTTATGTAAAGGGTTCACACACTAGGATGGGTGTATACCGGACGGAGTCAATATGCCCCAGGTCGTGTCGACGGGCATGTGTTCCATGTCCCTTGGATGACACATCCACCCGTCACCCTCTAGGAAGAAATAACAGCTCTTCTAGTCCCTATTAGAGTCTGTGGTTTCAAATATAACCTTCAACAACGAACTTCTAGGCACAAAGCTATACATCCCCCTTGATTTGTCTATTTCATTTGGACAGTAGCAGTAAAGGAATTCCCGCACCGTCAGCCTTTTAGCACTATTTGACATAGCACCGTACAGGACCTCTATGGCTATGAAGACTCTCTAAGCATTTGGGGATACTTGGTTGACGGACAAACCCAAGTATTTGAGTAGCATTTCTCTGACTTATAGGGTAGACGGATGGGGATGTTATCTGGAATTTGGTAATTGGCCCTAAGAGTGTTGAAGTGTTTCTCCTTGATGGTGGACCTAAAAACATTCACCGTCCACTTCGGTAGCATGATGAACTCCCTAAGTCCATCAACACCTACGACAAATTTTATTGGTTGTTCCTCGCCGTCATCAGAACCCTCCTCTGGGTCAGCCACCTCCATATCTTCATTTGTTGAGGACGGGGAAGAGGCAGACGAACTCCTCTCTTCGCTTGGACTCTCTTGGTCTTTGTGACCTGACGGGTATACTTCCTCGTAATTCGTCCCGTTATGGACAACTGACTGGTTACTTGACGCACTAGACATTGACTACACGTGATGACAAAACCTAAGACTTTGACGGGTTTAGAAGGGGTGACGGGGGTATAAAGTCTAGGAAAATAAAAAGAGTATATCTGAAAGTAAAAAGAGACTTGTAAAAAAGAGGGTACTTACCAAGTTAGTAAGTGAAAGGAGGAAGGGCATTGATGACGGATACAACAACTGAACGGAGTGGTCTCTAACAAGGATGACGGAAGCACTCTGACAATTTGTTTCAGCAGAAAGTAGAGAAATGAGAAAAGAAGAGTGTGATATTTATAGAGGAAGTGCACAGAAGACGAAGCGACGTCTCGATCCGAGAAAAGAACCATTAGAAAGATGACACGTATCGTACGCCATAAATAATTTTCGGATAAGATTGTTAGGGTCATGCACAATTCACGGAGTCCCTATCAAACCGTCACCCCATGGGTCCGTCCGAATATCACGGACCCACAGGGTGAAGGGGCAACTAAAGAGGAAGAATTATACATAACGGACTGGCCCATGTGGACTGGATGGGGTTGGGCAAGTAAGACTGATGTGGATGGATCCCATATGGACGGACTCGACACGGACGGGTCAAGCGCCCGTGTGGCGTCCAACTTATCATCTTATGGTCTCCAAGAAACCCTAGATGGAAAACCCTTGCGGCCCACGCTTGGCCATCATAAAATCCTAGTATAAATGGAATTCCAACAGAAAGAGGATTCCGGTAGATACGCGCATTGAGGAAGATCTTCTCCATAAGGAAATGTCTTGCTCATCACGTTTGGACTACTCAAGAGGATTCGTATAAGGAAAAGACTTCTACACCAAGGAAGAAAGGTTAACCCTTTACTACTATAAAAGCCCCAATACCCTCGCAAATCAAGGTACGCATAATTCACCAATTCTCTAGCACTCTAGAGTTGTGAGAATAGTTCCAACTTGACCTTCGGAGGGGATTTGGCCGGTACCACACCGGTGCTCTCTATTAGATCTTTTCTTTTTGGTTGCGCAGGTATCGTTACGAGCGTAAGAAAATCGTGTGGCTCACTGATAATTTTTACGGCATCATCATATGCTATACTACTGAGTGCTACCAACATTTATTGTTTTTTAAAATCAAAATAGAGTAGAGTTATCGTGGGCTGCAACCTCTTTTGATGGTGACCCCAAGGTGCTCACTTCTTCTTCTAGTGAGTCGTGACACTTTGGTATATTCCTTTCCATATTACAAAAATGCAATTGTGCGGTTGTGCCCCCATCTGCCACTATCGTACTACTACATGCTATTATTGAGGACATACATAATAAAATAAAATATATTTAAATTAATTAATAATAAATTATTTTCTTTCTCTTTATGTATGTCGGAATTTGTTGTTTAATGGAAACATTTCAAACTTCAAAAAAAAAATAATAATAACATAATTATATTTTTGAAAATTTAATCATTAAATTGCATATATTTTTATATTTTTAACATATATGTTAAATTTCATTCAAATCCAACATTAATTATTATTCAATTCATAAATATATTTTTTATGCATAATTTAAAATTGCAAAATCTTGAAATTTAAATATTTGATTGATGACATAATTCTTTAAAAAAAAGAAAAAAAAATTGATGACATAATTATTAATCATTGATTTTCTTAAAATTTTATAATTTAAAATAAATTTGTTAAAATTCACATCAAATAAAAAAATAGAAGAATAATTTGATGGATTTAGAGAGAAAATTTCTTGTTGTTTTATTATTCTATTGTGTCTTCTCCTCAAAAATAAAAAATAAAAAAAGAAGAAGGAAAATTCAATCAATCAACGTTTGTTTTATTATTCCATTGTGTGTCTTCTCCTCAAAACAAAAAAAAGAAAAAAAAGAAAGAAAAATTCAATCAATCAACGTTCAGAGCGGGACGTAATAAAGTGCTTTGCGAACTTGTCAACGTGGCAGATACGCCCGGGAAATTTTTCGCCCCAAATCCGTCACAGTTGTATTCATATTCACGTGGCGATCTACTTACAACCCAATGATATCAAAACATTTTTTTTTTTTTTTTTGAGAGTAAATGATATCAAAACTTGGCCGTGATTATTGAACAAAAAAGTTGGAAAAATATCGCACGTGCAAGCATGAAAGGTTTCTACGTAATGTATGTGGCCCAATCAAATTAGTGGGGGTGACAAAAGTGGTAGACTTCCACGGGTGACTTGATCATTGCTCGAACCGAATCTTCTGAACTTGAAACGCGTTCACACTCGGTGATAAAGGATATTTTTTCACGCTTGGAAAGTTCCTAATCCGTTTGAAGAGGTAAATGACAAAAGTAACCTTACAGTGAGCTTTTATTTATGTGAAACGCTTTTTTCGGACTCCTAAAATGTGCTCCGTCTTCCATCAATGCTGTCTAGTTTTTTTTTAGTAGAATTATCATGCTGTCTTTGCTCTCCTTAGAATAATGGAATATTATTACAGCTCTTTTTATCTCTTTATATGTTCTTAAAAAAGAAAAAAAAAAAGCTCTCTCTTTTTTTTTTTTTTTTTGATAGGAAAAAAAAAAAGCTCTCTTTTGTCATCTTAATTTCTTTTTAAATTTTTTTAAGTAAAAAAGTTCATCTTTTTTTTCCCCTTTATTTCTTAAAAGTACACCTCTTAAGAATTCTACACAAACAAATAAACTAAACTCCAGAAGAAAAAAAAAAACTCATTATTAACATTTATTTAACCATTAAATAGTGGAGAGAGACTTTGAACCCAAATTCTCATTTATAAAAAAACTAGTTAATATTAGTGAGGCCCTTTCTTTTTAGATTTTTATAAGTAAAAAAGTTCATCTTTTTTTTTCCCCTTTATTTCTTAAAAGTACACCTCTTAAGAATTCTACACAAACAAATAAACTAAACTCCAGAAGAAAAAAAAAAACTCATTATTAACATTTATTTAACCATTAAATAGTGGAGAGAGACTTTGAACCCAAATTCTCATTTATAAAAAAACTAGTTAATATTAGTGAGGCCCTTTCTTTTTAGATTTTTATAAGTAAAAAAGTTCATCTTTTTTTTTCCCCTTTATTTCTTAAAAGTACACATCTTAAGAATTTTACACAAACAAATAAACTAAACATCTAAAAGAAAAAAGAAAAAAAAAACTCATTATTAACATCTATTTAACCATTAAATAGTGGAGAGACACTTCGAACCCAAATTCTCATTTATAAAAAAACTAGTTAATATCAGTGAGATCCTTTTAAACATACACCACTATCAATTTTTTAAAGATATTTTCTATTCTCCCTCTGTGTGTGTGTTAAATACTTAGTAACAATTAGTTAACAATTAGTTGACACATTCAATTGAATTAAGATACTTAATCTAAAAGAAAAACAATAAACTACAACCTCTAAAATATTTTTTTAGAAACACCTCAACAAAGTTTGTCAAGGTTCTTACCATTTTATTATTATTTTTTTTATCACTTAATCTACACTAAATTGTGAACTTATTGAATCAAACCAAAGGATTTGAATTTAAATTGGATTGTTTAGACTCAATTATTATCAATAAAAAAAAAATTAATAAATTTCTTGATTAAGTTTTTAATCAACCTTAAATATTAGTTATAATGAACAATTTTTTTTGTATCCATATATAATTTCACATAGGCAATATTATTTCCACTAAAACTAGTATTGCTTCAACAAATCTCTCTCGTATTCAAAGAAGAAGCTTTTATGCCTATTGTTAACGAACAAATGAAAAGTCTTGTCTTCCATTCTTAGTCGGGATTAATCATACAATCTCGAGTTGAATTGGTTATTGTACATTTTGTTAATTAGGTTTGAGTTCAATTGTGGATGATCCATCATTTAGAAGTCATGCACATGTTTGAGAAAACAAATAAGTGTGTTGATGCTTTAGTCATGTCGGGGTGTCACAAACTTGAGATTTTTATTTTGTTTTTTGCTCCACTTACTATATTTATTAGTATTTGTTAATTTTGATGGATTGGTGGATTTTATACTATATATGATTTCTTCTTAGTGTTTCTTAATTTATGTAATTTCCTAATTATAAAAATTTATATAATTAATTTTTTTTGCCCTTAATCAAATTCTTCTATTAATTCATTGAAGGCATTTATGTGGAAAAATGTTTTTTTGAAGGAAAATCAAAATGAAGTAACATAAAGAGGAACAATCTTGGGTTGACACGTCCATATAAATTGTATGGTTAATTATTTTTCCCTTGAATCAAATTTCTTGCTAAATTATTCTCAATAAAAAAAATTTCTTGTTAAATTGTTAAAATAAAAATTTTAATTATTTTATACTTATATTTTTTTGGTCCTAAAAATAATTATTTTAAGTTATTTAAAATAAAATTAATTTTTTATTAGATTGATGGCCAAGGTTTAGAAAAAGTATTTTGTATCAAATGATACCATGTCATCCGTATCAAAATTTAATAAATGAGAGACATGTGTGCAAAAATAACTACTCACTAATATATGTCCTTCAATTGTTAGTTGGTTAGTTATTTTTTGCTAACATATCTCACACTTTTTAGATTTTGATACTGCTGATATAGTATTATTTGATACCAAATACTTTTTCCAAGGTTTGACTTACAAGTTACAAGCTTATCAAAACCAACAGGTAGATATTAGTTGTAAATCTGGTTTTAGTAAATTTTTATTTTTGATAAAAATAAAAATCTGGTTTTAGTTAGTGCAATTTATTTATTAGCAAATCCTTATTTGAGAAAAATAAGTGGGGTAGTTTAGTCATTTAAGAACACTCCACCTCCAAAGTTTCCAATTCTCTTTTTTCCCGGTGGACCATCTCCTCATTTTTTTGTCAATTACCCCACAAGTCAATCGATTTGTTCAGTTTATATTATGTTTCCTTAATAGCCCTCTTGACCTTTATTTTATATCCATTTTCATTTTTTTTTTTTTATGGGAGTTTTCATCTCTCTCATATATATATATTTTAATCTTACACCAACCCCAAAAGCTTGGCCGTACATTTTTGGCTGTCCAAACTAATCACAGCCGTTTAAATTCAAAACCAATACTATCCACAGGATCTTATTAATCCAACGGCCTTAAAAAAAACAACTAGAACTTTCTTTTCTACGGGCGTTTTAGCTCCACCTTATAACCTCATTCTCCCAGGCCTGTGTTCGACTCGTGCCACACTCTCTCTCTCTAGGGTTTGAATTCTCTCACTTCTGGAATCGGCTTCTCTGTTTCCCAAGGTTCGTTACTGATCTTCATCGATCAAGGATCAAGCTATTTTGTGTTCTATTTGTGCGTGTTTGTGTTTCTTTGATCGATCTGCATTTTTGAATCGAAGATCTTTGTATGTATTTTTTGGGTTTCTGATTTGGTTGTTTGGTTTGTAGAATCGTTGAAAAATGACGAAGCAGTACCCAACCGTGAGCGCTGAGTACCAGAAGACCGTCGAGAAGGCGAGGAGGAAGCTCAGGGGACTCATCGCTGAGAAGCACTGCGCTCCTCTCATGCTCCGCATCGCGTACGATCTCTCTCTCTCTCTCTCTCTCTATATATATATATATATATATATATATATCTCACAGTCACTCAGTTTCAACGGTGAGGATTTGTTGTTGGTATTAACGGTGTATGATGTGATTGGGGGGTGTACAGGTGGCACTCAGCTGGTACCTTTGACCAGAAGACAAAGACCGGAGGTCCATTCGGAACCATGAAACACGCAGCTGAGCTCAGCCACGAAGCCAACAATGGCCTCGACATCGCCGTCAGGCTCTTGGAGCCCATCAAGGAGCAATTCCCCACTCTCTCTTACGCCGATTTCTACCAGGTACTCTTTTTTATTTATTTTTTTTATTTTCATTTTATATAATTTAATTTTTTAGATTTTTAATTAATCTTAATTGGATTTTAATTAATTAATTATTATTATTTATTTAAAATTTAGTTGGCTGGGGTTGTTGCTGTTGAAATCACTGGTGGGCCCGAGGTCCCCTTTCACCCAGGGCGCGAGGTCAGTGTTGGCTATTTGGAATTTGGTTTTTCAATTTCTATAATGTTTGTGTGTGTGTGTGTGTGTGTTGCATAATTTCTGGTTTGCTTTTAGGAATATATGGCCTTACTCTTGCTATAGTTTCGTTGTCCTGTTTGTTACTTTTGACTTGATTGGTTTCGTTTATTGAAAAATAATAATGTGTACCAAACGCACACGATCATCCCCCGACTTTTGGTCTTGACTTTCTTGATGCCACGTGTTTGTTTGTTTGTGAGGAGATTTGTGCTTTATTTATTTGATTTGGTCGGCTTTGCTTTTTAAAAATTACTCTATTGAATTTTCTGATGTCATTTTCTCTTTTGCACTTAGGAAAAGAATATTTGAAAGTAGATGCTTTTGTTACAAGAATTTGAAATTGTGTAGTTTTGTTTATTTGTCATTTAATTGCAATGTTGTCATTTGTGGAAGCCGTGGGTTTGTTGTTTGTATTGATCGTCATCATCAGTCACTGATGATATTTGGTGTTGTTTTGTATTCTCAGGACAAGCCTCAGCCACCTCCCGAGGGCCGTCTTCCCGATGCTACAAAGGGTTAGTATTCTTGTACCAGTCGATATTCCCAAATCAAAATGGCATGTGCTTTGAAATTAATTTATAGAATGCTTTATTTTTTTACTTTTATTTAATTGATGATGCAGGTTCTGACCATTTGAGGGTTGTGTTTGGCCAACAAATGGGCCTTAGTGACCAGGACATTGTTGCTCTTTCTGGTGGACACACTTTGGTTAGTATGATTCCTTGGGGATCGCTTGCTAACTCTTTGGAATTATCGGTTCTGCTGAAATCATAATGCTTTTATTTTTATTTTTTTGGGGCTTTGTTACCAATGTTATTGATTTATGTGAATTTTTTTTTGTAGGGAAGGTGCCACAAGGAGCGTTCTGGCTTTGAGGGACCATGGACTGCTAACCCTCTCATCTTTGACAACTCATACTTTAAGTGAGTTTCCTGTCCTGGTCTGACTTTCATGGTCTAATTTATTTGCGTTGTGTTTGTTCTTTATTATGCGCTTCACAATGCTAAAATATGCTCTTGAACTTGATAGGGAGCTCTTGAGTGGTGAGAAGGAAGGCCTTCTGAAGTTGCCTACTGACAAGGCACTTCTTGCTGACCCAGTCTTCCGCCCCCTTGTTGAAAAATATGCTGCGGTTTGTATTTTCTGTCTCTTAGTTGTCAATGAGATTTCACTAATGATGGATTAATTTGTAGTTTTCTGATTGCTGTTGATCTTATTTTAACTCTTAGGATGAAGATGCCTTCTTTGCTGATTATGCCGAAGCTCACTTGAAGCTCTCTGAGCTAGGGTAAGCTCTTGATTTTAATGATTTATGGGATGCTCAATAAAATTTTTTTTTTTCATTCAAGAAGTTGTGAGACTAAATTTATTCACCTTGGTTTGCAGATTTGCTGAAGCTTAAGCACTTTGGAAAGCATGGGACGTAAAGGATGGTGCCAATCCCTGCTTGCCTTCACTCTTTTGTTTTGGATTGCATGGAAGCCCTAGTTTTATTTTAGGCAGTTGTTGGTTCATGAAAGTTGGGATGGTTTATTACTTTGTTTTGTTGGACATGACAAATGAACGAAATTGGGTGTACTCATCCTTCAGTTTTAAATAATTTAAATTATTAGTCAATATGTTTGCATCTCTCTCTCATTCTCAATTACACACCTGTGATTTAAGTGTTAAACTATCCCGAGCCCATAGGATTTTTGTAAATTTGGTTTTGCTATCAAGTAGAATTTTGAGCTACTTCATTCTACTGGAGAGGCCCGGGGAATACAGGGGACTCTCATTTGAGGGGCTAACTGAATGAGTAATCGCTCTCGATATGCCCTCTCCTTGGCTGTGTTTTTGCTTTTTCATGCCATCTAATTCAGACTAAATTTTCACTGGCTTGAAATATCTCTTTTTAATTTGATTAAATAATTTCATGGTTTAACGTGATGTCCTTGCGGGGATTTGATTAACGTGGATTAGTTGATCTGGGTAGGCTTTTTCTTTTGCTCTTTTAGAACTATGCCCCCATACAGTAATGTAGAATAAATCATGCTTGATGAACTTCGGTACAAGAAGGAAAAGTTAATGAACTTTTAAAGTATCCTCAAAAAGGATCCTGGTGTTGATCCTGAAAGTTTTAACTTCAGTAAATCATTGACGTGGGTCAATTGATCTGGGTTTACTACTATGCGGTCTATGCGCCATACAGTAACGTAGAAGAAATCATGTTTGATAAAATTCTGTTACAAGAAGTAAAAGTTAATTACATTTTTCTTATTAGAGGATAAACTATCAGGATCAAGATCCTTTTTTTGTACTGCTTTTAGTTAATTAACTTTTAACATTAGCTCAAAAAGGATCCTGATCCAGAAAGTTTAATTTCAGTAAAGCAAAGGCAAAGTCGTAACGAATTAAAAGCCGAGAGTAGTCAACAGAAAAAGTATGGCTTATTTTTAGATGTTGTTTTCTATTAACTATTTTTGAAAAATGACTCTATCTGTTAAATAAAGAAAGTCAGAAAATTATTTTTCAACTTATTTAAGGTTGTTACTAAATATAAAAGAAGGGATAGTTTTATAGAAAATATTTTTTAGAAAATGACTCATTTTATAGAAAATAATATCGCCAAAACACAGAGCGTTAATAGCATCCAATGGAATCATAAAAGTTCGGTATCTTAACCTTGTCACATAAATCCTCTGCTAAACACATGAAAAGAAAGGATAAGTGTATCTAATGGTGATGCCAAGAGTTTTATAATTCAATTGGCCGTGGTTAGTATCTTCTGATGTTTTCAATGAAGACATTCAAGTTCAAATTTCTTTTTCTCTAACTATCGAATTATCAAAAAAAAAAAAAAAAAAAAAAAAGGAAGAAGAAAGGAAAGAAAAGAAGTGAATCTAATGGTTTTCCAATGCCAATTTTACAATTGGAATCTATTCGATCATACACAGCCTGGCTTATTTGATCATTCAAATTTTTTTTTTTTTTCACTCTATACTTTTACCCTATTTACAATCTCTCCAACACATAAATCCTATGCTAAACACATGAAAAGAAATGATACGTGTATCTAATGGTGATGCTAAGAGTTTTGTAATTCAATTGGTCGTGGTTGGTACCTTATGAAGTTTTCAATAGAGACATCAGGTTCAAATTTCTTCTTCTCTAACTATCGAATTATCAAAAAAAGAAAGAGAAAAAAAAAAAAAAAGAAAAAAAAAGAAAAGAAAAGAAAAGAAGTGAATCTAATGATTTCTCAATGCCAATTTTACAATTGGAATCTATTCAATAATACACAGGCTGGCTTATTTGATCATTCAATTTTTTTTTTTTTTTTTTTACTCTATACTTTTACCCCTATTCACAATATCTCTCCAAACCATCAATTTGCTTGATTAACACTCCAATTTTCATAGAATTGTATCAATATACCGTCTATTGTCTAAATTGAGAGTTAAGTTAAATCAAAATTGTGTTTTTTCATTACCACCAATGAGTATTTTTTTTTTGATAAGTAAATGGGAGTATTGTTGTAAATACACCAAATTTTTCTGTCTCATGTTAATTTAACATGAGATTGTAGTTTTCATCTCATTTAACACCAAATTTAGATGGTAGCGGGCACATTGATACAACTATGTCAAATTGAGTGTCAATCATGCAAAATGATAATTTGAGGGATATTGCAAATAGGGCAAAAGTTTAGGGTAGAAAAAGCGTGATTTTTCCACACCTCTTTTTAAAATGTACATATGTAATGATCGAGAACTTAGTATCAAGCTTCAATTGTCTTTAACAATCAAAATATGTTCAACCAAAAAAAAAAAGTCA
Source organism: Quercus ilex subsp. ballota (assembly GCA_032727855.1). Classification (NCBI taxonomy): domain Eukaryota; kingdom Viridiplantae; phylum Streptophyta; class Magnoliopsida; order Fagales; family Fagaceae; genus Quercus; species Quercus ilex. Next base: position 40,391,444 of record CM064908.1, read on the forward strand.
ATTCTATTATATATCATCACCCAATCAAATTGACAATTTCTATGGCTTAGCTTACCATAGGACATTGTAGCAACTTTGAAATGCTACAATCTTCTAAGTCAAACATCATGTAGAGAAATTGGCGACAACTTCTAATAAAATAGATTAAGTTACATTTGACTTCTTATTTTACTGCAATACAATACGCTCGTAAATTGGAAACAAAATGTTATAAACATATATGAGCTCACTACAAATTTAGTTCTAATCCATATTTATCTAATTTATTAAATTAATAGTTTAATCAATAATCTAAATTGAATTTTAATTGTATTCCAAGTTTTTGTCAAGTGTTATTCTAATTGTACTCTAATTTGATATAAAATGTCTTTAAATTTTAAATGCACTCTAATTTTATATCAAGTATCCTTCCATTTGCACTATAATTTTATGTTAAATGTCTTTATATGTAAATTTATTAATCTAAACTTAGAAAATATTATGAATGTGTAGAACTTGTTGCTTATAAATTTAAAATGGAAACAACATTTTATAGAATAAAGTTTTTTCTTTCTTTTATACATCACTTTATTTAGTGATCACACAAAAAAAAAAAAAAAAAAAAAAAAAACACTAATTCAGAGAGGATTAATATTCTGTATGATTTTCATGAAGATGATTTATTATCAAATAAATTGTTTTTGAAAATTGATGTAACAACAAAAAATAGTAATTATTAAGAGAAAAGAGTCACAAGTTTTGAATATGATAAAATTATAAAATCTAACAATATATATATATATATATATGGACAAAACTTAGGTACAATACCTTAAATGTAGTTTCTTAAATTCTTATCTTAAGATTCTGCTATGTGAATACTTAACTAAAAAACTAAAGTTTCATTCTATGAAAAAAATCTACGTGGCAAAATCTTAAGATGAGAATATAAGTAACAGCACCTAACTACTGTACCTAAGTCTTGCTCTCTACGTATATAAAACATCTCAATAGCTAAATTAGTATATTTATCCCCAAGAAGTTCGAAACCTAGTCAAATCTCTACACACAATGGTTGGATCACATGTCAAATGTGGCATGTATATGATGTAACAATTATGTGCAACATGCCTTTCACTTATATGTCAAATTTATAAATTATGTTTGAATGAGGATAGATGAGAGAAGACGTGATAGAAATATCCAAACATAATGTAAATCGCGTAATGGCTGGATTGAGAGGCCCATTGTATATGGCCGTAATGGTTGGATTTAGTGGTTGTTTGATGGCGAGGACATATGCAAATATGGTTATCACCCTTTTTTTTTTTTGGGTGGGATAGTTATCACCATTGATTCATTGTGGGAGTTGTACCACCTCTTTAGATGTAGATTTCAAAAGACCTAAACCCAGAGAGTTAACATCTTTTAACATCAACCATTAGCGCATATTGTTTTATTACACATCTTAATATGTCCCTTCCCTTCTCGTTTTAAAAAGATTTTTTAAGTTTTCATTTCTCCTTTTAGTTCATCACAAACTGTATACCAAGGATATGATTGACGAATAATAAGTGGACAATAATGAACAAGCTTTTCCTTTTCATTCGTTATTTGCATAAAAAATTACTTTTTATTTGATGCTTCCATCCTTCTAAATAATAGTACATGAAAAACATTAATAAATTCAAATTAAAGCTACTTTCAGTGCTGAAAAGAGCAAGATGATATGATAATTCTGATGAAATTAGTTGCTAAGCTGTGTGATGCACAATGTAAAATAATAAGTAAATTGAAGATGTCACAAGTTCTGGACCACGGGCTTTCTTGCTATGCATCATGGACTTCGCAAATTATCGTTGGGCTTGACATGATTGTATCCTAGATACGTGTCTTGCAAGAGGTTGATAATGGAAATCGAAATATGTTGGCTAATGTATAATGCTTTTGAAGAAATGGTGCTGTTACACGCAAATGGGAGAAAATGAAACGTACATATTTTAAACCCAAGATTTTCTCGGATATACTTTTTTTTTTTTTTTTTTTGAGAAAGAAGTCAGTAAATTTTATTAAGATAAATTTGATTAGAATACATCATCCAAATCACTAGATAGAGATTCTACCCATACATCTTTGTATGCAGATAAAACTACTCTTCTAACTAAAGCGTGAGCTAATCTATTCCTCTCCCTTCTTGGATACACTTGATTGTGTTCCGTCTACATCTATACCATGAACCATATATATAGGTAGAAAATATGTGAGGTATAAAAAGCCTATAACTATGGGCCTAAGTCCATTGGGTTAATATTCTAACACATATAATCAAAGATGGGTTTGATGAAATGTTTCCTGGGATCCCTTTTGTGGTGGTCACATGTTAACTGCTGAAGAGTGGGGTTGGGCCAAGCTTGAAATTCACATTGATCCAAGGACGGTTGGTGGCTATCATTGCACTTTTTTATGCTTGCCAAAGAAACTTGTAGACGCCTTATTTAGCTACCAAGAATCCTTTAAAGGAAAAATAGTAATTTCAAACTATGAAAGATGTTTTTGGGCTATGCTTGGAGAGGAAGTGGATCATTAAAGAATTTAGATACTATTATCAATACCCCAATTATAATATAAATATACAAGCCCATCATATTTTAGCATTTTTTTTTTTGAAAAACTTATTTGAACTTGTATTTAAAGTGGACCATGACACTTGAAGCCCACACATCCATTTTTTTTGTTTAATTATCATTATGGTCCATAATGTTTGCCCTATGTGTCAAAATGATCCCTAATGTTTTAAATGGATTAGTTTAGTCTTTAACATTTTGGAATTATGTCAAAATAATCTCGATGTATAGTGGTAAATGGGAAAAATTGACATGAATAACATTAATATTGTAAATGTTATGTTTATACTACCTAAGCTTCCATGTGGCCTTAATTTAAAAAAAAAAAAAAAAAAAATCTAAACTAAAATTACAAACTTGACACAGTTGGGATTGAAATCCCTAGAGTCTCAACTGATAATAAGAAGAGTGAGATTTCTCTCTATATGAGAGAGAGAGAGAGAGAGAGAGTATGGTCAACAATATTGGTGGCTTAAAGATCAGGAAGAGGAAAATTCCAAAATGAGAAGTTAAGTTTGAGATTTAGAAGTGGATTGTGTTTGCAATGTACTTGAAAGGAACTGTATCTAAAAGGTTAGAACTTAGCAGAACTAGGCATGAATTTCAACAAATAAAATTAGTTTTTAAATAAATAATTGGATTTATATTTCAAGGGTCAATAAGTTTTCCATCAAAGGTAGTGGGTTATCAAATAAAACGTAGTTATAAGATAAAGAAGATCCATTCTTGGCAATAGCATTTGTGCACCAATCGGCTTCCCAATAGAAAAAAGTTTCACGAAAAAGGTCTACATATTATTTAGACTGTATTTGGGAATTATTTGTCATATTAAAAAGAATTACAAATTGCCATACAATACAAGCACTGTACTTTTGTTCCTAGCATCTTTAAGAAGATTATTGTCATTTTTAGAAGTATCATTATATGTGAAAAAATTGGTGTATTTATTCTTAACTAGACGTATCTAACCAAGACAGAATGTTATTATGGCCAACAGAGTGGACCAAAGGGTATTGAGAATCTGTACGAGCATGATGATTACCTTTGTCTTTTGTTGGATTACACTACATATACTAAAACGCAAAGTTATCAATTATCTGCTTAATTGCTCCGCTATAATTGGTCCAATAACTAAACTCGGATTTCTTTTCAAAAAGTTGGAACTCTGTTAGGGGCCATCAGTTTGGACCATGAGCTTGAACTTAACTTTACGAAAAGGCGATTTTGCCTAATTTTTCACCCTTATATTGATAAAGGACTTCAGGAATTTCGAATATTTCACTTTTATATATATATATATATATATATATATATATAGGCAATGGTGTAATCAGTATTTCAATTTAGGGGTAAGATTAAAAAATAATAATAAAAAATAATCTAAAATTATTAATCGATATTAATATTAAAATTATAAACAACAATAATTATCATACAAAATCTATTAAAATTTAAACAATTGTAAAATAAATAAACAATTGTAAAACATTCCTAATGATCAATCATTAAAATAAGAGATTAACCTATATACATAAAGTTTAGACATATAATTTGATTTCTCAAAATAAATTTCTACTTTTTTTTTTCTATTCTTCTAATTATTTAAAATTTGGATTTATGATAAAACTCAAAATTTGAAACTATGAAAATGCAAGAAATGAAGGAGAAATAAATAATGGATGCTTTATTGCTTTAGTGCCATACAAGATATTATTATTATTATAATTATGTGTAAAGTTTGAGTTCCACGTGCTTAACTTGAAATGAAGGAAAGAAATTTGGATAAGTAAAATGAAAAAGGTCTGAGTACTGGTCAAAAGTATAGGTGGCATTTATTTTGTGTCAGCTCATTATTTAAAGTGGAAAGAGTTGTTTGAGTAACACCACAAAATCTCACAATATTTTTATAAGAAAAATGTTAACAGTGTTTTTAGGGTATTGATTAATCATCTATTTTAGGAAAATTTTGATATCATTTTTATGAAAAATGAAAAAAATGTCAAAATATTAATTGAAAGTATCCGTGCATTTTGGTCTATATATATATTTATTTATTTTGAGATCCATCCCAACTAAAAATAATAGTGTTGTAAAAATATTGTGAGGTTTTGTTATATGTTTAAACTTTCTCAAATAAAAATGTGTATTTTATTAATTTTTTATTTCATGTTAGGGGTATGGTTTGCTTTATAAAAAAATATGAAATAACCTTTTTTTGGAGGAGTCAGTGGGGGGGGGGGGGGGGGGGGTATGGTTTGCTTTATAAAAAAAATATGAAATAACTTTTTTTGGAGGAGTCAGTGGGGCAAGTGCCCCCCTCACCCCCTTTGACTCCGCCCCTGTATTTTGGCAAAGGGCTATCAAATAGTCAACAAATTCTTCTTCTTTTGGTCATTTCCTTGAGATAGTTTGCTTCTGAAATTTCTCTCTGTAGGGTTTGCAGGGTCCATTTGGATTGAATTTATTGTTGTTGAAATTAAAAACTGAAAACTGAAAATACTGTAGCAAAATAATTTTTAAATGTGTGAATAGTACCGTGGGATCCATTTTTAATATTTTTTATTGCGTGAACAGTGCATAAATAGTAATAAACAGTAATTTTTGTCTCCTGCACAATAATTTTACTGTTCACACGCAGTGCTTTGTCTCCTGTCACATGATATTACTGTTCACGGTGAAAAAAAAAAAAAAGAAAAAAAAAAAAGGCAAAACGTGCCGCAGGATTCAGCGTTTCCGCTGAATCCAAACGGGCACACAGAGTCATTTTCCTTTGCTTCTAATCACACTCTTAACACTATGGAAATCCTCATATAGTCATATTGACTTGAGAAAACAACCTAAATTTTGATGTGGCTCTTCTGGTCTTGCCCAAAAGATGATGCAATTGCGTACGTTTTTTTTTTTTTTTTTTTTTTTTTGTGAGCTACGAGAATAAAGAAAAAAAAAAAGTCATATTTCATTGTCAATGCAGAGAAAAATTTGAAGTGCTTATCACTCAACTCAGGAGTCAGGAATCAGGATCAATACGAGTGAGTAATTTATTTGAGAAGTCTTCAATTCCAAAACCTTGGAACAAGTTAAAGCTTTTCTAACGAGTTAAAGTTCAAATGACATTTTCTCTAACAGTAAAATGAATAAGCTCGTCAAGCACACGTGTTTCACAACTTTAATTCCTAAGATAATTGATCGGATTAAAAAATTTAACACCTTTTCAACTCGTTACTCTATGGACTTTGATGGCTAAGGCATATTATATAATATTATAATTTAATTTAATAAAATATCTGAGTTGCACCCAAAAATAGAAAAACTACCGGTCTAATCAGCAACAACCCCCAATAATGGAGAAGTACCAATAATTGAGCACTCTGAATCCCAATGGGCTTATTCAATTTTATTTTCAACCTTTTAATTTAATCTTATTCGACGTCTTCCTATTATATTTGAATTTCGACATATCTACTATTATATAATATTTTCTTCTTATATCATTTGTGCATGTTAAATTTATAAAAATTAATTGTTATATTATTTGTTGAGAAATTTAGATCCCGATTGATAAAATTAATAAATTTTTAACCCATTATTAATTAGATTTATTATGAATAAATCTTGTTTAAATAAACAAACATTAATATCATGCACAGCGGAATAATAAATATGACAAGATATGATGATTTAGAAAAACCAATGAAACAAACTAATTTCACAGTAAAAAACTTGGGAGAAACCTTCTCGAAAAGTAATTCACTATAGTAAAGAGAAGTTTCAGATCTAGTACAAAACTTTTGTCTCTAAACTCTACAATTCCCGTAGATGAACTTACAGCAGAAACCTTTTACCGTTTCAGAATTTTTGAACTCTTTAATATATGAATGCCACCCTTTTGCACGGATCTCAGTATGTGACTAACTCCAGCAATTTGAAGATGTTGTTGGCTGCAAAGTTCTTTACTTCATCAACAATGAAGATTAAGAAGTACTTGGGTACAAAACTCTAAGCGCAAAAGACGTAAGTAACTTCTTGCAGAGAGAATAAGGCACTAGGTCACTTTCTGCATGTGTTTTATATCTATAACGACCTTTAAAATAAGCCTAATATATGTTTAGGATTGTGAGAAAAGAAACTCTACATATACATGTCAGCTAGGGCCAAAAATCAAATTTGGAAATTATAATTACGTAGATCTCGGCAGATTCAGCTTCTGTTGAGTTTCGTTCTTAAATCTCGATAGATACTGTTTTTGTTAAGGTATCTGTCGAGTTTTAATGAACAGTTTTTTTTCACTTGTTTCTTGGTTCAATTTTCATGACTTTAATATTTGACCTGAACTCTTGTTTATTAAAGTATTAAACCCATCTTAAATCTACTCAATTACAAGTAAAGTACATTTTGTTAAAGAGTTAACCAATTACATAAAATATGTTCTTAACATTATTAATTAAATATTTAAATTTTAAATTTTTGTAGTTTAAAATTATGTATAAAAAATTAAATTTATGAATCGAATAGTAAATAACATTTAATTAATACGAAATTTGATATTACCTTAAAAAATATGTAATTTAAAAATTAAAAATTAAAAAATGTAGTTATTACTTATATAGCGAAACATTGTCCTTTAATATTTTATAAACATAAACCCAAAATTGAACAAGACCTTTAATATTTTAAACATAAACCCAAAATTGAACAAGACCATTCTTTTCCCACATACATACAAGCAAACAATACGAGAAATTGAGAAGTGGTACATAATTTCTCACCATTATCAATCAGCACAGTACAACTCATGCCTTCTAGGTGGGACCATTTTCAATTTTTTTTATTAAAAAAAAATAGTAAAATACCACCAGTCTTATCTTATCCAAAGTTACCTATGGCAGTGAAAGAGGAAATGGGCGTTGACAAGATTGAACAAGATGATAGAGGCGGCCGTAATCAGAGCCGTTCATCTCGTCCAAACGCGTTGCGAGTGGCTTTTTTTTGTTTCCGTCTTTTTCCTTCGCGCGTTTTTTCGCGTCCCTTTCCTCGCATCTGCTAAGAAGTCACCACGTCACAAACAAAGAGAAACGGAGAGCACTCTTGAGTCTCTCTCTCTCTCTCTCTCTCAATTTCAATACCAAAACTTCATATTTAAACCCCCTCTCACTCCCTTTGAATTCTTCATATTCTCTCTGTCAATACTAAGAAATTCTCAGAGAGAGAGAGATTGAGACTTCGAAAATGGCTGATATAAATCAGAATGTGGCGGCCACCGGTCAGTACGGCGAATTTCCGGCCGTACAGACTCACGGAGGCCAGTTTATTCAATACAACATCTTCGGCAACCTCTTCGAAGTCACGGCCAAGTACCGCCCTCCGATCATGCCGATCGGCCGCGGCGCGTACGGTATCGTTTGGTACTAGTTTTTTTCCTCAAATTCTTTTCTTCTCTTTTTAAATTTCTTGTTAGCTATCGCGGCTTTGTTTGATTGGCTGCAGTTGAATTTGTGGTGGTTAATTAATTAGTTATTTTGAATTTTGAAGCTCGGTGTTGAATTCGGAGACGAACGAGATGGTAGCGATGAAGAAAATTGCGAACGCTTTTGATAACCACATGGACGCGAAGCGTACGCTAAGGGAGATTAAGCTGCTTCGCCATTTCGATCATGAAAATGTAAGTTAATTTTTTGATATTACTATTAATCTTCTGTGATTAAACCTATATTATCAACTATAAAATTTAGATTATATTAACAAAATTTTTTATTTTGGAAGGAAATTTTCAGATTTAAACTTGTTTCTCTTTGTGAAGGTTCATTTAATTAATGCTTTTTGTTTTGAGTATATTCTTTGCTTGATAATTAAACTATGCTAGTTGACCAACTCAACAATTGTGAAATTTACTGTGAAAAAAGTTGTCTGTTGAAAGGTGGATAATTGTGCATGTTAAACAAGTTATAACTTTCGTTAGCGATTTCATATGGGAATGGAATGAGTAAATTATAAAGGAATATAGTCGAACTAAAATATCTTGTTTTGATATTTTAGAAGGAAAGAATGGAAATTAATTAACCTTCAAGAGAAGAAACAACATTACAAGAAACTATAATATTAATTTTCACATGACATATTGATTTTCACAAAATTATAATATTCTTTTCTTGCTATTTGATTATGCATCATGAGATGAATAGCTTTTGAAAAGTAGACTGTGGTTTTGTTAGTACTGGAGTTTGAAAGGTGGATAATTGTGCATGTTAAACAGGTTGTAGCTTTAAGAGATGTGGTTCCGCCACCTTTACGGAGAGAATTTACTGATGTTTACATTGCCACGGAACTCATGGATACTGATCTTCACCAAATAATTCGTTCCAATCAAAGCTTATCTGAGGAGCACTGTCAGGTATTAGTCTTTTTGGTTTTGAGCCATAAATTGTACAGTACCTCAACATTCAAAATGAAAACTGAGATTAACTTTATGATTGGAATGTGCTGCAGTATTTCTTGTATCAGATTCTTCGGGGGCTAAAGTTTATACATTCGGCGAATGTTATTCATAGAGACTTAAAGCCCAGTAACCTCTTACTGAACGCCAATTGCGATCTTAAGATATGTGATTTTGGTCTTGCTCGCCCGACTGCAGAGAATGAGTTTATGACCGAATATGTTGTCACAAGATGGTACAGGGCACCTGAGCTACTGTTGAACTCTTCAGATTATACTGCTGCCATTGATGTGTGGTCTGTGGGTTGCATCTTTATGGAGCTTATGACTAGAAAGCCTTTGTTTCCAGGGAAGGATCACGTGAATCAGATGCGCTTATTGATAGAGGTAAGAAAAACATTTAAGAGCAATTTTAGTTTTAAGAGAGCTCATTTACAATTTTGGTATGTTTCTAAAGAGTTTTAGATTTAAGTTCTGAAGAAGAAATAACATAACTTAATGTATTTATGGTAACAAGTAACAACTTTTCTATTCTGGTTTTTATTGATTCAATAAAGGTGTTTGATGGAGCTGATTTTTAATTATAAAAAAAAGAGATACATGTAAACTGTTCCCTCTTTACAATTCTGAAGCTGATTAAGTATATTGGAGTGAATTATTACTTTATTTTCTGAAAGGGATTTCTGCTGGATATATGCTTATTCATGCTATTTTTTTTTATAGCTTCTAGGCACACCAACTGAGTCTGATCTTGGTTTTGTTCGAAATGAGGATGCAAGAAGATATATTCGCCAACTCCCCTCACACCCTCGGCAGCCATTAGCTGCGGTTTTTTCACATGTTCATCCATTGGCCATTGATCTCATAGAGAAAATGTTCACATTTGATCCTACTAAAAGGATTACTGGTAATTTTCTAATCTACTGTCAGTCATATTTTTATGCTTTAGGGGACTGGTGAAATTGATTACTTGTTAATTATTGTATGGGATTTGATGTGAGATTTTCCACCAATCACCTTGAAAAAGAAAGCCATCACCATACTGTGGTTCCTAGTTATTTGAAACCTGCTTCTAGGCCATGTTAGCCATTCTAAGACATAAATTTCCTTTTTGTATATTTTCTTAGGCTTTTCATAGCTTGAGCATAATAATACCATGCTCATTGAATAGAATCTTATTCCCTTTGAAGTGTCAAGGGGATTATAAGTATGAGTTGACATGTGTCAATGATATGACAGCAAGGACAAAAGAAGCGGCAACCAAAAGAATTTTTCCCCCTTATTGTGAGTAGAATAATAAAACCATATGTTAGTGATGTGAAGGAAAAGACAAAGTGGAGCAATCAAAAGATGTCTTACTGTAGGGTCAACAAGAAGCAGATCAATTAGGTGGCTGGTGAATTGTAACTCATACATCAAGTGCAGTTTGTATCTGTTTTTTGTTCTTTATTTTTGAATAATCTAATTAGAAGTAGGCCCTACGTTAATTAATTTTCAGGATTGATCACTATTAATTAGGGAATTTGAAGAGACAAGTTAAAGGCTTATTTTAACGAATCTGGTCAAGAAAATGTGATTTGTACTTCTTGCAATATTATGCATTGTAGTTGAGTTTCCCATGTTCCCCTTCCACTCATCATCTTACCCAAAATATTTGTAGATAAATGGAAATTATAAGTTGCTTCTTTGCTATAGTGTACGGCCTGTATGGGCAGCTATGATATGCAGGCTTTTGTCTCCCTCTAAAATTAGCATGTCCGGCTTGTCCAAATGATAAAGATTGAACATTTTGTTTACTTTAAATGTGCCCGTAGAACTTGTAACCTTCATCTTTCAGTTATGGAGCCCACTTAGAAATATCCCCTTCTTCAATTTTTTACCCTGCAAGGTTTATCTACATGCACACAAAAACTTGAACTTGCATGCATATATTTGAAACTTTTCAGAATTACATATATAAAGCCATGCTTTCATCTCTAGATCTGGGAAATTATTAGTGCTTGAAACTGAATATTGTTGTGTAACACTCTTGTAAGAGTCAACAGATTAATTATGGACGGAAAATTCTTTGACTGCCTGTGGTCATAATGTTGACATGTATGAAATTGAATTGGTGTAATGCAGAAGACATGCTTTGAAGTTGAAGATTCGAGTTTAAATATCATATTTTCCTCACTGTACCTCTCTTTAATGGTAATATTTTGTCTCTGGACAGTTGAAGAAGCATTGGCCCATCCTTACCTTGCAAGATTGCATGACATAGCTGATGAACCAGTTTGCCCAAAGCCATTTTCCTTTGAGTTTGAGCAACAACCCTTGGGAGAAGAGCAAATGAAGGATATGATTTACCAGGAGGCCTTATCACTCAACCCAGAGTATGCATAAATTAAAGCAACAATTTTTCTCAGTTTTATCTCATAAGTTGATAAGCCTGTAAGTTACTGGGATAATATTGCAACCAGAAATCTAATAGGTCGCAGATTGAGGAACTGAGATCCTATTTCATCTGTGCCATTTCTTTGGTGGGTCTACTGATATTACATTACACCAATGACTGCCCATCAGTTGTACTGGGCTTATGAATTTAATTTTGGGGTCAGTTTTTATTTATTTTTTGTACCACTTGTATTTGCTTAGATGTATCTGTATCTTAATTATATCTGTGATATGCTAAAACTGTATTTGTATAGTGGGTTGAATTGTAACTAAGTCGGATTTAATGAAAATTACCTATTGTTTTGTTCTTCATATCAAGGTGCCAACAGTCAAATTTCTAATATAATTCTAGGGATCATAATATTATCATGATATCATGGTGCTACTTCACATTTTTCATCTGATGTATGATACATGGCCTGAAATTGTCACATTTTTTTCCCTCTCTCCTCTCTTCTCTGTCTCCGTCCTTAATTATTTGTACTCTGATTTGATCAGTTTTCATGTAATTTATCTTTTCCAGAAGTATATAAGTTTCTTTCTTAGAAGAAATTGGACAAAATTGGTAAAGTATATATCTATCATTAATCAAATAAGAACTAAATATTTCTGTAGAAGTGGGAATCTTATACACTAACTTAAAAAAAAAAAATGACGGAAATAAATAAAAAGTTCAGATTTAGTAGCAGTTGGATATTGCATGTCATTTGTTAGATTGATGAATTGGAAATGGTGGAAAACAAACATTTCTAGATATTCGAGGTGTTAGGCTCTAGATTTGGCATGGTGGAAAGGAATATTTGACCTAAGTAAAAATGTGCGAAAAATGGCCAGAGAGTCTTCGACGTGAGGATCTTGAGTGCTGAGTGCTAACTATGAAATCCTTCTGTCATGTTGGGTAATGAATATTAAATCCATGTAAAGGAGGTTCGCTACCGAATCCATATTAGATTGGAAATTTTCTCAATATCTCCACATTTTGTTGTTTGGCACTCAATGACTCAAATTCTCAATCCATGACCTGGCAGATCAGAAGAAGTAATTTTTAATCCAATTCCTGCTTTCAAGTGTAGGGAGAGCAAATCCCAGGCTCCTAGCTATTCATAAAAAAAAGGGGGAAGAAAAAAGGCTAAATCCAGGCTGTTCTTATTACAGGACCACCTTATTTGATTTTGAGTTTTATATACATATGACAATTTCAGATAAAAAACTAATCAAAACATGCAAAGAAAAATGTGCATCAAGATTAAAAAATATAATAAGAAAAAGTATAGAAAGACTCTAAATTGACAATAAATTTCACACCTATATATTATAAGTCATTATAAGGCATTAATAATGGTGGATAATAAAGTAGTGTCAATGGTATACTTATATAAGAATCAATAATAACTTGCCAACTTATCAAGTGTGAATTTTGTTAGGAAAATTATTACGTGGTAGCATTACTCATGTAATAATGATATTCTCACCCATGAAAAAAAAAAGAAAAAAAAAAGAAGAAGAAGTAGAAGAAGAAGAAGAAGAAACTAATAATGAGATGGAAGATCAAAAAGCAAATCAGTGAGACATTTAAGACTAAAAAAGTCAAGTCAATTAAAGGCAAATGAGGCTAAAAGAGAGTACCAAAATTTGTGTAAGAGTCTATAAGAAGTAAGTTTCACTTCATAAAAGGGCTCCACCCTGTATCTCTGGTTGCCTTTCTTCTCGAACTCCACCTCTTTCTTTGTCTTTTCTCATTTCCTTGTAACCTTTAATTCTAAATAGCTCAAAACTTGTATTTCAAAGTTAGGTTGTAAGTATTTTAATTCAATATTATTTCAAATTTTAAATTCATTACCGTGATCTAGTTACATTTTATGCTTTATATATCTATTTTATTTGTTTAATTTATTAAAATTTCTTATTTATTTTAATTATTTTATTAGGAAATTTACCTGGCTAACATTTGTTTTTGACAAATTCAAATTATAGAACATGATAAATACAAAACAACATTTATATTCCCTTTTGGACAATATGAACTAAATGTAATGCCATTGAGAGTAAAAAATGCTTCAACAAACTTCCAGAATATAATGAATGATATTATTAATCAAATCTGAAAATTTTCAATATTCAATAATGTCCTAATGTTTTCAAACACTATATAAAACCTTTTATTCATATTAGAGCATCTTTATCAATTGTGCCATATGTGTCAAATGCTAAATATTTGACACATTTGGTACACCAAACACCCTTTAACCCCACTTATTAAATGTGTCATATATCATATTTTTTGCCATATACTACAGTACCCTCTTAAATTTGCCACTGTACGGACCCGGTGTGGCATATGGATTTATTCTTTTTTATTCATTTTTTCTGTCTCATATCTCTTTCATCTTCTCCTTCAGCTCACCGCCTCCATCTCCACTCTCTCACATATCTCTTTCTTCTTCTCCTTCAACTATTCACCGCCTCCATCTCCACTCTCCCATACTCTTTCTTCTTCTCTTTCCCCGCCGATTTGCTCTATCCTCTTTGTTCAATGCACTGACGCTGCCGTTTCGCTGTTCCGTTTTTCTTCGAGTCACCGATTTCCTCTCTGTTCTATCTTAGAATCGCCGAGTCGCCGATCGCTGTTCTCAGAGTCGCCGATTCGCTGGAAAGGAAGTAATGTAAGCCCAATTTTTTTACTTCTCAATTTGAAAAAACTGATGCATGCTTCTATTTTTGCTCTAGATTTGCTAGGCTTTTGTTTGAATGAATCTAAAATAATTGTGGGTTTTGAATGATGAAGTGATTTGTTTGGTTATCCGTCTGCCAATTAGGTTTTTTGAATGATGAATGATGATAAATTGTTAGCTTTTTTTTGAATGCTTCTATTTTAAATGATGAATGATGATAAATTGTTAGCCTTTTATTTTTTTTGGTAGCGGGGAGTATTTTTTGTAGAAAGAGTTTGTTCACTTTACTATGTATTGCAACATGTACCCGTGAGTTAAGGATAATACTAGTACTAGTGAATAATAATTAAAAAAATGAAATGGCCAGTTAGATTGTGTGTCCGTGTAGCTATTATTCTAATCGACTATCATCAATAGGATAGGATCATCAGCCATCAGATCAGAATGGTTTCAAATATAAGAGATAATGATTTGGAAAAAAATTCAAATGAAATGAGATGGCGAATTGACAAAGGGAAAGCCTGAATATGGTATAGGACTATAGGTTCCTCACTTTCCTCTACAAGATTCTAACCTTTTTGTAAAAGCAACCATTGTTCTCAAGGTGGATGTCCATTCAAACCCCACACCTTATTATGCAAAATACACTATACATGTGTGTGTTTTTGAAGCTAAGATAACAATATATTTGATCAATGCTAAGATAACAATATATTTGATCAATGGTGTGGTTAGAAGTTAGAACTTAGAAGCAAACTTCATTCTAAAAATTTATGTCATAAACCTTGAAACTCCATAATATTATGCAAGACCCTTCAATTCTTGATTAAAAAATTGAAAGTACCGTTGAGGATGTTAAGGTCTTGTTATCAGCCTTTAAAGTGTGGAGTTTTTCTGTTTTTGTTATACCCGGAGGCCAATTCGATGTCCCATAAATGTTCTTCACGAGCATCCCTCAAAATGGCCAATGCATCTTTTGAGCAAAGGGAGAATTCTATTTCTACATCTTTTCCATACAGCAAAATTGCCATCACAGTACATTATGTAATTTGATTTATTGATTTCCACCTCATTTTAGCATTATAGCATTACATCCTTTGAAATCAAAATAGAAATGATGGAAAAGAATACAAATGGCTGACCAAGACTAAGCTATTGAGGATCCATAGTTGATCCTACAATTTGGGATCAAGGTTATCTTGTTGTTGTTACACATTATTATCAAACTATTGGAGGGCTAGTGTTGGTTTGGAGAAAGAGGTTGTTGAACATGAAAATCATTGAAGATACTTATTTTTTGACTGATTTTCTTTTATCCACATATCTATTTAGAGCATGGACTCAAGAAATTATTCATCATTCACTGATGTCATACGGGGGAATATTTCTCTTGAGGATGAACTTTTCGGTGTATCTAAAACTAGTCCCCTATTAGTCGAAGATTCTTCACTGAATGATGAAGTTGCCACTTCTAAGAAAAAATCAACACGTGGTGTCAACTTCAGTGTTGAGGAAGACAAGCTGCTTGTAGCAGCATGGCTCTATACCAGTGTTGATCCTGTGTATGGTAATGAGCAACATAAAACAACATTTTATGGCAAAGTTGCAAAATACTTCAAGGACCACAAACCTGATTCTACGCGTACTAATTCATCTCTAACAACCCGATGGGGAACGATTAATAGGGAAACAGTTAAATTTTGTGGGTCCTTAGCTAAAATTGAAGCAAAGAATGAAAGTGGAACCACGACTCATGACAAGGTATAAATTTTGCAATGGTCTTTAATTTTTTTTTAGATTTACAACACAAATGAATTGTTTGAAGAAACTAATTATGTTATATTTATTTAATTTTTTTTAGATTGAGAAAGCAAGGGACTTGTTTAAAGAAATTCATAGTTACTTTTTTCAATTTGAGCATTGTTGGCTAATCTTGAAGGATTTTCCCAAGTGGGCATCTACTATGCCTAGGGAAGATTCAAGAAAAGAAATGCCTCAAACTCCAGATTCAATAGATCAAGGAGGGGGGGTTGATGGCATTATGGATTTCGAGAGGCCAATAGGTAGAAAAGCTGAAAAGGCTAATCGAAAGAGAAAAGATGATGGGAAAGATATTGCAACGGAATATTTGAAAAAGAAAAAGAGAATTCTTGAAGAAGGTTGTGCAGCCGAAAAAGAGAAAGTACGTATCAAAGCGGAAAAGGTTCGCTTGCAAGAGTTGAAAGAGAATGAAAGAATTATGATGCTAGACACAAGTGGCATGAACGAAGATCAAAGAACTTTTTATGATGAACTCAAAAAGGACATCCTTGCAAAACAAAGATCAAGTCATTCGTTGGGTTAAGATGATGGTGATGATGTCTTGTTTTAACCTTATTTTGGTAGTAACTAATTTTAGGCCTTGATATGTATTTTGTGGCATTTTTTGGGTGTAGCTAATTTTAGGCCTTGATATGTATTTTGTGATCTTAGCAAAAGTTCTTGACTCTTTTATTATGTGATTTCGTTGTAGATTCTGGTAGGCCACTGCCATGTAAGTAATCCTAACATTTTAGCTTATATAAAATGTCGTGTATTTTCTATGTTTGATTTTATATTACTATAGAATTTATATCCTTTTGTGTTTATGGATTGACCAATTAAATGTGTAACCAGTTATAGCTAACATTCATGAACATAGTATTGTGATGGTATGGTACATATAAAGATGCAACTATAAATAGCCTATTAACCTTGGTAAAGCTGGAGGCTTTTCCCATCATTAGAAAGATGCAACTATAAATAGCCTATTAACCTTGGTAAAGCTGTCTTTATTTACATACTATATATTTTTGGGGCAAAATATTAATAACTTCTTTTGGGTCTACAGGGTTGTGCTATATTCATCGTTTTCTTTTATACTTTTGCAATTTTGTAGGGTGGGTGTGGGTTACAGCTAGATTGCAATTATTGAGTTTGGGTACCTCTTATAAATTGTCCGTGAACAGTATGACATATATAATATAAAAAAGTGTGCTTATCAGCTTTCTTTATTGTTGGACTATATGCACACATGATATTTGCATGGCTTCTGAACTTGTTTCAACTCTCAGAAAATCCACGAGTTAATTTTACTGCTTTCGAATCAAACAGAAGTTAAGCTTCAATTAGTCGAAGTTTAGAACTCTGAACATCTTTAGTTTAAGTGCTTGAGAAGCTCCGTTACTAATGCACCATACCATATGTGTTCTTTTGATGATTATAGTAGGTGGCAAAGTAGTTCTAAACTTATGACCTTGTTAAATTTTTAGCATCCCAAATTCCCAACAATGGGGTTTACTAGTCTGTAAGACCACTGTCCTTAGTGAATTGTTACCCTTTAATTTAAAATAAATTGTTACCCTTTAATTTACTGTGTTGTTTGTGCACTTTAATATGTTTGTTAAAAAGAAGTGACTTTTAAATAGCATCTTAATTGCAATAACAGCTTAGGGGATGATATAATGACAATTAAACCTTAAACCTGCAATAACATCTTAATTGCAATCAAACCTTCTTTTAAAGTTATTGATTTCATTTCATATTATGTTTCTTGCATCTATATTGATAATTGCTTTCTAATGTTTTCTTCTAGTTTATTTCCATGGGTCGTTCTTTTTTTCGTGAATTGCTTGATGATGACTCAGATGAAGATGAGATAATTATAAAACTTCTCACGGGTTCGACATCACAACGCAAGCATCATCGGTATATCAACTGTAATCATTTGGAAGGCCATAGAAGGCTTTATGATGACTACTTTGCCGAAGAACCTGTATATCCTCCCAAATTATTTCGAAGGAGATTTCGAATGAGACGCTCTCTTTTTCTTCGAATCCTATCTAAGGTAGAAGCTCATGAACCTTACTTTATCCAAAAAAGAAATGCTGCCAAAAAGCTTGGTCTATCTCCCCTTCAAAAGATGACCGCTGCACTTAGGATGCTTGCTTATGGAGTAGTAGCTGATTTTATGGATGAATATATGAGAATAGCAAAATCCACTACAATAACCAGTATGAAAAAATTTGTTGCAGCAGTGGTTGCTATTTTTTCAGAGGAATACTTGAGGTCACTAAACAATGAAGACATTGCTAGATTGTTAGCCCATGGCCAAAACCGTGGATTTCCAGGCATGTTGGGAAGTATTGATTGCATGCATTGGAAATGGAAAAATTGTTCAACTGCATGGAAATGGATGTATTGTGGTCATCTTCGTGAGCCAAGTATTATTTTGGAAGTAGTGGCTTCATATGATCTTTGGATATGACATTCATTTTTTGGGTTACCTAGGTCAAATAATGATATTAATGTATTGGAGCGGTCTCATGTATTTTTTGAGCTTGCACAAGGATATGCTCCTACAGTTAATTACTCAATCAATAGTCATGATTATACAATGGAATACTATCTTGCCAATGACATATATCCACAATGGTCAACATTTGTGAAGACAATTCCAAGGCCACTAGGAGCAAAAAGAAAATTATTTGCAAAAACTCAGGAGGCATATAGGAAGGATGTAGAGTGTGCATTTGGACTGCTTCAAGCACGATTTGCAATTGTACGTGGACCTGGACAGTTTTTCTAACATGAAACACTACAAGACATTATGAAAGCATGCATAATTCTTCATAACATGATTATTGAAGATGAGCGAGAAGAAGCTGAAGTAATGGACTTAGATTATGAACAAATCGATGAGATTTCATGTACACCAATGTCACATGAGCCGACAAATGAATTTACGGAGTTTACTCAAGTTCATCAATGCATTAGGGATCGAGAAGTTCATTCTCAACTCCAAATGGATCTTGTTGAACATTTATGGCAATTAAAAGGAGAGTCATGAAAACTTTTGGTTTTGTTTATTTGTCTCCTCTTCTTTATGGAGTTGCCATTAAAACTTTTGGTTTGATTTATTTGTTTCATTTTGTTTATGAAGCTACTATTAAAACTCATTGGCTATGTTGTTTTGTTGTGTTAAGTTTAGTATTAGCCAATTGTTTTGTTGTGTTAAATTTAAGTACCATTTGTCATCAAGGAAGTGGCAAGCTCAACTATGTTTAATTCAATGGGTTCTGTGTGAGTTAATGTTATTGGATATGAGTTATTTGTGTAAGTTTTCTATGGACTACATTGGTAGTTCAGTTTAGTTGAAACAACTGAAACTTGACACGTTGGCTTTTAGATTGCATATGTTTTTGGCTTTTGATATGAGCCTTGACAGGGTGTCTCAGTATAAGAATTATGAAGGTGATGGCTTTTGAATATTTGGTCAGATATTGTCCCAAGGGAAGAAAAGCTGTAATTCCCTTCTTGTATTGACACAAAAACTTTTCTTGTTTTGTTTTGGTTTTTGGGGATTTGGATGTGTAATTGCAATTAGTACTTTATAAACAAAGATTTGGATTTAGCTATTGATATTGATACGGTAATGATGAATTGCTTATCTTTTGATGTTTTACAATGATATTGATATTGATATTTGGATGTGCCTACTTCTCTCTCTTTTTTTTTGAAGGTGACAGGTTCTAAGTATTTTTATTTTAAAAAAAATGTTTAAGAAAATATCATTTTTTAAAATATATGACTGTTGAATGAAGGGGATTCTTTGAAAATGTTACCTTTTTTTTTTTTTTTTTTTTTTTTTTTTTTTTTTGGAGAGAAAATTTGAAAATATGATTCTTTAGGATCAAATATTACCATTAGGAACAAATGATAAAGAAAGAATTAAAAAAAATTAAAAAGAATTAAAAAAATAATATTTAAATGAAGTGGTAAAAATATAGAACATCTGATAAATAAGATATTGTAAAATGATGTGGTAAAATAATAAAGTAGGCTTTTGGTGTGGCAAAATGGCATAATTTTTGCAACAGCTGCTACGGATGCTCGTACATCACTCAATAACTTCTATTAAAATTAACATTTCAAAAATATTATTGTTGGATTACACGTTTTTATTATTCTTAATATATACATCAAATTTTATGTTAATAAAATATTACTTACTATTCGATCAATAAACTCAAGGTTTTATGTATAATCTTAAAATATAACAAACTTGAAATTAAACATTTTATAAATGAGGTAGATATTAGTTTGTGATTATTTTGAAATCTTATAAGTATTAAGGGTATAAGGAAAATGACAAAGTTTAGCTACAAAATTTATTGTAGCCTAAGACTACAACTTTACTCAATATCTTTTTATTGGAGGTGAATTTTGACAAATTTACCATTGGAATCAATTGGATTAGGATTCTATTGGTCTCGTATATTGAGAGTCTTAATAGAAATAAAAAGGAAAAATGCATTAAAAGTACTATAAAATGTCCACAATATGATGTAACATTGACTCTCATTGATAAAATTCATTAATCTAACTAATGAATGTTTAAATTACTTTTTTGTGATTAACATAGCAATTTGTAAGCCAATAGTAAAATTTGTAGTATTCTTAACATCACTAATAAAAAAAATACACAACCTTTAAAAAATATATATGATTTTATAAAAATTTGAGTCTTTAACCATTGGAAGTGGAGCATTTTTACCTAAAGAATTTTTTTTTTTTTGGTGGGGCTTTAGGCCTAGGCCTTGAGTTAGCCCTATCTATAAGCTTATATTTTATACATAATTTTAAATTACAAAAACTTGCAATTTAAATAATTTATTGAGGGGTGTCGGTGTGCCGTGGTGCTCCTTAGGTGTCCCATCTACTATTTGCAGACGATAGTATCATATTCTATAGGGCAAGTGAAGGGGAAGGACAGAGGGTGATGAAGGTGTTGGCTGATATGAACAAGAATCGGGGTAGAAGTTACATAAGAAAAAGACATCACTGTTCTTTGGTAGAAATACAAGCAGAGATTGTCAAGAAGAGATTAAAGAGATGTTCGGGGCCCAAATTATCCAACAACATGAAAGATACTTGGGTTTGCCCCCACTTGTGGGTTGTGGAAAGAAAAAGGCATTCTCCTGGGTAAAAGACCAAGTCGAAAGGAAAATAGCTAATTGGAAAGGCAAGCTACTGTCCAATGCGGGTCGTGAAATTCTTATTAAGGCGATTGCCCAAGCCACCCCTACTTACACAATGAGCTGCTTCAAGTTCCCGGATTCTCTTTGCAAAGAGCTTAATTTGATGACGAGGAATTTCTGGTGGGGGCAGAAAGATAAGGAGAGGAAAATGGCTTGGATTTCTTGGGAAAAGCTATGCATCCCAAAATCCGAAGGTGGCATGGGGTTTAAGGATCTCAAGGCGTTCAATCTCGCGCTCTTAGCCAAACAAGGGTGGCGGCTTCAACAAAACCCAAACTCCATTACCTACAAAATACTAAAAGCAAAGTATTTCAAGGGAAGCAACTTTATGGAGGCAAAACTGGGCCGAAGACCTTCCTATGTGTGGAGAAGTCTGCTGGCAGCGAGGGAAGTTGTGAGAGACCGCGCCCCCAGTCCGTTTTTTAGGAATGTTGGGCCAAACCCATGTGAATGGGTGGAGTCGTGTTATTGCCTCTCAAAATGGAGGTTCGACTAGTTATATTTTCCCCTTTAGATTAAGGGTTTTACAATGGAGTCGCCACTTATTTAATTGTTGGAATAAATAAGAAAACCATAATTGAAAAATTCATCATTTTATTAATTTGAAATTGAATTTACATTGAACATAGGAAATTACATGGTTTTGGTCCTAAATACAATCTAAGATAAAGTACATGACTTTATTTCCTAGTTACAATCTAGAAATTGAAAATTACAAGGATAAGCATTTGATCTACTAACCCTTGATCTAAGTTCGGAGGCTATGTTACAAGGTGGGAAGGTGTTAGGCACCCACCTTGCCCGGTAAAACCGGTCTTCTAGACTATGGTGGCCAACAATCATGTCACATCATCCAATATGTTATCAATCAATTTGCATGTAGAATTTGAAGTGTGTGCATGTGCTAAATCCTAATTCAATTTATTAAGCACTTCATTTGGATTGAAAAATAAATTCTAGTGAATGTGTGTGTATGGTGACATCCTAGATTTAAGGACTTGAAAGAATTATTAAACAAACATGTTTTTCATATTTTTGATGTGGATTTAAGATTAAAACTAGTGATATGCATGAGCATGTGATGAACAACCAAGAACATGTGAAGAACATATAAGAACAATTAAGAACATTCAAACATATTCGAGGGAATTTAAATAGTTATTATCATGCTTTAATCTTAAACTCTCATCATGGAAACACAAAAAACAAGTTAGGGAAAGGGATTATACCTTCATGCAAGATCCATACAGTGGAGGAAGAGATTCTTGGTGGAGGTCCTAAGGGTGGAGGAAAGAAGAAGAACTAGGAGAGGAAGAGTGAGTCTCACTCAATACCTTGAGTCTCAGGAAGACCAAGATATGACAAGACTACTCTACTTCACTAGAACTCAAGAGAGGAGAAGAGAGAGGGTTTTTTGTGTCTTGAAATGAAGGAGGGGAAGGGTTTATATAGTAGTAGTGGAGGGGATATGAATGGAATACCATTTAATGAGGGTTGACAAGGATTATGAACGTAGACCTCATTTTAGCATTGGGGAAAATCTGGTGCATTAAATGAAGAGATTGGTGGGAGTGGGGAGCAAGCCAAAATTCGGTTTTCCCGTAACTGCTGTAACAGCTTGTAGAGCCAACTTCGAAAAATCATATCTGACTCAATTCTGATCGGAATTGTCTTGTTCTTGTGCTCAAATTGAAGCCCCGGATGTCTAGTTTCTAGGAAAATTAACCTCATTCACAGATTCAAAATATTCTGAGAGATATTGATGAAATAGTGAGCAGAGGTCATTTGTTAGAAAATGATTTCAGCACAATTAACATTAATAGGTCCGAAATTAGCTCCTAATTAACATTAAATGACTCCAATCACTCCCATTTTAGACTTAATTGGTTTCAAATTTACTCTAATTAAAAGATAATTGCATAAATTACTCATTGAATAATTAATGTTTAATTATCTAATTAATTAGGTATATGCAACCTCACCATAAAATGTAGTCCTAACCAATTAAGTTATGACACATCATTAATCTCAAATTGATTACACTTATAACCAATTGAAATCAATTGTTCATAATCACATATAGTCGGACTCAATTTGTGATAGTACATCTTAGCCATTAAAACTTGATTTGATGATAACTTTCAATCTGATGGTCCGATTAGGGCTTATGACTAGTCGATTTGATCGTTACAACATCAAGATCATTTTAGTGAAATGAGATTAAGGATCTAATGAATAGAATCAAGATGCATATTTTCAAGGCAAAATTACTCTTTTACCCTCCATGTGAGGTTAAATAGGGGTTGCAAAATGGGGTGTCAACAGAATGCCCCTCATTGGCAGAGCTTGAAAAGCGAATGTCAATGTATGAAAGAGACACCTAACTTTGCAATCAGTATTTAACCGTGGTGAATGTATGATGCATGTAGATAAAAATGTAGATGGTCATGTTATGGATCAAAATGTAGACCGAAGTGGGAGGATCAGGTCCAAATGTAGTTCATGCATGCAAACCTTTTTTTTTTTTTTTTTTGAATGAGAAATGAGTACAAGACATGCTTACCAGTGGTCACGACAAAATGAGGATTTTAGTCGTGATCTTAAATTTTGGACATGCTTCGCAAAGGTCTGATGGAATTGGATTTTGGACGTGCTTCCCAGAGGTCCGATGAAATTGAATTTTGGACGTGCTTCCCAGAGGTCCGATGGATTTGAAGTTTGGACGTGCTTCTTAGAGGTCCGATGGTTTGAAGTTTAGACGTGCTTCCCAGAGGTCCGATGGATTGAACTTGGACGTGCTTCCCAGAGGTATGTGGATTTGAATTTTGGACGTGCTTCCCAGAGGTCCGATGGTTTGACTTTGGACGTGCTTCCCAGAGGTCCATTGAAATTTAATTTAGACGTGCTTCCCAGATGTCCGATGGATTTGAGTTTGGACGTGTTTCCTAGAAGGTCCGATGGTTTGAAGTTTGGACGTGCTTCCCAGAGGTCCGATGGTATTGGATTTTGGATGTGCTTCCCAGAGGTCCGATGGATTGATGTTTGGACGTGCTTCCCAGAGGTCCAATGGAATTGAATTTTGGACGTGCTTCCCTGAGGTCCAATGGTTTGAAGTTTGGACATGCTTCCCAGAGGTCCGAGGATTTGAGGGGCATTATTTATGCCGATGTTTGTAGGCCTTTTACCCTAATACCTGCAAAATAGATATTTTCTATTAGTAACACAGTCATTCATTGAAAAGAATTCAACATACTTGGTGAATGCCCCTAGTTTAGGACATATTCCATGCTTTGATGAATGCTGAGGGTAGACAGTCGACTTGATGTTGCACCACTGGAGAATGTGGAAGAGGGTCATAACTTTTTGTTCCTGAAGAAGAATTTAATGAAGATTTTTTTTTTTTGAAAAATTTGGAAATATTGAATTAAAAATTTTGATTGATGATTTTTTTTTTTAATTGATTTTTTTTCTTTTTTGGGAAAAACCTATCATTTGAATGAGAATAACTTTGGTTGGAAGTTAATGTGGATTGCTGGATAAGTCCTTACTTAATTCTGGCAAAAAGATAATTTCAAGTAGCAATGGATTTGTTCATTGAAATGAATTGGAAGTACTTACCCAATGCCCCTAGTTTGAGGCATATTCCATGCTTAGATTGAAGCTGAAGTCATTTGATATTGTGACCATTGGGGAACATGAAAGAAGATCATGGTCCGCCATCCTTGGTTCCTGCGAAAAGGCTTTCTTTCTCTAGCTGGTTAGAAACCAATTATCGTGAAAACTTGCACACAATATAAATAGGCCAATGACCCAAGTTTAAACATGCTTAATGCAAATAAATGGACTTATCTTAACATGCACCCAAACAATTTTGTCACATTGTTTTGACTTTGTTCTCCAAGGTTGTTTGGGTGAATGGGACCGGGCCTCTGCAAGGCTGCCTACGTACCTCTCTCATAGAGGATCAGGTCAAGACGTAGTTCAAGAGAACTGGATTTTGAAAAAGAATGATTTTTTTTTTTTGGAACAAGAGGTGATCCTTTGAACAAACATTTTAGCAAATTAAAGTGTCTAAGAATCAAACAAATCTCTTTGATTGGGAAGGATCAAGATCATTAAACTCATGTAATCAAATTTGCTTCATCCTTTTGAACATCATCAAATTAAGTCTCCAAAGGCAATCAATAAATGAAATGTGATAATGTTTATGAATCACATTGTTGGGTGCAAACAAGGAGAGTGCTCTAGGTTTGGAAGTTCTTTTTAGTCATTTTGAGGATTTGAGAGTTTGAGAAATTTTGTCCTCAAACATATCATCCTATGGGGTTTAACAATTTTAAGCACTTTTTCTTTTTAATTCAAGAGAAAAAATATTATTAGAGTTTAAGATGCGCCTACAATTAACAAGACTTCAAGGAGGTCTTATTCATGGGTTGTAATGTAGGCCGGGTTTAGGTTATGAAATGAATGATATAAAAAGGCTCAAAATTCCCTATAATGTTCCCCCAAGTATGCATTACCCAAAAATCAAGTATTGGAGGAGTTTTCCCATTTCTTCTTTGCAATCTTCTCACTAGTCTTCATTGATCACCTGTATCAACGTTTGTTTTTATGCTTATTCCCTTGAATCATACCTCTAGACTTTCATCTTGTAAAATCTTTTTTTTTTTTAGGTTACATCTTCAAGTTTTCAATTTGCTAGGATTTTCCTTTTTTTCCTTCTTTTTTTTTTTTTTTTTTTTTGGCCCTAACTTTTGCCTAGACTGCCCTTTTGGGTTTTTAGCCTAGCGGGCTTTCCTTTTTTTTTTTTTTTTAATCTTTCATCTCTTAATTGAATGAACTTTTTGGGGATCTTTTGCCACCCTTTTTTTCTTAGCTTAAGTCATTTTGATGCACTCTCTATACATCTTTCTTGCCTCGATGCACTTGCACATTTCTGTGCTTGATGAATCTTTCCTTTTTTGATGAAATCTCTTTTGGATGAATCTTGTATTACTCTTGGCATGATGAATTTTAGGTTCTTCAAACTGGATGCACAACTTTTTTTTTTCTCACATTGATGAAATTTCATTTCTCTTTCCTTGATTGTGTGAAACCTCATTTTTCTTTGATGATCTTTTGTCTTTAGCCTAATGAATTCTCCACTTGTCTTTCATGTCTTCTAGAAGAGATTTATCAATTAGCTTCAAAGCTACAAGGTTGACTCCTCCTCAACATGAGATTAAAGCATGCATACTTTGATTTTTCCCACCCTAGGTTTAGATTTTAGTGGGTTCATGCGAAAAAGAGGCTAAGTGTTTAAAGGCTCAAATGGGCTAGCAATGGATAATGATCATTCTAGGTATTAAGGTATAATCTTGTTTTACCAAAGACGGCCTCCTATCCCTAGCAATGCTTGCTTGTAGGCACAGTGACTTGAGCTCTTTTAATAAATTCCTCTTAAAAGAAAAAATATGAATGCTCTAATGTTGTGAAACAAAAGATCTTTGAAATTGGTTCGGGTGCATGGATTCTTGGGATTTTTTGATGGATGGATTCTTTTTGATTGCCTTTTAAGACCATTTCTTCTCTTATTCAAAGTAATTTAGCAAAATTGTTTACACGGATCAAATGAAATCAATCATTTCTCAGTACAAGTTGATTGTTCAAGCCTTTAAACATTTTAATTTAGAAAAAAGTTTTGTCCAAGTGATCCTCATGTACCATTTTGAAAAGACGACTTTAAAGAATCTTGAAATCTTTGAAAGAAAAAAAAAAAGGGGTCTTTTTGAAAAAAAAAAAATCACTAGGAAGTCCAATACCCCTAGTTCAAAGAATTTTTTTTAAAAAAAAAAAATGACTTAAGGGCTCAATGCCCCTTCAAGGACTTTTTTCATTTGAAAATTTTTCTATTTTTTTGGGAAAGATTTGGAAATCTTGAAAAAAAAAATTTTGAATTTTTTTTTGAATTTTTTTTGAATTTTTGTTTTTTTGTTTTTTTGTTAATAGATATACATGAACAAAACTCATTAAATGCTACATGAAATTTTTGAATTCAAAGAAACATAGAAACATGGAATAAACAAACAAATTTTAAGTTTAACCATGATGTTGCAAACCAAATGTGGAGCGAGGCAAAGTTGGGCCACTTGCTTCTTTTTGGTCAATCTAGGATGCTTGAGACTTAGTATGCTTGAACCTTCATTATGATAAAATGGCT
Source organism: Quercus ilex subsp. ballota (assembly GCA_032727855.1). Lineage (NCBI taxonomy): Eukaryota > Viridiplantae > Streptophyta > Magnoliopsida > Fagales > Fagaceae > Quercus > Quercus ilex. The sequence continues at coordinate 40,418,841 of CM064908.1, forward strand.
TGGGCTTGCACTTGGAAGGCTTGCACTTGGAAGGCTTGAACCTTGATTATGATCTTTTGATATTTGCTTGAAATGGCTTGGGCTTGCACTTGAAATGCATGCATCTTGTGAGTTTTTGGCTTTTGATGTTGATCATGCATATACACCTTTGATGGACTCAAGTATTGGGCTTAGAATGATTCAAGAAACAATTTTCGGTTTCCATACCAAGTAGAGTTCAATCACAAGCCTTTGGGCTTGAGCTCATTCATAGCATACAAGGTTCAAACAATTATGATGGGATTAAGCGTTGGACTTGAGTCATCATGGTTCAAACAACGGCCAAACAAATGCATAATGAAATGCAATTTACATGGACCGACCTAAAGGTAGGTTCTATGGGTCATTACAACAAGGGTGGTAGGTAGGTTAAAGGATCCCACAAGCTAGGACGTCGTACCTCCCAACTTATGACGCCAGGAGCGCCGCGTTGGTCCGAATGGTACAGTTTGTCCCTATGAACCACCATGGCATAACCATGATGATCCTTGTCGCGGTGGGTGGTAGGTTCACCGCTGGGTATGTGAGTCTCAGGAAGACCACAATCCACGGCTAATACTACCGGGCTTCCGGGTTAGCACACAAATAAAATAAATTTCATTTAAGCAAATGATGCATGACATGAAAATATAATGACATATTAAACATATTATATACAAAAAATAATAAACAAACAATGACATGGTTGGCCACCATAACCTAATTGAAGCTTAGCCCTCAATATTCCCAGTGGAGGCGCCACTGTGAGAGACCACGCCCCCGGCCCCTTTTTTTATAGGAATGTTCGGCCAAACCCACGTGAATGGGTGGAGTCGTGTTATTGCCTCTCAAAATGGAGGTTCGACTAGTTATATTTTCCCCTTTAGATTAAGGGTTTTACAATGGAGTCGCCATTTATTTAATTGTTGGAATAAATAAGAAAACCATAATTGAAAAATTCATCATTTTATTAATTTGAAATTGAATTTACATTGAACATAGGAAATTACATGGCTTTGGTCCTAAATACAATCTAAGATAAAGTACATGGCTTTATTTCCTAGTTACAATCTAGAAATTAAAAATTACAAGGATAAGCATTTGATCTACTAACCCTTGATCTAAATTCGGAGGCTATGTTACAAGGTGGGAAGGTGTTAGGCACCCACCTTGCCCGGTGAAACCGGTCTTCTAGACTATGGTGGCCAACAATCATGTCACATCATCCAATATGTTATCAATAAATTTGCATGTAGAATTTGAAGTGTGTGCATGTGCTAAACCCTAATTCAATTTATTAAGCACTTCATTTGGATTGAAAAATAAATTCTAGTGAATGTGTGTGTATGGTGACATCCTAGATTTAAGGACTTGAAAGAATTATTAAACAAACATGTTTTTCATATTTTTGATGTGGATTTAAGATTAAAACTAGTGATATGCATGAGCATGTGATGAACAACCAAGAACATGTGAAGAACATATAAGAACAATTAAGAACATTCAAACATATTCGAGGGAATTTAAATAGTTACTATTATGCTTTAATCTTAAACTCTCATCATGGAAACACAAAAAACAAGTTAGGGAAAGGGATTATACCTTCATGCAAGATCCATACAGTGGAGGAAGAGATTCTTGGGGGAGGTCCTAAGGGTGGAGGAAAGAAGAAGAACTAGGAGAGGGAGAGTGAGTCTCACTCAATACCTTGAGTCTCAGGAAGACCAAGATATGATAAGACTACTCTACTTCACTAGAACTCAAGAGAGGAGAAGAGAGAGGGTTTTTTGTGTCTTGAAATGAAGGAGGGGAAGAGTTTATATAGTAGTAGTGGAGGGGATATGAATGGAAGACCATTTAATGAAGGTTGACAAGGATTATGAACCTAGACCTCATTTTAGCATTGAGGAAAATCTGGTGCATTAAATGGAGAGATTGGTGGGAGTGGGGAGCAAGCCAAAATTCGGTTTTCCCGTAACTGCTGTAACAGCTTGTAGAGCCAACTTCGAAAAATCATATCTGACTCAATTTTGATCGGAATTGTCTTGTTCTTGTGCTCAAATTGAAGCCCCGGATGTCTAGTTTCTGGGAAATTAACCTCATTCACAGATTCAAAATATTCTGAGAGATATTGATGAAATAGTGAGCAGAGGTCATTTGTTAGAAAATGGTTTCAGCACAATTAACATTAATAGGTCCGAAATTAGCTCCCAATTAACATTAAATGGCTCTAATCACTCCCATTTCAGACTTAATTGGCTTCAAATTTACTCTAATTAAAAGATAATTGCATAAATTACTCATTGAATAATTAATGTTTAACTATCTAATTAATTAGGTATATGCAACCTCACCATAAAATGTAGTCTTAACCAATCAAATTATGACACGTCATTAATCTCAAATTAATTACACTTATAACCAATTGAAATCAATTGTTCATAATCACATATAGTCGGACTTAATTTGTGATAGTACATCTTAGCCATTAAAACTTGATTTGATGATAACTTTCAATCTGATGGTCCGATTAGGGCTTATGACTAGTCGATTTGATCGTTACAACATCAAGATCATTTTAGTGAAATGAGATTAAGGATCTAATGGCTAGAATCAAGATGCATATTTTCAAGGCAAAATTACCCTTTTGCCCTCCATGTGAGGTTAAATACTGGTTGCAAAATGGGGTGTCAACAAAAGTTCATGAGAGGGGGTCTTGATGGATTATTGGAGATGGAAAGAAGGTCAAGACTTGGGAGGATAGATGGCTTCCAACCCCACACACCTTCAAAGTTGTCAGCCCAAGGTGTCAGGTACAAGTGTTGGACAGGGTGGGGCAGCTAATAGATAGAGAGAAAGGTTCTTGGGATGTTGATTTGGTGAAGAGCAATTTTGTTGCTCATGAAGCATAAGTTATTTTAAGCATCCCTATTAGTACCACACTCCCTAAGGATTCTTGGATTTGGGCAGGAATGAGGAATGGTTCTTTTACTGTCAAAAGTGCCAATAAGGTGGCATTCAACCTTATTAACGAAGGAAAAAAGCAAGTGGTCATGGGGGAAAGCTCAGACAGATCAAAGATGAAGGAATTCTGGAAGTTTATTTGGAAGTTGGAATGTCTGAATAAGGTGAAACAATTTTTTTGGAAAGCCTACAAAAACATTCTACTAACCAATTCTATGCTTGCATCACGGAAAATCACCGGGGTGGACAGTTGTGGGCTGTGTGGACTTGTGAAACCTCGGGTCATGCTCTTTGGGGTTGTAAGTTTGCTTTAGAGGTATGGAAAAATAGGGGTCTGCCAACAAAGGTTAGGGACCAGCTTCGGTGCTCAAAGGATTTCATCGATGTGGTATGGAGGCTGAAGGAGGATAAGTGTATCCAAGACTGGGATAGGTATGCAATCACGGCATGGGAAATCTGGAATAATAGGAATACCTTCAAGCATGAAGGTCTCTATAAATAGCCTAAGCAAATTGTAGAGGAGGCCCGAAACTACATTGAGGAATGTAGAAAAATTGATCCTACCCTAAATGGAAGTTCGGTTTGAGCCAAAACTATTTGGAAACTGCCAAGGGCTAGATGGTATAAAGTCAATGTGGATGGAGCTATTTTCACGAATGTAGGTTGTTGTGGTGTTGGAGTTGTAATCAGGAATGAGAAGAGGCAACTCATGGGTGCATTGAGCAAAAGATTTCAACTCCCTCTAGGGCCTTTAGAGGTTGAGGCAAAGGCTATGGAGGAAGGTATTCAGCTGGCAAAAGATCTAAGCCTTAAGGAGATTATCATTGAAGGAGATGCAAAGCAGGTGGTGATGGCCATTTCAAATACTGTTTTAGCCCCAAGCTCGATCAGGAAGGTGATTGAGGGAATGCGTCTCTGGCTGCTGTATTTTAATCCCTAGACGGCTTCCTATGTCGGCAGAAATGGAAATATGGTTGCGCATCAGTTAGCCAAGCATGCTAAGTTTGTGGATGACTGTACTGTATGGGTGGAAGATACCGCCCCCTTTGTATCAAAACAGGTTCTTATGGATGTAATCTCTATGGATAATTGTCCAAATCAATGAAAGGTATTTGCTGTCTGTTATAAAAAAAAAAAAAAAAAAAATCAATTATAGAATAATCTCCCCTAATAGTTTGAGACTTTAATTTTTGTAAACTGATATCCTACAAAGCCACACACTAAATAATATCTATCTCCTCTCTTAAAAACAAAATATAAAATTAAAAAAATTAGATTTTAACTTTACTTAACTATGTGTCGTTGTATATCCAAAATAAAGTATTTTGTTTTTAATCGTAATATATTTTTATTTTTATTTATTAATATTTATAGTTCAATTATGATATTTGTAAGGCAAGTTTTGGATCCTAAGCCCAAAAGGTAAATGGATTCAGGCTCAAATAGCCCAATGCAATGAATTTGTAGAGAGTTGGCTGAAAACTAGACTTCAATGATTGGGACAACACTTATAATGGAAAAGATGATAAGAAGACAAAGACAAGCAAACTTTTTGTAAAGAAATTCTTCCTCAGTCAAAGTCCGAGGAGGGTAGTTCTTGATTATATTCCTTTCAAACTTGAATACAATTTCAGTTCTTAATGTTACTGTACTTTCTTTTCAATTCTCAAATGAACCCTCTCCCTATCCTTGGAGGATCTCTCACATTATATAGCCTCTTTTGGCTGATCTTGGCATTCTATTTGTTGATTATGCAGGCCACTACTCGAGTGCTTGTCCCATTAGATGCCCTCCTAAGTCTTCTGTGAGTTGCGGCAACCAAAACAACACTGTTCAGGGGTCTTCTCCACATAAATGAGGCAAGGGAGTTTGGTGGGATGCATTAAATGTGGTGACAACTACCATCTCTCCAATCACGTTAAGGCTAACCCCCTCTCTGAAGTTCTTCCTCTACAGTATGGCCCCTCTGGTAATGTGCCATTGACGAGGCCATGGCTTTGCCTCTCCAGCTTCATCATTCGGGTGTATGGACTCCTCGGAACTGTATTGGCCTCCTCGGCCTTGGGTATGACACGTGACATTATTACCTTATTAAATTTCTGTATCCCCCAATAATTAATTCTTTATATGAAATTAATATTAGTTTAGTTGGTAATATTCATCAAATTATATATTTAATGTATCAAATTAACCTTGATTTGATTAGTATTAAATAATTTTGTTTAATTAATATTTACATATTAAAAGCCCCGCATTAATTTTTTGCCTTAGGCCTCAAATAATGTTGGGCTGCCCCTTATAGATCATATAGTAAATAATATCCGATTGACACAAAATTTGACATGTGTATTAAGTGAGTAAAGAATATGCAATTCAACGGTTAGATTTTCAAAATATATATTAATTTTTATTTTATTGAATAAGATTATAGGTTAAGGCTACAATCAATTTTGTAACTAAATTTTATCCTTATTAAAAGTTTCAACACATTAGAGTAGTATTTTTTTTGGGTATATAACCAAGTATATATATAAATATACACACACAAGATATTAATGTGAAAAAAATTGGTAATAAAAACACCTGCTTATAGAAAGTCAGAAGAGAGTGGGTGATAATGTTCTTTCTAATTTTTATTTTCCATACCATTTCTTTTCAGCAATGGAGGTGTTCCAGTCCCTTGCATAATTCACATTGACTTTTTTGGCCAGACTCTGCTATATTTCTCTCATCAGAAGAGATAGTTGTTATTTGCTGTTGTCAATATGTTAATCAAACAAGGCTAGACAGACGGGAGATCAACGTGGTTCACTCAGAACAATATATTTATGGTTATTTGGTGTAAAAAATTTAGTAATTTGGTACTACAAAAAGCTATTTTATTTATTTTACTACCTCACTTTACAAATATCCAACATTAGTGGTTTTATTTTAGCATTTAACACAATAAAATAATATAAACAAAATATATATATATATATATATATACACTACAATTGATGATGCCAAAAAATCGTCAGTTAGTCGCATGGTCCTCACGTATTTGATACCAGACCTGCACAACACTGAACAAGAAGACCTTAGGAGAGCATCAGTGTGATACCGGCTAATGACTTTCCGAAGGCTAAGTTAGAAAGCTTTTCACAACTCTATAATACTAGAGTTGAGGTGAATTATGTGTACCTTTGTGAGAAAGGGTTTTGGGGGTTATATAGTGGTGTAGATTTGACCTTAATTTCTTGAGGAGGAAGGCCTTTCCTTATGGGGAGAACTCTCCATCAAATTTCCAGATTTTTCAGGATGGTCTTCCTTGTAAATGACCCTCAATTATGATTGGGCGTAGGGTGCAAGGCTTTTCCATATCAGGATTCTTGATGCGCACTTCCGGCCACATAGGAGCCACGTGAGTATCGTGCGTCCCCCTCTATTGGGTTTGTTTGCTTGGGGTCCATCCCCTTTGTTGGGTCCATCCATATTGAGGTTCGCCTAACTGAGGTTCGCTTCCTCTGGATCCATCTGCCCACAGAAATGTGTTCATCAGTCTTGTTATGTCGTTAGCTTTGTAGGTCTAAAAATACCCCTATCAACAATAAACAACAACTGCCCACCACCAACACTATAAAATAACATAACTTTTAATAAAATATTGTTTCTTTTATCATCTTTTCTACTGTACACAGCCATCTTTGGCTGTGCATTGTAGCTCAACAACTAAGCCTGTTTGGTACTGTTGTTTAAACAACAGTTTTCGTTGTTTAAATAATAATACACGTATTTGCACAATACTTTTTCACCCGCACGTATTTTCAAAATACTTAAATAATATTATTAAAAATCTCTTACTAAACGGACCATATTTTTTGACTTTCCTCCATTATTGCAGCATATTTTTTAACATTAGTGGTGTTAAAAATAGTAGCATGACTTTTTAGCACCATACGTGCTAATGCTCTAAATCTATTTAACTCTTATAATCTGTGATAGAAATTGGATTCAACTGTCCACACCTTTCGTGTCAAATCGTGTCTTACCCGGAATGTACCTCCTTGTTCATAAAAAAAAAAAAGGAATGTACCTCCGTATAATTTTATAAAATAAAAAAATCAGAAGAGAGGGGTGAATGGTGATTACTATTCTTTCTATCTTCTTCTTCTATTGATAATTTCTTTTCAGCTCATCATGGAGTATGCCTCGGTATAATTCACGTGAACTTTTTAGGCAAGATTCTATATGTTTCACTCATCATAAGAGAATTGTTACTATGCAGTGACATGGATATACGTTTAATATAAATTTATATGGGTCATAACATTTAATGAGCCCTATAGCTAGAATGTTTCCCTTCAAGTTTCACAGCCAATTAGCAGTCTTGGACTCTTGGCGCTAGCAGCTAGGAACCAAATTTGTGTGAAGGCTGTGCAACTATACTATTACACAACCATTCTCATGCCGAATATCACAATTTGCCAATTTGTGTAATTGTTAGTTTTCAACAAAAATTAGTAGGTTGCACAAGTCTTAGTGAACTAGAAAATATCAACCACTTACAATTGTATAAGTCAACAAGTTATAAATACATTAGATGTATCTCTAGAATTATTTGAAAGTCATGTCCCACAATGATAAATTTGGTGGTTGAGTTGAGAGCCCATGGTTCTGGGAGAGTTATTGCACCAGTAGATGTGATAGCACTTCCTATGCAGCTAAGTGTTGGGTTACACGTGTGAGTGAAGTCCCATATTTAATAATGATGAGAAGAATGAGTAGTTAATATAACATAATTGAGCACATACCCATTGGAATTTGGTTTTTTGGGTTAAATATGTTTGTATATGTTATATTAATTATTCAAGGAAGCTTCCCAAGGTGTTTATCTCCCTAACAAGTGGTATCAGAGCTCATGGTGGTGTGGGGCAAAGATGGCAAGATTATGAAGGTTCCTTTTGCAATTGAAGCAGGAACAGAGTATGTGTATTTGAAACCCTTTTACAAATAGAGTAGGGCGGGTCCCTTTCGTAGTTGGAGTGGGGACGGTATATTGCACCAAGCAAGCTCATAAAGCCCATACAAAACGATCTTAAAAAATGCCCAACAAAGGAGTATTATTACCAATGGTGCTAAACAACGATGAGGAGCAAGGTTTCCATAGAGGATAAAAGATGTACGGGGTTGACATGTGGAGGCCCATGGATGATGCATTAGTGAAGGGAGAGGCTCATTAGTCAATGGAAAGTGAGTATGACTTGTTCATGGCCCACGAAGAGGTCTTGAAACCCACAAAGAGGCAGAGACTTACACGTGAAGAGAAGATTGTTGGGTTACACGTGTGAGTGAAGTTCCACATTGAAAAATGATGAGAAGAATGAGTAGTTAATATAACATAATTGAGCACATATCTATTAGGCTTATGCCTTTTAGGTTAAAGTATGTTTCTATATGTTATATTAATTACTCAAGGAAACTTCCCAAAGTGTTTATCTCCCCAACACTAAGATGTAGCGATCAATGAAAGTAACTATGCTCAAGCCGAAATAAAAATATCATTAAAAGGGCCATTGTTATGACCCATTTGAGTAAAAAAAAAAAAAAAAAAGGCCATTTGGAACATTTAATTACGATTTTTGGAACATGTTTTCCATGCCATAATAAGACACAACATTGCCTTCAAAGATAATAAAGACACAGCATCACTGGTTCTTTTTCAAATTTGGGTGAGATGTCCTGATCCTAGACATGATTACGGTAATTGATAAAGCACCAGAATGTTATCCTGAATTCCGAGAGCTTGAGCTGTAGTATTGGGGACCTTAGTCAACAATAAAACTGCAACATCTCTACATTACTAAAGGACTGCTTGTGTAATTCGTAAACACAAAAGACAAGAGCACAAATGGCAGATTCAGAATTATAACAGTTGGGTTGCAACATGGATGAGTTACTCTCCAGTGACATTGAATAAAAAATGTCAAGTTCTCGTAGCAGACTGGGCGGTTGTATCACATTTCCCTTCATAATAGGTCTTTCTCTAAGCTATACAACCATGTTGTGCTGATATATATATGCGCGTACTATTTCTTTCAAACGCCGCTATGTTTCTGCCTTGCACCCAATTATATCTGTGCCTTTTGCCTGGACCAGGATTGGTTACTGGGTTAAGTCTTGGTGCTGGTGGATGGCCGATTAACCCGATTGTATATCTCATTGAGGAATTCAATGTGAAGAGCATTGATGCTGCTCAGATTTCAAATGTGGTCAACGGTTGCAGTCTGCTTCCAGTTATCGGAGCAATTATTTCTGACTCTTTTTTAGGCTCCTTCTCTGTCATATTGATTTCTTCTGTTGTCTCTTTGCTGGTACTAGTCTTGATTTGTTACTACATGCACACTGTTTTTTCTGCTCATTCTTTATCTGTGCTTTTAAGTTCATTAGCATTTATTATCTATATCAATATGATAGGCTTGTTAACTTGATTGTGGTGCAATTTAGCTCATAATTATGGGGTGGGTTTGCAAATGGCTTGCAGAAAATAGATCAATAATGCTTAAGAATTAAATGAGTTCACTAATGCTTAATTTACTTCTCAATGAATTCTTCTACGAACACAACAACATCTCATCATATTTTCACAAGTTGAGGTGTTAGTCTACTATAAGCTCAAATAAAATAAAATAAAAATTTAACTAGATTCACAATAACTCAGAACTTAACTAGATTCACAATAACTCAGAACAAGTTTGTTGTGAAAATATTACGAAATTTTGTTATGCTTAGACACTTTCTGCTTCTTAGGTACGTTAAGAAGGAAGAGGAGTAAATTGTTCCTTCTCTGATGATGAGATTTTTATTTAGTGGTAAAAAACATGCATGAACTGCAAAATCTAACTGGAGGCGTTTGAAAGAAATTTTGCCTCTACTGTTAGCCACCACTCATGAGATAATTGTCGGTCAACGCTTTGTGAGTGGCTTCACGTTACCCCTATAGATGTCACTGTTTCAAATCTCAATAATTTTCTTAGGTTATTTGTCATTATTATGATTATGTTGTCCATATGTTTAGGACTGAATCATGGCTTGAATCAAGCGTTTCAATTAACCTTGATTCAAGACATAATCAAAACTTTTAGGTCAACATTTTCCTAATTAGCTAGACTCTTTGTACATTGAATATGCACTCTTGTCCTTTACACAGACAAAAACAAACTGAATTTAGAAAATTTCATATTCAAGTATGGTTCTTGTTTTTCCCTCTTTTACTTTTCATAGTACGAGGGCCATGATTTTGTGGCCTTGCTCTTTCTGCTACTGTGCTGTTACAGCCCTAGTCAGTCCTATTTTGCTAAAACTAAGCACTGGAATCGATTTTTCATTAGCGAATTAATCTTGGTCGGATGGTGAAAATAGCAACAAAATCCAGCACAAGTCTCTGCCGGCCATGTCACATACCATACCTCCACACGCCAGTGACGCCACGGACACATCTCATGCATTGGTAATGCATGACCACTTGCTTAACTTGCTCTACGGGAGGACCTTAAGCCAACACAAGCCTGAATCTTTTGCATCGTACCACTCTTCTCTAGATGCAGTAGTCATAGAACTTATAAGGAAACCTATTATTCCACTACGCATCTGCGATCTCTAGATGATGCCATGGTTGCTTCTTCTCTTAGTTCACCAAAATCTTTCTTAGGGTGCCCAAATTATCAGTAGAATTAGAAGAACCAGTTTAGGGCTCCAAATCTTCCTTAGTGATACTTGATTATTACTTGGTTAATGAATGTCGCAAGCTATAATCCAAGAACCTGCAGTTTAGGGCTCCCTTGCTGATGATTCATCTCAACTTATTGTACTTGCAGCTGACATCGAAGCCTTAGTTCAAGTTTTGTCTTGCTCTTTTGCTACTTTGTCTATCACTTCAAGTAAATTTACTTTCTCTTAATAAGTATGCATCTCCCAACCTTGTTATCTATATATCTGATAAGTAGGATCAATTTTTTTTTTCTCCTAATTTATTTGTTCATGGCACACCTTGTTCCCAAGTTCTCTAAATCTTCTCTTAGTTGGCCAACTTTGCGAGCTCAATCTTGAGCTCTATTTCTTCAGTTGAGGTTGTGATGTGCATGATCCACGGACGGGTCGGTTACTTGAGACAAGTTGTAAGTTTAGACATCAATTTGAGCTGTCTTCCCTGTAGGTTCATTCCCACTTGTCTGCCTCTACTATTGCTCTCATTATTGCCTGCAGCTTATAGCATTCTCATTTGGGTCGTGCATATTTTCCTCACCTTCAGTTTTTAGCATCTTATGGTCATCTAGGTTCGATATACTTTCAAAATTTGATTGTATCCCATATTGTCTTTGGCAAACAAACACATTTAACTTTGAATAAAAGTGATTCTAAGGATCTTGCTATTTTATTATATTTGTTGATGATACTTGCGTTATACTAGTTGTATCTTTTACAGCATCTGTGTGAACTCATTTGCATTTAAAATGTTTTAAACACAATTTTCTTGGATCATCAATATTTTTGTTCAAACAATGCCGTGAAAGATAACAACAAGACTTTCATTTATTTTTTGAACCAAAATGGCAAACTTTTCCGCCGTTCTTGTCACCTACACCTCCAAATAGAATGGACATTCAAAATGAAAACACTGGCATATATATTTGAGATACTGTACAAGCCCTTCTCATCTTTGCCTTTATTACTGATTGACTTTGAGGTGATGTTGCTCTTACTGTTGTTTACATTATTAGTTGCATTCCCTTCCCATTGTTCATTGAAAAACCCCGTTTGCAATTGTAAATGGTAGAGTTCTTGACTATTTTTCTCTTCCTATATAAATATATATTTGGTTGTGATTGTTCTGTCACCCTTCCTCCACATAGAAGTACCAATATTCTTGAGCCTCGTTTTTGATTATATTGTTCTTGATTGTGGCATTACTCGAAAGGAATATCATTATCATGACCCCAAAACCAAACTTCTTTGTGTCGATTGTCATATGGAGTTTTGGGATTTCATGCTTTTTTTCGACTTCCTTCAATTTGTCACTTATATTCACTAATCCTTCTATTGCATTCTTTCCTGAGTGCTCATATGACACTATCATGCTAATCAGTTTGAGAAAATTACAGCATAAATAAGAAAGGTGAAACTTACATTTTTCACATGTCTCTCTATTTGCATCACAACCATTTTTACAAAATATTCGCCCTACAAGAACCCACGTTGGACCAAATTCAATAATTATAGATTTTGAAAGAGTAATAGAACTTATTAAAATGGTTTTGCCTATTTGTACAAACTCAAAAGTGAACCACACTTGTTATAATCAAAGCAATGTAAATTTGCATGCTCATTTGACTTCTACAGATTGGATTTCCTAATAAGATATCAGTCATAAGATGGTGTTGCATTACTACTATTGATAATATAAATCACTAATTAGACACAAATATTCAAGACAAATATCAATTCACTTGCCCTTCTCTTACTGTTTTAGTGCACTAGCTTTCCTCCTAGTACTACAAATATTCTTTTTTCAAATAAGTGAATCATAAATTGTAATAGTACGTGGATGCCCATATCAAGTAATACATTGTAGATGGGGTTCTATACCTAGATCTTTTATTAAACGACAAAATTTTTTACTAATTAAGTTAATTGGACACACAATACCTCTTATAATATTAAAATAAATGAAGAACTTTTCACTTTTTCCTACATGACCAATCCATATATAGGACAAGAATAGAAGTACATGACCAATTCAAATATAGGACAAGAATAGAAGTGGCATCCAAATGGTATTTACTTTGGGTATGTTTGAGAACAAATTATTTTGTTGAAACGGAAAACTTTTTACTAAAAGTACTGTAAATAAAGCTAAAAATTAGCTAAATAGTACAGTGTGACCTATAAATAGTATCAAAAAGTGCAATGAAACTTATGAATAATAGCAAAAATAAACTAAATAATAAAAGAAGCTACCCAATATAAACTATTCCAAATGCAACCTTACTCTACCATTTTAAAAAAGGTAGCAATTTGGCAGTTTGCCTAACCCTTTTTACTTTCAAGAACCTTTGGTTTTCACTTGGTCAAAAGTTGCAAAAAAAATAATGACTTCTACAGGTTTGACAGAAAATTGGGAATGATCCATTGGTTTCAATCTATTCAATAAACTTTGATTCAAAATAATAAGACTGAGATTCATTCTTATTTTCTTGAAATTGAACCCATGACTTTTGTGTCATCATTATTTTAGATATTTGTGTGTTTTACAAATAGGAGGTTTGGCTACTGCACTAAGGAGTTTCAACGATAAGCACTCCACTGAGGAGTTTCAACCATAACACCAATCACAATGGTAGTGACTAGTGAGCACACCTAATAAAGGCTAAAACTATCATTTGAGGTTAGTTTTTTATTTACCAGGATTTTAATTTTTATTACTTGAATCAAATTCTCCATTTTCTAGAAACCTCATAACAAAAAAATAAAAAATAAAAACACACACAGAGAGTACATAATGGAGTAAAGAAATTAAAAAAAAAAAAAAAAAAATTTCAAAACCGAAGAGAAAAGAACATGTCACATGTGAAGATTGCAACACCATTAATACATATATACTTCGGCAAAATTTGCTGAACAGTAGCTTTTTAGAAAATTTTTGATGTATAGCATGCGATTGAAACTAATTTGTAAGTTAGACTATTTTGAAATTCGAGTTTGGCAAACTCGAGTTCCAAAAACAGTCTAACTTACAAAATAGTTTTGTCGGTGTGCTGTTTTCCTAAATTTTTTCTAAAATCATGCTATTTGGCAAATTTTGCCTATATACTTCCCCAAACAACATTTCCCCAATTGTCTATATCCTGCCAAAAATAAGTACCAATCCCATCTTCTATATAAAAGTGTAAAACTTCCATTTGGCAATCCGAAGCAATTGTCCAAATCGCCTTATAGAACCTTTTCACTGTTTGACTGTTTGTCCTCTGCAAGCGTGGGGATGATATCAAATGAACCTCATTTCCCTAATAAATTGAACATGAATATACACATTCACATCCATGTCTCTTGATTTAACCATATGAAGTTCGGACTCTTGTATCAACCAAAAAAAAAATCTATTTGTGCTTGTTATTGTAATATCGATTGTGGTGACATACTTGAATCGATCTTGACTTTGGTTGCACTATCCATTTGATTGTTAACTCTGGACTAAAGCAAAATTTTCAGAAGCTTATGGTAATCATGCTATTACAAAATACTCAATATCCAAAATTCTCATATATATATATATATATATATATACATATCTATCTTCTTTGGGGAAGATGACCAGTGTTTAGGACCAAATTGTAACATGGGCTTTTTAAAGTGTAAAGGGACCGCCCATGTTACAATTTGGTCCTAAACACTGGTCATCTTCCCCAAAGAAGATATATATATATATATATATATCTTTGAGACTACTTCAGTACTATGTACATGATAAATCAACCATTGTCAACTCAATGACCCTTGCGAAATTCAAGATTGGAAAAGGAATACCCATGTTAAAAAATGAAATTTTATATCTTACAATCACAGAAACCCAACTAGAATGATAGTAATAAAGCAAAATCTGTACATGCAAGAAACTTACCGTATAAGATTAAAATAAGCTAGGCCCACACCACATGTTATGGAAGGGACTAACCTTGACAGTGAAGTTGTAGATGATTATGGCTCCTTTGCTTGTTGGCTTGCCATCCTATAATCTTTTCTGAACAAGAAATACGAGAAGAACACAAATTTCTTCTTCAACATTTTGAAGATCAAATTTAAATGTGGCCAAATTGCAAAGTAGTGTTTATTATACATACTCTAGCATATACATGCATAATACACATAAGTTGCTATTTAAAAGGGAACTCACTACTTTAAGTCATGATTTGAAGTTCGAAATCATGACTTAAAGTCACGAGTTTCCTTATAATTATAGTTGTGTACTATGTGTACACTTAGCTATGTGCACTAGTCATTCCCCGCCTATGGGGCTTGGATCATTTTCAAACACCCTCCATCATACTATTATTTTAAATATTTAAACCCTTGAGGTATTACAATTGGTCAAATTGACCTCTTCGGTTTACTTCCACTAATTCTAGCTTGACAATTTGTAGTTGTGGCAAATTTGGGTATTGGCATATTGGTTTTCTAGGTTATTAGCCGGTAATGGCTGAATGGTGATGGTGGGATGTTTGTACGAAATTGATGAGTTTTTGGCCTTGTATAACCTTGTTAATTTTGTTGTTGATTAGCTCAGATGTGATTGTTTCTGTTGTGAGTGAAAATGCAGATTCAAGGTTTTGATTGGGCGGCTGTGGTAGTTGGAGATTTGAAAAATATGGCTAATAAGCCTAACATGACAAGACGTTAATGGGGTGGATTTTTATGATGGGTTATGGGTTGCTGAGAAATTCTTTATTGCGTTTTTTTGCGTTAAAAGGGTATAATTTAGATTCAGCAAAAAAAAAAAAGAAAAGAAAAAAAGAAGAAGGTATAATTTAGATTTTAACCTTCTTTATTTTATTTTTAGGATAAATTTTAGCTACAAAATTGATTATAGCTTAAAACTACAACTTTACTTAATAAAATAAACATTACTACATATTTTGAAAATTTAACCATTGAATTGCATATTCTTTATGCTCTTAATACATATGTCAAATTTTGTGTCAATTGAATATTATTTACTATATGATTTATACGATTATATTTTATGTATAATTTTAAATTAAAAAAACTTGCAATTTAAACAATTTATTGATGACATAGCTATTGATCTTTAATTTTCTAGAAATTTTGCAAACATAAAGAATATAAGAAGAAGATGTAATCCAATGGTGGGTTTATCAAAATTCATCTCCAATAAAAAGATATTGAATAAGATTGCAGTCTTAAGTTATAACTAATTTTGTAACTAAATTTTATCCTTATTTTTATATAAAATACTCTGCGTTATAGAAGAAATCAAAAGAGAGCAAGTTTGTGGTCCATGATGGTTGGAATAAAAACGTCATATAATATGATTTTAATATGAAGTTTATATGTTCTAAAAAAAAAAAAAATGAAGTTTAAACAGTGACATTAGGTAGAGTAGAAATTTTATTAAATAAACCTTGTTTATTTGTTTGTTTTTTTTTTTGGTGTGAAGAAAAATAAGCATTACAAATTGAAGTATTAATTATAACCAAAAATTAATTTAAATATTGATTTATTATATTATTCAAGTGGTATCAATCACTTCTGCAAAAAAAAAAAAAAAAAAAAAAAAAAAAAAAATTTGCCATCATATTCTTATGTAAAATATTATAAATTGTAGTTTAACTCATTGACATCTTTTGGTTTTTGGTTTTTCTAAGGGAGATATCTAGCTAGAGTTTCAATTCCCCCCAGTTGTAATTATCAAATTAAAAAAAAGAAGAAGAAGAGTGATATCAAATTTTTGCGACATTAATTTGAAGTTTTCTATAATAAATTTTGTAATACTTTTATCATCTTCTGAAGTTTAAAACTGTAGGATATGTAACATCTCATCATTCATTTGGTTGGTGGCGATTTGGGAAATTGGCCCGAAACAAAAATTTCAAGATATTTGTGACTTAGCGATGCAGACAGGTTTGTCTTTGAGCGTACTCCCATTAAAAATATGATGACGTAGAATCTTCGTCATGATGATCTCTCCAAAAATGAAATTATTGAGGAATAAAGTTGAAATTCATTTAAAAGATATTTGTAATAATGCTGTCAAATTTCATCATTAGTTTGTATCAATTCCTAGTTAATATGTGAAGAGATAATCTGTCCATGTAGCAACCACATCAGTTAGTGTAAAATTTTTATCTATTTTGTAAGAAAAAACCTACTTTTTCTATTTTATATACTCACTTTTACAAAACTCCCACATCAGTTTATCTATTTTATACATTTATTCAATAAAATAATAATTTCTTTTAACACAAACCTAGGTCCTTGATCTCAGCGACCCGAGCATCGAGTCTCATCCGTTGCCGTTCGTGCTTTCCTTCAGCAACTTGACTTATAGCATCAAAGTTTGCCAGAAGATGAGCTTGCCATTGCTCTCGTCAGAGAATGCTTGAACCGGAAGTCGGAGACAGCTTCTTCACCAGCACGAAGACGCTGCTTAACGACATTTCCGGCGTAGCTCGCTACGGCGAAATCCTCGCCGTGCTTAGCATTAGCGGCTTGGGAAAGTTGACTTTGGTCGACGCTTTAAAGATCTGATAGCATGTGAGAGAGTTGATCGGTGAGAGAGGAAATGAAAAAAAGAGAGAGATGAGAGTCAGAGGTAATGAGAGGAGAGAGAAACAAATATAAAATAATAGATACACGAACTTCAGTAGTCGTGTAAATATACACGGTTATTGTAGCTAACGTGTATATTTACACATTTTTACACCCACTGATGTGGGTTTTTTTACTCAAAATGTGTAAAATGGGTACCTTTTTCTATTTTTGAAGACTATACAAGACTTGATGTGGTTGCTCTAATTGTATTTATGCTTGCACATAACTTGCTTCTAAGTGAATATGTTGAATGAAATTTTGCTGCGATTTTTTTTTTGGATCATCCAAAAATAATTGCAGCAAAAGTTCAAATACCAATAAAATTATGAAAATTACGTAGAAATTGAGTTTGTAAAAATTGGGTTTCATTTACTAAGAATTCAAGTTTTCAAAAGTCGAGTTCTAAGTGAGATTAGTGCCACATTAGCTACGCCACATTAGCATTAACTGGTTGGAACTTAAGTTTTGTTTAGTCGAGTTGTGCTTGAAACTCAATTTTCACAAAGTTGAGTTCCAAGGGAGACCATTTTACTAAATAACTTTCAAAAGAGTCTTTTTTTTTTAGTAAAATAATTTGGAAAAAAATGGTATTTAGCAAAATTGACCTGGAATTTGGACTTTATTTTGATTGATGCTTTGAAGACTTTGGCAATTAAATTATCAAATATAATGAGATTTGATTTTACTTACTGGTTCTTTGAAGATAGTTTTGCTCTTTGTGAAGTCCTTGCGAGTTGCACCCTTGTTAGGTGAAAACTTTACAAGTGCACGGCCGTTGTCGCGTAATTAGCCTATTGGTTGGGTTGGGGGCATGACAAACGGAAAACAAGGGAGGGAAAATGAAGTGGTAGATAGGTGGTTTCCATTATTTAGAAAATGGAAGACGAGGAAAATAGGGTGAATGATTTTCCACCTAGCCTCACAAATAGGGGTGGCAAAATTTGACACGACTCGCAAACACAACACGACATGACACGACATAAAATTAGCAGGTTATGGGTTGAGATTTAACGGGTTCATGTTATATTCGGGTTGACATAACTGACTCGTTTATTAAACGGGTTGGGTTAGTGTTCAATCCATGAAACCCGTTTGACCAGTTTAATTAAATGACATTTTACCAATTTATTCTTCAAATCCTAGGTATATAAACTTATTAGTTGTTTCTGTTTACTTTCTTTAACATATTGTGATTAATTATTTGTGATATCGAGATATGTTTTAATTTCAAATAATTATTTGTGATGCATTTACTCGTTAGTTCTGAATTTTATATTAAAAACATTTATTTGTTTGGTTTTTCATAATTTAGATCAATTTAGTTAATACTAAATTTTTTTTTTCGTTGTTGTTGTTTCTCTCCCTCTCTCTCTCTCTCTCTTTGATAAAATATGATAAATGGGTCGACACGATTGACCTGTTTAATAAATAGGTCATGTTAGGGTTGAGGAATCTTAACTCATTTAATAAATGTGTCTGATTAGTGTTGATTCATATTGTCAAATACTCATTAGTTGACACGACACGAACCCGACATGCGAACATGAATTGCCACCACTACTCACAAAACATAATCTCCCCAAAATAGAGGGAGAGAAAAGATAGGAAAAAAGTAATGTGAATTCAAAATGACTTTTATGACATTTTTAAAGTCATTGTCCACTACTTTTTTTCTACAAATTATCATTTCTTCTATAATAGAGGTATACCACAAATTAAGGGTGTCCAACCAGACTAGCCACCTGGCCAACCCATTTAGCTTGACCTGAAAACCAGTGACGGTCGATGGTGGGTCTCAGCCTCTAGAAACCGAGACTGGTGGGTTGGTTGGTGGATCTTCTCATGAAAACCCGATTCCAACTGACTCAACCAATAAATAATACCAAAATCTCTTTGTTCTTTGATAATTTTTGTTAGATCTCATCGAAATTTGACAAGTCTCGTATAGATCTGACTAGATCTCGCCAAGTTCAACCAAATCTTGGCTAAATCTGGCGAGTTTTGGCTAGCCCGACTTTGACCGAGGACTAACTGCTACCCGTTGAGGCCCGACCCACCCAAATCGACTACTCCTACTGGTTAGTGGTGAGTCTAGATATTGAGGACCTGAAGTGAATGGGTTAGTTTCGGGTTGGGTACAAACCCGACCTGTGGACAGGCTTACCACAAATTATCATTTTTTTCTTTTCATTTTTTTTCCTCTCAACCGAAGCAAATATATATTCATTTTCTATCATTCCAGTTTTCCACCTCTTCAACCAAACATACACGAAGAAAAACATTAATTTTTTCTTTCCTCTTTTTCTATAGTTCCTATATTTTCTATCATCTTTGTTTTTTTTATCATTCCTACCAAATAGAGCATGAGTTTCAGATTTCAGGTGATAGAGTGCATATATAATACTAGTAGAGGCGACTTACATTAGTGGACTGGACGGTGGTACAAATATTGAGCAACTCATGATTTTGTTTCAAAGCACAAACTTTTTTTTTTGGGAGAAATATTCAAAGCACGAACTTTATTTCATTGTTTCATGAGGAAATTTTGTTGCCCCGCTTACATTTTCTTGCTTAGTATAACATAAGGATCTTTAATAAAAATTGTGGAGGTTGTTCAAAACATTCAATTTTGGTTGGTATAGTAGAAACATTTTCCAAGTTGCTTGTACTTCCAGGTTCTTAAGGTCTGTTTGGTTGGAGGGGTAGGAAAGTGAGAGGATAGATAATAGTGGGTGGATGAAAAAGTGAGAGGATGAAAAAATTTTAATTTCCCTTTTTTTTTCTTTGGTTGGGAGTGGAAAAGTGAAGGGATTGAAAAAGTGAATTTGTATAAATTCACTCATATACTCTTATTAAAAAAATGATGCCCAATTTTTTTTAAAAAAGCAATCACCCAAATTTATTAAAAAAATAAAAATTACGTCTAAACAAAAAAAAAAAAAAAAAAAAAACACAAAAGAAAGTAAAAGAAAAAGAAAAAGAAAACAAAAGGAAGAAGAAGAGCAACGTATTGGATGAAGCTTGCTCGGGAAATCAAAAGAAAAAAGAAAAAAAAAAAAGAAGAAGAAGGAAGAGGCAACGTCCAGACCAGAAAAAAAAAGGAAGAGAAACGTATTGGACGAAACCCATGTGCAAGTCCACAAGGGCATTCTTGTTATTTACCTATCAAACTCTTCCCACTTAGTTTTCTCCCCATTTTGGGAAGAAAAATTTTTGGTGGGTTTTGGAAGAAAACACCTAGGCCCTACTATCATTTTCCTCTTTGCCCCTCCTAACCAAATACCCTCCAAAAAGTTCTCTCCTCATTTTCTCTCTCTCTCTCTCTCTCTCTTTTTTTTTTTTTTTTTTTCATCCTCCCTAAAATTCACTTTACCAAACACACCCTTAGGGTTGCTTTTCTGTGGATGTGGCTTTGATTGACAACTCTAAAAGAAAATATTTTATACATTGAGTATTGAAAAAGACTGTTTTGGGTTCAAATAAAAAGAAAAAAGAGAGAAAAAGATTGTTTTAACCCCTTAATTTATTATGTAGTGAAATAAATTGATTACTAATATATAACTTATGCATATGTACGGTACAATTAAAATAATCACAATTATACACATATATGGATTCTAATTATACTTAGCGTAAGAGTTACACATTTTTTAAGTTATAGAGATATACATGAGTTTTACTTTTTTTTTTTTAATTGGATTTTTGATGGTTTATATATATATATATATATATATATATATTAGACTCTTCATCTTTTGCACAACATTAACTCATATAGAACAAATATTAAAAAATTTTAGAAAAAACACATGACACAAAATTAGACAACAATTAGAATCTAATTTAGAATCTAATTGAAGTTTTTCTTAGTTTAGGGGTGAAAAGATTGCTTTTCACACCAATTAGTGTCTTGTCTGATAAACAACTTATCAAAATTTTTTATTTTTTTTAACATATAGGTTCTTTTATATATATATATATATATATATATATATTTAGGTTCTTTTATTACATAGGAAAATGATAGGAAATTACTTCATAAAGTAAGGAAAGGAAGTAACTCGTAAAAAATTTAATTAAATTCTAAAAAATCTCAACAAATACAACTATAATTTACTCCCAATCAGGTCCATTGATTGAATTAATCGACGTCAATAATTGGATCCAGGTCCATTAATTGAATTAATCAACGTCAATAATTGGATCCAATTTACATATCTGATGGCTGCATTATGATTGGCAAGGCCAAGGCAAACTTCAGTCAATATTCCAATGCTTTCTTTTTTTTTGCTAACCATATTCCAATGCTTTCTTAATGAATGGATAAATAACCATCAATATGTGCAGACAATTAACTGTGATAAGAATCTTATAACTCAATTTATAAGAATCTTTCTATGTACACGCCCGTTACATGAAATAAAGGATATTTATTCATTAAAAAAGAAATAAAGGATATCCACAGGCTTGTGAGCATCTTTTGGTGTAAGACACAAATTATTTTATAAATCGTGAGTTTGACTATTTAGTAAAATGTATTCAGCAAAAAAAAAAAAAAAAAACTATATAGTAATATGTAATAGATTTTGTCTTTTGGCGTACATATTTATTCACTCTTTTATACAGCCACGGACGGTAGGCCAATGTGGACTAATCATAATATTTTCTCTGACAAGGAGTGAAATACCACAGGAATCTGACAAATCATACGACTTGATTGATTAGCATATAACAAGAAGCAAAAAACTTCCATCTCACTTGGAATTAGCACTAGTTGACCTGCAATATGGAAGGTAGAGAAGCCCAAATTTCGAGCTCTGGTACCAAACGTGGTGGCTGGATCACCTTCCCCTTCATCACTGGTCTCTCTTTCTCTCTCTCTCTCTCTCTAAAACACAAACACACACATACATGCACAGAATGTGTTGGATCAATATGTGCCTCATTTCTATTTATGTCAACCAGGAGCGGCGGCGGGCTTCACACTTGGAGGCGTAGGATGGTTGGCAAACCTGATCGTTTTTCTGATTCAGGTGTTCAATGTGAAAAGCATAAACGCAGCTCAGATTTATAACATAGCGAATGGTAGCACCAATTTTTTTCCGATCATTGGAGCAATAGTTGCTGACTCTTTCCTTGGTTCTTTCGCTGTTGCCGCAATTTCTGCCTCTATCTCTTTGCTGGTAATACTCTTACTCTGTTGCAACTTACTGCAAGATGCATTTCTGTTGTGTGTGTGACTGTTGCTATGCTTGCTAAACTCTCTGTTGCAATTGATAGATCTCTTGACTGTAACGAACTCAGCTTATTATGTATTTTATGAGTGTGTTTGCAAGCAGATGGTTTCTTTGATAGACGAGTTCATTATTGGCTAGATGTAGCAATTAATCATCCTATATGTATCTTTTCCAAGCTAATCAGGAAGAGATTAAACCTTTTCTATCAAAAAGAAAACACTCTCTCACCTTCCAAAAACATTATTGAAGAACACAAACTTTTTTTTTATATTATTTTTATGTGGGTGTGTGTGTTGGACCACCATTTTTTTTTTATAACAGTGTGTTGGACTACATCTCTGAAAAAGGACTCCCAATTAAAAATATTATTTTGTTTGGCTCACATGGAAAGTTATTAATATTTTATATAAGCACGGTGGGTCGGTACTGGTGTTTGTGGAAGTGGTGGAGGTGGCGATAATAGCAAAGTTGGTGTGGCGATTGGTGGTGTAGTGAGTAGTGACCACGAAGACAAGAAGCAGGTATCCAGGTATAGTGCTTCTTCTAGAAGTAGCCAATTGCGTAGCCAATAACTAAGTTGAAAACTTTTTCTTTTTTGTTTTGAAAAAAAGTTGAAAAGCTGAGAGGTAGGTACTTGATTTTTAAGTATATTATTCTTTTTTTTGCTGAATTAAGTATATATTATTCTGTCGATGACATGATTTGATCAAGATATTTTGACCAAGTCCTAGTTAGAGTATTACCTTAAGTAGTCATCATAATTATTGGTCTTGGGAGACAAAAACCTCATACAAAAAGTCCAATTATAAATGAGCTCCTTTATTTTTTTGTTGACAAGTGTTTTTTATTTATTACAATTTGGAGTTTAACGTAAGTAGTCTTAATTATTGGTCTTGTGCGACAAAAAGCTCGTGTACGAAAAGTTAAATTATTTTGCTCTTTTGTTTTTGAGAAGAACTTTTTTGGTTGTTTTAAGAGAGAGAAAGAGAGAGTTTCAGTCACAAAACAAAACCAAATTTGAACTTTGGCCGCAACTCGTTTACATGAACCAATTGTAAGTGATGAAAAAAAATGGTAAGTCTGTAATTCTACTACTTACAAGTCGTCATACGGACAAATTATAGAAATAGTTGTGTTATCATTTATCAAACTTACTCTTTTGTGAGATGTCTTTTGTCACCTTTATAATTTTTCAAATCTTTGTAGTGACGTTCATGGACAAGGGCTTAAAAAGTAGTATCACATAAATCTCTCTTTTTTATGTTTTATGATTGTCTCCCCGTGACTTTGTCACCTACTTTGATTTCACGAATCTGTGAAATACATGCGTGAATCGCGCCCACCCCCCAAAAATCTCCATCCACCTACAATGGCCCAACAACTTTTTTTTTTTTTTTCCTTTTTTTTTCCTACTTTCTATAAACCCATTATTATTGGCTACATTAACAACAAACAGGTATGGTGGTGTTGCAATTTAGAACTAGAGGACGCACATTCACACGAATAAAATAAATAAATAAATAAAACGTTGACATAAGATAATTATATTTTAACGTGATTCAATCAGCTCCATGTTTTTGTCCATAAACAACATCAACAAAAATTCACTATCAATAATATAGATTACAACCACTCTCAATCAAACCTCGTAACACTTACATTTCACACAAAAAACAGTCACAAACCTCACAAACATAAACAAAACTTCTCACAAACACAAACTAACTCACAAACCTTTACATGCATAAACTCACAATCCCAAAGTCCCAATACACCTAATATCTCTCTCACACTCATAAAACAAAGAAGCTCTCAACACAACCACATATATTTTTCTATCCCCAAAATCTATCAAACTACTTTTTGAAGAAAACCACTCATGTTCTTCTAGAGGTTTGATTGTCTTCCCATGTGGGAGACCCTTGAAAGTCACCAAACACTTTGCAACAATTTCTATTTATAAAGCTCAAATTTTATTTATTGATGAACAATGAATATCCATTTACTTATTCAACAGGCATTTTTCTTCCATACCAAGAAACATTTATTTTCTTCTTCACCAATGAAAAACATTTCCTTCCACGCCATGAAAACCTAAATCAAGTTAAATTAAGAATTTAAGGCAATTTATAGATATTTCCATATTGACTTAAATTCCATCGAACAATCCTTATTTTTTCTGTTTGAAATTCTATTTTAATCCAAGTAAGATTTATTTGAAGATGTTGATCATTATTTCCAAATCAAAAGCAAACTTGTGTATGCATCTACCTCAAACCAATGTTGACGATGAACTAGAAATAATTTTCTCGTGATCTTCACCAAGACCAAACCTTGTGTGTTGAAACCAATTGTTGTGATTTGGAGTTAGTGGGAGTGAATTCTAATGAAAAAAAAAATGTCCACACAAGAAAACAATATTTAATAATGTTTGGCCAACTCCATGCTTACGTCCATAGCCAATGCCAACCAAAATCTACTATCAATGATATATGTTACAATCACTCTCAATCAAATCTCACAACACTCATAATTCATATAAACAATAGTCATAAACCTCACAAACATAAACATAACCTATCATAGACACAAACTAATGAACAAATCTCACACACTTGAACTCACAATCCCAAAACCCTAGTACTCAAATTAACAATATCACATTCACCCAAAAAAAAAAAAAAAACTCTT
Source organism: Quercus ilex subsp. ballota (assembly GCA_032727855.1). Lineage (NCBI taxonomy): Eukaryota > Viridiplantae > Streptophyta > Magnoliopsida > Fagales > Fagaceae > Quercus > Quercus ilex. The sequence continues at coordinate 40,444,115 of CM064908.1, forward strand.
AACATAACCATGAGTATCTTTCAACCCAAAAAATCTATCAAATTACTTTTGAAGAAACTCACTCATGTTTTTTTAGGAGTCTTCTCATTTTTCCATGTGGGAGCACACTTGTGCAAAAGTCACTGAACTTTTTGTAATAATGCCTATTTATAAAACTGTAATTCTATTTCTTGATGGACAAGGAATATCTAATTACTTTTCAACAATAATCTTCCTTCCATGATAATGCCTATTTATAAAACTCTAATTCTATTTCTTGATGGACAAGGAATATCTAATTACTTTTCAACAATAATCTTCCTTCCATGCCAAGAAAAATTCATTTTCTTTCATGCCGAGGAAAAACATTTCATTATAGCCAAGAAAACCTAAAGCAAATCAAATTAGGAATTTGAGACCATTTATAATACACTGTCTTAATATATATGCTATTTAATTCTCTTCTTGATATCATATATTACTTGGGAAAAAAGAAAATAGAGATATGGAAACCATGATTACAGGAGTGGTGTTGTAGAAGTTCTAGAGTGCGTCTGGTCACTCTGGTCTCACATTTTTTTTTTTTTGAATTTTGAAAAACGTGCGTTTTTGGATTAGAATTCTTAAGCCATGCGTTTGGCTTTCCATTTTTTTTTAAAATTAATTTTTTTAAAAGGATGACACATTTTTAAAACTTGAGATATGTAACTTTTAATACTACACATACAATATTTTCACAACAAATATTAGTTAGGAAATTTTTACTAGTTATAATCTAAGCTCACAACTAATACCATTTTTTTACATACTAATAAGGTTATCATGATCGAGATTCTACATAGGGTAGGTGAGAGGGTTCGAGGATCGGATCGTAGGATCGACACAAGGATTGTAAGATCTTACTTTTTGATTAGAAAAAATATACTAAAAGAATACCTATAATTAATTCATAATGTATATTAAAGAAAGATTGCAAAAAAGTAATTTTTGACATAAATTAGTGAAATTACTAATAAAAAGCAAAGTACGAAATTAAAAATATATAAACTAAGTTCAAAATTCAAAAGTTACAACTCACAAATACCAAGTTCTAAGTTAAACAACTTAAAGCAAATAACAATGTCAATACCTGATGTCTCAAATAAACAACACAAAGTAAATAACAGTGTTTCAAACAACACCACAAACACCCTTAATCATCAACACCAAAGTTTTGGTTATCTTGGATGGGTTCCACAAAGAATGATGATCAATATAAACAACATTCTCATCATTGTTAGCAGAATTACCCAAAAAAAAAAAAATCTTCGCCGTCGATTGTCTCTTTCACAGTGGCGTCATTGTCAATCCATTGCCATGTGGTAGTTTGCCATCATCTATCTCCTTTATGCCTTTCCATTGCCTATCTCTTCCTTAGCTTCTTGTTTTCCAATCACAGTCGTTGTTGTCCACAAGCTGGGGGAACGTTAAAAACTTTTAAGGGGGTGTTTGGTTTGCAGTGATATACCCTTGATGTGATGTACATTTTCTTAATGTGACATCAAGGTGTTTGGTTCATTTGATTTTTTTTCTAACATAACTATAATTTAAGATTACAAAATATATCATTGCCATTAGTGATATACCCTTGCCATCATCTATCTCCTTTATGCCTTTCCATTGCCTATCTCTTCCTTAGCTTCTTGTTTTCCAATCACAGTCGTTGTTGTCCACAAGCTGAGGGAACGTTAAAAACTTTTAAGGGGGTGTTTGGTTTGCAGTGATATACCCTTGATGTGATGTACATTTTCTTAATGTGACATCAAGGTGTTTGGTTCATTTGATTTTTTCTAACATTACTATAATTTAAGATTACAAAATGTATCACATAACCTTAATTACATTACTTTCTTAAATAGGGTGATCTAACATTACTGTACGTTTTTAGACCCCTTAAAATACAAGTTGTTTAACATAATTATTTAGCCAAATGATTAATTAGATAAATTATTCAGATCTAGGTTAACACAAGTAAATCATATCATGTAAATAATGTGGAAATATAAAGAATACAACGATATGATAGGCCAAGAAAACCAAATCGGTAAAAAACCTGAGAAGGATTTAACTTAGCTATCCTCAAGGTAAAACTGATCCACTATGAAAGAATTGAAGTTTTACTACCATGACCACGTGACAACTCTGAATCCACAGACTACTTCTTTTCTTGATCCACTGCAACTATAAGTACTCCAATTTGTGTTTTCTTTAAACTCTTGAAACAGCAACCAAAGTGATCATCAAGTTCTTGACATCAATCTTGATCTTGATAACCCTAAGTATGTATGAAGGTAAACACCTCTAGATTTCACAAGAGATTTACACACACAGCATATCAACAACCTCTAAAACGTGGTTAGAGTTTTTCCTTTTATACTTGAAGCAAAACATAAAACCCTACACGTCATATGAGTTTGGGCTGAGTTAGAAGTTCTGTAGAAAAAACAATCTGCACGAGTTTCGATCTATCGAGTCTAATTTTCGATCGATCGAGGCTTGCAGAAATTCAATAGTAATTTTCTGCAATTACTTGATTTCAACTTTACACATAACCACACTTTGAGCAGCCTAAAACTAGACTAAATGTTTTGATTATGGTTTGCCAACATTACACATTGAAGTTTTAATACATTTAAATCCTAAAGTCTTAGAACTTAACAATTACTTATTGCTAGGGATGTAATAATTTATTGAATTGACAAAATTGCCCATGCTAATAAATTTTATTTTACTTATGAGAATGACTAAAATATTGAGAAACCTCAAGATCAAGATTATGTGATCAAAAACTATAAATAACTCCCACACAACATTATGTGACTTCAAGATCAAGATTATGTGATTATTTTTAGTCCTTACAATCAAAAGCATGTGACTTCAAGATCAAGATTATGTGATTAAAAACTATAAATAACTCCCACACAACATGTATTACAAGGCCAAAACTAGCAAGGTGTAGTAAAATAAGCTTATCCAAGTTAAACAAGGTACATAAACATGTTATGTAAAGATAATATGGACAGCCTTGATTTCAAGTCCAAGAAAAATAATGCAAAACACATTTTTCCTTCCTCCTTTTTATTTATTTATTTATTTATTATTAAAAAAAAAATAACAAAAACAACCTATCATGAAATTTATGAATGTTATGTAATGCAAATCCTAAACACAAAGAAAACAAAACAACAAAGAAGAATGGTCACAAAGAGTAGAGAGATGAAGCACAAGAGCCATATCAGAAAAACTCAATTAGATTGAACCTTTTGCATCCAAAACTTTTTAGATGCAGCTCTTGTATTGGAGTTATTATTCATATTAGAATGATGAACAACTCTAGGATTGGTATAAAGGTTTAAAACTTTTACCAACTCACCAATAAGTACTATAGGATCTTGTGCTTGAGGCACATGTACTTTTGGTTTATTTGCTCGCTTAGCAGCTTGCAACTTGAAACAGTTTGGACGAATATGTCCAGTCTTTCCACAAAAATGACAAATCCACATAGGTTGATCATGCAACTTATTCTTAGGGAGAGTAGGATTCTTAGGCTTAGATTCTTTAAGATCAATCCTAATCTTCCTAGGAGGTGTAGCTTCTACTGGTTTGACGATCTCATTTTCGGGGGGCTCAGAAGAAGAAACAAAGTTTGTGGAATGAGTTTTAGACATTGAGATGCTATCTTCAAAACCTAAACCAGTTTTGTCTAAGGGAGACATCTGAATACTCAACATGTGTTCAAGTTTAGAACTCGCAGTCCTATTTGTTTGTTCTCTAGCAACAGATAATTCAAGTTCTAAGTTCTTAACTTTATCAAGCAACAATATGTTTTCAGTTTTCACCTTATCAATCAATTCATTAGCATCAAATAATTTCAACAATAAAATTTTCTTATCAAGCTTAAGAGAGTTGATTTTCTTCATACCTAAGTCAACATTCATAGCATCCTTTGTAGCAACCTTGCAAATCTTATTATAAGCTTTTTGCAAATCAGCACATTTAGAGAGTTCACCATTAGAAGGGTTCTCATCGACCACAACACTTTCATCAACTACAGCAGTAGCTGTGAAAGCAATGAAGTTTTCATCCTTATCATTACCAGACTCATGATCTGAAACTTCATCATTACTAAAGATTACAGTCATAGCTTTACCATTTGATCTCAAGAATGTGGGACATTCTGATTTCACATGACCATACATTTGACAATCAAAACATTGTTGACCCATAAAATTATTTGAGATTTGACTTACTTTTTCTTTAGGTTTATCAGTATTGTTCATTTTAGTGGGTTCATTCATCTTAAAATTTCTAGGTTTAGCATTGTTTTTATCTCTTGCCCTTCTGTTATTGTTCATCACTACCAGACTCATGATCAGAAATTTCATTATCACTAAGGATTACAACCATAGCTTTACCCTTTGATCTCAAGAATGTGGGACATTTTGTTTTCACATGACCATACCTTTGACAACCAAAACATTGTTGACCCATACAATTATTTGAGATTTGACCTACTTTCTCTTTAGGTTTATCAGTATTGTTCATTTTAGTGGGTTCATTTCTCTTAAAATTTCTAGGTTCAGTATTGTTTTTACCTCTTGCCCTTCTGTTATTGTTTTTCAGAAAGTTTCTAAAGTTCTTGGCAAAATATGCAATCTCTGTAGAAGAGAGTTCATCATTAAATTCATTATCATCAACTGACTTAAGAGCCATTAATTTAGATTTGTTTGTCTTAGGTAGGTCTAACTCATAGGACTGTAGAGATCCTACAAGTTCATCAACAGGGATGGAGTCTACATCCATGCTTTTAATGATGACAGTCACTTTGGGTCTAAAATCCCCAGTCAAGGATCTAAGAATCTTCCTAACAATCTTAGGTTGATCATAAATTTCACCCAAATTATAAGCAGAATTAACAATATCATTAAGCTTTGCATAGATATCATCAAAACTTTCATCATCAAACATCCTAATACTTTCAAATCTAGTAGTTAATTGCTATAACTTAATGATCTTAACTGCCTTTGTGTCTTCATGCACAGTTTGGAGAATATTTCATGCAGTATGAGCAACCTTAACATTAGAGATTCTCTTGAATTCCTCCATAGAAATAACATTAAAAATAGCATTCATGACTTTGCTATTAAAAACAACTGCTTCTTTCTGAGAAGTTTGCCACTCGTTTACAGGAGTAGTCAGCTTCTCCCATCCGCATTCAACGAAATTCCAAACTCTCTCATCAATAGATTTCTGGAATACTTTCATCCTTACTTTCTAGTAGGCATAGTTGTTCCTATCAAAGTGAGGTGGGATCACAAGAAAATGACCGTGTTCCATGACAACAGGGGTTAAGGATCAACTCTTAGATTAAAGGATCTAAATACTAAAGCTAACTCGCTCTGATACCACTTGTACGTTTTTAGATCCCTTAAAACACAAGTTGTTTAACCGAATTATTTAGCCAAGTGATTACTCAGATAAATTATTCAGATCTAGGTTAACACAAGTAAATCATATCATGTAAATAATGCGAAAATCTAAAGAACATAACGATATGATAACTCAAGAAAACTAAACCGGTAAAAAACCTGAGTAGGATTTAACCTATCTATCCACAAGGTAAAACTGATCCACTATGAAAGAATTGAAGTTTTATAATAAGACTTAAACCACTAACATCATATTGCTATCTCGTGTAAAAAGTTTACTACCACGACCACATGACAGTTCCGAGTTTACGGACTACTTTTTTCCTTGATCCACTGTAATCACAAGTACTCCCACTTGTGTTTTCTTTAAGCTCTTGAAACAGCTACCGAAGTGATCATCAAGTTCTTGACATCAATCTTGATCTTGATAATCCTAAGTATGTATGAAGGTAAACACCTCTAGATTTCACAAGAGATTCACATACACAGCATATCAACAACCTCTAAAACATGATTAGAGTTTTTCCTTTTATACTTGAAGCTAAACATAAAACCTTACACGTCATATGGGCTTGGGCTAAGTTGGAAATTCTGCAAAAAAAACAATCTGCACGAGTTTCGATCGATTGAGTCTAATTTTCGATTGATCGAGCCTTGCAAAAATTGAATAGTAATTTGCTGCAATTACTCGATTCCAACTTTACACATAACCACACTTTGAGCAGTCTAAAACTAGACTAAATGTTTTGATCATGGTTTGCCAACATTACACATTGAAGTTCTAATACATTTAAATCCTAAAGTCTTAGAACCTAACAATTACTTATTGCTGGGGATGTAATAATTTATTGAATTGACAAAATTGCCCATGCTAATAAATTTTATTTTACTCATGAGAATGACTAAAATATCGAGAAACCTTTAAAATACCCTAAACCTCTCAAATGACCAAAATACCATTGTAATCTCCAAAATGACCACAATACTCCCAAAACTTTAAAAATGACCAAAATACCCTTAAAACATCAGAAAACTACCAAAATACCCACGAAACCTCTAAAAAAATGATCAAAATACCCCTAAACCTAAAAAATGATAAAAATACCCCTAAACCTAAAAAATGATAAAAATACCCTCGAAACCATTAAAATGACCGAAATACCATTTAAGCTTCTAAAATAACTAAAATACCCCTGAAACCTCTAAAATGATGAAAATATTCCAAAACCTAAAAAATTACTAAAATAAACATGAAACCTCTCAAACGACCAAAATACCCTGAAACCTAAAAAATGACCTAAATACCCCCAAAGCCTCTAAAATGGGCAAAAATATTTTGAAATCTCTAAAATGACAAAAAATACCTTGAAACCTTTAAAATGACTAAAATACTCTTGAAAACACTAGAATGATCAAAATACTCTAAAACCTCAAAAATGAAAAAAAAAAAAAAAAAAACTCTGAAACCACTATAATGACCAAAATACGTTGAAAACCTCTAAAATGAATAAAAAACCTCTAAACCTCTAAAATGATGAAAATAATCCTGAAACCACTATAATAATAAAAAATAGCCCTGAAATCATTAAAATGACCAAAATAGTCCCAAAACTTGAAAAAAAAAAAAAAACAAAAAATGCTCCAAAATCTCTTAAATGAACAAAATATCCCTGAATCTCTAAAATGACTAAAATAACCCCGAAACCTTTAAAATGACCAAAAATATTCTAAAACATATAAAGTGATCAAAATACCTCAAAACTTGTAAAATGATTAAAATACCCCCAAAATCGCAAAAATTATTATAATAATTTTAATTATTTGTAAGAATGTTAATGAATCAATTATATAAATGTTATATTCTTGGATTATGATTAGAATGTAGTTTAATGGACCAAATACCTTAATATCACATTAAGGTAATGTGATTACATGAATCTAAGATTATAAGAATGTAACATTACACCTTGATGTAACATCAAGCAAACCAAACTCCCCCTAAGAGATTTCCATTGGCCAATGCAAATCTGCAAATCAAGTTGGGACCAATTCAATGCCAAGTACCACTGCATTCCTAGGTTGAAAGAATCGTAGTTGGTGATTGGTTAGATGCATGGATGAAGTTATTCTTGGGCTTTGGGGGGCAATCTCCCCTTCCCCAGAAATAGACACACATCAAAGACATTCGGGGAAAAAAAAAAAAAAAAATTGCAGCAGACGCATGCCCTGATTTATTTTCATAAATGATTGTATTGTAATGTATTAAGAAACAAGGATTTTGTGTCTTTTTCTTTTTTTATTGTTTGTTAATACTAAATAAATGCTTATTTGGATTTTCTAAATGATTATTTTTTTTGTTCATACTTTTGCCCCACTAACACCAAGTATTAGGTTCTAAAAATTTAAAACAATTGGCAAATCGTGAGGACAAACTTTTTTAGGTATAGATCATAGAGTTTATAGAGTATATTAGACAATGCTCAAGGTGTTGCAAGTCAAAATACAAGAACATGAAAGCTGCAGGTTCAAGAAATCAAAACTTGCCAGGCTCGACATCGAGACATAGATCTGTAGAATTTTAATTTCGGCCCAATAGCTGATTAAACCCAATATGTGATTAGGGTTTCAGATCTAATTCACATATTATTTAAAGGAAACCCCAAGGCACATTTTGTTATGACTTTGGAGCTTTTCTTTTTAGATCTAAAAGGTTTTATGCCTTCTCCATTCAAAGTCACTACTAGAAAACAACCTACATACTATAAGAATCAGTAGATTTGAAGTAGGGATGGCAATTTTTGCCCGACCCGCGGGTACCCGGCCCGGCCCGACCCTAATGGGCCGGGTTTTACCCGGTCCGATTAGGAATAGGGTCGGGTATGGGTTCTAAAAAAAAACCTGAAGCGGATCCGGGTCGGGTCCGGGTTTTATTAAAAAAAACCCGGACCCGACCCGAGACCCGGCCCGATTAAAAACTCGGTTTCCTAAAATTACCAAAATACCCTATATATATATATATATATATATATACCTATAATCTAACCTAACTCATTCCTCATTTCTTAGACTTGTTAGATTAATTTGTTGGTTTGTAATTATTCTAAACTTGTGAGATTTATTTTGTAACTTTTTAATTTCTTGGACTCATTGGACTTTTGATACTTATTTCTTGGACTTGTTGGACTTATTTTATTTTTATGTTTAGCTGGTGATTTTAGTTATGATTTTGTTGATTAATGATTAAATGGTTATCTTAGCTAGGTAATTTATTGATTTAAAATCTTATTTATGATTTATTGAATTATGATTATGATATTAGTTATGGTTTATTGATTTATAGATTTACAATTAACAGGTGATTTATTGATTTATGATTAGTAGCCTATGATTTGAATTGATTTGGCATTTGGGCCACGTTATCTAGGCTTGAATTAGAATATGCAGGCTTAATGTAGGCAAAAAAAAATCTGGAAGGGTGTTATATCGCCTGTTTAGTTCACTTATGTCAATCTGGCCTAAGTTGTTTTAATTAGCTTTTGGCCTCTGTTTCTACTCCTTTTCCTGTGTTATTGACATACAAATTTCTCTTCAAAAAAAAAAAAAAAAAAAAAAAAAAACTGGGCTTAAATTTTTTTTTGGTTGGGCCATGAATTGGGCCCAATTCCTAAACGGGGCCTGTGGGGCCCGGTTGGGGCGGGTCCGGGCCTCGGAAAAAAAACCCGGTATCTTAAACGGGCCGGGTTCGGGTATGGAAAAACCCGGCCTGAACCCGATTCGTTGCCATTCCTAATCTAAAGTTGCTGTATTCTAGTCATCAAAGGTGTTAGATCTAAATCTTCAAGGGTGGTCTTGGAGTCATAGACTAGAGGTCTATGCCGGAGATCTAAAGCGTGAACTAGAAGTTCATGTGAGAGCAGATCCACATCAAATATGTCTAGGGGTTCAGAGCTCAGTTTGGTAACTGTAGTTAGATTTATTACGAATTGGTATTTTTAACTGTAAATCTTAATTTGATATAGTGGATTTTTCTCTTGGGATTATTCCCTCTAGTTTTTTTTTTTACCTTAGAACAAGTTGTTTTATTGGTTTTCCTGAATCATCACATCTTGTGTTATTTAGATTTGTGTTGTGCATGTTGATTGTGATGAATTTTTAACCTAAATTTGATTAATTGACCTCAGTAATTACTTGGCTAATAAATTAGGTTAAAAATATTTTGTTTTCCAAGGCTCTAAAACTTTAACACTAAGTTCTGGCTCTGTCCTTGATGATATGCCCAATTAATGATTTCCTTTCAAATTGGGCTAATGCATTTCTAAAGTTTTATCATGCAAAAGAGGGGGTTGAGACACTTTCTCTTATAACAAAAAATTACACTAAAAAAGGTTATTGTTATTATTATTATTTTTATTATTATTTGTAAAGCTTAACACATCAAGGGTGTTGTGAGATTTTATTGTGACTATAACATTTCTCAAAATTCTTTGTGTATTATTATTATTATTGTCGTTGTTGCATTTTAATGTTTTATTGCATTAAAAATGATTGGATAACCTAACAACATAGTTAAGCTCTTTTTGGTAATTTGCACCCAACAATAGTTTTATACCATTGTTATCCAAACGCGTACTCGACAAAAACAAAATTTTTTAAGGCTTTACGAAACCCGTAAGTATTGTTTTAAAACATCTTAGCCAAACGGATAATTAGCATTTTTTTGTGGTTCTGCCCTCTACTATTCTAAGGCAATACTAAAGCTACAACTTGAACAGGTACAATAAGTAGCATTCTTATAATCCAGACTATTTACCTTTGCAGGGCATAATTCTCATAACCTTGACTGTAATTCTTGATCCCCTGAGACCTCAGTCATGTAATAATGGATCACGCTTGTGCACACCACCCTCGAATGTCCAATATGCAGTCCTATACGCTGGTTTAGCTATGGCAACTTTTGGGTTGGGAGGTACACGATTTACTATTGCAACAATGGGAGCAAACCAATTTGATAAGCCAAAGGATCGAGAAATTTTCTTCAACTGGTATTTCTTTACTTTCTATTTTGCCTCTGCGGTAAGCAACACGGCTATTGTCTACATTGAGGATAATGTAAGTTGGAGAGTGGGATTTGGCATATGTGCAATTACTAACTTCATTGGCTTGGCCTTTCTCTTATTGGGAAACCGCTTCTACCTTCATGATAAGCCACAAGGGAGCCCATTCACAAGTATAGTTCGTGTTATTGTTGCCACTATTCAAAAATGGAAGATTAAACTCTCATCCAACATTGAGGATTACTACTACAAGCATGATGGAATCACAGAAACAGCTACAATACCTAAAATGAGCTTCAGGTATGAAGTTGAGTTATTAATATTTGTGAACTTGGTCTCTATACAATCATGATTTTACAGATAACTGCTACAATTACTTTCCAGGTGCCAATCTTTAGAACTTTGAATGAAATTTTAGCCAACGTTCTAGGGTAAGAAATTGAAGTTTGTGTCCTTAGAGTTGAACAGCATGATTACTGTTGCTTATGGAAATTAAATTATTCACTTTTGAAATTGAAAATAATTATCGTTCTTTTTCTTTTTTGGTTACCATTATTAATTTATACTTGCATCCAAAAATTCCCAACAAATTTTTTATGGACATACATTTTGAAGTACCATTAGACTCTTAGGGGGTGTTTGGATTTCTAGTTTCCATAACTCATAACTCTGTTTCCATAACTCAAAACTCGAAAATGGTGGGACCCATGACTCAAAAGCTTGTTTGGATTTCAATAACTTTGTTTCTAGTTTTTGTTTCCATTACTCAATTATTTGATTTTTGAGTGATGAGTTATGGAAATTGAAAACACATTTTAGCTGTTTTCGGTTTCTATAACTCTGTTTTCAATGGCATTTTTGTAACTAAACACACATGGAGAGACTCACTGTTAGGGTCAGCATCAACTTTTGACCATTTTTTTTTTATCTTTCTTCTCCACTGTCTTCGTTGACTGGGTTTTTTTTTTTTTTTTTTTTTTTTCACTAGTCTTTGTTGGCTGGGTTCTTTCTTTCTTTCTTTCCATTTTTTTTTTTTACTGGTCTCTGTTGGCTGGGTTCTTTCTTTCTTTTTTCTTTTTTTTTTTCCTTCTTCTTTCACTGGTCTCCGTTGGCTGGTTTTTTTTTTTTTTTTTGGGTTCGGTGAGTTTGGGTACTGGGGTTGAAGGGAAAAAAAAAAAGAGTAAAAGCTACATTAAGTTACAGGTATGGGGCTCACAAATTGTTGAAAAATATTGAGTGATGGTGCCAAACGGGGTGGAGTGTTTTAAGTGATGAGTGATGAGTGACGAAAATTGAATGAGGAGTGATGAGTAATAAAAAAAAAAAAAAAAAAAAAAAAATCCGAACAAGGCCTTAGAGATCATTCTTTTCGAGCTCATCAAAGAACTCATACTTCCGATGAATTTGCATTTAAGCACATGCCAATGCACTATATATGTCCATCTAGTATCTCACATAATGGGATATTACAGCATTCTCATTCAACTAGCCACATTTTATCTAAAAGATCGGTTTTCTACTTTAATTTGCCCGCTTTTCTAATGCACTCTCTTCAGCAAATTTTCTAAACCTTATATATATATATATATATATATATATATTATTAGGGTCAAATGTACTTTTGTGCTAGCAAACCCGTTTCTAAAACCTTGTTCACATGTAATTGAGTTGTGCAAGTTTTAGTGTCTAGATTAATGGTAGAAGAACTACATTGAAGGCATAAGAAACTACTTATAAAGCTGTCAAGACTCTGGTCTTGATTGCCGTTGAACCAATTGAGCTTTACTAAAGCTCAATTCCAGTTGACTGGTCAAGCATTGGGCAAAATATTTTCTTAGTTTGCGGCTCATGATGAATAGAGACCTAGAGATCCAAGCACTAGGGTTCTAGAACGTATTTAAAGACATATTAGGTCATCATAAACATAAGTAGATCAAACACACATTGAAAAGGAGATCTTGATGTGATGTCTGTGTGCCAAGGGTTTGTACCAAGTGAAGTTTTTGGCGCTATTGCCTGATGATTTAAATTATCTTTTCATTTGGTTTTTAGATTCACAAGAAGTGTTTTGCCGCATCATTATCACAATCAATTTTGTTGTTTACATGACTAACTAAAAAAAGATGATTCTAGCTTCGTAGTCACCCTCCCTTAACCACTTAATTATCTGGTATATATTGCAACATTCTGGATGCAACATATAGCTTCTGCTTATCTTAATTCATTCATGCCTATGTCATTGTGGAACACTAATACATTGGAACTCCACTATCCGTGGTCAACATGATAGAACTGCTGCTTATGGTGGTGGTGGTTTGAGCACTAAAATGGTAGTAAATGTTTTTGGATCGAATTGAATTTGAATATAATTTTCTTACTTAAAATATTGACAAATCACGCCTTCTCTAAAGGGGGTTGTCTGGGGTAATACGGGTAAGTTCTTTGAGAAAATTGAAACGCCTATTTTTCACATTAGTCTCTAGCTAGTAGAAGGTTGTACTAAATTCAGTCTACCAAATCAACTTACCTTTGAGGTTACTCCCAGAAATTAACTTGACACATAAGCTCTAATGGAAAAAAGAACATAGATGATGGCCATTAACGTTTTGAAATATGCAACCAAAATCATATGGAGATCATTTTAATTCTCAAGTTTCATAATTCATTTTGACATAAGAACAGTATGATAAGCATTATAAGCCAATACTTTATTTGACAAACAAAAGCTAAACACACACTCTTAATGCAGGTTCCTCAATCGTGCAGCATTTAAAACAGAAGGAGATGTTGGATCGGATGGTTCAATTGCGAAACCTTGGAGGATATGCACAATACAACAAGTAGAAGATCTCAAAACCCTTATTAGGATTTTCCCTTTATGGTTATCAGGTATATTCTTAAGTACCCCAATAGGAGTCCAAGGCAGTTTGACAATCCTCCAAGCTTTAACCATGGATCGCCACCTTGGGCCTCATTTTCAAATCCCTGCTGGGTCTATCCTAGTTTTATGCATGATCTCCACATCTGTATTTCTTGCAATTATTGATCACTTCCTATGTCCTATGTGGCAGAAGCTAACTCGTAGGTCTCCTACATCCCTCCAACGAATAGGATTAGGACATGTGCTAAACATTCTAAGTATGGCAATTTCAGCACTAGTGGAAGCCAAGCGACTCAAATAGCCCAAGCCCACCATCTCCAAGGCCAGCCTGGGGCCATAGTGCCCATGTTGGCCTTGTGGCTATTTCCACAATTAGTTTTGGTTGGCATCGGAGAAGCATTTCATTTCCCAGGACAAATTGCATTATATTATCAAGAATTTCCTATGGCACTTAGAAGTACATCAACTGCAATGATTGCAATGATTATAGGGATTGCCTATTATTTGAGCACGGCTTTGATTGATCTTGTCCGAAGGGTTACTGGATGGTTACCAAATAATATAAATAATGGGAGGCTAGATAATGTGTATTGGTTGTTAGTTGTGGTGGGAGTGCTTAACTTTGGTTATTACTTGGTGTGCGCTTCTTTATACAAGTATCAAAACATTGAAAAAGAAGAAGAAGATGGTAATTCTGGCACTAATAGGTGATTCTCATGGTGAACAATGCAAGAAGCTCACTTGTATTTCTCTATTAATAGGCTTAGGGTACATATTTAATATTTTCACAATCGTTAATATGGACAGTTGATATGAACATTTATAATTGGTGTATAATAAAAGTAGAATTGGTGGTAGACCAAGGTGAAATGATGTTGATTTAATCATAACAAATCATGTTAACAATTGGGTAAATTATTATGTCGGCAATTTTACTAGTTTTATGATCACTGTTTGTGCGATTTTATTGTGAACTATAAAAGAGACTATATTGATGTTTGTATTTTATCATTTTACAAAAAAATAGCAATTTAATAAATGAAAAAAGTAACAAGAAGAACCCCCCAAATATTTGTCCGAATCAGCCCATATCTAAAGAATTCTTGATTGAAATGTGGATTCTGAACCAAGAAATTACTTTCATCACGTAGGAGTTGTCACTAAAAAATTAATATATTAATATATTTTGAAAATCTAATTATTAAATTATATATTTTTTATATTCTTAACACAAGCCAAATTTCGTACCAATCAGATGTTATTTACTACTCTATTCTGTTTATTTGTTTAGACCCTTGTACACTCAGATTGTTTAACCTCATTAATTAACCAAATTAATACTTAGGTTTATTATTTAGATCTAGGTTAAATACAAACAATCATATCACTAAGTGCGAAAAAGTAAATAAGACAGCAATATGATGACCTAGGAAAACTAATGAAACCGTCAAGTTTCAAGTAAAAAAACTTGGAAAGGATTTAACCTAATTTATCCGCAAGGCAACAAATTCACTATGATAGAATAGATGTTTTACAAAAGATTTAAACCCTAAATCTAAAGCTACCTTTTGTAGTACTTAATCATACGACTACGTGTAGCTCCGAATCTACAGACTCTTCTATCTGAATTTGTGGCACATAAACACCCACGTTTGTGACTCTGAGATCCCACTCAAAGGTTTTAGATTATCAGTTATGTATGATCTTGTTGCAGCAACTTTAAATCTATCGGTTCTAATAATGTATAGATGGAATTTTGGTAGTGACTTTGAAATGGGAAGGCACATTACTTTTTAGAACTCAAAAGAGTACCTCCAAAGTCATAACAAAACATGCCTTAGGGTTTCCTTTAAATACTATGTGAAATAGATTTGAAACCCTAATCACTTAATGAGCTTAATGAGCAGTTGGGCCGAAATTAAAATCTGTAGAATTTGCATCTCAATTGGTAAAGCCTTCTTCTCAATTTGTCAAACCTGGCATATTTTGAATTCTTGAACCCGTGGTTTCCTTTTTCTTGTGTTCTGATTTACAGCACCTTGAACCAGGGACAGAGCCAAGTCTTGAGGTTAGGGGGGGCAGTTTTGCTGTTGGTTGCGTGCGGCGACTCTAGCTTTCGGCTTTGTTGCTTAACGGCTAATGGTTTATTTATTTGTATTTTTTATGTGTGCATCTAGGTATGAACAAAATTATTTTGTTCAAAATTTTTTAAAGGGCCAGGTTGTTTGTTTTGGGTAAAATTAGTTGATTGGGCTTAATTGTTTTTAGCTTTACTATTGGTAATTTTTGTTGTTGGGTTATTTTTTGGGCTTGTTTATTTTATTTTAGATTTTTGATCTAGACTTTAAAATGAGGAAAATGCTACAGTTACAAACTTTTTTACAAATTGTTAATGTGGTGAGTGATTATTAGTAAGTAAAAATGTGATGTAAGGGATGAGCTTAGATGCAAATCAATAAGAATTTACTATCTCAACAGTTTGTAAAAATATTATAGAAAAGTTTGTAACTATAGTAGTACTCTTAAAAGAATCAATGATATTGTTAAGGGGGGTAAAGTGTAATTTTATAGAACAAAATTGCTAAAATTGGTACTTATATATATATATATATTTAAAAAAAAAAAAAATTAGGGGGGGGCCATTGCCCCCCTTTGTCCAAGTCTCCCTCCATCCTTGCCTTGAACATTGTCCAATCATACCTATAGACTTAGAAATCTATATCTAGACAAGTTTGCGTTCACGGTTTGCCAATTGTTCTAAACTTATAAAACCTAATTGATTTGTAAACTTATTTTTTATGCATAACTTTAAACTATAAAAATTTAAAATTTAAATATTTAATTGATGACATAACCATTAAGGCATAAAAGATATAAGAAAAAACTATAATGCAACGGTGGATTTGTCAATATTCATATCTAATAAAAGAATATTGAGTGGAGTTGTAGGCCTAACTAAAATAAAGTTTATTGCCAAATGTTGTTCTTAACAATATCGTGGGTACATTAACTTCTATTACTGCCATGAGTGCTTCATTTGCACAGTTAAAACTTTAGTGCCATTTTGTTCTTGTGATGTTGAGTGGCAAGAAAATGATTAGGAGGTAGACTGGAACATTATAATGCAAGATACTGATAATCATGCCATATTTCCTAGTTTTAGAAAACCACAATAGGCAATGTATGTTCGTATATCTAATTCAGGTGTTCTGTTAAAGTTTGAAAGCCTATATATTGAATTGCATGTAATAAAGTACAAGAATCTACCTTATATATAGGTAAATAATATGTGATATACAAGTAACCTACAACTTTGAACCTAAGCCAATTAAGCTTATATTATAACAATATTCTAACATGTTCGATGTTAAAAGCATAATTGCTGCTCCAACTTGAAACATAACAAATGGTTGCACCAGTCTGCCTCCAGTCGTTGGAGCAATAGTTGCTAACTCTTTTTCCGTTGCTGCAATTTCTGTCTGTATCTCTTTGTTGGCAATAGTCTTAGATCATTCGCATCAGTAGATGCAAAATTTTTCTAAATTTGCAAATCTAAAACCTATTTTTTTTTTTTACACACCCATTTTTACAAAACCCACATTCGTTTATCTATTTTACACATTTATTCAATAAAATATTCATTTTTTTACAATTTTTATTATTATTTTCTTCACATCCCTCTCACTCACTGCCTATCTCTCTCTCAACCCAACAAAACCCAAAATCACCAACACCTAGCCACTATCAACGACCAAACCACACCCACCATCAAAGAGATTAGCCACCATCCTCAACCCACTAGCCACCATCATCAAGCAACCAACCACCATCATCAAGCAACCAACCTCCACCATCATCAACCCATCCAGCCAAACATCATTAACTCACCCAGCCACCATCATCAAGGAAAGCCAAAATTCCCAAAACCTCGTTCAATCTGGCCAAATCAACCCAAATACCCGAAACCCCATTCAACCCAAACGAAAGCCAAATCAACCCCATTCAACTCGAACCCCACTGATCAAACAACCAGAAGTAAAGGAAAACAATCAGATTGGTGGAGAGTTCAGCGATCGGTGGCGGTGGCATTCGGTGGTAGTGGCGGCGAGAGATCGGTGGCGATCAGCGATTGTGGAAGCTAGAGGAATGAGATGAGAGAAAGAGAGAGCTGAGAGTGTGTTTCGCTATTCTGATCTGATGGAGAAAATGAAAGAGTAAGGTGAGAGTCAGAGGAGGTAGAGAGAAGAAGAGAAGGAGAGAAAAAAAATACTAAAATATTATATGTAAACGCTATAGTAACCGTGCATATATGCACGGTTAGTGTAGCAATTGTGCATAAATGCACAATTTTATACCCATTGATGTGGGTGTTTTTTGACTCAAAATGTGTAAATGAGCTACTTTTTCGATTTTGTAAGACTTTACATATACTGATGCTAATGCTCTTACTATGTTGCAATTTGCATGATGCGTCTCATGTGAGTGTGTGTGCGCGGTGTGGTAGGCTTGCTAGACTCTTTGTTGTGGGAATATTTGACTTTAGATCATGTGCACGCTGTACTTTGTAAACTGTCGACTAATTAATAAACTTGGACCACAATAAAGAACCCTTGATTTGTATTTTTGGGTCTTAATTTAAAAAAAAAAAAAAAACCCTCAATGATATGATTTTTTGACAGTTTATAAGAATACAGTATAGGACAATTTGCATTATATTGCTCTAAGGGCAGAATATTTGTTGGCAAAGCGTATGACTACGCCTACTTAAAGAATTATCATCAAGAATGGACGCTATAAATTGAAACTTTCTTAAAAAAAAAAAAAGAAAAGAAAAAGGAGACCAATAACTAGATATAAAATTTGAAGGCCCCACCCAAAAAAAAAAAAAAAAATCTACAAGGATAACTTTTGAGAAAAAAATTATAGGATTACATTTTTTTGCCACAATTTTAATATGGTAAGCCATAAATTATGGTGAAAAATTATGGTTATGTGAAAGTAATAAATAATTAATGACAATCAAACACATAAAATAGTTATGAATAATGGTATAGTAAAAGTATGGTCCTAAAATTACTAAATTTCTGATCGCGGAATGGAAAGCAATGCCAAAGAACCCAATTGAAAAAGCCTGGCTATTTAAATGGGACCTCTTGTGTTTACCATAATCAATTGAAAAAGCTTTTCCTGTAGTTCTTCTTCCCTCCACTTTCAACTACTTTAGTCTTGATCTCTCTCATTTTTTTTTTTTAATACGAAATTTGAGTCCTGATCTTTTAGTTTTAGATTTTAGGGGACAGTGCAAAAAATTATGAGAGGCGACCACATTAAAGGATAGTGGTATGAGCCCTAGGAGGGGTGGCCCAGCGGTGTGGGATCCTGCGTGCATGCTCATGGTCCCATGTTCGAGTCATGGCGGGTACCATGGGGGGGGGGGGGGAGGGATTTATGGCATGCATTGCGCCCCACACTCTGGCTCTCTTGGGGTGCTAGGGTGAGGTTTGTGGCGCTTTGGTCACAGTAGCTATGACTCAATCCAACATTCCCTAACGGGGGTGCCCCTATTAGGTCACGCTCTAGGGGGTAAGTCACATATGGTCGCCCCCGCCCCCCCTTTTCGTTCATCAAAAAGAAAAAAAGGATAGTGGTACGAACATTTAGCCACAGTAGTGATTGCATTTTGGATAGAATAAGTAGTAAAATTGGTGGTGTGGTATAGTTGTGTGCACTTGTAGTGCTATATAGGTGGAGTCCAAATCTTCTATCCCAATTTTTCTGCTCCACTCTATACTCCACCAATAAATACTTGCCACTTGTTCACTTAATTAATTAAATACTATCATTATTGATTTATTAATACTCCAATTATTAATTAATAGTTGTATTTAATTAATTAGGTAAACACGTGGCAAATATTTATTGGTAGAGTATAGAGTGGAGTAGGAAAAGTGGGACAGAAGATTTGAACTTATATAGGTGGTGCGAATTTACTGAATTTGTTTTATCTTAAAATTTGGTCAAATCCAAAAATATTTTTCATTGACCGAAATATCATTTGTAAAATTTTATAAAAGAAAAATTTAACAAAATATTTTACATAAACACACAATAGCTCTCCCCCAGCTAGTCGTTGGGTCACCAAGTGGTGGGAGTTGGGATTGTCACTCCGGTAGTTAGGAGGCATCGGTTTTGATTATTTGTGCTTGAAAGTTTTTTTATCACATCAAACAATTGAAAACATAATACAATGAAACAACGTAGAGTAAGTTCTATCAACATTTTCAGAGTAACAACTCATTTCATTGCTTCATGATGAAAATTTTTTGTTGCCTTATTTAATGTTTAAACCATTCAAATTTGGTTGGTATGGACCGTATGGTAGAAATATTTCATTTTCCAACTAGCAATATACTTTCAAGAATTTCTTATGTCATTGCGACGCATGGCATCCGCAATGGTATACTAATTGGGGTCGCTCTCTAGTGGGCGTGGCTTTGATTGAACTAAAGTAATAGAAAATATCTAATGCATTGAGTATTGAATGCCTTGCCATCTAGATCCAATACTGACGAGGTAAAAAGCTTTTGGAAGAGTATTTGGCATCTAAAAGTCCCCAATAAGGTTAAGGTGTTCCTCTGGCGAGCTTGTTTAAATGCGCTCCCAACCAAGGGAAACCTGCAAAAAAGAAAAGTGTTGGATAATCCTATGTGTGATCAGTGTGGTTGCAGGGTTGAAGACGTGTTACATGCTATCTAGGACTGTGATAATATCGAATCAATGAGCGACCTGGTTAGCATCATTAAGGCCGAAGGGAAAAATCTGGAGGAGTTTACGATGATTGCTTGGCTAATCTAGCTTCAGAGAAACAACATGAGAACCAATGAAGCTGCCTTGCCAAGTACAAAACTTGCTCAGTCAGCTTCGGCCCTGTTGGCTGAGTTTTAGTAGGGAAAGCAGCTGCAAGAATTGAAGCAAAGGGTCAGACTGGTGCGGTGGCAGCCTTCACCAGAGGATACAGTGAAAGCCAATTTTGACAGGGTGGTGTTCGGGAAGGACTAGGAAGCAGGCATTGGGGTGGTCATACGCAACAAAGAAGGGCAGGTTTTGGTTGCTTTGTCTGAGAAGGTGATGATGCCAGCATCAGTGGAGATTCTAGAGATGCTAGCTGCCTGAAGAGCTGCAATCTTTGCTCGGGAACTTGGCTTTCGTCAGGTCTGCTTTGAAGGAGATGCAGAACTTGTGGTGAAAAGCTTGCAGACAGGGATGGATTTTAATGTGCTGGCTGGTCACTTAGTAAAAGACTTCATGTCTATAAGGGGTTATTTTCAATTCTACTCTATCATCCATGTAAGGCGGCAGGGCAACCATATTGCCCATGCTCTAGCTAGGGATGCTAGGTTCTCTTTTCCTTTAAGAGTTTGGGTGGAGGATGTTCCACCAAACATTTTCAGTTATGTTGTTAAAGATTTGCCTTCATAATAAATTTAAACTGGAGTTGGGTTGTTCCTCAAAAAAAAAAAAAAAAAAAAAAAAAAAAATTGGTTGTGATTGTTCTGTCACGCTTCCTCCACACGGAAGTACCAATATTCTTGAGCCTCGTTTTTGATTATATTGTTCTTGATTATGGCATTACTCGAAAGGAATATCATTATCATGACCCCAAAACCAAACTTCATTGTGTCGACTTCCTTCAATTTGTCACTTATATTCACTAATCCTTATTGCATTCTTTTTTGAGTGCTCATATGACATTGTTAGGGATGCCAGCTTCGTATTTGATCCTTCTTTAGCCACTCCTAGCGTATCTAATTTCTCCTCCTCTAGTGTTAGCCACCACTCTCATTAAGGTTTCTCTCTACAACAAACATGTATTCTAACTATTGGAATAAATGTGGCTGGCCCTTTAAGGGGTTTTATATAGGTAACTTGAGTTGAGACTAAAGGGAAAAATTAAAGCTTAGCTCCATTGGGTCTTGGGTTTCGGTTATCAAATAACCAGCCTAAAGTCAACATTAATTATATTTTATTCCACTATAAAAATATAATTGCACTTTAGGTTCTATTTAATTACACGAGGAATTACTGCATTCAACTTTAAATATATTTAGTGAAATAAAGTTGGGTTATTGCCACTTTATTGGCACTATATCTTAGGTCATTGAATCCCAAATTTAATCTTCTAATTATTTTTATATTTTTTTAGAATCAAGTTCCGTCAAATATCACTTAAATGATCATGCCTGATACTCTGAATAATCAATTCCCATTTAATCTATCTTAAGGGGATATTTTTGGGTTTTTTTTTTTGGGTTGAAATTATGGATTATGTCTTGAGGAATAGTGTTCTCAATACGTTACATGTGATTACTCTGATGTAGACTGTACTTGTGATCTTATAGATTTCCATTCCACTATTGGCAATTATTTCTTGGCTGAAACCTCTCTTATTTCCTGGACAAATTAAGAAATAATTTATTATCATCCATTCCAGCATAGATGCAAAGTATCAAGCTTTTGCAGACACTCTTTCTGAATTTCTATGCCTTGGATGGCTTTTGACTGATATGGGTGCCCCTCAAACCTCTAATTCTCCCATCAACTGTGACAATTGGAGTGATATCTACATTGCTCACAACTATATTTTTCATGAAAATACCACATATTGAGATAAATTGCTATTTTATCAGTCATCATCTTTCGTAGGGTAGCCTTTATTTGCAATTTGTTTCATCTTAAGATCAACTTGCTAATGTGTTTAACAAATCTCATTTGTCTACCGTATTTGGGAACTTATTTTCAAACTCAAACTGGCCATTTTAGGGTTACCTTGAGTTTGAATAAAGGGGTGGGGGAGTATTATAGCATATCTATATGTAGATGGGATAAGATTAAGCAGGGTAGTTGATGGAAACGCTCACTTAGGCAAGTTACTCTAGCAAACACCTGCATATGAAGAACATGACAACTCTTGAAAGAGTGGCAATGAGCACCCCAATGGTAAAGTTAGTGAGCATGGAAGAGAAAAGCTTTCAGAAAATAATTTTTGATGGCAAGAATCTCATGCCTCCATGTTGATGTAAAAAATAGGTATGTATACCTGCAATTAGCATGCTTCTAGATTTCTTATCCCATCATTACCTGCCCTTAATGCTTTTGGCAGATGTGACATGATTCTGCTTGTCTAGTTGGGTTGGGATGCGTCTCTAGATGGTGATTGAGACTCTTCTTAAGGGGACATGCCACATCACATATAATGCTAAGTGGATGATTGTGTAAGCAACAAATATGACTGAGATATGATTGAGACTACTTTGACCTTTCGGTCCACCTTTCAAGAGATTTTTTTTGGATTGGCCCATCTAGCGAGGTAGTGAGATCGAAGCATGGCCTTAGTTCATTTCGACTGCGTAATTCCCTTTCTGCCCTCATATGTTTTCTGATCCGCCCTCACTATCAATATTATGGTGTCCATATGTTTAGGATTATTATGATTTGAATAAAAGAAATATCAATTAACCTTGATTCAAGATAGAATCAAGACTCCAAGATCATCACTTTCCCTTGTTATTCTCTTTGTATGTTGCATATATACTCATGTCCTGTGTATGTAGAAAATGAAATACTGAATATAGAAAATTTCATATTGTAGAACTCTTGTTGTTCTTTTCTATTTTATTTCTCAACTTCATTTGTTTTCTGTTAACAGATTAGTTTGGAATTTGAAATGAAGATTTGGAATTCTATAATCTTTTTGGTTAGGATTATATTTTGTTTCCAATTTATTCTGTTACTTGATAATCTATGGAGATGGAGAGAGAGAGAGAGAGAGAGAGAGGTGAAGCACTTGATACATAACCTTCAAAGGGATCAAGTAAGTTATTATTTTCTAAAATTTTTAATCTCCATTTACAATTGCAGGGCACATGTCTTTTAGCCTTTACTGCATTGCTCGACTCCTTGAGGTCTCAACCATGTGAAACTGAATCAAGCTTATGCAAAACCCCATCAAAAGTCCAATGCTTAGTCCTATATATATGTAGGTATAGCTCTGGCATCTTGATGTGGGATGCGGAAGCATCAAGAAGCAGAACACGTCTACTTCTAGAAAACAAGAAACAAAACATGTTTTCTTTTGAAAATAATCTCGAATCCACGAGGGTTCTTTGAATCCACAAGGCTCCTTAAATCCACAAGAAGAAAGGGGTTTGGAATCCACCAAAAAATAATAGACAAAAGTTTGAATTTTTATTAATATCAATAATACTGAAAAAAAAACGTTTACAGACTTAGAGGTCTATTTAAGGGCTTCGTAAAACTTGATAGATAAGAAAATATATTCTAAAATAAGTCCTAATTAATACCTAACCATAATAGGAACCAAATTTGACCTAAAAAGTATTAAAAACACCTAAAAATAAGAAAATCATAAACCTAAACTTAAAATAATGAAAATTACAAATTACATACCAAAATTAATAAATTACAAAATTTAAATTATAGCTTCCATCCTACATTAGACCCCTCCACTTGAAACAAACTAGTCCTTGAGTTCATCCTTGAAATCTAAAATCTTTCGCTCCAAATAAACAAATACTTCGAATGCTTAAGTCTCTTGATCTTCTTTCTATACTTGAAACTCATCAATGGAATAAACAAATCAACTTAAATTTCTTTTTCCTTGGTCTTCATGTAATTGTAGAGATTTACCAAATAAGAACTAACAATTGAATCAATTCTATCAACCCCAATAAAATCAACAAACTTCGGTATACCGCTTACCACTAAAATAAAAGGATCTTGAGATTGACAATCATATGATTTGATTTCATTGAGATCCTTAAAACTTTCCTCTTCAATTTTTTCCTCAATGGTCTCTACCATCTCAACTTCAAGATTTTTCTCTATAATAGGATATTCATTATTCTCCTCCACAATAATCTTGATTTTACGATCTTCTTCCATAACAAGGCCTTCATTAATTTCTTCAAAAGCTCTATATTTTGTCCTTTAACTTCTATATAATCTTCAAGAACAATATTTTTTTCAACATGCAATTCTTCCTTTAATGGTGGAATATTTGGCTCTTCTTGGCTAGTAATAATCTTGTTTTTTATACGACAAAAATTCTTCACAATCCAAAGGATAGAAGTTGATAGCAAGCATCTTTTTCATCTTTGGCCATGAACTAATTTTGTCTTTAACTTGTCTAATCCCATCAGACTATATTCGTTCCCACCAGCGTAAGGCATACCTACTAAATTTATACAAAGCAAGTTTTACTTTTCTCTCATAATAAATATACTCAAAGTCAAATAAATCCTCTAGATTAAGTAATCATCCAGAAAATCTTCTTTATAAAAATAACTATTATTATTCTATAAGGCTTATATGAAATTTTTTTACCAATAGGTTGTTCGTGAGTTATGTCTTCGCGGCAGTTATCCCTATTGTTTTCATGCTCCAACGACAACATCCTAGCAAAGATATTTGAGAGTGCTAGCTATACGTCACGTGATACTTGCTAAATTTTCTATCATCGTAATTGCTATTGTCTCATATGTTAGCCACTAGACCAGGACAAGTCAAGATTTTGATACCAATTGATGCAGGATACAGAAGTGTCAAGAAGCAGAACATGTCTACTTCTAGAAAACAAGAAACAAAATATGTTTGCTTTTGAAAATAACTTTGAATCTATGAGAGTTCATTGAATCCACAAGGAGAAAGAGGTCTAAAATCCACCAGAAAATAATAGACAATATTTTGAATTTTTATTAATATCAATAATAAAAACTTGACAAACTTAAAGACTTATTTAAGGGCTTCGTAAAACTTGACAAACAAAAAAATATATTCTAAAATAAGTCCTAATTAATACCTAATCATAATATGAACCAAATTTGACCTAAAAAGCATTAAAAACACCTAAAAATAAGGAAATGATAAACATAAACTTAAAATAACGAAAATTACATAGAAATATCAAAATTATAGAATTACAAAAATAAAAACTTCTCCTACATCACATCTATAGGGGTGGCAGGAACACGCTATACTGTGGCGACAATGGGTACAAACCAATTTGATAAACCTGAGGATCAAGGAGTTTTCTTCAACTGGTACTTCTTCGCCGTCTACGTTACTGCTTTAATAAGTGCCACAGCCATTGTCTATATTGAGGATAGCGTAAGTTGGGGATTGGGGTTTGGGTTGTGTTGTTGCTATCATAATTGGGTTAGCCATGTTCTTGCTTGGAAAACGTTTTTATTTTCATGAAAAGCCGCAAGGGAGCCCGTTCACAGATTTAGCACGCGTTCTTGTTGCTGCTATTCGGAAGAGGAAAGTCCTACTCTCATTCAAAAGTGAGTATTACAAACACGGGTGTGATGGAATGGCAATGAAAGCAGCTGCAATGCCTAGAAAGAGTTTTAGGTATGGGATAAGTCAATTCAGTTTTTTAATCTTGTGAAAATCAGTATGGAAGATGGTTCAAACGAAAAAACTGAAGCAACTAACATGCTGCACACTTCTTTTGAACTTATTACTGTCATACAGTTCTTGTTCCAGTTTAGTAATTTCAAGCAGCTCATAAAATTTTATTAGAAGTGTAACGCCCCAGACAAAACGGGAAAAAAAAAAGAAAAAAGAAAAAGGAAGTCAAATATTTTGGTGTCTCACGTGCCCCAACTACCCCTCTATCCCCCACCACTCATTCTCATTTCTCACAAATATCCTGTATTCTCTTTGGCCCGCTATCACTCATTTATGATCTGTTTGGTTAGAGGAGTGAAAAAGTGGGAGGATAGAAAATTAGTGAGAGGATAGAAAATATTTAGTTTTCTCTTATGTGTGTCTGGTTGGAGGGGTGAAAAAGTGGGAGGGTGGAAAACTCTTTTGTTTGGTTGAAAAGAAAAGTGAGAGGATAGAAAATATAGTTTATATAAATTGACTATTATACCATTGTTACATAATATGTATGAAATAGATTTATTTGTACTCATTAAATAATATAAAATTTACCAATAATTATATTTTTCAATGAGAAGTGTTACGTTCATAACATTTTTCGCAATACTTTCACAACAAAATTTATGTGGAAAGTTGTTACTAGTTCTAATTTGAACATACCATTGAAATTATTTTTTTACTCACCAATATTAACTAATAACAATCAGTTACTTAAAATTTATTGTGAAAATATTGTGGTGACATTTCTCAATTATGATTTTTTATTCATTATGTTATTTCCCCTTTCCCAGCCTTCATTTCATCCATACATTTTTTTTTTCTTCTTTTTCTCCTCCACACACATTGTCCTTATCCCTATCCCCCTTCTTTTATCTTCTTCCTCATTCAGCACAGCTCTCATGCTCTCTTTTCTTTCTCCAGCGCCCTCTCTCTGTTTTTTTTTTTTTTTTACTTGACTTCAGCGCTCTCATTCTCTCTCTTTTCTTTTCTCCAGTGCTCTTTCTCTATTTTTTTTTTTACTTGATTCCAGAATGGGGTATTATGGTAAAAGTGCTATGAGAGCATTTTCTCTCTAGGTTTTTCCTCTCGATTTGGGAGGATGAAATTTGTGGGCCTGGGAGAGAAAATTTTCTTCCGGGTTTCCCATCCTCAATATTTTCCTCCCTTTGCCAAACAGTGGAAAACACTATTTTCCACCCTACGTTTTCCATTATCCCTAAATTCACTCCAACCAAACACAGTGTTACTCTCTTTTTCTTTTTCATTTTCTCACAGACACAGCAATCACTCCTCTCTCACTCTCTCATCATTTCCAACCGGTGTACCTCCTTCACCACCATCTCCACTATCCTTTTTTTGGCAAAATCACCGGAAAATCCTTAATAACCTCTAAGCACCTTCATATAATTTATTTTATTTGAGGTAAATTTTTTAATCTTTTTGGTGAGTTTATATGCTTTTGCTAGAGATTTTTGTTATCTAAACTTTGATAATGATACCCACATGATTTATGAGTTTTGGAAGTGATATTCATGTGTTTATATATATGGGTTTTGTGTTGGCGGAATTATTTGACGAGTGAGTTTATAGTTTTTACAATGTGGCTATCTAAGTGGTGAAGATTTGGGGGTTTAGGCTTTTTAATATGAAATAAATGGTGAATATAATTTTTATTAATTAATTGGATCTAGTTAAAGATTCTAATTGTTTGTCTTGGAGAATATTATGATTTTGGTGTCATGGGTTTCTTGATGATATTATATAAATCTTGTGGAAACTACTTATTAATTGTCGAGGTTTTGGTGTTAGAGATAATACCTTGAATGATTTATGAGTACAAATTGGAGCCTATGATGTGTATTTTATATTGTTGAGAAACTTTGGACGTGGAATACATTATTTGTGAGGCTAAATACTAGGCTTGCAATTTGTAGCAAGATACAATTTCAAGTTTTATGCTTATTGTGATAGGTTTGCTTGGTATTGTTCAGGTTCTAGCTAATTTCCTTTGGAGTTTGGAATTAGTCTTTTGCGGGTTGCAAGTTAAGTAGTTTTTAATGAGATTTTTTGGAAAATAACCATGTTGTGTAAATGTTGTTTTTAGGTCAAGTAGAAAATTATTTGTGGGATTATGTTTTCTTAACAAGTATTGTGTTGTGACCCTATTGTATATGACTATTTATGAAAAGTGCATCATATTTGGTAATGCATATGGGGAAATGCATGATTTGTTAGCATGGAAAAGATAAGCATCTTTATAAAATTCTTGAGAATGGATTTTATGTAATTGTATTTATTCAGACTTTCATTCTTTTGTGGCTAATGGTCCTTGTAATTATTGCATAGAGCTTTAACTTATTTTGGTAGTATCTTTAATGAAATTATTATAAAAATTCTTGATGTTGGTACTTGATATGAATTATTTGGATTTAATTGTCAAAAGAAAAAAAAAAAATTCTACAGATACCTTTGGGTTGTATTTCTCATGCTTTGAACTCTTATGAGTTTGAGGTGTGGTAGTTATGGTATCAGAACTTACCTTATGATTCTGTAGATTTTGAAGACAGGAATTGATTTTGATCTAAGTTAGAGTATTAGGGGTTTGATGAATCATTTGTTTAGTGCATTTGTTGAAGCTTCCACATGCTATTCCTTTATCCTTATCTAGCTTGTCTATGCTAACCTTCTATGTTGCCTTGTGATTTACTTGCTTTGTTTCTTGAGAGTAGGTATAAGTACATTTGTATACTATGACTCCTAAAAAGAAAGCACGCAAAGTAAGGCATGTAGATGAGGTTGTAGCTCTAGAACATGGCTCTAGGCAATGCCAAAAGCATGAGAGATCTATCACTCTTGATGGTGGTGAGATTGATGAGGTGGCAGACAGGATCTATGCTAGGATTGCTAGAGCAATTCAGGGTGGTGAGCGTAAGAGCGAGGGTTGTTCTTTTGGGGATTTTCGTAAGCAAAACCCTCCAACTTTTAATGGTGAATCTAATCCAATGGCAGCAGAGAATTGGGTGCTAAAGATGGAAAAGTTATTGAGAGCCCTTGAATGCATTGATGCTCAAAAGGTGGTTTATGCTACTTTTGCTCTTCGGGATTCTGCTGAGAGATGGTGGATAAGCACTGAGCACTTGTTGAGGATGGAGTTGGGAGAGGACACTCCTATTACTTGGGATAAGTTTAAGGAAGTCTTTAATGAGACTTATTTCCCTGATGTAGTTAAGGATCGAGAGGAGAGAGAATTTTCTGATTTGGTTCAAGGGACTATGACTGTGGAAGAATATGATGCAAAGTTTGTTGAGCTCTCCCGCTTTACTCCCTATTTAATTCCGAATGAGCCTAAGAAAGTAAGCAAGTTTCAGAAAGGTCTTAATGATAAGATTCGCCCTACATTATAGCCTCTGGAGTGGGTACTTTTACTGAGACTGTGAAGCGGGCAATAAGTCTTGAAGAGGACTTTAAGTGCAACCTCGATTCTAGGGAGGATGAAAAGAAGCAAGAACCCTCTGGTTTTCAAAATGGAGAGGGTTAGGGGCAAAATTTCAAGAAGGGGTTGCTTAAGAAGTCTAGTAACGGGGGTCATTCTTATGGGCAATACAAGGGTGCCTCGCCTCAATCAAGTGAAAAGAAGCTTTGCTCCCATTGTGATAGATTTTATAATGGTCATGCTTGTGGTGGAATTAAGTTGTTATACAATTTTAATCAACCTGGTCACTTTGCTAGAGAATGCCCAATTGCTAAGGGCTCAGGTTCCTTTTCTTTGCCTCAGACTGTTATGGGTAATAACAATGGGAAGAAGGTGCAAGGTAGAATGTATGCATTGGTTGCTCAAGATGTTTAGGCCACGTACATTGTGGTGACAGGTATAGTTTCTTTGCTCTCCACACATGCTAGAGTTTTTTTGATCTTGGTTCTACGCATTCTTTGTTCCTAGTGCCTTACTAAAAGTTGTGATAAGAGCCTAGAACTCCTTGATTTTAAATTATTAGCTTCTACCCCAATTGGTGATATTTTATGGAATAATCTCGTGCTCAAGTTTTGTATCTTTTTATCGAAGGTAGAGAGTTATTGGCTAAAATAATGTTGCTAGATAAGCATGATTTTTTGTTATCCTAGGCATGGATCGGTTGGCTTCTTATCATGCTTGTATGCATTTTTAGGAAGAAGGATGAATTTATGAGGTTATGTACCAACTACTATGATCTAAATTGAGTTACCATTAAGAGTAAGTATCCTTTGCCTTGCAGTGATGATTTGTTTGACTAATGGCAAAGAGAACAAGTATTTTCTAAAATTGATCTTGTTTTGGTTACCAATAGTTAAAAATTTAAGACATGCATACCAAAGGCGGCCTTTTGGACTAGGTATGGTTATTATGAGTTCTTAATGATGCTGCTTGGATTAGCTAATGCCCCTACTACCTTTATGGATTTGATGAATGTGGCATTTCATGATTACTTGGATCGCTTTGTCATTGTGTTCATTGATGATATTTTGATTTATTCTAAAAGCCAAGAAAAGCAAGAAGAACACTTAAGGATTGTTTTACAGATTCTAAGAGAAAATAAATTGTTTGCTACATTGAGGAAATATGAATTTTAGTGGAATCATATAGTGTTGTTAGGTTATGTGATTGCTAAGGATGGAATTACATTGGATTTTGGAAGGATATAAGAATTACGAGAAAGATTACCCCACATGACTTGGAGTTGGCTACAGTTGTGTTGCGTTGAAAATTTGGAGACGTTATTTGTACAAGAGAGACAAGAGATTTTTATGGTTCATAAAATTTTAGAGTATTTCTTTAACCGGAATAAGCTAATATGAGATAACGGTGATGACTTTAATTGTTTAAGGACTATGATTTCTCTAACAATCATCTCCATAAGGCTATGTCATTATTGGTGCACTTAGTAGAAAGTCTCCAGTTATTTTTCAGCTGCTTTGCATACCACTCAGAGGGAAATCATTATTGATTTAGAAAGGTTGGGAGTTGAGGTTGTATAGGCCATTCAGAGACCTACTTGGATAATTGAGAGTTCAATCAACTCTAGTAAAGAGAAAGAAATTGTTGTAAGGTAGTGACTCTCAATTGATATGGATAAGGTGCATAAAGGAAAGATACCTAAGTTTAATATGTACAATTTCGAGGACGAAATTTTTATAAGAGGTGACAAATGTAACACCTAAGTAAAAAAGAACAAAAAAATGGAAGTAAGATTTTTTGGTGTCCCACGTGCCCCACCTACCCCTCTTTCCCCTACCACTCATTCTCACAAATATCCCTCACTCTATTTGGTTGGCTATCACTCATTTACTCTTTTTTTTTTTTCACAAACACAACAAACACTCCTCTCTCACGCTCTCATCCTCTCCCACTGATGTACCTTATTCACCACCATCTCCACCATCATTTTTCTGGCAAGATCACCAAAAAATCCTTAAGAACCTCTAAGGACCTTCATATATTTTATTTGAGGTAAAATTTCTAATCTTTTTGGTGGGTTTATATGCTTTTGCTAGAGGTTTTCTTTATCTAAGCTTTGATAATGATACCCATGTGATTTATGAGTTTTGGAAGTGATATTCTTGTGTTTATATGTATCGGTTTTGTGTTGGTGGAATTATTTGATGAGTGGGTTTACAGTTTTTACAATGGTGGCTATCTAAGTGGTGAAGATTTGGGGGTTTTGGCTTTTTAATGTGAAATAAATGGTGAATCTAATTTTTATTGATTATTTGGAGCTAGTTAAAGATTTTAATTGTTTGTCTTGGAGAATATTATGATTTTCGTGTCATGGGTTTCTTGATGATATTATGTAAATCTTGTGGGAACTACTTAGTGTTGATGTTTTGATGTTAGAGATAATACCTTGAATGATTTATGAGTATAAATTGGAGTCTATGCCGTGTATTTTATATTGTTGAGAAACTTTGGATGTGGAATACATTATTTGTGAGGCCAAATGCTAGGCTTGCCTAATTAAGTGCTTATTTGGCAATTCCTAATTTGTAGCTAGATACAATTTCAAGCTTTTTGCTTATTGTGATAGATTTTCTTGGTATTGTCTAGGTTCTAGCTAATCTCCTTTGGAGCTTGGAGAATTAGGCTTTTGCGGGTTGCAAGGTAAGTAGCTTTTTAATGGAATTTTTGGAAAATAACCATGTTGCATAAACATTGTTTTTAGGTCAAATAGAAAATTATTTGTGGGATTATGTTTTCTTAACAAGTATTGTGTTGTGACCCTATTATATATGACCATTTATGAAAAGTGCATCATATTTGGTAATGCATATAGGGAAATGCATGATTTGTTAGCATGGAAAAGATAAGCATTTTTTATAAAATTCTTGAGAATAGATTTTATGGATTTATTGCATTATTTGAAAATTTTAAAGATGCTTTATCTTAGCTTGTATTATTTGGGAAATTTATGCAAAATATTTATGACAAGAAATGGTTTTGAGGACTTTAAGAATATTGTGGATATTTGGTTATTGATATACTTTATGAAACTACTTGGAAGTGAACTACATTTCCAAGACATTAACTTGTGAGTTTTCGATGTGGTTTTGCCATTGTGCCATGATATTGGTGATTATCCCATCTTTGTGATAATGTTTGTGTGACGACCCTGTTTATGTGATGACCATATTTGTGTGACGACTCGTCTGTGTGATGACTCGGCTGTGTGACAATCCCGTTTGTGTGACGACCTTATCTTGTGGCCTTGGGTGAGATTTCTTGTTTTGAAATAGTATTGGATATTTTTTTGGCTGATAGTGAATAATATGTAGTTTCATAGTTATTTTGGGAAGCTTGGTATTTACATTCTGTCCATTTGGGAACAGTTTATTTGGCTGAAATTGAAAACATTTTGCCGAAAATACTGTAGATAAAACTAAAAAGTAGCTGAAATAGTATAGTGAGACCCATAAATATTACCAAAAACTGCAATGAGACTCATGAATAGTAATAAAAATAAGCTAAATAGTAAAAAAAGCTGACTTTTTAAGCTAATACCAAACTCAACCATTATTTCTATCATTTTTGTCATATTGTTAATGAAATTGATTTTATATAAATTAAATAGAAATTCCCAAATTATAACATGTTTTGTGAAATGCTCATTATCACGAGACTTGCATTTCTCCCACCTCCATTAATTATGCTACTTATTGGGTTTTGTCTCATTCCATTCTTTTACAAACTTTTTTAGAATATGCAACGATCATTTTGAGACAAGTTTTTGTGGCTAGTAGTAGTTAAACTGACTACTAATGGAGGCTTGACTTTTGTTATGGTGATCTTTAGATGATGTATATCCCAGAGTAGGATTGACTCATTCTTTTGTATCTAATAGTGGTTATAACTTTATTCCCACTAATGGGACAAATTGATGATATGTAATTATATTTATTCAGACCTTTATTCTTTTGTGGCCAATAGCCCTTATAATTATTGCATAAAACTCTGATTTACTTTGGGAGTATCTTTAATGAAATTATTATGAAAATTCTTGATATTGGTACTTGATATTAATTATTTGGATCGAATTGTCAAAAGAAAAAAGAAAAAAAAAATCTACAGGTACCTTTGGGTTGTATTTCTCATGTTTTGAACCCTTTTAGGTTTGGAGTGTGAAAAAAAGCATCACCAATAGGTTTTATTTAAATTATCAACGAGTTATTTAATTTTGATGTAGAAAAGAAGTATTTGGTTAATATGACTGAGCAAAGGTTATAAACCTTTGTTCTTGCTGTGTTTTATTTTTGTTTGGATTTTTTTTTTAAATAATGGACATAATAAGTAAATAGTAAATTTTTAGAACTTCCCAAACCATCTACAAGTAATTGAAGGAAATGATTGGCAGACTGTATAAAGTATAATTTGCAAGTGGAGAATACTTGCTAGCTAGAACATGTCCAACATCTGCTATAAGTATTGGCAACGTTACAAGAAATAAGTTGTAAATTAATATGAAGAAGTGCAGCCTTTGGATCATTCAGCTAATTTTCTTGGGATTCACAATAAGTGCTAAAGGCATTCACGTAGATGAAGAGAAAGTGTGAGCTACCGAGTACCAACCTTAAGAACAGAATCTGAGGTGCACTGTTTTTATAGGCTTGCTACATTCTAATATTTATTCATATATAATTTAAGTAGCATTGCCACACCTATTATTATCTGAAGAACAAAAAATTGTAACGTGGTGAAGAAGTGTATACTCCATATTTGCTGTAATAATTAAAGAAAAATTAACTTCGACACCAGTTTTGGTAATCCCTAATTCTGATAGTGTTTTTGAGTTATATATAACTCAAGAGGGTTGCACGGTTGGTTTTGATGGTGAGAAGTTGAATGAGGTAAAATAGAAGGGGTCAACTTATGAACAAGAGCTATACACAATTATTTGAGCCTAGGAACGTTGGGAACATTTTTTAATTGTAAAGGACTTCATGATTTAGTTTGACTATAATTCATTGAAACATTTCAAGATAAAAGGCACTTGAACTGGACGCAAGGCTTCTTATCTAGAGCAATTTTGCTACATTATTTATATTTAAATCTTGTGCTTCCAACGAGTTGCTGATGCTCTAACCTTTTGGTGGTGTTCTAATTATGGTATTTGGAAGTATTGTCCGGCAGTGTCTTGTTTGTCAAGTTAAGTGCCTGACAATCATAAGATATTGGTTTATATATGCCTTTTCCCTCTCTTAAGAATATTTGGGAGTACATAACAATGGACGCTGTGTTAAGACTTCCAATGACTTAAAAGTGTGTAGATTCCGTATTTGCTGTTTTTGATAGGTTCTCCAAGATGATGCATTTATCCCTGTCGTAAGAATTCCAATGTTGCACATGCATTTTGACTATGATTCAAAATTTCTCTCACTTTTAGCTCACTTTAGAGAAGAAATTTGACATGAGGTTGAATTACAAGACTACTACACACTCTCAATCTGATGTCTAGACAGAGGTGATGAACCAAACTCTGATGAATTTAATTTATAACTGTGGCAGGATAGGCCAAATCAATGGGACAACGCACTTACACAATCCATTCGATCGAATTCTCTTTCTGAGTTCACTAATTGTTTGCTAAGTTCAACAAGATGGATACTGAAACTTCAGGTTAACATGTGGTATTTGTACACCGTTCTATGCACAATGGGTCTCCATATTCTTTTTTTCTTTTACCAAAGTTTCACTAAGTTAAGTAGACAATGAAAAACACATTATTGTCCAAGTGAACTTCATTTGAGTAATAAAGTTATATATAGATCCTGTTTCTGCAGAACAGTTTTCTAGTCCTCCTTCTCATTCATCACTTCCTCATGTCACTCCACTTCTTGTTGATTCTGAGATTGATACTGTTCCTATGACTGTCTCTAGGCCAACTTCTCCTTTACCCCTCAGAAAATCCACTAGACCTCACAACCCTCCCTTATACCTTCAAGACTATTCCTGCAAGTCAGTAACTTCCTCACCATCTGCACCTTCCTCTGGCCTACCTTATGACATATTTGCTTGCCTTACCTACTCTAACCTTACCAAACATTACAAGCAGTTTGTTATGGCTGTTGATTCCACTTCACCAGACCCTACCTCTTTCCATAAAGCTGTTCAATCTCCCCATTGGAGAGCTGCTATGGATACTGAAATTGCAGCTCTGGAACTCACACACACTTGGACTCTAACCACCCTTCCTCCTGGTAAGATTCCAATTGGCTGCAAGTGGGTCTATAGGACTAAGTACAAATTTGATGGCTCCATTGAAAGGTATAAGGCTCGCTTAGTTGCTAAAGGGTACACACAGAGAGAGGGCCTTGATTATACTGATACATTCTCTCCTGTAGCTAAGTCAGTTTCTGTCAGGATTATTTTATCTCTAGCTGCTGTGAAAGGATGGACTCTTCACCAAATGGATGTCAATAATGCCTTCCTCCATGGTGATTTTGCTGAGGAGGTTTACATGAGCCTTCCACCTGGTTTTCACAACAAGGGGGAGTGTACTTCTCCTTCTAATTGTGGTCCTTTGGTTTGCAAACTAAACAAGAGTCTCTATGGATTGAAACAGGCCTCACGGCAGTGGTTTGCAAAATTTTCTTACACTTTGTTGAATTTTGGATTTGTTCAATCTAAGACAGACTATTCTCTTTTTACATATACTAAAGGTGCTTCTTTCACTGCCCTATTAGTGTATGTGGATGACATTTTGCTCACTGGTAATGATCCTAGCTGCATTGCTGACTTGAAGCATTTGCTTGACACTAAGTTTGGCCTAAAAGACTTAGGTTCTTTGAAGTATTTTCTGGGTCTTGAGGTTGCAAGAAGTGATAAGGGTATAAGCTTGAATCAAAGGAAGTATTGCTTGGAAATTTTGCAGGATACAGGGTTCTTGGGGTCCAAACCACTTAGAACTCCAATGGAACAAAACTTGCACCTTTCAAAGGATGTGGGAAAGCTACTTCCAGATGCAAGTCAGTATAGAAAGTTAATAGGAAGGCTGCTTTATCTCACATTAACCAGACCTGACATCACTTATGCAGTGCATAGGTTGAGTCAGTTTTTAGCTAAACCAAGAGAGCCTCACATGTTAGTAGTTAACAGGGTGCTGCAATATCTGAAGGGTACTCCAGGTAGAGGTCTATTCTTCTCCAGCAACTCCAAAATGCAAGTAAAAGCCTTCTGTGATGTTGATTGGGTAGGCTGCCCTGATACTAGAAGATCAATCACGGGTTACAGTGTGTTCTTAGGAGATTCCTTAATCTCATGGAGGTCTAAAAAGCAATGTATTGTCTCTAGATCTTCAGCAGAGGCAGAATACAGATCAATGGCTATAACAACTTGTGAAGTTGTGTGGGTTCTTCAATTGCTACGAGATTTAAGAGTTGATCATCCATGTAGTGCTCAGCTCTTTTGTGACAACCAGGCTGCATTACACATAGCAGCCAATCCTGTCTTCCACGAGCGAACAAAACACATAGAGGTTGACTATCATTTGGTCAGGGACAAGATAACAGAGGGTGTGATTAAAACTTTTCATGTTTCAAGCCAGTTTCAAACAGCAGATATCTTCACCAAAGCTTTGGGACTTCCAGCTTTTAGCAGACTGATGAACTGTTTGGGTTTAATTGATATTTTCTCCCCAACTCTGAAGACTTCAAATGATCAAGCCAATGATTTTGTAAATCATGACTTGAGGGGGAGTGTTGAATATGCTATTGAGAAAGAAAGGATGAAATAGAGTAATACAGAAATAAAGAAAGAAGAACGGCATAGTTGCAAAGATGACCAAAACGACAAGGTTTATAAGCAAAGGAAGAAAGGAGAATTGAAGGCAAACGACAGTGTTTTACATAAGTGATTGGCACGTGAGGGAGCAGACACGTGAGGGCATTTAGTGCTGTATAGCTGTAATACCAGAATTGGTTAATTTGTTAGAAGTTAGTTAGATTAGTTTCTAATCTCTCCTTGCTCCGTAAACGTGTATATAACAGAGCCTCAATGTAAATTAATTCAATTTTTTTTAATCAATCAGTTTTGGTTTTCACTCAAACAGTCTCTAGAACTTTTTGATATATATATATATATATATATATGTATTTTTACGGGCTTTTCAACTGTGCAGCGCTGAAAACTTAAGGGGACACCCGATCAGATGGCTCAATTGCAAAACCATGGAGGTTATGCATAGTACAACAAGTAGAAGGTCTCAAAACCCTGATCAGAAAACTGAAGGGGACACCCGATAAGATGGCTCGGATAAATGATGCTAATGGTGGAGAAGGTAAGAGGTTTGGATGATTTCCCATCACTTCGTGTATAAACTCAATGTACTTTCTCAATGAGCCATGATTAAAATTTGTGTATATGAGGAAAGAGGTTTGTGTATATTAGATATAGCAGTGGCCTAATTTCACTACAACAAACAAGACTTATGATGACAAATACTTTTCATCACGAAATATCCTTATATCGTTGCCTAAGACATATGGTGACAAAACATTATTTGTTGCGTGATGTCGATCATAGAATGTCCTGATGTAAAACTCCAAACCTTTTTTATTTAAAGCAATTTTACATGTGAATAATATCTCAAATGAATTTTATTTTTAAGAAGTTAATTATTTTGTAGAGGTCTTTTGAATATCTAAAGCATGTTATGGCATTTATGTGATTTGTGGTTATGGGTAAGTGAAAATTAAGGAAGTAAAGAAACTTAAGGGTAAAGTGGTAGATGCCTTCTCAAGATATTTGTAATTAGTTGTCTAGACTCTAGAATCAGCATAACACCCTCCTTGGATCCATACGGTTCTCTCCCTCTTCTTATGCTCTTCTCTTGCTTATTCTTCTATTCTTGTTTTCTCCACTTCATGGCCGACCCATTGCAAGCCCCCTCTACTCACAAGTACCCATTATCACCACTTAAAGCAACCTAAACCACACTAGCACCACGCTATTTTAATGGAGGCAGCAAGTGTTTTCTCCTTAAGTTGCTGAAATGGCGGTGTAAAGGTTAAATTTTCTTGGATCCACTTCCTTATTGTTTTGGTTATGGTCTAACACTTGTGTAGAGTCAATTTCTTGGGTGGGGATAATATTTTG
Organism: Quercus ilex subsp. ballota; assembly: GCA_032727855.1. NCBI lineage: Eukaryota > Viridiplantae > Streptophyta > Magnoliopsida > Fagales > Fagaceae > Quercus > Quercus ilex. Next base: position 40,482,584 of record CM064908.1, read on the forward strand.
AGTGGGTATGAGTATAATGTTAACTATAAATTTGTGCAAGTAATATGAGCATGTGCTTTTTGTATACCAAGTGTTTGATAAATTGTCTCTATGACTTATGAGTTTTGGTTTCTTTATTTTTTGGTTGTGGTGATTGTTTATATGAGATTATGGGCTTCATCCTTGTTTTTAATATGCTTTGACACATGTGGTTTTAATGTGAATAAATTCTCAAAGCATTTGAGCTAGTATTAAAGATATAACAATTTCCTTTTGGATTCTAAAGCTGTCAGGGACAGATTTGAGTCAGCCATAACATGTGATTTTTAATAAATTATAGAAAAATTATTTTGAGCTGAAATTTTTATGGTATATACTAAAAATATAAGAGCTTATCCCCATTTAATTTCAAGTTAATCAGACAACCTTTCATGGACCAAACGATTTTTACAAAAGGGCTGACTTGCTGTGTAGTGATCTGAAAGTATGACGAGTATATTGGGATTTTGTGGAATTTACTTGAAACATTTGTTAAGTGGATTGGCTTGTAAATTCCTGTGTTCTTTTTTTTTTACTTGTGTTTTGCTTAGTTAATTTTAATAATGGTTTGGTTTAATCACTTGGTACTCAAAAGGAAACTCATGCAATATGCTACCTCTATTTTGAGATGATGTGTTTTATGCTATGCTTACTCATGTTTTTTTGCTTGAAGTAGAGAATTGAAATGCTTTGGTTGTGTTATGGTCCTTTGGATCACTTGTATGCTTGTTTGATATCCTTTGGGATAGTCAAGTTAGGCTTTAGGCCCTCGATTTGATTTTAGGGGACCATTCTTGATCTATAGAGACAAGTTTATTGTACTTTATGATAAGACTTGTTATTGATAGGCTTGATCATTGTGTTTCTAGGTTCCAAGATTCCTAGTGATGGACCTAGTGACTAGATTGGTTGATTTTGTGATGCCCAATTGAGGTAAGATTGGATTGGACTTCCAAGGTAAGTGTCTTCTTAATGAGATTTTCTTGAAATAAAAAGAATCATTATTGCACTCAAACATTTTTTATGGTTAAACCCATTTTGAAACATTAATCATGGCTTTCCTAAAGCGTACTATGTGTACTATTATTGTTATTTAAGAAATTATGGAAAATGCATGAAGCCTTAAAAGGTGCATCATAATTGTCAATGCATATGGGGAAATGCATGATTTGTTAGCATGGAAAAGATAAGTATCTTTGATATATTTCTAGGAAATGGATTTTATGGATTTGTTGCATTATTTGCAAATTCTAAAGATGTTTTATCTTGACTATAGAAAATCTTATTGATAAGAAATGATTTTGAATAATTTGAGAACTTTGTGAAATGCTTTGATATTAAAAGGTTTTATGAAACTACTTGGAAACAAACTACAAGTTTCAATTTCATTTAACTGTGAGCTTTATGTTGTTTTTACCCTTGTGTCGTGATAGGTGTGATTAGCCAGCCAGATGCCGCAGTCTTTGTGACATTGGAATCTTGGCACCTCGTCTTTGTGGTGGATTGATGTCTTTGTGGCATAATTAAAGTCTTCATGGCATATTTGATGTCTTTGTGGCATAACTTGATGTCTTCGTGGCATATTTGATGTTTTCGTGGCATAACTTGATGTCTTCATGGCATAACTGTTGTCTTGGTGGCATACATAATGTCTTTATGACGGCTTGTCATGTGGCATTGGGTTGGATTTTTAGGTTTTCGGAATAGTGTTTTGATAGCTCATAGTATATAGTATGTAGTTTCATGTTGAGATATTTTGAGAAAGTTTTGTGCTGCATCGTTTCAATTGTTCTTGTCGTTTCATCAATGAAAATGAATTTGTTGGATTTTCATGGAAATTCCCAAATTATAACATGTTTTGTAAAATGTTCATCATCATGAAACTTGCATTTTTCCCACCTCAATTAATTATGCTACTTACTAGGCTTTAACTCATCCCACTTTCCAACAGTTTTTTAGATTAATTTGCTATACCTTGGGCATGAAGCTTGTTTTATTGATGGTGATTGGAGTATTATGCTAATTGAGAGATTTATGCTATAATTGGTTTGTGACTCAACTTACTAAATTTATCGAGGTCATAGCTAATTCTATTAGAGATTGGGCTTTTGAGGCTAGTTAGCATTGTGCGTGGTAGGATTAGATTCAATGTTGAGGTTCCACATTCTTATCCATTTGGAGCTTTGAAATATATTCATGTATCATTTGGAGGCCCATGATTTTAGTTATTGTTTGTAAATGTGTTATAGAGCTCTAACTTGTAATGTGGAGATTTTAGTATAGTTATTTATTCTTATCATGTGTAAAGGAGAAGGAAAAAAAAAAAAAAAAAAATCTCCTACGTCCTCGTTCATAATGGTTCTTCTCTCATGCTTTGGACCCTTTTGGGTTTGGGGCATGACAGTCCTTGTGACGAAAATTTTCATCAGTAACTTGTTTAATTTTTTTAACAAAAAAAATTGTAGGTTACAAAAGTTTTTCGTCACCTAATATTTTCTTCACTAAACATTATATTTAGAGATGAAATAAATTCGTCTCCAATGATTTTTAATTTGTATTTTTTTTATTTGACCATTTTAGGTGACAAAATATTTCGTCATTGATTGTATTTTCTTTTTAATTTTCCAATTTCAATAGATTAGGCAACGAATTATTTCGTCACCAATTTTTGCTTATATTCAGAGTTCAACCTATCGGTGACAAAAATTTTCGTCTTATTTTTTATTTATTTTAAATTTATTAATATTCTGTACATTAACTTGCCATTACATTACATTAACTTGTTTATTTCCAATTGCATTAATAAACAACTCATCCATTCATTTCCAACTACATCCATGAACAAACCATTCATACAATCTAAAAAGTAAATAAAAAACCATTGAATTAAGTTGTTCACAAAGCAATTACAACAATATGTAGATGAATGATGTCTTGTCTTCCATACATTATAAAAATAAAATTGAGATCAAGTAGTGCCACAAAAAAATGTCTTTTTGCCACCAATTTTGTATATGCACAAGTATAGAGGAAAATAGACCAATATAGTCAAGCAAAAATATTAATTATATTAGTAATATAAGAAACAATTTTAGCAATGCATTAGAAGTATTATATCATCATTGCATTTAAATTACCACAACTCAAAAAAGCTAAGTTGTATAAAACAAAGATATATTTTCAAGTATTATGTAATACACACTTATGTCTAACTCTCTAACCGTAAGTTCTATTAGTGTGCATAAGTTCCAGGAGGTTCTGTTGATAAGGACAAGCATCCTAGAAGCACAAGACAGAGGGAAGCCATATAATATCTAAGATAAAGCTGTTACCACCGCATTGAATGCTCTGTAGCTAACTCTCTGGCTGCATTAATGAGGAAGTGATACCTGAACAGTAATTTACAGCCTTACAGCTACTCCCCAAAGACTTCAAGAAGGTGCTGATGGGACAACGATCAACACCAACAATCTAATTTACACGTGGAGAGTAGAGATGAAAGAAGGAAGATAGTAAAAAATAGAAAGAAGACCCTAAGGGGATGGGATCAGAAAATTAAGAGGAAAACATTGTAGCAACAAGAACTGTGCTTGTAACCAAATTCAAGGAACATATACAAGAAATGATTTCCTCGGATTGTGTCGAGGACGATTTTCTTTAGATAAAACCAGTCTATCTTTGCCTTGTTGTGATCTGGATCTATTATAATTGTTATCCAACTCATTAAAGCCTAGTTTTCGAACCCACTCTCTACAAATTCATTGTATTGGGCTCTTTGGGTCTAGATCCTTTCCACCTTTTGGGCTTAGGAACCAAATTACGTCCTTACATCTATTGTTATGAATTTTTTCAATAAGTTCACAAGTTTCATATATATATATATATATATATATATATATATTTGATAAGTGTCACAAAAAGTTTCATTAATATATGTTACACAACATAATAATAAAACTTTCTCATCCAAAGTCACCATTGATACCATCAAAAATTTCAATCATGTTCCAAAAATTTGATGTACTAAAGGCATCCAAAAAATATTTAAAGTCTAGGATACATCAGACTCTAACACTGTCTAGGATACATCAGACTCTAACACTATCATGCTAATCAATTTGAGAAAATTGCAGCATAAATAAGAAAGGTGAAACTTACATTTTTCACATGTCTCTCTATTTGCATCACAACCATTTTTGCAAAATATTTTCCCTACAAGAACCATGTTGGACCAAATTCAATAATTATAGATTTTGAAAGAGTAATAAAACTTATTAAAATGGTTTTGCCTATTTGTACAAACTCAAAAGTGAACCACACTTGTTATAATCAAAGCAATGTAAATTTGCATGCTCATTTGACTTCTATAGATTGGATTTCCTAATAAGATATCAGTCATAAGATGGTGTTGCATTACTATTGATAATATAAATCACTAATTAGACACAAATATTCAAGACAAATATCAATTCACTTGCCCTTTTCTTAGTGTTTTAGTGCACTAGCTTTCCTCCTAGTACACTACAAATATATATATTTTTTCTTTCAACTAAGTGAATCATAAATTGTAATAATACGTGCATGCACATATCAAGTAATAGATTGTAGATGGGGTTCTATACCTAGATCTTTTATTCAACGACAAAGTTTTTTACCAATTAAGTTAATTGGACACACAATACCTCTTATAATATTAAAATAAATGAAAAACTTTTCACTTTTTCCTACATGACCAATCCATATATAAGACAAGAGTAGAAGTACAGGACCAATTCAAATATAGGACAAGAATAAAAGTGGCATCCAAATGGTATTTACTTAGGGTCCGTTTGGGAACATATTATTTAGCTGAAATTGAAATTTTTTTGCTAAAAGTACTGTAAAATGTAAATAAAGTTAAAAATTAGTTGAAATAATACAGTGGGACCTATGAATAGTATCAAAAAGTGTAATAAGACTCATGAATAATAGAAAAAATAAGCTAAATAGTAAAAGAAGCTGCCCAATATAAACTATTCCAAACGCAACCTTACTCTACAATTTAAAAAAGGTAGCAATTTGGCAATGTCTTAACACTTATTACTTTCAAGAACCTTTGGCTTTCACTTGGTCAAAAGTTGCTAAAAAATAATGACTTCTACAGGTTTGACAAAAAATTGGGAATAATCCATTGGTTTTAATCTGTTCAATAAACTTTGGTTCAAAATAATAAGACTGAGATTCATTCTTATTTTCTTGAAATTGAACCCATGACTTTTGTGTCATCATTATTTTAGATATTTGTGTATGTGTTTTACAAAGAGGCGGTTTGGCTACTGCACTAAGGATCGAGTTTCAACGATAAGCACTCCACTGAGGAGTCAACCATAACACCAATCACAATGGTAGTGACTAGTGAGCACACCTAATAAAGGCTAAAAACTATCATTTGAGGTTAGTTTTTTATTTACCAAGATTATAATTTTTATTATTTGAATCAAATTCTCCATTTTCTAGAAACCTCATTTATAAAAAAAAAAAAAAAAAAAAAAAAAACACAGTACATAATGGAGTAAAGAAATTAAAAAAAAAAAAAAATCAAAACCCAAGAGAAAAGAACACGTCACATGTGAAGATTGCAACACCATTAATACATATATACTTTGGCAAAATTTGCTAAACAGTAGCTTTTTAGAAAAAATTTTGGCATATAACATGCGTTTGAAACTATTTTGTAAGTTAGATTATTTTTGGAACTCAAGTTTAGTAAACTTGAGTTTGACAAACTTGAGTTCCAATCAAACTCGAGTTTGGATTGGAACTCGAGTCTGACAAACTCAAGTTCCAAGCAGTTTGTCAAACTCGAGTTCTAGTCCAAACTCGAGTTCCAAAAATAGTCTAACTTACAAAATAGTTTTATCGATATGCTGCTTTTCAAAATTTTTTCTAAAATCATGCTATCTGGCAAATTTTGCCTATATACTTTCCCAAACAACATTTCCCCAATTGTCTGTATCCTACCAAAAATAAGTACCAATCCCATCTTCTATATAATGTTTGAGAGATTGTCCTCCTAAATAAGGGTCCATAAAAGTGTAAAACTTATTTGGCAATCCCAAGCAATTGTCCAAATCGCCTTATAGAACCTTTTCACTGTTTGACTGTTTATCCTCTGCAAGCGTGGGGATGATATCAAATGAACCTCATTTCTCTAATAAATTGAACATGTATATACACATTCACATCCATGTCTCTTGATTTAACCATATGAAGTTCGGACTCTTGTATCAACAATTAAAAAAAAAAAAAAAAAAAAAAATCTATCTGTGCTTTTTATTGTAATATCGATTGTGGTGACATACTTGAATCGATCTTGACTTTGGTTGCACTATCCATTTGATAGCTAACTCTGGACCAAATTGTAACATGGGTGGTCCCTTTACACTTAGAAAAAAAAAAAAAAAATCTATTTGTGCTTTTTATTGTAATATTGATTATGGTGACATATTGGAGAAAATTGGACTTTGCCATTTTCGCGCAAAAAATCCAGCATTTTGCTCTCTTTCTTAAACTAGTCAGGGAAATGCCCATGTTTTGAAACTCGATTTTCTCAAAATCGAGTTTTCAACGTCACTATAGATCTCCTTAAAATGCCACTATAGGACTCCTTAAAACGCCACTATAGGTATAAGGCGATCAAATTAAAAAAAAAAAAAAAAAAAATTGCATAGAACTCAAGTTCATGGAGCTTGAGTTCCAAAATGCCATTATATATAGGGCTCTAGAATTTTTTTTTTTTTTTTAATTTTCAATTTGTTATAACTCGATTGTCCAAAAATCGAGTTTTAAATTGAAACTCGACGTTTAGAAAATTAAGTTTCAAAACAGGGGCATTTCTCTAATTAGTTTGGAAAAGGAGGCAAAATACTGATTTTTTTTTTTTAAAAAAAAAGGGCAAAGCCCATTTTCTCCGGACATACTTGAATCGATCTTGACTTTGGTTGCACTATCCATTTGATTGCTAACTCTGGACTAAAGCAAAATTTTCAGAAGCTTGTGGTAATCATGCTATAACAAAATACTCAATATCCAAAATTCTCATAAATAAATCATGACTTAAAGTCACAAGTTTCCTTATAATTATAGTTGTGTACTATGTGTACACTTAGCTCTGTGCACTAGTCGTTCCCCACCTATGGGGTTTGGATCATTTTAAAACACCCTCCATCTTACTATTATTTTAAATATTTAAACCCTTGAGGTTTTACAATTGGTCAAATTGACATCTTCGATTTACTTCCACTAATTCTAGCTTGACAATTTGTAGTTGTGGCAAATTTGGGTATTGGCATATTGGTTTTCTGGGTTTTTAGCCGGTAATGGCTGAATGGTGATGGTGGGATGTTTGTACGAAATTGATGAGTTTTTGGCCTTGCATAACCTTGTTAATTTTGTTGTTGATTAGCTCAGATGTGATTGTTTCTGTTGTGAGTGAAAGTGGAGATTTAAGGTTTTGATTGGGCGGCTATGGTGGATGGAGATTTGAAAAAATATGGCTAATAAGCCTAACATGACAAGACTCTGTTAATGGGGTGGATTTTTATGATGGGTTATGGGTTGCTGAGAAATTCTTTATTGCGTTAAAAGGGTTTAATTTAGATTCAGCAAAAAAAAAAAAAAAAAAAAAAAAAGTATAATTTAGATTTTAACCTTCTTTATGCTCTTTTTTTTTTTTTTTTTTTTTTTTGATGGGAAAATATAAGCATTCATTCATCAGAAACATAGTTACAACAGAGAGTGGATCTGCAAAAGCAGTTACAAGCCACGTTTATCACAAATGAGTTTCTCAACAACACTTGGAACAACACCTTTCCAAACTTGAGAGACACCAGACCACCTAGCTTCTTTTGCAAGAACATGGGCAACTTTGTTGCCATTCCATTTCAGATGCTGAAATAAACACCAAGTAAAAGAAGAAGAAAGGTCTCTTATGTTTTGAATAATGTCCCCGAAATCACCACCCACAATACCTTCATTGATTGCTTGTATAATGGAGAGGGCATCGTATTCAAAAATAACTTTGGAGAGCCGTATCTCTAATGCTAGTAGCACACCCTCTTGTAAAGCCAAAGCTTCTGTAATCTTAGCTGAAAAAGGCGATGAAAGGACCATGCTAGAGGCTGCAATGGAGGAGCCTTGGCTGTCTCGGATTATCACACCAATGCTAGATGGCCTACCATCATCCGAGGCAGTGCCATCAACATTTATTTTGAAGAAACTTGTAGGGGGGCACTCCAATTGGTCAAGGAAGGGACTTGTGGCAGATTAGAGAATGAACATGCTTCCTTATACTCACCAAGGATTCAATTAGCCATATCCCAAATCTGACTTGGAGGGGCACCAGAATCTTCATGAAGAGCTTGATTGCGATTCCACCAAATGGACCAAGCAATAACAAAGAAGAGTTCCAAAGCAAAGGAGGAGTCTTTTTCAGCAATGGCCAATGCAAAATCCACTGGTTCTCTGGTACAGTGGGATAAATCAATAGGACAATTATGCCAATGAGCCTAAGTTAGCTTAGCATGATTACAATGGAAAAGCGCATGGGCTGTGGTTTCAATGGCCTTGTCACAAAGAGGGCAGAAACTCGAACAGTGGGTACCTCTATGATTCAAATTAAACATAGTAGGAAGGCCATTGACATATGTTCTCCAAGCAAATATTTTGAATTTTGGTGGAATTTTCTGGTGCCAAATCCTCTTCCACAGTGAGGTCCTTGCATTACCAGATGAGCACTCTCCATCCTTGTCTGAGTCCACCATACTTGAGGCAATATGGTACGCACTTGTGACTGTAAATGTACCTTTTTTGTTACCAATCCTTATGAGACTGTCTTCAGGAAGGTTATAACTTAAAGGGATTTTCAAAATTGTATTGGCTTCAAAAGGCAAGAAGATGGACCTTACCACATCAACTTTCCACCATTTAGTGTCATTGTCAATGAGAGAAGACACCATGGGGAATCCTTCAAAATCTATTTGGGGCGAGATCACTTTGTATGTAGTAGGAGTCGGCAACCACTTATCATCCCAAATATGAATTCTTCGCCCATTGCCTACCCTCCACCTTGTGCCCTTTCTAATAACTTCAAGGCTATTGTGAATACTACGCCAAGCATAGGAGGGGTTGTTGCCTTTCTTGGAGTTGAGCACATCCACATGAGGGAAGTACTTGGCTTTATAAACCCGAGCCATTAGAGAATTTGGGTTTGTGAGGATTCTCCATCCTTGCTTGGCCATCATGGCAAGGTTGAAGGCTTGGAGGTTTCGAAAGCCCATTCCTCCATAAAACTTTGATTTGCACATTCTTCTCCAACTAACCTATGCAATTTTATTCTCCTCATTCTTTTGCCCCCACCAAAAGTTTCGCATCATATTCTTCAAGTCCTTGCATAGTATCTTAGGAAGTTGGAAGCAGCTCATAGTGTATGTGGGCACTGCTTGGGCAACTGCTTTGATAAGGATCTCCCTCCCACCAATTCAAAGGAGTTTTCCTTTCCAACCAGCCAGTTTTTTAGCAACCCAGTCCTTAATTTTAGCAAACACCTAAGATTTTGATTTTTCCAATGATGGATGGGAGCCCCAAATATTTGTTGTGCCTGGAATCTTGCATTGGGCCAAGAATGCTCATAATACTCTCCCTCACCTCCTGAGGGGTGTTCGGGCTAAAAAAGACTGATGACTTATCAGTATTGATTTTCTGTCCTGAAGCCACTTCATAGTTATTGAGAATATTGACAAGATTTTGGCATTCTTGATCCTTTGCTTTGCAAAAAAGGAGACCGTTATCAGCGAAGAAGAGATGAGTAATTCTTGGGTAGCCTCTACAAATAGAAATTTCATTAATCTGCTGGTTACGGGCTGCTTCATAGATTAGAGCAGAGAGACCTTCAGCACAGAGGAGAAATAAGCAAGGAGAAAGGGGGTCTCCCTGCCTAATACCCCTTGAAGGGATGATGTTTCCTTGAGCCTCACCGTTTATGATTACTGAGTAAGACATAGAAGAGACACGATGCATAATAAGATCAATCCATTTATTAGCAAAACCCAATTTCACCATCACTCCTTTAATAAAATTCCATTCAACTCTATCAAAAGCTTTGCTCATATCTAGTTTAATTGACACATAATTAATTTTCCTTCCCATCATTTTTATGATTTAAATAATGCATAAACTCAAAAGCCACAAGAACATTATCTGTGATTAGACGATCGGGGGTGAAAGCACTCTGATTTTCTGAGATAATGCTTGGGAAAATGGTCTTAAATCTATTGGCTAGGATTTTGGATATGAGTTTGTATGTGGTATTACATAGGCTGATGGGATGAAAATCTGTCATTTTTGTGGGATGGTTTGTTTTTGGGATGAGGGAGATATTGGTTTTGTTAATTTCAATCATGGGTAGATTGGAATTCAGAACATTTAACACCATGTTTGTGATATTTGACCCCACAATGTCCTAGTATTTATGATAAAAAATTGCAGACATACCATCAGGACCAGGAGCCTTGGTGGGATGAAGCTGTTGAAGCGCTTTGGTGACTTCGTCTCTTGTGAAAACCTTGGTGAGCTCGGTGTTCATCTCCTCCATGACACGTCTAGGAACAACATTAGTGATCTCATCAATACCCGTGGGGAAGGAGGTGGAATATATGTTCTCAAAATAGGATATTGCAGTGGCTATAATACTTTCCTTACTTTCACACCATTCACCATTATCATTCCATAGCCCTAATATAGTATTTTTCCTCCTCCTTTCCGACGCTCGAACATGAAAAATTTTTGTGTTCCGGTCCCCTTCCTTATACCAATGAACCTTACTGCGTTGCCGCCATATGGTCTCCTCGCTGTCTAGGAGATCATTAATCTCCTTTCTAAGATGGTTAATATCTACCCCTCGAGAACCATGCTGGTCATCCATAGTAAGGGAATTAAGAGCCCTTCTTTTCTCTTGAATTTGCTTTGAAATATTTCCCACAACATTCTAATTCCAAATAGCAAGGGCATCTACACATCTTTTAAGATTGGATGCTACCCCCTAAGGTGTGACAGACAAGGCACCAGAATCCCAGGCAGCTTTAATGACTTCATGACAATCTTCCCTTTTGACCCACATGGCTTCAAAGTGAAAACGACGGTTACTTTTGCGGGCTGGAGGGGGAGAGTCAGTAATAGTGAGGATGCAATTATCAGATGTAGACTCAACCAAATGATGCACTTTAGGACTCTTGAAATATTCAAGCCAATCAGAGGCAGCGAAGGCTCTATCCAGATGGAGAGATATTCTGTCCAACCCCTCTTTCATATTACACCAGGTGAACTCTGGGCCACAGTAACCTAGGTCTTTGAAGCTGCAAAAATTAACAACACGACGAAAGCTATCCATTTGGCTTTGTGAATGTTGTGTTCCCCCTATTTTTTCATTCATGGAGAGAATTTCATTAAAGTCACCACAACAAAACCAAGGCAAATTAAATTGATTACAAAGAAAAGAAAGTAGTTTCCAAGATTCTTCCCTAAGGTAGGTATCTGGGTACCCGTAGAACTCAGTGAATCTCCATGTGAGACCATTGCCCGACTCAGTGATTATTGCATCAACATGGTGGTTTGAAAAGCTCTTGATTTCTAAATTTGTATCACCAGACCAGAGTAGAGCAAGGCCCCCACTATGACCTCTGCTAGGAACAATTAACCCATTTAGAAAACCTAGTCTGAATTTCACCTTCTCCATATGTCTAATTTTTAATTTATGCTCTTAATACATATGTCAAATTTTGTGTCAATCGAATATGATTTACTATATGATTATTAAGATTATATTTTATGTATAATTTTAAATTAAAAAACTTGTAGTTTAAACAATTTATTGATGACATAGCTATTGATATTTAATTTTCTAGAAATTTTGCAAATATAAAGAATATAAGAAGAAGATGTAATCCAATGGTGGGTTTGTCAAAATTCATCTCCAATAAAAAGATATTGAATAAGATTATAGCCTTAAGTTACAACCAATTTTGTAACTAAACTTTATCCTTATTTTTATATAAAATACTTTGCGTTATAGAAGAAATAAAAAAAGAGAGCAAGTTTATGGTACATGATGGTTGGAATAAAAACGTCATATAATATGATTTTAATATGAAGTTTATATGTTCTTAAAAAAAAAAAAAAAAAAAAAAAAAGAAGAAGAAGAAGAAGAAGAAGTTTAAATAGTGATGTTAGGTACAGTACAAATTTTATTAAATAAACCTAGTTTATTTGTTTGTTTGGTGCGGAGAAGAATAAGCATTACAAATTGAAGTATTAATTATAACCAAAAACTAATTTAAACATTGATTTATTATATTATTCAAGTGGTATCAATCACTCCTGCAAAAAAAGAAAAAAGAAAAAAACTTTGCCATCATATTTTTATATAAAATATTACAAATTTAGCTTAACTCATTAGCATCTTTCAGTGTTTCTAAGGGAGATATTTAGCTAGAGTTTCAATTCCCCCGTTGTAACTTAAAAAAAAAAAAAAGTGATATCAAATTTTTGCCACATTAATTTGGAGTTTTCTATAATAAATTTTGTAATACTTTTATCATTTTTTGAAGTTTAAAACTGTAGGATATGTAACATCTCATCATTCATTTGGTTGGTGGTGATTTGAGAAATTGGCCCAAAACAAAAATTTCAAGATATATGTGACTTAACGATGCAGACAGGTTTGTATTTGAGCGTACTCCCATTAAAAAGATGATGACGTAGAATCTTCGTCATGATGATCTCTCCAAAAATGAAATTCTTGAGGAATAAAGTTGAAATTCATTTAAAAGATATTTGTAATAATGCTATCAAATTCATCATTAGTTTGTATCAATTCCTGGTTAATATGTGAAGAGATAATCTGTCCAGGTAACTGTATTTATGCTCGCACATAACTTGCTTCTAAGTGAATATGTTGAATGAACTTTTGCTGCGATTTTTTTTGGATCATCCAAAAAATAATTGCGGCAAAAGTTCAAATACCAATAAAATTATGAGAATTACGAAGAAATTGAGTTTGTAAAAACTGGGTTTCATTTACTAGAGCATCCGCATTTGGGTTTCTAAATGCCAAATGTTAAGAACATTTGGCATTTAAACCCCAAAATCCATCAGCAATGGGAAGGTCATATCTCAAATGCTAAAAAAAATTTGGGATTTTGCTACAGTGCCATCTCAAATGTAAGATGGCACTGTAGCTGGGTTGTAAAAAAAAAAAATTTTTTTTAATACTTTTTTATACCCGAAATTTTCTCTCACCTCCCATTTTTCCTCTTTCTTTTCTCTCTCTGCCTCTCTCTGTTTCTCATCGTCTCTCTCTTTCTTTTCTCTCTCAGCTCTCAAGCTTCTCTCTTAGAGCTCACGCCGAATCACCAAGCCAGCTCGGATCGGCGCGGTGGCGTGGCTGCGATCGGTGCGGTGGCTGGACGTCAACGCGTGGTGGAGATTGGCTTGGAGACCGATGTGGCTGGACGTCAAGCTCGGCGATGTGGCGTGGCTACGATCGGCGATGTGGTTGGACGTCAAGCGCGGTGGAGATCGGCTTGGAGACCGATGTGGCTTGGAGATCGGCTGCGATCGGCGCGATGGCTGGACGTCAAGCTCGGAGCTTCTCTGGTTTTTTTTTTTTTTTTTTTTTTTTTTTTTTTTTTTTTTTTTTTTTTTTTTTCGGTGGCTGTGTTTGCTGGGTTTGCTGGGTTTGTGTGTAACTGGTTTCGGTGTTTGCTGGGTTTGTGTTTCTCTGGTTTTTTTTTTTTTTTTTTTTTTTTTTTTTTTCGGTGGCTGTGTTTGCTGGGTTTGCTGGGTTTGTGTGTAACTGGTTTCGGTGTTTGCTGGGTCCGGTGGTTGTGATTTTCTCTGGTTTTTTTTTTTTTTTTTTTTTGGTGTTGACGGTAGTTTCTGGGTTGCCGGCGGTGGGGGTGGCAGCGGTGATGGTGTGCAGCGGTGGTGGTGATTGTGGTTCTGCCCAGAAGGAAAGAGAGAGAAAGAATAAATAATGTATAAATAATGTGTTGTATTGGATAATGGTAATGGTGAGATATATTATTTTATTATGTAAAAATATTATTTTAATAAGTAGGATTGAGATATAAAAATTGGGATGTTGGAGAATTGTAAAATTGTATTGTATAATTGATAAAGTGATTTTTTGAGGTGGTAAAATAAGATAGGATTTAGAATCCGGATGCGGATGCTAAGAATTCAAGTTTTCAAAAGTCGAGTTCTAAATAAGATGAGTGCCACGTCAGCTACGCCACATTAGCAGTAGCTGGTTGGAACTTGGTACTTAAGTTTTGTTTAGTCGAGTTGTGCTTGAAACTCAATTTTCACAAAGTTGAGTTCCAAGTGAGACTATTTTACTAAATAACTTTCAAAAGAGTCATATTTTTTAGTAAAATAATTTGGAAAAAGATGGTATTTAGCAAAATTGACCTGGAATTTGGACTTTATTTTGATTGATGCTTTGAAGACTTTGGCAATTAAATTATCAATGATAATGAGATTTGATTTTACTTACTGGTTCTTTGAAGATAGTTTTGCTCTTTGTGAAGTCCTTGCAAGTTGCACCATTGTTAGGTGAAAATTTTACAAGTGCATAGCCGTTGTCGCGTATCGAGCCTATTGGTTGGGTTGGGGGCATGACAAATGGAAAACAAGGGAGGGAAAATGAAGTGGGAGATAGGTGGTTTCCATTATTTAGGTGAGGAGAGAAAATGGAAGACAAGGAAAATAGGGTGAATGATTTTCCACCTAGACCCCCAAATAGGGGTAGCAAAATTTGACACGACCCGCAAACATGACATGACACGACATAAAATTAGCAGGTTATGAGTTGAGACTTAACGGGTTCATGTTATATTTAGGTTGACATGATTGACCCGTTTATTAAACGGGTCGGATTAGTGTCTAATCCATGAAACTCGTTTGACTAGTTTAATTAAATGACATTTTACCAATTTACCCTTTAAACCCTAGGTATATAAACTTATTAATTGTTGTGGTTTATTTTCTTTAACATATTGCAATTAATTATTTGTGATATTGAGGTATGTTTTAATTTCAAATGATTATTTGTGATACATTTATTCGTTAGTTTTGAATTGATAAAATCCGATAAATGGGTCGACATGATTGACCCGTTTAATAAATAGGTTATGTTAGGGTTGAGGAATCTTAACTAGTTTAATAAACGTGTCAGGTTAGTGTTGATCCATATAGTTAGATACTCATTAGTCGACACGACACGAACTCGATACTCGAACATGAATTGCCACTCCTATTCACAAAACATAATCTCCCCAAAATGGAGGGAGAGAGAAGATAGGAAAAAAGTAATGTGAATTCAAAATGACTTTTATGATATTTTTAAAAGTCATTGTCCACTACTTTTTTTTCTACAAATTATCATTTCTTCTATAATAGAGGTATACCACAAATTAAGGGTGTCCAACCAGACCCACCACCTGCCCAACCCATTTAGCCCGACCAGAAAACCGATAACGGTTGATGGTGGGTCTTAGCCTCTAGAAACTGAGACCAGTGGGTTGGTTGGTGGGTCTTCTCATGAAAACTCGACTCCAACTGAACCGACCAATAAATAATACCAAAATTTCTTTATTCTTTGATAATTTTTGTTAGATTTCATCGACATTTGACAAGTCTTGTATAGATCCGCCTAGATCTGGCGAGTTTTGGCCAGCTTGACTTTGATCGAGGACTAACCGCTACCCGTTGAGGCTCGACCCACCCAAATAGACTACTCCTACTAGTTAGTGGCGAGTCTAGATATTGAGGACCTGAAGTGAACGGGTTAGTTTCGGGTTAAGCAAAAACTCGACCTGTGGAAAGGCCTACCACAAATTATCATTTTTTTTCTTTTCATTTTTTTCCTCTCAACCAAAGCAAATATATATTCATTTTCTATAATTCCACTTTTCCACATCTTCAACCAAACATACACGAAGAAAAACATTAATTTTTTCTTTCCTCTTTTTCTATAGTTCCTATATTTTCTATCATCTTAGTTTTTTATCATTCCTACCAAATAGTGCATGAGTTTCAGATTTCAGGTGATAGAGTGCATATATAATACTAGCAGAGGCGACTTACATTAGTGGACTGGATGGTGGTACAAAAATTGAGCCATTCATGATTGTGTTTCAAAGCACAAACTTTTTTTTTTTTTTTTGGGAGAAATATTCAAAGCACGAACTTTATTTCATTGCTTCATGAGGAAATTTTGTTGCCCCACTTACATTTTCTTGCTTAGTATAACATAAGGATCTTTAATAAAAATTGTGGAGGTTGCTCAAAACATTCAATTTTGGTTGGTATAGTAGAAACATTTTCCAAGTTGCTTGTACTTCCAGGTTCTTAAGGTCTGTTTGATTGGAGGGGTAGGAAAGTGGGAGGATAAATAATAGTGAGAGGATGGAAAAGTGAGAGGATAGAAAAAAATTTAATTTCCTTTTTTTTTTTTTTTTGTTTGGTTGGGAGTGGAAAAGTGAAGGGATGGAAAAATTGAATTTGTATAAATTTACTCATATACCCTTGTTAAAAAATTATGCCCAATTAAAAAAAAAAAAAAAGCAATCACCCAAATTTATTAAAAAATAAAAATTACGTCCAAACAAAAAAACAAAGACACAAAAGAAAGTAAAAGAAAAAGAAAAAGGAAACAAAAGCAAGAAGAAGAGCAACGTATTGGACGAAGCTTGCTCGGGAAATCAAAAGAAAAAAGAAAAAGAAGTAGGAAGAGGCAACTTCTAGGGCAAAAGAAAAAGAAAAAAGAAAAAATGAAAGAGAAACGTATTGGACAAAGTCCATGTGCAAGTCCACATGGGCATTCTTGTCATTTACCTATCAAACTCTTTCCACTTAGTTTTCTCCCTATTTTGGAACGAAAATTTTTTGGTGGGTTTTGGGAGAAAACACTCTCCAAAAAGTTCTCTCCTCATTCTCTCTCTCTCTCTCTCTCTCTCTCTCTCTCTCTCTCTCTCTCTTTTCCCATCCTCCTAAAATTCACTTTACCAAACATACCCTTACAGTCAGTGGCGACGCCACGTACAGCTCAGGGTGTTCCCAGGAACACCCTGAGCTGAATTTTTAATTTTTTTTTATATATAATAAAAAAAATTTATATTTACTCTGGTCTAGGAACACCCTCAACACAAAATTAGGACCACCCTCAGATTAAAAAAAAAAAAAATTGTTCTACACTTCTACTTTCAAGCAAAAAAAAAAAAAAAAAAAAAAGCCTAAAAAAAAAAATTTGAACTAAAATCTGAAAAAAAAAAAATTGTAACAGGCAAGCCCACGGTAAGCCCAAGTGCCCAACAGATTACAGACAAACCCACAGATTCTCACAAAAAAAAAAAAAAGAAAAAAAAAAGAAAAAGAAAGAAAGAGCAGCGCCTCATAAAAAAGAAGAAGACAAACCCATAGATTCTCACGGAAGGCTTTATCAATAAAAAATAAATCACTAAGCTAACCCTAACATAAAGGTAGACAGAGGTCACAGAGCATTGAGCAACGCCGCTTGTTGAGGCTCATCCAAGCCAAGTAGCCAATGCCGCTCGTCGTCGCTTATCGGATCGGAGGACGGAGATCGCTAGTGCCAGCTCGGCAGATCGCTTGTCCACCGGCTCGTCCGCTCGTGCCCAGTCCAGTTCAGGCCTCCTATCGCCCTCTCTGCTCGCTGCTCGGCTGCTGCCACTGCTCCGGTGCTCCCTCCGACAGTCCGACCCTCCCTCAAGGTATTTCATTTTTTTTCTAAGCTAACTTCTCTCGGTCTCTCTCTTTTTCTCTCTGACTTTCACTCTCTCTCTATCTGAACTGATAGTCTGAAATGAAAATTAAGAAATGACTCCACTCTCTCTCTCTTTATTCTTTATTAAGACCAACTCCCATAAAAAAAAAAAAAAAAAAAAGACCAACTCAGTAACTCTCTCTCTCACTTTTGATTGGCCACTTTAGTCTTTAGCTTTATTAAATTTTGTCTGTTTTTGACTTTTGGAAAATTGAATTTGGCTTTCAATTTATCTCATCTGTTGCTGTTGGCGTGTGTAGTGTGTTAGTGTTGGTGTTGGTGTTGGTGAAATATTAATTGTCTTTTAGTGTAATGTGTGATTGTGAAATTTTCTGATTGGCAGGGTCGGGCTGCATAAGTGCACATTACAAATTATAGTTTATAAAAGATAAAAAAATTAATAAAACAACTAAACAACGTTACAACAATAATTAATAATTTTATTAATATTTCAAATGAACTTATAGTTTATTGTTTATTATTTTACTAGAATTATGAACAAATATTTGATAAGAAAACCATGTACCCAAAATTATCTCCTGTGCAAGATTCATCTCGTGTTTTTTAATTGTTGTTGTTGTTAATATATAAAATTTTCTTTTTATTAGATTGTGCAATTTATATTTGTTGAGGAACACCCTGAAAAAATTTTCTGGAGTCGCCACTGCTTACAGTCGCTCTTCCTTGGATGTGGCTTTGATTGACAACTTTAAAAGAAAGTATTTTATACATTGAGTATTGAAAAAGACTGTTTTGGGTTCAAATAAAAAGGGGGGAAAAAAAAAGAGAAAAAAATATTGTTTTAATCCCTTAATTAATTATGTAGTGAAATAAATTGATTACTAATATATAACTCATGCATATGCACAGTACAATTAAAAATAATTACAATTATACACATATATGAGTTCTAATTATGCTTAGTGTAAGAGTCACACATTTTTTAAGTCATAACCAAACACTCTCCAAAAACTTTCCAAAAAGTTCTCTCCTCATTTTTTAAGTCATCCTAACCAAACACTCTCCAAAAGTTTCTCTCCTCATTTTCCCCCCCTCTCTCTCTCTTCCCATCCTCCTAAAATTCACTTTACCAAACATACCCTTACGGTCGTTCTTCTGTGGATGTGGCTTTGATTGACAACTTTAAAAGAAAGTATTTTATACATTGAGTATTGAAAAAGACTGTTTTGGGTTCAAATAAAAAGAAAAAAAAAAAAGAAGAGAAAAAAAGATTGTTTTAACCCCTTAATTAATTATGTAGTGAAATAAATTGATTACTAATATATAACTCATGCATATACACGGTACAATTAAAAATAATCACAATTATACACATATATGGGTTCTAATTATACTTAGTGTAAGAGTCACACATTTTTTAAGTCATAGAGATATTAACATGAGTTTTAATCTTTTTTTTTTTTTTTTTGGGATATACAAAATGAGTTTACTCTTTTCTTTTAGATTGGATTTTTTTATGATTTATTTATATTAGACTCTTCGTCTTTTGCACAACAATAACTCATCTAGAACAAAAATTAAAAAAAAAACTTAGATAGGACACATGACACAAAATTAGACAACAATTAGAATCCAATTTAGAATCTAATTGAAGTTTTTCTTAGTTTTGACTTTAATTATATATATATATATATATATATATAGATTTGATCAAGATTTTGACAAGTTATATATCACAAGGCATCAAGTAACCAATGTGTAAACCCATACACATGAACACATATACTAGTGATGGAGTGGAAAGCCAATAGAAAATTTCCAAAGGAGAAACCATTTTAGGGATATCTTACCCCAACAAGGAATTCACTGATAAAATTGAAAGTTTACAATATGAGATTAGCCTTTATCCCTAAACTCTACTCAATAGATAACTTACTTACATGACCCTACAATCAGCAGCAATCTAATCTTCTATCATGAATACCTTTTACGAACAACATCCATACTCACAGTTAGATCCTTTGATTGAATCCAATGACCATCTTGAAGGTTTCAACTCCACAACAACAACTATGATTAGCTCTATGACATTAGCTTTCTTGATCACTATAGGGGCCTTTTGTGTTTTCAGGCTAAGGCCTTCTGTAGTGGGTAAGGGAGTTGGGCTTGGCTTGTTAGTTTCGTAGAATTTGCTCAAAACCAGTTTGTGCACAAGACAAGACACTCTAAAAGAAAAACAAGTAATATATATATATATATATATATATATAACAGCAGAAATGAATGTCAATCCAAATAACTTGTCAGCGGTTAGATATAGTTAGAGCAGCAGAATCATAACATAACAAGGGAATCTCTGCAGGAAGTAGACTAAAAAAGCCAAAACTCCAACCTATATAACCTCTTTACCCTATTTAGGCCATAAAGTTATACACTCTAAAGAATATGTCAAAATAGCTACTTTGTCCAGTGAGATTACAAAGATTGGGTTTATTAGGTGAGGGAGGGAAAATATTTGCCTATTGATGCAAGTTGTTTTTGCTATAATCACTCTTCTCTCTTTTCTAAGTCTCACTTCACATTTCCTTTTTCTCTCTTATTTCTTGTTCAATTTCCTATTCAGATTGCCTAGGTTACCCTCTATGGGTACTATTCCTATTTATATACTAAATCAAACTCATGTAATTTCTCCTTTTTCCCACATTGTTCACTAACTATTTTTGTCTATTGCAGACACCCTTCAAAGGTGTCTAATGCCTTTTTGGCCGTATGGGTTCAACCTCCACTACCCTCTGAACACGTGCAGCATTTTCTCTTTCTTCCACTACCTACCCCATGACAAACGCTCACCCATTCCTTTAGCTGTGTATCTCTCTCTCTCTCTCCCTTTAAATGGTAAAACCTTTGGTATATTTCTTCCAATTCCCTTTAGCATACATCAAGTGGTCCCAGTCGGTTTATTACCTATTTTGGGTAGAGATGCTTTCCTCGCAGAGCATTCCCCAAAAGAGGTCATGACATGATACCGAAAATAGGTTCTTTTACCCCCTTCACCAAACCACACCCTCTGTAATCTCTTTAGCCGTTGGCCTACCTTCCTTGCATTGGCTGAGTTACAAGTTGGTGGTGCTTCGACCATTACACTGTTGTCTTCTCTTTCATGTTTTGTCTTTTCTTTCTCCACGTGTTTTCTGCTATTGCTACCTGGCTTTGTCCCTTTTCTTTGTACTCTTGTCGAGACTGAATTTCCCTACCTGTATTCATCTTGTATAGGGAATGATGTGGGCATATTGGGCTTGCTTCATTTTGATGGATTGGGTTTGTGGGCTTTTTGATCCCCCCTTTCTTGCTTTCCATTAGTTCATGCTAGATTGGCCTATTGGGCCTCTTGTTTTATTCTTTCCTTGGGCATTTTCAAGGCCTATCCTTATTCTTTAAAGAGGGCCATCCCACCATGGCTAACTCCCTGACATTGCCTGTACCTTGTGGTGGGCCGATGTGTCCTATTTCTTGTCCTAGGGGTGTCAAATGGGTGGGTTTGGAGTGTGCATAATTGGGTTGGGTATATAAAACCCATTTTCCCATTAAAACCCATTTAACTAATTGTTTCTAACCCAAACCAAATCCAACCCAATTATTATGGGTAAACCCCAACACACCCAATTACCCAAATATCAAAATTACCAGAATGCCCCTAAAGTGTAAATGACCAAAGTACTCTAAAATTTTCAAAAGTGACCAAAATACCCCAAAACCTCAAAATTACCACGAAACCTACAAAATAACCAAAATACCCCCCCAAAACCCAAAAAATGACCAAAATACCCCTGAAATCCAAAAATTACCAAAATACCCCAAAATCCTAAAAATGACCAAAATACCCCCAGAAACCTAAAAATGACCAAAATACCCCTGAAACCTAAAAATTACTAAAATAATCTCGAAACCTATAAAATGACCAAAATACCCTTAGAACCCAAAAATGACCAAAATACCCCTAAAACCTAAAAATTACCAAAATACCCCCAAACCCATAAAATTACCAAAATACCCTTAAAGCCAAAAAATTACTAAAATACCTCCGAAACCTAAAAATTATCAAAATACCCCTGAAACATAAAAAATGACCAAAATACCCCTGAAACCCAAAAAATAACCAAAATACCACTAAAACCTAAAAATTACCAAAATAATCTCGAAACCTACAAAATGACCAAAATACCCCTAGAACCCAAAAAATGACAAAAATACCCCATAAACCCAAAAAATATCTAAAATACCTCCTGTAGGGCCAAAATTTGTAGCCCAAACCCAAAAGGTAAGGGATTGGAGCCCAATAAGCCCACTACAATGAATTTGTAGAGTGTGGGTGAAAGAACTGGGCTATCCGTGATGTAAACAACAGTTAATTAGGATATTAAAGGATGAACCAACGTAAAAACACACTTGAAAGCTAAACAAATTGATGTCTGAAGAGGTATATTATTGATTGAAAGGTGAATACAGTCCTTAGAGCTACAGTAAAATCGTTCTTCTCTTCTTCTTCTCTTTTTTCCGATCCCACTTCATCAGAGGTCTCTTCCATTTATATAGCCTTCTTCTAAACCATCTTCATCGTAAACTTGTTCTTTATCTAAGCATTCACTTGAGTACATGTCACATCAGGTATCTTCTTTAGTTCTCCATGAGTGATGGTAGCTGAGGTTGCACTGTTCAGGGGTCTCCTCCACATAAATACGGCCAGAAAAGTTGCTGTGGTGCATTTAATGTGGTGGTAGAGCTTTTCTTTTAGATATTTCTCCGTTCTTATCATCTCCATACATGCTCGAAGCTTATCCTTATCATTGGAATCGCTAGGAAGATCACTCGAACCTCCAGGTGTTTGCTTGACCGAGACTCTTTATATCCGAGGAGAATACACTCTTCAGACTACTAATGATCTCTTCGGACTATATTCCTCGATTATTCCAGGTATATCTCTCCCACATGGAATCCTTCTCAATCATTTTCCCCTCTTCGGATACATCGTAATCTTCAAATAGGGCCCTAGGCCCAATACATACTGTTGGGCTTTTACCCCCACAATAGCCCCTCAAAATTTTAATTTTTCCCTCGCATCCGAGGAGAAAAAATAGGATTTTGATTTGTCCCGAAATAAAAGCTTAAAACACAAAAATACCTGAGTTTACACGTGTGTGGGCATAGATTTAGGCGCTTCATCATTACTGCTGACGTTTCGGTATTTACGAAGTGCTATTAATTACTCCAGGAGGCGTTCTGTCTCTTGCATCCAACGATGGACCATCGATCCAACAGATGATGTCTTTCCTCAAGATTTGAGCGGGATAACTCCCACCCACTTTCTGGCCCCTATATAAAGCCTCAAAGAAGACTTTCTCTCTTTTACTCTCCAGCGAACCCAATCGTTTGAGCTCATCAAGTTTTCCAAATCATCCATCTCATTTCTGTAAGAATCCATGCAAATCCTTCCAAGGATTTAAGGATCATTCCCCAACCTAGTTTGTGTAAGTTTTAATATCCTCAAACTCTTCATCCTCTTCTCGGCCACCGTTCTTAGCCCTCAACTCTCATTTCCTAGTTATTATTCTTTGTGCCTCCTTTTAGTTAACCAAAGATGGGTAGATTTTAGTATCTTGTCGATAGACCTGCCTTAATAGAGACATTTAAGGAAACATACGGCATACCACAGGGAGTAAACCTGAGGTATTGTCCCCCAGAAAGGATATTAACCGACCGAAGAGAGGGAAAAGTCGTAATCCCTTTGATAGCATTCATAGAGGGAGGCATGACTCTCCCTATGGGTTTTGTTACCAAAAATTATCTTCGTAACCATAGGCTTTCTCCTGATCAGTGCGCACCTAATGTCTTTAGGATCCTAGGAGCGATTGATGCTTTGAATCGTCATTTAGGACTCAGGCTCACCTGGCTTGACGTAGTACATATGTACGAATATTATAGCCAAAAGGGAGCGGGATATTATCTTAAATCCCGATCCAACATTGTTCGGCTCGTCTCCTGCCTTCCCAAGTCTAACAAAGGGATGAAAGACGACTATCTGATCGTCTCGGGCGCGTGGCATGAAGGTCTCCATTGCCCAACCCAACTAGGAGAGCTAGGTGGGACATCCTAGATTTAGGTTTCCTAACAATAAATTTAGGACCTTCGCCTTTTAACAATTTTTCTTCTCTTTGTATCAGTATTTTCAAGTCTTTGACTAAATTCTGTTGTGGTGTTAATAGATAAAGAACACGTTACTCCTTGGCTTAGCCTCATGAACGTCGCCGCACTCAATTTCTTACTAAGATCAGAAATTTTTGTAAGTGAAGAAGGGCAACTCTGGGCCGTTCCTCTTATTCTTGGCTTTACGCCAAAATCGAGCGATTTTCAGCCGGTCGGCAATGCTATAACGTGAGGATACTATCGGATTAACTGAATAGACGTCTCTCGACGCCATTTTCTAGCGCCGTTCGATCTTACCCCCGTGCTACATCCAAATCTGCAGGGTATACCATTGCTCATCCAGGTAGTTCAGCAGGTTCCCCTCGAACTAGTAGCAGTAGGTGAAAGAGTTGTTTCCTTGACTTCTTCACTTGATGAGCAAATTGATAAGTTTAAATTTGAAGGAGAGGCTTCGGGAGGGGTTCAAGTGATACAAGTTTCGGACACCGAGGAGGAAATTGATAGGCAGTCTAGTGTTCACCCTCTTGTTTTGGTAACTCTTCCAGAAGACTTTTCGGACGAAGGAGACATGGCGAGTTTAAGGGACTTAATGAAGACTAGGAAGACAACACCTGGGGCCAAAGGGACTGGTACGTCTCAACCAGTTGTTAGACTTCACCCACCCCCTCCTCAGCTTTCTGCTAATCTCGGAATCAAGCTAGTCCCCGATCCGAAGAAGAAGAGACCTATCACAGACTCTGAAGAAGCTAAGGTGGTGCCGCCAAAAGGAGCTAAGTAACAGAAGGTGGTGAAGGATCAACGGAGCAAAAGGGCTTCGTCTACTGAGAGTCAAGATGACCCTCTTGCTGTTGAGGTGCGCCGAGGACACCGTACCTGGTCCCCCAAGCTGGAACTGGATGGTGCTCCCATCCCTTGGGAAACCTCCCTTAGAAATTATCAAGGGGGGAAGGCAGGTCTAATTGCTGAGGCCCTGGAGCAACCACTTCTCCTTCTAAAGGACATGGAGTCTTATAGGCGCTTCAGCCAATATGAACTCTTCTTATCCCTTAAAAGGGATTTAGCCATGGTAAGTGGATTAATCCACTTCTTCAATTAAGATGCTGATCTTTTTATTCGTCCCTTTTCTTTGCTTTATATTGAAAATTTTCATTCTGCTATGTAGATTACCTAGCAAGTTTATGTGACTGAGGAGTGGAACAAAAATGCCTATACTGAAGCCTAAGCGGAGGCCCATTCTCGGTCTAAGGCAGAAAAATCATTGGGTAGTCTGAAGGAGGACTATTCTCAGATGTTTGAGCAATTGAAAGAAATGACCAAACAGAGGAATAGTCTTGATGCAGGTCTTAAAAATGCCGAGAAGCAGGCTGAAGACCAACGCCAGCAACTGAACATAACCGAGATTAATCTGGAAACAGAGAGAGCACTGGTGAAAGGTCTTCGGATTGAGCTTTAGAAAGCCAAGGAGACTGCCAAATTGGCCGAGAAGAGTGCTCAGTTGGCCAAGGAGGCAGTCGAGGCTGAAAGGCAGGCAGCATATAAGCTGGGGGTGGAGGAGACCCAAGCCAGCCCTACTGAGCAGTTTGCCACGGTTTGCCGAGATTACTGTGATATAACTTGGGGAAAAGCCCTTGATGCTGCTGGGATCTCTGCAGAAGCTGACCTGAGACAACCTGGGAGTATATAATACGATCCTAATATTTGCGAACTCCCAGGTTTTGACTCCTCTCCCCCCGAACAACTCTAAGAGGCTTTGGAGCAATCCTTGATCGGCCAAAGCCTTCCTATCAACCCTGAGGTCCCCAAGGAGTCTGGTCAACCTGGTGATCAGGGCAATCAAGCTGAGGCTCTCAAAGACTCTGGTCAACTTGGTAATCAGGGCAAGCAATCTGAGGCTCCTCAAGAAAAGGTTAAAGACTTGGGAAAAAAGAAAACCCTTTCAGAATCTAACCAAGCCTCGGACACTGCTGCTGCTCAGTCCAGTCAAGCTGCTGATCCTTTAGCCCCTCAGATGAAGCCTTAGATGTTTAGGAGTTTTTATTTCATACTTGTATTAGTTTTTTTTTTTTTTTTTTTTTTTTTTTTTTTATGTAAGGGATTGCAAACTACTTTCTTTTGATCAATGAAATCGTTTCTCTTTTATTTTTAGTGTCTTCGTTGCACATATTATAAGACTCATTATTATTGCAACTAACTATGACTTGCAACTACGGTAATATAGGCGGACTTAACCACGATATCATGCTGATGATGCAAATAACTTAAATCAATACTGAAACAAGTAGTTTATATAAGAATTATTAATAAACAATGAAATAAATAAATGATATGGAAGTCTCACAGGTCTTCTCAAACATTTACAGAGAATATTACTGAGCATTGATTTTGAATTAAATATATGACTAAAGAGGCCTATCATAAGTTAGAGTTTATTTAAATACATCCGAGAATTTCAAGCATGATTCTTTTTAAGTTTAAGCATTAGTAATAACTGTATGGAGGTGTTGACTAACCCATATTATCTGGTCCGAGAACTTCAGGTATAATTGGATATAAGTTTGAATACTTGGGAGAATTGTAAGGAAGTGTTAACTAACCCAAATCATCTGGTCTGAGGACTTCAGGCATGATTGAATTTAAGTTTAAACACATAGGAGAATTGTAAACGAGTGTTAACTAACCCAAATCATCTAGTCCGAAGACTTCAGGCATGATTGGATTTTAGTTCAAACACTTGGGAGAATTGTAAACGAGTGTTAACTAACCCAAATCATCTAGTCCAAGGACTTCAAGCATGATTGGATTTAAGTTTAAACACAGGAGAATTGTAAGGAAGTGTTAACTAACTCGAATCATCTAGTCCGAGGACTTCAAGCATGATTGGATTTAAGTTTAAACACATAGGAGAATTGTAAACGAGTGTTAACTAACCCAAATTATCTGGTTCGAGGACTTCAGGCATGATTGGATTTAAGTTTAAACACATAGGAGAATTGTAAACGAGTGTTAACTAACCCAAATCATCTGGTCCGAGAACTTCAGGCATGATTGGATTTAAGTTTAAACACATAGGAGAATTGTAAGGAAGTGTTAACTTACCCAAATCATCTGGTCCGAGGACTTTAAGCATGATTGGATTTAAGTTTAAACACTTAGGAGAATTGTAAACGAGTGTTAACTAACCTAAATCATCTGGTCCGAGAACTTCAGGCATGATTGGATTTAAGTTTAAACACATAGGAGAATTGTAAGGAAGTGTTAACTAACCCAAATTATCTGGTCCGAGAACTTCAGGCATGATTGGATTTAAGTTTAAACACTTATCCAAAAACTTTATATAATAAATTGGCATATTGATTAAAGAAAAGATTTGATTAATAATAGTACATTTTAAGGTTGTTTACATTCTAGGGGCGTGGTATTACATGACTATCTAAATCTTCCAAGAAATACACCCCAATGCCAGCCCCTGAAGTAATACGATATGGCCCTTCCCAATTGGGTCCTAACTTTCTCCAAGCTGGGTTCTTTGCAGTGCCCATAACTTTCCTGAGCACCAAATCACCAGGTTCTAGACGCCTTAGCTTTACGTTGGCATCATAGCCCTGCCTGAGCTTTTGTTGGTAATGTGCCAATCGGACCATTGCATTTTCCCTCATTTCCTTAATCAGATCCGAACTCTTCTCTAGCTGTTCATTGTTGCCAGTCGGACTGAACGAACTACTTCTTAATGTTGGGAACCCAGTCTCCAAAGGTATAACAGCTTCAGCCCCATAAGTCATTGAGAAGGGAGTCTCTCCAGTAGACCTACGAGGCGTAGTTCTGTATGCCCAAAGTACATGTGGCAATTCTTCCACCCATTTGCCCTTCGCGTCGTCCAGTCTCTTCTTTAATCCATTTACTATGACTTTGTTAACAGTTTCTGCTTGCCCATTACCCTGGGGGTAAGCAGGGGTGAAGTATCTGTTCATGATTCCCAATTCGCTGCAATAAATCCTGAAAGCTTTGCTATCAAACTGAAGGCCATTGTCCGAGCTGAAGGTATGAGGAATCCTAAACCGAGTGACAATATTTTTCCAGACAAATTTCTTTGCATCTACGTCTCTGATGTTGGCTAGAGGTTTAGCTTCAACCCACTTGGTGAAATAATCTATGCTGACCAGAAGGTATTTCTTGTTTCCTGCTGCCTTAGGAAATGGACCCACAATATCTAAGCCCCATTGAGCAAATGGCCACGGGCTAGATAATGGATTAAGGACCCCACCTAGTTGATGTATGTTTGGTGCAAACCGTTGACACTGGTTGCATTTTTTGAAGTATTCATGGGCTTCTTTTTGCATATTCGGCCACCGATAGTCTTGAGTAATGGCTCAGTGAGCCAAGGATCTACCTCCAGTATGGCTCCCACAGATTCCTTTATGAAATTCTTTTAGTAAAAACTCAGCCGCTTTAGGATGCATGCATAATAAGTATGGTCCTGAATAGGAGCGTTTATATAGTTTCTGGTCCTCAGATAGCCAGAATCTGGTTGCCTTCCTCCGAACTTTGTTAGCTTCTAACCTTTCTTCAGGCAAGATATCCTCCTTCAAGAATTTAATTATAGGATCCATCCAACTGAGTTTGGCTCTGATTTGATGAACCTGGACTACTTCTCTTCTTGCCTTCGTAGGTCCATGCAAGTCCTCGACGAGGATAACTCTCGGCAAATCTTGCGTCGAGGAGGTAGCGAGCGTGGCCAAAGAATCTGCATGTGCATAACCATTTTTGGGGATGTGCAGCAAATTAAAAGATTTGAACTTCGATTGCAGACATTTAACTCGGCTCAAGTACCCCTGCATTCTTTCATCTTTCGCCTCAAACTCACCTTGTACTTGACCAATGACTAACATCGAGTCCGAGAACACCTCCACTGACTTTCCTCTCATTCTTTGAACCATAGCCATTCCCATCAGTAGAGATTCATACTCAGCCTCATTATTTGTGGCTGTGAAGTTTAGTCTTAGTGACTTTTCGATAATAATCTTCTCTGGAGATATTAACACTAGCCCCACTCCAGAACCCTTTTGATTTGCTGCACCATCTACATACACCTCCCAGATTGGGGAACTCTGTTGAGATATCATGCCAATTGATTTTTCATCCATGTTCTGTGCTAGTTCCAATTCTTCTGCCGAGGGCTCAGTAAACTCAGCTACTAGATCCGCAAGGACCTGTCCCTTTATGGAGGTGCGAGGCATATATTTGATGTCGAAAGCCCCTAGGATGGTACCCCATTTAGCTATTCTCCATGTGTAGTCTGCACTTCTGAATATGGTTTTAAGTGGGAGTTGGGTAAGAACAACAACCGTAAGTGCCTAGAAATAATAAGGCAACTTCCGTGTACCAAGCACTACTGCCAAGATGGCTTTCTCCAGCAGCAGATAACGAATCTTGGCCTCATGCAATGACTTACTCCCATAATAAACTGGCATTTGCACACCTTGGTCCATTCATATCAATACCGAACTTACAACACAAGGAGCCACATCAATGTAAGCAAACAAGACCTCATCTAGTTCAGGATTAGACATGATTGGTGGCTGAGCTAAATAGTCTTTAAGTTGTTGGAAGGCCAAAGCACACTCTTCAGTCCACTCAAATCCTTTCCATTTGTTGATCAATAAGAAGAAAGGTCTACACCTATCTACTGATTGGGAGATGAATCGGTTCAAGGCAGTAGTTATTCCAGTTAGTTTCTGAACCTCTTTGGGATTCCAAGGAGCTTGTAAATTGTTGATGGCCTTTATCTGATCGAGGTTAATTTCAATTCTCCTGTGAGTCATCATGTAACCCAAGAACTTGCCTGAACCTACACCAAATGAGCACTTGGAAGCGTTTAGGCGCAGCTTGTACCTTCTTAGAATTTCGAAAATGTTTTCAAGGTCCTTCACATGTTCAGAAACAATCTTTCTTTTCATCACCATGTCATCTATGTAAATCTCGATACTTTTACCTAACTGTGGCTCAAACATCCTCCTCATCATTTTTTGATAGGTAGATCCCGCGTTTTTCAAACTGAATGGCATCACCTTATAGTGATAGTTTCCAATAGGGGTGACAAATGCAGTCTTTTCCTGATCATCCAAGGCTAATGGTATTTGGTGGTAACCTTGGAAAGCATCCAGAAAACTCATCCGAGGCTGACCAACAGTTGCATCCACTAGCTGATCTATTTTAGGCATAGGAAAAGGATTCTTGGGGCAAGCCTTATTTAAGTCAGTGAAGTCTACACATACTCGCCATTTCCTATTCTTCTTCTTCACCACTACAGTATTTGCTAGCCATTTAAGATAAAACACCTTTTTAATGGCTCCAGCCTTTTTGAGCTTCATTACCTCCTCTCGTACTACATCAGCATGTTCCCTAGATGGGCGCCGAGGAGGCTGTTTCTTAGGGGTGACTAAAGGGTTGACATTTACATGATGACATATGAATTCTAGATCCACCCCCGGGGCTTCATAAGCATTCCAAGCAAATACATCGATATTTCTCATAAGGAATTCTATAAGCGCTTCCTTCTCCTGAAGGGGTAATTGAGATCCGACCTAAAAGAACTTCTTTAGATCATCTCCGATAGCAACTTTTGTCAAATCTTCACATCTCGCACCCTCGGCTGAATCATTGGTGTGCAATGCCGGATGTTTTGATTGCTACAAATCCTTTCCAACATTGGCCGAGGACTCAATCTCGGGTTTATGCTAGATGGCAGCCACTAAGCATTGTCTCACCATAGATTGATCCCCTAGGATTTCATTAACTTGGCCCTCGGACGGATACTTAACTTTCTGATGTAGAGTAGAGGAAACAGCCCCTAGTGTATGAAGCCAAGGTCTAGCTACAATTGCCGTATAGGGCGAGTATACATCTACAACGATGAAATCCACCTCTACTATCTCTGAGCCAGTCTACACAGGTAATTATATTTGGCCCTTCGGGGTAACAACTTTTCCTTCAAAACTCACCAGGGGAGACTTGTATGGTGTTAAGTCGTCAGGTTTTAAATTCAGTCCCTTGTAGAGATCAGGATACATTATCTCTACCGCGCTACCCTGGTCCACCATTACCCTTTTCACATCATACCTTCAAATTCTGAGGGTGATTACTAAAGCGTCATCATGGGGTTAGATGGTTCCAATCTTGTCTTTATTCAAGAATCCTAAAACCAGTTAAGTATCCGATTTAGCACTGTTCGGACCACGGCTAAAGTCCCCTGCGGGTAATCGGGCTACCGATATAACCTTGGATGGCCAGGATCCTGTTCTCCCCGGTGCGGTGAAGATGACGTTGATAGTTCCCAAAGGAGGCTTCGAAGAATCATCCCTTCGGGGCTTCGAGCTCACCTGACTTCTACGGCCACTGGAGTGGTGCAAGAGTTGTCTCAATTTACCCTCGTGGACCAGTTGGTCTAAATGATCCCACAGGCTCCTGCAATCCTCTGTGGTATGCCCATGGTCTTGATGGTACTGGTAATAGAGATTATGATTACGCCTCTCAGGGTTTCCCACCATCTTATTCAGCCACTTGAAGAATGGTTCATTCTTAATCTTTTCCAAAACTTGGTGTACTGGCTTTTTGAATACAGCGCTGACTGCTTAAAGGTTTGCTAAGCCTGATTGTCCAGCAAAATCCCTCCGTGGTTTACTATTATTGTAACGGTCCGACTTGAAATCCTTCCTCTCTTGGGAGATAACCTTGTCCTTTCCCTTTCCTTGCTGTTGATCTTCTTCAACTCTTTTATACTTGTCAATACGGTCCATGAGCTGACGCACGTTAATAACTGGCTTACCAGTTAAGGACTTCCTTAAACCATGATCAGTAGGGAGGCTGAGCTTAAACATATTAAGGGCCACTCCATCAAAATTGCCCTCCATCTCATTAAACATCTCCCAGTACCTATCTGAGTACGTTTTCAAGGTCTCATCCCCTTGCATGCTTAAGGATAGCAGTGAAGCTAAGGGCTTGGCCACTCTTCGGCATGTGACAAAACGGGAACCAAATGCTTGCGTGAGTTCTTTGAAGGAATTGATGGAATCTGCTTTCAGGCTGTCAAACCATCTCATTGCAACCGGTCCAAGACTGGAGGGGAAAACTTTGCACATCAGAGCTTCATCTTTGGAGTAGACAGCTATCCTTTGGTTAAAGTGACTCACATGTTCCACAGGGTCTGTTTTACCATTATAGATAGTGAACGTCGGCTGATGAAAATGACGAGGGAGTCTTGCTTCTTCAATCCTGCATGTAAAAGGCGACCTAGAGATTTGATCCAAAGCCTTGCTCATAGCATCGTTTCCTGCGCCTCCACGTGATGGGCTTCGAGGTTGCCTCTTATGATAATGCTCTTCTTCATAGGAAAAGGATTCACTGATTGGTGTTTGAGATCTCTGCTTGTAAGTGACGTCTTGTTCGTCATCAGAATCTTCATCAGAATACGAAGAAATCCGTTTCCTCTTTGCATGACGTAACTTCCTTTTTAGCTTGTCAATTTCTAATTGCATGTTCTGGTTCTTCTCTGCATGAGACACGTGACTTCCACCATGTGATTGGCTTTGATCAGTATACGTAGTGTGTACACTACCTTCACGATCTTGTCTCTGCTCCAAGTTAAGAAAAGGATCAACGTGTTGGGATGCCCTAGATTCTACTGGTTGTTGCCCTGGTTCAGCCATTATCAACTGTTGCTTCCACTTTCGCTCAAGCTCTTCCCACAGACGGCGCCAATTGTAGGGCCAAAATTTGTAGCCCAAGCCCAAAAGGTAAGGGATTGGAGCCCAATAAGCCCACTACAATGAATTTGTAGAGTGTGGGTGAAAGAACTGGGTTATCCGTGAAGTAAACAATAGTTAATTAGGATATTAAAGGATGAACCAATGTAAAAACACACTTGAAAGCTAAACAAATTGATGTCCGAAGAGGTATATTATTGATTGAAAGGTGAATACAGTTCTTAGAGCTACAGTAAAATCGTTTTTCTTTTTTTTTCGATCCCACTTCATCAGAGGTCTTTTCCATTTATATAGCCTTCTTCTAAACCATCTTCATCGTACACTTGTTCTTCATCTAAGCATTCACTAGAGTACATGTCACATCTGGTATCTTCTTTGGTTTTCCATGAGTGGTGGTAGCTAAGGTTGCATTATTCAGGGGTCTTTTTCACATAAATGCGGCCAGAAAAGTTACTGTGGTGCATTTAATGTGGTGGTAGCAGCTTTTCTTTTAGATATTTCTCCGTTCTTATCATCTTCATACATGCCCGAAACTTATTCTTATCATTGGAATCGCTAGGAAGATCACTCGAACCTCCCAGGTATTTGCTTGACCGAGACTCTTTATATCCGAGGAGAATACACTCTTCAGACTACTGATGATCTCTTCGGACTATATTTCTCGATCATTTCCAAGTATATCTCTCCCACATGGAATCCTTCTCAATCATTTTTCCCTCTTCGGACACACCGTAATTTTCAAATAGGGTCCTAGGCCCAATACATACTGTTGGGTTTTTACCCCCACACCTCTAAAACCTAAAAGTTACCAAAATACATTTGAAACCTAAAAAAAGGCCAAAATAACCTCGTAGCCTAAAAATTGACCAAAATAACCCTGAAAACTAAAAATTACCAAAATACCCCTAAAACCTTAAAAATGGCCAAAATAACCACGAAGCCTAAAAATTGAACAAAATAACCACGAAACCTTTAAAATGGCCAAAATAAACCATGAAGCCTAAAAATTGACCAAAATAACCTAGAAACCTAAAAATAACCAAAATATCCCCTAAACCTAAAAATGGCCAAAATACTCCCTAAACATAAAAAATGATTGATATACCTTCAAAACCTAAAAATTAACTGAAATACCCCCTAAAACCTAAAAAAAGACCAAAATACCCCTGAAACCTAAATACGACCAAAATAACTCCTAAACCTTAAAATGACCAAAATATCCTTGAAACATAAAAAAATGACCAAAATTCCCCGAAACCTATAAAATGACAAAAAAGCCCCTTAAACCTGTAAGTTGATAAAAATACACCCTAAACCTAAAAAATGACCAAAATCCCCTGTAAAACTAAAAAATGACCAAAATACTTCCCAAACATAAAAAATGACCAAAATACCCCATAAACCTAAAAAATGACTAAGATACCCCAAACTCCTATTTTGGTAATTTTAGAGGCTTCGGGTGTATTTTGTTCATCTTATAGGATTAGTTGTATGTTGGTCATTTTAGATATTTTGAGGGGTATTTTGGTCATTTTATAGGTTTAGAGGTATTTTGGTTGTTTTAGAGGTTTCAAGGTATTTTTGGTAATTTTAGAGGTTTCAGGTTGTTTGTGGCCATTTTAAAGGTTTTGGGTTTAATTGGGTCATTTCAAAGGTTTAGGGGTATTTTCATCACTTTAAAGGTTTGAGGGTATTTTGGTCATTTTTTAGGTTTCAGGGGTATTTTGGTCACTTTTTAGGTTTCAGGGTTATTTTCGTCAATTTTTAGACTTCGGGGTTATTTTAGTCATTTTTAGGTTTTAGGGTTATTTTGGTCATTTTTAGGTTTCTAGGTTATTTTGATCAATTTTTAGGCTTCGGGGTTATTTTGGCTATTTTTTAGGTTTCAGAGGTATTTTGGTCATTTTTTGGATTTCAGGGGTATTTTGGTCATTTTTGAGGTTTTAGGGGTATTTTAGTTATTTTTTGGGTTTCAGAGATATTTTGGTCATTTTTAGGTTTCGGGGGGTATTTTGGTCATTTTTAGGGTTTTAGGGGTATTTTGGTCATTTTTTGGGTTTCGGGGGTATTTTGGTCATTTTTAGTTTTCGAGGGTATTTTGGTCATTTTTTGGGTTTTGAGGGTATTTTGGTCATTTTTTGGGTTTGGGGGTATTTTGGTTATTTTTTGGGTTTTGGGGGTAATTTGGTTATTTTAGGTTTTGGGGGTATTTTGGTCTTTTTATTGGTTTTAGGGGTATTTTGGACATTTTTTAATGTTTTTGGGGTATTTTGGTAATTTTTGGGTTTTGGGGGTATTTTGGTCATTTTTAGGTTTTGGGGGTATTTTGGTAATTTTTTTGGTTAAGGGGGTATTTTGGTAATTTTAGTGGTTTTGGGGTTGGGTGATTTGTAAAAATGGTATTTGGATCATAATTGGGTCTAATTGGGTACCCAATTAAAACCCAATAAACATTTGTGTTAATTGGGGGACAAAATGGGCTTTTGCCCCTTTCGGGCAAATTAAATAGCTTTATACCCTTTTTCCCAAACTAATTAGGGAAATGCCCTCTTTTAAAACTCGATTTATGATAAATTGAGTTAGAATTTTTTTTTTCTTTTCTGAAGCCCTATAATAGTGTTTTAAGGAACCTATAGTGATGTTTTAAGAGCCTATAGTGACGTTTTTTTAACTCGACTTCAATGAAATCGAGTTATAGGCAATTTTTTTACCTATAACTCGATTTCATGGAAGTCGAGTTAAAAAACGCCACTATAGGTCCTTAAAAAATGTCACTATAGAGCTTAACTCAATTTTGAGAAAGTCGAGTTTCAAAAGAAGGACATTTCCCTAATTAGTTTGGGAAGGAGGGCATAAGGCTATTTAATTTACCCGAAAAGGGCAAAAGCTCATTTTGTCTGTTAATTGGGTTTAATTGGGTTAATACCCATTTAACCCAACTAATAATTGGGTGGGTTTGGGTCTCTTTTAAGTGGGTGGGTTTGGGTGGGCAAATGGGTTCATATCCATTTGGGTTAATATCAGACCTCCTAATATCCATTTGGGTTTAATTGGGTTAATATCCATATATGCATGAATCACATGTGCAAATACATTTACATCGATTCCACAAAATCAGACCTCCTAATTTGCAGAGTTACAGGATCATTTCCGGTTAAAATAAATAATGGGTGACTAAATTGTGAACTTGAATGTGGTTTGGGTTGCTGAACCTTGGTTATAAGAGCATTCCCATTGGCAATTGCAAATGGAAAATGTAGGGGGAAAGTACAATCAAGGCACAAAAATGTGTTGGCAACCGGACTTGTAAAATGCCAGAATTGCAAATTTTTTTTGCAATTGTGCTACAGTGCAATCCTAAATGTAGGATGACACTGTAGTAAAATGCCAGAATTGCAAAAAAAATTTCATGACTTGTGTGGAAGAGAGATGGGGGAGAAGAAAGAGAGAGAGTTGTATTGGAATATATTATATTATTTTAGTGGGTAATATATATTATTTTAATGAGTAGAATAGAAAAATAAAAGTTAGGATGTTGGTTATGTTGTAAAATGATATAATATAATTGATAAAATAGCTTTTTGATATAGTAAAATAGGATATGATATAATTTTTCATTGCAAATGCTCTAAGGCAAGAGGTTTGAATGCTTGATTGTGCTCGCCCCATTATGTCATAAAATATGTAATTCTCTATTGAACCACCAAACTAGAAGTTTGTATACGTAGCCTTTATCTTATTATAACAACATACGAACTGACAAATAAAAATAAAAAGAATAGAAGTGAGAAAAAAATATAGTGGGTTTTAATGCCTTTGCTCTAAAGCAATGGTATGGAGGGGGACCAGCATTTAATGACTTGTGTCACGTAACAAAGATACTTCAACAGTGCACTCTTTCTTGCTTCCTCTGTTGGGAGGTTTTTATTTTGTTTAATTTTTGAGAAACTTCTCTATTGGGAGTTTAATACTTCAATTTTTTTTTTTCAAAAGAAGTAACGTCATAGAAGTTCTGTCTGGTAAAACTCTAAAGCCAAGCATGGCTAGTCATTTTAAGTTTTTAACAAGAAGATTGTCACTATTTTGTAACAGTTTAATATTTTGAGCCAATAGATTCTTAATCGTGGTAGAGAAGATTATCAACATTAGTGTTAGAATATTAATCAAATGATAAAATTCACCATTCTTAACATTTTGACCTTTTGAAACAATTGATTATTTATCAATTTTAATAAAATAATTAGTCTCGTCGTCTGCTGAGTTGAGATGAATAATTGTAGCTTTGCATGTAAACTAGGGAGTTGACTTTTTTTTTTTGGCTGAATAAACTATGGAGTTGACTTGAAAAAAAAAAAAACACTTATAATTTTTTTTTATATACATAATTATTTTTTAACTAACATGTTTTGTTCCCCTAAAGAAATTGAATACCATGACTTGAGAATCCAAATAATTTTGGTTTTAAAAAATAATTTTGATCCCCCAAACATTATTCTTAACCTCTTAAAAAGGAGCCCATATAACAACAATAAAAATTAGAGAAATTTTGTGGATACAACAAAATCTCACAACATTTTCACAACATCCTTATTTTTAATTGTGGTGGGTCTCATTCATTCCAATATATTATTATTATTATTTATTTTGACCTACGAGGGACTGATACCTCAATTGTTGTAAAAATGTTGTGACAGTGACAATATGTTGTATCCCTTGTATACCTCTAAAAATTAGCTCAAATAACATAAAAAAATACTTAACAAAAACAAGATTATGCCAAACAATAACAACTGAACAAAATATTCAATAAAAGGCTATTCAAAAACAAATAATGAAAACCTTTAATCAAGGTTAGACAGAGCTTTTGCTACAATGGACTGGGTGGAATATTTCCGAGGCATCAAGGTTAGACATTTGGTAGATACAACATCTGACCATTGCCCTCTGTTACTTGCGGAATCATGGGTCTTGCAGCAGCGGGGTAAGCGTAGATTCCACTTTGAAGCAATGTGGACTAGACGGGCAGATTGTAAGCGTATAATTGAGCAAGTCTGGAATGAAGGTACAGGTTTGAATAATCCGAGTGGGCTTATCATTGGGCTGAGGCAATCTGCTGATGCTCTTTCCAAATGGAGCTATTTAGCTTTTGCCTGAATACCAAAGAAGATTCAGGAGAAAAAGAAAGCTTTAAGTGCCCTGACGAAGGATGATATTGACAGACAGAATGGAGCTGAAATTAATAGATGTAGGAGGGAGATTAATGAGTTATTGGATGAGGAGGAAATGTGGTGGCAACAAAGATCTAGGGTGCAGTGGTTAGGCGAGGGAGATCGCAACACAAAATACTTCCATCATCGAGCATCGGAACGAAGAAAAAAGAACTCAATCAATGGCTTATGGAATAAAGAGGGGGTATGGTGTGACAGTAAAGAAAGTATTGCCAGTGCAGCAATTACATATTTTGAGGAGATATATACAACCACACACCCAACCCGAGTTGAAGAAGTAACGAACCTGCGCCCTTGCAAAGTTACTATGGAGATGAATGCTGATCTAACTCGGGATTTCACCATGGAGGAGGTCAGAATAGCTCTTAGCCAAATGTATCCAACCAAGGCGCCTGGCCCGGATGGTATGTCTGCTATCTTCTATCAAAAATTTTGGGATATTGTAGGAAATGATGTCACAAATATGGTATTTAATGTGCTTAATTCTGATGCTCCCATAACTGACATAAACAACACTAACATTGCTTTGGTGCCAAAAGTGAAAAACCCCACTAGAATGAAAGATTTTCGTCCTATCAGCCTTAGCAATGTATGTTACAAGCTAATTTCCAAGGTCCTTGCAAACCGTTTGAGAACAATTCTTCCACAGATAATCTCAGAGAACCAAAATGCATTCATATCGGAGAGATTGATAACGGATAATGTGCTCGTAGCTTTTGAGCTTATGCACTATCTAGATCACAAAAAACATGGAAAAGAGAGTTTTATGGTAGTTAAACTCGATATGAGCAAGGCATATGACAGGGTTGAATGGGTTTTTGTTGAAGAGGTGATGAGGAAGCTGGGTTTTCATGGAAAATGGATTGAATAGGTGCTGAAATGCATCACAACTGTCACGTATTCAGTCTTGATCAATGGGGAAGCTCATGGTACGATCTGTCCGAGCAGGGGGCTTCGACAAGGAGACCCTTTGTCTCCCCATCTGTTCCTCCTTTGCACAGAAGCTTTTTCAGCCCTTATTGGGGAAGCAAATAACAGCCAAAGTCTCACTGGAGTATCTATATGTAGGGGCTGTCCGAGGGTTTCTCATTTGTTCTTCGCGGACGATAGCCTACTATTTTGTCGGGCAGAAAGACAAGAATTCACCAAGTTGGTTGAAATCCTAAAACTCTATGAGGTAGTTTCGGGACAAAAAGTAAATGCAGATAAGTCAGCAGTGAATTTCAGCCACAATACAACCCCAGAAGCAAGAAGTGAAGTTTTGGAAATTCTGGGACCCATGCAAGACACAAGATAAGGAAAATACCTTGGCCTCACATTGATGATTGGCAAGTCAAAGAATCAAGTGTTTGCAGAAATAAAAGAGAAGGTTGGGAAGAAATTATCGGGTTGGAAGGAAAAAATGCTCTCAATGGGTGGGAAGGAAATTCTCATCAAAGTAATAACTCAGGCAATCCCCACATATACCATGAGCTGTTTTTTGCTGCCAAAAGGTTCGTGTGAGGATTTGGAGGGGATGGAGAGGAATTTCCGTTGGGGCCAGAAAGACCAGGAGACCAAAATGTCCTGGGTTAGCTGGAGGAAAATGTGCATGCTGAAGACACATGGGGGTATGGACTTTCGCAATCTCCAGGCTTTCAACTTAGCAATGTTAGCAAAGCAAGCATGGCGCATCTTGGCAAATCCAGCATCCTTGGTTGCATGAATATACAAGGCAAGGTATTTTCCCTACAATGACATTTTAGGGTCAAAATTAGGGGGCAACCCTTCTTATGCTTGGCGGAGTATCCATGTAGCCTGGAGGTAATTAAGAAGGGCAGTAGATGGAGAGTGGGAAATGGAAGGATGATACATATTTGGGAGGATAAATGGCTGTCGACACCAACCACATATAAAATCTGCTCCCCCCAGCAAGATATTAGTGATTTCCCAATGGTATCGTCCTTAATAGATGAAGAAACGAGACGGTGGAAAATGGATAGAACTAGAAGGTTTTTCCTACCTTTTGAGGCTGAAACCATACTTAACATTCCGCTTAGTTATAACCTGCCAGAGGACAAAATAATTTGGGTAGGAAACAAACATGGCAAGTTTTCTATCAAGAGTGCATACTATGTAGCCTTGCCATTGGTGGAAAAAACTGAATTGGGTGAATGCTCGAATGAGGATGGTAGAACCCCGCTATGGAAGAAAGTGTGGCAGCTCAAACTCCCCTCAAAGATCAGAATTTTCGCTTGGAGAGCATTCATGGAAGGACTACCAACAAGATTGAATCTGCATAAGAGGGGGATAAAGACCGAAGTGAACTGCCCTCTATGTGAGAAAGGTGTAGAAAGCACTAGTCATGCCTTACTGTACTGTGAAAGAAATTGGGATGTGTGGTGGTATTGGCATGAGTGTCCAATAAGCTTGCTGGCAGAGAATATGACTTTTGTGGAAGTTGCATTGCAGATTTTGTGCAGGGGAACACTTAATGACTTGGAAACTCTTTGTGCCACGGCTTGGTCCATTTGGTATAGAAGGAACAAAGTGGTCCATGAATCCCTTTGCCTTGCCCCATCCCAAATTTCACTACAACAAAATGTATTTTTAGTGACGAAAATTAGTGAGGAAATATTTTTCGTCACTAAAAATACAGCTTTAGTGACGAAATATGAATTTCGTCACTAATAATGAAAAAAAATTATTACATTTAGCGACGAAAAATAAATTTCGTCGCTATTGTGATCTGAAAAATAAGCACAAAGGAGGGAAATTTTGGCGCCAACTTAATTAATCTATAGTGACGAAATCTTTCGTCGCTAAAAGTTGAAATTTTTAGTGACGAAATATTTCGTCACTGTAGATATTACTGTGGATAGTTTTAGTGACGACAATACATTCGTCGCTATAAGTTAGTATTAGTGACGAAAAGTAGTCGTCACTAAAAATATAAAGGAATTACACTTATATGTTTTTAGCGACGAAATCACATTTCGTCACTAAAAGAATGCTTTAGTGACGAAATCATATTTCGTCACTAAAAACAATAATAGATTTACCGTATGAGTTTTAGTGACGAAATCATATTTCGTCACTAAAACACATACGGGTAGAACATATGAATATAGTTTCAGCGACGAACTTGATTTCGTCACTAAAAGTATGCTTTAGTGACGAAATCACATTTCGTCACTAAAAACAATAATACATTTACCATATATGTTTTAGTGACGAAACCATATTTCGTCACTAAAGCATACTTTTAGTGACGAAATATGATTTCGTCACTAAAACATATATGGGTAAAACATATGAATACCACAAAAAAAAAATATGAATAAATTTTTAGCGACGAACTCGAATTCGTCACTAAAATTATGCTTTAGTGACGAATCCGAGTTCGTCACTAAAAGCTTTATAGAACTCAGGCGCCAAAGTGAAAAATTGTTACGCCAAAAAATTTAGCTACAGCGACGAAATTGTTTGTCGCTAAAAGTTTAATTTTTTGCGACGAAAAGTTTCGTCGCTAAAGGCACCCAATAGTGACGAATCAGAGTTCGTCACTAAAGGGTTTGTACTAATATGAGCTTCAGCCTTTGTTTTTTTTTTTTTTTTTCAGTCTTCTTTCTGCGTTCTCTCCTTCACACACCCACAAACTCACACACCCAAACTCATACCCACAAAACTCACATACCCAAACCCATACCCACAAAACTCAAAGTCAAAGCCTGAGGAATCAGAGCCTGAGGAATCGATCCCGGCGACGCTAGGCGACGATCCCGGCGACGCAAAGCGACGACCCCAGCGTCGCTAAGGCAGCGACGCTTCGGCGCGAGCGTCGCGAGCACAGCGACGGTTTGGCCTCGCCGTCGCGAGCACAGCGACGCTTCGGCGCGACCGTCGCGAGCACAACGACGGTTCGGCCTCGCCGTCGCGAGCACAGCGACGGTTCGGCGCGACCGTCGCGAGCACAGCGACGGTTCGGCCTCGCCGTCGCGAGCACAGCGACGGTTCGGCGCGACCGTCGCGAGCACAGCGACGGTTCGGCCTCGCCGTCGCGAGCACAGCGACGGTTCGGCGCGACCGTCGCGAGCACAGCGACGGTTCGGCCTCGCCGTCGCGAGCACAGCGACGGTTCGGCGCGACCGTCGCGAGCACAGCGACGGTTCGGCCTCGCCGTCGCGAGCACAGCGACGGTTCGGCGCGAGCGTCGCGAGCACAGCGACGGTTCGGCCTCGCCGTCGCGAGCACAGCGACGGTTCGGCGCGAGCGTCGCGAGCACAGCGACGGTTCAGCGCGAGCGTCGCGAGCACAGCGACGGTTCGGCCTCGCCGTCGCGAGCACAGCGACGCTTCGGCCACCTACCGCGACGCTCCGGCGACGTTTCAGCGACCCTTCACCGATTCAGGTATTTTTTTTTTCTCTTTTTGAGTTAATTTTTTTGTGCTTTTTTTTTTTGCATACTATTTCTCCTTTTATTTTTAATTTATTCATTTTTTTTCTTTCACTTCACAGTGGTATTTGTTGGATTTGAGGTTTTTGGATACCAATTAGAAATTTTGTGATGGCTACCAATTGGCTTGCTGCTATTCAAATTTTTGCTTCCGCAAATTACGAAAATAATTAAATTTTTGCTAAAAGCAGAGTGTAATTAACTCTTTTCTGATTGTTACCTATTATTGTCTTGCTGTTATCAAATTTTTGTTTGCTACCCTGTTTTCTTTCTGCAAAATTTTCAAAATTGAATTTTTCTGGACATTGGTAAATTTGGAATATTGAATTCATAGAGCCTTCTTTATGTCCACATACTCACTATTTTGCTCAGCATTTTGATACTGTAAGAGTTCATGGATCGGTATTTTTGCCTAGGGCTGTCTAAAACTTGACAGTAGAATTTATTTTGGAAAATGGAACTATGTGATCCTCAGTCCTACTAGTACAAGCAAAATTAAAATTTCAGACAGCACTAAAGGTGCTGATTGTTCTAATATAGATACGGATTTTACCTTTTGAAGGGGGAAGCCATATTGCTCTGATTTTGAAGACTAACTCAGGTAGCTGGCAAGAAGTTTGCATCTAATTTACTTGATGATAACTGATGCCAAGGTACTTCAAGTTTTCTTTCACTTACCATTTGAATTATGTGTACATAATTTACTTTGTAATTGGTCATTCACAAAACCCAATTCTAAAAAATAATAATAATAAAAAATAATGAAAATTAAAATTAAAATTTTAACCCAAAGTGAAATAAAATTAAAAAGGAGGTCTACTCTATCTAACTGTCTAAAGCTAAGCTAAGAAATTCTAAAGCTTCTTTTTTTTTCTTTTTTTCTTTTTATGTAGTGAAAATTTTACTCTTTTTATATTAACTGATTCACAGCACATAACTGTTCACTAAAAGTTATATTTCTTTTATTTCTAGCTCTCTCTTTTGTGACTGAAGAAATTGTGAGGAACAAGCTGAAGAATACAAGTTAACTTTGGATTTTTTCTAAAAGTTGTAAACTTAGCTTGAGCAAAGTAAGTATATTCAATTTCAATACTTGTAAAACTTTATATATTCTTGTCATGTTGGAAATTTGTTTTGTGGTGGGTTGTTGTGTTGGAGCAAGCGGGTGGCTTGCATGGTGTTATAAGGTGGCTTAAATTCATATTGGGAGTGTTTTTAATTTCTTGCAAATGTGAATGAAACTTGTTGATTAGTAGCAATTGTGTTTCTTTACTCAATTTCAATACTTGTAAGTATTATAGTTGTGATGTTGGAAATTTATTTTGTGGTGGGTTGTTGTGTTGGAGCAAGCGGGTGGCTTGCATGGTGCTATAAGGTGGCTTAAATTCATATTGGGAGTGTTTTTAATTTCTTGCAAATGTGAATGAAACTTGTTGATTAGTAGCAATTGTGGTCCTTTACTCAATTTCAATACTTGTAAGGATTATAGTTGTGATGTTGGAAATTTGTTTTGTGGTGGGTTGTTGTGTTGGAGCAAGCGGGTGGCTTGCATGGTGCTATAAGGTGGCTTAAATTCATATTGGGAGTGTTTTTAATTTCTTGCAAATGTGAATGAAACTTGTTGATTAGTAGCAATTGTATTCCTTTATTCAATTTTAATACTTGTAAGCATTATAGTTGTGATGTTGGAAATTTGTAAGCATTATAGTTGTGATGTCTGAAAATAGAAGCAAAACTTCAGGCAAACATAGATGCGGGACAAAGGCACTTGCTGTTAGGGTTGATGAGGAGGTGCGTGTTTTTTCATTTTCTTAAACCTTAGTATATTACATGTTGTGATTAATTAATTATAAATAACTAACACTCGAATGTTAATTAATTAGACAAATAATAATGGTGGTCAAGTTCCTGAATTGGCAAAAGTCTACAAAGATGTTCATTTTAATCCAAACACAAATAAGTGGATACACCATGACGATGAAGTGACATATGTATGTGTATCATTTCATCCCTATTATTCCATTCTTATCATGTTTGTAAAGTTATTACATATGTAGTATTAATGTTGTGATTGTTGTTTTTTTTTTTTTTTTTTTCCCTCTTTCAAATGGTAGGAAACTATTCTCAAAGTGCAAGAGGATCATTGTCAAGATCCTAATGCAATTCCCCTTACACAAGAGGAAATTTCAAACTTGGTTTTTAAGAAAAAATCTGGTATTGTAAAAGG
The DNA here is from genome assembly GCA_032727855.1 of Quercus ilex subsp. ballota. Classification (NCBI taxonomy): domain Eukaryota; kingdom Viridiplantae; phylum Streptophyta; class Magnoliopsida; order Fagales; family Fagaceae; genus Quercus; species Quercus ilex. Next base: position 40,527,294 of record CM064908.1, read on the forward strand.
ACTTGGCATGAGACCTTCTTCTTCTCTAGTAACCACTGCCTCATCTAGTGCCTCGGTAGAGTATATTCATCGGTTAGAAAATGAGATAATTGAGCTCAAAGAGGCAAGAGTTAGGGACGAAGAGGAGCGAGCTAAGGAGCAAGAGGCGCGAGCTAAGCAAGATGAGATTCAAAAGAATATTCTTAATTTTTTAAGGAGCAAGGGTTATGATGACGGTTTTAACTATGGAGGTGGTTCATCTTCAAGTTAAATCACTTATTGGTAACACTTCATTTTTTATGTATCATTTGAAACTAATTGTTAGAAATTTTTTTATAACATAGTTAATGTTTTTACTTTACGATTTTAATGTAATAGTGTTTTTATATTTGTGCAGATTTCTTATTGGTGGCTTTTGGGTGTTTGCTTTGGCATTATTTGAAGACATATGAGAACATCTTTTGGCTTTAAGGGGTTCTAATTATATTATGCTACATATTTTGTATTGTTATAAAACATTTTAAGTTATTGTATGTGTTGCAAACAATTATTGTATGGAAGGAGTTTGAATTTGATACTTGTTTTAATTTTAACTTGTGCAATGTATGGATTGATTTTTTATAAATGTGTTGTTGAAATAAATGTATTAATCAAATGTGAGGTTTTAATAATGTAATGACAGGTTACAGGTTAATATCAACGTCATGAAAATAATAAAAATAGAAAATATGTTTTAGTGACGAATTTTTTCGTCACAAATATGGCAACAAAAAATTATTTTAGTGACGAAATATTTCGTCACTAAATGCAGTGGAATTTTGTAAGAAATGGTTTTAGTGACAAAACTTTTCGTCACTATATGTGCATGGATTTTCTTAAAAATAGTTTTAGTGACGAATATTTTCGTCACTATATGTACCCGAAAATAGTTTTAGTGACGAAATTTTTCGTCACTAAATATGATTTAATAAACTGAAATGATTTTAGTGATGAAATATTTTCGTCACTAAATACTATTTTTAGCGAGGAAAACATTTAGCGACGAAACTTTTTCGTCGCTAAAAGTTTTTTTTTTTTATACCAAATTCGACTTTTAGTGACGAAATTTTTCGTCACTAAAAGTTGCCAGGACTTTTAGCGACGAGGCTACAGCGACGAAACGAATTTCGTCACTAAAGGTTCTTAGTGACGAAAAACTGGACTTTTAGTGACGAATTTTTTCGTCACTAAAAATACATTTTCTTGTAGTGTTTGGGGGTTTGCGCAGCGAACCCGAGAGGATTACAAAGGAGCTTTGGTTGTACACCAGATAAGACAGCAGCATACAGAAGTTGGGTGGACAGCACCACCACTGGGTTCTTATAAGATTAATGTTGATGGTGCAATTGATGAGAAAAGAAGGCTGTCTAGTGTGGGTATGATCATTCGGGACTGTGGGGACAGGGTAGTGGCAGCAAGGAGCAAGGTGTTGAACGGATTGTATGCAGCAGCAACTACTGAAGCTTTTGTAGTCGAAGAAGGTATCCTTCTTGCCCGTGAAAGAGGACTCAATCATGTTGTTATTGAGTCAGACTCTCTGTTAGTTGTCCAGGCAATCAATTCAAACTCAAACTTGGGAGAGCTGGGTTCAATTATTCAAGGAATCATAGGATTATTAAGGGCGTTTGGAAGCTGGAACTTGAAGCATTTGAAAAGAGAATTCAACAGAGCTGCACATGAATTAGCATAGTTAGCAAAAGCTGTTGGGGCTACTCAATCATGGGAAGGGATAGACCCACCTTTGCTGCAAAGTTTGCTCATCATTGATAGGGTGAAATGTTAGTTTACTATATTTTGTCCTTTCTCCCCTCTGTTGTACTTCAATTTCGGATTCAGTTAATGAGAATTGCGTTTTCCTCTAAAAAAAAAAAAAAAAAAAAAAATTGCATTAAGAGAAATACTATGTCCATGAGCTCTCCTCGGCCAATATCTTTGCTCTCCTCGGCTTTGCAATCACACTAACTCTGCTCTTCAGTGGCTTGGCTTGCAATTGCAACAGGTATTGTATCCATTCTCTCTCTCTCTCTCTCTCTCCACTTTTCTCTTTTCTATCATCATTTCAGACTCTCCCCCACTTTATTATTTTTTATTTTAGCATTCTTAGTTCCCTCTTTGACTTTCATTAGTCCTTATTTGCTTTTTTATTTTTTTTAGTAGAAGGAAATTATAAAGCTTCATGTATTTGCGGGCTTTTATTTTTGTAAAGATGTAAAGTCAACACCATACACTTGAAAAAATAAAAATAAAATTTGGGAACTAGGACCCAGAAGTGAAAAGAGATAAAAATGTCAGAGTTTTAACATTAAGTAGAGAAATAGAGATACAAATATTGTTGGCTTAGCACCAAGCATAGGAAGGAAATTGCCAACTTATAGATTCATGATTAATTATCTACAAATGAGACCTTTATTCAGTTAACTTAACTTTAATAAAGTTTTTTTTATCATCGAATGAGAGATCTAGAGTTCAATTTCTATTCACATTAAACACTAATTAGTGTCTTGTCTGATAAACAACTTATCAAAAAAAAAAAAAAAAAACCTTTTTATATAGGTTTTTTTTTTAGGTTCTTTTATTGCATAAGAAAATGATAGGAAATTACTTCATAAAGTAAGGAAAGGAAGTAACTCGTAAAAAATTTAATTAAATTCTAAAAAATCTCAACAACTACAACTATAATTTACTCCCTATCAGGTCCATTAATTGAATTAATCAACGTCAATAGTTGGATCCAGGTCCATTAATTGAATTAATTGGATCCAATTGACATATCTGATGACTGCATTACGATTGGCAAGGCCAAGGCATACTTCAGTAAATATTCCAATACTTTTATAATGAATGGATAAATAACCATCAATATGTGTAGACAATTAACTTTGTTAAGAATCTTATAACTCAATTTATAAGAATCTTTTTATGTACACGCCCGTTTAAGACATGAAATAAAGGATATGTATTCATTAAAAAAGAAATAAAGGATATCCATAGGTTTGTGAGCATCTTTTGGTGTAAGACAAATTATTTTATAAATCGTGAGTTTGACTATTTAGTAAAATGTATTCAGCCAAAAAAAAAAAAAAAAAAAAAAAAAAAAAACAAACTATATAGTAATATGTAATAGATTTTGTCTTTTGGCGTACATATTTCACTTTCTTAATTTATAGACAACCACGGTAGGCCAATGAGGACTAATCACAATATTTTCTCTGACAAGGAGTGAAGATACCACAGGAATCTGACAAATCATACGACCATAACAAGAAGCAAAAAACTTCCATCTCACTTGCAAGTAGCACTAGTTGACCTGCAATATGGAAGGTAGAGAAGCCCAAATTTCGAGCTCTGGTACCAAACGTGGTGGCTGGATCACCTTCCCCTTCATCTGTGGTCTCTCTCCTTTTTTTTCTCTCTCTAAAACACAAACACACACATACATGCACAGAATGTGTTGGACAAATATGTGCCTTATTTCTATTTATGTCAACCAGGTGCGGCAGCGGGTTTCACACTTGGAGGCGTAGGATGGTTGGCAAACCTGATCGTTTTTCTGATTCAGGAGTTCAATGTGAAAAGCATAAACGCAGCTCAGATTTATAACATAGCGAATGGTAGCACCAATTTGTTTCCGATCATTGGAGCAATAGTTGCTGACTCTTTCCTTGGTTCTTTCGCTGTTGCCGCAATTTCTGCCTCTATCTCTTTGCTGGTAATACTCTTACTCTGTTGCAACTTACTGCAAGACGCATCTCTGTTGTGTGCATGCCTGTTGCTATGCTTGCTACACTCTCTGTTGCAATTGATAGATCTCTTGACTGTAACGAACTCAGCTTATTATGGACTTTATGAGTGTGTTTGCAAGCAGATGGTTTCTTTGATAGATGAGTTCATTATTGGCTAGATGTAGCAATTAATCATCCTATATGTATCTTTTCTAAGCTAATCAGGAAGAGATTAAACATTTTCTATCAAAAATAAAAAACACTCTCCCACCTTCCAAAAACAATATTGAAGAACACGAACTTTTTTTAATATTATTTTTATGTAGGTGTGTGCGTTGGACTACCCTTTTTTTTTTTTTTTTTTGTTGACAACAGTGTGTGTTGGACTACATCTCTGAAAAAGGACTCTCAATTAAAAATATTATTTTGTTTGGCTCACTTGGAAAGTTATTAATATTTTATATAAGCACGGTAGGTCGGTACTGGTGTTTGTGGAAGTGGTGGTGTCGGCGATAATAGTAAAGTTGGTGTGGTGATTGGTAGTATAGTGAGTAGTGACTGCGAAGACAAGAAGCAGGTATCCAGGTATAGTGCTTCTTCTAGAAGTAGCCAATTGCGTAGCCAATAACTTAGTTGGAAACTTTTTCTTTTTTGTTTTGGTTAAAAAAAGTTGAAAAGCTGAGAGGTAGGTACTTGATTTTTAAGTTTTTTTTTTGTTGTTGTTGTTGTTGAATTAAGTATATATTATTCTGTCGATGACATGATTTGATCAAGATATTTTGACCAAGTCCTAGTTAGAGTATTACCTTTAGTAGTACTCATCATAATTATTGGTCTTGTGAGACAAAAACCTCAAACAAAAAGTCCAATTATAATTTTCTCCAAAAAAAAAAAGGTCTAATTATAAATGAGCTCCTTTGTTTTTTTTTTTTTTTTTGTTGACAAGCGTTTTTCATTTATTACAATTTGGAGTTTAACGTAAGTAGCCTTAATTATTGGTCTTGTGCGACAAAAACCTCGAGTACGAAAGTTAAAATTATTTTGCTTTTTTTTTTTTAGAAGAACTTTTTTGGTTGTTTTAAGAGAGAGAAAGAGATAGTTTAAGACTTTAAGTCACAAAACAAAATCAAATTTGATTTTTGTGAGGAGTCTACTGTCATAATAATTTTCAAAACTCTGGCCGCAACTCATCTACATGAACTAGTTGGAAGTGATGAAAAAAATGGCGAGTCTATAATTCTACTACTTACAAGTCGTCACATGGACAAGTTATAGAAATAATTGTGTTATCAAACTTACTCTTTTGTGAGAGCTCTTTTGTCACCTTTATAAATTTTCAAATCTTTGTAGTGACGTTCATGGACAAAGGCTTAAAAAGTTGTATCACATAAATATCTCCTTTTTATGTTTTATGATTGTTTCCCGACTTTGTCACCTACTTTTATTTCACGAATCTGTAAACTGACTAAACTAAATCTCTAAAAAAAAAAAAAAAACTCCAAAACTTCTTGAATGACCAAAATACTCCTAAATCTCTAAAATGACTAAAATAACCCCGAAATCTTTAAAATGACCAAAAATATCCTGAAACTTATAAAGTGAACAAAATACCTCAAAACTTATAAAATGATTAAAATACCCCCAAAATTGCAAAAAATTGTTATTATAATAATTTTAATTATTTGTAAGAATGTTAATGAATCGATTATATAAATGTTATATTCTTGGATTATGATTAGAATGTAGTTTAATGGACCAAATTCCTTAATATCACATTAAGGTAATGTGATTACATGAATCTAAGATTATAAGAATGTAACATTACACCTTGATGTAGCATCAAGCAAACCAAGCTCCCCCTAAGAGATTTCCATAGGCCAATGCAAATCTGCAAATTAAGTTGGGACCAGTTCAATGCCAAGTACCACTCCATTCCTCGCTTGAAAGAATTGTAGTTGGTGATTGGTTAGATGCATGGACGAAGTTATTCTTGGGCTTTGGGGGGCAATCTCCCCCCTCCCCCCAGCAATAGACGCACATCAAAGACATTCGCAAAAAAAAAAAAAAAAAAAAACTTGCACCAGATGCATGCTCTAATTTATTTTCATAAATGATTGCATTGTAATGTATTAAGAAACAAGGATTTTGTGTATTTTTCTTTATTGATTGTTTCTTAATACTAAATAAATGCTTATTTGGAGTTTTTAAATGATTATTTTTTTTTGTTCATACTTTTGCCCCACTAACTCCAAGTGTTAGGTTCTAAAAATTTAAAACAATTGGCAAATCGTGAGGACAAACTTGTTTAGATATAGATCATAGAGTCTATATAGTATATTAGACAATGCTCAAGGTGTTGCAAGTCAAAATAAAAGAACATGAAAGCTGCAGGTTCAAGAAATCAAAACTTGCCAGGCTCGACATCGAGACATAGATCTACATAATTTTAATTTTGGCCCAACAACTCATTAAGCCCAATATGTGATTAGGGTTTCAGATCTAATTCACATAGTATTTAAAGGAAATCCTAAGGCACATTTTGTTATGACTTTGGAGCTTCTCTTTTAAGATTTAAAAGGTTCTATGCCTTCTCCATTCAAAGTCACTACTAGAAAACAACCTACATACTATAAGAATTGTTAGATCTGAAGTTGCTGTATTCTAGTCATCAAAGGTGTTAGATTTAAATCTTCAAGGGTGATCTTGGAGTCATAGACTAGAGGTCTATGTGGCGATCTAAAGCGTGAGCTGGAGGTTCATGTGAGAGTAGATCCACATCAAATATGTCGAGGGGTTCAGAGCTTAGTTTGGTAACTGTAGTTAGATTTATTACGAATTAGTATTCTTAATTGTAAATCTCAATTTGATATAGTGAATTGTTCTCTTGAGATTATTCCCCCCAAGTTTTTTACCTTAGAACAAGTTGTTTCATTGGTTTTATTGGGTCATCACATCTTGTGTTATTTAGATTTCCCCTGTGCATGTTGATTGTGATAAATTTTTAACCTAAATTTGATTAATTGACCTAAGTAATTACTTGGCTAATAAATTAGGTTAAAAATATTTTGTTTTCCAAGGCTCTAAAACTTTAACACCAAGTTCTAGCTCCGTCCTTGATGATATGCCCAATGCATGATTTCCTTTCAAATTGGGCTAATGCACTTCTGAAGTTTTATCATGCAAAAGAGGGGGTTGAGACACTTTCTTTTATAACAAAAAATTACACTAAAAAAAGTTGTCATTATTATTATAATTATTATTATTTGTAAAGCTTAACACATCAAGGGTGTTGTGAGATTTTATTGTGACTATAACATTTCTCAAAATTCTTTATGTATTATTATTATTGTTGTTGTTGCATTTTAATGTTTTATTGCATTAAAAATGATTGGATAACCTAACAACATAGTTAAGCTCTTTTTGGTAATTTGCACCCAACAATAGTTTTATACCATTGTTATCCAAACGCGTACTTGATAAAAACAAAATTTTTTGAAAGACTTCACCAAACGCGTAAGAATGATTTTAAAACATCTTAGCCAAACGGATAATTAGCATTTTTTTGTGGTTCTGCCCTCCACTATTCTAAGGCAATACTAAAGCTACAACTTGAACAGGTACAATAAGTAGCATTCTTATAATCCAGACTATTTACCTTTGCAGGGCATAATTCTCATGACCTTGACTGTAATACTTGATCCCTTGAGACCTCAGTCATGTAATAATGGATCAAGCTTGTGCACACCACCCTCGAATGTCCAATATGCAGTCCTATACGCTGGTTTAGCTATGGCAAGTTTTGGGTTGGGAGGTACACGATTTACTATTGCAACAATGGGAGCAAACCAATTTGATAAGCCAAAGGATCGAGAAATTTTCTTCGACTGGTATTTCTTTACTTTCTATTTTGCCTCTGCGGTTAGCAACATGGCTATTGTCTACATTGAGGATAATGTAAGTTGGAGAGTGGGATTTGGCATATGTGCAATTACTAACTTCATTGGCTTGGCCTTTCTCTTATTGGGAAACCGCTTCTACCTTCATGATAAGCCACAAGGGAGCCCATTCACAAGTATAGTTCGTGTTATTGTTGCCACTATTCAAAAATGGAAGATTGAGCTCTCATCCAACATCGAGGATTACTACTACAAGCATGATGGAATCACAGAAACAGCTACAATACCTAAAATGAGCTTCAGGTATGAAGTTGAGTTATTAATATTTGTAAACTTGGTCTCTATACAATCATGATTTTACAGATAACTGCTACAATTACTTTCCAGGTGCCAATCTTTAGAACTTTGAATGAAATTTTAGCCAACGTTCTAGGGTAAGAAATTGAAGTTTGTGTCCTTAGTATTGAACAGCATGATTACTGTTGCTTATGGAAATTAAATTATTCACTTTTGAAATTGAAAATAATTATCGTCCTTTTTCTTTTTTGGTTACCATTATTATTTTATACTTGCATCCAAAAATTGCCAACAAATTTTTTATGGACATACATTTTGAAGTACCGTTAGACTCTTAGAGATCATTCTTTTCGAGCTCATCAAAGAACTCATACTTCCGATGAATTTGCATTTAAGCACATGCCAATGCACTATATATGTGCATCTAGTATCTCACATAATGGGATATTATAGCATTCTCATTCAACTAGCCACATCAATAAATGTATATAAGCAGAGACTTCATGTGAGAAAACTTGAAGTTTTGCCATGTGGCGCACTCTATGAAGAAATTTGAAATACTCTTAGAGATAAGAATAAATTTAAAAATAGGGACTTTTTATTTGCTTTGGTTCAATGTTTCAAGACAACTTTTTGTTATATTTTTTATTTAAAGTTGTAAGACTACTATTTGTTTTATTTGGTTCAATGTTTCAATAATTTTCCTCTCTCTCACCTACAAAAAACTCTTTGCATTTCCGTTTACCATTTTCACTTCTACTCCTTTATACACATGGCCACAACCCTTCATGCCATTCCATCTCAAATACACTCAGACAAAAAACGATATCATTTACCTTCAACTTTTCAATTACACCTATATAATTCCAACATTGTGGTACCATTTGATTCTAACCCATATGAGTAGACTATGGCCAAGAAAGGGGGCTTGCATTTTTTATTCAATGATGATATCTTAGGGTTTTGATATTGAAGTCGGACGTTGTGGATTTTGTGAAGGTTGTGATGCGCTTTGAGTCTTTGGGTGTTTAGGATTTTGGTTTGGAAAAGTCATAAATGTATGAAGTTTGTTATTTATTATTATTATTATTTTGTGTTAGAACTCATAATTTGTAGGTTTCTTTGTAAGTTTTTTACTACTATTTTGTGCGGTATGAGTCATAATGATAAAAACAAAAGTTCATGATAAATTCAAAGTATTTTCCTCTTTTTCTTTTTAAAGGATACAAAAGCCTAACTAAAAACAATTATATTTTGATAAATGGATGTGTTTTTAGCCAATTTCTCTATGTTTGATCATGTTTTCTTTATGTTGATACTTACAAATGATTTTCTTAATTTTATTGAGACAATGAATTGGGTGTTTGCGATTGAAGTCTCCATATTCGGTTGTGAGAATAGAGTGGTTGAGGAAGTGTTTGGAGGGTTGCTTAAATTTAAGAAATTTAAGAATATAAAAGTATTTTATGCTTTAAATTCTTATTCATAGATTTCAAAATCATTTAAACAATTTAACAAATAAAATCTACTTTTGACGGTAAATATTATAATATCTTATAGTCTTATAGTGTTATACAATTTTTTTTCAATAAAATATGAATTAAGAAAATTAAGTTTCAAAGTATTCAACAATATTGTAGGCAAACATAAATATTATATAAGAAAATAAGTATTATATTTAGGTCTTAATATACATAAAAATGATTTTAAATGAAATTGTAAAGTAGTCCGCGCATCGCGCGGGACATCATCTATTTTTATATAAAAGATAAGTTTTCTACTTTAATTTGCCCGCTTTTCTAATGCACTCTCTTCAGCAAATTTTCTAAACCCTATATATATATATATATATATATATATATTGTTAGATGTACTTTTGTGCTAGCAAACCCGCTTCTAAAACCTTGTTCACATGTAATTGAGTTGTGCAAGTTTTAGTGTCTAGATTAATGGTGGAAGTGCTACACTAAAGGCACAAGAAACTACTTATAAAGCTGTCAAGACTATGGTCTTGATTGCCGTTGAACCAATTGAGCTTTATTAAAGCTCAATTCCAGTTGACTGATCAAGCCTCGGGCAAAATATTTTCTTAGTTTGCGGGTCATGATGAATAGAGACCTAGAGATCCAAGCACTAGGGTTCCAGAACGTATTTAAAGACTTATTAGGTCATCATAAACATAAGTAGATCAAACACACATTGAAAAGGAGATCTTGATGTGATGTCTGTGTGCCAAGGGTTTGTACCAAGTGAAGTTTTTGGCGCTATTGCCTGATGATTTAAATTATCTTTTCATTTGGTTTTTAGATTCACAAGAAGTGTTTTGCTGCATCATCATCACAATCAGTTTTGTTGTTTACATGACTAACTAAAAAAAGATGATTCTAGCTTCATAGTCACCCTCCCTTAACCACTTAATTATCTGGTATATATAGCAACATTCTGGATGCAACATATAGCTTCTGCTTATCTTCATTCATGCCTATGTCGCTGTGGAACACTAATGTTGGGTTCTAAGACTTTAGGTTTAAATGTATTAGAATTTCAATTTGTAATGTTGGCAAACCATGATTAAAACGTTTAGTCTTGTTTTAGATTTGCTCAAAGTATGTTGTAAAGTTGGAATTGAGTGTACTACAAGATTTACTGTGTAAATTTGTCTGGCTCAATCGATCAAAAATTAGACTTGATCGATTGAAGCTCGTGCAAATTGTTTTTCTGCAGAATTTTCCAACTCAGCCCAAACCCATTTGATGAGTAGGGTTTTATGTTTTGCCTTAAGTATAAAAGGGAAAAACCTAGCGACGTTTTGAGTGTGCTCTTTATGCTACGTGTGTGAATCTTTTGTGAGATCTAGAAGTGTTTGCCTTCATACACACTTAGGGTTTCCAATCTCAAGATTGATGTCGAGAGCTTGGTGATCAATTTAGTTACAATTTAAAGAGCTTAAAAATACACAAGCAGGAGTGCTTATACTTGCTATGAATCCAAGAAAGAAGTAGTCCGTGGACTTGGAGCTGTCACGTGGTCGTGGTAGTAAGTTTCCTCGCCGAGGTAGCAATAAGATGTTAGTAATCTAAGTTGCTATTATATAAACTTCAATTCTTTCATAGTGAATTTGTTTTACCTTGAGGATGGTTAAGTTAAATCCTCCCTAAGTTTTTTACCGGTTTGGTTTTCTTAGGTCATCATATCTTTGTGTTTTTTATTTTTCACACTTTTCATTGATATGATTTATTTGTATTAACCTAGATCTGATAATTTGACTAAGTAATAACTTGGCTAATTAATTAGGTTAATCTAGTTTTACTGGTTTGGTTTTCCCGGGTCATCATATCTTTGTGTTCTTTATTTTCTGCACTTTTCATTGATATGATTTATTTGTATTAACCTAGATCTGATAATTTGACTAAGTAATAACTTGGCTAATTAGTTAGGTTAATCTGGTTGTGTTTTAAGGGGTCTAAAAACGTACAACTAATACATTGGAACTCCACTATCCGTGGTCAACATGATAGAACTGCTGCTTATGGTGGTGGTGGTTTGAGCACTACAATGGTAGTAAATGTATTTGGATCGAATTGAATTTGAATAAAATTTTCTTGCTTAAAATATTGACAAATCACACCTTCACTAAAAGGGGTTGTCTGGGGTATATACGGGTAAGTTCTTGGAGAAAATCGAAACGGCTATTTTTCACATTAGTCTCTAGCTAGTAGAAGGTTTTACTAAATTCAGTTTACCAAATCAACTTACCTTTGAGGTTACTCCCAGAAATTAACTTAATACATAAGCTCTAATGGAAAAAAGAACATAGATGATGGCCATTAACGTTTTGAAATATGCAACCAAAATCATATGGAGATCATTTTAATTCTCAAGTTTCATAATTCATTTTGACATAAGAACAGTATGATAAACATTATAAGCCAATACTTTATTTGACAAACAAAAGCTAAACACACACTCTTAATGCAGGTTCCTCAATCGTGCAGCATTTAAAACAGAAGGAGATGTTGGATCGGATGGTTCAATTGCGAAACCTTGGAGGATATGCACAATACAACAAGTAGAAGATCTCAAAACCCTTATTAGGATTTTCCCTTTATGGTTATCAGGTATATTCTTAAGTACCCCAATCGGAGTCCAAGGCAGTTTGACAATCCTCCAAGCTTTAACCATGGATCGCCACCTTGGGCCTCATTTTCAAATCCCTGCTGGGTCTATCCTAGTTTTATGCATGATCTCCACATCTGTATTTCTTGCAATTATTGATCACTTCCTATGTCCTATGTGGCAGAAGCTAACTCGTAGGTCTCCTACATTCCTCCAACGAATAGGATTAGGACATGTGCTAAACATTCTAAGTATGGCAATTTCAGCAGTAGTGGAAGCGAAGCGACTCAAAATAGCCCAAGCCCACCATCTCCAAGGCCAGCCTGGGGCCATAGTGCCCATGTTGGCCTTGTGGCTATTTCCACAATTAGTTTTGGTTGGCATCGGAGAAGCATTTCATTTAGGACAAATTGCATTATATTATCAAGAATTTCCAATGGCACTTAGAAGTACATCAACTGCAATGATTGCAATGATTATAGGGATTGCCTATTATTTGAGCACGGCTTTGATTGATCTTGTCCGAAGGGTTACTGGATGGTTACCAAATAATATAAATAATGGGAGGCTAGATAATGTGTACTGGTTGTTAGTTGTGGTGGGAGTGCTTAACTTTGGTTATTACTTGGTGTGCGCTTCTTTATACAGGTATCAAAATGTTGAAAAGGAAGAAGAAGGTAGTAATTCTGGCACTAATAGGTGATGCTCATGGTGAAAAATGCAAGAAGCTCACTTGTATTTCTCTATTAATAGGCTTAGGGTACATATTTAATATTTTCACAATCGTTGATATAGACTATTATAATTAGTGTATAATAAAAGTAGAATTGGTGGTAGACCAAGGTGAAATGATGTTGATTTAATCATAACAAATCATGTTAACAATTGTGTAAATTATTATGTCGGCAATGTTACTAGTTTTAAGACCACTGTATGTGCGATTTTATTGTGAACTATAAAAGAGACTATTGATGTTTGTATTTTATCATTTTACAAAAAAATAGCAATTTAATAAATGAAAAAAAAGTAATAAGAAGAAAAGAAAAAAAAAAAAAAAAAAAACCCTAAGTATTTGTCCGAATCAGCCCATATCTAAAGATTTCTTGATTGAAATGTGGATTCTATTATTATTTTGACAAAGAAGAGAGAAGATGAAGAAGTAGAAGATGATTGAAACATAAAGAAATCATCGGCTCCATATGCATTCAGAGAGAAAAGAGGGGGTTACAGATTTTAGAGAGATCTCCACCCCTCTCTCTTCCTCTGTGAGCAGAACCTCATTGATTGAAATGTGGATTCTGAAGAAACAAATTACTTTCATCACGTAGGAGTTGGGCACTCCTCATCTACTTTTTAGAGTAGGTCCAATGGAATAAGTCGATAAACATCATATCTGATGTTTGCACCATAATTGCCAAGGTAACTTTAGTAACTGTTCTATCACTTTCTTGATGGCTACAATATCGAATAGTGGTCTGCCATCTCTCTGTCTCTCTGTCTCTCTCTCTAAAAATGATGCTAATATTAAAAACTAAGGAGGAGTAACGTCAGGACAACGCTTGTTATAGTACAAACCATTAAGATCCGAATTAAACACTAACTCAACACCCGCAGGAGGGCTATAAAAGAGAATAAAATCTGGAGTCTGTTGCGATCCCACCCTAGAAAGGTTGTCTGCACACCTATTAGCTTCACGGTAACAGTGCTTGAACCTCACCTGTAGAAATTGGGAGGCTAGATGTCTACAGTCATCCACAAGAGGGCAGATGGCTACATTGACATTGCTGGTATCGGTAAGCATATCGACTAAGATTTTGGCATCCATTTCCACTTCCACCGTAAGAAAATTCCTGGCAAGGCAAATGGAGAGCCCATCTCGCAAGGCCCAAAGCTCAGCAGTGAACCTAGTGGCTCTTCCAATATTTCTAGCAAACCCAATAACCCAATTTCCTCTTTCATCTCTCACAATACCTCCACCACCAGCAACTCCCAATTGTTCTGAAATTGACCCATCCGTATTCAACTTTAGCCAACCCGTGGCAGGTCTCTCCCATCTGATCAGTTTCTGGGAAAATCTAGCCGAAGCATTAAAGGAGAGGGCACAATGAACATATTCTAAGGACTTGCTCACAATATCTACAGCTAAATTACCGTGTATGGGACCGTTTTTGAACACCACCGCATTCCTTCTAAGCTAGCTATGCCAGATGGCAAAAAGAAAAACATGCATCCAAGGGGGCTGATTTAAGGAGATAGACGCTGTAGTTCTACCATTTGTTGCCAACCAAGACTCCAATTCTCCCGAGTCGAAGGCAGAGTCAGAAGCCTCCTTCCCAAGTTGAGTCCAAATTGGTTTGACCATAGGGTAGTCATGGAGGGCATGGATAATAGACTTTGTGGCTTGATGGCATAGAGGGCAAGTAGTATCCAGACTCATACCTCTTCGGGCAAGGCAAGATTTGACACCAATGCTATTATGATAACACTTCCAAACAAACATCTGAATTTGCAAAAATTTTTTGGCTTTCCATATCCATTGGCCTTCGAAATGATGAACCTCCTCCAACCCAATAGCAAAATTATAAGCACTCCTCAGATCAAACCCACCGTGTTGAGTACCCTTCCAAGCTAACCTATCGTCCCTCCTAGAAGCAATAGCAAAAGGAGTCACTTGGATTTTTGACCTCAAAGCATGAGGGATCTCTAAGGAAAGGGGAGCCCAGTTCCAGCTGTTAGCTGAGATAACATCCTTAACCTTCCGATGGGTTTCCTCCACCAAAAAAGGACCTTGGATGGAGGACCTTAGCCAAAAGTTTGACTATAAACTTGGTTGTCACTAAAAAATTAGTATATTTACATATTTTGAAAATCTAATTTTTGAATTTTATGTTTTTTATATTTTTAACACATGCCAAATTTCGTGCCAATCGGATGTTATTTACTATTCGATTTTGTTTGTTTGTTTAGACCCTTGTACACTCAAATTGTTTAACCTATTTAATTAACCAAGTTGATACTTAGGTTTATTATTTAGATTTAGGTTAAACACAAATAATCATATCACTAAGTACGGAAAAATAAATAAAACAGTAATATGATGACCTAGGAAAATTAATGAAACAGTCAAATTTCAAGGTAAAAAATTTGGAGAGGATTTAAACTAATTTATCCTCAAGGCAACAAATTCACTATGATAGAATGAATGTTTTACAATAGATTTAAACCCTAAATCTAAAGCTACCTCTTGTAGTACTTACTCACATGATCACGTGTAGCTCTGAATCCACAAACTCTTTTATTTGAATATGTCGCACGTTAACACTCACGTTTGTGACACTGAGATCCCACTCAAAGGTTTCAGATCATCAGCTATGTATGATCTTGTTGCAACAACTTTAGATCTACCGGTTCTAATAATGTGTAGATGGAATTTCTGTAGTGACTTTGAAAGGAGAATGCACAATATCTTTTAGATCTTAAAAAAGCACCTTCAAAGTCATAACAAAACATGTCTTAGAGTTTCCTTTAAATATTATGTGAAATAGATCTAAAATGCTAATCATTTAATGGGATTAATGAGTAGTTGGGCCGAAATTAAAATCTGCAGAATTTGCATCTCAATTGGTCGAGCTTTCTTCTCAATCTGTTGAACCTGACATGTTTTGAATTCTTGAATCTGCGGTTTCCTTTTTCTTGTATTCTAATTTGTAGCACCTTGAATATTGTCTAATCATACATAGAGACTTAGGAATCTATATCTAGACAAGTTTGTGTTCACGGTTTGTCAATTGTTCTAAACTTTTAGAACCTAATAGATTCGTAAACTTAATTTTTATTTATAATTTTAAACTATAAAAACTTGAAATTTAAATATTAAATTGATGACATAACTATTGAAGCATAAAGGATATAATAAGAAAATGTAATGCAACGGTGGATTTGTCAAAATTCATATCTAATAAAAGGATATTAAGTGGAGTTGTAGGCTTAAACTACGATAAAGTTTATTGCCAAACGTTGTTCTTAACAATATCGTGGGTACATTAACTTCAATTACTGCCATGAGTGCTTCATTTGCACAGTTAAAACTTTAGTGCCATTCTATTCCTATGATATTGAGTGGCAAGAAAATTATTAGGAGATAGACTGGAACATTATAATACAAGATACTGATAAGCATGCCATATTTCCTAGTTTTAGAAAACCACAGTAGGCAATGTATGTTCGTATATCTGATTCAGGTGTTCTGTTAAAGTTTGAAAGACTATATATTGAATTGCATATAATAAAGTACAAGGGTCTACCTTATATATATAGGTAAATAATATGTGATGTACAAGTAACCTACAACTTTGAATCTAAGGCAATTGAGCTTATATTTTAACAGTATTCTAACATGTTCGATGTTAAAAGCATAAATGCTGCTCCAATTTGAAACATAACAAATGGTTGCACCAGTCTGTCTCCGGTTATTGGAGCAATAGTTGCTAACTCTTTCTCCGTTGCCGCAATTTCTCTGTATCTCTTTGTTGGCAATAGTCTTACTATGTTGCAATTTGCATCATGCGTCTCTTGTGAGTGTGTGTGTGTGCGTGCGGTGTGGTAGGCTTGGTAGAGACTTTGTTGTGGGAATATTTGTCTTTAGATCATGTGCACGTTGTACTTTGTGAACTGTCGACTAATTCATAAACTTGGACCACAATAAAGAACCCTTGATTTGTATTTTTGGGTCTTAATTTAAAAAAAAAACAAAAACAAAAAAACAAAACCTCAATGATATGATTTTTTGACAGTTTATAAGAATACAGCATAGGACAATTTGCATTATAATGCTCTAAGGGCAGAATATCTGTTGACAAATTAAAGCGAATGGCTACGCCTACTTAAAGAGTTATTATCAAGAGCGGACACTATAATTTGAAACTCTCTAAATAAAAAAATAAAAAATAAAAAAAAAAACCAATAACTAGATATAAAATTTGAAGGCCCCACCCAAAAAAAAAAAAAAAAAAAAAAAAATCCACAAGGATAACTTCTGAGAAAAAATTATAGAATTATATTTTTTTGCCACAATTTTAACGTGGTAAGCCATGAATGATGGCGAAAAATTATGATTAATGTAAAAATAATAAATAATTAATGACAATCAGACACATAAAATAGTTATGAATAATGTTATAGTAAAAGTATGGTACTAAAATTACTAAATTCCTGATCGTGGAATGGAAGGCAATGCCAAAAAACCCAATTGAAAAAGCTTTTTCTGTAGTTCTTCTTCCCTCCACTTTCAACTACTTTATGGCCTGTTTGGAAGTTTAGAGAGGGAGGAGAGTAGAGGAAAGTAGTGGGGAGGAGATTAGAGGGGAATGGTTCCCCTCCACCTTGTTTGGATGTTTTTAAAATTAGTAAGGGGGAAGGGAGTAATTAGCCCTTCCCCTTGTTTGGATGTTTTAAAAATTAGGATGTAGAGAAGAGGAAATGATTAAAATAGACAAATTTACCCCAATTTGAAAATAGACTTGCAACATTGGTATATGATTAATTTGTTAATTTAGAAATGATAAGTTAGAGAATTTACTTGGACAATAATTTATCTACTCTACTCTCCCTCCAAATCTCTCCAATTTGGGGGAATTAAAAATGAGGGGTTAGAGGGAATTGAAACCTCTCCAAACCTCTTCAAATTCTTCCCGTCATTCCTTAAAAAACTTCCAAATAAGGTAATTAGATTACTCTCCCTCCCTCCACTCTACTCTCCCTCATTTTTTAAACATCCAAATAGACCATTAGTCTTGATCTCTCTCATTTTTTTTTTTTAAATACGAAATTTAAGTCCTGATCTTTTAGTTTTAGATTTTAGGGGACAGTGCATAAAATTATGAGAGGTGACCACATTAAAGGATAGTGGTACGAACATTTAGCCACGGTAGTGATTGCGTTTTGGATAGAATAAGCAGTCAAATTGGTGGTGTTGTATAGTTGTTGCACTTGTAGTGCTATATAGGTGGTGCGAATTTACTGTATTTGTTTTATCGTAAAATTTGGTCAAATCCAAAAATATTTTTCAATGACCGAAATATCATTTGTAAAATTTTATAAAAGAAAAAATTAACAAAATATTTTACATGCTCTCCCCCAGCTAGTTGTTGGTGAAGAAAACTCAGAAACTAGTGAACTGAGTTCTTGAAGATTATCACCAGTTGAATCAACAAAGAAATACAGATTACAGAGAAAGAAAAGCTTAAGAAAAGAAGAAAATAGCAAGGAAGCAAGAGAAGAACAGAACGAGAGAGACAGAGAGAATGAATAGAAGATTTGTATTCAATTTCAGTGTTTTCTACATAATGAATCGCCTGTGCTCATTCAGGTATGTATATACAACTAGAATCTTCCTAGATGCTTAAGTTAATACCCAAAATATCTGAAACTAAATCCCTGGAAATAAGGAAAGTTTGTTAAGCCTAACTAACTGAATCTTTGCTTCTAACTACACAGATGAAGCGCACCGTTTTATTAATGAATTCTTCTCTTAAGTAAAACGACGCGTGTGGTCCAAGTTCAGTTAAATGAAACGATGCGTTTTGTTTAATCAATACGCAGTCGTTTTTAGGCTTCTTCTTCAACCTTCTTCTTTTCAGACTCAGACTTCGTCTTCCTTACTTCAACATCCCCCCTCAAACTGATGGGGGAAGATTCAACCAGAAGTTTGGATCTATGAAGAAGAAATGAAGGAGCAGGAAGGGACTTAGTAAAGATGTCTGCAAAATTGTCACGGCCTGAAACAAACCCAATCTGTAATTGTTTCCGAAGGACTTTCTCACGAGTGTAGTGATAATCCACTTCTAAATGCTTGGTGCGAGAGTGAAAGACAGGATTAGCAGAAAGAGCTATAGCTGAGATATTATCACACCAAATGACAGGAACGTGAGCAAGAAAAATACGAAGTTCCGTAAACAAAATTCGAAGCCAAGCCAACTCAGCAGCAGTAGTTGCTAAAGCACGATACTCTGCTTCTGTAGAAGAACGAGACACGGTGCTCTGTTTCTTAGCAGACCAGGAAATGAGATTAGGCCCAAGAAACACGAGCAACCCTGTAGTAGACCTTCTGTCTGTAGGATCTCCAGCCCAGTCCGCGTTTGAGAATGCAGAAAGAGTTAAAGGCCCTGGGGTAAAAGAAAGCCCAAAATGAAGAGTGCCTCTGATATAACGAAGGACCCTCTTAGCAGCATCAAAGTGAGTAGTAGTAGGATGACTCATGAATTGACACAATTGATGGACGCTGAAAGCAATATCTGGACGTGTGAATGTCAAATATTGAAGAGCACCTACCATGCTCCTGTACTGAGTTGGATCAGAAAGGGGAACACCATCATGAGGGACCAAACGAGTTGAAGGACACGAGGGAGTCTTGGTTGGCTTGGAGTTCTCCATATTAAACCGATGAAGCACATCAGAGGCATACTTAGTCTGTGTCAGAGTGAGACCATGAGTGGATTTTGCAATTTGAATTCCCAAGAAATAGTTAAGAGGTCCCAAATCCTCGAGTTCAAACACTTGACCAAGAGCTGTAATCAAATTTTGAATTTGAGAAGAATCATTTCCAGTAACAATGATGTCATCTACATATAATAGGAGATAAATGATAGTGTGGGCTGAGCAAAACACAAACAAAGAACTGTCAGCCATGGAGGCAGTGAAGCCGAGATGAAGCAAGTGGAATGCAAATCGTTCAAACCAAGCCCTTGGTGCTTGTTTGAGACCATAGAGAGACTTGTGAAGTTTGCAGACATAATCTGGATGAACAGGATCCACATATCCAGGGGGTTGATGCATATAGACCTCTTCTTTGAGAAATCCATGAAGAAAAGCATTTGACATATCCAACTGTCTTAACTCCCATCTACAACTCACAGCAATAGCCAAAACCAGTCTCACTGTTGCAGGCTTAACCACAGGACTGAAGGTTTCATGAAAATCCACACCAGCTTGTTGATGGAATCCTTTAGCTACAAGTCTGGCCTTGTACCTAGAGATGGAACCATCACTATTCAGCTTAAGCTTGAACACCCATTTGCAGCCAACCAAGTTAATATGTGGAGGAGCAGGAACAAGAGACCATGTCTGCTGTCTCTGAAGAGCCTCAAACTCAGCAGCCATTGCCTCACACCACCTGGGATACTTAGCAGCAATTTTAAAGGAAGGGGGTTCTGTATAGGTATAATCAATAGTAGCCTTATAGCACAGTTTGGGATTAGGTTTGTTAATGCCACTCTTGGACCTGGTTTGCATAGGATGGGAATTAAGTGGAGGAAGAGGTAAGGGCACAGGTGGAGGAGAGTCATGGTGAGGAAGAGGGAAAGAAATAGGATCAGTGAGGGTGGGAATAGGGTCAGGAACATGGACATTGGCAGTGGATGGTAATGGAAGATGAGGAGAAGTTGAAGGAGAAGAAAGGGGAGTAGGAGTGATGTTAAGTGAGAGGGAAGAATCGGTATTATGTGAGGTTGAGGTGGAATGTGACAAATTAGGGGAGTGAAATGGATATGGACCAAGTAAGGAGGACTGATTTGTGGAGTGAAGATACAATTGATTTGACAACCAAGTAGGAACAATAGGAGTCAGATTATTGGAGGACACAGATTGAACAGGTGATGCAGCAGGGAATTTGGACTCATCAAAAAAGACATGCCCAGAAGTGTACACACGGTTTGTAAGAGGGTCAAGACAAAGGTAACCTTTAGACTGAGAAGGATAGCCAATGAAAATGCACTCCCTAGTTCTAGGTTCAAGTTTATGAACAGTGTAAGACCTCAGATTGGGGTAACAAGCACACCCAAAAGTTTTAAGATTGTTGAGATCAGGGAAGGAAGAGTAAAGGGTGAACCAAGGAGATTTCCAAGAAAGTACAGAAGTAGGGAGCAAATTGATCAAGGTAACAGCAGTCTGAGCTGCAAAGGACCAAAAAGAGTAATCCAAAGAGGATTGAGACAGAAGGGTAATAGCAGTTTCGATGATGTGCCTGTGTTTCCTTTCAACAACTCCATTTTGTTGAGGGGTATGAGGGCAAGAAGTTTGATGAGAAATGCCATGATTGGCTAAGTAAGATCTGAATTCATTGGAAGTAAATTCACCCCCTCCATCGGATCTAAAGGTTTTGATTTTCAAAGAAAATTGAGTGGCAACCATAGCATTGAACTGAACAAACTTAGCAAAAGCTTCAGATTTGGACTTTAGGAAATAAATCCAACTAAACCTAGAGTAGTGATCAACAAATAAGATGTAGTACTTAAACCCATTGACAGATAGAGTAGGGGCAGGACCCCACAAATCAGAATGCACAAGTTCAAAAGGAACAGAAGCTTTAAATTGAGAATTTGGAAAAAGGAATATTATGCATTTTACCATATAAGCAATGAGTACAAGTAGACATCACAGGACTGATTTTATTTGGTACAGACTTGACATTTGGAAACAAGCAGTTGAGAACTTGATCATTAGGATGACCAAGTCTCATATGCCAAAGGGTCTTATTGAAATCAGAGTACCTAGAAACATTATTACAGACTCTATGAAATGGAAAGGGCCGAGAAGCATGATGAGGATAGATAGGGTAAACTCCCCCTTCACTCTTGCCCTGGTAGAGAATTTTCCCTGTGTCCAAGGCCTGGATGGAAATAATATTTTTATCAAAATAACACCAGCAGTGATTGTCATGACAAATTTTGTAGACAGAAGCAAGGTTAGAGGCAATTGAGGGTACTCTAAGGACATTATTAAGTTGAATATGAGAGAAAGAAGATGGAATTAGAACAGTACCAGTATGAGTAATTGGTAAGTTTTGTCCATTACCAACAGTGATGTGATCCTGAGTGGTGTATGGCTTAGGGAAGCTAAGCTGATTGAGACTAGCAGTGACATGATCAGTTGCTCCACTGTCAGCAAGCCAAGGTTGATCTTGATTGAAATAAGCATTTGAGGCTGTGGCCATTGCTGCAAGCTTTGCAGGTGGATGCTTGCCTTGATAGGCATAATCCATTCTGTGATAACAATCTACAGCTATATGCCCAAGCTTTCCACAGATTTGGCACATAGGCCTATCTGATTTAGGACCACTCATACTGGATTGACCTTGCTGGAAGTGGTTGAAGTGATTAAACTGAGAAAACTGACCATTTGAGCCTCTGCCACCTCTTCCTCCTCTATTATTGAAGTTGAAGTTCCCTCGGCCTCTACCCCTATTTTGGTTATGGTTATAACCATTACCATTTGACCTTTGATTAGTTGATGCAGCCATAGCAAAAATAGAGTCTTTAACCTCCAAACCATCATTGAGAGATTCTTCTTCAGCATTTAACAAGGTTGAGAGTTCATCAAAACCAAGCTGAGTGCTCCTGGTCCTGATTGCTGATCTGAATGCATTGAACTCTTTAGGTAGTCCCTTGATTGCAATATGGAGCAATTCCTCATCATCCACAATAACTCCAACGGCCAATAATTTGTCTCTTACAACTTTAATTTTCTGCAGGTACACATTCACAGACTCACTTCCTTTCTTCAAATTATGAAGTTCACTCTTAAGGTTCATGATGTGAGACCTTGAGACTGAAGAAAATCTATTTCCCAACACCTTCCAGACTTCTATGGCAGTTGCACAACCAACAGTGAGTGCAAGCACAGACGGAGACAAAGTTGAACTTATAAAGGTAATTAAGGCCTTTTCCTTTGATTTCCAAATCAAGAAATCTGGATTCACAATTGTAGTGTATGATCCAGATAAGTCCTTGAGAAATTTCTCAGGAACCAGTTGAGGCTCTTCAAGCAACTCATACAGGGAATAGGTTTCAAGAACCATGGAAATCTGATGTTTCCATACAATATAGTTCGTATTATCTAATTTTACTGTCATCATATTGGACATATTAGACAGAAGCAAAAGTGGCTGATTTACCAGATTTGATGACATTGAAGAAGTGGATGAAGACGATGCCATTGTTGAACTTGAGGCAGCCATAGTTGAAGATTGAGTAGCAGCAGTAGTAGTAGGCTCTGATACCATGAAGAAAACTCAAAAACTAGTGAACTGAGTTCTTGAAGATTATCACCAGTTGAATCAACAAAGAAATACAGATTACAGAGAAAGAAAAGCTTAAGAAAAGAAGAAAATAGCAAGGAAGCAAGAGAAGAACAGAACGAGAGAGACAGAGAGAATGAATAGAAGATTTGTATTCAATTTCAGTGTTTTCTACATAATGAATCGCCTGTGCTCATTCAGGTATATATATACAACTAGAATCTTCCTAGATGCTTAAGTTAATACCCAAAATATCTGAAACTAAATCCCTGGAAATAAGGAAAGTTTGTTAAGCCTAACTAACTGAATCTTTGCTTCTAACTACACAGATGAAGCGCACCATTTTATTAATGAATTCTTCTCTTAAGTAAAACGACGCGTGTGGTCCAAGTTCAGTTAAATGAAACGATGCGTTTTGTTTAATCAATACGCAGTCGTTTTTAGGCTTCTTCTTCAACCTTCTTCTTTTCAGACTCAGACTTCGTCTTCCTTACTTCAACAGTTGGGTCACCAGGTGGTTGGGAGTTGTGACTGTCACTCTGGTAGTTAGGAGGCATCGGTTTTGATTATTTGTGCTTGAAAATTTTTTTATCACATCAAACAATTGAAAACATAATAATGAAACCACGCAGAGTAAGTTCTATCAACATTTTCAGAGCAAGAACTCATTTCATTGCGTCATGATGAAAATTTTTTGTTGCCTTATTCACTGTTTAAACCATTCAATTTCATATTGAAGGATGTTTAAACCATTCAATTTTGGTTGGTATGGTAGAAATATTTCATTTTCCAACTAGCAATATACTTTCAAGAATTTCTTATGTCACTGCGACGCATGGCATACGCAATGGTATACTAATTGGGGTCGCTCTCTAGTGTGCGTGGCTTTGATTGAACTAAAGTAATAGAAAATATCTAATGCATTGAGTAATGAAAACGACTGTTTTGTCTCTTAAACTGATTATGCATCTGAATTAATCAATTTATGTTAATTACTAGTTATGTAATCAAGGTTTTAACTTGTTAAATGTCACAAGCCATTAAGTCGCCAATAAATAAATTAATACACATGAATCCGAATTGGTGACGAAATGAAAAATCACCATTGGAGTACGGCCTTATCCCAACAAGAAATTCACTAATAGAATTAAAATTTACAATCTAAGATAAACTCTTGTCCCTGGGCTCTTTTCAGTAGATAACTTAATGACAAGACCCAACAATTAACTCCAATTCCAATCTAAACTCTTCTATTATGAACACCTTTCACGAGTTGCGTTCGTGCTCTCAGTCAAGCCCTCTAATTAATTCCTAAGACTACCTTAAAGGTTTCTATTGCACAACAACAATTTTTTTTTTTGATTTGAAAACCATTGCATTCAACTAAGAACAAGCTTGTAAGAGCTGGTTTACATCTGAAGAAATCTCAGAGCTTATAATGGGTGGAGTTTCCTCCATCCATGTTACAAAATCATCAACAAATTGCCCATACTTGGCTAGCCCATGTGCTGCCTTGTTTCCTTCCCTTTTTGTGTGGCGAGTTTCAAACTGACGCAGCATCTGCATGTGGTGTAAGGCTCCAGTACTAATATTGGCAAAGTTGGGGAGGGATTTGATTCCCCCTGTATAGCTGTGCAAACCAACAGGCTGTCACTTTCAAAAATTACAACAATTGGGACTAGCTCTGTGGCTTTTTAGCTTTTTCTGACCACCGAACATTATCATTTGATGGAGAATGACATTTTGAATTCACGGGTTGGTGTAAACTAGGTTTAATTTTTCTCTTTTTGAAGTGTACAACCAAGTCTCTTGACAACTCTGCTGAGTTGTGCTATAATAGGCACTTACATATGTTTGCATGTAGGGTATGAAAAACAAGGCAATAACGGGCTTCTTAAAACATGTCAGATTCCATAATTCACGATTCTCGATCAATTCAAGCTCTACTGAGGAAGTGCAGAGAATCTACGTTCGATTAATTAAGCTGTGATCGATAGGCTATCGAAAATACGAATTCGATCGAACGAGCATTGGAATATATCGAAGGGTTGTTGAAAGCTTCAGTTTCTTTCTCTTTGAGCTGCTGCTTGGATTCTTAATCTTAATCTTTGATCACTCATTACAGACTCTATTAAGATTACAATGTAATAGAATCTGCAAATCTAAAACCTAACAAGTATATATACACCAGGGACGGACCCAAGATTTCAAGCTAAGGGGGCTGGAGATAAGCGAATTTTTTTTTTCAAATACACATCCATATAATATTAATAACCTATCAACCAAGACAAATACTCAAAAATCAAGATCAACTTTTTGAAATTGTGTTTGAGAGATATGGTTATTTTCCAGAATTGGGATATCGGCATTTTCTGGAATTGGGGAATGAATATTTCTTGGGATTGGAACATCGACATTTTCCGGAATTGGAGGATGAATATTTTCTAGAATTGGATCATTCACATTTTCTGAAATTGGAATAGCAACATTAGTTGTTGGCAATCCCATGTTGACTTCTTTTGAAAAAATCAAACATTGTAATTGATTTTTTCATGATCTACAAATAAAATAAGAATCATATATATTATCTAACTAAAGACAAATACTAGAATCTAGATAATATGCATGATGCATTTAATTATAAATTTAGTATTTCTCACTTCTTTTCAATTTATAAATTTATCTAATTTAGCATTATGAGTTAACAATAGACACAAGTGAATTACTGTTATTTTCTTAAATTTGTGTGACAATTTTCTATATTATTTTTATATGATTTGTTTTTTTCTTTTGTCTTTGGTCTTTGCCTTTATTTATCTTTGTCTTTGTCTTCTCTTTGTCTTTGTCTTGTCTTTGTCTTTATCTTTGTGTCTCCATATTTACTGACCCAATACACTATAAATTTATTTTGCACTACTAACAAAAACTTTTCTTAACTTTACCTTCTTCTTTTTTCTGTCACTTGTCTTTATTGTTGCACAATTACCAGTCAACAAAGAACAAAGAACAATGAACAAACAGACAAACACTACACTAATATATTCTCTAATATTTACAAACTCTACTCTCTCTCTATCTCTCTTATCTATATAATACAAGAGAGAGAGTCACAAACACAGAGTCACAAAGCCAAAAAGCCAAAAAAAAAAAAAAAAACACCACAGGCAGTCAGGGCCATCAGGCACAAATTCAATTCACAATCACGGAATCACCAACATTAGTTCATCAATCATCAGTAAAAACACAAACACAAACACAAACACCACAAGTCCACAAGCATAGATTTTTAGATTCACAACCATTATATTAGGTTTTGAAGGAAAGGATAGATTAAATACTTGTGAACTGTGAAGGCTGGAGCAGTGGAGCAACGAAGCTGGGCTAGGTAGTGCAGATTAAGCAACCGACGGCAACAGCAAGATGGGTCTTCGGTTTGGCTATGCGACAGCTGATGGTGGTGTGGGTACTGGGTAGCAAGATGGGTCTCTCATACGTGGGCGTGGGCAGCAGCGTCATGCGTGGGCGACGGCGTCACGACGTGGGTAGCACCGTAGCAAGATGGGTCTTTCACTTTCTCTGTCTCGCCTCTCCATTTCTTTTCTTTTCTTTTTTCTTTTTTTCCTTCGTGTCTAGCTTTTCCATTTGGTTTTGGAGTCTTACTGTGCTGGGTTTGTTTTTTTTTTTTTTTTTTTTTTTTTTTTTTTACATATATATATATATATATATTTTAAAGGTTTTCATGGGCTCTTGAAAACTCCTGGGCTGGCCGGCTGGGGGGGCCTGAGCTAAAAACCAAGGGGGGCCCAAGCTAAAAACCAAGGGGCCTAAGCCTTTTTTTTTTTTTTTTTTTTTAATTTTACATACTAAATTATTTTTTTTTGGGGCCCGGGCCCCCTTTGGCCCCCACCTGGATCCATCCATGATATACTCCCTCTTATATATATATATATATATATGAGATCCATATATGCATCAATCACACATATATGTGAGATAAGTATATACATCTGTCGATACTGTATTTTGTCCGGACTCGATTCATGTGTAAAAACAAATGCCAAAATAAAAAAAAAAATTGAAAAAAATGAGCAAAATTACAAGTTTCAAAGCCAAAAAGGGTAAAAAATAAATATAACAAGATCGGATAGTGAATCAAAGGGTCATAACATTTTAAATCCCTTTTGATAGCAATTGAGGCCAAGACCCTAACTAGGTATGGTAAAAAATTTGACTTTTTGATTCAACCTTCGGATCAAGTTGAATTTTGGGCCGTTTTCTAGGGCATATTTTTCCCTTTGAAAAGATATTTTACGGGCCAAAATTGGAGTTGAAATGGATGAGATATCACCAAAATACCAAAAACCCTAATAAAATCGTTCAATAAATTGTACCGATTGGGTAGGAATTGAAGCAATTCAGCTAAAACAACTTGAATAATGAGGTCTTAACTACCTCTCATAAAAAGGGCTCGATGATATTTACTCCGGATAGGAAGATACAAAATTTTTAAGGAAAAACGTCACATAATTTTTAAGCACTGCATCATCTTCCTTCCGGATGTCATATCTTGATGACCGTAGCTCCAAATCTTGCAACACCAGAACCATTGGAAACTAGACATCTAGAGCTTTCCAAGAATATAAAGTTTAAAGAAAATGGAGCTCGGAAGGGCCCCCAAAAAGCTACGTAAAAATCAGACCAGAAATCGAGAAATAACAAAATAGCCCGATGAGTATACACTTCACCTAGCCCCCATTTTCCTTAGTCCTCCTATAAGTATCCCCTCATTATTATTATTTTGTAAAAAATAGAGAAATTTTTGGTAAAAAAGAGAGAGGAGAAAATAGAGAAATAGAGTAGAAAAATTCTGAAAAATCTTTAAAAATTTTGAAAATTTTTCTCTCTCCTCTCTCTCTCTAGGAAACCCTTTACCAAAAAAAAAAAAAAGCCTCTTCCTTTTCTTTTTTTTTTTCTTTTTTTTTTGTTTTTGTTTTTTGTTTTTGTTTTTTGTTTTTTTGTTTTTTGTTTTGTATGTGTTTGTGTGTAATTTGTTGGGTAAGCTTGTAGGGATGGGGTAGTTTTTCTATAACTACACCAATCCCATTCTCTTTATTCTCTCATGTAAACATCATCTATCTATATATGAAGTTCTTCTCTTTATGTTGTCTCTTTATTTTACTTGCTATATTATTGTGTATATATCTCTTTATCTTTATGTCAATATGGTTATTGTTTGTTTGTGATGTTGTGATTGTTTCCCTAGATAGGTATTGAACCATCTCCTAGACTCTATATGGGTAGTACTCTTAGGGGGAAGAAATCCCATTTCATCAGGCATCTAGAGATTTCTATTATTCTTACTTTATTTTTATGTCATCCATTTTAATTTCACGTAATCCCTTCCCCTTTATTTCTATGTCATCCCTTTAATTTCTTGCACAATCCTCCTCCCCTTTACTTTATTGCACTTACACACACACACACACACACTACTATCTAGACACCTAAATAAAAAAAGATTTTCTATTCATCCCTCCGAAATGGTTTTTAACCTTCAAGTAAAGCACAATATGAGTATGTCTCATAGGAATGGTTGATGGCTTAGAACTTCCATTTCTTTATGATGAAGCATCCATAAGGCTTGATAGAGATTAAAATCTATTTAAGAGAGAGAGAGAGAGAGAGAGAGAGAGAGGAAAAAAAAAACCTTTTTCCAATGAATCTTTACAATATGTCTGCACTTTATTTTAATGTTATTTAAATTTTTGCACTTTATTTTTCAGCTCTTTACTTTAAAGTCATTTAAATTTTAGCTCTTTACTTGTTATTTATTTGGGTAAATTACAACTTACCCGCCTGTGATTTGGTTAGAATTTAAGGGTATGTTTGTTAACTGTTTTTTCCCCTTATTTTCTGTTTCCAAAAACAATTTTCTATTTTTAAGACTAAAAAACTTGTTTGGCAACCAAAAATGGACTTAATTTGCGAAGGAAACTGAAAACATGCAAAAGGTTGTTTTCAGTTTCTAATTTTTAAAAGTCAATGAAAACTCACATTTAATTTAATGAGTTAGCATTAGAGTTCAAATCTTAATAACAACATATTTTAGTATTTTCTACTTTTTTTTTCTTCAAAAAACTATCTTTTTAATTTCAACTAACCAAACATGTTTTTTATTTCAAAAATTTAAGAAAATTGTTTTTTCTTTATATTTCCAAAAACAAGTTTTTGAAAATAGAAAATAAAAACTGTTACCAAATATAACTTAAGTTGCCCACATGTGGTTTGAAATTTGACACTTTACCCACTTGAGATTTAACTGAAATTTAAATTATTTGTCTACCTGTAATTTGAAATTCATGATGCAAGTGTTCCGATGGATTCTTTTTTATCTTATTTGATCTTGTATTTTTAAGTTTTTTGTATTTTTGAAGGAGAGAGACATAAAAGTAGAGCGAAATTACATATTTAGCTCTATTTTTAACAGAGATGGCATACGGAACTCTAACTGAGGTAACTTTAAGCGGGTAAAATGTCAAAATTCAAATCACAGGTAGACAACTTAAATTCCAGTCAAACCATAGGTGGGTAAGTTCTAATTTACCTAATTTATTTTTCAGCATTTGACTCACTTTTAAGTACATAACACTCTATATTGTTGTTCTTTATTTTTCTCAATAATGTTACCATAAATTAAAAGTTGCTTGGCTAAAAACAAATCGTTTACATATTTTTCTAAGGAAATGCTTTTCAAAATAAAGTTTCTTCTTCCTCCCTTATTTCTAAGAAAAATGATATTTTAAAACAAAATCCTTTAAAAAAAAAGAGTTTTCTTTTAAAAATTTCTTTCAAAAAATACCTTTTTTCCAAAAAAAAAAAAAAAAAAGGCTTTCGAAACAAAATGTTTTCTCTTTTTTTTTTTTTTTAAAAAAATCTGAAAATAGTAAAAAAAAAAAAAAAATCCTTTCTTCAAAAATAATACTTTTACCACGTTGGAAAATGCTTTCAAAAAAATGTTTGTTCCTTTGTTTCCAAATAATAAAAAAAAATTCAAATAAAAAAAAAATGTTTTAAAAAGTGTTTTACCACGTTGGAATTTCTTAATAAAAAAAAAAAAAAAAAAAGATATTTTGAACAAGTAAAGTCTTTTGAAACTTGTCTTTGCGTAAAAATCATGGGATTTTTCTTCGAGCACAAAACTCTTTTTCTTTCAAAATAAAAACCCATAAACTTTTTTTAGAAATCTTTTCAACTTAGATAATACTCTTCTCTTTCTCTTCAAACCTTTTTTTTTTCCCCCTCAAAAATCATGGCATCTTTCCAAAAACCCTTTTTCTAAAAAATGAAAACTTGTTTTGCCTTTGCAACTTTGCTTGTTCAAAAGGGACTTTTCTTTATAAAAAAAATGTTGAAAGTGTTTTCATAAAGCTTCTCATGAAATACTAAAAAAAATATATCTTTCCAAATTTTGTTTTCAAAAATAAAAGTGGAGATAATGTTGTAAAATTGTTCATACATTGTAATTTAAAACTTTTCCTTAGAATGATATTGTAACAAATTTGTGTCTATGGTTCATTTCCTTGAACCCGTGGACACCATTCAAGCTCACATTACCCCTCCCAATTTTTTTTGGCACTAACATGTTCTAATTGTCATCTTTTTTGCATGATGAAAATGAGAAACTTGTGGATGACAACAAGGTGCTACCCTTCTAACTCTTTTACTTATTATTATTATTATTATTATTATTATTTTGTGTTGTAGTTTGTTTATATATAGTAGTTTAGTATTCACATGCTATCTATCTATTAAATAACCTACTCACATGCTTTTATGCTCCCTCACATGCTACCTATGTAAATACTTCACATGCTGTATATGTAAATCTTCATTGGAGCTAATATTCACATGTTATATTATAAGTAAATAATTACTCACGTGCATATATGTATATATTGTTTGCAAAACCTTTTCAAAAATAAAAAATGTCAAGTTTTCGATTTCTTCACTAAAAATATAACATTTGAAATAAATTAAAATGAGGTATTATCTTTGGATAGGCGTTGTGGGGTGCCTAACACCTTCTCCTCACATAACCAAACTTCCAAGTCCAAGATCTTAAGTTATAGACTTTTTAGTTTGATTTTAACTAATAAACCCTTAAAATTTGGTTTAGATAATTAGGCAACTTAAAATGAATGAGACCCCTAGGTGACCAATCACAACTAATATAATACCAATGGTTGGTGGTGACTCCTAAAATAAAAATAAGAAAAAGGGACTCACACACACACTCCACCTAAAATCACAAACACACAAAGAGTCACATCGCCAAAAGTCCAATGTGCAACCACCCTAAAGACACCTAGAGAGGAGCTAAAATTTGAAATTTTTAGAGGTCCACAACATCCATTCCACAAAATCACACCTCCTAATTTGGAGAGTTGCAGGATCATTACCCATTAAAAATAAATAATGGGTGGCTAAATTGTGTACTAAATGCAAGTTGTGGTTTGGGTGCTGAACACTGACAATAAGTTCGCCTGCAAATGGTAGCACAAGTATAATAATACTGGATGATTTCTTTATTTGGTAACTTCTTCTTAACTACTTCTTTTTCACTTTTTTTAGAAACACAAGAAACCTATGGGTCTTCTCCAAAATTGCTATTTGTAATTGGTTTTTTTTTTTTTTTTTTTTTTTTAAACAATGAAAATGTCTACAAATCAAGCCACACTAACTGTAGCAACAATAATAGTGAGTGATTTCTTTACGCGCCTTACGAATGGTATTCTTTTCAAATTTCTCATTCTCTTCCTTATGCCTTAACGATACTTTTCTTCTCAATGATAGTTTTTTGTTTTAATCTAATGTGAAATGGTGAGTAGATATTGAAACTTAAAGGGCAAAAAAAAGGCACAACTGTTAGATGTTTTTAAATGTATACATGGCATAAATTTGTGTAGTCACATGGCACAATGAGAAGTGATCCACAAAAAGTCAAACGTTTCGCTTTTATATATATATATATATATATATATATTAGCGGAAACCATTCTCTCAGTTGATTTTTCAAAATATGTTGGAGGAATCAATCCTTCCTGGATACAATTCTTATCAGTACCAGAATCAATCATAGCAATAACAGTGAAACAATAATCATCGGAAATAACAATTTTAACTTTTGTGAACCATTTTGGAGGAAGTATGTTATTAACAAGAGCAAGTTGAGGATCATCAACAATATTACCTTTATCAGAAAGAAGAGCCTGTTGACTGGATTCATCTCCATCTATGTGCTCATCCTGTTCTTTATCAGACTTGTTTTGATCAATATTTTTATCAATTTGTAACATTAATAATTCTTGTTTAAGATTATGGTTATCACTTTTCATATTTTTAAATTCATGTTTTAATTCACTTATCTCTTGTTTAACAATATTAATGTCATGTTGGAGATCATTAATGGTTAAGTCTTTGGATTTCTGTTTATTAAACCTGTCCAAAGTTTCTTCAAAACTTATAGTTGATTTAAGTTTTTTACCAGTTTCTTCCTTTAACAAGTTTTTCTTAAACTTATCCAAATATTCTTTTTGTAAATCAGGGTGTTCAATTTGACTTATCAATTTGATCAACAAATTTTCATTTTCTTCACTTTTAGTGAGAGTATTAATAGATTTAACAACATTGCAACAAGAATCTCTGCAACCATGTTTAATATTAGGAGAATTAGAAGAATCAGAAGAATCATTAGCAGATTGATAGCAAGAATCAGT
Organism: Quercus ilex subsp. ballota; assembly: GCA_032727855.1. Taxonomy (NCBI): domain Eukaryota; kingdom Viridiplantae; phylum Streptophyta; class Magnoliopsida; order Fagales; family Fagaceae; genus Quercus; species Quercus ilex. The sequence continues at coordinate 40,560,190 of CM064908.1, forward strand.
TGAAGAAGAAAAATCATCAATTAAAAGAAAATGGAAAGAAAAAATGCATCAATTAAAAAAACATATTTTGTTTTTTGATTTCCTTGAAAATTATTATGTTTCAAAATATGAAGTTTCAAAAAATCATTTGAATGTGATAAAAAAATCAAATTTTGTTAAAAGTGACAAAACCATTGTTAAGTCTAGTCATCCACCTCTTGAGACTATTTTGATAACTACTGGCAACATTGATGTTAAAGCTTCTCCTTTCAAAATTGCTGATGATCAAACTCCTATTGTTAGTCTTATTGAACAAAACAATTTTGCTAATGAGTCTTTGCATGTTATTGGTCAACAGCTCGACCGTATTGAAGAAAAAATTGTTGAAAAAACTGTTTTTATTGAAAAATCTGCTGCTGTTCAAAAACCTGTTTCTATCAAGATTGAGGAACCTTTGATCACTCTACCCAGTCATGATAACAAGATTAAGTTTAAAACTTCTCAATCTAAAATTCTTGAAACTGTTGAAAAAATGCTTGCTGATTTAAATGTTAAAACTAAAGGTACTTCTACAAGTACTCATGCTGCTCGAACTATTTCAAGAAATGAAAAAGAAATTGTTTCTGATGAAAATACAGATTCTGATACTGTTTCTTCTGTTTCTGCTAAAAAGGTTTTTGAAAATGATTTCCTAGAAATAAAAAGATTTGTTGGAAGTTCCTCCAAACCCATGTTTCTTACAAAAAATTGGTATTCAAGACCTACTCCTCCTGATATTCAGTTTGAAGAAAGACCTTTTCAAACTCAGTTTTATGTTTCAGTTGATAAAATTTATGAATGGAATATTGATGGTTGTTCTGATCAAGAAATTATTAATAAAATGGGTCACATGTCTATGGTTGGAATTGCTTACCAAAATAATCATGATTTTGATCAACCTGAAATTGTTGATTTGCTTGCTACTGGTTTTTCTGGTACTCTTCGTGGATGGTGGGATTCATATCTCACAGAAGAATCCAGAGAATCTATTAAACATGCTGTTAAAAAGAATGATGAAGGTTTGCCTATTTTTGATGATCGTATTGGTCGAGGTATTCCTGATGGTGTTAATACATTGATTTATGCTATTATCAAACATTTTGTCGGTACTCCATATAATGTTTCATCTCGAATTTCTGATTTGCTAAATAATTTGAGATGCCCTACCATGTCTGATTACAGATGGTACCAAGATGTTTTCCTTTCCAGAGTAATGCAACAGAAAGATTGTTTCAAGTCTTATTGGAAAGAAAAGTTTATTGATGGTTTGCCTCCTATCTTTGCTCATAAGGTAAAACAAGAATTAATTGGTAAAAATGATTCCATTGATTATGATAATTTAACTTATGGTGATATTTTAAGCACTATTAAAAAACTTGGTATTAATATGTGCAATGATGAAAAATTGTTAAAACACCAATTAAAAAATAAAAGAAAAGCTAAATATGAAATGGGTAATTTTTGTGAACAATATGGTTTGCCCCCAATTGCTCCTTCTCGGCAAAAGGGTAAAAAAAACATGATAAAACTCACAAAAATTATAGTCATAAAAAACACAGAACTAATTTTAATGATTTTTATGTTGAAAAGAAAAATGTTTCAAAAAAATATGTTAACCAAAAATCTGGAAAAGGTAAATGTTTCAACTGTGGAAAACCTGGTCATTTCAGCAAAGATTGTAAACAAAAAACTGGTAAATTAAAAAATAAGTTTAACATGTTAAACATTGGTGATAATGATCAAGAAGAATTATTCAGAATCCTTGAATCAAACAATTCGTCTGATTCTTTGGAAGATGATTTTTCTTCTACTGATTCTTGTTATCATTCTGCTGATGATTCTTTTGATTCTCCTAATATTAAACTTGGTTGCCGAGATTCCTGTTGCAATGTTGTTAAATCTGTTAATACTCTCACTAAAAATGAAGAAAATGAAAGCTTGTTGGTTAAATTGATAAGTCAAATTGAAAACCCTGATTTACAAAAAGATTATTTGGATAGGTTTAAGAAAAACTTGTTAAAAGAAGAAACTGATAAAAAACTTAAATCAACAATAAGTTTTGAAGAAACTTTAGAAAGATTTAATAAAAAGAAATCCAAAGATTTAACTGTTAATGATCTCCAACATGAAATTAATATTGTTAAACAAGAGATAAGTGAATTAAAACATGAATTTAAAAACACTAAAAGTGATAACCATAATCTTAAACAAGAATTGTTAATGTTAAAAATTGATAAAAATATTGATCAAAATAAATCTGATAATGAACAAGATGAGCACATAGATGGAGACGAATCCACTCAACAAGCTCTTCTTTCTGATAAAGGTATCATTGATTCTCAACTTGCTCTTGTTAATAAGATACTTCCTCCAAAATGGTTTACAAAAGTTAAAATTGTTGTTTCTCATGATTACCACTTCATTGTTATTGTCATGATTGATTCTGGCATGGATATGAACTGTATCCAAGAAGGATTGATTCCTTCAAAATATTTTGAAAAATCAACTGAAAAATTGATTTCTGCTAATGGTTCTCAAATGAAGATTAAATATGAATTGAATAATGCTCATGTTTGCCATGATAATATCTGTTTCAAGATTCCTTTTGTTTTAGTCAAAAATATGACTGACAAAGTGATTCTTGGCTTGCCTTTTATAAATGCTTTGTATCCTTTTCTTGTTGAACATGATGGTATTACTACTGACCCTTTTGGTCAAAAAGTAAAATTCAAATTTGCTTCAAAATTTAAGATTGATATTGATAATGCTTCCAATCTGCTTCATGCTAAAATCAAACATCTTAATTTCCTTCAACAAGAGGTTAGATACAAGAAAATTGTTGAACAACTTTCCAATAAATTGTTGCAATCAAAAATTGATAATTTCCAAAAAATGTTAAGTGATGATGTTTGCTCTGATGCTCCAAATGCTTTTTGGCATAGGAAGAAACATATTGTTGACTTGCCTTATGTTAAAGATTTTGATGAAAAAAACATTCCCACTAAGGCTCGTCCAATTCAAATTAATGCTGAAACTGTTGAATTTTGTAAAAAAGAAATCCATGATTTGTTAGAGAAAAAACTGATTAGGAATAGTAAGTCCCCTTGGTCTTGCTCTGCTTTCTATGTTCAAAAGAATGCGGAAATAGAGAGAGGAACTCCTCGCCTAGTTATTAACTATAAACCTTTGAACAAGGTTTTGGAATGGATTCGGTATCCTATTCCCAACAGGAATGACCTGGTCCATAGGTTGAGTAAGGCTATCGTATTCTCAAAATTTGATATGAAATCAGGATTCTGGCAAATCCAGATTAGTGAGAAGGATAGGTACAAAACTGCTTTGTATCTTGGCAGTTTTGTCCAAAAGGTTTGAGCCTCTTGATATTTTTGTGAACAATATCAAGAGGACATTATGAGTGGACATTATACAGAGCTAACTTTGTCAGATGCATGGCTTTGCACAGGAATAGCAGGTGCATGGGCTTGTCAGGCATTATTCAAAAATTGCAACATTTTTGTAGAGAGACCAATCATCAATCAAATCTAATATGTAGAAGAAGCATCGGATGGATAACCATCAAAAGGATCCAAAGGACCTTGTGGAGAATCACATGGATGGTCATGGTAAATAGCATATTGATTACAGAATCCACAATATAAAATAGGCTCAAATTCTGGTCTTCTCCCTGGGATGAGAAGGCTTCTTGGATTACCGTGATCAGTTATTTGTAAGTGAGCAATGGCATCAGCATAGGGCCTAGGACCAAAAATTGAAATTCTATCAGTGCTCCCTATAAAATGATAATCCTGCCATAGGTTCCGAGCAACCTCAATAATTTGATTATTAAAATAATTTCGCCAACATTCTGCAAGAGCATAAGGATTTTTAAAGGATAAGTGAGAATTTCCTTCAAACCATTGTCCTTGATGAGTGTGACCATTGATGAGAATGAGATGCTTTGAAGGTTGGACATTCATCCAGTTATCTCTTTCCCATTTTGGCAAAGTACTCCAGCATCTGATAGAAACAAAAGGGCTCGCAAATCTTTTAATAGCATCTTGAATAATTTGTGGAAGCTGGCTGGCTTGGTGATGACTTGTTAATTTTAGGAACCTAATAAAGTCATATTCAAACATATGGGAAAGCCAGTTAGGATCCCTATCATCATCATCATCTGAATCATCAGGAATAAATGAGCCATCATCATAATTAATTAAGAGACCAGGAAATGGGTGTTTCTTTTCATACACTCTGAGAGTACTCCCAAAGTGTTCTTCCCAGTCCAACTGGATAAACACATTATCACCTTCATCTAGTTCATCAGGATTAGGAATAGTATCTGTAACAAGTTTCTTGAAACATTTGAACCATAGGTCGAAAGACCTAAACATAGCCTTGCTTTTCAGAATACGGATTTGTATGTCTGTAGGCAAGTTGGCAAAAGCACTTCTTAATAGAGATTGGGTCTTAAGACTCAATCTAGCATAATCAGTGCCCATAATAGTTATTTTATCCTTTGAATGGATATCCTCTTTGCCAAAGAGTTGACTAATGTAGGCTTTAAGACGAATCCTAAGAGCCTCATTTTCTGGAACAAGATTATCTTCTGAAACAAGGTTACTTTCTGAAACGGGGTTGTTATTTGAAATAAGGTTGGAATGGTGGCTTATATAAGCATCATTTTTAGCAGTAAGGTTAACAAGGTGGATTTCAAGAGCCTGGAGGGTTTTTTCAAACAGGAAATAGTGATCTTTAGTAAAAGCAGCATAGAGATTATCAAGAATAAATTTTATGGAATCTGGTAATTCACTATAGACTCCATTATGAAACTATAAGGATCTGGATAAGACTTCCTGTAGAGTAATCATCATATCACCATTGGAATATGTCACCGTTGCTGGAACAAATTCTTGAAGGGATGTTGATCTACTGGGTTTTACCCCAGAAGATGCGCCTTCATGCATATTAAAAGGTTGTCCCACTGGGAACCTTTTGTTTTGAGAATAGTCCTGTGCAGGAGCTTTTCCCTTGTTTTTCCTCTCAGCCGAGGGAGCCATAATAATCCACTTACTAGTGGTATAAGTATAAATATTATTATTATCCCACTTATTAGTGGTATTTATCCCCGCATCATTGCCTGATTCCTGCAAAGAATCATTAAGAATATTAGGGTGATTTGCAACAGTTGATAGTTTGGCACTACTAGCATCACCTTGAAAATTGTCTGTGAAATAAAAACTCATCTGTGGTTCATGAACATGTTTATTAGCAGGAAAATCATAAGACAGATCTAAAGCATTATTAATATCAATTTCAAGCTTTGAAGCAAATTCAAATTTTACTTTCTGTCCAAAAGGATCAGTAGTAATTCCATCACGTTCAACAAGAAAAGGATACAGAGCATTTATAAAAGGCAGACCAAGAATTACTTTATCAGTCATATTTTTAACAAGAACAAAAGGTTTGAGCCTGTTGTTGATGTTTGATACAAAAATTACCCTTTTGGACAAAACTGCTTTTACCACTCCTTTTGGACATTATGAGTGGAATGTTATGCCTTTCGGTCTTAAAATGCCCCTAGTGAATTCCAAAACATTATGAATGATATTTTCAACTCCTTTAGCTACTTCACCATTGTTTATATTAATGATGTTCTTGTTTACTCCAATTCCATTGATGAACACTGGAAACATTTGTATTCGTTTCTAGATACTATTAAGAGAAATGGTCTTGTTGTCTCTGCTAAGAAAATCAAATTGTTTCAAACAAAAGTACGTTTTCTTGGCTATGACATCTCTGACAGACAAATTCATCCTATTGATAGAGCCATACAATTTGCTGATAAATTTCCTGATGTTATCACTGATAAAACTCAGCTCCAAAGATTTCTTGGATCATTGAATTATGTTGTTGAATTCTACAAGGATATGAGGACACAATGTAAACCTCTTTTTGATCGGTTAAAAATCAACCCTCCATCTTGGTCTGATGTCCATACTTCTCTTGTTAAACAGATCAAATCTCATGTTAAGACATTGCCGTGTCTTGGTATTCCCATTGTTGACGCTTTCAAAATTGTTGAAACCGATGCCTCTGACATTGGTTATGGTGGTATTCTGAAACAGAGAGTTTCCCCTGAGTCTCCTGAACAAATTGTCCGTTTCTATTCTGGAATCTGGAATAATGCACAGTTAAATTATAGTACTATTAAAAAGGAAATTTTATCTATAGTACTATGTATTTCGAAGTTTCAAAGTGATTTGTTAAACCAAAATTTTTTGTTACGTATTGATTGCAAAAGTGCTAAGTATGTTATTGAAAAAGATGTTGAAAATATTGCTTCAAAACACATTTTTACCAGATGGCAAGCTATTTTAAGTGTTTTTGATTTTGATATTGAATATATTAAAGGATCTCAAAATTCCATCCCTGATTTCCTTACCCGTGAATTTCTGCAGTGTTCCAATGGCAAGTAGAAGGTCGAAAGACAAGACTCCTGCCACTATTAATCCAATTGTTAAAACTGAACCTGTTTCCTCTTTGGACATTGTTAACCATTTCACACCACTAGGTACTATCCCTAAGCCCAATTACTCCTCTGTTCTTGCCTCATGTTATGATCCTTATGCTATAACCTCTGTTGACCGACCTATTAAGACTGTTTTCCCCAAAAGCTTCAACATCCCTCAATACATCAAGAAACAATATTTTCAAAACATGTTTTATATTGAACCCAACAGAGCCTCAATTTCTGATCCTCTCAAACTTGCTAAAAGCTATTTCCCTCTAAGATTTCACTGGATCCCTGAGCATAAAGATAAGAATTTAAATTATTATTATAATCTCTTGCGTAATGAGAAATCTATCATTATTAACACTATTTCTGACAAAATTGATACCTCCAAAATTATTTACCACTGTGTTTACATTGTCAATGTTATAAATGAAGAAAAATGGGGACCTTCCCCCAATTTTACCAGAACAATGTTCTCTTCTCCCACCCCCTATTCCTACTATGATTACATCACTGCTTGGTCAAGATTTATGCTTCACCAGAATGAAAATATGTCTCATTCCTGGTTTGTTAACTTTGATAAAAATTTCACTGGTTCTCTGCCTCTTTGGTTCGTCCGTTGGTGGTCTCAATATGGCCCTCTTAATGACATATTTCCTGAACCATTACTTAATGCTTTTGAATGTTTCAAGAAGTCTTATAAGGTTGATGCTCATGGTGCTAAGTTCCCTCCTTTGCTTCACTTTGTTAAACGCTTCAAGATACCTTGGATATTAAAATGGTAGTATGAAAAAGATGGTGATGTTCTCTCCCGACATTGGTATGTGATATGGTGGGGTAAATTCCCTCATACTCAAAAAATTATTGCTACAATTTCCAGAGATTCTTCATCTCCTGTTGCTCTCCCCATTGTTAAGGATTGTTCACATGATCAATCCCCTGTCCTTAATGCACCTGCTTCCTCTTCTAAATCTGTTAAATCATCTGCTAAACCTAGAAAAGTGAGTTCTCCTTTGGATGAAATCCGCAAAGACCCTGAAGCACTAAATGCTCTCATTAAAATGTTAACAGGAGAAAAAGCTGGTTCAAATGATGAACAGTCCTCTGAAGCCTCTGCTACAAAAGATCCTTACTACCCTTACAATGAAGAGTGGTTTGGACATGATGAAGATGTGCTGATGACCTACCTCAAAATTAATTGATTCACCCTATTTGCCTGCACAATGGCCAAAAAGTTACTGTTCGTTCCCATGCTAAAACTGCTACTGTTGTCTACCATGCTATAATAATATCCTAAAAAGAAGAGTCTTCATGTTTCCAAGGTCCTGAAAAGAAGATTCTTCATGTTTCCAAGACTGCTTTCAAATATTCCGAGTCCTCCTTCGGCATGCTTTTACTGTTCATGTTACTTTTACTGTTCATGTTACTTTTACTGTTCATATTACTTTTACTATTCAAAATATTGCCTATTTAATGGGGGCTATCTCTAATGTTGAATTCAGAACTTGTTCTCAGAACTTTTCTTAGAACTTCTTCATAGAGAGAGTTTTCCTCCTTAGAAGCCTTCTTTGAGAGAGTTCCTTGTTTCTACCTTGTTCACTACCTTGTTACTACTTCTACTTTTCCTACAAACCTTGTAACTAGGACTAGTTCAAGCTTTGTAATTGTTAACCTCTACTGTTGAGATCTTGTGTCCACTATTACTGTAAGTGTTTAACTCTATTTTCAATAAACAAGTATTTTCAGTTTTATGTTCATTATACTACTTGTTGCTACCGCCACCATGGAGGATTACCGCCATACCGGACGGTTCTAAATTGCTTTCATTTGAATTATTTTGATATATACTGCTTGGCTGGTTCTACCGCCTTTTTATTGTTCTGACTGTGCTTACATTACTTTCAACATATATTATACTGTGCTTCCGTCTCTTCCCTTCAGCTGTGCGTCCCCTTCCCCCTTTATGGTGTCAGAGCCATTCTTTTTTTGCCGGTGATAGTGTTGTTGTGTCTTTGTATCTTGTCCATGCTTGTCCGAACCTTTGGTGCTCCGTTGTTGTGTCCCCTTCTTACCGTTGTTGGCACCACCCTAGGTGTAAAATGAATTCCCAAAACCTGACTGTAAGGCCCGTTTGAGCCAAGACAGGGCGTGTAGGGCATGTGTGTGGTATAGGGTTGCTTAGGGTATGTGTTACGAAATGCAACGGTTGTGAGAAGAACATGATAACTGAGTGTTAAAATTAGGATAGTATGGATAAGTTGTGGAGATCCAACTCCTCTATCAGCTCCAGGACTGGTTGTCCTCCTGATATTGTAAATGAAAAAGATCACACTGTTGAAGATAATGAGCTTCCTGATTTCTGAAAATTGAACATTCCCAAAGTTGATACTAAAACTATTTACAAAACTAGATGGGCTGAAACCACTTTTCATCCCGTTTACAAAGTGCGAACTGTTGAACAAATATTTTCTATTTCAAAAACTCATGAAAAATGTTGCTTGTTTTCTAAAAGAAATATTACTGATTTCCTTGCTAAAAAACAAAGTTATTTGCATATTGGTATGGTTCAAGTTGCTATTAAACCACTCACCCGAAAGGGTATCAATGCTTCTGTTCTCATGTGTTTACGAGATGCTAGATTTAAGCATTTTAAAGATAGCATTCTTGGTATGATTACTGCTTCTTTGTGTGATGGTCCTGTTTATTTTAACTGTTATCCTGATCTTACTCTTGCTTTGGATGATCCTAATATTATTAAAGCTTTAACTTTGAATATTGCTTCATCTGGTTATATCATGGACGAAGGTCGCAAACCTTTTACTTTGATTTACGGCATTTATTATAGATTGTTAGGTACTCAGTTAAATCCTAGTTGTTTAAATAATAGAGAACCTTCTGGTAAAACCATGTTAATTCAATGTTCAACTCCTGATGCTAAAGTTCAAGTTCCAAAAATGATTCAATGGCAAGATATCAAGCTTCCCACTGAATGGTTGTTGGAACAAGAATCCTCTGTTGCTAAACCTGTTTTTGATGAGTTAGATCTCACAAATATTCAGCAATATCTTGATGGTACTGTTAAAATAAGTTTTCAAAACATTCAACCTTTGAAGATCAACGAAGGAAGACATTCTTTTGCTGGATCTGAAAGTATTTCAAAAAGAGATCAAGTTCTCAATGATTTTTTACAAAAGAATTTTGAAAAACCCACTAATCTAAAGTTAAAAGGTTTTTCTAGTGATAAATCTCAAATAAGCTCAGTTTACTATTCCACTAAACCTGAATCTTCCTCTCCATATGGCAAAACTGCTGATGAAGAAGAAGAAGATACTGGATCTGTTTGTCCATCTAATTCTGATTTTCCTCCTATTGAAAATAATGTTAACCAATTAAGAGTTCTGACTGTTTTAGATGAAAACTTTGAAATTGATATGGTTTCATTATTCAATGAATTTATGCTTGTTAAAAATAGAAACAAGAGAAAATATTTCCAAAATAATTTTACCCAGTCTAAAAAAGATCGTGTTAAAAGAAAATGGAAAGAAAAGATGCATCAATTGAAAAAACATATTTTGTTTTTTGATTTCCTAGAAAATTATTATGTTTCAAAAGATGAAGTTTCAAAGAATCATTTGACTGTGATAAAGAAATCAAATTTTGGTAAAAATGACAAAACAATTGTTAGGTCTAGTCATCCACCTCTTGAGACTATTTTGCTAGCTACCGGCAACATTGATGTTAAAGCTTCTCCTTTCAAAATTGCTGATGATCAAACCTCTATTGTTAGTCTTATTGAACAAAACAATTTTGCTAATGAGTCTTTGCATGTTATTGGTCAACAGCTTGACCGTATTGAAGAAAAAATTGTTGAAAAAACTGTTTCTGTTGAAAGATCTGCTTCTATTCAAAAACCTGTTTCTATCAAGACTGAGGAACCTTTGATCAATTTACCCAGTCATGATAACAAATTTAAGTTTAAAACTTCTTAATCTAAGATTCTTGAAACTATCGAAAATTAGCAAGAACTGATAACATTCCACTCATAATGTCCAAAAGGAGTGGTAAAAGCAGTTTTGTACCTATCCTTCTCACTAATCTGGATTTGCCAGAATCCTGATTTCATATCAAATTTTGAGAATACGACAGCCTCACCCAACCTATGGACCAGGTCATTCTGGTTGGGAATAGGATACCGAATCCATTACAAAACCTTGTTCAAAGGTTTATAGTTAATAAGTAGGCGAGGAGTTCCTCTCTCTATTTCCGCATTCTTTTGAATATAGAAAGCAGAGCAAGACCAAGGGGACTTACTATTCCTAATCAGTTTTTTCTCTAACAAATCATGGATTTCTTTTTTACAAAATTCAACAGTTTCAGCATTCATTTGAATTGGACGAGCCTTAGTGGGAATGTTTTTTTCATCAAAATCTTTAACATAAGGCAAGTCAACAATATGTTTCTTCCTATGCCAAAAAGCATTTGAAACATCAGAGCAAACATCATCACTTAACATTTTTTTGGAAATTATCAATTTTTGATTGCAACAATTTATTGGAAAGTTGTTTAGCAATTTTCTTGTATCTAACCTCTTGTTGAAGGAAATTAAGATGTTTGATTTTAGCATGAAGCAGATTGGAAGCATTATCAATATCAATCTCAAATTTTGAAGCAAATTTGAATTTTACTTTTTGACCAAAAGGGTTAGTAGTAATACCATCATGTTCAACAAGAAAAGGATACAGAGCATTTATAAAAGGCAAGCCAAGAATCACTTTGTCAGTCATATTTTTGACTAAAACAGAAGGAATCTTGAAACAGATATTATCATGGCAAACATGAGCATTATTCAATTCATATTTAATCTTCATTTGAGAACCATTAGCATAAATCAATTTTTTAGTTGATTTTTCAAAATATTTTGAAGGAATCAATCCTTCTGGGATACAGTTCATATCCGCGCCAGAATCAATCATGGCAATAACAATGAAGTGGTAATCATGAGAAACAACAATTTTAACTTTTGTAAACCATTTCGGAGGAAGTATCTTATTGACAAGAGCAAGTTGAGAATCAGTGATACCTTTATCAGAAAGAAGAGCCTGTTGACTGGATTCGTCTCCATCTATGTGCTTATCTTGTTCATTATTAGATTTATTTTGATCAATATTTTGATCAATTTTTAACATTAACAATTCTTGTTTAAGATTATGGTTATCACTTTTCATGTTTTAATTCATGTTTTAATTCACTTATCTCTTGTTTAACAATATTAATTTTATGTTGGAGATCATTAACAGTTAAATTTTTGGAAATCTTTCTAAACCTATGCAAATAATCTTTCTAAAGTTTCTTCAAAACTTATTGTTGATATAAGTTTTTTACCAGTTTCTTCTTTTAACAAGTTTTTCTTAAACCTATGCAAATAATCTTTTTGTAAATCAGGGTTTTCAATTTGACTTATCAATTTAACTAACAAGCTTTCATCATTGCACATATTAATACCAAGTTTTTTAATAGTGCTTAAAATATCACCATAAGTTAAATTATCATAATCAATGGAATCATTTTTACCAATTAATTCTTGTTTTACCTTATGAGCAAAGATAGGAGGCAAACCGTCAATAAACTTTTCTTTCCAATAAGGCTTGAAACAATCTTTCCATTGCATTACTCTGGAAAGGAAAACATCTTGGTACCATCTGTAATCAGACATGGTAGGGCATCTTAAATTATTTAGCAAATCAGAAATTCGAGATGAAACATTATATGGAGTACCAACAAAATGTTTGATAATAGTATAAATCAATGTATTAACACCATCAGGAATACCTCGACCAATACGATCATCAAAAATAGGCAAACCTTCATCATTCTTTTTAACAGCATGTTTAATAGATTCTCTGGATTCTTCTGTGAGATATGAATCCCACCATCCACGAAGAGTACCAGAAAAACCAGTAGCGAGCAAATCAACAATTTCAGGTTGATCAAAATCATGATTATTTTGGTAAGCAATTCCAATCATAGACATGTGACCCATTTTACTAATAATTTCTTGATCAGAAAAACCATCAATATTCCATTCATAAATTTTATCAGCTGAAACATAAAACTGAGTTTGAAAAGGTCTTTCTTCAAACTGAATATCAGGAGGAGTAGGTCTTGAATACCAATTTTTTGTAAGAAACATGGGTTTGGAGGAACTTCCAACAAATCTTTTTATTTCTGGGAAATCATTTTCAAAAACCTTTTTAGCAGAAACAGAAGAAACAGTATCAGAATCTGTATTTTCATCAGAAACAATTTCTTTTTCATTTCTTGAAATAGTTCGAGCAGTATGAGTACTTGTAGAAGTACCTTCAGTTTTAACATTTAAATCAGCAAGCATTTTTTCAACAGTTTCAAGAATTTTAGATTGAGAAGTTTTAAACTTAATCTTGTTATCATGACTGGGTAGTGTGATCAAAGGTTCCTCAGTCTTGATAGAAACAGGTTTTTGAACAGAAGCAGATTTTTCAATAGAAACAGTTTTTTCAACAATTTTTTCTTCAATACGGTCGAGCTGTTGACCAATAACATGCAAAGACTCATTAGCAAAATTGTTTTGTTCAATAAGACTAACAATAGGAGTTTGATCATCAGCAATTTTGAAAGGAGAAGTTTTAACATCAATGTTGCCAGTAGTTATCAAAATAGTCTCAAGAGGTCGATGACTAGACTTAACAATGGTTTTGTCACTTTTAACAAAATTTGATTTTTTTTATCACATTCAGATGATTTTTTGAAACTTCATCTTTTGAAACATAATAATTTTCATGGAAATCAAAAAACAAAATATGTTTTTTTAATTGATGCATTTTTTCTTTCCATTTTCTTTTAACATAGTCTTTTTCTGACTGAGTAAAATTATTTTGGAAATATTTTCTCTTGTTTCTATTTTTAACAAGCATAAATTCATTATACAGGGAAACCATATCAATTTCAGAGTTTTCATCCAAAACTTTTAAAAAATCCGTATTCTATCAGCTCCAGGACTGGTTGTCCTCCTGATATTGTAAATGAAGAAGATCACACTGTTGAAGATAATGAGCTTCCTGATTTTCGAAAATGGAACATTCCCAAAGTTGATACTAAAACTATTTACAAAACTAGTTGGGCTGAAACCACTTTTCATCCCGTTTACAAAGTGCGAACTGTTGAACAAATATTTTCTATTTCAAAAACTCATGAAAAATGTTGCTTGCTTTCTAAAAGAAATATTAATGATTTCCTTGCTAAAAAACAAAGTTATTTGCATATTGGTATGGTTCAAGTTGCTATTAAACCACTCACCCGAAAGGGTATCAATGCTTCTGTTCTCATGTGTTTACGAGATGCTAGATTTAAGCACTTTAAAGATAGCATTCTTGGTATGATTACTACTTCTTTGTATGATGGTCCTGTTTATTTTAACTGTTATCCTGATCTTACTCTTGCTTTGGATGATCATAATATTATTAAAGTTTTAACTTTGAATATTACTTCATCTGGTTATATCATGGACGAAGGTAGCAAACCTTTTGCTTTGATTTACTGCATTTATTATAGATTGTTGGGTACTCAGTTAAATCCTGGTTGTTTAAATAATAGAGAACCTTCTGGTAAAACCATGTTAATTCAATGTTCAACTCCTGATGCTAAAGTTATTTGCATATTGGTATGGTTCAAGTTGCTATCAATTGGAATGTTATCAGTTCTTGCTATCAAACAATTCTCAAAATTCGATATGAAATCAGGATTTTGGCAAATCCAGATTAGTGAGAAGGATAGGTACAAAACTGCTTTTACCACTCCTTTTGGACATTATGAGTGGAAAGTTATCAGTTCTTGCTAACCTTTTGTCCAAAAGGATGTTTTTTGATTTCCTAGAAAATTATTATGTTTCAAAAGATGAAGTTTCAAAGAATCATTTGACTGTGATAAAGAAATCAAATTCTGGTAAAAGTGACAAAACAATTGTTAGGTCTAGTCATCCACCTCTTGAGACTATTTTGCTAGCTACCGGCAACATTGATGTTAAAGCTTCTCCTTTCAAAATTGCTGATGATCAAACCCCTATTGTTAGTCTTATTGAACAAAACAATTTTGCTAATGAGTCTTTGCATGTTATTGGTCAACAGCTTGACTGTATTGAAGAAAAAATTGTTGAAAAAACTGTTTCTGTTGAAAGATCTGCTTCTATTCAAAAACCTGTTTCTATCTAGACTGAGGAACCTTTGATCAATTTACCCAGTCATGATAACAAATTTAAGTTTAAAACTTCTCAATATAAGATTCTTGAAACTGTCGAAAAAATGCTTGCTGATTTAAAAGTTAAAACTAAGGGTACTTCTACAAGTACTCATGCTACTCGAACTATTTCAAGAAATGAAAAAGAAATTGTTTCTGATGAAAATTCAGCTTCTGATACTGTTTCTTCTGTTACTGCTAAAAAGGTTTTTGAAAATGATTTCCCAGAAATAAAAAGATTTGTTGGAAGTTCCTCTAAACCCATGTTTCTTACAAAAAATTGGTACTCAAGACCTACTCCTCCTGATATTTAGTTTGAAGAAAGACCTTTTCAAACTCAGTTTTCTGTTTTAGCTGATAAAATTTATGAATGGAATATTGATGGTTTTTCTGAACAAGAAATTATTAATAAAATGGGTCACATGTCTATGGTTGGAATTGCTTACCAGAATAATCATGATTTTGATCAACCAGAAATTGTTGACTTGCTTGCTACTGGTTTTTCTAATACTCTTCGTGGATGGTGGGATTCATATCTCACAGAAGAATCCAGAGAATCTATTAAACATGCTGTGAAAAAGAATGACGATGGTTTGCCTATTTTTGATGATCGTATTGGTCGAGGTATTCCTGATGGTGTTAATACATTGATTTATACTTATTATCAAACATTTTGTTGGTACTCCATATAATGTTTCATCTCGAATTTCTGATTTGCTAAATAATTTGAGATGCCCTACCATGTCTGATTATAGATGGTATCAAGATGTTTTCCTTTCCAGAGTTTTGCAACGGAAAGATTGTTTCAAGCCCTATTGGAAAGAAAAGTTTATTGACGGTCTGCCTCCTATCTTTGCTCATAAGGTAAAACAAGAATTAATTGGTAAAAATGATTCCATTGATTATGATAATTTAACTTATGGTGATATTTTAAGCACTATTAGAAAACTTGGTATTAATATGTGCAATGATGAAAAACTGTTAAAACACCAACTAAAAAATAAAAGAAAAGCTAAATATGAAATGGGTAATTTTTGCGAACAATATGGTTTGCCCTCGATTGCTCCTTCTCGGCAAAAGGGTAAAAAACACGATAAAACTCACGAAAATTATAGTCATAAAAAACACAGAACTAATTTTAATGATTTTTATGCTAAAAAGAAAAATGTTTCTAAAAAATATGTTAACCAAAAATCTGGAAAAGGTAAATGTTTTAACTGTGGAAAACCTAGTCATTTCAGTAAAGATTGTAAACAAAAAACTGGTAAACTAAAAAATAAGTTTAACATGTTAAACATTGGTGATAATGATCAAGAAGAATTATTCAGAATCCTTGAATCAAACAATTCGTCTGAGTCCTTGGAAGATGATTTTTCTTCTTCAACTGATTCTTGGTATCAATCTGCTGATGATTCTTCTGATTCTCCTAATATTAAACTTGGTTGCAGAGATTCTTGTTGCAATGTTGTTAAATCTGTTAATACTCTCACTAAAAGTGAAGAAAATAAAAATTTGTTGATCAAATTGATAAGTCAAATTGAAAACCCTGATTTACAAAGAGAATATTTGGATAAGTTTAAGAAAAACTTGTTAAAGGAAGAAACTAGTAAAAAACTTAAATCAACTATAAGTTTTGAAGAAACTTTGGACAGGTTTAATAAACAGAAATCCAAAGACTTAACCATTAATGATCTCCAACATGAAATTAATATTGTTAAACAAGAGATAAGTGAATTAAAACATGAATTTAAAAATATGAAAAGTGATAACCATAATCTTAAACAATAATTATTAATGTTACAAATTGATAAAAATATTGATCAAAACAAGTCTGATAATGAACAAGATGAGCACATAGATGGAGATGAATCCAGTCAACAGGCTCTTCTTGAATCAAAAAACATCTTAATTTCCTGCTTTAACATCTTCCAAGGACTCAGACGAATTGTTTGATTCAAGGATTCTGAATAATTCTTCTTGATAATTATCACCAATGTTTAACATGTTAAACTTATTTTTTAGTTTACCAGTTTTTTGTTTACAATCTTTACTGAAATGACCAGGTTTTCCACAGTTAAAACATTTACCTTTTCCAGATTTTTGGTTGACATATTTTTTAGAAACATTTTTCTTTTTAGCATAAAAATCATTAAAATTAGTTCTGTGTTTTTTATGACTATAATTTTTGTGAGTTTTATCATGTTTTTTACCCTTTTGCAGAGAAGGAGCAATCAGGGGCAAACCATATTGTTCACAAAAATTACCCATTTCATATTTAGCTTTTCTTTTATTTTTTTAGTTGGTGTTTTAACAGTTTTTCATCATTGCACATATTAATACCAAGTTTTTTAATAGTGCTTAAAATATCACAATAAGTTAAATTATCATAATCAATAGAATCATTTTTACCAATTAATTCTTGTTTTACCTTATGAGCAAAGATAGGAGGCAGACCGTCAATAAACTTTTCTTTCCAATAGGGCTTGAAACAGTCTTTCCGTTGCATAACTCTGGAAAGAAAAACATCTTGATACCATCTATAATCAGACATGGTAGGGCATCTCAAATTATTTAGCAAATTAGAAATTCGAGATGAAACATTATATGGAGTACCAACAAAATGTTTGATAATAGTATAAATCAAGATATTAACACCATCAGGAATACCTCGACCAATACGATCATCAAAAATAGGCAAACCTTCATCATTCTTTTTCATAGCATGTTTAATAGATCCTCTGGATTCTTCTGTGAGATATGAATCCCACCATCAACAAAGAGTACTAGAAAAACCAGAGACGGAATGGCTCTGATACCATAAAGGGGGAAGGGGACGCACAGCTGAAGGGAAGAGACGGAAGCACAGTATAATATATGTTGAAAGTAATGTGAGCACAGTTAGAACAATAATAAGGCAGTAGAACCAGCCAAGCAGTATATATCAAAATAATTCCAATGAAAGCAATTTAGAACCATCCGGTATGGCGGTAATCCTCCATGGTGGCGGTAGCAACAAGTAGTATAATGAACATAAAACTGAAAATACTTGTTTATTGAAAGTAGAGTTAAACACTTACAGTAATAGTGGATACAAGATCTCAACTATAGAGGTTAACAATTACAAAGTTTGAACTAGCCCTAGTTACAAGGTTTGTAGGAAAAGTAGAAGTAGTAACAAGGTAGTGAACAAGGTAGAAACAAGGAACTCTCTCAAAGAAGGCTTCTAAGGAGGAAAACTCTCTCTAAGAAGAAGTTCTAAGAAAAGTTCTGAGAACAAGTTCTGAATTCAACATTAGGGACAGCCCCCCTTAAATAAGCAATATTCTGAACAGTAAAAGTAACATGAACAGTAAAAGTAACATAAACAGTAAAAGTAACATGAACAGTAGAAGCATGCCGAAGGAGGACTCGGAATATTTGAAAGCAGTCTTGGAAACATGTAGAATCTTCTTTTCAGGACCTTGGAAACATGAAGAATCTTCTTTTTAGGATATTATTATAGCATGGTAGACAACAGTAGCAGTTTTAGCATGGGAACGAACAGTAACTTTTTGGCCATTGTGCAGGCAAATAGGGTGAATCAATTAATTTTGAGCTAGGTCATCAGCATCATCTTCATCATGTCCAAACCACTCTTCATTGTAAGGGTAGTAAGGATCTTTTGTAACAGAGGCTTCAGAGGACTGTTCATCATCTGAACCAGCTTTTTCTCCTTTTAACATTTTAATGAGAGCATTTAGTGCTTCAGGGTCTTTGCAGATTTCATCCAAAGGAGAACTCACTTTTCTAGGTTTAGCGGATGATTTAACAGATTTAGAAGAGGAAGCAGGTGCATTAAGGACAGGGGATTGATCATGTGAACAATCCTTAGCAATGGGGAGAGCAACAGGAGATGAAGAATCTTTGGAAATTGTAGAAATAATTTTCTGAGTATGAGGGAATTTTCCCCACCATTTCACATACCAATGTCGGGAGAGAACATCACCATCTTTTTCATACTGCCATTTTAATATCCAAGGTATCTTGAAGCGTTTAACAAAGTGAAGCAAAGGAGGGAACTTAGCACCATGAGCATCAACCTTATAAGACTTCTTGAAGCATTCAAAAGCATTAAGAAATGGTTCAGGAAATATGTCATTAAGAGGGCCATATTGAGACCACCAACGGACGAACCAAAGAGGCAGAGAACCAGTGAAATTTTTATCAAAGTTAACAAACCAGGAATGAGACATATTTTCATTCTGGTGAAGCATAAATCTTGACCAAGCAGTGATGTAATCATAGTAGGAATAGGGGATGGGAGAAGAGGACATTGTTCTGGTAAAATTGGGGGAAGGTCCCTATTTTTCTTCATTTACAACATTGACAATGTAAACACTGTGGTAAATAATTTTGGAGGTATCAATTTTGTCAGAAATGGTGTTAATAATGATAGATTTCTCATTACGCAAGAGATCAGAATAATAATTTAAATTCTTATCTTTATGCTCAGGGATCCAGTGAAATCTTGGAAGGAAATAGCTTTTAGCAAGTTTGAGAGGATCAGAAATTGAGGTTCTGTTGGGTTCAATATAAAACATGTTTTGAAAATATTGTTTCTTGATTTATTGAGGGATGTTGGAGCTTTTGGGGAAAACAGTCTTAATAGGTCGGTTAATAGAGGTTATAGCATAAGGATCATAACATGAGGCAAGAACAGAGGAGTAATTAGGCTTAGGGATAGTACATAGTGGTGTGAAACGGTTAACAATGTCCAAAGAAGAAACAGGTTCAGTTTTAACAATTGGATTAATAGTGGCAGGTGTCTTGTCTTTCGACCTTCTACTTGCCATTGGAACACTGCAGAAATTCACGGGTAAGGAAATCAGGGATGGAATTTTGAGATCCTTTAATATATTCAATATCAAAATCAAAAACACTTAAAATAGCTTGCCATCTGGCAAAAATGTGTTTTGAAGCAATATTTTCAACATCTTTTTCAATAACATACTTAGCACTTTTGCAATCAATACGTAACAAAAAATTTTAGTTTAACAAATCACTTTGAAACTTTGAAATACATAATACTGTAGATAAAATTTCCTTTTTAATAGTACTATAATTTAACTGTGCATTATTCCAGATTCCAGAATAGAAATGAACAATTTGTTCAGGAGACTCAGGGGAAACTCTCTGTTTCAGAATACCACCATAACCAATGCCAGAGGCATCGGTTTCAACAATTTTGAAAGCGTCAACAATGGGAATACGAAGACACGGCAATGTCTTAACATGAGATTTGATCTGTTTAACAAGAGAAGTATGGACATCAGACCAAGATGGAGGGTTGATTTTTAACCGATCAAAAAGAGGTTTACATTGTTTCCTCATATCCTTGTAGAAATCAGCAACATAATTCAATGATTCAAGAAATCTTTGGAGCTGAGTTTTATCAGTGATAATATCAAGAAATTTATCAGCAAATTGTATGGCTCTATCAATAGGACGTCCTTCAGAGATGTCATAGCCAAGAAAACGTACTTTTGTTTGAAACAGTTTGATTTTCTTAGCAGAGACAACAAGACCATTTCTCTTAATAGTATCTAGAAACGAATACAAATGTTTCCAGTGTTCATCAATGGAATAGGAGTAAACAAGAACATCATCAATATAAACAATGGTGAAGTGGCTAACGGAGTTGAAAATACCATTCATAATGTTTTGGAATTCACTAGGGGCATTCTTAAGACCGAAAGGCATAGCATTCCACTCATAATGTCCAAAAGGAGTGGTAAAAGTAGTTTTGTACCTATCCTTCTCACTAATCTGGATTTGCTAGAATCCTGATTTTATATCAAATTTTGAGAATAAAGGGGGAAGATGATTTTTCTAGACATCCAAAACTTTTGAAATTTGAATTTAAAAACGTGAAAAGTGATAACCATAATCTTAAACAAGAATTGTTAATGTTAAAAATTGATAAAAATATTGATCAAAATAAATCTGATAATGAACAAGATGAGCACATAGATGGAGACGAATCCAGTCAACAGGCTCTTCTTTCTGATAAAGGTATCATTGATTCTCAACTTGCTCTTGTTAATAAAATACTTCCTCCGAAATGGTTTACAAAAGTTAAAATTGTTGTTTCTCATGATTACCACTTCATTGTTATTGCCATGATTGATTCTGGCGCGGATATGAACTGTATCCAAGAAGGATTGTTTCCTTCAAAATATTTTGAAAAATCAACTGAAAAATTGATTTCTGCTAATGGTTCTCAAATGAAGATTAAATATGAATTGAATAATGCTCATATTTGCCATGATAATATCTATTTCAAGATTCCTTCTGTTTTAGTCAAAAATATGACTGACAAAGTGATTCTTGGCTTGCCTTTTATAAATGCTTTGTATCCTTTTCTTGTTGAACATGATGGTATTACTACTGACCCTTTTGGTCAAAAAGTTATATATATATATATATATATATATAATGGGCGACTTGATGCATTTAAGTGCCTTAGGCGAAAGCTAAATTGAGCATTTTTATATATTACTCATTTGGGCGGCACATGCAAGGCACGTGTTGCCTCCTTAAGCAAGAAAATTAAGATAGAATTTCTATCTGAAGAAGAATGAAACCATGTACTTAGAGTTAGGGGTGGCAATTCGTGTTCGCATGTCAGATTCGTGTCGTGTCAAGTCATGAGTATTCGACTACATAGGTCAACACTAACTCGACATGTTTATTAAACGGGTCAAGATTCTTCAACCCTAACACGACCCATTTATTGAACGGGTCAGTGATGTCGACCTGTTTATCAGATTTTATCAAGATGAAAAGAAAAAAAATTATGAAAAAACAAACAAATAAATATTTTTAATATAAAATTCAGAACTAACGAGTAATTGTATCACAAATAATCATTCAAAACTAAAGCATATCCCAATATCACAAATAATCAATCACAATATGTCAAAGAAAATAAACCACAACAACTAATATGTTTATATACCTAGAGTTTGAAGGGTATATTGGTAAAATGTCATTTAATTAAACAGGTCAGACGGGTCAAACGGGTTCTATGTGTTCAACACTAACCCAACCCATTTATTAAACGGGTCAGCCGTGTCAACCCGAATATGACACGAACTCATTAAGCCTCAACCCATAACCTGCTAATTTCGTGTCGTGTCGTGTTGGGTTCGCGGGTTGTGTCAAATTTTGTCACCCCTGACAGAAATTTAGACCCCTTAAACAACCAGATTGCGTAGCCTAGATTAATTAGCCAAGTTGTTACTTAGTCAAATTAAGCAATTCTAGGTTAAAACAATCCAAACGATCATATCAAGAATATAAAGCAGCGGAAAATAAATAACACAAGATATGATTACCCAGGAAACCACACGGTAAAAACCTGGGGAGGATTTGACCCACCGATCCTCAAGGCATAACAGAATTCACTATGAAAGAATTGAAGTTCTTACAAAAGGACTACAAGCTCCCCGCTTGACTTCCTAATGCTACCCACCAGTAGAACTTCCTGACACGACCACGCGCAGGCTCCGAATCCACGGACTACTTCTTTCTTGAATTCCTCAATCAGCTACAAGCTCCCCGCTTGCTTTTCTTTTAAGTTCCAATGGTTGCAACAGTAATGATCTTCAAGATGTTGAAATCATCTCTACCATGAAAACCCTAAGTTTTGTGTAAAGGAAAGCTCCTCAAAGATCTCACAAGAGATTCACACAAAACAGCAATGTATGAGCAACAAAGCAATATGGACAACCTTAAAAAACGTGGCTAGGGTTTAGTTTATATACCTAGGGTTAAAACATAAAACCCTAAACGTTTAATGAAGTAGGGCTGAGTTGGAAATTCTGCAGAAAAATCAACCTGTGCGATTTTCGATCGATCAAGTCTATTCTTTGATCGATCGAGCCAGGCCAAAAGTCCCAAGTACTTCTGCAGCCACTCGATTCCAACTTTACAATATTAAACCAACTTTGAGCAAGTCTAAATAAGACTAAATACAATGTTTTGATCATGGTTTGCCAACATTACAAATTAGAGTTCTAAATACATAAAATTCTAAGACCTTAGAACCTAACAAACTCCCCCTTTGGCAATCCGTGACAAAACCCTAATTAACAGCTCAAAGTTTTACAAATGAAAAGCCCTTTACAAAGATAATGCTCATAAAATACAATTCAGCCTAATTACTATCCATCAGTTGCAAGTGTAGACAGCAGCTTAGTTGAATCAACTTGTATAATCCTGAAATACTCAACAAACGCATAAACGCATGTGTGACAGAAAAGAGTAAAACAACAGGTATAACATTCTTGTAAGATTCACACGACACAAAATAAAGACATATATGAATGAACAACTCACAAATATAAGTCAATAAGCAGTGAATCACAAAGCAACAAGAATCAATGAATATAACATGTATATCAATCAATGTTACTCCCCCTAACATGAATATCCCCAAAAATGATATACAAAGTGAAGCACCTAGATACAATCTAAAAACTCCACAAGCTCCTCTAAAACAAAAAAAAATCTCCCCCTAACTACAAAAACTCCACTACAAGTCAAAAACTCGACTCCCCCTTTTTGTGACGGAATGCCAAAGGACAATCACAAGTCGCCATCAAAAGGAGGTGGTGAGGGTGAATGAAGACGCACAAAATCGGCTCGGAGAGCACGAATCTCGTCCAGCAAGTCCACCAAAATCTGACCATGAGCCGCCTGAACGGTCATGACAGTCTCCAAAGTACAACGAACATCGAAGTCGGCCGAAGGAGGTGGAGGAACATCAGCAGCAGCAGCAGCATCACCAACTGGATCAGTAATATCCTCACCAGCAAGACCTGCAGAAGAAGAAGGAGGAGGTGCGCTACTAGAGGGCTCAGACCTAGGGTGTTTAGAACCAGCTCGAAGATGAGCGGCCCTCTGTCTAAGAAAAGACGCACCTATAGGAGCTATCACATGAACGGGCTCAGAGGAAGGAAAGCCACTAAGATCAAGATAGAGAAGAATCCTATGAATGAAAATAGGATGTACAAGAGCATGAGCAGTAGATGAACTCCTATAAATATCGTTCAAAGAACGAAGAAAAAGATGGGGAAAACTAATAGGAGCATCAGTAACCGGAGCGTACAGAAATACACACCTCTCAAGAGGAATAGTGTGAACATGGGAAATGGGCCAGATAGAATGACATGCTATCCTAAAGAACAGATAGTGTAACCCAGAGAGCTCAGCAGAAGTGATCCGAGGATCAGAACCCCACTGGACAGTAGTACCAGTGATGTAAGACAAAACATCGCTAATCTCGGGAGACTCAGCATATGGATAGACAGGATGCTGGACCAATGGTACCCCTAGAGCATCAGCCACTACCCGAGGAGTAATGGAGTACTCTACGCCTCGTATCCAACTCTTGACTAGAGTGTTGGAATCATAGATGTGGATAGAGATGTTCGAATAGAACTCTCTAATCAAGGCAGAAGGTGGAGGAAGATAAAAAACATCCACCAAGGGTAACCAGCCCTTACGCTCAAAATATGCCCTAATGGTAGGATCAAGTTCATCTAAATGAACAGAACGCTCAGCCCATATCTTTCTCTTAAGATTTAGCTTCTCAAAAATCTCTTGGTTTTTCTCACTCGAAAACTTCTCACTATCAAAGGATGGAGGGGGTGAAGGAGAAGGTGAGGGAACATTCCTACGGGTTCTAGTCTTCCTAGGCATAGTGCTAAGGAAAGGACAGAGACACAAAGAGAAAACCACAAAGAACAAGAGAAAACAAAACCAAGGGCAGACTGCAAATTAGAAAATATAGAACAAAAAAATCTATATGATGCATGAACAATAAAATGTTGTGATGCATGATCTAATGCAGTAAACAATTAAGTTTAATTGAGAGTAATTTGACAAAATTGGCTTGAACAGGGACTTTCTATCAAAAATCCCAAAAATTGAAAACCACTTGTTGAAATTTTTAACCAAATTGATGAATTGAGCATTACAAAACACAGCACATAGATTATAATGCTTAATTACAACAACACAACAAACCAATTTCATCAAATTCTACCCAATTTAACAAAAGCCCCAATTCGGATCAAGAACAAACCCTAGATTTTTCAATTTTTCACCAAACTCAAAATTGATCAAATCAACCACCAAGGATCTTTTTTATGATGTGTCCCCACAAAAACCCAATGATCAATTGCATAAAATATGGCTTGAATCAAATGAAAATCCCAAATATGCAAATTGCGAAAATCGCCCCTAAATTCATGAATTTATGCATGAAAAGATGAAAATAAATTCAAAAGGAAGGGCAAAAGAGTCTTACCGGCTTGAGAAAAGAGATTCTTTGCAAAAACTTCGGAGGAAAACGACAAAAAATGCAACTATTGAGCTTGCCTCGTCGGAGAGAGAAAGAAAAAGTTTGAAAAAGATATGAAAAGTATTTGAAAAAGTTAGATCTGATCTTTTAAAAAAGCTTTTCCACGATCTTCGATTGATCGAAAATTACATTCGATCGATCGAATGAACCAGTCATTTTGAAACAAACTAGAGAACTTTTTCGATTGATCGAAAATCACATTCGATCGATCGAAACAAACAGTCATTTTGAGACAAATTAAAACACTTTTTCGATTGATTGAAAATCAGACTGGATCGATCGAACTGGGCAGAGGCTCACTAAATTTTGAGAAAAAAACACAGTTTTGAAAGACACAAACCTAATTTTGAAAATAACTCCTCAAAGCATTAAATTGAAGAAACAAAATGTATGAGTATGAGATGGAATGCTCTTTCAAAAACCCAAAATTTTGAACCCATTTTTCTCAAAAACAAATTTTAATCATTCTCCCATTGAATTTTCTCAAACAACAAATATGTTGTGCATAAATCTCAAGATATTTTCAGACTTGGTTGGTCAGACCAAAAACACACACACTAGCATGTACAGTGTTTAACAAAGAGTAACTTGTGTAGTGTGTGATACTAGCAAAAACTTGAGATACATGTGAGGTGATATGTGAATAGCAATCAATCACAAAGTCTACAAAATTCATCACATAGAATTCAAAAGAGACTATCACCTAAAGAGTTACATCCTATAACTCCCACATCTCCTAGAACAAAAGCTTGCAATCATGTAAGTTTCTTGTATTTTGCCCCATTATTTAGGTGAAATTTGGCATCAAGCCTAATAGTACACACCAGATTAGATTATGTGAAATGGCATCAAGCCTAATAGTACACACCAGTTTTAAGCATTAAGCATTTAAGCATTTAAAGAGGCTACACCTTATGTTCTTTTTGTGCATGTGCTACACTTTCTCGAGCACAAAATCTTATGATATGCACTAAGGTGTTCATGATTGGCTAGTGAACAGTGGTGAGATGGTTATTTATGCCTTTCTCAACAGGATCAAGTCCGACAGTCAAATGACATGTGACTTCAAGATTAAGACAAAGTGATAAACACCATAAACATCTTTCCCACACAACATGCACTACAAAGCTCAAACTAGTAAAGTGCAATAAAGTAAGCTCATCCAAGCTAAACAGGGTACACAAGACATGATATGTGTAAATCAATTTACCAACCTTGTTATCAAAAACCAAGAAACATCATGTTAAACATACTTTTTGCTTCCTCCTTTTCCTTTTTTTTTTTTTTTTTTTTTTTTTAATTATTATTAAAAGAGAAAACAAATAAATCCTAGAATGAAATGCATGAATGTAATGCAATGCAAGTCCTAGAACAAAAACACAAAACAAAAAAACAAAGAACAATGGTCACAAAAGAATAGAGCAATGAAGCACAAGGACCATGTCAGAAAGACTCAATTAGTTCGAGTCTTTTGCATCCAAAACTTTTTAGATGCACCACGAGCATTGGAGTTCTTATTCACATTTGAGTGATTCCCAACTCCAGGATTGGAATAAAGGTTTAACACCTTTACCAATTCACCAATTAGTGCCATAGGATCTTGTGCTTGAGGCACAGACACTTTTGGTTTATTTGCTCTCTTATCAGCTTGAAGCTTGTAACAGTTAGGACGAATGTGTCCAGACTTACCACAATAATGACAAACCTAAGCAGGTTTACCATGCATCTTGTCCTTAGATTTGGTAGGCTCCTTAGGTTTAGATTCTCTTAAGTCTACCCTAATCTTCTTAGGTGGTGAAACTTCTACAGGTTTAACTACCTCACTCACAGGTGGTTTGACAGTTTCACTCACAACCTCACTCACAGAAGGTTCAGAAGAAGAAGAAGGAACAAAAGTAGTGGAATGTGGTGCAAAGTCAAAGATGCTTTCAACATATCCTAACCCAGTTTTATCAGAAGGATACTTTTGAACATTCAGCATGTGATCAAGTTTAGAACTAGTAGATCTAGCAACAGATAAATCATGTTCCAAAGTTCTAACTTTATCAAGCAAAAGCATGTTCTCAGATTTAATATTATTCAAAAGCTCATTAGCATCAAACAGTTTAACAAGCAAATTTCTCTTTTCAAGCTCAAGAGAATCAATTTTCTTTAGGCCAAGTTCAACTTTCATAGCATCCTTTGCAGCAATTTTGCAAAGTTTGTTATAGGCCTCTTGAAGATCTGCATCTTCAGAGAGTTCCCCATCAGAAGGGTTCTCTTCAGCAGATATGCTTTCACTGACTATAGCAGTAGCCGTGAAAGCAATGAAGTTTCCATCCTCGTCACCACCGGACTCATCATCAGAAACCTCATTATCACTAAGGGTTACAACCATAGCTTTACCCTTAGTCCTCAAGACTGTAGGACATTCAGATTTCACATGACCATACCCTTGACAGCCAAAACACTGAGGACCCAAAGAGTTATTAGAAGATTGACCAAAATTTTCTCTAGGTTTTTCAAAATTGTTAACCTTAGTGGGATCATTCTTCCTAAAATTTCTAGGTTCAGCAGTGTAAGTACCTCTTGCCTTTCTATTTGTATTCCTAAGAAAGTTCTTAAAATTTTTGGCAAGATAGGCAATCTCTGTAGCAGAGAGCTCATCATCAAGTCCACCACCATCAACATCATCAACTGACTTAAGAGCCATTGATTTGGATTTGTTCACTTTAGGTAGGTCAGACTCATAGGACTGAAGCGATCCTACAAGCTCATCAACAGGGATGGAGTCCACATCCTTGCTTTCAGTGATGGCAGTCACTTTGGGTCTAAAGTCTTCAGTTAAAGATCTAAGTATCTTCCTAACAATCTTAGGTTGATCATAGATTTCACCCAAATTAAAAGCAGAATTAACAATATCATTCAGTTTGGCATAAAATTCATCAAAGGATTCATCATCAGACATCCTAATGCTTTCAAACCTAGAAGTTAATTGCTGCAGTTTGTTTATCTTAACTGCCTTTGTGCCTTCATGCACAGTCTGGAGGATTTTCCAAGCAGTATGAGCAACCTCAACATTAGAGATCCTCTTAAATTCCTCCATAGAAACAGCATTAAAGATGGCATTCATAGCTTTGCTATTGAATCCAGCTGCTTCTTTTTGAGAAGTTTGCCACTCACTAACAGGAGTAGCGGGCTTCTCCCATCCGTATTCAACGGAATTCCAAACCCTTTCATCAATGGATTTCAGGAATGCTTTCATCCTTACTTTCCAATAAGCATAGTTGTTCCCATCAAAGTGAGGAGGAACAAATAGAGAGTGTCCATGCTCCATGACAACAGGGGTCAAGGATCAGCTCAGAGATTAAAAATCTCAAACAAAAAGAGCAACCCGCTCTGATACCACTTGACAGAAATTTAGACCCCTTAAACAACCAGATTGCGTAGCCTAGATTAATTAGCCAAGTTGTTACTTAGTCAAATTAAGCAATTCTAGGTTAAAACAATCCAAACGATCATATCAAGAATATAAAGCAGCGGAAAATAAATAACACAAGATATGATCACCCAGGAAACCACACGGTAAAAACCTGGGGAGGATTTGACCCACCGATCCTCAAGGCATAACAGAATTCACTATGAAAGAATTGAAGTTCTTACAAAAGGACTACAAGCTCCCCGCTCGACTTCCTAATGCTACCCACCAGTAGAACTTCCTGACACGACCACGCACAGGCTCCGAATCCACGGACTACTTCTTTCTTGAATTCCTCAATCAGCTACAAGCTCCCCGCTTGCTTTTCTTTTAAGTTCCAATGGTTGCAACAGTAATGATCTTCAAGATGTTGAAATCATCTCTACCGTGAAAACCCTAAGTTTTGTGTAAAGGAAAGCTCCTCAAAGATCTCACAAGAGATTCACACAAAACAGCAATGTATGAGCAACAAAACAATATGGACAACCTTCAAAAACGTGGCTAGGGTTTAGTTTATATACCTAGGGTAAAAACATAAAACCCTAAACGTTTAATGAAGTAGGGCTGAATTGGAAATTCTGCAGAAAAATCAACCTGTGCGATTTTCGATCAATCGAGTCTATTCTTCTATCGATCGAGCCAGGCCAAAAGTCCCAAGTACTTCTGCAGCCACTCGATTCCAACTTTACAATATTAAACCAACTTTGAGCAAGTCTAAATAAGACTAAATACAATGTTTTGATCATGGTTTGCCAACATTACAAATTAGAGTTCTAAATACATAAAATCCTAAGACCTTAGAACCTAACAACCCCTACTTAGAGTAATTATTTAATATAGAAGTATTTATTTGTCATGATAGTTCCTTAGAACTTATTTGCTAAAGGCAATATTCACTTTCTGAAAACTTTTAAAAATGATAACGAATATCATCTTCTTCCAGCAATAAACTATTGAGTTTTGCTAAGACATTTGTCACAATATTTAAATTTTTGCAATGAATCATGTCATATACTACAATTGAAAGTCTTCCTCAAATACTTGCAATTATCCATAATAAAGATTTTGTTATTCATACTTCCTTTTTTTTTTTTTTTTTTTTTTTTTTTTTTTTTTTTTTTTTTTTTTTTATCTTGCATTTTATGAATCTAGCCACAATATTTAGCTTACTCAGTTTTTAATGAACACCCTTTTAAGTAAGAAAAAATAAAATAAAATAAAATAAAATAAAGGAGGATAACAAAAGGCATGTGTCAATGAAGTTTCCATAAGATAAAATTTCAAGTCTAGAATATTTAAACCTAGGAAAATCAACGTCCTCTT
Source organism: Quercus ilex subsp. ballota (assembly GCA_032727855.1). Classification (NCBI taxonomy): domain Eukaryota; kingdom Viridiplantae; phylum Streptophyta; class Magnoliopsida; order Fagales; family Fagaceae; genus Quercus; species Quercus ilex. The sequence goes on from CM064908.1 coordinate 40,590,178, forward strand.
AGTAACAAATAGAACATCCTATATTACCATCCAACTTTTCAAGTATGATTGCCACATAAAACTCAAAGGACAAAACTTAGGTACAGAGTACAGTACCTTAGATATTGTTCTTTAGGTTATTTTTTCAAAATATAGTCATGTGGCTTTTTTCTTATGGAATAGAAGTGTATTTTTAGTTAAGTAGCCACATGATTGAATTTTAAGAAGGAAATCTAAGAATCAATACCTAAGTACTGTACCAAAGTTTTGCCCAAATTCAAAATACACGAAGAAAATTTTTGGGATATTAAAATTTAGTGGAGGTATTTTAGACATTGTACAATGGAACATTTTAGGAATTATAATATTTAAAAATGGTTCAACTAAGAGAGTAACAGTTGGGGGTATTTGCTCAGTTTTAAAGTTTAGAGAGGAATGAAACTACCCCAAACTTAAAGGGCCCAATTTTTATTTTTTACTTTTGGTGTAAAACAGTCTTTTTTTTCTTTTTTTTTTTTACTTTAAATTTTAAATAGTGTGTAAAAAAGTAAAAATAAACTGACAAACAAAAAAACCTGTTCAAGAAAATTGTATGTGGAAAAAAAAAAGAATTTGGACTTACCAAATTTGACTAAACGAAAAAAAAAAAAAAAAAAAAAAAAAAAAAAAAAGGTCTAGGAATATAACAAAATGTCACAACATGTTCACAATACCTCTATTTTCAACTGTGGTGGATCTTAGTATAATATTTTATTATCTTATTTTGGCTTATAAGATACTTACACCTCAGCCGTTGTGAAAATATTATGATAACAACAAAATGTCACAACATTTACAAAATACAATACCTTTATTTTTAGTTGTGCTAGATCTTGGTATGATATTTTATTATTTTATTTTATTTTGACCCATAAGGAATTGACACATACTTCACAACATTTTCACAATATCTTTGTATACATTGTTCTTACAATGTAAATTTATATTGTAGACAAATAAAAATTGGCAAATTTTGTACACATTTGCAAAATTTGTGTAATATTTACCTTTTTTTCCCAAATGTGTATAATATTTGCCACTTTTTGTGTGTCTGAAATATAAGTTTGCAGTGCAAGTACAAAGTAAACATATAAAAATCCTTTAAAAAAAGAAAATAGAAAAAGGGCTGCTCACTAATTGAATAAACTAAAAGAACTGTTCATGAGCCTATTGGCCTTTTTTATATAGTTAATTGAAAATATTAATTTTAAAAAAATTTAAATATTACTTGAATTCTATTATCTTGTTTTAGATGCAAAATTACTAATTAACCAAGTATAATTTTTTTTTTTTTTGAGAAAGTCTATAGTCACAAAAATTTTGACAAAACTTTTCACACCAGTTGATGTGACAGATTGATAATGGTAAGTAAAAATGTGATGTTAGTTATGGATCTAGATGAGAACTAATAAAAGTTTTCCAATTCAACTGCTACGAAAAATGTTGTAAAATTTTGTTGTACTGCTCTTTTTGTTAGAAGTGCTACATTCACAACATTTTTACAACAAATTATAGGCATTAAGTTGTTATTAGTTCTAATTTGAAGCTAGGAATGGCAACAGGTCAGGTTCGGGGCAGGTTCTTTATGCCTGAGCTCGACCCGCAGGCTCGCCCCCGTTACTCGAAATCGCCCCGTTTAATAAACAGGATTTTTTTAGACCCCCAAACTTGCCCCTGCGGGCCCTGTCCTGTCATGGCCAGCCCAAAATCACAAACACAAACCCTTGCACAAACACAAACTCAGAAATCAAAAATACAAATTTCAGATTTATGATTTTCCCTTTCAAAATCATAAACACACACACAAATCTTAACACAAACACAGACACAAAAATCACAAACACAAAAATTTCAAATTTAAGATTTTTCCTTTCAAAATCATAAACCCAAATCTTAACACAAACACAAACACAGAAATCCTAACACAAACACAAACATAGAAATCACAAACACAAAAATTTTAGATATATGATTTTCCCTTTCAAAATTACAAACACAAATCCTAACACAAAAATCACAAAAAGAAAAAGAAAAAGAACATATCATTGAGAAACAGGAATGACAACGAATGAAAAAAATAATGGTGGAGAACGAATCCAAATCATTAAGAGTGAGTCGGTGAGTCAGTGATAGAGGGGGAGTTGGCGTTGACGACTAGGTGAAGGCACAGGGAGGAGGGAGAGTGGAAGCATTGAGGGGGGGGGGGTGGGGCGGTGAGGCCATGAGTGTGGCTGTGTGGGTCAGTGAAAGTGACGGCTTGAGGAGTTGAGGGGGGCGGTAGTGAGGCTATGTGGGTGAGAGTGACTGGAGATTGAGAGAGGGTGGGTGGCGGCTCAAATGAGATTGAGAGAATGAGATAGGATTAGGGTTTTCTGAATAAGTTTATATATATATATATATATATATGGTTTTTTTGGTAATTTTAGTTTAACGGGTCGGGTCCGAGTTCGGGTTCGAGGTGGGCATCACTAAAACCCAAACTCAACCCAAACCCGCTTCGGGTTTTATTTTAAAAACCAAACCTAACCTTACTGTTTCACAGGTTGGGTAAAACCCGACCTATTAGGGTTGGTTTAGGTCGGGTTAGGTACCCGCAGGTCGGGTAACAATTGCCATCCCTATTTGAAGCCACTCTTGAAATTAATTTTTTACCCACCAATAACAATCTATCACTTAAGATTTGTGTATTACTTTTTTTTGTTTTAGAAGTACTACGTTCACAATATTTTTACATCAAATCCTAGTTGTTAAGTTGTTACTAGTTCTAATTTGAACTCACCACTTAAATTACTTTTTTACCCATTAATAACAGCTAGTAACAACTTACCACTTAAAATTTGTTGTGAAAAATGGGGTGAACATAGCATTTCTCTCTCGCTCTCTCTCTCCCCTCTTGTTTTTCATTTGATAAAAAAAATATTATTTTATTTATTGGCTAATATTTGGGCTTAATTAATACTATTATTGTTAGGACATATGTGTTTCACTTGTTAAAGAAATGTCATTCTTTTATGTAATTGGCTAATCCTTTGGCAAAACGCACTTTACTTGTAATTGGGTAGTTCTAGGTGTTTTTAATACTTCAAAAAACAAGGTTTCAAGATCAAGTGTTGAAGTCATCAAGTCTGTCCAAGAAAACAAGCTGATAGTGCAAATTCATTAAAGCTCGACAGCTGTCTCAACAGTTGCATCTATCGAGCTTAAGAAAGCTGTCTCAAGCCTGTAAGCTCGACACCTGCTCGACAGCTTCTCGACACCTCCTATCTGTCGAGATTTAAGAAATTCAGAATTCTGATCTGATTTCTTGGGATCTGTGAATGTGTCTTTGGGCCTTCTTTTCTCCTAACCCTAGACATACAAAAGGGTTGTTTTTAGGGCCGTCAAATAGTTCACAAGTTGCACAAGCATTGAGAAAACTCTGTTGAAGCAAATTGTGACCAGAGACGAAGTTCTTGCCCTAGTTCATCTCTTCTGAAGAAGTTGCTATGTATTTGCACCTTTGGGTTTTGTGACCAAGCATCTTCTTGATCTTCATCGTGTAGGATGAACTGAAGAACTTTGCAGCCAACCTCTCTTTTAGTTGGTGTTGAAGTCGCGTACTAGGATCCGCGCATTGGTTAGTCACATACTTGGGAGCCGTGCAAAAAAAAGGGAGAATTGTCACTACAAAACAAGTCCAATTGGGTATTGGGGTAAGGGTTCAACTGTAGGTTGGTAAGGTACTTGGGATTCCTTTACTTGTAACTGCTTGTTGTGATAATAGTGGAGTTTCGGGAATGGTGACCTGAAAATCACCCGGTGGGGTTTTTGCCGTAAGGGTTTTTCCCATTTATAAATAAATCACCGTGTTATTTAATTTCCGCTGCATAATTAGTTTATTGGTGATTTGTTTGTGCTACCACACGTTTGCATGTTAAATCGATTAATTAATAATTTGGCTAATTAATTAATTAATTTAATCACAAGGGGTCATTCAGTTTGTGGCCTATCAAGTGGTATTAGAGTGGGCACACTCTGATTAGGTTTAATCTTTACTGTATTGATCCATTGACCCCTGTTGTCATGGCTGTAACCGGCTTGAAGAGATCTTTGTTTTCAAATACATCTTGTTTTTCTAATCACTATTTGTTTGAGTGTCTTAGAAAATACAAGTCTAAAAATTATTTGAATTCTCTTATGATGACTATTGGAAAAGATCTCAGTTTGGCTAAGAAGAAACTAGACTGTCTCAGAATGAAAATGTGCAAAGGAGTTCGTCGAGAAGAGTGAAAGTTAAAGGCTTAGCTCATAAAAGGCAGTTGAGTGAAAGAACCATTCCCTTTGATTTGTCATCTAAGCATGAAGTGTGTTTCATGATGAAGTTTGCATTCAAAGTGATGGACACATGTATGTGGTACCTTGACAGTGGTTGCTCAAGACACATGACTGGAGACCGATCTATCTTCAAGGTTTTCGAGTCTAAGAAAAGTGGCAATATTACTTTTGGTGATGGAAGTAAGTCACAGATTAAAGGGAAAGGAATCATATCTCTACCAGGACTGCCGAACATTGCAAATGTTCTTTATGTAGAAGGTCTAAGAGTGAACCTATTGAGCATAAGTCAGATATGTGATCAAGACTTCATGGTACTATTCTCAAAGGAAAAGTGTCTTGTCATGGATGAGTCTAGAAAGAAGCTCATTAGTGAGGTTCGTACTTTGGACAACTATTATGGATTGGTTCCTGATGTTGATATTGTCTGTAATAGCATTCGTTTGCCTAATGAAGATCTATGGCATCAACAGATGGGACATGCTAGTTACAAGCATCTATCTATTGTATCTAAGCATGAATCAGTCTTGGGGATACCAAAGCTTAGCAGAATGAGCAATGTGGTGTGTGGACCATGTCAGCTTGGGAAACAGACGAAAGCTAAGCATCCAAGTACTCAGACATCAGCTACATCAAGGCCATTGGAGCTTCTACATTTAGATCTTATGGGTCCAACCAGAACTGAGTCTCTTGGTGGTAAGAGATACATCATGGTTGTGGTAGACGACTTCACCAGATACACTTAGGTCATTCTACTATGATCCAAGTCTGATGCTCCTAACCACATTGTGGCTTTGTGCACAAGACTGCAGAATGAAAAGAGCCTAAAGATTGATCAAATTCAAAGTGACCATGGTAAAGAATTCGAGAACTCATACATGGAGTTTTTCTACATAAGATCGGGTATATTTCAAGAATTCTCTACTCCTATTATGCCTCAGCAAAATGGTGTGTTAGAAAGGAAGAATATGGTTATTCAAGAGATGGCCAGAGCCATGTTGCATAACAAAGATGTGGCTAGAAACTTGTGGGGAGAAGCCATAAACACCGTATGTCATACGGCTAATAGGGTACACTTTAGACCCGGTACCAAAAAGACTCCCTATGAGTTATGGAAAGGAAGGAAGCCAAATGTGAAGTACTTCAGAATCTTTGGAAGTACTTGCTTCATTCTCAAGGATAGAGAGAATGTGGGAAAGTTTGACTCTCGGAGCGATGAAGGCATATTTTTGGGCTAATATTTTACAAGCAAGGCTTATCGGGTATACAACAAAAGAATTATGAAGGTAATGGAGATAGTAAATGTCGTCATTGATGAGTCTTCAGATTCCAGTTTTGAGAAAGGCATTGAGGAACTCTCCAAAGAAATTCTTCCTCCTGAGCCTAGGGAAGTTCAAGACATTACTGAAAAAGAACCTGCATCTCCAAGTACTCCCAGTACTCCGAGTGTTATGGAAGACTCTGCAGACATACCCACTTCACCAGATTCTGAATCTCATGAAGAGAAGGGACCTTCTTATAGAATCAAATTAAATCATCCTCTAGAAGTTATTGTGGGAAACATGAATGAACTCACATTAAGGAAACACACAGTTGATAAATGTGTTGCTAACTTTGTGTCTTATTCTTATTACTTGTCACAGGTTGAACCTAAGAAAGTTGAGGAAGCATTACAAGATGAAAGTTGGGTCGAAACAATGCATGACGAACTACTTCAGTTTCAGAGGAATGACGTTTGGACTCTAGTACCTAGGTCGGAAGGTGAGCACATCATCGGTATAAAGTGGATATTCCGCAACAAGACTGATGAAGAAGGCAATGTGATTCGCAACAAGGCTTGACTTGTAGCTCAAGGATACTCACAAATGGAAGGAGTAGACTATGATGAAACATTTGCCCCAGTTGCCCGAATGGAGTCAATCAGAATTCTCCTTGCCCTAGCATGTCAGCTGAAGTTCAAACTTTATCAGATGGATGTAAAGACTGCTTTCTTGAATGGGTTACTCAAAGAGGATGTCTATGTGGCTCAACCAAAAGGATTCATTGATCCACACTTTTCGGATCATGTGCTGTACCTCAAAAAGGCACTTTATGGGTTGAAGCAAGCTCCTAGAGCCTGGTATGATAGACTCACACAATATTTGGTGTCACATGGGTTCACAAAAGGAAAGGCTGATCAATCTCTCTTCATCAAAAGGGAAGTTGGTGAGTTGATAGTTGCTCAAGTCTATATTGATGATATCATCTTTGGGTCGACTAAGGATGAACTTGCTCATGGCTTCTCAAAACTCATGCAAGCCGAGTTCGAGATGAGCATGATTGGAGAGCTGACTCACTTCCTAGGATTGCAGATTCGCCAACAAGATTCAGGTATATTCCTTTCTCAATCTAAATATGCTAAGAATCTTGTGAAAAAATTTGGTTTGGAATCTGCTAGTTCTATTAGAACCCCTATGAGCCCAAATGTTAAACTCATTATAGACTTGTGAGGTAAGAGTGTTGACCCTTCTCTCTATAGAAGCATGATAGATAGTCTTCTTTACCTTACTGCTAGTAGACCTGACATTAGTTATAGTGTTGTTGTGTGTGCTAGATATCAGGCTAACCCCAAAGAATCTCATATGACTGCTTTAAAAATAATTATAAAGTATGTCAAAACCACTGCTGAGTTCGGTGTGTGGTATAGCAAGGACACTAATGGTGTTTTAGCCAGGTACTCTGATGCTAATTGGGCTGGCAATGCTGATGATAGAAAGAGTACTTCGGGGGGTTGTTTTTATGTGGGTAACAATCTTGTCTCCTGGATGAGCAAAAAGCAGAACTCCATCCTTTTATCCACTGCAGAAGCAGAGTACATCGCTGCCGGTAGCTACTCCACCCAACTCCTCTGGATGCAAAAACTCCTTCATGATTATGGTATTTGTCAAGAGCATCTCACTATTTATTGTGACAATACCAGTGCCATCAATATCTCTAAGAACCCGGTTCAACATTCTCGAACCAAACACATAGAGATTCGACATCACTTCATTAAGGAGATTGTTGAAGATGGTACTCTCACTCTTGAGTTTATCCACACTGATGATCAAAATGCTGACTTGTTCACCAAACTTTTTGACAGCAAACGTTTTGAATTCCTTCGTCAAAACATTGATGTCATCTCCATGGATTGATCTCCTTCTCTTTTCCTTCTTCCTCATGCATTTGCATCTAGTTTTATGCTTTGCTTTGATAACATGTTTTTGTTTGTTTATTTTCAGTTTTGTTTATTTTGTTTTTGATATAAAAAAAAATTTTGAAAAATTGAAAAATACAAAAACAGTGTGTGTTTTGTGTATATTGGTACTTGTGTACCTTGGATGGCCATTGAAGTCTTCTAAACTTTGTATCATTTGTAGCTTAGATGAGCATCTCTATGCACAACTAAGCAAGTGAGCTTTATGGCTCTTGTTTGTGATGAGTAAGATTAAGTCATCTCTTGAACTTAACACTTATATTACTCTTTTTGACGGGTAGGACTAGAAAATCCTAAGAGAAAGACATAAATAACTATCTCACCACTGTTGCCCGCCAATCATAATATGACACACGTATGCTTCGGCATAGCAAAAGTGCAGTGTCATAGACACCTGTATGTATGCAGTGTCAAAGACATCCGTATGCTTCGGCATAGCAAAAGTGCAATGTCTATGCTTAACATGTTGGGTATTTCTTTTCTCTCTCTTATACGCCCATGCATGATATGCTTAAAAGAAAATATGCAAAGAAAATAAAAAGCAAAAAGATTAAAATGCTTTAAATATGATTGCAAGCGTGTTTTCTAGGAGATGTAGGAGTTATAGGATGTACCTCAAAGGTGATAGTCCTCATCAAACAGTTATGATTGTGTGTGAGTTAAAGTTATTTTCTCATATCTCAGATCGTCATAACATGTATACAGGTATGCAATCTTGTGATGTTTTTCACACATAACACATAATATTCTTTGCTACTCTTGTTATATGTGCAGGTACAATGTGATTTAGCCATCACAAGTGTTTTACATGTGCTAATGTATGCTCACTAAACTATATTGACTCGTTTTTGAAATATAAAATTGGTTAGACTTGTTTAGTGTGTGTATGTGTTTCTGAGGATCCATGTGCTTAAATGTTTGATGAGAGATGATTTTGAGAGCTTAATATGTTGATTGGATCATTGATTGAGGTTCATGTTAGATTGCATTCATGTCTGTGTTTTTCACTTCTAGAAAAACTGTTTTAAAAAGCAAGCTCGACACCTCCTCGATACCTAGCTATCTGTCGAGCTTCTCAAGCTTTTCTTTATCGCAAGCTCGATACCTCCTGGACACCTGGTGGATTGATCGAGAAAGTTTCTGTCTCCTCGAGACCTCCTCGACACCTTCAGTTGTCAACGTGCATTTTCTTGACACCTCTCGATACCTCATATGTTGAGATTTACTGAGGATGCTATATAAGCCTTGTTCGCGATCCGGTTCTCATTTTCTCGATCTCTCTCGATCTATCCGCTACTGTTCACCTCCCAAACTCAGTTTTCTCACTCAAAACCTTCAACCCACATGATTTTCGGCCCTTCCTTGCTTCAAATCACTTGGTATGATCTCTTTTTCCTTCATTCTTCATGCATTTCATGTTTTGAATCTTAGGTTTTGGGGTGTTTGAACATTTTTGGGGTTTTTCAAAATTAATGAGTTTTTCTTGAAATTTTGGGATGGGTTTTCATTTAAATGTGTTCAAAATGTCATGCATTGCATCACATTTGCATTAGTATGGTATTTTCATGCATTTAGATGTGTGTACTATGTTTGTGTGCTGGTAGGTTTGGATTGGGCTGAGGCCATGATGAAATTTTTTTTGCTTGTCACATGTTCATGCATCCCCATGCATACGTACTCTCTATTCAATATATTTGATATACTGAATTGCTTTGGTACTTTTCTGATTGTCTCTTTCTTTCTCTCTCTCTCATTCTGTTTACGTTAGTAGTGTCTATGGCACCTAAGCGTAAATCTACTTCAGCTCGAAACCCTCTGCGTTCTGGAGCTTCTTCATCTTCTAATTCTGCTCCTCCTAATCTTCGGTTCCATGATGATGATGCCCATAAGGCATTTTCATAGAACTTTTCTAGACAAAGTGTTCATTCGGAACGCCAAGTCATTTTGGCGGACTTCGCCAACACTAACCTTCCCTCTGTCATTCACAGTAGGGGATGGGAGTCACTGTGTGACGTCCCGTTCACATGTCTTCTAGTGCTCATTCAGGAGTTTTACCCCAACATGCACAGGATTGATCGTTCAGAACCTCTCTTTTTCACTCACGCATCCCTGTCACACCGCAGCTTGTTGTGGATGTGCTTAGGGTTCCTAGGATAGAGTTTTCTGACTATCCTTCGTGTGATCGTCTGAGGACTGTGTCCAAGGATGAGCTCATATCTGCTTTTTGTGAGCACCCTTTGGAGTGGGGTGAGCGCCAGTACACATTATGTCAGCCTTTTGCTAAAGGTCCTAGATTCTTAAACATGGTGATGAGTTTTGCAATCCATCCGCTTTCTCACTACAACTCCATCACAGAGCCTCGTGCTAGATTTTTGTTATCCCTCCTTGAGCATCTTACCATAGATTCTCCTTCTTATTTCATTTTTTCTATTATAGATGTTCATTTGGATGCGGCGACCCGTGATAAGTTCATCTTTCCTTCTGCTATCACGAGGATTCTACGCCATTTTTCCATTCCTTTTCCCGTGTCCAACCATTTCACCTTCATGTTTGCCATAGATGCCGCTACCGTAAAACGTAGTGAGGCTTAGTTTAGGTCGAGACAGCAGGATTCCACTCCTCCCTCCCATTTAGCTCCATCCCGATCTGCTCCATTTACATCAGCTCCTTCTTCCTCTATGAGTGATGTTTCACTGGGAGACATCATGGCACAGCTGCAGCGTATGGATGCTCGCCCCGATACACTCTCCACTGAGTTGTATCAGGTGAATATTCGTGTTGGTCGTATTGCACGATGGCAGGCGACCATGGGTGGTTTTGCTCCTGAGGCTATTCCTTCATCACCTCCTCTAGCGGCTTCTGATTCTGAGGATGATGATGACGAGGACGATGATGCTTTGGATGATGATGATGGAGATGCTAGCTCTACTAATGAGATGTCTACTTGACACTCTACCCTTTGTCACTCGTGGCTAAAAGGGAGAGTAGTTTTGGGATATGAAAGTAGTCATCTTAGGGGGAGAGTTAGTCTAGGACATTTTTGTTAGGGGGAGTGTTGATACTATTGATACTTGAGGGATGTAGTGAAGATATGATGTATCTTTTCTTTTCTTACCTTTTAGATACATTGTTCTTGTATATGAGGTCTTGTGACCAGTTTTTACATACATTGTACTTATTTTCTCTATATGTGGATGTATGTTTCTTTCACTTATCTCTACATGTGTTGTTTCTTTTCTATCTTTATACACATGTTTCTTATATTTGTATGCAATCTATTATTTCTGTTTCACACAAGATGCCTTGATGAGTTTTGTTTAAAGTGTTTCAGAAATACAGGTTGTCAAAGTCTACTTGCCATAAACTCTTTTCTTGCAAAGTTTTTCAAGGGTTTGTGTTAGGATAGATTTTATTGTATTCAACAAGTGAATATGAGTTGAGTGATTTATGACTTCTCTCATACGTTCATTTGTTTGTTGTGGTTTTGTCACGGATTGTCAAAGGGGGAGATTGTTAGGACATATGTGTTTCACTTGTTAAAGAACATATGTCATTCTTTTATGTAATTGGCTAATCCTTTGACAATACACATTTTACTTGTAATTGGGTAGTTCTAGATGTTTTTAATACTTCAAGAAACAATGTTTCAAGATCAAGTGTTGAAGTCATCAAGTCTGTCCAAGAAAACAAGCTGACAGTGCAAATTCATTAAAGCTCGACAGCTGTCTTAACAGCTGCATCTATGGAGCTTAAGAAAGCTGTCTCAAGCCCGTAAGCTCGACATCTGCTCGATAGCTTCTCGACACCTCCTATCTGTCAAGATTTAAGAAATTCAAAATTCTGATCTGATTTCATGGGATTCCTGAATGTGTCTTTGGGCCTTCTTTTCTTCTAACCTTAGACATATAAAAGGATTGTTTTTAGGGCCGTCAAACAGTTCACAAGTTGCACAAGCATTGAGAAAACTCTGTTGAAGCAAATTGTGACCAGAGACGAAGTTCTTGCCCTAGTTCATCTCTTCTGAAGAAGTTGCTGTGTATTTGCACCTTTGGGTTTTGTGACCAAGCATCTTCTTGATCTTCATCATGTAGGATGAACTGAAGAACTTTGCAGCCAACCTCTCTTTTAGTTGGTGTTGAAGTCGCGTACTAGGATCCGCGCATTGGTTAGTCATGTACTTGGGAGCCGTGCAACAAAAAGGGAGAACTGTTACTACAGAACAAGTCCAATTGGGTATTGGGGTAAAGGTTCAACTGTAGGTTGGTAAGGTACTTGGGGTTCCTTTACTTGTAACTGCTTGTTGTGATAATAGTGGAGTTTCGGGAGCGGTGACCTGAAAATCACTCGGTGGGGTTTTTGCCATAAGGGTTTTCCCCATTCGTAAACAAATCACCGTGTCATTTAATTTTCGCTGCATAATTAGTTTATTGGTAATTTGTTTGTGCTACCATGCGTTTGCATGTTTAATTGATTAATTAATAACTTGGCTAATTAATTAATTAATTTAATCACAAGGGGTCATTCAGTTTGTGACCTATCAATTACAATGAAAAAATAACTCTATTAGTTAAAATTTGAGGGCCTTTTTCTACTTGGGAGCCTTAGACAACCACCTCATTCGCCTATGTTGTAAGATGTTGTAAATGAAACCTTTGCTCCAATCACTAGCGCTAACCCAATTGGAATCCTTGTGCAGCAATTCGATTAGTGCGGCAGTGGATCAGCATTTCTCTCTCTCTCTCTTCCTCTTCATGTTTTTCATTTGATAAAAAAAATTATTTTATTTATTGGCTAATATTTGGGCTTAATTAATACTATTACAATGAAAAAAAAAAAAAACTCTATTAGTTAAAATTTGAGGGACTTTTTTCTTTTTGGGGACCTTAGACGACCACCTCATTCACTTATACTGTTAAGCTGCCTTTAATATAGTAAGTGTGGTGTGGCCTTATCAGAATTGCGAGATATCCATTAATGACTATGTTGTAAGATGTTGGAAATGACAACTTTGATTCGACCATCAGTTTTGACCCAATCAAAATCCTTGTGCAGCAATTCGATCAATGCGGCAGTGGATTAGCAGATCAGTGAGGTTTGATTTGAAAACACCTTTATTTAGGGTTACTTAAAGTTAACACCATAGTTTCTCCCAAAAAAAAAAAAAAAAAGTTAACACTCTATGGTTGAAAATATAAAAATAAAATCTAGGAGCCAAACACCAAAAGAGATTTAAATTTAAAAAAAAAAAAAAAAAAAATCTAGGACCTAACAGTAAGTAGAGAAATAGAGTTTCAAATGTTGGCTTAGCACAAAGCATTGAAAGGAAATTCCCAACCAATTTTTATTAAATCCATGATCAACTATCTATAATAACAATATTTATATGAGACCTTTATATAGGATTCTCAGGTAAAATGAGAAAATGAAAGTAAATTACTTCTTAACAAAGTAAAAAAGGAAAATAAATTGTAGCCAATTGTATTTTTATTTTTTTTAAAATCTAAAATACTTTGACATCTACTAGACTACTACTATTGATTACAACCAATCTGGTAATGGAATTGATAGGGGTGTTTTAGACAATTTCAATACTCTTGTACGCGTCATGCAAAGGAGCCGACAGTGCCCATGGGCCTGTCAGTTGCATGGATGCAAAACGGAAGACTTAAGGCGACTGTAGCATAAATGACAACCTCGTTATAACAACCTGAAGGGTGCCATTGTAAGCCGACGAGGGACCCTTGGACGAGAAGAAGAGGCTGATAGGGTGAAGAGGTCGATAGGTCCAGCGTGGCTTGGCTTGGCTCCCACGAATATCTATACATGGAAACATCTTGCGCAACACGTAAGACACCACTCACCCATATTGCTCTCATACAAAAAGATATCCTGAAATCTCGGAAACCCTAAGTGCCAAACCTTCCCAACAAGGAAAGATACCTACTTGAAGGGATCTTGATTCACCACTCACCACTATATAAGTGCCAGACCCCCACTTTTCTCAGGTACACAGAAACTCTCTATCTCTCTCACTATAGAGTTCATAGAGGCTTCTCATTCACTAACTTGACCTTTGAAGGGTTTTTTGCCGGTACCACACCGGTGCCTTCTGTTTAGTCCCTTTGTTCTTATTCATAGGTACCCATTGGACTGACTTAGAGCCTACAACTCACTGACAATTTTAGCACATCAGCAGTTGGCATCGTTTATGGGAACGAGTGATAAGCCATATTGTCGTTTCAAAGACAAAGAGTTGTATGGTCCTAACACGATCAACGGTAACCAACCAAGAGACCGGGAACCCACCTTGATGGAATTATCAGATGTAAGCAGCGGAAGAAATAAAATTAAACAGATCTACTTCATTCTTAATTGATAACATGTCCAAAGTAAGTTTCAGAATTTAGGATCTAGAGAGTATACCTTGAAGCAGTGAAATTCGAAACCAAAATTCAAAAGTTCTTGAGAAGACTTTCAGTCTTCACTCTAATTCCACTAATGCCCAAGATGTGTGGTCTCTCAATCTGTTTTATGAGTTTGTTCTAGATAGAAAGAGAGAGTGTTCTCCACTCACATACATACCAATTCATGTTCTTCCAAATTCTGTATGTTTCTCTCTTAATAATAGATTATCTAATTGGGCTAGCCTTTTGGGCCTTTCCAATTGTGCTTTAATATGTGGCTTGGAGTGGGACCAAAAGGGAACAAGTAAGACACTAGCTCCAATGGGCCTTGGGCTTTTCTGTCAACTCTTGACAAGTCCAAAGTTACCATTAATTATATTTAATACCACTATATAAATATAATTGAACTCTAGACCTTATTAATAGATTATATCTCAAGACTTTATTATACATACAACCCCTTCATAAAATATTCATAGTAATACAAAGTTATTAATGAAGACTGCCACTTTGTAGATTACTATATCTTTATCCTTGAGTACCCGGTTTAGTCCTTTTAAGTTATTCATCATATATTTATGAAATCTAATTTCATAAATATATACTTTAGTAACTATTTACTAAAGTAGTTAGGCCTAACATTCTGAATAACAAACCTATTAAACTTATCTCAAGGGAACATTTTATATCTCCGTTAAGAGATTATGAATTCCATATTGAGAATATATGTTTCATCAACACTAAATGTGGCTGCCCAACATACTGAGATTTTGACCGTTACTTTAGATCTCACTCCTGATATATCAAAGCAACCTACACTTCGTGATCAGGTCCATTATTCTCTCAGGATTAAGAGTTCATGTGAATATAAGTTGTGAGATTTATTATTCATTTGACAGTCATTAGGAGAATAATAAATCTCACAGCGGTCCAGTTCAATATGTCTTAACTCTTAAAACATATCAACATATCAACTAGAAGTCACCACTTCCATGATCAAGACAAATCATCTTAGTTGATATGTTATAGTATTCGTAGATGAAACGCCCAATTTCATCACCGACTACGAACTAAATTCTGAGTTTACAAAGAACTTGTGATTTACATCTTTTGTGACTTTTCACATAAATCACATACTATGCATCTCATGGACTATATGATAATGTCCAAATATTCATGTTACCATTATTTCAGATAATAATAAAACAACTTTATTAATTACAATATTAAGTCATACATCATGTCATACATAATGTCATACATAATATCATACATAGCATCATATAATAGGATTTTAGGGCACTAATCCCAACAATCTCCCACTTGCCCTAAAGACTATTGTGCACTAATCTAACTCCCATTCTTTCCAAATGCGACTTGAAGGTCCTTTGAGGCAAGGCTTTGGTAAAGGGATCTGCTAGATTATTTGCACTTTCAATCTTTGCTACCACCACATCTCCATGAGCAATAATGTCTCGAATGATGTGATACTTTCACTCAATGTGCTTTCCCTTCTTGTGATTCCTTGGATCTTTTGATTGTGCAACTGCTCCACTATTGTCGCAAAACAAAGTAATGGGAACTTGCTCAATTTTTACTACACCATGGTTAGAAAGGAATTTCTTGAGCAATACAGCTTCTTTTGCTGCTTCACAATCAGCAACGTATTCTGCTTCCATGGTGGAGTCCGCAATACAAGATTGCTTGACACTCTTCCAATTTATGGCTCCACCTCCCAAGGTGAAAACACATCCTGATGTGGACTTTCTGAAATCTAGATCTGATTGAAAGTTTGAATCTGTATAGCTAATGAAAATCAAATCCTCACACCGGTAAACAAGCATATAATCTCTTGTTCTTCGAAGATACTTGAGAATATGCTTTACAGCTTGCTAATGTTTTGGTCCTGGATTTGATTGATATCGGCTAACCATGCCAACTGAATAACAAATATCTGGCTTAGTACATAGCATGGCATACATAAGACTTCCCATTGTTGAAGCATAAGGAACTTGTCTCATCATATCTACTTCCTCTTGAGTTTTAGGCCTTTGGTCATCAGACAGAGGAACTCTATGTCTGAAAGGAAGTAATCCTTTCTTGGAGTTTTGGATGCTAAAACGTTCTAGAACCTTATCTATATACTCAGCTTGTGATAAGCCTAACATCTTATTCTTACGATCTCACCAAAGCTTGATCCCTAGAATAAAATTAGCCTCACCCAAGTCCTTCATATCAAATTGGTTTGACAACCACACATTTACCGATGACAATACCCCTACATCATTCCCAATGAGTAGAATATCATCAACATAAAGCACTAGGAACATTACTACTTTATCCTGATGTCTTTTGTACACACATGGTTCATCTAAATTTTGTTCAAAACTAAATGATTTGATTGCTTGATCAAATCTGATGTTCCATGACCTAGATGCTTGCTTAAGTCCATAAATGGACCTTTTCAACTTGCATACCATATGCTCTTGGTTCTTTGCTATGAAACCTTCCGATTGCATCATATAGATTTCTTCTTCAAGATTGCCATTAAGAAATGCAATCTTGACATCCATTTGCCAAATCTCATAATCATAATGAGCGGCAATGGATAAGAGAATTCTGATAGATTTAAGCATTGCTACTGGTGAAAATGTTTCTTCATAATCAATACCTTCTTTTTTAGTATACCTTTTCGCCACTAGCCTTGCTTTAAAGGTTTTAATATTTCCATCTATCCCTCTCTTCCTCTTGTCAACCCATTTACAACCAACAGGTTTAATGCCGTTAGGTGCCTTTACAAGATCCCAAACTAGATTGGAATACATGGAATCTAATTCAGATTTCATAGCTTTAACCCAATGATGTGCATCTATATCATTCATTGCTTCTTCGTAAGTGTAAGGATCGATTTCGGCCTCTTCTGAGATAGCTTCATAAGTTTCTCCCAGACCTATAAACCTTATAGGTGGCCTAACAATCCTCCCACTATGACGAGGCAACTCTGTACTAGTCATCTCATGAGTAGTATCTTGTGGTGTATCCAATACAACCACATCATCCCTAGTTTGATCTATTGATTGTTCATTCATTTCAGCCAACACAACTCTACTTCTAGGAGTATAATCATTCATATAGTCATTTTCCAAGAATTTGGCATTTGTGCTAACAAACACTTTATTCTCTTTATGACTATAGAATAAACCTCCAACAGTTCCTTTTGGATACCCTACAAAGAAAACCACTTCTGTTTTAGACTGTAACTTGTCAGACTTTCCTTTCAACACATGAGCCAGACAACCCCAAATATGGAGATGTCTCATACTAGGCTTTTGCCCATTCCACAACTCTACAGGTGTTTTAGGAACAGACTTCGAAGGTACTAGATTCAGAAGATACATTGCAGTATTTAAGGAATATCCCCAAAAAGAAATTGGTAGAGTTGAATAACTCATCATGGATCTAACCATATTTAAAAGAGTCCTATTCCTTCTTTCCGCTACACCATTTTGTTGTGGAGTTCCAGGTGCAGTCAATTGGGATACTATCCCATTTTCAGTTAAGTAATCCTTGAAATCCCCAAGAAGGTATTCGCCACCACGATCAGATCGAATGGCCTTTATGCATTTACCTAATTGATTCTCAACTTCAGCCCTAAACTCTTTGAAATTTTCAAAGGCTTCAGACTTCCGTTTCATTAGGTACATATAACCAAATCTAGAGTAATCATCAGTGAAAGTAATGAAATACTCATAGCCACCTCTTGCCTGGATTGACATAGGACCACATACATCTGAATGTACTAGTTCTAGCAAATCTTAGGCTCTTCTACCTTTGCCATTAAAAGGTCGTTTGGTCATTTTGTCTTCCAAACAAGATTCACAAACTGGAAAATCATCAAAATCCAATGGCTCTAAGAGACCATCTTTGATCAGTCTTTGAATTCTGTTTGAATTAATATGACCCAGACGCAAATGCCAAAAATATGCATCACTAGTAGAAGGAAACTTTCTCTTTAATGATTTTACATGAGAGACATTATCTAATTCAAAATTATATAATTCATGCTTATCAGGAGTTAAAATATAAAGACCATCAACAATATTGCTAGAACAGATAAACACTTTACCCTTCTTTATTACAACATTGTCTTTAAGGATAACACAATATCCATGTTTACCTAAATAAGTTGCATAAATTTAATTCCTATGAACATTATGTACATATAGACAGTCTTCCAATATTAAAACTCTAGACTCAAAGCATAAATTAAACACTCCAAGAGCTACAACCGGAATCCTGCTCCCATTAGCCGAAGTAAGAAACAATTCCCAGTCTTTAAGCTTTCTAGTCTCCTGGAACCCCTGCAAAGAATTGCAGATATGATTAGTACAACCTGAATCCACACACCAGGAATCTTTGAGATTCTGCACTAAACATATTTCAAGTAGGAATAAACTTTTCATACCTTTATTCTTGGCAACCTTGAATTTTGGACAATTCCTCTTCCAATGTCCTTTCTCACCATAATGGAAACATTTTCCTTTGAGCTTCTTTCCTTTGTCAGCAACCCCTAAGACAATTTGTTTACCCTCTTGCTTGGTGAAGTCCTTCTTCTTCTTCTTCTTACCCTTGCCTTTCGACTTAGGTTGAGAAGTAGAAGCTTCACCCATATTGGCTTCAATATTAGAAGTACCAAGGATGTCTTCCGCCGCTACCAATTCATTCATTAATTCAGACAAAGAGTAAATCTTTTTTTTCATATTATAATTGAGTCTGAATTCCTTGAATGATTCCAGTAGTGACTGGAGTATCATATCCACTTGGGATTCTCTATCAATATCGGTACCTAAAACTTTCAATGTATTCAGATTGGAAATCATTGTAAGACAATGCTCCTTTACTGAACTACCTTCAGCCATTTTGGTATTATAAATTTGCCTCATGGTTTCTTGCTTTGCAAAACGGCCTTGCTCACCAAACATCTCCCTCAGACTTAGCATAATGTCTAAAGCTAGTTCTACATCCTGCATTTGATACTGTAGAACATTTGAGATAGATGCTAGGATGTAGCACTTGGCCATCTCATTAGATTTCTTCCAACGATCATATCGTTGTTTTTCCTCAAGAGGAGCATCTAATGAAGGAAAGCTAGGACATGGTTTAGTAAGAACATATTTGTGCTCTTCAGCAGTGAGAACTATGTCCAAATTTCTTTTCTAGTCAACATAATTGGATCCAGTCAGTTTGTTTTGATTAAGAATAGTAACAAGTGGGCTAAATGATGCCATGTTCAAATCTAAAATTAATAAACATGAATATAATAAGTAAACTGGACATTATCAAATTAGCATATAAACATATAACATGGAACCTTAATAAACCATAATACAATATATGCAACGACAACCCAATCCCATATTCAATATCCCTTAGCATAGAGTGAATATAAAATACTATGATTGATTGAGAACTATTCTCATTATTAATGCTATCATGATAACTCTTATCAAACACTAATAATATGCCGTTATATATTTGGCCTCTAAATAATAATAGTAAGAACTCAGCATAGAGGATACTATAGTATTTAGTCTAGTGTATATCATTGTCTAGAATCATGTGTAGCCACATTTCATCCCTTTAACAGGTTTATTTTGCAATACCATGATACAAAACACCCTCCGCACGGAATGCGAAGCTCGAGGCTAAGACAAGGTGTTTGATCAAACTACTATAAACCAAGAAATTCAATCCTATAGTACCATGAAATAAATACTCTCTACATGGAATGCTAAGCTCGAAGCAAAGACAAAGTATATATTTCACTCTACAATGAACTGACAATGGAGGCCGTGAGATCCAACCCTTGTATCTCTCTCCGACTAGATGTTTTAAATTAAAGGTTTTTATTTTGTAAACATGTGAAAAACAATCATACACAGCCTTGCACTTTATACATATGAAAACACTTAGAAAAAGTTCAAAATTCCCTTCAGTGGCATTTTTGCGAGTATCTCGCGACTAAGCTCTTCCGGCGAAAATGAAATAGTGAAAACACAAAATTCAAACAGAAACTTTCACTACTGTCTCGCTACTCTCTCACGACTAAGCTCTTCCCGCAAAACTGAGTTTAGGCAAAATAGTGAAAACTCAAAAATTCGGACAGAAACTTTTGCTACTGTCTCGCAATTGTTTCGCGAGTAAAGCTTACCCGTGAAAAGTTTTGTGCTTCAGAAGCGTTTTTCGCGAGTAACTTTGCGGGAAGCTAACCCGCGAAAAACCCGTGTTTTTGGTTTTCAAAGGGAAAAATCCGAACAATTTTCTACGGTTTTCCATGAACAAACAATCACCATATGAACATGATAGATGGAATTTGATATTAAAACTGAAATTCATTGATGCTATAGCCTTAAAGTTCTATTTAACATACTTAAATTCAAATTTAAACAATATCATAACATCAATATCAGTTTTCATCAAATCATAGTTTCAACAACCATGCAAAAAATTAATTACATATATAATCTTCTAACATTATGAAACTATTATCTCTAATTCCAAAACTCACAAAACATGTTATACAGATTGGAAATTGAAGGCCGCTCTGATACCAGTTGATGGAATTATCAGATGTACGTAGTGGAAGAAATAAAATTAAACGGATTTACTTCATTCTCAATTGATAACATGTCCAAAGTAAGTTTCAGAATTTAGGAACTAGAGAGTGTACATTGAAGCAGTGAAATTCAAAACCAAAATTCAGAAGTTCTTGAGAAGACTTTCAATCTTCACTCCAATTCCACTAATGCCCAAGATGTGTGGTCTCTCAATCTGTTATATGAGTTTGTTCTAGAGAGAAAGAGAGAGTGTTCTCCACTCACATACATACCAATTCATGTTCTTCCAAATTCTATATGTTTCTCTCTTAATAACAGATTATCTAATTGGGCTAGCCTTTTGGGCCTTCCCAATTGTGCTTTAATATGTGGCTTGGAGTGGGACCAAAAGGGAACAAATAAAACACTAGCTCCAATGGGCCTTGGGCTTTTCTGTCAACTCTTGACAAGTCCAAAGTTACCATTAATTATATTTAATACCACTATATAAATATAATTGAACTCTAGGCCTTATTAATAGATTATATCCCAAGACTTTATTATACATACAACCCTTTCATAAAATATTCATCGTAATACAAAGATTTTAATGAAGACTGCCACTTTGTAGATTACTACATCTTAATCCTTGAGTACCCGGTTTAATCCTTTAAGTTATTTATCATATATTTATGAAATCCAATTTCATAAATATATACTTTAGTAACTATTTACTAAAGTAGTTAGGCCTAATATTCTGAATAACAAACCTATTAAACTTATCTCAAGGGAATATTTTATATCTCCGTTAAGATATTATGAATTCCATCTTGAGAATATATGGTCCATCAACACTAAATATGGCTGCCCAACATACTGATGTTTTGACCGTTACTTTAGATCTCACTTTTGATATATCAAATCAACCTATACTTCATGATTAGGTCCATTATTCTCTAAGGATTAAGAGTTCATGTGAATATAAGTCATGAGATTTATTATTCATTTGACAGTCATTAGGAGAATAATAAATCTCACAGCGGTCTAGTTTAATATGTCTTAACTCTTCAAACATATCAACATATCAACTAGAAGTCACCACTTCCGTGATCAAGACAAATTATCTTAGTTGATATGTTATAGTCTTTGCAGATGAAACGCCCAATTTCATCACCAACTATGAACTAAATTCTGAGTTTACAAAGAACTTGTGATTTATATCTTTAGTAACTTTTCACATAAATCACATACTATGCATCTCATGGACTATATGATAATGTCCAAATATTCATATTAGCATTATTTCAGATAATAATAAAACAACTTTACTAATTACAATATTAAGTCATACATCATGTCATACATAATGTCATACATAATATCATACATAGTATCATACAATAGGATTCTAGGGCACTAATCCCAACACGCCCAGCGCATTGGAAAGGCGGGTGGAAACCCTTGCCGCAGCAGTTGAATAGCTTACTCACTAGAACCGCGAGTTGGAACAATAGCTAGAGCAGCGGAATGACCAGAAGCCAAACGATCACAATGACAGACAAGACAGGGACGAACGTGACAACAATCGCCCCCCAGGAACGATCACTAAGAAAGGGACGACCAAGAAGAGAGCAATGCCGTCAGTAAATAAGATCAACAAGATACCAATCGTCCCTCTGGGGTGGAAGTCGATGCGTTGCGTATGGCATAAGAGATGTAGACGATGAAAGAAAAGATGGACATGATGATGAATGCCTTGAGAGGAAGGGACCAACTTGGATGAACTAGTCCAGCAGACTGACTCACCCTTTACCGTGCAAGTGACTTCCTTCCCCCTTCTGACCAAGTTTCGAATGCCACAGGTGGAGGCATATGACGGTTCGCGGGACCCATTGGACCATTTGGAGTCATTCAAAACCCTCATACACTTGTAAGGAGTTCTAGATGAAATTATGTGTAGGGACTTCCCTACCACAATGAAGGGGCCAGCAAAGGTACGGTTTAACAAACTTACCCCGAACATTGTCTCAACTTTCAAAGAGTTAAGTGGACACTTTGTCACACTTCATTGGGGGACAAAGACACAGAAGATCCTCAGTGGCCATACTAAGCATTACGCAGTGGGAGGATGAAATCATAAGGTCATACATAACCCGTTTCAACAAAGAGGCCCTCTTGATTGACAAAGTTGACGACAAAGTCCTTGTTATGGCCTTCACTCGTGGGCTATGACTAGGGGAGTTTCTCTTCTCCCTTTACAAAAATGACCCAAAGATGGTTACCAAAACGCTGTACAAGGCCACGAAATACATGAACACCGAAAACGCGATGATAGCTCAGGGGGATAGGCCGAGGAAGAGACAAAGACAAGACAACCATCGTCCAGACAAAGGAAGGAAGTTGTCTCGAACGAGTGAGCAAAGGAACGAAATGAGATCAAAACCCCTGCTAGGGAGGACGACAAATTTCACCCCCTTGAATACCCCTTTGGATCAAGTCCTTATACAGATAAGGGACGATGCGGCTTTAACATGGCTAGACAAGCTAAAAGGCCATCAAAGCAAAAGGCCTTAGAACAAGTACTACCACTTTTACCGGGACCGTAAGCATGACAACTTTGAGTGCTATAACCTCGAACAGCAGATCGAGGCCCTCATCAAATAAGTGAAGTTACAACGGTTCGTCAAGGGCGGTGAAAACTCACCAAGGGACCATGAGCCCAACCAACGGGCTGAAGAAAGACCTAGAGCCCTACTTGGCGGGATAAGAGTAATCGTAGGAGGAAACACTATGGTGGGATCATCTAAGAAGGCTAGGAAGAAATATTTACATATGGTATAGAGCGTCCAGATTTTCGGGTGACCCCCAAAAGCTACGAAGGTCAACAACCCTGCCATTAGCTTCACAGAGGAAGATGCTAGACCACTCCACCACCCTCATGATGATGCCCTAGTCATTAGTTTGTCCATCGCGGACTTCAATACTCGATAGGTATTAGTGGACAATGGGAGCTCAGCAGATATCCTCTACTACCCTATGTTCTAGCAGACGAGAGTCGACTAAGAGCGTCTCTAAGCCTCAGACGTGCCGTTGGTAGGATTCGGTGGCACCAAGGTCTTTCCCGTCGGAATCATTACTTTGCCAGTAACCATCGGGATGTACCCTTAGCCGCTTACTAAGGAGGTCAATTTCCTTGTCATTGACTGCTCCTCTGCCTACAAGGCCATCATTGGTCATCCCACACTTAACACTTGGCGGGCGGCCACATCCACATACCACCTGCTGGTAAAGTTTCTAATGGAGTAAGGATAGAAGAAATTCGATGAGACTAGATGGCTACTCGCAAATGCTACATAGCCATGCTTGAGATGGACGATCATTTGCAACCCTTGAACATCGAGGAAAGAAAAGTCATTGTGGAACCAACAGAAGATCTGGAAGAAGTCTGCTTGGACGATGATACCCCTGGCTGGACTACTTATATCGACACATAAGCCTGAACGACAAGGTTGTAGCCCTTAACCGTTTTGTCTCTAGGGCAATGGATAAGTGTCTACCATTCTTCAAGGTGCTAAGGAAGGCTTTTGAGTGGATCGAAGAGTGTCAAGGGGCATTTGAAGAACTGAAGGCATACCTCACGTCGCCACCATTACTCAGTTTGTCCAAACCTGGTAAAGAGCTCTCCCTCTACTTAGCTCTATCCCTAATGGCTGTCAGTTCTGCTCTTATATGGGAGGAAGACCGAGTGTAGTTACCTGTATACTACGCTAGCCGGGCACTTCGGGGAGCTAAGGGGAAATATCCTCAAATGGAGAAGCTAGGCTTCGAACTGATCACTGCTGCTTGGAAACTCAGGCCGTACTTCCATGTGCAAACCATGTTAGTCCAAATGGACAAGCCTTTGCGAAAAATGATGAAAAACTCAGAAGCAGTAGGACGACTTGTTCTATGGGCGATTGAGCTCGGCGAGTTAGATTTCTAATACCAACCTAAGACCGCAATCATATCACAAGCTTAAGCTGATTTCATTGCCGAATTCAAGATAGGAAAAGATGAAGAGGAGAAACCGATGGCATGGACTATATGGATAGATGGTTCGTCTAACCAACGGGTCGGAGGAGCTGGGGTCTTGCTGCAGTCATCAGAGGGAGATACAATAGAATGTGCGGTCCACCTTCAATTCTCAATGACCAACAATAAGGCCGAATACGAAGCAGTCCTTTCGGGCTTCGACTTAGCTAAAGCAGGGGGAACTGAGTTAGCTGTCATACACTGTGATTCACAAGTTGTGGTCGGACAAATCAATGGCAATTACAGGCAAAAGGGGAGCTGTTGAAAGAATACTTGAGCATGGTTAAAAGCAAGATGAGTGAGGAATTCTCAGTTAAGTTCGTACAAATCCCAAGGGAGGAGAATGAACAGGCAGACCACTTGGCCAAAGCAGCATCCGCTAGGTATACAGATGTCCTCGGTCAAGACTATCCTTCATCCAATATTCCCCTGCAATTGACAAAGTGGAGGTATAGGTTATCCCCTTAAGAGTTGACTGGACAACGCCGATCATATCCTACCTCAAGAATGGGACATTGCCAGAAGATTGCAATGCTTCTCGTAGGCTGAAGATACAATCATCACGTTTCTTCATAATAGGGGATATCCTTACAAAAAGGCTTTCTCCTGTCCGTATCTAAGGTGCCTGATCCTCAACGAAGCAGACTATGTCATGAGAGAAGTACACGAAGGAATATACGAGAACCATTCGGGGGCACGCTCACTGGTTCACAAGCTAATACGAGCTGGATACTACTGACCCTCTATGTAGAAGGATGCCTAGTCCTATGTAAAGGCATGTGATAAGTGCCAACGCTTCGACAACATCATACGATAACCGATTGAGGAACTTACACCGATGAGCGCCCCTTGGCCTTTCACCCAACGGGGATTGGATATAGTTAGGTTTTTTATTATCGTACGGCAGTTCAAGTTCCTCATTGTAGGGATCGACTACTTCACCAAATGGGTCAAGGCAGATGAGTTACCTGGTGTCCTGTGGCCAGATGAGTTACCTTGTGTCCTGTGGGCATATAGGACAATGGTTCGCACACCTACAGGGGAGACACCTTTCTGCCTCGCATATGGATACGAAGCCATCATCTTGGCGAAAGTGGGTCGGACCAGCTATCGAGTATCCCACCATGATGAAGGAAGGAATGAAGAAGGGATGCACCTACAGTTAGATCTTCTTGACGAAGTCAGAGTAATAGCAGAATAGAGGATGGCTCGTTATCGGGACCTTATGGCAAAGCACTACAACACCAAGGTCAGGCCTTATCATTTTCAGGTCGGGGACTTGGTCCTAAGAAAGGTGACAACGACTACTAGAGATCCTTCACAGTGTAATCTGGGCACCAATTGGGGGGAACTCTACAATATTGTCGACTGCCATAGGAAGGGGACTTACTACTTGGAAACCCCTGACGGGCTGAGGTTCCATCACTCGTGGAACATTGAGCACTTGAGGAAGTACTACCAGTAGTAGTCAGATGCAGCTTATTTTATCGCTTTCTTTTCGTTTTTCCATTTTTATATCAAAAGTTGAATGTCAAAGACTCTAAGGATGTCAAGTTTCTTTTTTAGTTCTTTCTATTATTAATAAGACTTGGATGCATTATCAAAAACGTTGCTCTACTCTCTACCCTTTAGTGGACCATCTAAACCACACTAAATTCCTACCTACGAGGTGGATGAATGACCAAGGATACCGACGGGTACCTGGTCTTACAAATTTTACCAAATCCTACCTACGGGGTGGACGGATGACCAAGGATACCTACAGAGTCCTACCTGGCAAGGTGGATGGGTAGAATAGAATATCAATGATACCAACACAACAAAGGCACACACGGTTAAAATAAGAACAAAATATCACAAGTAAAGGCAACAGATAAAAGCAGTAGAATATAGCCCAAAAGGGTAAATGTTTTTACACAAACCCCAAAACGAAGGGGACATTAGTTATTGTCGTACAAACAATCCTACAAAAAACTTAAATACAAATTAGGATGGGGGAGCATTAAGGGCGGCTGGATTCAAGGTAGATGAGAAGTCCGCAGTCATTAGGTCCACAGCAGACGAAACCACACCAGCGTCAGGACCTTTAGGGGCAGGTTGGGTAATGACCACACCATTAGTGTCCCTCACCTCCTAATCAGCCATAAGAACGGAGTCAGCGGTCTCATCACTAACAGTGTCGTCCCCTCCAAGCATTGGCGGGACTGTGTCATCTATTACAATCTAGGATAAATCAAGGTCAAGATAAGCAACTCTTACCTGCTTCAAGAAATCCTCGAACCCTTCACCATAATAGACACCACAAGCGTTAAAGAAACGCTGAGAAATCTGAAACTCTGCCACAGCATCGGCTTTGGCTCTCTCCACCTGCTTATGAAGAGTAGCCAGCTCTGTTGCTAAGTTAGTCTTCGCCTTCTCTGCTTCCTCGAGCTGACAGGTCTCCTCTGCAAGCGTCATAGATTTAGCCATCAACTCCTTATTAAAGATGCAGACGGCCTCTGAGTATTGTGCTCGTTCTTTTTTCTCTATCTCTTGGTACTTACAAAATCGATGGATGACCCCCTCATTGGCCACGCACCTGTCTTGGAGGGCCTTCATTTGCACCAATGCCTAAAATAAAAGGAGGGAATGACGGAAGTTAGGACGAATACACAAAAGAATATCAAACTAAAAACGACGGGTACATACCCTAGACAGATCATAGAGGCCTGAGGCTCCCAAATCTTCAGAGGCATGCTCACCACAAGGGTCTAGATCTGTCTCCTTGATGATCGAGTTGGCCATCTCTACGACATATTCTTTATGCATAACAAGCCTTTGGACGGGGCTAGTGTTGACGGGGCCCTTACCCGTCTTCAAGCCTTTACTAAACACATGGCACATAGGCAGAGGGGATTTCTACCATTGACACCCTGCGAATGGGCCTGTCCCCTTCTTAGGCAGATGGTCGTCCTTGAAATCATTTTTTCTCTTCAAGATAGCCTTAGGGGCCACCTTAGGTGTCGAACTCATAGCCTCCCCCTACTACTTTCGCGTTGCAGCAGACTTTCATATTAGTGCTCTTTGCCTGCCTATGTCCATCTCTGAAAAAGTGACGGGAAGAGTTAGAAAAGGGACGGACAGATATAACAAAATTACAGACGGATAGGACTTACAACATCATGAGGAGGCCTGTAGTCGTCAGGCTATAGGCGTCGGCTCAGGTCCTCTGTAGAACACATGAAGGGTGTCAAGAGTAACCAAGTCCTTCCACTTCCGTTGCTCCTAGGGGATCTCCTAAGCCCTCCTAAGAAAATTCTCATGCTCGTCGGTTATTTCAGGATGGACTTGCATTGAAAAGAAGAAAACAAAATGTTAGGAACGTAGTGAAATAAAAAAAAGTAATAGAGAAAAGACACCGACGACTCATCAGACTCTTTGACAATCCCTGATGTGTTATCAAACCTGTCAAGTCTACATACCCACTCCATTCTTTTAATGAAAAAGTACCTATTTTTCCAATTTCTATTGGAATTTGGCATGTCAGATATTAATTTAAGCGATGACTTTCTAGTCAAGAAGTGGTAGATGTCCTTTAATGAAGAAATCTGCTAGGTTTTGTAATAATAAAAGAACTCGTCAAGTGTGAGCTGACGGTTCCCTCTACTCAGTTGGCCCCATATCACCTCGGTGCCTATGAAAATCCTCCAAGCGTGTGGGGCAATTTGGCTGACGGACAAGTCGAGATAATTGGCAAGCTGACGATGTAACTCTGTCAGCGAAAATCTCAACCTAGCAGTAAACATGGCATCATACATTCCCACGTTTGTCGTCTTCCCTAAATAATATTTCTCAAAATTTCCTAGCAAACGAAGGGGAATGTTGTCTGGGATTTGGTGACGATCACGAAGGGTGTTAAAAACTTTCCTAGTCATGGTCAAGTAAAAGTCATTTACCATCCATATACTCAATAGAATGAAGGGCCTAGTACCACTACTTTCTACCTAGCTTACCGACCTGTTGCTATATTTTTCATTCCCCACTGTCAACGGCCGGGCCATGAACGGCTGGAAAACTGTCGTCGGGCCTTCGTTCGACCACCTGCCATGGTGACGCTCTCATGCACGTGGGGCCCAATGGAGGCCCCTCTCGATAATGGTGTGGTTTGCGCGGAGCTTTGGGTGCTTTCTCTCTCGGGGGAGGAAGGTATTTGTCTTCCTTTGGAGGTGTGGCAGGAATCTTGGCCAAATTTTAGGTGATTACCAAAGGTAAGTGAAGTTGCCTCCAATCATTGGGTTTTTCTAAGGTGTGATTGGTCATCTGTTTCTAGTTGATTTTATTACTAATCCTAGGCTAAGAAAAAGGGTATTTTTCCTAATCTAATGTGGATGGCAAGTAAATCTTGATTCTTGAGTTCGAAAATTTGGTTACGTGTGGGGAAGATGTTAGCACCCCACAACGCCTATCCAAGGACAATCTTTATTATTATTATTTTTTTTAATAAAACCTTAATTTTAGGAGATTGGCAGTAAAAAACATGATTTTGGCATTGGCTTTCGGGGCTTTGCATGCATAGGGAGCTTTCAAGTTTGGCTTTTAAATGGGTGTGGTCCTAATCTATATTTTTGTTGCGAAAATCTGACAACATGTCACCTTACTTTCGCGGTGGAAATTAGGCATCGCTTTGCCTTAGATGACATGGACTGTGACAATCACACTGGGATGGGCGAGCAAGTATATATATACATACATCATGCACAATGCTAGCACACAGAGTAGGAAAGTAAATGCCTACCCATGAGTACGGCCCAAAATATAGGTGCAGGAAAGTAAACAGGGGTCGCCATACTCTAGAGATGAGGAGGAATGGTATGAGGCATGATATACCTAATACAACGCATCTAAGAGAGAAATGAGGGAGAAAGGAAGGGGGTTTAGAAGAGTACACAACCAAATGGGAGAGGCTAGACCCCTACATCTACTAAACATAGCCGCTTGGCTTATATCCACATGCTCATATCCTTGCCCTTTTTGCTTGCGCCTGGGAGACCATGCCCTAGCTCCATGCGTCCTCGCTCCATGTGTGTACATGCAAAGGCAAAGACAAGAAACCATTAAACAAGCAATGAAAGGAAAAGATACAAAGAGTATATGAAAGAGGAATAAAATAGATAAGCATGATAGACATGGCAAGCAAAGAAACAAGAAAGCAAGCAAACAAGCGAGAAGGCAAACAAGCAAGAAAACAAACAAAAAGTGGTGTCTGCGAGGGACAAATGTAGGTTTGGATCGAATTTCCATAGCTTCATTGTGTTGAAGTATGGACGACACACTAGCAAGCAAGATTCATGCATGGACATGTAAGCAAGCATGTACAGATGCATAGAAAGCCAATGGGTGGCGCGAACAAACATTGTAAGCATAGCATCGCACGGAGTGAAAAGGGAAAGGTATGTACGAAGCAACCCAGCATCCGGAGATGCTTCCTAAATGGTCACATCCAAACAAGGCCTCATGGGCGTCAGATGTAACCAAACAAGATCAAGTCCGCGGAGGGCGTCAAGAATGGCAAAGCCTAGAACTAGAGAGGCTAACATAAGCATAAACCATAGAAGCAAGCAAGCATAGACATGCAAATAGGAATGATGGCCTTGGTGTATGGACAATGACAAAGACCATAGGGTTTAGATCGGGTCCTAACCATTAGGCCAAAACACAAGAAAATACGATAAAAGGAACAAAAGGGCTACAATAGCACATGACATGACAAACAAAGTCTAGGCCTAAGCACATAAACAAGGCGTAAAGCACGCAGGCATATGAGAGATGGAATAAAGCATGTAGAATGCATCGATCTAAGCATGTAAATACACCGATCTACGCATATAAGCACGGAGATATGCATGTAGGCATGTGAATGTACATCTAAGCATGTGGGTGTAAGAATAAAAGCATGGAAGAACACAAATCAAAACAAACAAGCATGTGAAGGCATAGACATAGGCATAGGAGCATAGATCAAGCATACAAACTTGTAGATCTAAGAAAGGCATAGCCAAAGACATGATATCAAGCATCTGAGCACATAGACCCAAATATCAACGCATAAGAAAGAAGGATCTAAACATGACATAAAGCATAAAGCATGAAGAAAAGGCAACTAACACATGAACAAACGTGGAAGCATATGGAAATAAGCTAAAAAGCATGTTAAGAACAAGATAAAGCAAGAATCATGCTAGATAAAGCAATAAATCATGTTATTAAGGCAAAAAGAGCAAGATAAAAGCTAGATGAAGCTTTTAAAGAAAAAGGGGTACGGATAGTAGCTAAAAAGCTACATCCATACCCCTTAAACCTCAAATCCAAGGTATGGAACCGAGGAGAGGAAGATGGAGGGTATGAATACTACCTTGTATTTTTGGTGAAGAGAAGAATCAAGAGGCTTTGAAAGTCTCTTAT
Source organism: Quercus ilex subsp. ballota (assembly GCA_032727855.1). NCBI lineage: Eukaryota > Viridiplantae > Streptophyta > Magnoliopsida > Fagales > Fagaceae > Quercus > Quercus ilex. Next base: position 40,621,254 of record CM064908.1, read on the forward strand.
TTTTTTTGGTCTAGAGGTGCCTAGGGCCTTTTATAGCCCTGGCACGCTTTACGAGGCAGCGGCCCTCGTAAGGCCACCACCTTCAAAAAGTCTCTTCCTTTTTTTTGGTCTAGAGGTGCCTAGGGCTTTTGGAAATGACCCTGTGTACACATGGTTGGGGCATGCATATGCATGCTTAATTCATGTGTATGCATGCATCCCCCAAAACCCTAATCTGACAACTTTGATAACCCAACTTCAAACGGCCATAACTTACTCAATTTAAGTCCAAATTAGGAAATATTTGTGTTCAAATTGAAGCCCAAGATGTCTACTTTCCAATGAAACAAATTTCTCTCAAAATATCTTTATGAATCAAAAGTTATGGTCAAAATAGTGTGTAAATGTCATTTTTCAATATCGATTTTAAAACGATTTGAGCACTTTTGAATTGTGATTACTTCCAAACTATTGTGAACTCTTCAATTACCCTTGGTTGACATATGTCAAGTTCATCATTGGGGCTAGGGACCAAAAATTTTTTAACAGGATACAAAATGAGGTGTCTACAAGTAGTAGAGTTGGTGTGGTAGGGGTGATGATGAGGTGATAGTAGTGGTGAATGTATGGTGGGTGACAGTTGAGGCGGTAATGGATGGTGGCATTATAGATGGTGAGGTAGAGTCGTGGCAACAGGGGCGCTTGAGACAACGATGGTGGTACAGTAATGATTAGTAGTATTGGAGTGGCTAGGTTCCTTTCCATTTACGATTACCTACTCAATCTGTAACTTTGAGTGTGTTTTTATTAAAGTTTTTGTTTATTTCTTTATGCACAACTATTTAAAAGACTCATTTTATCTAAATATAGATGAACTATTTTAATCAATTTTTAACAAATAAAAAATAAGTTTAAGCAAAAAAAGGTTAAAAACTACGTCCAAAGGTACCATGCATCCTTTTAATCAAGATCATTTACCTTTGCAGGGCATAATTCTCTTGACCTTAATTGCAACACTTGATCCTTTGAGACCTCAGCCATGTGATAATGGATCAAGCTTGTGCATACCACCCTCAAAACTCCAATACGGGGTCCTATACACAAGTTTAGCTCTGTCATGTATCGGGTCTGGAGGTACGCGATTTACTATAGCAACAATGGGAGCAAATCAATTTAATAATCCTAAGGATCAAGGGATTTTCTTTAACTAGTTTTTCTTCACTATATATATTTCCACTGCTGTAAGCAACACAGCCATTGTCTACATTGAGGATAACGTAAGTTGGAGATTGGGATTTGGCTTATGTGCAATTACTAACTTCATTGGCTTGGCCTTTCTCTTATTGGGAAACCGCTTCTACCTTCATGATAATAAGGCAAAAGGGAGTCCATTCACTTGTTTAGTTCGTGTTATTGTTGCCACTATTCAGAAATGGAAGGTGCAGCCTTCATCCAAAATCGAAGATTACTACCACAAGCATGATGGAATCACAGAAATAGCTGCAACACTTAAAAAGAGCTTCAGGTAGGAAGTTGAGTCCTTTGTTTTCTGGGATGAAATGAAATTCAGTTATGAATATTTGCAAACTTGGTCACTTTATAATCATCAATATTACATATAAATACCAAAAATACTACACAAGTGCCATCTTTAGGAGGGAGTATCTTATGCATCTACTATATACATCCATCCCTAATAGTGTCTAGATCTCACATGATTATAGAGTTTATATACTGTGAAAATAAAAGATGCATCTATTGAATACATAATATAAATAATTATTATATAGTGAATTTTTTAAACGAAATTTAGTGTTCTTAGTGTAAGAACCCAAAAAATGTTTGCACACCAGCCCACTTAAAGTAATGGACTGAATTTGTTAAACTTGGTCCAAACCAATAGAATTTATAAGAGATGGAATAGAACAACAAGCATGGGTTTAGCCCGAGAGCTTTCTTTGGGAAAAATCCAATTTATACTCAGAACTGGATGAACAACTTTTCTCAGAGGCTCCTCCAAAGACCAGCCTCAAAAATCCCCAAAGAACCCTAAACCTCCTCTTTTTATAGCCCTTTCCCATTGCATCCTCTTCGTCCATCTCTATCTGACCTTCACCCCTCTTCAACACCTGTCACATTTTGCATCTGAAGTAGGTGGCGGTGGTAGTTGGTGTAGCTGTGCCCAGCACTGTTCAGGTCACTTCCTCATTTAATGTGGATGATAAAGCTGGTGTACATAATTTAATATGGATGTGATAGGCAGCTCCAGCCTGGCTATTCCTTGTCTGCCACTAACTTCTATTTCCTTCAGTTTGCAACTCACTTCGTAGAACGCCGTATGGCACTTCAGCGGATTCGTCTCCTTCCTCGAGCGTCGTCACTCCTCGAGCTCATGTTTAGTGTTGTGCCCCAATTAATGCCATAACCTTTCATATTCCTCCTCGGGCCCCGACCCAGTATTTCGACCTTACAACTTCCTCCTCAGTCCTCACGTACCCACAATAGCCCCGTAAAACTTTCATTATTTGTCTATGAGACAAGGGTGAAGTTTTAGTTTCGTAAGTGAAACAAGCACGTGCCACATGCGTTCACACGTATTAGCGTCCTTTCATCCGTCATTCGCACGCTTCTAGCGCTTCGGAATCCATGAACTCTCATTTATGGTGTCAGGCGGTTGCTTGTCTCCCCACGTTCTATGATCTGATAGGAATCGTACAGCTCCTATTTCTTCCCATTTATGGGCGGAAATTTTACCACCCATTTTTTACTCCTATAAAAGGACGATCCAGAGCTGGCTAAGGCTCATTTTTGATATCTTGGCGACTTAAGCTTTTGACAAAGAGAAAAACACTCCCGAGGAGCGCTCTTTGCTTTCTACAACAGGTGTGTTGGTTTTCTTTGTGTTTTGTTTTTTTTTTTTTTTTACAAATTCCACACTTTGCCCTTTTAAAAACCATGAGTAGATATGCTAGGTTAGTAGACACCGAGGAGGCTAGGACAACCTTTAGGGCTCAATTTAGGATCCCTGATAACGTGGAAATTAGGCATTTCAAGGAGGGTGAATGGTAAGTTTTGAACCGACCTCCTGAGTCTGTGGTTATTAACATGATTGCCTTTATTAAAGGCAGGATGGAACTTCCTATGGGATCAGTAACTAAGGACTACCTTATAAATTATAGGTTAACCCTGACCCAGTGCTCTTCTAACATTTTTAGGATCCTCGGGTGCGTAGACACCATAAATCGCAGAATGGGGACTCACCTCACTTGGCATGACATGAACTGGGTCTATAACTGCCAGAAATGGGAAAAGACAAAATACTACATGAAGTGTAGGGTCCCCGTGGTTAAGTTAATCTCATGCCTGCCTGATTCAAGAAAAGGCATGGACGAAGAATCCTCAAGTCGGAGATATTCCTGCCCAGAGACAGGCAGCTCAGGGCAGCACACGTCATCCTTAGCTATAAATCCTCAACTAAGCGTTTTCAAAGTCCAAAAAACATTATCAAGGCCCGTGACCCGCGCTTGGCTCTGATAGACATTGCTGTCCCAGGCTTTTTGCTGACAGCACCCCCTCCCGAGGGGACACAAGACGCCCAGATCCCAGCGCCTCTAGTTGCTCAACTCCTGTACTCCCAAGAACCTCTATTACCATCTACCGATGAGGCCGAGGACTCCACATCCAACTCTGTCCAGGAGGTGATAGATAAAGACTTTGAAGTTTTCTACTGCCCGGACGCTCCGAGCACCTTACAAGCCCCTTCATCAATAACTATGGGCTTCGAAGAGAGGAACCCTATCCTTTTTGTGCTGCTAACGGCCTATACCGGAGGCTCTTCCTCTGTGGTGTCAGTACCACCCCGCCCACCAACTCCCGCTGCAACACGAACGTCCTTGGCTGAGGCAGTAGACAAGAAGCGAAAGCAAGGACAATGGGGAAAGGGGGTGGAAGTGGCTGAGGAGGGGGAGATACTCAAGCCCCCAGTCAAGAAGGCCCGCTTGGGCAAATGGCAGTTAGAGAAAGAGGCTCGAGCACACAGTTCCCTCGAAGGAAAGTGGTGGGGACCATGCCAGGAAGGCCTTCATTTGGAGACTTGCTTTCACCCTAAGCTCGAGCTCTCCCGTGCTTGATGATGCCAACTTGAGGGATCCCTCAAAGGGTAGCTCAAGCTTGGTAGCAGAGTGCCTGGAGAGGGCATTATGCCTTCTAGAGGACATGGAGGAATTGAAGTCCTTCAAGAAAAGAGAGGTCTTCCATCCTTGAAGCAAGACCTCGCCAAGGTACCTCGGCCAACTTCTTCATCTGTCAAGTAGTTCTATCTAAGATTTATACAATGCTTACTTGGTTTCTCTTGCTCTCCTTTTTGCAAGTTGTTCAGGCTGCCTTCATGGCAGAGGAGTGGGTTGACCATTCCTTGGATGTGGCTAGGAAGGCTGAGAAGGCCCATAAGAATGCTGAGAAAGCTCGGGCCGAGGCGAAGAAAAAGCTGAAGGAGACCCTTTCTCAGCTGTCAGAGTTGGAGAAAGCCTTCCGCAACGCTGAATCCACTTTGAAAGGCTACAAGACGCAGGCCTCTGAGGCCTTGGAGGCCCAGAAAAAGGCTGAGAGCATGCTGGCTCTCACTATAGTGGAGCTAAAATAGGCAAACCAACACTTGGAGGCCAAGGAGGCTAAGAAAGCCCAGGTCGAGCAAGCAACCTATGATGCAGGCGTGAATAAGACTGCTGAAAGTCTTACTGCCCAACTTCGTGATATTGCTCGTGCCTTCAGCCGAGAGGTGTGGAGAGAGGCTATGAATGCTGCAAGAGTTGACCCCGAATCAGAGCTACGTGCTCCTGATAGGGTGTACTATCCCCCAGCTCTGCGCTTGGCACCCATAGGATCTATTTCTGTCGAGCCCCAGGATCCACTTCCTTCCCCTACTTCGTCCTAGGGGCTCCTACCTCAAGAAATTATAGTGGATGTAGAGGCCGAAAAAGGGGTTCCTGAGGGGGTGCCTTTAAAGAAGAAGAAAGAGAAAAAGGAGCAGAAAGAGAAGAAGGAGAAGAATGCCAAGGAAAAAGAGCCCAACGTTTAGTTTGGCTCCCATATAGGAATTTCTTGGGGAGTTTTTTGTGATGGGACAGTGTACATATAGTGCCCACCCCCCCCCCCCCCCCCCTTCTACCTTTTTGTAACAAGATTTTCATAATGAATGATTTTTGTTTAAGGGTTTCTGTCTTTTCGTGTTTATAGACATTCTCGCATACCTTGCACGCCTAAATTCCTTGTTGTCCCTTTTTTTTTTATTAACCAAGCCATAACAATTTGAAATTGAATGCGCATGTGAGTAAGTTAACTAGTGCTCCTTTTTTGAAGTCCAAAGCAAGTGTCTCCGGTCTTTGCTACTTGATCCCTTTTGACGCATAACACTTGGGAAATTTTTGGCCGTGTTAATTTACCCTAGGCTTGTGGTCGAGGAGCCAGGCAAGTCCTATGTTCTGTTCAACACTCAGGATTTTTTTTTTTTTTTTTTTTTTTCTTGCAACACTTAGAATAATTTGGCCATGTTGATTTATCCTAGGCTTGTGGCCGAGGAGCCAGGCAAGTCCTAGGTTCTTTTCAACACTTAGAATAATTTGGCCATGTTAATTTACCTCAGGCTTGTGGCCAAGGAGCCAGGCAAGTCTTAGGTTCTGTTTAACATTTGGGATATTTTTTCCATGTTAATTTACCCTAGGCTTGTGGCTGAGGAGTCAGGCAAGTCCTAGGTTCTATTCAACACTTAGGATAATTTGGTCATGTTAATTTACCCTAGGCTTGTGGCCGAGGAGCCAGGCAAGTCCTAGGTTCTATTTAACACTTGGGATATTTTTTTCCGTGTTAATTTACCCTAGGCTTGTGGTCGAGGAGCCAGGCAAGTCCTAGGTTATGTTTAACAGTTAGGATATTTTTGCCCTGTTAGTTTACCCTAGGCTTGTGGCCAAGGAGCCTGGCAAGTCTTAGGTTTTGTGTAACATTTAGTACAATTTGGCCATGTTAATTTGCCCTAGGCTTGTGGCCGAGGAGCCAGGCAAGTCCTAAGTTCTATTTAACACTTAGAATAATTTGGCCATGATTATTTACCCTAGGCTTGTGGTCGAGGAGTCAGGCAAGTCCTAGGTTCTGTTTAATACTTAGGATATTTTTTTCCCCGTTAATTTACCTAGGCTTGTGGCCGAGGAATCAGGCAAGTCCTAGGTTCTGTTTAACACTTAAGGTACAACAAAGTAAGACACAATTGCTGCAGAATCTATTAGTAGAAATAACGCCGCAGATTATTTACATTCCATAGGCTAGATACTACATTTCCATCTAGGTCCTTCAAGTGGTAGGCCCTAATCTCTGCTACAGATGTGATTCTACACGGCCCTTCCCAGTTGGGACCAAATTTACCCTAACCAGGGAGCTTGGCCGTCCCTACTACTTTCATCAGAACTAAGTCTCCTAGGGTCAAGGGCCTGAATTTGATCCCCTTATCATACTGCTACTTAAATTTTTGCTGGTAGTGTGCCATCTTTACTGCTGCCACTTCTCATCTTTCCTCGATTAAATCCAAACTGTCTAGGAGTAACTGATGGTTTCCTTCAGCATTGAATTTGTCCGTTCTCAGAGTTGGAAATCCAGCCTCAAGACGGATTATTGCTTTTAAACCATACGTCATTGAGAATGGGGTTTCTCCTATTGGCCTTCAGGGTGTGGTGCGGTATGTCCATAGCACATGGGGCAGCTCGTCCACCCATTTTCCTTTTGCATCATCTAGCCTCTTCTTCAACCCCGACACTATGACTTTGTTGGTAACCTCTGCTTGCCCATTTCCCTGAGGGTATGCCGGTGTGGAGTATCCATTCCTGATTCCCAACACTCCACAGTATCTTCTGAAAGATTTGCTATCAAACTGGAGACCATTATCCAAAATCAGGGTGTGCGGCACCCCAAATCTAGTGACGATATTCTTCCAGACGAACTTCTTGGCATCAACATCTCTGATGTTAGCGAGGGGTTCGGCTTTTACCCATTTAGTAAAGTAGTCCGTACCAACGAGGAGCCATCTTCGGTTCCTAGTGGCCCGAGGAAATGGTCCTACTATGTCTAGACCCCACTGAGTGAAGGGCCAAGGGCTAGACGATTTAGAACTCCCCCTGGCTGGTCAATGTTTAGGATGAACTTCTGACATTGATCACACCTTTTGACATAATCCTAGGAAGTTTGTCGCATGATGGGCCACCAGTAACCCTGTGTGCTAGGGATCTCCCTCTGGTATAACTCCCGCAAATGCCTTCAAGTATTTCCTCCAGTAAGGGCTCCACGGTCTCTGGGTGGATGCATAGCAGATATGGGCCTGAGTAAGAGCACTTATACAACTTCTGCTCCTCAGACAGCCAGTAACAGGGGGCGGCCCTATGTACCTTTTCTGCTTCAATTTTGTCTTCGGGTAAGGATCCTCCTTTTAAAAAGGTCACTATGGGATCCATCCAGCTCGGGCCCACGTGGAGGCTACACACCCCTGTCAAAGGTGCCTTCATAAGACTTGAGGTGCCGATCTCATCGACAAGAACGACCCAAGGAAGGTCTAATTCTACTGTAGTGGCCAGCATGGCTAGAGCGTCGGCATGAGAGTTCTGTCCTCTTGGGATTTGCTCCAACGTGAAACCCTTAAAGTGAATTCTTGCACTCTGCACCTTGGTAAGGTATTTCTGCATCTTTTCATCTCGGGCCTCGAAGTCACCATTGACTTGGCCCACAATCAACCTAGAATTTGAATACAACTCAACTATCCTTCCTCCGAGTAGCTTGACCATGTTTATTCCAACCAGCAAGGCTTCGTACTCGGCCTCATTGTTGGTGGCTGGGAATCCTAGTCGCAATGACTTTTCTATTATTAGTTTCTCGAGTGTGATCAGTATGATTCCCACCCCTGCTCCCTTTCAGTTGGAAGCTCTGTCCGTGTAAACCTTCCATGCGGGTGTGGTGGCGGCCGATGAAACCATTAAGCTTATGGCTATGCTCTCCTCCTCGAGGACACCCTCAACAAATTCTGCTATGAAGTCTGCTAAGACCTGCCCCTTTATGGCGATCCGGGGTAGGTACTTGACATCATAGGCTCCCAACATAGTTGCCTATTTGGTAATTCTACCGGTGTAATCGAATTTCCTCAATAGAGTTTGTAAGGGTAATTGAGTGAGCACTACCATCGTGTGGGCTTGGAACTAATAAGGAAGTTTCCTGGCCGCATGCAAAATGGCTAGCACTACTTTTTCCAGGGGAAGATAGTGCATCTCCACCTCTTACAAGGACTTGCTAATGTAATAAACGGGCTTCTGAGCTCCATCCTCATTCCTGATAAAGACAAAGCTAACAGAGTGCTCGGTGACCACTAGGTATGCATAGAGTACTTCTTCTTTATTGGGTCAGGATAGGATCAGAGGATTGGACAAGTACATCTTGAGGTCCTCAAATGCTAGAGCACACTCCTTGGTCCACCGAAAATCTTTCCATTTATGCAACAGTTGGAAGAAAGGACGACATCTATCCGAGGATCGAGAAATGAACCTACTCAGGGCTACCGTCATCCCGGTTAACTTTTGCACTTCCTTAGGGTTCTGAGGAGGGTGCATGCTGTTGATGGCCCTAATCTACTCTAGGTTGACTTCTATTCCTCGATGAGTAATCATGTACCCCAGGAATTTTCCTGAGCTAACCCCAAAAGAGAGCATTTGGATGCGTTGAGGCGTAACTTATGCTCTTTGAGTATCGAGAAGTTTCTGCCAGATCGGCCAAATGCTCCTCTGCCTCTTTGCTCTTAACCACCATATCGTCAATATATGCTTCCATGTTCTTCCTAAGTTGTTTTTCAAACATCCGAGTCACCATTCTCTGATAAGTTGAACCAGCGTTTTTGAGGCTGAAGGGCATCACGCGATAATGAAAGTTACCATTGAGGGAACGGAAGGCCGTTTTCTCCTTATCGATTAGCGATAGTGGTATCTGATGGTAGCCTTGGAACACATCCAGAAAACTCATCCGCAGATGTCCCACCGTGGCATCTACCAGTTGATCAATTCTAGGGATGGGAAAAGGGTCTTACGGGCAGGCTTTGTTAAGGTCTGTGAAATCTACGCATATTCGCCACTTCCCACTCTTCTTCTTTACCACTACTGTGTTGGCCAACCCTTTGGGATAGAAGATTTCCTTGATAGCTCCAGCCTGTTTCAACTTATTTACTTCCCCCCTGACCACCTCAGCATGAATGTCCGATGATCACCGAGGAGGCTGTTTGGCGGCACCGCCTTGGGGTTCACATTTAAGTGATGGCATGCTAACTCGAAATTAATTCCTAGGATGTCACCCGCATTCTAGGCAAAAACGTCTACATTTTCCTTCAAGAACTTTACCATTTCTGCTTTCTCCCTGGGAGGCAACTGCGATCCTACTTGGAAATACTGCTCCTCATCCGATCCTATCATTACTTTTTCCAACTCCTCAAATGATTCTTTCAATATCTCAGTCAGCTGCTTGTCGATAGCCCCCTTTAATTGCTATTGGGTTGCATCCTCATTAACCATGGCTGGACCTGATGATTACCGTGTAACCACTGACACTAAGCACTGTCGAGCCATGACCTGATCGCCTACTAGTTCCCCCACTCCTTCGCGAGTAGGATATTTGATCTTAAGATGTAGGGTTGAGGGAAAAGCTCCTATGGCGTGCAACCAGGGCCTGCCGAGGATAGCGGTGTATAGGGAGAATGCCTCTATAACTATGAAATTCACCTGGACTTCTACACCGTCAACTTGTACGGGGAGCTTGATCATTCCTCAGGAGACTACCAGTCTGCCGTCGAAGCCCATCAGTGGAGAGTCACACACATCCAGGTCTTCAAGCTTCAATCCCAACCCTCGGTATAAATTCGGATACATCACCTGGCTTCCCTGGTCATCCAGTACCCTTTTAACATCATAGCCCCCAATTCTCACAGTAACCACCAGATCGTCCTCATGTGGTTGGTGGGTTCCCCACTTATCTTCCTCGGAAAAGCTCAGGTCTGAAACCGTCACTCTTGGTCTTTTGTGAGTCCAACTTCCAGCCTCCAGGTGAAAGCCCCCCACTACAGACATGACTCGAGGATTCAGCCTGATGTTACCTCTTGGTCCAGCCAGGATCATGTTAATAGTACCTAAAGCTGGACGAGGATGGTCGCTTCCGTTTATCCCCATTCCTTAGCGTCCGGTCTGTTCCGTAGGCTGATGCAGGAAGTGATCGAGTTTCCCGGCCTTTGCCAATTGATTGAGGTGATCCTGCAATGTCCTGCAGTCTTCCGTCGTGTGTTCCTTGTCCCGATGATAGCTGCAATAGAGGCTTTGGTTTCTCTTAGACGGGTCCCTGCCCATCTTATTAGGCCACTTGAAAAACGGCTTGTTTTTTTTATCTTCTTTAGTATCTGGTGCACCGGCTCCTTGAATAGTGAATTGCTCATGTAAACTCTTTCGAATGTCGGGTGACTAGGGAAGTCCCTTCGAGGTCGATCATTATGGTATCCTCCTTCCTGAGGATCCTTTTTCTCGGGGAGTGCTTTGGCTTTCCCTGCCCCTGCATTTGGTCCTCTTCTAACCTTTTGTATTTTTCTATGCGATCCATAAGCTGGCGCATGTTCAAGGCGGACTTCATTGTCAATGATTTCCTCAAGTCATGCTCGGTCGGGAGGCCAACTTTGAAGGTCCTTACTGCCACGTCTTCGAAGTCTCCATCCACTTCATTGTACATTTCCCAATATCGGTTCGATTAGGTCTTGAGGGTCTCCCCCTCTCTTATGGCCATAGATAGCAGAGCATCCAATGGCCTGAGGACCCTACTGCAGGTTATAAACCTAGCGCCACATGCTCCACGGGGTCCGTTCTTCCGTTATATATGGTGAATGTTGGCTGGGAGAAACGGTGAGGGAGCTCAGCCTTGTTAATCCTCCTGACAAAAGAGGACTTAGAAATCTATCGTAGGGCTTTACTCATGACATTGTTTCCCCTAGTGCGATAAGAGGGCCCCTTCTCACGTTTGTCATTGCTCTTCTCCAACCTGTCCCAACATGAGAAGGCTGAGAAGGTCTCACTGGGCGGGGTTTGGACCTGCGTTGGTATGATTGGTCCTAGCTCTCCCTTGAGCCCTTACTCGATAGGGAGGATGGGCTCCTCCTGTCGTGCTTCCTTCGCCTTAGCTTCTTTCGCAAACGATCGACCTCCCGTTGCAACGCTAGTGTCTCCTGCTCAAGTGAGGCTTGATTCTTGGGCTTGGGATGATTTTGCTCAGTACGTTTAGTGCGATGCGACCCTACCACAGCACTAGGGGTATGCTGCCTATCCCTCCTACACTCCAAGTTAACGAAGGGGTTCACCCTATGGGAACCAACCGACTCTTCCTCAACCTAGCTTTCGTTAGCCATCAATACTCAGGGCAGATCCACAGGCACTTGCTGTTTCCCACAGACGACGCCAATTGTAAGGACCCAAAAAATGTTTGCACACCAGCCCACTTAAAGTAATGGACTGAATTTGTTAAACTTGGTCCAAACTAATAGAATTTATAAGAGATGGAATAGAACAACAAGCATGGGTTCAGCCCGAGAGCTTTCTTTGGGAAAAATCCAATTTATACTCAGAACTGGATGAACTACTTTTCTCAGAGGCTCCTCCAAAGACCATCCTCAAAAATCCCCAAAGAACCCCAAACCTCCTCTTTTTATAGCCCTTTCCCATTGCATCCTCTCTGTCCATCTCTATTTGACCTTCACCCCTCTTCAACACCTGTCACCTTTTACATCTGAAGTAGCTGGCGGCGGTAGTTGGTGTAGCTATGGCCAGCACTGTTCAGGTTGCTTCCTCATTTAATGCGGTTGATAAAGCTGGTGTACATCATTTAATATGGATGTGGCAGGTAGCTCCAGCCTGGCCGTTCCTTGTCTGCCACTGACTTCTATTTCCTTCAGTTTGCAGCTCATTCCGTAGAACGCTGTATGGCATTTCAGCGAATCCGTCTCCTTCCTCGGGCGTCGTAGCTCCTCGGGCCTATGTTCAGTGTTGTGCCCCAATTAATGCCACAACCTTTCCTATTCCTCCTCGGGCCCTGGCCCAGTATTTCGAACTTACAACTTCCTCCTCAGTCCTCGGGTACCCACACTTAGTATTGAACACAATGTCCATTTAGTGTTCTATTTTTAATGAACTTTTTTTTTTTTTTTTTTCATGATAACCATTAATACTTTGACATATACAATCGCAAGTTTATGGAGATCATTTGAATTCTTAAGTTTCATAATTAATTCATTTGACATAATAATAGTTTGATAGACATTTTATAAGCCAAAATTTTATTGGGTTAACAAAAACTACAGAAACACACTCTTGATGCAGGTTCCTCAATCGTGCTGCACTTAAAACAGAAGGAGATGTTGGGTTGGATGGTTTAATCGCAAAACCTTGGAGGATATGCACAGTACAACAAGTAGAAGATCTCAAAACCCTTTTTAGGATTTTCCCATTATGGTCATCAAGTATATTCTTAGGTACCCCAATAGGAGTCCAAGCCAGTTTGACAATACTCCAAGCTTTAACCATGGACCCCCACCTTGGGCCACATTTGAAATCCCTGCTGGGTCTATCCTAGTCTTATGCCTAATCACCAAAGCCATTTTTCTTACAATTATTGATCGATTCCTATGTCCAATGTGGCAAAGGCTGACTCATAGGTCTCCTACGCCCCTCCAACAAATAGGATTAGGCCAAAATAGACCAAGCCCACCATCTCCAAGGCCAGCCCGAGTCCATAGTGCCCATGTCGGCCTTGTGGCTAATTCCACAACTAGTTGTGGTTGGCATTGGAGAAGCATTTCATTTCCCAGGACAAGTTGCATTATATTATCAGGAATTTCCTACGTCACTTAAAAGTACATCAACTGCGATGATTGCAATTATTATAGGGATTTCTTTTTATTTGAGCACGGCTTTAATTGATCTTGTCCAGAGGATCACTGGATGGTTACCAAATAATATAAATAATGGGAGGCTAGATAATGTGTATTGGTTGCCATGGTTGTCAAAATCGCGATCCAGATCGTAAAATCGCACAATTTTATGTTCCCATCTCACCGAAAAGTTTAAAATCGTAGTAGGATCGCAAAAATGGTAGGATTGTATGTAGGATCGTGTTATGGGATCCTATTGATTCTACCATTTTTTTTTTTTTTTTTAATGTGGGATTCATTTGGGTAAGATGATCCACCTAAACCCACAAGACCAACGGGTTATCAAAAGCCCAATAAGAATTGAAATCCCAAATTTACCCATATGTCAATATAAAATCTCGAAAAGACCTATAGTACTTAAGTTTAACATTTTGGATGTTGATACTAGGAAGGATAGAGATGATGAAATGGGATATGACAATGACAGTGATTAGATTAGAAGAACCTTAGAATGAGAATTCTCCTTTGGATTTTATATTTGTAACTAACTAGTTTACCTTAGATTGAGAATTCTCTTTTGGATTGCATACCTTAGATTAGAAGAACCTTAGAATGTAAATTTGTAGTTAGCTAGTTTTTATATGCTAACTAGCCTAACTTATTTTAGATTTGGAACTTAGAATTTGGAAAACATTTTTCATATGTATAGATAATATTTTGGTACTTGGTTGCTAATTAAACATGTACTGAACTTTTTAGATACGTTATGTCAAAAGTTAAATATATTTTGTTTCATTAGAATGACATAAGAACGATGTAGTGCGTCCAAATTACATTTTATAATGCAATTTTTTTTTAATGGATGGATTCATATTTTAAGTGATTATATAACATACAAAGTCACTATCAATAGGTTTTTTGCTTAAAATTTGAAAATAGGTAGGATCTTACGATCCATGATCCTACCTACCTCCTACGATCCTACATAGGATCCCGATTTTGACAACCTTGTTGGTTGCTAGTTGTGGGGGGAGTGCTCAACTTTGGTTATTGCTTGGTGTGCGCTTCCTTATACAAGTATCAATGTTGAAAAGGGAGAAGATAGCAATTCTGGCACTAAGAGCATTCACATCCGGAATTTACATCCTATCCTATTTTACCATCTCAAAAAGTTACTTTATCAATTATACAATACAATTTTACAATACACCCAGCATCCCAAATTTTATTTTACAATACAATACATTAAAATAATATAAATTATACAATAAAATATATTTCATTCTCTCTCTAATTTCTGTCTCCCTTCCTCTCTCTCAACCAATGGTCAAGTACCACAAAGAAAACCCAATACTCCCATCTACACAGCAACCACCCTCTCACCACACCATCTCCACACAGCAACCCAGTCACCACCACACAACAACCACCATGAGACCAAACCCACCACAAACCCAGCAAATATCTAGCCACAAACCAACCACAAACCAACCATAAACCCATTAAAAAATAACCAAACAAACTTGGCACCACCATGCCTACTCCCCTTTGCCCACCATCGCCATTACCACCACCGTGAACCCACATCAGCAAACCACTGCCACAGCAACCCCCACCTCCACCATCATCAATCACCACACCACCACCACCACACCACCACCAAACCAATCCAAACTAGCCAAAGAAACCCATGCCAAAATAACCCACACCTCCAAAGAAACCCACCACCGATCTGCCACGATCTCCACGACCAACCCCACGAACAACCCATCGAACATCCACACCACGTCGATCGCTGTGAGAGACCTATCAGACCACGGTAGGTGAGACAGTGGCCAACAACGGCCTAGGCTTGGGCATCGCTGGTGAGACACGGCCTAGGCTTGGCATCGCTGGTGGCCAATGGTGGCCTGAAGGAGAGCAAAGGGAGAGGAAGAAATCACTGAGAGAGAGCAAAGGGAGAGAGGGAGAAATCTAAGAGAGAGAGAGAGAGAGAGAGAGAGAGAGAGAGATGTGGGAGTTCGTTGAGAGAGTGGGAGAGTTAGGGAGATAGTTGAGAGAGAAAGGAATTGCACTATAGCACAATTGCAAATATTTTTGCAAGAGTCTACATTTACAAGTCCGGATGCAGTGGGGTTTTTAGGCTTTTATGCTAAATTGAACCAACATATGGCATATGGCATTCCCAATGTGAATGCTCTAATAAGTGATTCTCATAGTGAACAATGCTAGAGGCTCACATGTATTTGTACAAAAATTGGCCTAAGGCAAAATATTTTTCACAATTGTTGACATGGATCGTTGTGATTAGTTTATAATAAAAGTGAGATTAGTAATTGATCAAGATAAAATTAATGTTGTTCCAATTGTAACAAATAATATCAACTGTATGTCAAGTTTTATTGTGAACAATAAAAGAGAATGTGTGGATGTTTGTATTTTATTTTATTTTTTGGGGAAAAAATAGCAACTAAATAAATGAAAAATGTAATAAGAAAAAAAAAACCCTAAGTATTATCCATATCATCCCATTATCAAAACAAAAGAATTCTTGATTGAACGAAGGATTCTAAACTAGCAAATTAGGGCATGTTTGTTAATGTTGTTTAAACAACAATTTTTCGTTATTTAAACAATACAATACGTATTTTCACAACACTTTTTTACCTACACGTATTTTCACAACACTTAAACAACGTTACCAGAACAACATTACCAAACAGACCCTTACTTTCAGCACTCCTCATCTACTTCTTGTTAGGTGCGCTATAGCGTGGGTCCAGCCCACACTCTTGTCAAGGCTCCTGAAATGAGCCTCCTGGAGAAGCTTACCAAAAAGAAGAATTGAAGTCATCTTTTTGTCTATTATTATGCACAAAAGTCAAACAACATTTATGAGAGCACTAGCAATAGTGGTGCTGAAAAGCTATTTTTAGTACCACTACATATAAAAAAGAGGGTTGCAATAGTGGAGCTAAAGGTAAAATTTTTACCTTCATTGCTACAGTGCACAGCTATATTTGGATATGCATTGTAGCTGAGAGTTAAAAAGAAAAAATCATTTTTTATTCTCCAACCGATTAAAATAATATTTGTTCCTTTTTTTTTTCATTCTTTTATTCTCCATCGGGCAAGCCCTCAGAAACACTCTCAACTCTCTCAACTCCCTTAAACTCTCACCTCTCTGTCTCACCGCCGCTAGCCCAACTCGTCCTCAACGTCACCGGCCTATCGAAGCTTGACGTCACCGACCCACCAGTTGACCCACTTCGTCAAACTCCCAACCCGACCCAAGCCCCAAGTCGCTGATCCACGCCTCAAACCCGCGCCTCCAATCCACCGCCAATCCACGCCAACGACCTCTCTCAAACTCTCTCAGACTCTCACCTCTCTGTCCCACCGCCGCCACCGCCAATCCACGCCTCCAACCCGACTCGCCTTTAGGTGAGTTGTCTCTATCTTCTTCATCTACATGCTTGGGATTTTTGATTTGGGTAATTGGAATGGTAAATTTATAATATTTTTTGAATCTAATGATAAATCGTTGTGGATTGGAATGTATTGGGACTTTTCTGTTTGCAGGAATTTATGTTTTTATTTTTAAATGTTAGTTTGGGAATTTTCTGTGTGCAGGGAAGGCTACAATTTTTTATTTATTTCTGTTTTTGCTTCTTGCTGATTTTCTGCTTGTTGATTCTAATTTATTTGCGTAGTTCACGAATTTTGGCTCAATGGTAAGTAATTGCAAGCAAATAATATTGTGGGTTGAAATTTATTTTTAAAAAATATTTTCTGTTCTTAATTTAAATAGTCTCAACAAGGCATGGAATTTGATTTCAAATCTCCTATTGATTTTGTGTAAAATAAAGAACTATTCAATCAAATTGATTGCCAGTGTTAATTATTAGATTTTTTTTCTTTCTTTCACATGGCATGTGGTTGTGGCGTTGGTTCCTTTTTAGTAAATAATAAATAAAAAACTATAGAATAATTTATGATTGGTACGAGTGTGTATATATATATATGTCATGTTCTATAAATAAATACTTCAAAAACTAAAATATAAAAATGAGGGCAAGTTGTAGAATTGGTCAAATAGTTTGTGCATTTATTCATTTTACGTGAAAGGAGATATTGGCTCCAGCTTTTTCTTTGAAGCAAACAATACATGCTGAGGTGGGTTACTTCCCAACACATATAATAAAGTCTTGGTGTTGTCTTATATATAGTGGCAGTTGTAAGTCACTTCTTAAGATGTAAAGTCTTAACTGCTCTTAATGTGTGATGAAATCACAATCTGGTGCATGTTGGTTTTCATGATTGGTGAATCTTTGGAATTAATTTATGAGGAATTGATTTTTTGATTTCAAAATTCTTACAAACAAACTTGAATCATGAATTCTAGTTTTAATGAGAAATTGTTAGTTTGGTTTTGAGATGCTCAAAAATGAATTTGTTGTTTTCTTTATCGGTGGGATTAAGCTACATGTCAAATTAAGTATGCATAATCATGTTCTATTGTTATACTTCTAAGTATTGTAAGTTTTGATATAAATGTTAGTTTGAGAATTTTTTGTGTGCCGGGAAGTTTACATTCTTTTTTTTTTTTTCTAATTTATACAGTATTGGTCTTTACTTTTAGTTTGCTTGGAAGTATATTGTTGTTTCTAAATTAATGGAGTCACGTAGAGACCTAACAAAGTGATGGATTTATGGCATACATTGAGAGTTATGGACGCATTAGAGACCGAGAAATTCATTCTCAACTCCAGTTGGACCTTATTGAACATTTATGGCAATTGCAAGGCGAGTCGTAGGAACTTCCTTTTTTATATGTTGAGAAAGCATGAGTCATAGGAACTTGTGCGAGTGTGTGAGTTTTATTGTAATTTGTTTGAGTTATGTATGTGAGTAATCTATTGACTACATTGTTCCAGCTATAATATGTGTTCTATTTTATATGTTTTCTTATAAAATTCCTCCATTTCATAGTTCACATTGTTCCAAGATTGCTTCCGGACAATTGAGACGATTGTTTTAGTCAAAGATAAATTTGTATATATATAATTTGGTTTTAAAAAAAAAAATAATGATGTTATACTAGACAATAATAGGCTATCATGATGATTGAGAAATTTTTTTTAGTCAAAAGATAAATTTGTGTATATATATAGTTTGGGGTTAAAACAAAATATTATTGTTACACTAAATGATTATTTGCTATCATGATGATTGAGAAATTGTTTTAGTAAAAAAAAAAAGTATAAGTATAATTTGGGTTAAAAAAATCACTTGTTAACACTAGACGATTATTTGCTATCATGTGGCGGCGGTGGAAGAGTTGGCGACGGCGGTAGTGGCAGCGATAGCGGTTGCGGTGGTTGTGATTGTTGTTTATTGTAGTGGATGTATTATTTTATTGTAGTGGATATATTATTTTATTATAGTAGATATATTATTTTATTGTGATGTTTATTTTATTTTATTGTGTTAAAAGCTAAAATAGATCCGCTGCTGCTGGATATTTTGTAAAGTGAGTAGGTAAAATAGATAAAGTAACTTTTTATAGTGCCAAATAGCTAAATTTTTAACTCCACTGCTATGGATGCTCTGAACAGGTGTGTGTTGTCTTGTGCGTGTCCTACAAGCTAGAGAAGAAAGAAAAAGTTGAAGAAATATAAAGTGAATTCATTCGGTCATTTGGGTGTGAACTATGAAGTCCATAGAGAGTGAGGACAGTGTGCAGTCTTTGAAGAACTATGAGAGAGAGAGTAAGCAAAAGAGAAAAACACAGAGAACAAGATAAAATTATGAGTGAGAGATATACATAGTGAGTAAAAAGAAAAAGAGAGTTATTTTTTACTCTAGGTTGCATCTCTAAACGTTGCAATCTCTATTTAATAATTAATATAATGAAATTATTTAAAGTTGTCTCATGGTTTTTTCTTTTAAGAAGAAATGATTTTTCATAAATCTTGTGTTCTTATGTGGTTGTGTTTCCGTTATACTTGATAAAATTTATTCTCATTTATATAGAATTTTTTTGAACATCTTTTATTTTATTTTTTACTTTTTATATGTTTTTATGGGAACACATAAGAAATTGTGCTATATAGGATGGTTACTAAGAGCAGGTTCAATGGAATTAATCAACTTCAATTGGATGATCAAGTTGACAAATCTGATGTTTGCCCCATAATTGTCGAAGTAACTCTACTAAAAGTTCTATTGCTTTCTTGATGAATATGGATAACTAACAGTCAATAGTACCATGATCACTGCAAAGTCAATCGTGGACTTGGCTTGCATCTCCCTTTCTCTCCGTTTGAATTTGGTGACTATATATGCCCTTATTAAATTATAACTTGCCAATATATTAGGCAATATATCGTGTCCTCGTTAATATCTCTTATGGCAAGCGTGCTTAATTTGCACCGATAAACTATAGTGTGCCTTTCTGAGTGGCATGAATGTGATTTGTAGGTAGACTGGAACATTATAGTAAAAGACACTGATAATCATTTCATATTTTCCTGGTCTTTGAAAACCGCGGTAGGCCACGCATTGATATTTTTAAATCTTTTTCTTTGGCAAGGAGTGAAGTTTTGTCCAACAGAAATTTGAACATTTATATTCGTACGTTCTGTTAGATATAACAAGGTAGGAAAAAACGACAACCTCGTATGAAATTAACAGTTGACTTGCAATATGGAAGGTAGAGAAGCCCAAATATCCAGCTCCGGTAGCAAACGTGGTGGTTGGATCACCTTCCCCTTCATCATTGGTCTCTCCCTTTCTCTCTCTCTCTCTCTCTCTCTAAAACACACAGAATTTGTTGGACCAATATGTTGCTTATTTCTAATATCTATATCAACCAGGCGCGACGGCGGGATTCACACTTGGAGGCGTAGGATGGATATCAAACCTGATTGTATATCTGATTCAGGTGTTCAATGTGAAAAGCATAAACGCAGCTCAGATTTACAACATATCGAATGGTTGCACCAATTTGTTTCCGGTAATTGGAGCAATTGTTGCTGACTCTTTCTTTGGTACTTTCTCTGTTGCTGCAGTTTCTGCCTGTATCTCTTTGCTGGTAATACTCTTTACTGTGTTCCAACTTGCAAGATGCATGTCTGTTGTGTGTGTAGTTTGCTTGCTAGACTATCTGTCGTGTGTTTATCTCGAGTTATATTTAATTTTTCAATATAATTGATTGATAGATATTTTTCTCTCGACTGTGAATAGCTTATGTTCTTTGTGTGTTTGCAAGCCTATGGTTACTTTGACAGATGATTTCATTATTTGGTAGATGTAAATATTGATCCTCTTCTATATCTTTTCCAAGTAATGAGAAGTGATTGAACTTCATATTCTTTTACTTTCCTAAAAAAATATTGAAGAACATGAACTTATTGCTCTGTTTCTATTGGCAAAAGATATTTTAAAAAACAAATGATGAATTTGGTTGCAACTCCAAAAATAATTTATAATGTTTTACTCGCAAAAAATTTATTAATATTTTATATAGACATAATAGTGACGGTTGTAGTAATGGGGGTAATACTGATGTGGCGTAAGTGATGGTGGTAGTGGCGGTGATGATGTTGGTGATTGTGGAGTGGTGTCCTTGGAGGCGATGATGATAAGAGTTGTTGTAGATGGTGTTGTAGAGTTGTGGCTATTTGCCCGCTTGAGACAATGATGGTGGGGTTATAATAATTAATAGGATTGGAGTGGTTGTCGTAAAAGGCTCTAGTTTCCTTTCCATTTACGATTAACTAGTACTCAATTTGTAAACTTGAGTGTTTCTTTGGCAAAACATTTTCATTTAAGATTTTTTATTTATTTATTCATACATAGCTTTTTAAAAGTTCATTTTATCTATATACAAATAAATTATTTTAATCAATTTTCAACAATTAAAAAAAAAAAAAAAAAAAAACCATGTCAAAAGGAACCTGCATCCTTAACATCTAAACCATTTACCTTTGCAGGGTATAATTCTCTTAACCTTGACTTCAGCACTTGATTCCTTGAGACCTCAGCCATGTGATAATGGATCAAGCTTATGCACACCACCCTCAAAACTCCAATATGCGATCCTATACACAAGTTTAGCCCTAGCATGTATTGGATCTGGAGGTACACGGTTTACTATAGCAACTATGGGAGCAAATCAATTTAATAATCCCAAGGATCAAGGGATTTTTTTTAACTGGCTTTTCTTCACTTTCTATATTGGCTCTGTGGTAAGTAGCACGGCCATTGTCTACGTTCAAGGTAACGTAAGTTGGAAATGGGGATTTGGCCTATGTGCGATTGCTAATTTCATTGGCTTGGCCTTTCTCTTATTGGGAAACCGTTTCTACTTTCATGATAAGCCACAAGGAAGCCCATTCACAGGCATAGTTCGTGTTATTGTTGCCACTATTCAGAAATGGAAACTACAGTACTCATCCAAAATTGAGGATTACTACTACGGACATGATGGAATCACAGAAATAGCTGCAACCGCAACACCCAAAAAGAGCTTCAGGTAGGAAGTTGAGTCGTTCTTTATTTTTTGGGATGAATTGAAATTTAGTTATTATTATTTGAAAACTTGGTCACTTTACAATCATCAATATTACCTATAACTACCTCTAGTACTTGACATGTGCAATTAGGGAAAAGTATCATGTGCATCTAATATATACATCCATTTCTAATAGTTTGTAGATCTCACGTGATTATAGAGTTCAAATATTGTGAAATAGATGATGCGTCTATTGAATTGAATGCATAAGACATATAATTATTGCAACATGAGAATTTTGAATGAAATTTAGTATTCTTAGTCTTGAACACCATGTCCATTTAGCGTTCTATTTTTAATGAACTCTATATATATATATTTTTTTTTATCTACTTATAATGACCATTAGTATTTTGAAATATAAATTTGTAAGTATATGGAGATCATTTGAATTCTCACGATTAATAATTCATTTGACATAATGATAGTCTAACAGAAATTTTATAAGCCAAAACTTTATTCAACTAACAAAACTACTTAAACCCACTCTTGATGCAGGTTCCTTAATCGTGCCGCACTTAAAAGAGATGGAGATGTTGGATCGGATGGTTTAATTGCAAAACCTTGGAAAATATGCACAGTACAACAAGTAGAAGATGTCAAAACCCTTTTTAGGATTTTCCCATTATGGTCATCAAGTATATTTTTAGGTACCCCAATAGGAGTCCAAGCCAGCTTGACAGTAATCCAAGCTTTAACAATGGACCGACACCTTGGGCCTCATTTCCAAATTCCTGCTGGGTCTATCCTAGTCATAAGCCTAATCTCCACAGCCATTTTTCTTACAATCGTTGATCGATTCCTATCTCCAATGTGGAAAAAGCTAACTCATAGGTCTCCTACGCCCCTCCAACAGATAGGACTAGGTCATGTGCTAAACATTCTAAGTATGGCTACTTCAGCACTAGTGGAATCGAAGCGGCTCAAAATAGCCCGAGCCCACCATCTCCAAAGCCAGCCTGGGGCCATAGTGCCCATGTTGGCCTTGTGGCTAATTCCACAACTAGTTTTGGTTGGCATTGGAGAAGCATTTCATTTCCCAGGACAAGTTGCATTATATTATCAAGAATTTCCTACTTCACTTAAAAGTACATCAACTGCGATGATTGCTTTGATTATAGGGATTTCTTTTTATATGAGCACGGTTTTGATTGATCTTGTCCAAAGGATCACGGGATGGTTACCAAATAATATAAATAATGGGAGGCTAGATAATATGTATTGGTTGTTAGTTGTGGGGGGAGTGCTCAACTTTGGTTATTTCTTGGTGTGTGCTTGCTTATACAAGTATCAAAATGTTGAAAAGGGAGAAGAGAGCAATTCTGGCACTAATAATTGATTCTCATAGTGAGCAATGATAAAGGCTCACATGTATTTCTATAATAATAGGCCTTGTATATAGAAAAAACAATTGTTGACATGGACTATTTTGATTGATGCATAATAAAGGTGAGATCACTGGTGTACCAATATAAAAAGTAATGTTGTTTCAATTATAACAGATTATGTCAACAATTGTGAAAAATGTTATATTTCTATTATTATTCTCGTTTTATGACAGCTGTATGTCCATTTATATTATAATAAAGGAGATTGTATTAATATTTGTATTTTATTTTTTTCAGGAAAAAATTATGCGGCTAAATAAATGAAAAAAATTAATAAGAAAACAAAACCCCTAAGTATTGTCCAAATCATCCCATTATCTAAACAAAATAATTATTGATTGAACGGAGGAATCTAAACCAGCACTATTCATCTACTTACCTTACCCCTCTAAAGAAAAATAAAAAAGCACATTTAAAAGCTTATTTTATTTTATTTTATGGGATAATGTAAAAGCTTGTGCTATATAAGATGGTTACTTAGAGAAGGTCCAATAAATTTAATCAACGTCAATTGGATCCAGTTGACTTATCTGATGTTTGCACCATTTAACGTCGAAGTAACTTTACTAACTGTTCAATTGCTTTCTTTGATGAATGGATGCGTTACAATCAATAATACCTTGACTGCTTCTCAAAAAAAAAAAAAAAAAAATGTACCTTGACTCCTTGACTCCTTGACTGCAAACTGCAAAGTCAAAAATAGCATCTCTCTGTCTCGCCGTTTTTGGATTTGGTGACTATGCCCATATTAAATTATCATTCTCCCCCTTAATAGTTTTCCAACATATTTATATTTAACAATACCGGGTCCTCAATTTTCCTAGACTGGTACGTTAGATTGCAAGATACTGATAATCAATTTTCCTAGTTTTAGAAAACCACAGTAAAGGCATTGCATAGTTTCTAAAAAATATCTCATTTTACTGTCTCAAAAGTTACTTTATTTATTGGATAAGTTTTAAGTATAGTACTTAGGTATTGTTCTTAAAATTCTACTATATGAATTTTTTTTAATGAAATGAAAGTATACTTTTTAGTTAAGTAGCCACATGATTGAATTTTAAAAGTAGAACTTAAAGAACAACACTTAAAGTACTGTACCTAAGTTTTGTCCTTATCTATTATAGCATACTACTTTACAACACACTTAACATCCCAAATTCTATTCTTTTACCACTTTATTTAAATATTATTTTTTAATCTTTCTTTATTTTTTGTTTCCAACCGTATTTTTTTTAAATAATCATCTTATTATAACGGTGTATTTTTTTTAAACTTGACTTTTTTTAATGGATTTTTTTTTTTTTTGAATGGTCATTTTTTTGGAAATCTGTCTTTTCATGACAATCATTTTTTTGGATTTTTTTTTTTCCCTTTTTCGATCAAATAAGTTCTATGAAGAGTGACAATGGAAACTCATTTTTACTCCAACTGAATTAAACTATCAATTTGTCAAAATCCATTTACGCAAAACATAAACTATCAACTTGTCAAAATTCATTTATGCAAAACATAAACTATCTTTGAAGAGTGACAATGCAAACTCATTTTTGCTCCAATTGAATTAAACTATTGCTGAGGATAAATTTTCCACACCACATGGCTTTATTTCATTAGCAACCTGCACCACATCAACGTTATCATTGATTTTAGGAAAATCTCTTTTAAAGCTCAAAAAGAGCCCATGTTTACACAAAAAGGCATCAAAGCCCATGGTTCAAGCTCATAACACATCATCTCATTTTTGGCTCGTGATCCAAGCTTATGAGTCTCACCGGGGGAATTTTGGGAGTTGTGGTTTGGAGAGCCCATAAGTATGTTCAGTAAAACTCCAGTGGTTCAAAGTTGTTAAAGGAAAACATGTTAATTGACATGTCTTCCCCAATTCCCTGAACTCTAACGAGTCAGTGTGCAATAGGTAACATTTGGTAAGCCTCTCATATCACATAACACTTTTTTTTTTTTTAGAAGTAAGACACTGAATTATTTTATTCCAAAACGGTGGCTAAATCAGCCTGAACAAAAGAATAAACTGATGGTGGAACATTCTCCATCCATATTACATTATCTAGGTAATTTACTACTAGTTTAGCCAAATAATGTGCACCTTTGTTATCCTCTCTCTTAACATGAGAGTAGGATAATTCAGAAAAAAGGTTCTCAAAAACGCACGCATCCGAAATAAGCAAACCATAGGAAGACAAGCTCGTCTTCAAACCTTTCATCACGATGCTTGAGTCACCCTCAACTACCACTCTATCGAACCCCAACTCTGCCGCGAATTCTAGGCCTTTGATGGCTGTCATGGCCTCCACTTCAATGGACTTATACACTTGATTAAGTTGTTGAGACATTGAATCGATGACCTGCCCATTGCTGTTTCGAACAACGACTCTAATACCCGACTTGTTTGATTTCCAAAACAAGCAATCAACTATAGCTTCTTTCAATGATTCCAGGACTAACAAGATAATATTGGGAGGGTGTTTTATGGGCAACCAACGGTGTTGGGTGGCGGAAATTTTCTGTTGTTGCAGGACAGAAAGCATTTCTCAACTTGGGGCATCAAAGGAGACATTGATTCAAGTTTGAGTCTCAGTTAGGGAGTCCACGTGATTGAGTTTTGATTCTTGCACATGATTGCACTTGGGACCCTGCACTTGATCACCCTTAAAACCCTTAACACCCTGCACGTGATCAGAGTAAGTGGGATAATTTTTATCAAACTTGTAACTTCTCCCCATATTATCTCCTCGCAAGCACGTGACCGAACCAAGAAACCTTGCCGTTTCAGCCAATCTCTTCGGTTCATCCACCTTTTCCAAATCAGCCGTTGTTGGGTGTCTTGATATGGAGCTAGAATTAATGCCATCATCAATTTCAGCTAACGTTGACAAAACATCATTCTCAATTAATATCAATCCCAATTTTTTATGGAGAGAAAAATTTGAAAATTTGATATTATGAGAATTAATTCTGAACGATTTTAGACCCCTTAAAACAACCAGATTGGTTAGCCTAGTTAATTAGCCAAGTTGTTACTTAGTCAAATTAAGCAATTCTAGGTTAAAACAATCAAATAATCATATCAAATATATAAAGCAGCGAAAATATAAATAACACAATGATATGATCACCCAGGAAACCACACGGTAAAAACCTGGGGAGGATTTGACCCACCGATCCTCAAGGCAAACCTGAATCCACTATGAAAGAATCGAAGTTCATACAAAAGGTCTTACAAGCTCCCCGCTTGACTTCCTAATACTACCCACCAGTAGAACTTACTGACATGACCACGTGCAAGCTCCGAATCCACAGACTCCTTCTTTCTTGAATTCTCCAATCATCTACAAGCACCTACGCTTGATATTCTTTAAGCTTCAATGGTAGCAACCGAGTTGATCATCAAGATGTTGAAGTAATCTCTATCTTGAAAACCCTAAGCTTTGTGTAAAGGAAAGCTCCTCTAGATCTCACAAGAGATTTATACAAAACCGCAATGTATGAGCAACAATACAACTAGAGCAACTCTAAAAACGTGGCTAGGGTTTTTCTTTATATACCTAGGGTAAAAACAGAAAACCCAAAACGTTTAATGAGTTAAGGCTGAGCTGGAATATTCTGCAGAAAAACATTCTGCCCGAGATTCGATCAATCGAGCTTTTCGTTCGATCGATCGAGCCAGGCCGAAATGCACCATTGCATCTGTAGCCACTCGATTCCAACTTTACATGAAAGACCCAACTTTGAGCAAGTCTAAACAAGACTAAATAACCTGTTTTGATCATGGTTTTCCAACAATACAAATTAGAGTTCTAAATACATAAAATCCTAAATCTTTAGGATCTAACAAACTCCCCCTTTGGCAATCCGTGACAAAACACAAACAATAAGCTCAAAGTTTACAATTAAAAAGCCCTTTACAAAAAAATATTGCTCATAACAACAAATCCAATCTTAGCTACTATCCATCAGTTGCAAGTGTAGACAACAGCTCAATTGAATCAACCTGTATATTCCTGAAATACTCAAAAAACGCATAAACACATGTGTGGCAGAAAATAGTATATAAACAGGTATAACATTCTTGTATGATTCACACAACACATAATAAAGACATATATCAATGAATAACTCATAGAATATAAATCAATAAACAGTGAATCCAAAGAAACAAGAATCAAATAAAAAATGTATTTCTATCAATGTTACTCCCCCTAACATGAATATCCCAAAAAAAGATATACAAGGTGAAGCGCCTAAATACAATCTATACTCCACAAAACAAACAAAAACTCCCTAACTACAAAACTCCTCTACAAACTCTACTCCCCCTTTTTGTGACGGAATGCCAAAGGGCAATCACAATCCATCATCAAAAGGAGGTGGTGAAGGTGAACGAAGACGCGCTAGATCAGCTCGTAAAGCTCGGATCTCGTCAAAAAGGTCCACCAAAAGCTGACCATGAGCCGTCTGAACGGTCATGACAGTCTCCAAAGTACGACGGATATCAAAGTCATCCGGTGGAGGTGGAGGAGCAGCAGCAGCATCAGGATCAGGAACAGCCTCACCAGCAGGACCTGTAGAAGAAGAAGGAGGAGGTGCGGACCCAGAAGGCTCAGACCTAAGGAGTTTAGAGCCAGCTAGAAGGTGAGTAGCCCTCTGTCTAAGAAAAGACGCACCTATAGGAGCAATCATATGAACGGGCTCAGAGGAAGGGAAGCCACCAAGATCAAGATAAAGTAAAATCCCATGAATGAAAATAGGATGAACAAGAGCATGAGCAGAAGATGAACTCCTATAAACTTCGTTCAAAGAACGAAGAAACAAATGGGAAAAACTGATAGGAGCATCAGTGACAAGAGCATACAAAAATACACACCGCTCTAGAGGAATGGTGTAAAGATGAGAAATGGGCCAGATGGAGTGACAGGCTATCCTAAAGAAGAGATAGTGTAACTCAGAAAGCTCAGCAGTGGTGATCCTAGGATCAGAACCCCACTGGATAGATGACCCAGTGATGTAAGACATGACATCACTCAAAACAGGAGACTCATCATAAGGATAGACAGGGTACTGTACCAAAGGTACCCCTAGAGCATCAGCCACTACCTTAAGAGTAATGGTGTACTCTACGCCTCGTATCCAACTCTTTACCAAAGTGTTGGAATCATAAACGCGGATAGAGATGTTCGAGTAGAACTCTCTAATCAAGGTAGCAGGTGGAGGAGGATCAGAAATATCCACCAAGGGTAACCAGCCCCTACGCTCAAAGTTCGCACTAATGGCAGGATCAAGCTCATCTAGAATGACAGAACAGTCAGACCATATTTTCCTCTTAAGGTTCAGCTTATCATAAATCTCTTGGTTTTTCTCACTAGGAAATTTCTCTCGGTCAAAGGGAGGAGGGGAAGGAGTAGATGAGGTGACAAACCTACGAGCTCTAGTTTTCCTAGGCATGATGCTAAGGAAAGGACAGAGATACAAGAGAAAACCAACAACAAAAAATATAAAAAACTAAGAGCAGACTGCAAGTTAGCACAAGAAAAAAAATAGAGCAAAAATCTATATGATGCATGAACATTTAAAATGGCATGATGCATGTACTAATGCAGTAAACACAGTTCAATTGCACAAAATTGGCTTGAGTATAGAGTTTCTAACAAAAACCCCAAAAATTTGAAAACCACTTGAAAAATTTTGAAGTACATGGATGAATTAAGCATTACAAAACATAATATATAGATTATAATGCCTAATTACATCCAATCAACAAGCCAATTTTATCAATTTCATCCTAATTGAACAAAATCCCCAATTCGGAACTAAACATAAACCCTAGAAATTTCAATTTCTCACAAAACCCAAAATTGATCAAATTAAACTATCACAATCATGTTTATAACATGTCCCCATAAAAACCCATTGATCAATTGCACAAAATTGGGCTTGCAACATCAAAAATCCCAAAAAATAGAGAGGTCCGAAAATTTTAGAGAGAATGCATGAAAAATGCAAATAAACTCAAAAAGGAAGGGCAAAAGAGACTTACAAGCTTGAGGAAAGAGAAATCTTGCAAAAAATTTGGAGGAAAACGACAAAAATTTGCTGTAGTTCCTTGCCAAGTTGGAGACAGAAAAGAGGTTTGAAAAATCTTTTGAAAAGATAATGGAATCAGTCAAAGAACACTATTTGAAAAAGCTTATTCACGACTTTCGATTGATTGAAAATTACTTTCGATCGATTGAGTCACTCCAAAATTTTTAAAAGGAATTTTAAAATTTTCGATCGATCTAAAAACAGACTGGATCGATCGAAACAGGCAGCGGATCACAGTATTTTGGAAAAAAATTACAATTTTGAAAAACTCAAACCAGATTTTGAAAAATAACTCCTCAAAGCATTGAAATCAATGAAACACAATGCATGAGTATGAGATGAAATGGAATGATTTTTCAAAAACCCAAATTTGTAATCCTAGTTTCTCCAAAGAAAGTTTCAGCCAGTTCATCCTTTAATTTCTCAGGCAAAATAATGTTTTGCATAATTCTCAAGATATTTTCAAACTTGGTTGGTCAGACCAAAAACACACACAATAACATGTACAGTGTTTAGCAAAGAGTAACTCGTGTAGTGTGTGCAAACTAGCAAAAACTTGAGATACATGAGAGGTGATATGTGAATAGAAATCAATCACAAAGTCTACAAAATTCATTGCACAGAATTTAAAAGAGACTATCACCTAAAGAGTTACATCATATAACTACCACATCTTCTTGAACATAAGCTTGCAATCATGTAAGTTTCTTGAATTTAGCCTCTTAATTATGTGAATTGGCATCAAGCCTAATAGTACACACCAGTTTTAATTAAGTGAATTAGCATCAAGCCTAATAGTACACACCAATTTTAAGCATTAAGCAGTTAAGCCGAGGCTACACCTTATGTTCTTTTTGTGCATATGCTACACTTTCTCGAGCACAAAATCTTATGATATGCACTAAGGTGTTCATGATTGGCTAGTGAATAGTGGTGAGATGGTTATTTATACCTTTCTCAAAAAGATCAAGTCCGACAGTCAAAAAACATGTGACTTCAAGATTAAGACAAAGTGATAAACACCATAAACATCTTTCCCACATAACATGCACTACAAAGTTTCAACTAGTAAAGTGTAATAAATAAGCTCATCAAAGCTAAACAAAGTATATAAGATATGTTATGTGAAAATAAATTGACCAACCTTGTTTTCAAAAACCAAGAAAAATAATGTCAAACATATTTTTGCTTTCTCATTTTCTCCTTTTTTTTTTTTTATAATTATTTTATTAAAAAAGAGAAAACAAATAAATCCTAGAATGAAATGCATGAATGTAATGCAATGCAAATCCTAGAAACGAACAAAAACAATAAAAACCAAAGAACAATGGTCACAAAGGAATAAGCAGTGAAGCACAAGGACCATGTCAGAAAAACTCAATTAGGACGAGTCTTTTGCATCTAAAACCTTTTAGATGCACCACGAGCATTGGAATTCTTATTCACATTCGAGTGATTTCCAACTCTAGGATTGGAATAACGGTTCAACGCCTTTACCAATTCACCAATAAATGTCATAGGATCTTGTGTTTGAGGCACAGGCACCTTTGGTTTGTTTGCTCTCTTAGCAGCTTGAAGCTTGTAACATTTTGAACGAATGTGTCCAAACTTTCCACAATAATGACAAACCCAAGTAGGTTTACCATGCATCTTGTCCTTAGAAAGAGTAGAATCCTTAGGTTTAGACTCTCTCAGATCAACCCTAATCTTCCTAGGAGTTGAAACTTCTACAGGTTAGATAACCTCACTCACAGGGGGTATGACAGTTTCACTCACAACCTCACTCACGGAAGGTTCAGAAGAAGAAAAAGGAACAAAGTTCGTGGAATGTAGTGCAGAATCAAAGATGCTTTCAACAAATCCTAAACCAAATTTTTCTGAAGGATACTTTTGAACATTCAACATTTGATCAAGTTTAGAACTAGCAGATCTAGCAACAGATAAATCATGTTCCAAAGTTTTAACTTTATCAAGCAAAAACATGTTCTCAGATTTAACATTGTTCAAAAGATCTTTAGCACCAAACAGTTTAACAAGCAAATTTTTCTTTTCAAGCTCAAGAGATTCAATTTTCTTCAGGCCAAGTTCAACATTCATAGCATCCTTTGCAGCAATTTTGCAAAGTTTATTGTAGGCCTCTTGAAGATCTGCATCCTTAGAGAGTTCCCCATCAGAAGGGTTCTCTTCAACAGATACGCTTTCATTGACTATAACTGTAGCAGTTAAAGTAATGAAGTTTCCATCCTCATCACATCCAGACTCATCATCAGAAACCTCATTATCACAAGGGTTACAGCCATAGCTTTACCCTTAGTCCTCAAGAATGTAGGACATTTAGATTTCACATGACCATACCCTTGACAACCAAAACACTGAGGACCCAAAGAATTATTTGAAGATTGACCAACTTTTTTTCTAGGTTTTTCAAAGTTATTCACTTTAGTGGGATCATTCTTCCTAAAATTTCTAGGTTCAGCAATGTTTATACCTCTTGCCTTTCTGTTGGTATTCCTAAGAAAGTTTCTAAAGTTTTTGGCAAGGTACGCAATCTCTGTAGCAGAGAGCTCCTCATCAAATCCACCACCATCAACATCATCAACTGACTTAAGAGCCATTGATTTGGATTTGCTCACTTTGGGTAGGTCAGACTCATAGGACTGAAGAGATCCTACAAGCTCATCAACAAGGATGGAGTCCACATCCTTGCTTTCAGTAATGGCAGTCACTTTGGGTCTAAAGTCTTCAGTTAAAGATCTAAGAATCTTCCTAACAATTTTAGGTTGATCATAGAGTTCACCCAAATTAAAAGCAAAATTAACAATGTCATTCAATTTAGCATAGAATTCATCAAAAGATTCATCATCAGACATTCTAATGCTTTTAAATCTAGAAGTCAATTGCTGCAGTTTATTGATCTTAACTGCCTTTGTGCCTTCATGCACAATTTGGAGGATTTTCCAAGCAGTATGAGCAACCTCAACATTTGAGATCCTCTTAAATTCCTCCATAGAAACAGCATTGAAGATGGCATTCATAGCTTTGCTATTGAAGCATGCTGCTTCTTTTTCAGAAGTTTGCCACTCACTCACAGGAGTAGTGGGTTTCTGCCATCCGTATTCAACGAAATTCCAAACCCTCTCATCAATAGATTTCAGGAATACTTTCATCCTTACTTTCCAATAAGCATAGTTATTCCCATCAAAGTGAGGAGGAACAACAAGAGAGTGTCTATGCTCCATGACAACAGGGGTCAAGGATCAGCTCAGAGATCAAAAAATCTCTAACAAGAAGAGCTACCTGCTCTGATACCACTTGAACGGTTTTAGACCCCTTAAAACAACCAAATTGGTTAGCCTAATTAATTAGCCAAGTTGTTACTTAGTCAAATTAAGCAATTCTAGGTTAAAAAAATCAAATAATCATATCAAACATATAAAGCAGCGGAAATATAAATAACACAATGATATGATCACCTAGGAAACCACACGGTAAAAATCTAGGGAGGATTTGACCCACCGATCCTCAAGGCAAACCTAAATCCACTATAAAAGAATCGAAGTTCATACAAAAGGACTTACAAGCTCCCCGCTTGACTTCCTAATGCTACCCACCAATAGAACTTACTGACACGACCACGTGCAAGCTTCGAATCCACAGACTCCTTCTTTCTTGAATTTTCCAATCAGCTACAAGCACCCACGCTTGATATTCTTTAAGCTTCAATGGTAGCAACCGAGTTGATCATCAAGATGTTGAAGGAATCTCTATCTTGAAAATTCTAAGCTTTGTGTAAAGGAAAGCTCCTCTAGATCTCACAAGAGATTTACACAAAACCGCAATGTATAAGCAACAATACAACTGGAGCAACTCTAAAAACGTGGCTAGAGTTTTTCTTTATATACCTAGGGTAAAAACAGAAAACCCAAAATGTTTAATGAGTTAGGGCTAAGCTGTAATATTCTGCAGAAAAACATTCTACCCGAGATTCGATCGATCGAGCCTTTCCTTCGATAGATCGAACCAGGCCGAAATGCACCAATGCATCTGCAGCCACTCGATTCCAACTTTACATGAAAGACCCAACTTTAAGCAAGTCTAAACAAGACTAAATAACTTGTTTTGATCATGGTTTGCCAACAATACAAATTAGAGTTCTAAATACATAAAATCCTAAATCTTTAGAACCTAACAAATTCCTTTCGTTGCACGCTCCTTTCTCATTTCAGCATTAATTCTCTCCTTATCGTCCTCAGTTACCATATTAGGTTTCCCTACCACTGCAGCAACTGATGGACTTTCCTCTTCCGATGAAAATTTCTTAGTTGTTGCCACTTGACCATAGTACCCAGGCACCAGAATTACCCTTCTTCCACCTATCTGATATGGTGCCACTCTGAGATAGGAACCAAACTGTTGTTTATCAGTGGTTAGAGAGCTCTTGCTTTGAATCCAGAGCTCGCATTATTTGTCAATGTGTTTCAAACGACCATACCTCTCATATCAAATGAAGTTACCTCCATCATCATCTATGGATTCAGGTGACCTTCGAACCTCTCCAATGGTTTCAAGAATGCTTTCTGCAACCTTTTTTGATATGAAGTGGATAGGAATAGCATGAACCTGAACCCAAAACAATGCTTTATCAAAAACTAGATCTTTGAGTTTTGAAAACTCTTCAAATGTTTGCAAGACCACATGGTGTTTGTCAAAACTCCATGGCTGATTTTCAATAATCCTTTCCATATTTGAACTGTTGTCGAAGACAAAAAGCACCATATGATATCCCAGATTTTGAATTTTATAACCATTCACCGACCTCCATCGCTGTTGAAAAGTGCGAACCATTACCTCCATAATAAGATAGCGTGAGGTTAAAAACTTTGTAGCTACAATATATTCCCCTGATTTGTGAATTTTTGGAAGGACAAAACCAATATGCTCTCTATCAGATAGAGATAATTCACACCAATTTTTAGTGAGGTCTTCCATGGTGAGCAATGAAGAAAAAGAAAGAAAAGTAACACTATGTAGGAGAGTAACAAAAGGAGTAAAAGTGCTTCCCAAAACCTTGAACCAAAAACAAACCAACAAACTCAAGAGGCACACTTGGTGACTCCAGAGGACACAAGAGCAAATTAACAGATCGAAAAAAAAAAAAAATACTCTCCTTTAGGGAAGGGACAAAAAACTTCTACTGCCTAAGAAAAGAGGGAAAAAAAACTCAACTTCCTTAGCGACAGAGAGACAGTATCACATAACACTTAAAATGATAAAACTCTCTATTCTCTTTATATAAAAATTAATGTTCATCATATAATATAAGTTTAAAAATATAATTATATCATTTCATATTAATTATATTATTATTTTCATTTAAATTAATGCCAAGCACATGGCTAAATCTATATTAATATCTCATATCTAGCATTAAATGCTTTCCTTGCTCTCCAAAATTTGGTCAAAACACAAAGAACCATAATTACATTTCTAAAACTTTATCAAATATCAACCAACTAGTTTATTACTTACCAAAATTATATTGTAATAAAATCATAGACTAAACATATAACTTTCGAAAAGAGGAAACTTAGCCAAAAATACTAGCAACAACTCCAACAGAAGCTACAATAACTTCAACAGAAGGTGCAACAGCTCCAGCAGAGGCTACAATAGTTCTAGCAACAACTTAGGTAGTTGACACATGTCCTAAAATGACATCACTTGCCCATTAATGGTCAATCGTAACAACTACTTGCAATACCAAAAGAAGTAAGGATCCCATAAAAGAAATCCTACCATTTTAAGCTAAGATCCTTAGCCTCTAGCTCCAGTACCAGAAATAGGAATGTCTCATAAAGGTTATCTTACCATTTTCAGCCAAACCATGAATTTAATGCCAAATATTTTCCTTCAGCAGAAGATGTCATTCAGATGACATCATCCAGTAACTACTACTGTAGAGCTGACAGTTGTAATAGCAACTCTAGCAGCATTAAAGTCTCAAACTTTCTTCTTTTGGCTAAAAAATAAAAATCCACTAATGAAACCACTTACTTTGTCAAAGTCTTGGGCTTTTGCAAATAATTGTCTTTTTTGTGTTTGTGGAGTTGGAATTGTTTTCATAAATGTTAACCACTTTGGACATATGCTATCGGTAAGATAGTGTCTCATTGTATAGTCATTACCATTGATTGAGTAATTAACTGCAGGAGCATGTCCTTGTGCAAGCTCAAAAAATATAGGAGATTGCTATAATAAATTAATGTCATTATTGGACTCAGGTAACCCAAAAAATGCATGCCATATCCAAATACCATATGACGCCATTGCTTTCAAAATAATAATTCGCTCACGAATATGACCACAATAATGACATTTCCATGCCGCTAAACAATTTTTTCATTTCCAATTCATGCAATTAATGCTCCTTTCCTTAGCATCCCTGGAAATCCAAGTCTTTGACCATGGGCTAACAATCTAGCAATGTCTTTGTTGTTTAGGGACCTCAAGTATTCATTAGAGAAAATATCAACCACCGTTACAACAAATTTTTTAAAATTTTTTTATTGCAATGGTTTCTCCAATCCACATATACTCATCCATAAAATCAGTTGTTACTTTATGCGCAAGCATCCTAAGTGGAGTCTAAATCTTTTGTACTACTCTCCTTACTCCACTCTATACTCCATAAATAATATTTTGGCACATGTCCACCTATTTAATTAGATGCTAATTTTTTTTGCCTTTTTACATTTCAAACATTCAGTTTCCTAAAATAAAATAAAATAAAAAACCAACACATGTTCACCAACCACCATCAGCCATCCACTACCACCACCAGGTCCATACCTCAGCCAGCCAGCCAATTACCAAAAAAAAAAACCCAACACATCTTCATCAGTCACCACCACCAACCAATCCGTCAAAAATTTACTAGATACTCAACTCCAAAATGTTCATTAAATGTAGCCCTAATAGCCTTAGTCGAAGACCAATGAGCCACTAGTGTCACTCATCAAAATGAAAACTTTTTTGGGGGTCTCAGTGTGGCCATACCATTTAAAGCCAGCACATTATCTACCAATACATCACTTACATCTTCTCTAATCCGTTTTTGTCCCCTGAATGAACCTGGACCGAGGCATACCAATTGGGATTCTCTCACAATGGAACTTTGTAGATTTGTTAAAGTCATTGGCTTTTCAATCTAATACTTTTTGTGTGGTTGTTTGGTGGTAGACTGGTGGTGGCGGGTTTAACTTATTTATTTATTTTTGGAAACTAAAACAAGAAAAGGCAAAAAATTAGCATCTAATTAAATAGGTGGACATATGTCAAATTATTATTTGTGGAGAATAGAATGGAGCAAGGTGAGTGGGACAAAAGATTTGAACACTTCTAAGTGCAGCTATCATTTTTTGAAGGGAGGATAAATAGGTGAATTGGCAAAATAGTCAAGATATAGTCTTTTATGACCTGCAAATGATTAC
Organism: Quercus ilex subsp. ballota; assembly: GCA_032727855.1. Lineage (NCBI taxonomy): Eukaryota > Viridiplantae > Streptophyta > Magnoliopsida > Fagales > Fagaceae > Quercus > Quercus ilex. The sequence goes on from CM064908.1 coordinate 40,657,761, forward strand.
GTTTGATATACCGATGACGTTTACGTTGTGATATTGGACCCTTAAGAAGTTGCCTCATTGTCTCATCCTCATTTGAGTCATCAAAAAACAATTTGTGAAAAAGAGAGCGACCCATGGAGACAATCATGAAGACAACATTGTTAGGAAATTATCATTATAGATGAAAGCAACATAAGCAAAACTGATTCTGTAATATATGTTTGGGGGGCAAAGAAACAAATTACTGTATAAAATACGAGACAACCTTAAGACAACATTGTTAAGAAATTATCACTGTAGATGAAATGAACATAAGAAAAATAAGTTCAAAACAAGACATAAGTGTAGAAGATATGATATCAAACATAGAAAATACATATGTGCCATAAGATAACAAAATAACAAATTATTGTCATGACCTACTACCAAAATAAGGTTGGAACAATACATCATCTACATGTGTCAAACCTAAGCCTCAAATAAGCCACTACCAAAATAAGGTCGTAATAAAATATCGTCTACATATGCCAAACCCCAAGCCTAAAATAAGTTACTACCAAAATAAGCTACGAACAAGATATCATCTCTGTAAAGTTGTGATTTACAACTATGTTTTATGTTGGCTTTATTCCATGACAAAAAGTGTTGTATTTGCTTTAATTTTGTTCATTGTATTTTGTGGGATTTTATTGTATTGGGTTTAGTATCAAGTTGGTGAAGACTCAAGCTTAAATGAAGAATCGGTGGATCTCGCGGGTATCTCGCTAGAAGCTAACCTGCGAAAGAGCCATGTGAGGAGCACATGACTGGAAGCTGAAGAGTCATGCCAGACTGTCGTTTTCGCGAGTGTCTCGCGGGTAAGGCCTTCCTGTGAGATAGTCGCGAAACATTCTACTTGGAGGTTTTTAAAGAGTGACTTTCTTACCCTTCAACCATACTATATATACCCTCATTACCCACAAATGTATGAGAGGCCATTCAGAAAGAAAAATCCTACATAGGTTTTCTACAACACACACACACACACCAATCTTTTTGAGAGAGAGCTACTCATCCTTAGTGAGAAATCATTGTAGTCTCTTCTCCATCCCTCTCCCATTGACATACCTTGAGAGGAGATTTGTACCCAAACACAACCCACACCTATTCAGAGTGTAGAGAGTGTTTTGGAGTTTAGGAAGCTTTGGGGATTTGCCAAAAGAAGCCAGTGAGGCTTGGTGGATGCAATCGGGTGTATTGCCGGATCCGGAAAGCGAGACAAGACACGGTTCTGAGAAGCCTTGTTGGAGTAGGAGCTTTGAGGGCTTAGGTACATCGGGTAGATTAAGCTTGGAGGGTCTCTTGCTAACTCATGTATCCCAACTGATTGTCTAGTGGATCGATTACCGCTTGGAGGGCGGCAGAGAGGTTTATCGCTGAGTTCTTCAGTTTCCTCTTCGATAACACGTCTTGGTGTTAATTGTGTTTGCATCTCTCTTCCCTACTCTTGTTCATTTCATTTTTACTGCTGTGTTGCTTTAAATATGAATTAGAGTAGTTGTCTTGCTTATACGCTTATGTTTACACTATTCCGCACTTAGTATTAAGTTAGTGTAAAATCAACAAAGCCGTAACTTTAATTTGGGAGTCTAAACAGCTCTTGTGTTTTTAACACATTTTTGAGCTTTCAATCTCCATGTGCCAAACCCAACTATTTACTCTAATTTTTGTCTTGCAATGATTTGATCTTGGAGATTTCCCAAAAAAACAAAAAAAACAATAAAAAAAGTCTTTGTTTTTCAAGACATGCCACTTTAATCACTCATCATTATTCTTTCAACCTCTTTAATAATTTCAAGATGAAGTCTTTCCTTTTCAATATCAATTCTTTGCTCAACCACTTGAACCTTTTCTACTTTCATATGAAGAGCCTCTTTTTCTTGTTCATGTGATTCCTGAATATATTGCAATTTCTTCACCAAATATTCCTTAAAATCTTTCTTACCATCGTTTCTCTTTTGATTAGCCTTTTCGACTTTTCTACCAATCAGTCTCAAAAGCACCATTGTGTCATCATCATTACTACCAACTTAATCTATTGAACTCGGAGTTTGAGGTAGCCCTTTTAATCTTTCTTTAGGCATACTTTACTTTGGTTAGTTCTTCAACACAGGTCAACAATGTTCAAATAGGAAAACTGCATTTTTGAATGATGCTTTATATAAAGCCTTTGCTTCTTCCAACTATTTAAAAAAAAAAAAATAGAACATAATTAGTATCTGCAAACTGTTAGTAAATTAATATTGTGACACCATTGCAATATAATTTATACCTTCGTTTGGTCGGTCGCACCACTTTGATTCTGGGCTTCAACTTTAGCCATGAACCTAGCAAATTTACTTGTCTCCCTATTAATTGTTCCCCATCGACTTGATAGGGAGGAAGAAGAATGTGTGGTTCTGAATGTATTGTTCTCGCAAAAGTATTTCCAAACTTTTTGACGAAATATCTCTTGCTTTTCCTCATTACCATGCATGGCATACATGCTAGTGTTAAGCCATGCAAAGACAAAGAGGTTGTCTTCAGCTACACTGAAGTTGCCACCTCGTTTTGTTGTTTTAGGGGTGACAATTTCAACTTCCGGTAAAGAATCTTGGATGAGCATTGAAGTATTTTGAGACCCACTTAAAAATGGTGCCACGAAATTGGAATCCCCTCATCAGATATTAGCATATAGTAATATGTCTTCTTGTGAATCCATCCCTTTTAAATAGGTAACGTAAATAACAACACAACCTACTCAAAGACACTCTACAAAGCACCCAAATCATCAAGAATATAAGATGATAAAATAAGACAACCAACTTAATCAAGCATTTAGAATTTTTTCCACAATTAAATTCCCAAATGTAAATAAGACAACCAAGAGCAAAGAGGTCACAATACAATTGGAACTTGGAAGAAATACATAGAGAATGAAGTTTTAACAATAGTGGATGGAGTTTTAACAAAACTAGATTCAAGAATCCCCCGTAAACAACAAGGGGCCATGTTTAAGATAGCATTCTTAAAAAGTGCTATGTCAACATCACGAGCTCTAATTATCTTCCCATTTACTGAGTTGCATTAAGCTTTCCTATGTCTTAAGCCGACCTTGTGGGGTAAAATATGTTACTGTAGTACGGTCATTCCTATGATTTGGTATTCAAATTATAGTTGGAAAACTTTAAAGATTGACAATGGGGAGTGTGTGATAGCAATGTTAATGTTCTGGTAGGCTAATAAGAACTAGAACTAGACAAAGTGTGAAAATCAAGGTTCATGACTATATGGACTCTCTCTCAATAGTTACATTTAGAGAGAAACAGAAACTTAGTGTGTTAATCATTACAGAATTAGGTCCCACATATTCTTGGCCAATTGGGTCGTGATTATTTTGCAACCTGATTTAGTCGTATTCGATTTTGTCTTAGCTACAGGTTTTAGTTCAATTAAAGGAATTTGGTAAGGATTTAAAACTAAACATTCAGATTGATGCTAACAAATGTATGCAATTACAATGAATTTCAATAACACAAAAATTCTGGCTAAACATTAATTCTACCTATCCCATACAAATAGGAACAAAATTAACCCCACTACTACACGCCCCTTCATGAAAACCAATGCTCCTACATTTAGTCTAATGGACCCACAATCCTAAATACAGTATCAATCAACTAAAAGATATGGATAGAGATACTACTGGCAATTGAAGATGAATATGTCAGCAAACTTTCTGAATCGAATAATTGGTGACCACTCAAAGCGCGCGTCCAATCTCGTGACAGAGAGTGACAGCCCACTGTGATGAAGCTGAAGTACATAACCCTGCTGACCGAAATGATTGATGACCCAAACGGTGAGAGACAATCGCATCATCAAGAGGACATAAACAAAACCCCTAATACCGATGGAGCTTCGGTTTGAGATGACCCAAACGAAACCTTAACCCAAACCCAAAAATCCTTCATTCTTCAGTCTGAAGAGAGAGCAATCAAACGAAACCTTAACCCAAACCTAAAAACCCTTGAATCTTCGGTCTGAAGAGAGAGCTATAGAGTGATAGAGTGAAGAGAAGATGGGTAGAGGGATAGTGTGCTAGAGTGCTAGGTTGAGTGGCATGGAGAGAGAGAGTGATTGATAGAGGCACTGGAGAGTAAGAGAGAGTGGCACGGTGAGTTCTGTTGAGAGAGAGGAGATGAGAAACTGAAGAGAGAAAAAGGGGTAGATATTTTAGGAGGATGAGAATAAAAAATATTATTTTATGTTTGGAATGTTGCTACAGTATGTTCTAAATTTAGGATGGTACTATAGCTAAGTTGTAATTTTTTTTTGCAACTAGCCTCTTGGGTAATGCATCCATTTAGTGGTTTGATGCTAAAATTTAGCATATTTGGAGTTTAACCTCCTAGATATTGAGGGCCCGTTTGATAAGAGATTTCTAGTAACGTTGTTGTTATTTTATGAAAATACATGTGAGTGAAAAAATATGTAAAAATACATGTAATGTTGTTTAAACACTAAAAACTATTTTTTAAACAACACTATCAAACACCTCCTAATGCTCTAAGCCATGCTTGGATTTTTTTAAATGATTTTCTTTGACAAGGAGTGAACAGCAAATGTTTTATGATGAGCTGGTTGGTTTTGAGTTGCCAATGCCTTGGCGACTTGCATCGCAGATGCCTAGAGACACGATTGACGAACTTCGTAAAGCATTGAACTGCATAAGAGAAGAAAATAATCGAATGAAGATACGTCTTAATCGATATCGGACCTAAGTCGAGATTCGAGAGTCAGTGGAGGAGGGGTGGTACGAGCACGCACAGTTCATGCAATCACTTCTTGTTGATCCCATTTATCAATCAGACGTGGAGATATCAGATGAAGAGTAATCGTGTCATGGTGTTATTAGATTTTGTTGGAGAACTATTTTGCTTAACTATGTTTTATATGTATGTGTGTCACCGTTGTTGCATTTGTACTATGTAAACCTTATTATTAATTGTGAGGAGCATGCACGTTATTTGTAATCTAGATTATTCTCACATAACGCATAAAAGTTAAATATTCCCACACGTGATTTTCAATAAGCACCTATGACATAACACAGAAAACTTAAAATAACTTACACTAACATTATTAACTTAACACTAGACATAACACACACACCACATAGGCATTCATTCCGACAGGTAGTCCTCATAGTTGAGGACATTGTTACGTTCCGCCGGAGTGAGTTGCCTATTCGTTGCGGCGGACAGCTCCTCCGCCAGTTGTAGCATGTGATACTTGGACCTACGGAGTATCATAAGATTGTTTTCTTTTTTTATTTTAGTAACTGCACGCTTATATTGGTGCATGTTTTGCCGTGGCAATGCGATTGAGCTCCAGTCGACAAGAGGCGCTCCGAGTCGTAGGAGATCATCATGTAGAGCACTGGACTCATTCACACGAAAGTCCCACTCCCGCCGCTATCCAGCATAGTATTCCCTCTCATCAGAATCTCTTTCCCTTCTATAGTTATCTGGAAAATGAGGTAGCATCCAATTGCGTATTGACATTGGAAAATGTGACTTTAGATCAGTATGTGTAGATGTTTTGCAAGGGTAGATGTAAATGGGACTTCGGTATGTGTAGATGTTTTGCAAGGGTAGATGTAAGTGGGACTTTATATAGGGGTTTTGCAAGGGCAAGTATTCGCGTGGATGTGACTATATGTAAGGGTAAGTATTCACGTGAATAAAGATGATATGACTCAATAATGTATTGTTCAGTGGCAAGGTGTTGAGGAGCACATGCAAAACTGCGAACATGACTTGGTTGTACAGTGGCGTCTGTTGGTGCATGTGATTCGCTGAGGTAGCTGTTTGATATAGTTATAGCTTATGCTACAACAACGGGTTGGTGATGTGTACTGCAAAAGAGGTTGCGTATTTATTCACGTTAATACTATTCAGTATTGATGTGCTTCATCTGACATGACTTGATGAGACAGTGCTGAGCTATGTTAAATGTATTAGAAAATTTTCAGGTATGCTCTGCATCCTTGAAAACAGTGCATTGTAAAAGGTGTTAAGCGTGCATTGCAAAAGGTGTATTGACGTGCGCGTATGTGATATGACTGGACAGGGCTCAATAGTGCGAAGCTGTTGAGCATAAACTTTTCAGGGATGCTCTGTGTATTCACGTGAGTGTGTATTGGTACTTTTGGTCAGAGTTCAACAGTGCTGAGCTATCCATCGTAGCTACACTCATTGCTCTCTATGGTGGTATTTGGCAAGTGGGATTGAAGAAAGCTGATAACAACATTTGGTTTTGTAATGGTTGGCAAGATTTCGTTGAATACCATTTTATCTGTTATGGTTTTATTTAGTTCTTTAGATATGAAGGAAATTCAAGCTTCCATGTTCTTATATTTGATAAGACTGCCACTGAGATTCAATATCCACCCAGGAAGAATTGTAAATTGGAAGATCATCAGGTAGAAATAATATACTTAGATGAAGATGATACAAACTCATCATAAGCAAACCTCAATGTACAGACCCACAAAACATGAAGTCAGAGAAAATTTTGTTATGAAAAAATTATCTAGCATGTCTAAAGGAAGAGAGAGAGCAATCCAAGCAGCCGAAAAGTTCAAGCCTAAAAATTCTTCTTTCATAGGTATCTTGCGGCCACATAATATGGTGAGCCTTTATACATAATGTGATCATGATGTCACACTTCAATGTCTTGTGCTATTGCCCTCCATCAAAACATATTCAGCAATGAGATTCGGGAAGAGATGGATTGCATTTTCGAAAGCACAATAATTTAGAAGAAGGAGATGTCTGTGTCTTCGAGACGATTGAGAGGAAGCCTGTTGTGCTTAGTGTCTCAATATTTCACGTGGTTGACCACCAGATTTTGGACTAGGATAACATGTTTAAATTTTAAACTAGTGATGTTTATGCTTATATTTAATTAGGGACGTTGATCACTAGTATGGTTTATATCTGATGGATGTGGTTTTAAGACTTTTCTCTGACCAGTTTGGTATGTCTTGTTGAAAACTATTCAGCATTCCTATGCTTCATCTGACATGACTTGATGAGACAGTGCTAAGCTGTGTTAAATGTATCATAAACTTTTCAGCCATGCTCTGCATCCTTAAAAACAGTGCATTGCAAAAGAAGGCATATTTGTGCATTGGCGTGTATGTAGGTGATATGACTGGATAGGGTTCAACAGTGCGAAGTTGTTAAGCAGCACATGTAGCGTTGCGAACATCAGTGTAGTAACGGTGGATAGCTCACCCCCAAAATTGATGCATAACCAATTTAGGGATGCTCTGCCTCCTCGAAAACGGTGCATTGCAAAGGGTTGCACATCTGTGTATTCATGTGAGTGGGGATGGGTACTTGTGGTCAGGGTTCAACAGTGCCGAGCTATTGAGCATCACATGCAAAACTGCATCAATCAAGTGTAGCAATGGTGGACAGCTCACCCCCAAAAATTTGCTTACACTTTTGAGGGATCCTCTACATCCTTGAAAATAGTGCATTGCAAAATGTTGCATATCTGTTTATTCATGTGAGCATGGATGATATGACTGAATAGGGTTCAACAGTGCCGAGCTGTTAAGCAGCACATGCAGAACTGCGAACATGACTTGGCTGAATAGTGCAGAGCTGTGTTATCCTTCTCCAACCTCACTTGCTAAATGCTAGTATTACGTGCAGCGAGTGTAGCAACACTGGAGAGTTTTATCCCCATATTCCCTTACAAACTTTTCAACTTCAACAATTTGTAATCATTTCTTGTGGAGGGTCATATATGCTCATTTCTATAATTGAGATAATCCATTTGACTTAGTACCAGTTGTGTATGACTTGATTGAATTGATCATTGAAGTTTCACTCTGGTTTAAGGACTATTCCACATTTGATACACACACACAACACACGAGTCTAAGGTTCAATGAATATCTATTTCATTGTGTGATTGTACATGTTCAAATGTGATGTGTGTGTGCTCAACCATATGTGTATCAAACCAAAAAGATTTTTGTTCTTTTTGTTTGCTTTTGGAAGTGATTTGTGTCACCATGTTTTTCAAAGTTTTTCATGTTGTTTTTGTGTGAAAAACATGTTTTCTGGGTATTTTCGTGACCTATTTCATGTGTAAGCTCAACTGGGAGTTTAATGGTTCATTTCTCAAGTTTTTCAACTTCGGACAGAGACTTTCGCAACCTTTTCGCGATTGTTTCGTGAGTAAGACTTACCCGTGAAAAATTTCACAAGTAATTTCGCAAGTCAGCTTCCCACGAAAAATTCCAGATCAGCTTTTTAAAGGGCATTTCGTGGGTCTTTTGTTTTAAACATCTCCCACCCTCTCCCAAACCCCTATTTTAATGCTTCAACATCAAAACCCAACTAATTAGAAGAGCTTATTTTGAGGAGGTGTCAAGGTATTTGTCGAAAGCCCTAAAGAAGAGATTTTGAAGAGGAGAAACAACAAAAGATGAATGCAACCAAGATAACCATCAAAGCAAGCATTCAAAGAGCATGTTAAGCACAGAAACACAACCTCAACTCTAGATGCAAAGCATTCCTAGATCAAAACACACTAAACATGTCTAACCAAATTTTATTTCAAAACAAGTTTGGACAGTTTAGAGAGCTTATACTACCACATGTATTCCTTGTGCTGGCCAAATCACATTTTACCTTTACAATAGTATCAAAGGTAGCAAAGAGTATGTGTGTTGTGTGTGAAACTTTTGCAAGAGAGCATAAGTACATTATTATGTGAAAAGTAATGATATAGGAGGATCAAATACATTCACACACAATCATAACTATTTGATGGGGACTATCACTTTCGAAGTACATCATATAACTCCCACATCTCCTAGAAACACACTTGCAATCATATTAAAAGCATTTTGATTCTTTTTACTTTTCATGTTCTTTGAATATTTTTCTTTTAAGCATATCATGCACGGGCATATAAGAGAGAAAAGAAAGTACCCAATTATGTAAGCTTGAACATCCTAGTTTTGCTGTGTAAGTGCTACACCTTACCGAGCACAACTTTTATGAATTACACAAAGATGTTTTATGATTAACGAGTTTTAGTGGTGAGATGGTTATTTATGTATTTTTCTTAGGATTTTCTAGTCCTTCCCGTCAAAAAGAGTGATTTAAGATATGAAAGATAAAAGATCAACCAAATCACATAAAAGAACCACAATGCTCACATTGCTTAGTTGTGCATGAAGGTGCTTATCTAAGTTACAAGTGATACAAAGATAAGAAACCTTGTTTCAATGGCCATCTAAAGGTACACAAGTACCAGTATACACAAACACACACTATTTTTGTATTTTTCTGATTTTTTTCATTTTTTTATTAAAAAAAATTAAAACAAAACAAAAACAAACAAACAAACAAGCAAACAAACAAAGCATTATAAATAGACTGACTCAAAACACACCACAAACCATGCAAGAGATCAGAAAAGAGGAGAAATTACTTAAAATCTTTTTCCTTACAGGCGTGAGACCTAGATGGAGATCATTTCTTTTGTATGAACTTTTGTCTAGATGGATAAGGAGGAGAGTTGAAACCATTAAAGTTTGACAGAAGCATGACTGCCTTAAGAAGTTCTCCAAGAAAACTTCGTAAAATTTTTTTACAATAGTCATGTTAGCAAGTTTTTACTAGTTTTTATTTTGATCCACCACTAATATCACTTTTTTACTTACCACTTGCTATCTGCCTGTAAACAAATTTTTTTTTTTTTTTGGTCAAATTTGTTGTGCGTAGAAACTCTCATAATTCACCCTAGCAACACTGATAGTACAAGGGTAAATTATGACATTTTGTTTTTTGGATTAAGAAATGAGCCTAGTGACTTAATTACTCAAATTTCATGTGAAATTCAATTGCAATGTGATGGGTGACCATACTGCAAAAACCAAGTGCAACAAAAATTTTAAATTTAACATAACGATATAGTTTTGATGGGGAAACTCCTCACAGGTAAAACCCTAGTGAGTGATAATATAGGTCACCACTCTTGAAGAATAAAAAATAGAGGTTGTAAGTACAAAGATTACCCAATCCCAAATATTTATGAATTGTAGAACTTACTAACACTAATATAACTCCAATTCTGAATCTCTGATGGACTTTTATTGAGAATCGATTTCTTTTATTAGTTTGGATTTCCTATAAATGTAGATAACAATTGTATGAATCTTTTATCAACGTGACTATCTTCCTACAACAACCTATAATTGACTTAGATTGTTGCTGCAAAGTTCTTCACATCAACACACTTCAATGGATGAACCAAAAGTAGCTCGGTACAAAAGCCTAGGAGCACAAAGGTCGCAAAAACTTCTCAATGATGTGTGTCTATGTTGTGTATGATGTCGACTTTGAAAAATAGTATTTAAGTTATCTTGGAATTATACTTAATCGAAGCTTGATTAATTAGTTGCTATTGAGCTTACTGTCGATGTTTAAGTAACCTCGATAGATTGGCTAATACTAGGGGTCTATGTGGGTTGGCTTGGAGGGTTTTTTTCAACCTAACCCACCATCACACGTGGATTGGGTTGGATATATGGGTTTGACAATTTTTTTAAATTACTATTATTGTGCAGGGCAAAAAGTAGTTACAAAGAAGTTGTCAGGTTTTGACTTTATACTTTTGCTCACACAATTAATTTATAAAGATGATGCATAGTCAACCTTATATACCTTCTATAGGAAAGATCACGAACATCGTATTAATTCCAAATGAGATTTGAGTATATTCAATTGAGGGAAGCCTTGATATTATAAGGTTAGTGTCCTTGGTTTTAGGCCGAGGATGGTGTTACAAGTTCTTTTTCTCTTTTTTTTCCTGAAAAAGACCCCCTGATCCAGGTACTTCTTGGCTTTATATAGTTAGCCAAAATGCATCTGAACTTTACACTTAAAGGGCTAGGACCAGACTTCCTTGATACTTGTCCCATCAAGGCCTTACTAGAAGGTTTTTACACTAAGGCATGAGCTATATGGACACTATTCACAAGTCATTTCCCCATTAATGCGACTAACTAAATGGTTACAGTGCATTTAATGCAGAGGGGATGGCTGCTCTATCCTTCCTCTTTCCTTTCTTCTTTGCCCAGTGCTAGGTAACCCTTTTTCGACCTCGATTTGTACCATGCCCCCCCTTAGCTCTGATTCTGAACTTTTCGAGGGTGAGTAGGTGTACTCGGAACCCTAATCAACTGTGGTTTTTCTGTCCTTGCACAAGGTAGCTGGGATCTTTTTGAGGACATTCTAGTGAGGTTCCCTGAGGTTTGCCTCCTCAAAAATGTCATCAAGTAGTCTATTAGTAATTTTGGATCCTCGTCCCCCTACAATAGCCCCCCAAAACCTCACTTTCTGTTCCTAATCTAGGAAAGGGAGGTTTTGACAGTTTAGGGTTTGTCTCCTTGGCACGCTTCCAGTGTGTTCCCATGTGAGAGTGTCCCTTCAACTAATAGAGACATGCTCCTAACGCTTTGGTATCCATAATGCCACAATAAATGATGTAGGCGACTCCTGTTCCCCATGTTCTGTGGTGAGATCATGATCCTACAGCCTCTATTCTTGCACCGAAGGGGCGGGAAAACTACCACTCCTTTTTGGACACTTATATAATGGGAGAGATGGGGGGATTAAATCCATTCTTCTCTTTTAGAATACACACTCACTCCTTTCTTTAGATAACTAGCCCGAGGAGCCCTTCTTCCCAGATTTTAGAAGTGTTTTTGTGATTCTTTCTTTCTTGACAGATTTTTAGATCTTCTTTTCCTTTTATCCTCATTTTCTCACAAATTGGTAGATTTTTTAGCTTAATCGACACCCCCAAGCATAAAGAGCATAAAGAAGAGTTTAAAAGGCGATATAGGATTCCTAGTAACGCGCCCATAGAGCACTGTAATTTAGTAGAGTGCCATGAGAAAAGACCTACTGAGGTTGTAGCGATTCCTATGATCGCATTTGTTAAGGGAGAATGAGGATTCCTATGGGTAGGGTTACTAGGGATTTTTTGAATCTTTACAAACTTTTCCCTACTCAGTGTGCCCTGAACACGTTTAGGATATTGGGTAGTGTAGATCCAATAAACAACAAGATGGGTATAAATCTTACCCATCATGACATAAACTGGGTCTATAATTGCCAGAGGAATAATGAAGCAGGATACTGTAACACCCCAACTTAATTACATAATTAAATTTATGAGTTTATATGCACGTTATTATCTTAATTACTTTGAGTGCATAAAACTTTGATTTTGTGATATTATAGAAGATACATGCTATTTTAATGTTGTAGAAAGAAGTTTATAAAGGCAGGGATATATATGCAAAGTTATATTATTGTTTGGGACTTTCTAGAAATATATGTTTATAAGGGGGTGAAAAGTGTAAATGCCAAAAAGTTGAAAAGTGGGTGTGATATTTTCTACACCAGCATTACACATACCTCCCATCCCAAAAGTCCACTCTCCTTATCTTCTTTGGCTGCCCCAAAAGTCCAGCAGCTCCTTTTCTTCTTTCTCTCTGCCTCTTTCTTTGTTCTTGTTTCTTTCTTCTTCCCTTCTTACACTGCAGCCTCATCTCACAACAGCCCTCATTTTCTTTCACCGAAAATCATAGATTTCCCTCTCTAAGAAGGAAATCAAGCTCTTACTAATGTTTAGCTTCAATTGTGGGTGAGTATATATGTTTATTTTCTGTATGGGTATTTTAATGGTGTAATGATTTGCTAGAGTTTCAGTTCTTTATCCTCAGTTCTGATTTTAGAGACTGAACTTGTGATTCTGTTTTAGTAATTTGAAAGTTGATGATATTGTGGTCTATTGGAGGCTTATTAAGGTATTTTATTATGTGTAGTATAGGTATAAAAATACCCAAATGAAATAAAGGCCATTTGCTATTTGTTTATGATTTTAGTAAGAACATGTGCTGAAGCTGTCACTGTGACAGATTTGATGTTTACAACAACAAAAAATTAGTATTAAATCATTTTCTGTGAATTAGGATGTTAGGAGTAGTTTTTATGAATTCTAAGACACACATGGTTGTTATGGAAGTGGTTTCACAGAATTTGGATGAGTAGAAAAATAATGGTTTAATTTTTAAGTTGCAAGAAATTCTGTCAGGACAGATTTGAGCATGCTGCCTTGTATGATTTTTAATAAATCATGGTTTTATGCTTTGATTACGAAATTTTTATGGTATATACTGGACATACAGAGGAGTAGTTTTGAAACATTTCATGACATTTGAATGTGTGTGGACAGCCCATTTGTATTTTACAAATGGAGCATACGCTGCTGGAATGAGCAGTGAACAACATATGCTACACCTGACTTTGTAGATGTAATTCTCAAGTTATGGTGAATGTTTTGAGCTGTAATTTAATATTCCCATCCTTTGGTATGTTTGGATCATATATAAATTTTATGTCTTGGTTTTTCTATGGTTTGGGTGCATAATGTGTTTGATGATTGTATCATGTGTTTTGGGGAACTTTATGTGATGGGAATTAGGATTTTCTTGAGTTTGAGAGTTAGGTTGTGATTGAGGTATAAGTTTATATATTAGGAAGAGTTTGTCCATAATAAGTTTTGGTTTTTCATTTAGGTGGCGAGAACGAGAACATGGACACTTGAGCTCCTCTTGTACAACTCTCTCGCGTCTTCTGTTTTCAGGTAAGGGATTTGTAACATGTGTTTTTGATAAGTATAAAGATTATTTCGAAAAGTATTATGTATTAAAGCTTTTAATTAGAGATATTACATATATGCATAATTTAAGTGAAATATGTGTTCGTGAGTTGTTCAATCTTATATGCATAATAATTTTAGCATATTGATACTATTATTTATATCACGAACATAATATTTAAGAATGAAGTGGATATGCCACTGTTGTGAAACATTTATATAAAAGCAAAGTTATCAGAAAAATATAGTTTTCAGTTATTCCATTGTTATGATCTAAACTCAGCCAGTAGGAGTTATAGTACTGGTATTTCCATGGAGATTCTGATTGGCCATTATAAGTGGGACTGACTCTGCTGTACCCGCCCTTGTTGGTAACAGCCAACTTGTGGAAGATGTCAACCTACCCCCATGGTTGAAAATATGTATTATGATATGATTCCGGAATTACCTAGCATTATGGGGAATGCTGGATGCCTGGCACTTTGTGCTGGAAGCCTCCCAAAGTTGTGACAGACTTACAATTGGATTAACTAATATGTATTATAAATGAGCTATTAAGCTATTTGGAAATTATAAGAAAAGTACAATGATAAGAAAGGTATGTTGAATGTGTTATAAGTCTAATGAGAAGTTTATGATAAAATATTTTACAGTCTATTCAAATATAAGATTATTGAATTATGTTTAAGTTCCTTATTATGTCATTTTATTATTATATGAAAGGAAAATGAAGTATTTTTATCTAAAAGTTCACAAGTTATTTTCAGAACAATATGGATAGTAGGAAGGCTACTTTATCCAAGCTAGCATATCCATAAAATATTTGATTTACATGCATTCTTATTAAAGGCCCATGGAGCTTAAAACCTTACTAGGCTTCGCAGCTCACCCTATTATATTTCAGTGCACCGGTTTTTCCTGGAAGCAGCGAGAGTGTTAGAGGTGGCAAGGATTTCGTGAGTCTCGTTTGTTAGAATGTATAGTTAGTTTTTTTTTTTTTGTATAATAGTTTAGCTCTTTTGTTGTATAGTAAGAATCAAGATGTACTTGATTCTTGAGCACAGATGTAATTCAGTATCTTAGTTTGTTTTGAACCCCAGTTGTATGTCTTTGGGGTTAGGTTTGTAATAAGAGTTTTGCTAAACGTTTAGCTATGTAATATTTACACGAATACCTTAAGTTTCAGCCAAGTGGTAATCTTGCAAAGTTCAAATGAGATGAAGTTTGAGGTTTTCATCATTTTTGTATATTGTGGCTTTTATGCAAGAATATAAGCAGGAATATAGGAAATAATTCTTGATGAGCACCTTCAGTTTAGGTTGGTTCATGTTAATATTGAGGTAAACTTGATATTAACATGCCGGTCATGCTCTAAATCCTGGAGTACAGGTTTGGGTCGTGACAATACTACCTAAAAACTAGGGTTCCTACTGTTAGATTAATTTCCTACCTTCCCGAGACGAACAAAGGCATGGAGGAGGATTTTCTCATCATTTCAGGGGAGTAGCATGATGGACTTCACTGCCCGACCACAGATGGCATTCCATATGGGGTGGTTTAGGGACACCTTTATGATCTTGTGCTATTTAGGAACTAAAACACCAATATTCTATCTCTGTTTTTCTATGCTAGTCCTTTTTCTCACTTTTATTCCTTTTTTTTTTTTAGACAAAAAGGCTATTGCCAAAAGGTGAAGCTTGGTGAACTTCAACTTGCTGAACCAAGTCCTGAGATCCGAAATCTTCCTAAACCAAGACGGCTAACTTCGGGCAGTGCATATCATCCTTGGCTTCGAACCAATCTCCACCCGCTTCCAAGTTTCTAAGTATGTGATCAAGGCCAAAAGACCCATGTCTTGTACTGGTTGACGTGGTCGTTGAAGGGTTCATCCAAAAGCCTCATCTTGCCGGAACTTAACTTGTGGTACTCCCCACCCTATAAGAGGCTCAACCCTTAGTCGAGGAAGTCATATCCTCAGACGATGAGGTTGAAGCTCAATTCGATGAGGTCGAGGAGGAAACTGAGGAAGAAAACACTGAAAGCCTCGTTCGCGACGAAGACTTTGAGATTTTCTACCATCAAGACGTGACCGAGGACGTAGCATCCACCTCGAGACCGACCACAGTTGCAATTAGTGAGGACCAGGAGGCCACTGAAGTTCCAGAAGCAATGGTGATAGAAAAGAGGCTACCTGACCTGCTATCAATTCTGGAGTCTCACACCAAAGATGTCTCTAGAGGTTACTGTGGTGCCCAGGCCTTTAACACCCATTCCTCCTCCTCCTACCCAGTCCGATCTAGCTGATAAAAAGCTGAAAAGGGATAAAAAGGTGGGAAAAGGTCCCATCGAGGAAGGGAAAATCCAAGAAGAAACTCCTCCTGAACAAGCTAAGGTTGCCAAAGTTACTCGGTCCCAACAAAGGAGCGGAGGAGAGGCTTCAGAGATGATCCCATAATGCCGATCACAGGTTCTGAACTAGAACCCTCCCTTGGTTCTGGATGGAGCCCCCCTTCCCACGGATTCATCAATCCGTGCTTTTGATAATGGTAGGGTAGGCTATGTGGCCAACTCAGTGGAGCAAGCGCTTCTTCTACCTTAGGATATGGCCGAGCTGCGCAATCTGAAGAAGCATGAGACTTTTCTATCCCTGAAGAGGGACTTAGCCCTAGTGCATCTTTTTTTATTTTTTTATTATTATTACTTTTTTTATATATATCCTTAGCTTCTAATTCTTTTTCTTTACTTTCATATTTGTAGGCCACCCAAGCAGCTCATGTGGCCGAGAAGTGGGTCAACCAATCTCTCTATGAAAAGAAAGAGGAAGAATCCCAGCATTTTGCCTACCAGAAAGCCCAAGCCCAAACTGACAAGAAGCTAAAGGAGACTCTCATGAAACTGGTGAATGCGATAAGGCTCAGAAGAGTGTTGGAGCCTCAATTGAGAGCTCTGAGAGGCAGGCTTGTGAACAACTCCTCCATATGAGGGAGGCAGAAGGTTAGCTTACATTTGCTCAGGCTAAAGTCGTGAAGTTAAACAAGGAGCTAGAGAAAAAAGCCAAGGAGATGAACAAGGTCGAGCAGGCAGCTTACGACTTAAGGCAGAAGGAAACTAAGGCACATCTAAAGTCCTAGATTCCCATAGTATGCTGAGGGTTTTGCCTTTGGACTTGGATCAAGGCTTTAAATGCTGCCGGTGTGGATCCTTCCTCGAAGTTAAGGAATCCAGAGAAGATGTTCTACCCTCCAGCCATCAAGACAAATGTTCTTGCTTTGACCCCACATGTTATGGCCCTCCCCCCCCCCCCCCCTTTTTCTTTTAGTACTTCAATTTATTAATGAAAAAACTTCGACTTACCTTTCGTCATATGCACTCTCTTTTTACTTCGTACTTATTATTTTCAGCAATAGTTTTTAACGTTACACTAGCAATATGCATCATGAACTACCCTGTTTTACTGATCTTTACCATACACTAATGTTTGACTTCATGTATATTTCTACTTTCAATAGACTTAGTCTTTTAAGGAAAACCCTTATTCTGTAATCCAAGACATCAAGTCCTTTTAGGTTTTGTGTCACACTCACGAAACCTAAAGATGAGCTTATCCGAGGTAGGCTATCTGAGGTATACAACTTGGTTGAGGTCTCACCTAAAATTATTAAGAGAAATTAGGTGTTAATTTACCCAAGGCAGGTGATCCGAGGAATCGAACCTGGTCGAGGTTCTGTTTAACCCTTAGAACGAATTAGGTATTAATTTACCCAAGGCAAGAGATCCAAGGAATCGAACTTGGCCGAGGTTCTATTTAACCCTAATAACAAATTAGGTGTTAATTTACCCAAGGCAGGCGATCCGAGGAATCAAACCTGGCCGAGGTTCTGTTTAACCCTTAGAACGAATTAGGTATTAATTTACCCAAGGCAAGAGATCCGAGGAATCGAACTTAGTCAAGGTTCTATTTAACCCTAATAACAAATTAGGTGTTAATTTACCCAAGGCAGGTGATCCAAGGAATCAAACTTGGCCGAGATTCTGTTTAACCCTTATTAACAAATTAGGTGTTAATTTACCCAAGGTAGGTGATCTAAGGAATCGAACTTGGCTGAGGTTCTATTTATCCCTTAGTACAAATTAGGTGTTAATTTATCAAAGGCAGGCGATCCAAGGAATCAAATCTGGCCGAGATTCTATTTAACCCTTATTAACATAAAAAACCAATCTTAACAGAGACAAGGAAAAAAAAAAAAAACAGTGCTGCTTAATACATCTTGATTGTATACATAAACATGATCCTTTACAAGATTTCAAACTAGTAATAGTATTTCCGTAAGTTATTCACATTCCACGGTCGAGGGACCATAATCCCATCTAGATCCTCCCAATGATAAGCCGCTACTCTGGCTACTAAAGTCACTCGATAAGGCCATTCCCAGTTGGGGCCGAGTTTTCCCCAAGAAGGATTCTTCGTACTTCCAACCACCCTTCCCAAGATGAGGTCCCCTACGATGAACATCCTTGCTTTTATCCCTTTTGTATATCCTTGTCTAAGCTTTTGTTGATAATGCGCTAACCTTACAACGACGACTTCCTTTCACTCCTTGGCCAAGTCGAGGTCAAAGGATAGGAGTCGTTCATTGTTACTATCAATGAATTGATCGGATCTCATTGTCAAGAATCCAGTTTTTGTAGGGATGATTACTTTAGATCCATATGTCATAGAGAAAAGGATCTCTCCAGTGGATCTTCAGGGAGTCGTGCGATACGTCCACAAAACATAGGGCAACTCATCTACCCATTTTCCCTTAGCCTCCTCTAATCTTTTCTTCAAGCCATCCATAATGACTTTATTTGTGGCCTTTGTTTGGCCATTGCTTTAAGGCTATGCTGGGGTCGAATATATGTTCTTTATCCTCAGGTCACAGTAGTATATTTGAAAGGCTTTACTATCAAATTGAAGCCCATTATCCGAGATGAGAGTGTTTGGAACCCCAAACCTGGACACAATATTACGCCATAAATCTCTTTATATCTTGATCTTACATGTTTGCCAAGGGTTCAGCCTCTACCTATTTGGTGAAATAGTTAGTAGCGACAAGGAGATATCTTTAATTCCCTGTAGCCTTAAGGAATGGTCCAACAATGTCCAACCCCCACTGGACAAAAGGCCAAGGGCTACTTAATGATTAAGAACTCCCCTTGGTTGGTGAATACTAGGAGCATATCTTTGACACTGGTCACATTTTTTAACATACTCCTGGGAGGATTTTTGCATACTCGGCCACCAATAACCTTGTATTAAAGCTCTATGGACAAGGGACTTACCTCCTGTATGACTGCCATAAATCACCTCATGCAGTTCTTCCAACAACACTTCCATCGCCTCAGGATGAATATACAATAGATATGGCCTTGAATATGAGCGCTTGTACAACTTCTGATCATCGAACAGCCAAAATTTTGGTGCTTTTCTTCGGATTTTCTCTGCTTCAATTCTGTCCTCGGGCAAAGTTCCATCCTTAAGGAATGAGACTACCAGGTCCATTCAACTTGGACCCACTCGCATGAAGTGCACTCCTACTGGTATCTATGTATTATAAGCAGGAGTCGCCAAGTCTTCCACAAGTATAATCCTTAGAATTTTCTCTCTAATTGTAGTAGCTAGAGCTGCTAGTGAATTAGTGTAAGAATTTCTACTTCGAGGAATTTGTTCCAAGGTAAAGGAATGGAAGCTATCTGATAAATGCTTTACCTGACCCAAGTACCATAGCATCCTCGGATCTTTTGCTTCAAAGTCACCCCGAACCTGTCCAGCTATAAGCCTTGAATCACAATATGCAGTGACAGATTTACCTCCGACCTTCTGAACAGCAATTAATCCCGCTTGGAGGGCCTCATACTCCGCTTCATTATTCATCGCTGAGAAGCCAAGCCTCAAAGATTTTTCTAATGTAATCCCCTCTGGTGAGATTATCATAATACCAATTCCTGACCCCTTATGGTTGGCTACACCATCTATAAACAACTGCCAAGCCTGTTGAGTCATTATTGAGCTCATCCTCATTGCTTCTTTAGGCTCTCTTACTTCCACGGGGTCTCTTGAGTCTAACTCCTCGGTGAATTCTGCCACCAAGTCTGTGAGGATTTGCCCTTTCATGACCGTACAAGGCAGATACTTGGTATCAAATGCACTAAGCATAGTTCCTTATTTTATCACTCTCCCCATGTAGTCAGATCTCCAAAGTAATTCCTGTAAAGGAAATTGAGTCAGGATGACCACCGTATGACATTGGAAGTAATGTGGGAGCTCCTTGGTGGCATGAATGATAGCAAGGATAGCCTTTTTAAGAGGGAGATACTTGACTTCCGCCTCTTGAAGGGATTTGCTAACATAATACACTGGTTTTTGAATTCCTTTGTCGACTCGTATCGAGACCAAACTCACTACATGCTGCACAACGGCTATGTATGCATAAAAAATCTCCTCTTTCTTTGGTCTAGACAAAACCGATGGATGAGCATTTAGACACAGTTTGTGTCTTCTCAATATAGCAAAAGTTTCACCAAGATTTGTCAGGTGCTTGGACTCTTCTTTGCTTTTCACCACCATGTCATTAATGTATGGCTCTACGTTTTTTCCCAACTAGTTCTCAAACATCCTCATCACCATTCTCTGATACGTAGACCCAACATTCTTTAGGCCGAAAGGCATTATTTGATAATGATATTTTCCTGTTGGAGTAAGGAAAGCCATTTTCTCCTAATTTGACAATGTCAACGGGATCTGGTGATACCCCTAAAAAGCGTCCAGAAAACTCATTCTAGGGTGTCCAAATGTTGCATCTACTAACTGATCGATCCTCAGAACAGGGAATGGATCCTTAGGGCAGGTTTTATTTAGGTCTGTAAAATCCATACACACTCTCCACTTCCTTGACTTTTTTCTCACTACAACACCGTTGGCCA
Organism: Quercus ilex subsp. ballota; assembly: GCA_032727855.1. Lineage (NCBI taxonomy): Eukaryota > Viridiplantae > Streptophyta > Magnoliopsida > Fagales > Fagaceae > Quercus > Quercus ilex. The sequence goes on from CM064908.1 coordinate 40,678,488, forward strand.
ACCACTTAGGATAAAACACCTCCTTAATCGCCCTTGCTTGTTTAAGCTTTCGAACCTCCTCCTTCAATGCCTCGGCATGCTCCTTAGAAGAATGCCGAGGTGGCTGCTTCCTCGAGGTTGCCTTGGGATTTACATTTAATTGGTGATAGATGAATTCTGGGTCAACTCCAGGTGCTTCATACACAATCCAAGCAAAAATATCCAAAATTTTCTTCAAAAAATCTACTAGTTGTCTGTTATCTTCTGATGGGAGTTGAGTCTCGACTTGGAAGTACCTTTCTTCATCCTCTTCAATGACAACTTTCTCGAGCTCCTCACATGATACTAAACAATCTGAGGAGACTGGCAACCGGGGCTGTGATTGCTACAAGGTTAGTCTTTTCTCCAGAGAACCCACTTTGGTCACTTGTTGGCTAACCACTACTACCATACATTGTCTGGCCACTGTTTGGCACCCTACCAATTCCGCTACTCCCTCGTCAATGGGATATTTCAACTTTACATGCAAAGTTGAGGGCATAGCCCCCATAGCGTGCAACCATGGCCTAGCAAGGATGGCTGCATATGGAGAAAAAGCATCCATTACGAGAAAATCCACGCTTACCACTTTATCTCCTGTTTGCACAGGCAGTTGGATCATTCCCTTCATCATAGTGGTATTCCTATCAAATCCGATCAAAGGAACGTCATACTTGCTTAGGTCCTCTAGCTGAAGCCCTAGACCTATGAACAGGTCATGATACATGATTTCAGCCTTACTTCCTTGATCAATCATTACTCTCTTGACATCAAATACTGCTATCCACAAGGTTACCACCAACGCATCATCATGTGGCTAAATTGTTATTTCCTTATCTTCCTCGACAAATCCCAAGATTGGCTGATCCTGAATCTTGGGCTTCTTAAGCAGTGTTTCCCCTTCATTTCCCTTTATCTGCAAAGATACTGTCATTACTCCACTGACCAGTTTAGAGTCCTTCCTCAGAGATACAAAGATGACATTTATTGTTCACAAGGATGATTAGGAAATTCCACTTCTATTTCGTTTGGGGGCTAGCAAGGTTATAAGGCGCCTAACTAAAAAACTCCCTCCTTGATTGGGATGAGGTAAACAGACTCAACGAACTATCCTTTCGGTCAGGGGAGAAAGCCTTGGTTTTTTATTGCCGGAATTTTGGTTGTCCTCGACCCTTTTATGCTCCTTATTTCGATCCATTAACTAGTGCATATTCCAAGGCAGTTTCATGGTAAGCGACTTCCAAAGATCAGACTGTGTGGGGAGGCTCACCTTGAAGGTTCGAACGGTGACATCTTCAAAGTCCCCATCAATCTCATTATAAATTTCTCAATACCTATTGGAATAGTTCTTCAAGGTCTCTCCCTCCTTCATAGATATCGAGAGTAAAGAGTCCAGAGGCCTTGGGACCCAACTACATGTCACGAACCTCGCCCCAAATGCCCTTGTTTTCTCCTCAAAAGAGTGTATAGATCCTTCTTCAAGACTATTGAATCATCTCATGGCCACTGGACCAAGGCTCGAGGGGAAGACTTTACACATTAGGGCCTTATTCTTGGAATGGATGGTCATTTTTTTTTATCAAAGTGGCTCACATGTTTGACAGGATCGATCTTGCCATTACAAATGGTAAAAGTGGGTTGATTGAAACGATGTGGGAGCTCAGCCTACTTAATACGCTAAGTAAAAGGGGAGTAGGATATCTTGAGGAAAGCCTTGCCCATGGCATCATGCCCTTGACCTCTCCTTGGTAGGGTTCTAGACCTTTTATGATAATGTTTTCTTCTAGAAGTGTGATGGGATGATGACATGAACGATTCACTGGGCGGAGTTCTACTTTGAGGTCGGTAACTCCCGTCGCTTTCAAAACTTGAACTTTGACTTAGGGTGGGAGTCCTCTACTCCCTTATTCGAGTTTTTCGACGAACTCGTTGTCGTAACCATTCCACCTTTCTCTAGGTTATGTACTTCTTCATCACGCGAATTATGATTGGCTTCACACTAGCCAGTTTGCTTAGAATGAACGGAGGGCGCTTTCCCGCTATTGAGTATGGGCCATATGACGGTCCCTCATTCGCTTAAGATTAACAAAATAGTCCTTACGCTAGGATCCCATAGACTCCAATGATCCACTACACCTGGGACTTGCCATACTACGAAGGTATTCAAGGGTACTTTAGGTGACACTACCCACAGACGGCGCCAATTGTAAAGGGCAAAAAGTAGTTACAAAGAAGTTAACAGGTTTTGACTTTATACTTTTGCTCACACAATTAATTTATAGAGATGGGATGCATAGTCAACCTTAAATACCTATTATAGGAAAGATCACGAACATTGTACTAATTCCAAATGAGATTTAAGTATATGCAATTGAGGGAAGCCTTACTATGACAAGGTTAGTGTCCTCAGTTTTAGGTCAAGGATGGTGTTACAAGTTCTTTTTCTCCTTTTTTTTTTTCCCAAAAAAGACCCCCCTGATCCAGGTGCTTCTTGGCTTTATATAGTCAACCGAAATGCATCTGAACTTTACACTTGGAGGGCTAGGATCAGACTTCCTTGACACTTATCCCATTAAGGCCTTACTAGAGGTTTTTACACTAAGGTATGAGCTGTATGAACACTATTCACAAGTCATTTTCTCATTAATGCGGCCAGTTAAGTGGTTGATACTCTGTTCTTCCTCTTTCCTTTCTTCTTTGCCCAGTGCCAGGTAGCCCTTTTTCAACCTTGGTTTGCACCGTGCCCCCCTCCCCCCCCTAGCTCTGATTCTCGACTTTCCGAGGGTGAGTAGGTGTCCTTGGAACCCTAATTAACTATGGTTTTTCTATCCTTGCACAAGGTAGCTGGGATCTTTTCGAGGACATTCTATTGAGGTTTCCTGAGGTTTGCCTCCTCAGAAATGTCATCAAATACTCTATTAGTAATTTTGGATCTATGTTCCCCCACAATTATTATAACAACACCATAATAAATTAGAGCAAAATTACAATCAAATAATCCTGAATACCAAACCAATATAAACTATATGAGGAGAACTTGGGTTTTGGATTTTATTAATTTAGGGTTCAAAATAGCTAGGAGTGAGAGTGGCGGCAGAGAGAGAAACATGAGATAAGAAGGAGATTGAAATGAGGAAACTTAGGGTTTGGGTTTTATTTAGGAAGAGGGACAAAAAAGTAAATAACAAAATTGTATAATATATTTTTAAATATATATTAAATATAGGTGAGTCAAGTTGTGTTAGGTAGATTTGTGAATTAAAAAAAAAAAATTTCACACCCCAACCCAACCCAATGTAAAATATATATGTATATATATATATATATATATATATTTTCACAACCCAACCCAACCGACCAAGCCCTATAAACCGACCCAACCCGGTGGGTTAGGTTGGATCGGCTCTATTTTTGCAGGTTGACTGCATACCCCTAACTGCAGCAAGCAATCACTCGAGATAAACATTGTAACACTGAATTGAGTAGCTCTTGAGCTTGTTTTGATTTGTCTCTAACTGACACCATTTGAATACTTTAAAGACATTCTAAACTAAGACTCAATTACATTAAAATTCCGTTTTAACTTAGATATTCCAACATATACAAAATATGACTCTAACAACTTTAAATTGTTGTCAAGCATAATGTCATTAGTTAAGATCATACAACATCAAATTTTAATGGTAATAAAACGTAACTTAAAATAGAGTTTTTTTTTTTTTTTTTTTTGGGGAGGAAAACCTTAAAATAGAGTTAGATGAATACAATCTTAAATAATTAAATGTAATTGGTTCCTCAAAAAAAAAAATATCGGCAATTGATTGGGGTCATAACACCATTGGTTTAAACCCTAAAAAAAGGATGTACCATAACGCATGTATAAATCAAATGCATAATTAGGTATTTTCCAATTATTCAGTAAATTATCTATTTTCAAAATTTGATAATTAATTAAAATTTAAAAAGAGTTTAAAACACACAATTGTCCCTTGAAGAAATTAGAAATCAAAGCAAAATCAGATTGAGTCAAAATACTAATCGACACTTTGACCAGAACTTAAAGTTAAGGGCACTCTAAACCCTTGTAAAAATTGAGTCGTTAAAGGCGTCTTAATTTAGTATCATGCTTATATGTTGCACTTTTATCAATTGTGACTAGAAATAGGGAATAAAACTAAAGTAAATAAAATAAACAACATGGCTACTAAGAGCATCCGTATTAGCTGTTGCAAAAATTATGTCATTTTGCCACACTAAAAGCCTACTTTATTATTTTACCACATCATTTTACAATATCTCATTTATCAGATGTTCTATATTTTTACCACTTCATTTAAATGTTATTTTTTAATTCTTTATAATTCTTATTTTATTCTTTCTTTGTTATTTGTTCCTAACAGTAATATTTGTTTCTAAACAGTCATATTTTCAAATATTCTTATTCTAACGGTAACATTTTCAAACAATCCTCTTAATTCAACTGTCATATTTTAAAAAAAGGATATTTTCTTAAGCATTTTTTTTTTTAAATTAAAAAAAAAAACTTAGAACTTGCCACCTTCAAAAAAAAAAAAAAAAAAAGAGAAGAAGGCACATCCGAATATCAATATCATCTGAATATCAATATCAATATCATTGTAAAACATCAAAAGATAAGCAATTCATCATTGCCGTATCAATATCAATAGCTAAATCCAAATCTTTGTTTATAAAGTACTAATTGCAATTACACATCCGAATCCCCAAAAACCAAAACAAAACAAGAAAAATTTTTGTGTCAATACAAGAAGGGAATTACAGCTTTTCTTCCCTTGGGATAATCCTCCCCAAAATAGTTTGGACAACTCACAAGCTCAAACAAACCTCCTCTTGGCACCCTGTAACCTTTACCTTCCTTTTTCAGAGCCACCAAAACTCTATCTGACCAAATATTCAAAAGCCATCACCTTCATAGTCCTTATACTGAGACACCCTGTCAAGGCTCATATCAAAAGCCAAAAACATATGCAATCTAAAAGCCAACCTGTCAAGTTGAAGTTGTTTCAACTGAACTAAACTACCAATGTAGTCCATAGAAAACTTACACAAATAACTCATATCCAATAACATTAACTCACATAGAACCCATTGAATTAAACATAGTTGAGCTCGCCACTTCCTTGATGACAAATGGTACTTAAATTTAACATAACAAAACAATTGGCTAATACAAAACTTAACACAACAAAACAACATAGCCAATGAGTTTTAATGGTAGCTTCATAAACAAAATGAAACAAATAAACCAAATCAAAAGTTTTAATGGCAACTCCATAAAGTTTTAACACAACAAAACATTTTGAATCCTATCTTTCCTCGTGTTTCAAATTATCTGTCTTAGCATTATCAATCAACTACACTCATTTTATACAAGAAGGTGTATGAAATATTAAAAATAAAATATTGATGAATTATAGTTCTAAGTTCTTCCATTATTACCACAACTCAACTCAAGACCCAGATAGCAAAAACCCCACTCGACTAAGAATAAGACATCGAGTTCATCGTTTCATAAATCCAGAAACCTAAAAAAAAAAAAGGCTAACAATTTATAAATAAAGCATACAAAAAAAAAAAAAGCGAAATTAAGTCAAAATAACCTAAAAACCTAATTGGCAGACGGATAACCAAACAAATCACAAAATCATTCAAAACCCACAATTTTTTCAGATTCATTCTAACAAAAGCCCAGCAAATCTAGAGCAAAAATAGAAGCATGCTAAGTTTTTCAAATTGAGAAGTAAAAAAATTGGGCTTACATTACTTCCTTTCCAGGCTTCGTACACGCGCTTTGCCATGAGAGAATCGCACAAAGCTTTTTACTTACTTAGTTACTTTACTTACTTTTACACTCACGGCGAATCGGCGATACCGAGATTGAACAGCGAATCGACGATGGTAGAGAGGATTTCGGCGACTCTGAGAACAGCGAATCGGCGACTCTGAGATAGAACAGAGAGGAAATCGGCGACTCTGAGATTCTTGAATCGGCGACTTGGAGAAAAAGAGAACAGTGAATCGGCAACGCCAGAGATAGAACAGAGAGGATAGAGCGAACAAAAGGGGAAAGGGAAGAAGAAAGAGTATGAGAGAGTGGAGATGGAGGTGGTGAATAGCTGAAGGAGAAGAAGAAAGAGATATGAGAGAGAAAGAGGAATAAAAAAAGAACAAATCCATATGCCACACCCGTTCCGTACTATGGCAAATTTGTGACTCTATTATAGAATGTTGCAAAAAATATGAGATATGGCACATCTGATAAATGGGGTTAAATGGTGTTTGGTGTGCCAAATGTGCCAAATATTTAGCATTTGGTACATATGGCACAACTGATACAGATACTCTAAGAAATAAGAATAAGCCAAAGAAGAAATGCAAAAACATAAACTTAGGCGTTGGGGTTTTTGGAAAATTGGACTTGACATCAAGGTGATATCTCGAGGGGTCCTAATAAGTATCCTTTTTCAAGTGGGGTATCGAGTCCATCCATTTTATAGAACCTGACATTTGATGGAAAATTATTAAATACTCCGAGAGTACCATAAATGCATACTTTCCCCTCTTACATGAATTGTGGGTCCCATCATAAATTTAATTAATGGGACTCACAGTTATGTGAGAAGAGGAAATACACATTTATGATACTCCAAAGTACACATTTATGGTACTCCGGGAGCACCCAATAATTATTCACATTTGATGGGCTGAATTAAATGTACATGACTCGATACTAATAAAGTGAGAGAACAATATTTCTAAAAAATAAAAATTTTTGGAGATTTATCTTTTTATTTTTTATTTTTATAACAAATAATAGTTTAAATATTTAGATATATTTATGATCCCAAGTCAATACAATATCAATTCACGGACAATTAACCCAATAGCAAATTGGAAAAATGAGGATGCAGGATCAATGAACAATGCATCAAAGCAAATTTCAAAACTGAGTTTGTCTCGCTACATAATTTGATCCGCTATTCCACCCAGTGGCATTTCGATTCGATCTTTTTCGAATTCCTAGGAATCTAACTCAAGAAATGGGTGCATAAAACAAGCCAGATTTTCTTTCACCCGGTAGCAATTGTCAATATGCTGCATTGCAGGTATATTTTGATGCCAACACACGACAATGATAAGGGACCAAAGTATCTTATAAATCTTTTTTATTTTTTTTTTATTATTACAATTATAGGGAAGACTAGAACAGATTAACCACAAAACGATGATAACCTCTATAAGCGGAGTGAGGGTTAATGGGTGTTTTAACTTAAAACACACGATTATCTAGACCAGCCACACATCATGCAAAATTTCCCAAAATTGCCAACCAAGCATATATTGTAAATTCGGCACTTGGAGTATAGAATTTTAATAGAATTCAGTGCTCCAAATGTCAGACTCAACACTAATCTGCAAACTCCTACATAACTTCAAAGTGTCGAAAAACATAAAAATTAAAAATACCAATTTACTGACAATTCACCCAACCTTTTGAAAAATACTGAATTAAAAGTTAAAACTCCCAAATAAAATAATCCCCAATTAAAAGTGCAACAAGAGGGTACAGTGTGTTATGTTAATTAGCAGCCACCTTATAATTTTTATAGCACAAGCCTTGGCTGTTGGCATGCACTATTTTGGTAGAGGTGTAAAGAGATGAGGAGGCCCAGGTCCCGAAAGTAATTTGTAGGATCAGTATCCACCTTTTCATTCAAGAATATAGGATGATTTGGACAATACTTGAATGTTTTATTTTCTCTCCCTATTATTTTTCTTCATTTATGCAGTTGATAATTTTTTTTTGGTCATATAATTGAAGACAAAAGATCAATACAATCTCCATTATTGTTCAAACGAAAACTTGATATAAAGCGACTGCAGAAATACATTCAAGCCTCTAGCATTGTTCACCATGAGGATCACTTATAGTACCAGAATTACTATCTTCACCCTTTACAACGCTTTGATACTTATACAAAGAAGCGCAAACCAAGTAGTAACCAAAGTTGATCACTCACACCACAACTAACAACCAATACATATTATCTAGCCTCCCATTGTTTATATTATTTGGTAACCATCCAGTGACCCTTTGGACAACATCAATCAAAGCGGTGCTCATAAAAAAAGAAATCCCGACAATTATTGCAATCATCGCAGCAGGGCCGGCTTAACAACTTTGGGGGCCTTAGGCGAAAATTTTAAGTGGAGCATTTTTATATTTAAATATTAAATAAATAATATATACTGAATTTTTTTATTTAAAATCTATTTTTCTTGCTTTTTGAGATGCAAAATTACTAATTAAGTTTTTGTAATTTTTCTAAAGTTGTGACAACTTTAAAGTTTAAATCTACACAAATAAAAATTAATTTATTACATAGTTCAATAAATTAGTGTCATTATAATACAAATGAGTTGATATGATACACATCAAATTATTAATTGCTATAATAATTTATAATAATTGATAAAGTGAGAAAACGTGTTGTCTGTGCGCTGCACTGTGCAGTGCATCCTGTGCTGCTATGCGACTATGCAGTGCAGATGTGAGATGTCTAGTCTATACTCCTGTGGCTAAGTATAAAAGCAAAAAACGTGTCCTATCATAGCAGAAAATGGTCCAATTAAGAAAGGGGCAGAAAAGCAGGGGCGGCGCTATTCTATATTCAGGGGGTTCAAATGAACCCCTTGACTTCCAAAAAAAATATATATATATATATATATAATATTTTTTTTTGTTAATTTAATACTTTAATTTATTTTTAAAAATATTTTTGCACACCCTGACTTAAATTTTGCACACCCTTATTACAAGTATTTCTAACTCTAAGAGTAAAAAGTCAGTGTTTGTGAATTGTAAGTATCACTCTTTTATATAAATTTATATTATGTGTGAGAGTGTGTCTAATATTGATTGTGTGCATTACTTTTTGTTATAATGCTATTTGTGTGAATTATGATGTGTGGATGTTTGTGTGTAGAATATAAATATAATATAAATTTATATAATTTAATAATTAGGAAATAGAGATGGTTTGTTACATGCGTGTGTATTGTTATCATGTTATAAAAACTTTTTGTTATACAGTTAGTAAAATTTAAGAAAAAAAAAATTGTAAAACTTGTGATTGTCCAAGCATTTGACTGGTTAAGTAGACGCAAAGTGTATAAGTTTATATATGAATGAATGTGGTTGTGTGCATTAATAATTAATACGAAGCTAATGAGTTTAGTTTAGTCATTTAGTTTAAAATATTTTATAAAAATAATAACAAATAGATAATAACAACTGCATAAAAATAAAAATATTAGATAAACTTAACAAAATAAAATAATCATAGCCTCATACCTACCCACATTGGCAATAGATACTCATAATGAACTATCATATAACAATTTAAAATTTGAAAACTTGTAAAAAAAATTGTAAAACTTCATGTATTAATTTTTTTTTTTTTGGTCGATAATTCCATATATTCAAGTTTTTTTTTAATTAAAATTTTTTAATGACCTCCCTAAACAAAATTCCTGGAGTCGCCACTGCAGAAAAAGGTCCTATCATATTAGAATTTTGTATCAATATCTTGTATCAATATTTTCCCAGCTTGTCCTATGACTAAAAATGTGTCCCATCAATCAATTGTGTAGTAAAATAAACTAAAAAAATATATAATTTAAGTTAAATAAATAGTAGACTCATCATCTTCATTTTGGGAAAGATAGAAAGGGGAAGCAGATTACCTTTGGTACACTTCCCCTTTTCAATTTTGAATTTGCTATGAATTGAAGGGAATCAACAAATAAAAATTTCAAGCTAGACTGAGTTTATGGAAAAGGATCAAGAATCAAGATGAAGATGATGATGAGGAAAAGAAAGGTAAGAATATAGATGGAGAGGTAGAGAGATAGAGAGATGAGAGATTTTTCTTTTGTCTTTAAAATTTATAATATCTATTTTAGCATATTTCAAGACAATTACATTGTATTATTAATGAATGTGTCTGATATTAATTTTGATTTTAGCATATTTCAAGAATGAGTTAATAAATTTCTCTCCTAAAATTTAATTTTGTTAGCTGAAGTTTGACTATTTTTGTTTTTTCCTTTTTAATCTTTTGCATTTTAGGATACAATGGGACCTTTTTAATGCATTTTTTTTATGGGATTAATGCATTTTATTAACCAATAAAAGTAGATTATATATATATATATATATAGACACACACACACACAAGTGGGGGCCTTATTTTATTTGGGGGCCTTAAGCGATTGCATCAATTGCATCACCTATTGAGCTGGCCTTGCATCGCAGTTGCTGTGTTTTTTAGGGTGGTAGGAAATTCTTGATAATATAATTAGGGGTGTCAATTCGGATTAGCGTGTCGGGTTCGTGTCATGTCGAGGTAGGGGTTTTCGACTACATGACTCAACCCTAACCCGACCCATTTAATAATCGTGTCATGATCCTTCAATCCTAACCTGACCTATTAATGAGGCGGATTGACGTGACCCAACCCATTTGACACACTTAATAAACGAGTTGTGTTGGTTTGATACGAATATAACACAACCCATTTCAACCTGCATAATATTAAAAATAACATCCATCTAGAAATAATTTAGGGTTTGTAGGGTTTAGAGATCTAGGGTTTAGAGATTTAGGGTTTATAAAGTTTCAATTTTCAATTATATTCCTTATAAGTTTTTGTAATTACTCACTTTTCTTTTTTAATTTAAAATATATGTTGGATATAAAAGGTATTTGACAAATCTAAAATAAAATAAATATTTATTTGTTATACAAGTTAAATGGGTTGTGTTAAGTGGGCCATTTCGGGTTGATACAAATAAATTGGCATGTCAAACGTGTCTATTGTGGGTTACGCAGGTTGACCAGCTTATGACACGTTTCTTATCATGTTGCTTTCGGGTCGACTCATTTATGATCCAAACCCATTAAGACCCAACCCTAACCCGGAAAAATCCGTGTTAAGTTCGTGTCGTGTTTGTGGGTTGGGTCAAACACTGACACCCCTAAATATAATGCAATTTGTCTTTGGAAATGAAATGCTTCTCCAATGCCAAGCACAACTAGTTGTGGAATTAGCCACAAGGGTAGCATGGGCACTATGGACCCGAGCTGGCCTTGGAGATGGTGGGCATGAGCTGTTTTGAGCCACTTTAATTCCACTAGTGCTGAAATTGTCATACTTAGAATGTTTAGCACGTGGCCTAATCCTATTTCTTGGAGGGTTTACGAGACTTAAGAGTCAACTTTTGCCACATTGGACATAAGAATCAATCAATAATGGTAATAAAAATGGCTGTGGTGATTAGATGTACAACTAGGATAGACCCAGCAGGAATTTCGAAATGAGGTCCAAGGTGGCGCAGTCCATGGTTAAAGCTTGGAGTATTGTCAAACTAGTTAAGGCTCCTATTGGGGTACCTAAGAATATATTTGATGACCATAATGGGAAAATCCTAATAATCCTAATAATGGTATTGAGATCTTCTACTTGTTGTACAGTGCATATCCTCCAAGGTTTTGCGATCAAACCATCAGATCCAACATCTCCTTCTGTTTTTAGTGCAGCACGATCAGTGACGGCTCCAAGAATTTTGTTCAGGGTGTTCATAAATTACACAATCTTATTTCTTTTTAGTCTTTAGGTAATTAAGTTTGATTCAATGTTATTAATTCCATTCCGTTCTAGCCGTAATGGCCGGAAAATACCGTGCCGGTAAACAAACCGGAATAGTAACCCACCCTATTTCACTTCGGAAAAAATTTCGGGTTATTCCACTCTATTTCGGGTGTTTCGGTAAATACCAACCGAAATTCAAAATTTGGCCAGCATGAAGTTTGTGCTTAAAATATATATATATATATATATTCTTAAAACCAAAACAAATTTGCATTATGTAAACCAAAAAACCTCAAAAGAAAAAAAGAAATGAACAAAGGTACCTGTACAACTAAAAAAAAAAAAAATCGTATTGAGAAATTTGAGACTCAAAACTTGAGAAAAGGCACTACCGCACTGGTATTGGTAAAAGACACAGAAATTGCGAACAAGGAGGAAGGCAAAATGTAGATGTAAAAGTGTAGATGAAGATGTGATAAAATTTAAAAATATGAAGTGTAAAAATCGAGGAGACAGAAGATGTGTGTGGTTAAGAATAAACAAGAAAAAATAATTAAAAATGAGAAGTAAGTAATATATGTCTAATGAGGAAAAATAATTGTTACAAAAATTAATAAAATGTTGAAAATTGTGTTGTATTGGGCAGTATGCTTAGTCGAAGGAATCAAGCCACTGCCCAGCCTGTAGTAGTTTTATTTTTTTTTTTCCCAGATTTTAGTTCAATTTTTTTTTAGTTTTTCCTTTTTGCTTGAAAAACCCCAATATATTGTTGAGTTGCTCAAATTATGGACCAAAATTTAATTTTATTGGCATAAAAAAAAATTAGGGTGGTCCCAAAATTTTTTTTAAAGGTAAATAAATATAAAATTTTAAATTATTATATATAAATTTTTTTTCATGTCAGAGTGGTCCTGGGACCACCCTGGCCATAAGGTGGTGCTGCCACTAAGCACGATTGAGGAACCTACATTTAGAGTGTGTTTGAGTAGTGATGTTAGTCAAATAAAGTTTTGGCTTAGAAAATGTCTCTCATACTATTATTATGTCAAATCAATTATGAAACTTGAGAATTCAAATGATCTCCATTTGCTTACAATTGTATGTTTCAAACTATTAATGGTCATCATCTATTTCAAGATATTAATGATTGTCGTTAAAAAGAAGAAGAAGAAGAAGAAGAAGAAGAGAGAGAGAGAGAGTTCATTAAAAACTGATAGGCCACAAACTGAATGACCCCTTGTGATAAAATTAATTAATTAATTAGCTAAGTTATTAATTAATCAATTTAACATGCAAATACGTGGAAGCACAAACAAATCACCAAATACTAAATATGCAGTGGAAAAATAAATGACACGGTGATTTGTTTACGAATGGGGAAAACCCTAACGGCAAAAACCCCACCGGGTGATTTTCAGGTCACCACTCCCGAAACTCCACTATTATCAAATCAAGCGGTTACAAGTAAAGGAATCCCAAGTACCTTACCAACCTACAGTTTAACCCTTACCCCAATACCCAATTGGACTTGATCTGTAGTGACAATTTCCACCTTTGATGCACGGCTCCCAAGTACGTGACTAACCAATGCGCGGATCCCAGTACGCGACTTCAAACACTAACTTAGAAGGAGAGGTTGGCTGCAAAGTTCTTCAGTTCATCATACACAATGAAGATCAGGAAGATGCTTGGTTACAAAACCCTATGGTGCACATACACAGCAACTTCTTGAGAGAAGATGAACTAGGTTAAGAATTTCGTCTTTTGATCACAATTTGCTTGAACAAGGATTGCTCAATGCTCTTTGCAACTTGTGTACTCCTTGACGGCTCTTAAAACAATCATTTTATATGTTTAGGGTTAGAAGAAAAGAAGGCTCAAAACCATATTCACGGATCCCAAGAAAATCAAATCAGAAAAACTGATTTTATAAATCTCGACAGATAGCAGGTGTCGAGGTAGCTATCGAGCAGGTGTCGAGCTTTAATGAAATTGCACATCAGCTTGCTTTTTCTTGGACAGACTTGATGACTTCAACACTTGTTCTTGAAACCTTGTTTCTTGAAGTATTAAAAACACCTAGAACTACCCAATTACAAGTAGAGTGCGTTTTGTCAAAAGGATTAGCCAATTTACATAAACAAGTGACATATGTTCTTAACAAGTGAACACACATATGTCCTAACAAAAACAGAATACTAAATGGACATAGTGTTCAATACTAAGAACACTAAATTTCATTCAAAATTCCCATGTTGCAAAAATTATGTCTTATGTATTCAATAGACGCATCTTCCATTTCACAGTATATGAATTCTATAATTATGTGAGTTTACCACTGCGCACCCTTGGTGCGGTAGTTACTCTACAAATATAAATGCTTGTGGGATGCGGGGGTCAAGGGCCGGGGTTCAAGTCTCTAGGAGAGAGTTTCACACACATATACACTTAGATTAGGTTAGAGTAGAAATTCTATTTTGTATAAAAAAATATATATATAATCATGTGAGTTTCACAAACTATTAGAAATGGATATATATTAGATGCATGAAATAAATTCTCCTAAGATGGCACATGTCAAGTATTTGTGGTAGTTTATGTAATATTGATAATCGTAAGGTGACCAAGTTTACAAATGTTAATAACTCTATTTCAATTAATCCCAGAAAACAAAGAAAGACTCAACTTCCTACCTAAAACTCTTTTCAGGGGTTGCAGTTGCAGCTATTTGTGAGATTCCATCATGTCTGTAGTAGTAATCTTCGATTTTGGATGAGTGGGGGCACCTTCTATTTCTGAATTGTGGCAACAATGACACGAACTATACTTGTGAATGGGCTCCTTTGTGGCTTATCATGAAGGTAGAAACGGTTTCCCAATAAGAGAAAGGCCAAGCCAATGAAGTTAGCAATTGCACATACGGCAAATCCCAATTTCCAACTTACGTTACCCTGAATGTAGATAATGGCCATGGTGCTTACCACAGCGGCAATATAGAAAGTGAAGAAAAACCATATAAAGAAAATCCCTTGATCCTTGGGATTATTAAATTGATTTGCTGCCATAGTTTCTATGGTAAATCGTGTACCTCCGAATCCAATACATGCCAGGGCTAAACTTGTGTATAGGATCGCATATTGGAGTTTTGAGGGTGGTGTGCACAAGCTTGATCCATTATCACATGGCTGAGGTCTCAAATGATCAAGTGTTGCAGTCAAGGTTAAGAGAATTATGCCCTACAAAGGAAAATGGTTTGGATGTTACGGATGCAGGTTCCTTTGGACAGAGGTTTTTTTTGCTTAAACTTATTTGTTTATTTGTTGAAAATGGATTAAAAATAGTTTATTTATATTTAGATAAAATGAGCAATTAAAAAGCTTATTATAAACAAATTAGGTAAAAATCTAAAAGAAAATATTTATTGCCAAAGAAAACACTCCAAGTTACAAATTGTGTAGTTAATTACCAGCAAAGTAAAAGAGTATTACCAGCAAAGAGATACAAGCAGAAATTGCAACAACAGAGAAAGAACCTAAGAAAGAGTCAGCAACAACTGCTCCAATGACTGGAAGCAAATTGGTGCAACCATTCGTTATGTTTGAAATTTGAGCAGGGATAGAGCCAGGAGTTCTATCAAAGGGGGGCGAAGTAAAAACAATTTTTTTTTCCTTGAAAATTCAAATTAGCATCCATTTTGTGTAACAAATGGAAAGAAACGAATAATTATTTTTTAATAAACTACGAAACAATTATATATCAAAAAGAAATATAGCATTATTTTAAATCTCAAAAATCATCATAACTAAAATAATTATTTCAAACCAAGTATGACAATTGTTAACCATAAATTTATAATTTGGAATAGTTTGAGCAAAGTATCATACACCACTTCCTTATACATAAAAAAAATCTCATTAGGAACTTAAGTAATTGTGTCGATGTGCATCAACCATTGAACTGTGTAGTGTGTCATGACTCATGACTCACTTAAGTGTGGCATTTTTATCTTACTATCTACTAATTGCTAAACATAACAATAACCATTCCACTAAACAAAAAGACAAAGCATCTCAACTGAATTAATTGTTCAGCTACAACAGAGCAACTCCCAAAACACGTTATACACCACTTTATAACTATTAAAAAAAACCAACTCATTTCAAAGTCAAATAAAGTGAAGTGGTAATAATGCCGTTCAGAGAAAGAGATTAAACAATAAGAAATTAAATGACACGAAAAGAAAGAGAGAGCAACTCAGCAAAAAAAAAAAAAAAAAAAAAACAAACAAACAAACAAACAAACATACAAAACAAAAAACAAAGATAAAAACTAGAGTTAGAGCAACTTAGCAGATAGGAGATTAGACACACAGTCTCACTGATGAAGCAGAAATGGCGACAGTGTCATGAGTGGATCAAAGAGGGCAAAATCACACACACTCTCTCTTTGTTCGACTGGTATTTGCATAATCTTTCGTAGGAAATTTTTTTCTTTAAAATTAATAGGGTTGAAATTGAACTGTTGATTCAAAGATCTGATCAATTCAGATATAATAAAATTATTAAGGGCTTTTTTCTTGTTTATTTGGGCTTTACTTTTTTTGTTGTTTGGGCTACTTTTTCTTGAATGTTGTTTGGGTTAATGTTTTTTTGGTTAAAGAGGTCAAGCCGTCAAGGTTATATTTTGAGAGGGGGGGGGGGGGGGGGGGGGTGTGCAAGAACAATTTTCTTAAGCCCAAAATTCAAAAAACTTATAAAATATTATATACTTCTCTTTTGTTTTTTAAATTCCAGGGGGGGCATTCCCCCCAAGGTCATCAAATAGCTCTGTCCTTGAATCTGAGGAGCACTTATGTTTTTCACATTGAACACCTAAATTAGATATACAATCAGGTTTGATATCCACCACCTGCCGGCCCGCCTCCAAGTGTGAAGCCTGCCGCCACCCTTGCTTGATATATATAGAAATAAGAAACATATTGATCCAATAAATTATGTGTGGTTGAGAAAGAGAGAGAGAGAGACCTATGATGAAGCCTGAAGGGGAAGGTGATCCAACCACCATGTTTGGTACCGGAGCTCGATAATTGGGTTTCTTTATCATACATATTGCTGATTATCTTTTGGTTCCAAGTGATGGTCGATTTATGCTACTTGTGAATGTTATATGCTAATTAACAAAACCGTGTGAATAATTTTCAATTCCTCTAGGACTAACCTACCGTGGATTTTTTAGACTTGGAAAGTCTAGAGTGATTATCACTCAGTGTCTTGGAATTTAGTATTCCAGTGTACCTACTAACCATATATTCTTGCCACTCAACTTCACATGAATTGAAAGGCACTTATAGTTTATCGGTGCAAATGAAGCACGCTTGCCCTTAATAGAATTTGATTTGGCCACAATATTGTTAACTATACTCTCTCACCCAAAAAAGAAACAAACTATAATTGCTCAGTTTATCGAATATTAACAAAATGAGAGTGTAACCAATAATTACAACTTACTCTGCTAGTGCTATTTATATCTAGAACAGAGCATAACCGCCTAATCTAGCAAAAACAGAATTTTAACTTGACCAATTATATACATACACGTGGAGAAAGTTTGTTACAAGATAAAATAAAAATATCGCGTGCAATTTATGTGCTTCAAAAAGAACCAAACGACAACGTTTTGTCATCAAGACGCGCATCACTTGAATTCTTTTAAGCTTGACGACGTCGTGTCATGTAGCCATGTATCCTTATCATAGAACGACATCGTTTTTGTATCTTTTTTCTTCTTTCCTTCTGAACTACAAGCCCGATATCTGCACTGTTTATGTCAAGTTTCAACAAAATTCAAACGCAGAGACAGAGAGATGCCAAGTATCCTCCAAGGTTTTCCAATTGAACCATCCAATCCAACATCTCCTTTTATTTTAAGTGCGGCATGATTGAGGAACCTGCATCAATTGATTGTGTTTGTGTAGCTTCTGTTGATTGAATAACATTTTGGCATATAAAATGTCGGGCAAAACTTAGGTACAGTATCTTAGGTACAGTACTCTTAAGTTTCTTACTTAAAATTTTGACATCTATCCCATTTAACCCCTCAAGCAAACAGCGTTTAAACTTTTTTTTTTTCCTTCTTCGTTCTTTTTCTTGTATTGCAACTGCAAGAGAACCCATTGGCCTAAAATCTCCAGAAAAGAAGAAAGAATCATAGATCAGAATCATAGATCAGAAGCGAAAAAAGAATCATAGATCAGAAAAGAAGAAAGAATCATAGATCAGAATCATTGATCAGAAACGAAGAAAGACTCAGATCAGAAAAGAAAAGGAAACAGATACACACACACACACACACACCCCGAGAGAGAGATCAGAATCATAGATCAGAAACGAAGAAAGCCTCAGATCAGAAAAGAAGAAGGAAACAGATACACACACACACACACACACACACACCAAGAGAGAGAGAGAAAGAATCATAGATCAGAAAAGAAGAATCATAGATCATAAACAAAGAAAGCATCCAAGAAGAATACCAGGTCTTTGGCTCGCTTAGAGCGGCGGCGAACAGAGCAGAAGAGGAAAACAGAGATAACGCCAGTGAGGAGTATGCTGGTTGTGACTTGGATAGTAGAAGGGTTGTTTGTGGTGGCAAAAATGGAAGGAAAACTCGGTGGGAGCTCCATTGGACCATTCTTTTCTTCTCTTTTTTAACAATGTTTGCTTGATGGGTTAAATGGGACAGATGTCAAAATTTTAAGTAGGGAACCTATGGTACTGTACCTAAGTTTTGTCCTAAAATGTCTATCAAGCTATTATTGAGCACGTTTAGTTGGGCATTTGAGCTGGGCAAATGCATATTTTAGACCAAATTAAAATGTGAAAAAACAAATCTTTGGCGGGACTTTTTTAAGAAGTTGGGTTTTAAAAATCAAGCAAAACTAGTGTTTTAAAATTGAAAGAAATACCTATTTTTCTTGAACACCATTTTTAAACATTGAAACACAATTTCTGTTTTCTCAACACATTTTATTGAATGCACATTTTGCAACAACCTATCCAAATGGGTTCATTGCATCAAATGAATTATGAAACTGATTCAAATGATCTTCGTAAGTTTCTGATTGCATATTTCAAAATATTAATTGTTGACTTATTAAAAAAAAGAAAGACAGAAAGTTCATTAAAAAATAAAACACTAAATGGACATAGTGATGGTCCATTTAATGTTCTATTTCTAAGAACAAGAAATTTGGTTCAAAATTCTCATGATGCAACAATTATATATTTATGTATTCAATATATGCATTTTTTATTTTATCAGTGATACTCGATTTATGGAACTTGTTAATGATATATGCCCACAAAACCATATAAATAATTTTCAGACTTCTATAGTACTTAACCTTTACTCATCAAAGAAAATCATTTAAAAAAAATCTAGGCATGGCTTAGTGTGGTTTTCTAAAACTAGGAAAATTAATTATCAGTATCTTGTAATTTACAGTTAGCTTAACTGGTAAAGTCTCTAATGATTGAATAAGAGATTTGGAGTTCAATCCTTACTTACACAAAAAACTGATTAGTGTCTTCGTCGATGATAAAGAATTATTATCAGGAGCGGACGTCAGAATTTGAAACTATTTCAAAAAAAAAGAAAAAAAAAGAAATATATATATATATATATATATATCTTGTAATTTAATGTACCAGTCTAACTACTAATTATATTCTTGTCAATCAACCTCACATGAACAAAAAGACACACTATTGTTTATCTGAGCAAGTGAAGCACGTTTGCCGTAACTGAATTTGACGAGGACAAGGTATTGTTAAATGAATATATTGTATAATTATGAAGGGGGAGAATGATAATTTAATATGGCATAGTCACCATGATGATGTTAAAATCATTAGCTAGAATGATCGTCCAGAGGGAAGCCGTCCACAGCTAACAAGGTCCTGAGAGGGTAAATGGGAAACGGAAGAAGAGTGGATCACCGGTGTGGTTCCTGCCACAAAGCCTTCGATGATAAAGTCAGAATGGCTAGAAGAGAAAAGAAGATTCAGTACTAGAATATGATAGCTAGAGTATCAGTACCTTCTCAGGTTTTGGGGTGCTGGTATATATATGGGCTTGTTCCTTCCTTCTAGCCATTGGTGGTGCTTTAATGGTGGCTTCAATTTGGTATCCGTAACGCCCTTGTGGGGTGTTAATGATAAGATGTCTCTCCAACAACATGGAAGCTCATTATTGTCATATAACGCTTTGTCATTGATTATGGGTGAATGGCCTCATCTTCGTCTGGCGAGTATCATGATATGGACGAAGATTAATGTTACCCTCGTTCACTGTCCTCTCTACGGACGAGTATATAATCGAGACTATCAGCTGCCCCCCTATTTCGAGGTCGTCCATCTTTAGGAGGATCATAGGAATATGGAGAGTTTTTTTTTTTTTTGGTTGTTGCGCTTGGGGTTCTACTCCCCGTATTAATTGCTCCATGGTGGCGTGGCACACATCGTGGCCACATGTCATATTCTGACCGGCTGAAGGGTCTCATTTCAAGTGAAACCTTTCAGCTTTCTCGCGCCTTTCGATGCAAACCTTTTTAACTCTTGCATTTCTCCTCTCATTTCTTCATTTTTCCCTGCATTTAGTTTTTCTGACTTTACTGCTACTCCTTCCTCCTTTGCGTGTTTTGCTCTCTGTCTTCTCAATTCCTTCCTTTTTTCAGGTACTCCCCTTATTTACGCCCTTTTTTCCTTTTGGAGTTTTCACTGCTTTCCTTTCTTTGTACTCCTATTTCCTTTTTAGAGTTGCATTGTTCTCCTTAATGGTTGATTATTCTAAAATTAGGCACACTTCTCCCTCTATTGCCTTCTTTTTTGCTCGTTTAGGGGGGCTAATAGACTCCTCTAGTGACCAATTAGGTGCACTTTCAAACTGCTCTAGTGACCAACACCTACAGATTGGGGATTTTGTTCTAGGTGATAGTAGCCTTGGTTTGGTGTTGAGTAATCTGTACCCATTGTTGCGCCAATCTTTAGCTTGGTTCAAGTCTATGCATGGGGTTTTAAGGAGGGAAAGTATGGGGTCTGAGGTTAGATCGAGTGACTTGGAGGTTGGTTCATCATATAATGCTGGCACGGGTGGGGCTAATATAGATACAGCTACCTCCATGCCATTTTCCATACCTTCGTCCTCTCGCCCTTCTGTCTTCGCTACTTCTCGAACCTTTCATGCCCTTAAAGAAAAGTGTTCTTTGAAAGTAGATACTTTTATTAGATTCAAGGATAGATTCCAGTTTCCTGAAAAGACCAGGGCTCGTCTCCCTAGGAAGGGCAAAAAGGCATGTGCCTTCGCTCATGGTGAGGTTTGCTTTTATGAGGCTGCGTTCTTGTGTGGCCTCAGATTTCCTTTCCACCCACTCATAATGGAGCTTCTCCACCACCTGAACATAGCTTCGAGGTAGCTTATAACGAATTCTTGGAGAATCGTCATAAGTTGTATGGTGATTTGGACGACTATAGCTGACGGGGATATGATCACGCTTAATGAGTTCGTCCACCTCTATTGCTTAAATGAGTCCAAGGAGTTTGGGTATTATGAACTTGTGCCTTGGGATAGAAAGTCTCGTCTCGTTGTCAACCTCCCGTCGTCCTTTCATTATTGGAAGTTTAGGTATTTCTTCGTGTCGAGTGATGGTTGGGAGACCCTTTTTGACAACTTTTAAGGGGAAGTCCATGGGCTACTACATCAGTGGGAGACCCCTCAGCTTGGTGTGTTTGCCTCCCATGAGATACTTTTTTTTTTTTTTTCAATCTACTATTTGTATTAATCATCCATTCTAACCTTGTGTATTCTTCTGCTTTGTAGTGAAAAAGCGTCCTGAGCTTGAAAGTAGGTTCGATGAGCGTGTTCAAGAGGCAGTACATAAGCACTATTGAAGATTTTGACGATCTGGTTGATCCACGAACTTTGGCTCGTCACTGTTTGGGGCCAGAGCCTTCTCTCTACATCCTCAGTGCCATTGATCGGGAAGAAAGGAAGCGTGAGTCATCCTAATACTTGAAAAAGGGATCTTCTTTTCCTTCTTTCGCTTTCTTTTTCTGACTTTAACTTTGTTTTTTTATTTCTGCAAAAATGACAACCAAGTTTAACCAGGAGTTGTATGCCAAAATTAAGGCGAAGAAGAATGAGCCCCTCTCTAGCATGGGTACGCGGAGGTTGAGGGTTGTAGAGAAGAAAAAGGAAAAAGAGATGATGGAAAAAGGATTGTCCACTCCTACTCTGGATGAGAGGCATGCCACTTCCCCTGGCGTTTTTGTCGAGGAGGTCGCTCCTCGTACCAAGAAGCGCAAGACTGGAGATAAAGGGAAGGAGAAAGTGGGGTCTAGCATCTAGGCGGATGCTGGGACGGCTGTGGCTCGGGCAAACGAGGTCGACGCTTGAGGATTTAAAGGATGTAGGGGGCAGTTTTTTTTTTTTTTTTTTTTTTTTTTTTTTTTTTTTTTTTTTTGCGAGTAACCACATGTCTCCTGCTGGAAGTGTGACTTTGCTAAGCCTGGATTTGTTTTAGGGAGTTCAACCCGGAACTCGACATCGTGCCGTATAGAGCAATGGCTTCTGTTGTATTTTTAAGCCTTCACAGTTTGTAGCTCCAGCCGTAGAACAGTAGTGGACTTATGACATTTCAGCAGTGCGATAAAATGAGTCCAACGGTACAATATGATATTGTGAGTCCTTCCATGGTGACTTCATGATTGAAGGGGAAAAATGGGTGCAACTGGAGGGAGAGAGAATATATCCAGCCGTGTGCATAGGTTGGTTAAATTTATCCCCTTTCATCATGCACTTAAATGACTTTCCCCATGTAATGCTCTTTTAGTTTTTTTAGTCAAATGTGAGTGATGCTACCTTCCATGAGAATGACTTTTAGTATTATAAATTTTTGTCTTTCATAAGAAGGGCTTTTAGCATTATAAATATATGTATTCCATGAGAAAAGGCTTTTAGCAATAAGTTTTTGGAAGAGTGTTTGATATGTTTTAAGATGTGTGAAGATGGTAAGAATACATACATATATATATATATATATATTTGTGATATATGGTGTTTGTAATATGTATAGGAATTATATGTAGATACTTTGTTGGATATGGATCTTGTATATGTATACTTTGTGAGACATGGAGTTTAAAGATATATATGAGAAGTATGTATGGGTATTTTGTGAAGAATGTGTTTGTAAAATAAATGGAAGTATGAGATAGATAATATGCAGGTTAAATGTAGTAAGAGCTGCTGCTGGAGTTGTTTTTTGTGTTATGAAATTGGTTATGTTGTTTTCTAAGAAGAGAGGTATTGTAAAAGAAATAGAGAAAGAGATGGAGATGTGTTTATGAGCAGCAAAATAGTGATGTTTCAGAATAATGGAGTGTGGGAGAGATGGGTGATGTATAATGGTGTGTTGTAATATGTGTGTTGTGTTGTTATCTATGAAGAGAGATTTTGTAAGTTGGATGAAGAAAGATATGGAGAGCTTTTAGAGATATGACAGCCAAATGAATGGAGTTTTAGAATATTGAAGATGAGAGAGGGATGGATCCCCTTTTATTGTGTAACTTGGTACTCTTTATATAGAGCCAAGTATGTAACTAGATTAGAATTAGTTAAAGGGAAATTCACCAAATAAGGAAAAGTCTTTGACAAAGTAAGTGATTTTATTAGTGGGATTTTGTTTTTTAGCCAAAAGAAGAAAGTTAGAGACTTAATGGTACTGTCATAGCTATTATAGTTGTTAGTTGTCAAATGATGCCATCTGAATAACATCTTTTGCTTGAAGGGAAAATATTTGGCATTAAATTCATGGTTTGGCTAAAAAGGTAAGATAATATTTATGGGATCCTTACTTCTATTTTTGGTATCACAACTGGAGCCACTACAGAATGTGTTGGAGCTGTTGCAGCTTCTGTAGAAGTTGTTTGTAGCCTTTGCTAGAGCTATTTGCAGCTTCTACTGGAGTTGTTTCTACAAAACAGCTTCTGCTGGAGCTGCTGTTTGGTATTTTAAGCTAAGTTTTCTCTTTTGGAAAATTATGTGTTTAGTCCATATATAATTTTGGTAAGTAATAGACTAGTTGGTTGATATTTGATGAAGTTTTAGAGATGTAATTATGGTCTTTTTGTATTTTAACCAAATCTTGGAGAGTAAGGAGAGCATTTTAATGCTAGATATGAGATATTAATATATATATATATATTTAGCCATGTGCTTGGAATTGATTTAGGTTATAATAATATAATTTATATGAAATACTATAATTACATTTTTAAACTTATATTATATGATGAACATTAATTTTTATGTAAAGAGCATGGAGAGTTTTATCATTTTAAGTGTTATTTGATATAAGAGGCTTACCAAATGTTACCTATTGCACACTAACCCGTTAGAGTTTAGGGAATTGGGGAAGACATGCCAAGCAACATGCTTTCCTTTATCAACTTTAAACCATTGGAGCTTTACTGAACATACTTCTTGGCCCTCCAAACCACGACTCCCAAAATTCCCCTGATGAAACTCATGAGCTTGGATCATGAGCCAAAAAATGAGATGATGTGCTATGAGCTTGAACCATGGGCTTTGACGCCTTTTTGTGTAAATATGGGCTCTTTGGGGCTTTAGAAGAGATTTTTCTAAAATCCATGATAGTGTTGATGTGGTGCAGGTCGCTAATGAAATGAACCCATGTGATGTGAAAAATTTGTCCTCAACAAAGGAAATCTCTGCCATGCCTTCTCACGAGATGGTGAATTGTCACGTGCATAAGCTCATCCAGGTAGTTTATCGTTTCTCTTTATTTTATTTCTTCTTTCTTCTGTCCTTAGCTGATCTTAATTCTTTGCATGACTGTGGTTGCTAGGTGTTGGGGGAGATGTTGCATATTACTTCCTAGTACCTGATGAGTGAGGAGAAAGCTGTGGTGGCCACTTCCAAGGTGGAAATGCTGGAGGCGGAAGCTTCTGGCCTTAGGAAGATCTGATAAAGGCCATGGATGCCAATAACTCGTCCAAGGAAAAGATCCAGGCCTTAACTGAGCAGCTGAATGCAGAAAAGCTGCTGGTGAAGCAGAAGGACGAGCAGATCGCCACTACCAACCAAAAAATGAAGAATGCTATTGCCAAGGTCGTCCACACTTTCCAACTCACGGATGAGTATAATGCAATTTTATTTGGATGGTACTTTAAAGGCTTTGAATTGTTGAGGAGATATTTAGTGAAGCATGGCCTTGAGACTGATCTAGAGGATTTGGACTTTGAGGTTATAGACAAAGAGATTAAAGCGGACGAGGCAGCGCAGGCTACCCAAGCTACTGCTTCTGAAGACCCTCTAGCACCTAAAAAAGAGGACGATGCCCTTCCAACTTAGCTTTTTTTTTTTTTTTTTTTTTTTTTGCCCCGCATGTTTTGGGGCTGTTGAACAATTTACACTTTTTGGATGCCCTGTGTGTTTTGAGGCTATTGAACAATTTATAACTTTTTCTCTCTCTCTCTATATATATGTGTTTATTTCCTTCCTATGATTTGTGAATGGTTTATATTTCTTTTCTTGCTTTTCTTTGCTGGGGCATGTTCTTCGTCCTTCTTGGGACATAGAAATTTTTTTTGTTGTAATGTGCTCTTCGTCCTTCTTGGGACTTAGAAATATTTTTGTTGGAACTTGCTCTTCGTCCTTCTTTGGACTTAGAAATGATTTACGTGCGTTTACTCATGGAATCTTTAAAACAACTTACATCCTTTATCATTTTTTTTTAATGTGTGGATGATGTACATCCATTTAAGGAATCTTATCGTCTCCTCTTTATGTGGACGATGTACATCCATTTAAGGAATCTTATTGTTTTAACTTGGTAGAGAATTTTCATATCCTGTTGGTAATTGAGCTCAGTCATAAGGGGAAAAGTCAGGCAGAAACATTAGGTATTAAACACTAAATAATGAGTTTATTGATCTCCTTGAAGGAAACATTAGATATTACTGATTGCTTACAAATAGGCTACAGTTTCTACTTGTAATACCTTTTCAGATGTTCAACATTCCATGGATTGGGCAACTTGTTCCCATCCAAGTCTTCTAGATGATAACTTCCACGTTGAGAGTAGTGGACAACTCTATATGGACCTTCCCCTGTTGGCCCTAATTTGCCTTGTGCTGGATTCTTCATTGCAGGCATCACTTTTCACAGGACGAGGTCTCCGATGTTAACCTTTTGAGCTTTACCCTTTGGTTGTAGTACTCGGCCATCTTCTACTAGTACTTGGACATTCTCTGAGAGGCTTGGTTTCCGACTTCGTCCAAACAATCTAGGTTTAGCTTCAACTTGTCGTCGTTGCTGAGTTTGTCAAAGAACACCTTCCTGAGGCTGGTGAGCCCTATTTCGATAAGGATGACTGCCTCTGTGCCATATGTCAGGTTGAAGGGCGTCTCTTCTGTTGGGGTTCTTGCTGTGGTTCTGTAAGCCCATAAAACGCTCGGTAATTATTCGGGCCATACTCCCTTTGCCCCCACTAATCCAGCTTTGATTATCTTCAGTAATGTTCGATTTGTTTCTTCTGTTTGTCCATTGGTTTTAGGATGTCCTCGGGATGAATACTTGTTTTTGATGCCAAGGCTTGAACAAAATGATCTGAATCCTTGACTGTCAAATTGACGAACATTATCCGAGATGATCGTCTGTGGGATACTGAACCTACATACAATATTTTTCCATACAAAACTTCGTACCTTTGCTTCTGTGATCGTGGATAGTGCTTTTGCCTCTACCCATTTCATGAAGTAGTCAATAGCAACGAGTAAGAATTTTACTTGCATTTTTCCTTGTGCCAAAGGCCCCATAATGTCAATTCCCCATTGTGCAAATGGCCAGGGTGAAGATATGGTTGTCATCTTCTCTCTTGGGACTCGTTGGACGTTTCCATACCTTTGGCAGCTGTCACATTTCTTGACAAAATTCGTTGCGTCTTGTTGCATTGTGGGCCAAAAGTAGCATGCCCTCACAATCTTTCTTACAAGGGATTTTGCTCCCATGTGATCACTGCAAATGCAACCGTGAACCTCTTCCAGAACATACTTGGCTTCTTCTTCTTTAACACACCTCAAGTAAGGCTATGAGAAGCCTCTTTTGTAAAGCTCGTCATTCAGCATCGTGAACCGAGCAGCCCGTTTTTGGGTCTTCTTGGCTTCGTTAGGATTTGATGGCAATCGTCCATCCTTAAGATATGATAAGATTGGGCTCGTCCATCCTGCGCTGATGTGCACCAGGAAGGTCTGAAATTCCTTGATGTTGGGAAAGTTATGTTCTTCTAGCTTCCAATCAATCACCTTTGCCTGATTATCTGCTGACGCACTCCTGGCTACTTCGTCAGCTTCTGCATTTTGATCTCATGGGACCTGAGCAAATTCTACCCGAACAAAGTTGCTTACCAATTGGTTCGTCAACTTGAGGTATCTTTGCATCCTTGTCTCTTTTGTTGCGAAATCTCCCTTGACTTGTCCTATGAGCAGCTGTGAATCACTCTTTAGCAAAGCACTTTTTGCTCTAAGCACCTAGGCTATCCTTAGCCCTATCAGTATGGCCTCATACTCTACTTCGTTGTTGGGTACAGGAAATTTAAGTTGAACGCCATATTTCAAAACGTCCCCCTTAGGGGAGGTAATGACAACACCCGTTCCTCCCCTCTTTTGCGTGGATGACCCGTCCGTATGGATCATCCAAAATTCCTGCTGGTTTTCTTCATGCTCGGGGGAGGTGAATTCTGCTATAAAATCTGCTAGCGCCTGGGCTTTTATGGCTGTTCGGGGTCGATATTCTATATCAAACTGACTAAGCTCGATGGCCCACTGTACCATTCGTCCAGTAGCCTTAGGTTTATTCATTGCTTTCTTAATGGGTTGGTCCATCATTACTACGATCGAGTTGGCCTGAAAGTATGGACGAAGCTTTCTAGAGGCCACTATTAGGGGTGATCTTCTGTATTCGCAGGTCTCGGGCTTCAGTTCCTTGGAAGGCTTGGCTGACATAATACACTGGATGTTGTATCTTATTTTCTTCCCTGATCAAGGCTGCGCTCACCACGGTTGTAGATACGGCTAAGAATAGGAACAGGTCTTCTCCCTCCTTGGACGGACTCAAGAGTGGGGGGTTGCTCAGGTAACGCTTTAGCTCCTGGAGGCTGCTTCACACTCGTCCTTCTAGACGAAAGCCTGTTTCAAGGTCTTGAAGAAAGGAAGGCATTTGTCTGTTGCTTTAGAGATGAACCTGTTGAGGGCTACCGCCCTTCTTGTTAGAGATTACACTTCTTTGATCTTCTTCAGGGAGGACATTTCGAGGATGGCTCTCACCTTTTTCGGATTTGCTTCTATTCCTCTTTGTGATACCATAAAGCCGAGGAATTTTCTAGAGGAGACTCCAAAGGCACGTTTGGTTGGGTTCAGTTTCATACTATATTGCTTGAGTGTGTTAAATGTCTCCTTGAGATCATCTAGACGATTCTCCTCTTCTTTACTCTTGACAGGCATGTCGACCACATATACTTCTACGTTCCTCCCAATCTACTTACTGAACATCTGGTTTACCAATCTCTGGTACGTGGCTCCTGCGTTTTTCAAACCAAAAGGCATGACCCTGTAGCAGTATAGACCCTGGCTGGTGATGAAAGCGATCTTCTCTTGATCCTCCTCTGCTAGTTGTATTTGGTTGTACCCAGAGAAGGCGTCCATAAAGGTAAGAAGTTTGTGCCCGGCCATTGAGTCCACACGCTAGTCAATCCTAGGTAAAGGGAAGCTATCTTTCTGGCAGGCACTATTCAAATATGTGAAGTCGACTCACATTCCTCATTTCCCATTTGCCTTTTTAACCATGATGACGTTAGCCAGCCATTTGGGATAGTATACTTCTCTGATGAAGTTAGCAGCGAGTAGTTTGTTCACCTTGTCCATGACGGCTCTGTTCTGTTCAGGAGCAAAAACTCTTCTTCTTTGCTAGACGGGCTTTTTCTCAGTATCCACATTTAGGTAGTGTTGAATGATGTCTGCTAGTATGCTAGACATATCTTCATGACTCCAAGCGAATACATCCAAGTTACTCCTCAGAAAGCTAATGATTTCTTCCCTTGTTTGGGGGTTCAGACTCGTCCCTACTTGGGTCGTCTTTGTTGGATCTCCCTCGACTAATTCAATCGTCTCTAGTTTCTCGGCAATTTTTGGTGTCTTTTCTTCAATCATCCATGTATGGTTTCCTTTTGACGCTAAGACGACCTGGTAACATTCTCGTGCCAGCACCTGATCTCCTTTTATCTCCCCAATTCCCTGTTCCATTGGGAACTTCACCTTTAGGAAATACGTGGAAGTGGCTACTTTCTAAGGATTGAGTGTAGGCCTCTTTATGATCACATTGTAGGACGAATGTGAATCTACTACCAAGAAGTTGTGTTTATTAGTTACCTGGAGGGGGTACGAGCTAGCCGTGACCGTCAGCGTTACTATTCCCCAAGGGTACACCTTGTTTCCACTGAAACTAACAAGGGGGGATTCGAATGGACGAAGTCTCTTTGGGTCTACTTTTAACTGCTGGAAAGTAGAGAGGTAAATGATATCTACCAAGCTCCCATTGTCTACTAAGACCTTTCTGGTATTAAATCCTTCAATCATGAGCATAATGACCAACGGGTCATCATGAGGCTATTTCACCCCTCTGGCATCTTCTTCTGAGAATAGCATATCTTGGTCCGTTCGCCTTTGCTTTGGAGGTGGCATGCTATGAACCCTGTTCACTTGCCTCTAGTATGACTTCCTAAGGGACTTAAATGACCCCCCTATAGACGGTTCTGCTATGATGGTCTTTATCTCCCCTATGACTCTTTATGGATGAAAGGACGTATGATCTTCGTCCCTCTGAGTGACTTCATGTTGACTCTTGTTATCATCCCGGGATCTGCTGGAATCTCCATTCTTCACCAACTTTTGTAACTTCCCTTTTCGTATAAGCTCTTCTATCTGCTCCTTTAGGTCTCTGTAGTCCTCTGTGTAGTGCCTGTGATCTTTGTGGAAGCGGCAGTGCCTTCTTTTGTCACACACATTGGATGACGAGTGTAATGGTTTAGGCCATTTGAGGTAGTGCTCGTCTTTAATCTGCGCCAAAATATGGTCAACAGGCATGACTAAAGGAGTGAACTTTACCGGGCAATGGTTTTTGTCATCTCTTCATCTATTTCCTTCAATGTTCTGGCGATCTACCTAATCCCTTTTTCATCCTCTTTGGTCATTTTCCTTCTCTTTCTTCTTTTCCTTGGGCTTCTCTACCTCTTCTATTGCTGCCAAGGTGTCCTTAGCGTTCATATACTTTTGTGCCTTCAAGAGCATTTCCGCCATTGTCTTAGGGGGATTCTTTGCTAAGGAGACCACGAACTCTCTGGACTTCAATCCAGCTTTGAAGGTTGTCAGCTGTACTTTATCATCTGCTTCGTCTACCACCAAAGTTTCTCTAGTGAAACACGTTACATACTATCTCAAGGTTTCCTTCTCTCCTTGCCTGATGGAGAGCAAGTGGTCTACTGGCCTTTTTGGGTACTACCCTCCAATGAAGTGATGGAGGAAGGAACTGCCTAATTGCTTGAAGTTATCGATGGACGATGTTGGTAGCTTAGTGAACCACTCCCTGGCTGCTGCTTTTAGGGTAGTAGGGAAGGAACGACATAGTATCTTGTCAGGGGGCTATTGGAGACCCAAAGTCGTCTTGAAAGTGTTGAGATGATCCAAGGGATCCTTCAGTCCGTCAAATGGCTTGAGTTGCAGTAAACGAAACTTTAAAGGTACCGAGAATTCTAGGACTGCCATGGTGAAAGGTGAATCTTTCTTCCTGGCCATTCTATCTAGACTTGGGTCTGTTTTCTCCCTGATTGCATTCTTTAGCTCATCCATCTCTTTTCGCATTTCTTTGAGAAGGTCCGAGCTCGCCCCTTCTAGAGTACCTGGTCATCTTTTCTGGCTATCTCCGTCATCTTCCAGGTGGGTCTCCGAGCGATTGTCTTCCTGTTGTAGTTGCAGCCTCATCTCTTGGTTTTGTCTAGTAAGCTCCTCCACAGTGGCTGCGAGCGTCTGAATTTGCAAAGCTAATGCTGTAGGATCTTGGTTAACGTTGGACTCCATTTGATCTTGTGAGTTGAGTGGAACTATGCTTCTAAACCTAGGTGCAAAGAAAGTCGTTCCCCACAGATGGCGCCAAACTAATGACGTTAAAATCATCAGCTAGAATGATCATCCAGAGGGAAGCCGTCCACAGCCAACAAGATCCTGAGAGGGTAAATGGGAAACGGAAGAAGAGTGGGTCACCGATGTGGTGCCTGCCACAAAGCCTCCGATGATAAAGTCAGAATGGCTAGAAGAGAAAAGAAGATTCAGTACTAGAATATGATAACTAGAGTGTCAGTACCTTCTCAGGTCTTGGGGTGCTGGTATATATATATGCGCTTGTTCCTTCCTTCTAGCCGTTGGTGGTGCTTTAATGGTGGCTTCAATGTGGTATCCCTAACGCCCTTGTGGGGCATTAATGATAAGATGTCTCTCCAACGGCATGGAAGCTCATTATGTATCATGATATGGACAAAGATTTATGTTACCCTCGTCCACTATCCTCTCTACGGACGAGTATATAATTGGGACTATCACACCAAATCCAAAAACGCTGAGACAGAGAGATGCTATTTTTGACTTTGCAGTTTGCAGTCAAGTACTCAAGGTACTATTTTTTTTATTTTTTGAGAAGCAGTCAAGGTATTATTGAATGTAACTTATCCATTCATCAAAGAAAGCAATTGAACAGTTAATAAAGTTACTTCGACATTTATGGTTCAAACATCAGAATAGTCAATTGGATCCAATTGACGTTGATTAAATTCATTGGACCTTCTCAAAGTAGCCATCTTATATAGCACAAGCTTTTACATTATCCCATAAAATAAGTTTTTTGAAAGCCCCATAAAATAAGTTTTTAAATGTGTTTTTTCATTTTTTTTATTAGAGGGGTAAGTAGATGAATAGTGCTGAAAGTAATTTGCTGGTTTAGAATCCTCCGTTCAATCAAGAATTCATTTGTTTAGATAATGGGATGGTTTGGACCATACTTAGGGGTTTTGTTTTCTAATTACTTTTGGGTCCGAAAATTGATAGTTTTTTCGATTCCCGATAAAAATTTCCCTGAAATGGTTTACTAACATATACGTTAAGAGTATACATTAGTAAAACCTATTACTTTTTTCATTTATTAAGTTGCAAAAATTTTTCCCGAAGAAAAAAAAAAAGTAGAATGCAAACATCAATACAGTCTCTTTTATTACAATAAAACTGGACATACAGCTATCATAAAACGAGAATAATGATAGAAATATAACATTTTTCACAGTTGTTGACACAAATTGTTATAATTGAAACAACATCACTTCTATCTTGGTTCACCATTGATCTCACTTTTATTATGCATCTATCTAAATAGTCCATGTCAACAATTGTGAAAAATACTATACCCTAGGCCTATTATAATAGAAATACATGTGAGCTTTTATCATTGTTCACTATGAGAATCACTTATTAATGCCAGAATTGCACTCTTCTCCCTTTTCAACATTTTGATACTTGTATAAGGAAGCACACACCAAGTAATAACCAAAGTTGAGCACTCCCCCTACAACTAACAACCAATACATATTATCTAGCCTCCCATTATTTATATTATTTGGTAACTATCCAGTGATCCTTTGGACAAGATCAATCAAAACTGTGCTCATATAAAAAGAAATCCCCACAATCATTGCACTCATCGCAGTTGATGTACTTTTAAGCGAAGTAGGAAATTCTTGATAATATAATGCAACTTGTCCTGGGAAATGAAATGCTTCTCCAATGCCACCAAAACTAGTTGTGGAATTAGCCACAAGGCCAACATGGGCGCTATGGCTCCAGGCTGGCCTTGGAGATGGTGGGCTCGGGCTACTTTAAGCCGCTTCTATTCCACTAGTGCTGAAGATGCCATACTTAGAATGTTTAGCACATGGTCTAGTCCTATTTGTTGGAGGGGTGTAGGAGATCTATGAGTTAGCTTTTGCCACATTGGAGATAAAAATCGATCAATAATTGTAAGAAAAATGGCTGTGGAGATTAGGCTTATGACTAGGATTGACCCAGCAGGAATTTGGAAATGAGGCCCAAGGTGTCGGTCCATTGTTAAAGCTTGGAACTGGCTTGGACTCCTATTGGGGTACCTAAAAATATACTTGATGACCATAATGGGAAAATACTAAAAAGGGTTTTGAGATCTTCTACTTGTACTGTGCATATTTTCAAAGGTTTTGCTATTAAACCATATCCAATATCTCCATCTGTTTTAAGTGCGGCACAATTAAGGAACCTGCATAAAGAGTGTGTTTAAGTAGTTTTGTTAGTTGAATAAAGTTTTGGCTTATAAAATGTCTGTCAGATTATCATTATCTGAAATGAATTATCAAACGGGAGAATTCAATAATTTCCATATGCTTACAAATTTATATTTCAAAATACTAGTGGTCATTATAAGAAGATAAAAAATATATATATTTATATATATATATATATGTAGAGTTCATTAAGAATAGAACACTAAATGGATATGGTGTTTGTGGGGTCATGGGTCCAGATTATACAATTGGATTTTGGGCTTAAGGCCCAAGTCGAGGATAAGAGGCCGTCCGAGGATGTGTAAATATAGCCAAGGAAACCCATACTAGTGGATAAGGAAGATAATATTGAACATAATGGCCTAGGAGTTTGTGCCGAGGATGAATTTGTCCTCGGCTAGCCAGGACCGAGCTCTGTAAAGGATCTTGGGAAAAGTTGCTGTCACCGCATTGAACGCACTCCAGCTAACTCCCTGACCGCATTAATGAGGAAGTGACCTTTGCACAGTGTTATTGCAGCCTTACAACCACCCCAGAAGACTTCTAGAGGGGACTGATGGGACAAGTATCAGCATAGACCATCAACTATCTATGTGTAGGGTAGAGATGAAGGAAGATATATAGTATAAATAAGGGTAGAGACCCTAGAGATCCGCGGGGGGGGGGGGGGGGAAGGAGAAGAGAAAGCACTGTAGCAATCTCAACAATTCCTGTAACCATTATCATCCAATATATACTAGAACAGAGCTCCTCAGATTATGCTGAGGACAAACTTTCTTGTACAAACTTGGTTTGTTTCTGTTTGATTGTCTTGGAAACTCATTATAACTGTTATCTCATTCACTAAAGCCTAACTCTTCTAACCACTCTCTACAAATTTATTATACTTGATTCACTGGGCCAGTATCCCATACATTTTGGGCTTGAGCTGAAAATCGTGTCCCTACAGTGTTCAATACTAAGAATACTAAATTTCATTCAAAATTCTCATCTTGCAATAATTATTTGTCTTATGCATTCAATTCAATAGATGCATCTTCCATTCCACAGTATATGAACTCTATAGTCATGTGAGATCTGCAAACAATTAAAAATGGATGTATACATACATAAGATACTTTCCCCTTATTCTAATGTCAAGTATTAGATGTAGTTATATGTAATATCAATGATTATAAGGTGACCAAGTTTTCAAATAACAATAAGTAAATTTCAATTCATCCCAAAAAATAAGGAACGAATAAACTTCCTACCTGAAGCTCTTTTTGGGTGTTGCAGTTGCAGTTATTTCTGTGATTCCATTATGTCCGTAGTAGTAATCTTCGATTTTGGATAAGTGCTGCACCTTCCATTTCTGAACACTGGCAACAATAACACGAACTATGTCAGTGAATGGGCTCCCTTGTGGCTTATCATGAAAGTAGAAACGGTTTCCCAATAAGAGAAAGGCCAAGTCCCCATTTCCAACTTAATAATCGCACATAGGCCAAATCCCCATTTCCAACTTACGTTACCTTGAATGTAGACAATGGCCGTGCCGCTTACCACAGCGGCAACATAGAAAGTGAAGAAAAACCAGTTTAAGAAAATTCCTTGATCCTTGGGATTATTAAATTTATTTGCTCCCATAGTTGCTATGGTAAACCGTGTACCTCCAGATCCAATACATGCTAGGGCTAAACTTGTGTATAGAACTGCATATTGGAGTTTTGAGGGTGGTTTGCATAAGCTTGATCCATTATCACATGGCTGAGGTCTCAAAGAATCTAGTGCTGAAGTCAAGGTTAAGAGAATTATACCCTGCAAAGGTAAATGGTTTAGATGTTAAGGATGCAGGTTCCTTTGGATGTGATTTATTTATTTATTTATTTATTTTGAAAATTGATTAAAAATAATTTATTTATATATAGATAAAATTGATTAACTACTCAAATTTACAAATTGAGTAGTTAATTGTAAATGGAAAGGAAAGTAAAGGCTTTTACAATAACCACTCCAATCCTACCAGGTCTCAAAGAATCTAGTGCTAAAGTCAAGGTTAACAGAATTATACCTTACAAAGGTAAAATGATTTAGATGTTAAGGATACAGGTTCCTTTGGACGTTTTTTTTTTTTTTTTTTTTTGGAAAATTGATTAAAAATAATTTATTTATATATAGATAAAATTGATTAACTACTCAAATTTATAAATTGAGTAGTTAATCGTAAATGGAAATGAAAGTAAAGGCTTTTACATCAACCACTCCAATCCTATTAATTATTATAACCCCACCATCATCGTCTCACGCGGCCTATAGCCACAACTACCACACCATCTGCAACACCTCCGTCATCACCGCCTCTAAGGACACCACAATCACCAATACCATCAATATTGCCCTCACTACTATAACCGTCACTACTATGTCTATGTAAAATATTAATATTTTTTATTTGAGTCAAACAGTATAAATTATTTTCAGAGTTGCAGCCAAATTCATCATTCTTTTAAAAAATATATATCTTCTGCCAATAGAAACACAGTGATAAGTTCGTGTTATTCAATATTGTTCTTGGAAAGTATGAGAATATTGAAGTTAAATCACTACTTCATTACTTGGAAAATATATATATATATATATATATATATAGAAGAGGATCAATTTTTAAATTTACCAAATAATAAACTGTACAAAAACACAATGAACATAAACTAATCACACACGAGAGAAAAATATATACCAATCAATTATATTGAAATATTAAATATAACTCGAGATAAACGCACAACAGAGAGTCTAGCAAGCAATCTACACACATAACAGACTGAGCATCTTGCAAGTTGCAACACTGTAAAGAGTATTACCAGCAAAGAGATACAGGCAGAAACTGCAGCAACAGAGAAAGTACCAAAGAAAGAGTCAGCAACAATTGCTCCAATGATAGGAAGCAAATTGGTGCTACCACTCACTATGTTAGAAATTTGAGCAGCATTTATGTTTTTCAAATTGAACACCTAAATCAGATATACAATCAGGTTTGATATCCATCCCCCGCCTCCAAGTGTGAAACCTGCCGCCGCCCCTGCTTGATATAAATAGAAATAAGAAACATATTGATCCAAAAAAATTATTTGTGTTAGACACACAAAGAGAGAGAGAGAGAGAGAGAGAGAGAGAGAGAGAGATATAGAGGTTGACCAATGATGAATGGGAAGGTGATCCAACCACCACGTTTGGCATCAGAGCTCGATAATCAGGTTTCGCTACCATCCATATTGCTGATTAACTTTTGGTTCCAACTTCCAAGTGTTGGGTATTTATTCAACAGTTTACTTTGTGATAAGATGAAAAGAACAATACACAGATTTAACAATAAGCAGTAACACAAATAGATATCAAAGGCGCACACAATTAATAAATACTGAATATATATAAATAGAAATCTGCAAATAATTGAAGACTCACAGACCAGATGCTTTAAAGGATGAACAATGAGATCAAGTCTTGTGTTTTACACAATCTCCTTAAAGCAGATTTTGCCCCTCACACTTTCTCTGTGGTGCTTTGAGACTCGTGAACGTCTGCCTCCTAGGATAAAATGATCAAACGACACGAAGATGAAGCACTCAAGGTTGTGCTCTGCGAACTACTCAATGCCTCTTTCTCTCTCTTTGACACAATGAATGTACAAAATTCTCACTGTGTGAGTTTTTTTCTGATAAGTTCTTTTCTATGAATGAGGAACCATGAAACTATGCATAACGTAAAACTGAAACACCATTTCAGAGATAACTTATGTGCACAAACTCTAACTCAATAATAAAATAATAAACTATTATTATTAATTGGATAGGTAGGCCTAGTCCACACATGCCTAAAGCCCAACCCAATATCCAGCTCAAACTCATATTCTCTATCATTTCTAATGTGGGACTCAAAGATTTTCACCACTGATAATAATATCTTCAAGTGAAATTAGAAAATATCAATTTCTTATTCACTTCATATTATTTTTCCAACACCAAGTGATGGTCTATTTATGCTACTTGTGAATGTTATATGCTAATTAACAAAACCGTATGAATAATTTTTCAAATTTCTCTAGTACTAAGCTACCGTGGACTTCTTAAACTTGGAAAATCTGGGGTGATTATCATTTATCAATGTCTTGGAATCTTGTAGTTTATCGGTGCAAATGAAGCACGCTTGCCCTTAATAGAATTTGATTTGGCCATGATATTGTTAAATATACTCAAAAAGAATCAAACTATAACTGCTCAGTTTATTGAATATTAACAAAATGAGAGTGTAACCGATAATTACAACTTACTCTGCTATTTATATCTAGAACAGAGCACAACCGCCTAATCTAGCAAAAATAGAATTTTAACTCGTCCAATTATATACATACACGTGGAGAAAGTTTTTACAAAATAAAATAAAAAAATCGTGGGCAATTTATGTGCTTCAAAAAGAACCAAAACGACAACGTTTTCTCTTCAACACGTGCTTCACTTAAAATTCCATTAAGTTAGACGACGTCGTGTAATGCAGCTTTGGATCCTTATCATAGAACGATATCGTTTTTTTTTTTTTTTTTTTTTTTGGGCAAATTAAACATCCTTTTGCCCCCTTTCCCAAACTAAATAGGAAAGTGCCCCTGTTTTGTAACTCGATAATACGAGAGTCGAGTTTTTATGAAAAACTCGATATTACTATGATCGAGTTAGTCTAACCGTTGTGCCACCCTGGCGCAGCAGATGTGGGTTTTCCCCAATAAAAAAATGATTGTGTAATCATTCATAACTCGGGAACCTTAAAATCGAGTTTTCTTCAACGGTTTGAATCAATAGGACCCTAACGTCTCACAACCCCTATTCACTCATTCTCTCCCTGTACACTCTCTTTCCCTCGCTCTCTGCCATCACTCTCTCCCTCACTCGCTCTGCGATTAGGCTTCCCGACTCTTCCTCACTCTCCATCTGTCTCACTCTCCTTATCCAGTCTCCCTCAGTCATCATTGCTTCCCGCCGCCGTTGATTACAGGTACAGTCCTCTTCTCTGATATCTTTTATGATCTTGGTTAATGTTAGGTTGTGTTTTATGTGGGATTTTGATTATTTTGTTGAAACTTACTTAAAAAGTAGTAAATTTACTAATCAAGATGAGAATTTTGTTGTCTTTTATATGCTGCGATGATGATGATGTAAAGTCTTTCTTGCTATATGGTTATGTCTGTGTGATTTTCTCATTAATGAGAAATTTGTTGTCTTTTACATGCTGCAATGATTATTTTCTCATTAATGAGTTTAAATGTGCTTGGGGTTTTGATGGGGGGTTTTAGCAAATCGAGTGGTGGTGTTTCAGTGATGTCTCTGGGGTTGTATAAAATGTGTCTTATCCGATTGTAGGCATGATTTTGTTATAGTTGTTGTAAATGGTGTCAAACTAATTACGTTTGAGTATAAATAGTTGTTGTAAATGGTGTAAAATGTGTCTCATGCCTCTAGTAGCAATCATTAGCTCTGAAGCAGAACCTATCTCGCAAAGATTGGTTTGGACAAAGATTGGTTCTATTGGTTACGTGTTAAGAAAAAAAATGATGAAAATGATGAGACTCTGGTTGTCTAAAGCAGTCTTCTGTAAATCCAAGATGTTCTATCCATAATGACATCCTATATACATAAATCTATGAAATACAATACACATTCACATGAAACAGAAAGTCAGTTACTGTAAGTCCAGTTAAAAACCAGTAAGAGTGATGAAATAGTAGTGTTTAGTACAGCAACAAACAAATTAAGTTCTTTCATATCCCTTAAAAGTTTAAGTTCTAGTACTCATTGTTTTTGGTATATCTAGGTTTTTATAATTTTCACTATTTCTTGGAATTGACACTACTTTTGTTTTGCAATCTAGAAAATTTTAGGTAACTTTACTTTAAAAAAATTCATTCCCTGGTACCCTCAATTTATATGTGCAAATGAATGGCTAGAGAAGCTGATATAGCAAGCATATAAGTTCTTTTGCTTGCAATACAGCTCCTTTTTGTTTAAAATTGACCATATGGAGGGGGAGAGGAATAATTGAACATTCAATGGTCTTCCACCCTTTGGTGAATTTGAGATTCTTGTTTGAACCCTAAAATATTATAATATTCTTTACTCTAATTTTTTATTTAAAGAATTTGGAGAGTGGCTACTTTTTAAGGTTTCTCTAAATCAATTTGGTACTCTTCTATAGGAGCACAAATATGTGAACATTTGTTTTGCCCCCTTTTATTTTGAGCTGGCTGGTTACTATGGATTAAGAAATTTAAAATCTTTGTGTAAATGAAAATGGTTGCTTCTATTGTGGATATTTCAGGCTCCATTTGTGCGGTTCTAACTCATTCCAACACTCAACATGTTTCCCTAGTTTCTTTTTCTACTGTCATCCATTTGCACTCATCACAAGTT
Source organism: Quercus ilex subsp. ballota (assembly GCA_032727855.1). Classification (NCBI taxonomy): domain Eukaryota; kingdom Viridiplantae; phylum Streptophyta; class Magnoliopsida; order Fagales; family Fagaceae; genus Quercus; species Quercus ilex. The sequence goes on from CM064908.1 coordinate 40,718,126, forward strand.
TCTACTGTCATCCAACACTCAACATCTACAGCCTCATATGATATTTTGCAGTAGTCGATGGTGATTTATTGTTATGATTGGCATGCTTTATACATGGTTTTTCTCTAAATACAAAAGTTTAGGTCTGTGCTTCCTTATTTGCACTCTTGTATTTTTGGGTCATGCTTTGGGATACGAGGGTTTTTATGAATTTTTTTACCCCTAAATGAATTTGTTTAATATGTTTAAGTAAGGTATGTCTACTTGGGATGGTGTTTGATGAGGACCTAAGGAATAAACTTTCTTTATAAATTGATTTATTTATTTTCTTTATAATAGTTGAATAATAATGTTTTAGCTTGTGTGTTTTTTCGTAGTTAGCCTAGAACTTCATTTTTGTTAATTGAAGTCTACCTATTTGTTGTCTATATCATCATTGATATCATTTTTTGTCAACCGGCAACTAGAGTTTTATACTTTTATTTATGTCTTGCTATTTGTTAGTTAGAAGTTTTGAATCTTGATGTGTCTAGAGAAGGGGAAATTGTGATTCACAATCTTGATTTGTGATGATGTGTCTACACTGTATAGGGAGGGGAAATGTTGATTTTCTTATGCAACAGAGTGCGCAGAATTCTTGAATCTTTATATATGAGGACATAAGGCAATAATCTGTTTTTATCAATTGTAATCATTATTCTTTCCCCAACATGCGAGTGCCTTGGTTATTAAAAAATAAAAATGAGTGTCTTTAGTTTGTCGGCTTGCAACTTCTTTTATGCTAAACACTGATTTTTCATTACGTCTTGCTATTTATTGTTAGTGAAAAGACGTTAACTCATGGTTTGTCTACGTGAGGAAAATTTGTGATTTACTTTTGCAGCAAGGGTATGGTGTAGAAGTGTTGAATCTTTATTGTTCTTGGGCAATATGAAAGCCCATGAAATATTCTTTTGATTTCACATTTTTTACCCCTGAATGTTTGAATGTTATCTTGTCACTTGTTCAATTTATTTTATGGATTTTGTTTCTTGGCAGTTTTTTTAAGGCACATATGTTTGATCCATTTTTCTTGATCAATTTGGTCCTCTTTATTAGGTGCACAAATATGTAAACTGCCTCTTCCATGTAAATTGCTCTTTAGGTGGTGTACAAAAATAATAAGGAAAAAGTTAACAAGGAAAAAGTTAATGGAGCAAAGAAAAGGGTGTTGTTCTCACATTCACTGAGGAGTCCATTCTTTAAATTCATGGTGGGGTTCATAAAAAATTTGAGAGGAGGGGGTATCATTTTTTCGTATTTTAGGAGTACTTGAAATTTTTCATCGATTTTGGATACATTTTTAGGAACTTTGTAGAGGACAAGAAAAAAGCATTTAGTTTTTATGACGGTTGATTATATTTCTCATAAAAGTGGTGTTATAACTTATGTTAAATGTATGACCAAGGATTGAACCTTATGTTGACCAAGGATTGAAAGTTAAATGTATGAAATAATCATAGATTTTGTCATTGGCAGGGTCTGGGACATGTTATCTCATTTTTAATTAAAAAAATTCCTAAATGGGCAAGCTAAATAGAATTAGCATTTACTAATTTTATAATTTTTTTAACATAATTTTTTTAAAACATATATCTCCAAATCATGATAATTAGTTTGAATTTTCCCTTTTGAGAAAGTGCTAAAAAAGAAGCTGAGGTAATGTATGTGATTGGTATCCACTAATTTTATTTTTATTTGTTTACTAATACTATGTCCATGCATATATAATTATAAAAGTATTAATTATATGTAGATATTTTCTATAAAAAATTACGTATAGATAAAGATAATATTTTATTAATATTATTAAAAATTAATTAAATGTATAAAAGATAATATTATTAAAATAAAAATGTTTATCTGTAAATATAAAATATAAAAAATTTTGATAATATCAAAATTATCCGAGTCTATTAAAAATTTTGTAGACTTTTGCATAAAATAAATTAACTATGTTAATAATTTTTAATTAAAGAGCTAATGATAAAAAGACTTTAATTATAATAGTGTAATACACACACATAATATTGAGTTATTTGGAGCAAGGTATGTAGTGAGCATGTTTCATAATCTAAACAGTTTTGCATTCATTTTTAAATTAAATTAAATGAAGCATCTATAAAAAAATTACTAATAGAGTTTTACTTAAAAATTATGCAATGCTCATGGATAAGCCTTGATATATAGAGTCTGTTTGGCAAAGATTATTTTTGCCAACTTATTTTACTATTCAACTTATGGGTTGAAGTTGGTGAATTTGAGATTCTAGTTCGAGTGGTCCTGCACCCTTTGGTGAAAATGACATGCATTATGTTGTAGATTTTATTGATTTTCTCTCTTTGCGATTATAATCTTTTGATTATGTAATTTTTTTTAGGAGAATACTCTGTAATTTTTCACCCTTTTGTTAAACAAGAAATGATATTCACTGGAACATCAAACTACTCAAGTAACTTCAAGAAAAAAATGAGTGCATTCACTCTAGGAAACAACATTCACTCCATCATTGTGGTTTAATGAGTTTGATACATTTTGATTGACTATTGCTTATAGCTAATACAGTGGAACAGGGTAATACTAGATCCATTGTCATATAAATGGATCTAGAACTAACTCCTAAAACATGTAAAATAGACCCAGCAAATGAGCCTAAAATTTGAAAACGACTCACCAAGCAGGAAATTGAGTAGAATTAACTCCTAAAATGTTGAAAATAGGCCTAACAAGTAGGGAAATGGGCTGACTGAGTCATGGTATGCTTACATATCTAGTGGTAGAAATGTAGAATAATTAGTATAGGTTTCTAGATATTAAGTTGAGAACTCAAGCCCAAATGACCTGTAGCTGTAGGGATCTTAGTGGTCCATCGTAAACGGGCAATTGCGTAGGACATAAAATAGGGAGCTGTCAAGGATGACCTTATAGAGAGTGTTACTTTGTTGAAAAGACCAAGTTTGATTGAACAGGTTTGAGAATAAAATACCTAAACATTGAGTTGTTGCAATTTATATTTACTATGTGACTGCATTGGTCATAAGCCATAGAGTTGAATTTAAATGTCCTTGGGGGAAGATCACATATTGTGTGTCACATGGTTAAATTTAATATGTCTTCCCTCCATATGCAGCTCCTAATAATTGTAATTGATATTTTCCTTGTTAAAATCACTCTCAAAGACATCATACACCAAAAAGAACTCTCACATTTAAATATTGCTTAGATGTTGAACATGCAGGTATCAATCAAGTTTCTAGCACATTAATTAGTCATTTGTTTGTTTTTTTACTTCAATTACAGATAATAGAAAAAAAAAAGTGTTTGTATGTAAAATTATGGCAAGTTCTTATTTATTTAAGCTTTAATTTGATTGCTTTTGGATTGCATGTTAAGTGGGGATAAGAAGCGATGTTGACAATCTTGTTGGGATCATAATATGTCTTACTGTATCTATGCTTTTATTTTATATTAATTGTGTTTTACTTGTCAGATAATTGCTAACAATCTATTTGCTACCATGTCAGATATGCAGGCACTAGATAGAGTGCAGCCTGGACCCGACGATCTTACCCAGTTAACCCGGCAGCCGAATCATCGGTCAACTCCGCTTTGGAGCCATGCCGCCGACGAGGTATGTAGTTGTATTATTAATACATGTCTGTTTTATAATTACCTCATGTGCACTACCTAACATAATACTCATCCCATGTGCAGGAGGTGCCTGGCATGATAAAGGTTCGACGTCGTAAATGTGTATTGCCGTAGGGTGGGCTAGACCCACGTGTCATGCAATGCATAGATGTAGCAGGTTTGACTGGTTTATTCAAGGTTCCTAATATGGAGGTCGACCACGCCTTGATCACGGCCTTGGTTGAGCGGTGGCGTCCAGAGACGCACACGTTCCACTTGCCCCATGGAGAAATGGGTATCACCTTGCAAGATATCTAGGTGATGTTGGGGATTCCGGTGGATAGGTTGCCTGTCACTGGGAGGACAGACAAGTAATGGAACTTGGTGTGCCGAGAGTTGTTGGGCCATGAACCTCCGCCCGTGATACCGAACTCAAACAAGTCTACCCTTACTGGGGTGAGGATAAAATACAAGTGGCTTGATGAACAGTTTGCCACTCCCCCAGTTGTGGATGCTGGTGACGAAGTCATGTAGCAACATGCTCGCTACCACATACTTGTACGGATGGGGGCCCTATTGTTCATGGACAAGTCTGCGGACCGGGTCTCACTGTTGCCTCTACAATTGCTCAACCAAATCAGCAACGCGAGACGGTATAGCTGGGGTAGTGCAGCATTGGCCTGGCTCTATAGGCAGCTTTGTAGTGCATCGAAGAAGGATGCGATGCAGATTGGAGGAGCACTCTTGTTGGTGCAGCTATGGGCCTATTCAAGGTTCCCACGACTATGCCCTATTATGAGGCCGCCTCTACCGCCAGTGCACTCAGGGCCCCTTGCCATTAGGTACGTTCATTGAGTTCTCATTATTCAAGCTAAGTGTCTCTTAGGAATAATTATTTACGTGTAATAGTATATTACATTTTATTTGTCTCTTTGATATAATTGAAAATATGTCAAACTAACAAACAAAAAGAAACTTATCAATCCTTAGTATGTCGATGTGAAATATAAAGCAAAGTTTGTTAAATGTAAAGTTCAGTAACGAGCATTTTTCGACACCCCATGTTTGCTAGGTGGAGCGGGCCAAAATGCACCGCAGAGCATGCCATACACATCCTTGCTGCGTACCGGACGTCGCTGGCTACACTACGAGCAAAGTAGGTATTCGATTAATTTACGTCCTCAATTTGAGGTTTTTATTTTCGTTTCCCTCAAGTATGTTTCCAAGTTTTTATTTTTATTTTAGTTTGAATTCTTGGATTGTTGTAGGAATGAGTTGATTTCAGAATATTGGTTCCATCCCATCATTTTGTTTGATACTAGGATTTTCATCCCATCATTTAACTCAATTGGAATGTCCATCGTGAAGCACTTCACATTAGAACTTCCATTCACAGCACCTGCATGAATACGACCAAGCATAAACTCAAAAATTCTTGAATGTTAAATCAAAGGCTTCAATTCTTTTATTTTAACCTAGCATAAACAAATATTATGTAATCCAACAATTTTAAAACCTTATATTTGGAGACTTCTTATTATCAAAAGTAGGGGTGTACATGTGCATGGGTCGAGTTGGGTTGGATTGAAGGGTTTTTTCCAACTCAACCTAAGAATGTCGGGTTGAGAAATTCCTAACTCATTACATGTGTAAAAACCAACGCAACCCGACTCACGTGAGTCAGGTTAAGTTGGGCTGGATCAATGGGTTATATTTAAATTTAGTCATATATATATTGAGTATAATTTGGCTATATCCTTGATTATGTATGGAAACGTTTGTGATTTACACCCAAAAAAACAAGAAAGAAAGAAGAAATTGTCCCTTTCCAAGATGTTTGAACTGAATAAGTAACTTACCTATGTATATGTCGTTCAAAAAAGCATGTGCAACATGCGCAAAAGATTGAGCACAAAGTCTTGGTTTAGTGCAAGACAAAGTGACTTCAAACCTGTGTTGCAACTAAAAAAAAAAACTCCATCAATTCTTACAAATGTCATTAATCTGATGCAATGAAGAGAAGGCACACATATTGTTCATATGTAATTGGTTGTAATTCAATGAGAAATTAATTTACCTAAGAGTATACCAAAGATAATCAGATTTGTCTTTGGTTGTATTTGTGTGCTCAAGTAATTCATTTGATTTTAATGATGCATCTTCGAAATTCACGATGACATCCCTCCATTCTTCCCAGCTACTAACTGAATCAAAAGTTTGTGTTGATTTACTGATTCTGTCATTATACACCATTTTAACCTATTTAAGATAAGAGAAAATAGAACTCTTAGCCTGCCATCAAAAGAAAAGAAAAAAGTCCAAAAAAAAAAAAGACTTTATATAAGCGGAATGATTGTAAACTCACAAGATATCAATTAAATTCTAAACAACAAATTTCCTACTATAAATTTGACAGATATGGGCCTTTTCAAAACAAGGGAATCAAGGCATATTAGAATATAAATGATATTTTCAAAACTCAAACAATATATGCTAGAAATTTGATTAAAAAAATATAAATTAAGCTTGTACAATTTGTAATTAATTAATAAAATGTTATGAGCTCAAAACCATAGTTATTGCTCTACCTAATAAGTAGACAATTTAGTATTTCTTGTTCTAACTGTTAGAATCCAAGATTACAAACATTGTTATTGCTCTGCAAAAAACATTGTTACATTGTAAGTTATAAATTACGTTTGTTGAATTGAAGGTTATATTTTTACAGTCTACTAGAATACTGATCGACTTCGATTTACGTATTCAAGTGGTATATTTTGAATTTGTACAGTAACATTCTGTTTCGCAATTCTAGTAAGAAATGCCGCACAACCTCCATTTTCTTCTTGGAAGACAATGACCTAAGTTTAAATAAACAAATAAGTGTTAATCAGTGATATATGAGAAAACGTAAAGACTTTTGACACATTACCTCTTGTTGTTGACCTAACTGAAAAGTTGGTTCGTGCTCCTTGCACCAAAGTTGTAGAGCACAATTTAATTGCAGCATGTAACTCCTTAAGTTGTCCCCACTTGAGCTGCCTTAATAGTCCTAAAATTATTAAAAGTTGTGGATTATTATTTACTACTTTATTCATATAATTTTAGAAGCGTGCAACATATGCTACTCACCATATTCATCAAGAGGAGCTTGATCATAATAAGTTGTGATTTACACTGCAGAGCTTGTTCCACAAAATTTGTTCCACCATGGTACTAAGATAAGGAATGTAATTTTAGACATTGACATGATTAGTTTCAGATAACTATTCAATTTACGTAATTTCGAACACTAAATTTTATAAGAAAACATATTTAGATAGAAATATGATAACAGTATTTGATGAGGATTATACAATGTAATAATTTACATAGCTTCCATTTCTTGCAATAAAAAGTGCTACTTGAAATGCAATGTCTTCAGCAGACCTTATATATGTCTTCCCTCCATATTTTTGATAGCTTCAAGAGAAAATTAAGTACAGTTAGTTTAGTCTTACAATGATTAATAGTCATTTTGTTCTCATTCATTGAAACATTGTTAATGACTAATGCAATTAATCCAGTACAAGTTTTCTATTACGATAAAAAGCTTTTGCAAAATCATCAACTTGGATTCATCTTACAGCCATAAGGATGCTCTGGTACCCTCCTCTAAGTCTGGTTCAGATTGAAAACCCTAGTATCTGATGGTCTCACTTAGCTTTCAATGTTATGCATATGAACATGGTTCTGAGAATGGAATGTGGATATCGGTCAACGTAGATCTTTTACTATTTTCTACAAATCAATGCTAGTCATTGTTTTAATTGCTTGTTGACTTCATTGTGTTAATATTTTGAACACAATGTTGCTGTTCTTTTACTTTCTGCCCAATAATCCCTGAACATTTTGTGTACGAATAGAAGCAAGAAACTCCATGCTTTCCATATTACATATCACAAACATAATCTTAAATTAGTATGATGTCTCACTATCACAAACATAATCCACTTATGCAGATTTAATGGAAGCCGTACACGCATACGCTGGGCTCCCTGCCTGCGTATTGCACTGCCAGGCAACATATTTGGAGGGCCGAGGTACCATTGATATACTTTTGGATAGTGGAGGGGCATCATCCCGAGCAAGTCCTCCATTAGTTTGGGATGAAGCAACCAATTCCACTTGTCGTGGATATGTCGACTGTCCTTCACAAGATATCCCTCCAGGGTAAATGGGAGAAGGACTGGGAGGCAGAACATGCTGTCTTTATTCAGCAATGGGCCAACCAAGAGAATGAAGTTCGCGGGGCCCCTCTCTTGGATGGTGATGATACATACCTCGTTCAGTACATGACGTGGTACAATCGCAACACAAGGCGGTACATAACACCAGAGTCTGTGTACTAGGAACTCATGGTGAGGCAACAATTCCTATTTTATGTATGAAACCATTGTTCGATTAAATATCTTCAACAGCTTTATCATGCATGCAAAACTCCACAATAATTATTGTTGTTACATCTCTATGAGTTTATCTTTCATTATGTTTTTAAGCTACTGTATGATTTAAGTTGTTCATAAATAACTTAATTTGTCTTCATCCAATTTGTTTGCATGAGGAATGGTTAATTGGCAATGACCAATGATGACCACACCTTTGTTCATATAATTACATTCAAAATTTAAAAAGGGTGGGTTGGGTTTTATTCTTTTATTTTTATTTTTTGTTTTATTTTTTTGTTTTTTGGTTGGCTTGTAATTTCAAACGGACGGTGCAACTCTTTTTAGTAGTGATAAATTCACATTTCATGATAGTTCACCGTCATACTAGATAGCCTTACCTCCAGGACTGAAAGCTAATTGCATATTCCTTGATAGATATTACCTCTAGGACTAGGAAGTCCCTTACTAAACCGTTGGTAGAATTCAATTTCCAACAGCTTAAAGGTCATTTCAAATCTTGCAAGTATGCAGCAAGGATATGTGCTGGACTACTAGATTCAAGTATGATATATGTTGTAACTAATGGTACTTCCCTTAATTGAAACTTTAAGCTCGTGTTTGATATTTTCAATTGTCATCCATTCGGACGTGTACCTTAGGAAATAATAACTTCAAAATATGTGTCCTGATTGCAGTATGATATTAATGGAGTTGGAACTCTGGTGAAGCCTAGATACACAAATGAAATTCAGATATTTTCACTTATGCTAAGATTGAACTTATGTACAACCAACCATATGTGTTTTTCGGAAGTATTCTCCCAATGTTTAGATTGCATAGCCATAAACATAACAGGAAACTGAAAATTCGTGAGTGCTTGGGTGGAACTATAAATTTCTGCACAGGGGGGTCCAACCCCTATTTTTATACGCAATCTTTTTAAAGATGTTTAATAGTTATAAGTAATATAAGGAGTTCATTAGCTATGTTTACTACTTTTTTCTTTTGATTTTGGAACAGATTTATCCAACTTTTGCATCATACCTGCGTTCTTGCTTTTATGACGCCCTTGTTTTGTAGGTTTGGGCGATGATTAGGTCTATACAGAGGTGCGACGAAGGTTCTGACATGCACAATGACCTTACATATACACTACAGCTTGTGGAGGAGCTAGGCCGACTTAAATTGGCGGATGCGCTCGCAGAAGCATTTCACATTGGTACACAGGCCCCGGGTTGTGGTGGGCAAAGTGGTGGGTCTCGTGGGGGTGGACGTCGTGGAGGTGGTCGAGCTGGTCGCGGCCGTACGACCAAGCCGGATCCCATCTATGAGGAAAGGGATGACTCGGGTACAGAAGAGTCATGGCTTGGCACTGATTGGGTACTGTCTAACGACGGCGGCAGGACACCGCGATGCACGTCTAGTGCTGGTACTGGGCCATCCCACATCGCCGGTCATGAGGCCACTGTTCCAGCCCAGACTACATCCCATGGTGCTAGCACAGACTATGAGGACCCTCCCTGTATGTTGCCCCCAATTTTCAGTGGATCTGCCCATGATGGTGGATGCATATTTGTCCCCACACCAGGCATGCCCACCCCACCTCTAGTGCATGTGGACCCCACCATGTTAGCTTCATCTCCAACCCCCCACAAAGAGGTTGTACAGATTGAGCAGATATCGGCTGAGGACATTGAGTCGGTGGAGGATTTACGGAGATCGCGACGCCCTCTTGCACATGCTCCCAATTGCGGGACTGGTGATGGTATGTACTTTATCTACACTTCCCATCTTCTTGAGCTAATTATACTGCGCATTTGATTGATTATGTTAATTTAATTATGCTGTTGTGTCTGATGAAACAGGTAAGATTAGACCTGTCAGGGAATATGGGCGGAAACGAAAAGATCATTAAATGCCTACTGTAAATAATGCTTATACTTCCGACCTATAGGTGATTGGATATTTTTGTTTCACTTTTCTTTTAAAGTTGTATCTTTTTTTAAGAGCTCATATATGGTGGAAATGAAAAGGCCATTGAGCCTGATTGTCCTTGTGTGCTTATTCTTCATGTGTATAGGTGACTAGACTGGAATAAGCATGCAAAATGTTCTAATTGGGGAGAATCTTGGTGGCTGTGCATCTGTTTGTGGATCATTTCTTAGGGAGAATGCTGGCTTTCAATGTGTTTGTTGTCAACAAATTGTTACATGTAAGAGAAAACCCATAAGGCGTATTGTATTTACTGATGTATTAGGAAGTTTTTCTGGGCTTGGAATTTTGATTGCAAATGGACAAATGCCACAATTGGTATTCATTTGAAGCCAAACTTTCTTGTATTTTGATATGTTGTTAGCTAGAGTACAATGGGTTGTAAGAGAGATTTTATGTGGCATTGGTTTTTTTTTTTTTTGAGAAACAAATGTGCGGCCTTGTTGATAAGCAAGAAGAAGTAAGTTGATACTTTTCGTAAAAGAGTTTGACGAGGAAGTTTATGCGGATCAATGGCACAACCAACTCCTTCGTAGCAAATCATTTATCCGAGTCTCTACAATGCTTGGCGCCATGACTATAAGAGCTTTTGAGGAGGAAGACTGATTGTTTTAAAAGAATCTTGAACTGATTGATAGAAATACCAGTCCTTTTTTCCATAGTTTTGCAGCAAATGAGTGGTTGATCCAAAGATTAGAAACACTTAGTGCAATTGTTCTTGCCTCTTCAGCACTTTGCATGGTCATGGCTTCCTCCCGGATCTGTTAGCTCTGGTGAGTTTTACCTTGAAGAGTTATTTTTTCAATCTTTAACGATTTGCAATTCTTGTATAGATGCTTCAATTTACTGGAGATGGTTTTTTAAACATGCTTGTGGAGTTATATTGAGCTGTAAAACATGCGTATTAGATTCTTTATTACAATTTCTCCTTTTATTGCAGGATTTATTGGAATGGCACTTTCTTATGGTCTTTCATTAAACACGTCACTTGGCTTCTCAATTCAAAATCAGTGCACTTTACCAAATTATGTCATTTATGTACAAAGGCTAAATCAATACATGCATATACCTAGTGAGGCCCCCAAAGTAATAGAAGGGAATCTAAAAGTGGTGATAAACTCTTGGTAAGTCACTACAATCAATGCTCTTTCGAATTTGGGTTTGCATAACTGTATAAATGTGTGTATACTAGAAGTATCAATGTACACTTTTGCATTGACAAATGGGTTCCTTCTTTTTGGCAAATCTGGAAATTTGCTATCCTGTCGTGTTCTTGATAACTCAAGTCCTCGTTTAATGGAGAGATGTCGCTAACATAAATCTGTATGTTGAATCTGTGGTTCAATTACTAGACCGGATAGGGTGTGTACATGCAGGATTGTATCGTGGCATCTACAAGTATATAGGAGAATTAAAAGGTAGGATTTTGGTGCTATGGCTAGTGCCCTCTAAGTGTATAGGAGTATTACAGGTATGTTCTCTTCGGAATTTATATCATACTTCATCGTTATTTATCTGTAATATTACTCCACTTATCAACATATAAGTTTTAACGTCCACTATAATTTATCTAAAGCATTCGAAACATAGGGCATTCTGAGTATTGTATACGAGGAGTATTTTAAGTTAAGAAAGACTCATTGGAGTTAAGTGTAGGCTTTTGCACTGCTTTTAAAACTCTGTAAGTTATGCATAGTTCCAGGAGTATAATTGTTTGCTTTGTGATATTATTAATTGGGTGGTGTTTGTATTTTTGATATGAATGTTTGATGGTATATTAATTCTTACAATCTACATATTTTTTTCCCAAAAGGTGGGAGATTTTGGCTCACCCCAGTGATTAACAAACTCGATTATAATAGGAAATTTAGACGTTCTTACTTTCATTATAAACTTGAGAAATTTCCTCATCTATAAGGCTAATCTATTCTGTTAGGGCTTATAGGTTCAAAGGTGTTCGAGGTTTTTACAATTACACCAAACCTCCTGAAGAATGTTACCGTTAGAAGGGAACCGGCCTACATCAAATTGGCCATCTGTGGGTAAAGTTGAGGTACATGGTTTGCAGGTAACTATTTTTTTTTATTTAATGTTAAAATTAAAGAAGGTTCTTATGAGAATATCAATGTTAAAACAGATCAGATATAGGCCTGATGCACCACTTGTTCTGAGGGGGATCAGTTGCACATTTGAGGAAGGGCACAAAACAGGTATTGTTGGCAGAACTAGCAGTGGGAAGACCACTCTCATAGGTGCTCTATTTCGTCTAGTGGACCCAGCTGCAGGGAAGATATAGTAATGTATGTATTGAAACCTGTAGTACTCCACTGTGCAGTTTTAGTCCTTAAACTTGAAGAATAAGAACAGCATGTGCTTTGTAATTGTGCTGCCATTCACTTCATAGATTGAATCTTTGTTGGGAACTTCAGTGGAGAGCATGCAAAGAAGGGACTCCCATTGGTTTCTCCCAATGGGAGTCACCAGCAAAAACTAACCGATTGTGATCAGTTTTTCCAACATCAATTTTGCATCATACACTTATCCATGTAATGTTAACTTTTCAAGTAATCTTGAAATTTTAGGTGTAACTTTTTCTTTAATTTAGAATAATATTACAAATTGCATCATAATTTTGGGGTTTTATTTAGTGTGTTTGGGATTCAAGAATCTTTATATAGTTGTGTTATTTGTTTTTTTAGTTGGTTGGTGTCAATTTTTATTCATGGTTATTTTGTTCTGGACATAGAACTTCTACGTATTAAATTTTTCAGAATTGACTTGAAGAATTTGGATCCTTTTCTGATGTTGGACGATTTTTCATGTATGACCAATTCCAATCTTATCTTTTTCAATGTTTGAATTTTCTTTGATTGGTATGGATTGCAGTGAATCCTCCCAGTGGATTTTCAAAATCATTCATCCAGGCAATTTGCAAGTCATTATTGTTTTTGATGTCATGTACATTCGTTACTCGTGACTCATTGTGTATGGGCTGATCTTGTATTTTGTAACTACACAATAATGGACTGAAGTGAACCAAATAGACCTCATACGATCAAATAGAGCGAATAGAATGTAGTATACCGAATAGGACCAAAGTGGACCAAATAAGACCAAAGTACATATAATGGACCGAATAAGACCAAAGTAGTGCTAAAACAAAAATAGAATTGAACATTTCCCATATATACATATCTGCCAGTCAAATAGCTAGAAAACGATGACATTTCTAGTTAAACCACACACACGAACCTAGTTACTTGCAAGTATACATGTCTTAATGAATACCACAAGAAGAAATCATACTTTTGCATTCATTTACCCATACGTTGTCTCGTGGGTTCATCAACTTCATCATCCCCCACAACATGAGCCACCACTTCATTCAACATGTTCGCACTCAAGGTTGCAATCCTCCTTGCGTGGTCACGCTCCTCAATGGCAACTTCCAACTGATACCTTAACAAGGTGTTCCTAATGTCTCCACTGCCGTAGTTGGTTCCTTCGCTTGGAGAAGTGCTAGGTGGAGTTGAGGTTGATATGTTCGGAGTTGCCGACGATGCGGACGCACCACCATGCACGTCCATACCATTATAATGCAAATACTCCATGTATGCGGCTTCTGCTTCCCTTCGATCTTTATATGATTTGTGATTGGTTTGGGAATTTATGAACTTGTCTGCTCGCATCTAGCCAAGTGTCGTATATGCCTGGAACACAACCGTTAAACACAACATAGGTACGTCCCATCCCACTCTACAATCACGAAATGGTGGAACTCCTTGTGTATTTGAGCTCGTGGATGCACCTTTTTACTAGTGGAGTCAGTCTGGCTTTTTGTAGAGGAAATGGAAACAGAAACTCGATTTCTTAGAAATCGAGTTATAGCAAGTAACTCGATTTCTAAACTACCAAGTTTCTAAATTGCCGTCACGTCAATATTTCATGTCAATAGTAACTCGATACTGTAGAAGTCGAGTTTTAAGTAAAATCGACTCTGGGATATCGAGTTATGATTCACCCCCTCACCACATTTCAAAATCCATGCACGTGCCTGGCTCTTTCTGTGCTGAAAACCTGAAGTGTGTGGGTTTCTGAAAAAGAAAGTCTGCAAGGTGATTACTTCTTAAACTTGTACCCTTCTGGCATTTTCCTTGTCACTATTGTATCCTCACCAAGCGTGCTATAGCTGTGGTCCCCTTCTTTTTTGTTGTGGCACATCTCCCCTGACAGGTATATCTTGACTTACATAACTCTATACTTACACTTGGATTGGCATTTAAGTATAAATGTGATTACTTTCTTTCTATGGTTCTCACACTATGTGTGTGTGTGTATATATATGTACACATGGTTGTATAGATGTATCTATATATAGACAAATCTACATACCCATATATATAGACAAACCTACATACCCATACACACACACACACACACACACACACACATAGTGTCATATATATATATATATATATATATATATATATGTAGACACACACACACACACACACACACATATATATATATATGTGCAAATATATGTAAATATACACAAAGTGGACTTTCCATATATGATCACATGTATATATATATATATATATATATACATGTAAACATAGTTTATATATAATGTATGCCCTTAGGGCACTCATTAAGCCACCCATTTTTGAAACATTTTGTTAGGAATTGCAAAAACTGTCAATACACTGAAAATCACGAGAACAATTTTCCCAAAAACAATTAATTATTGTGTGCTCCTATATGTGTGTGTGTGTGTGTGTGATATTGACATTGTATACATATTCTTCCTCTACGTGTATAGATCTAGTAATGTATGTATGGATACCTGGGAACATATATATAAACAAACATTGTAGGGTGAATTCCTATGATGATATATGCATTCATTCATAGGTATCAACAATGATGTAACAAGTAATCAGAGGTTTAAATTGTATGGTTCTTTCAGTTCTGAAAGGCTTCAGTGTGTGGGTTCTAAAAAAGAAAGCTTGCGAGGTGAACAAGTTTTGCTAACCATGTTAGCATTTTCCTCCTCCCTATTGCATCCTCACCAAGCATGCAACAGCTGTGGTCCCCTGATACTTTGTTATGGCACATCTCCCCTAAAAGGCCAATGTTTGTGTACAAACGAATCAAGTTTGTTAAGAATACTTAGGATATCATTATAGTGCATCTGTAAACAATTAATTGTCATTAACATAACCCTCTATCTTTTGCATGATAACCACAATTAATTGTCCTTATCCAAGTCTGCCATGGGTCGTCATTGCTTCTATGTTTACTATGATGGGGAGAAGTATTTCCACGACTTACATGGGTTGTCCTATAGAGGCGAGTCAGTGAAGCAGAAGTTCATTGAGTTGAAATGCGGAACACACTTGAGAAAAATGCACTGGAAGATAATGGAAGCTCTAGGGTTGGACAGGGAGTCACATAAGATATCCATCGTGTACCGTGCCCCCCAGATACTTGTGAGTACTCAGGTTGTCTACAACTCAAATCCGTTGGGTTGCGATGTTGACGTGGACATGATGTGGACAGTGATTAAGCGGACCCTCCAATTCATAGCGTCCGACTTGTATGTAACTGTTGAGGCTATTGGGTTCCATGCTGGTGCAAGTTCACAGCATGAAGTTGATTTGTCAGATACGACCTTTCTTATGATTCCAAATGGTACAAAATGGAAAGTCAAGGTGACAAAACATGATGGGGGGGCTTGGTTTCAAAATGATTGGTGCAAATTTGCAAGCTGTCATGGTCTAACCCTGGGGCACTTGCTAGTTTTTAGATATATTGGAAATTCACACTTTGATGTACTCATATTTGATGCCACTGAAACAGAAATAGACTATGCTTTAGTTGACCAAGTCCAAGTTTGTAGGATGGAAGACAATGAGAGTGATGATGACTTTGTTGAAATCATGGATGGCTTTACTAAGGGAGAGGGTTCAAGTTTGAATCTTACACTTTTGTAAGGAACTGGTTGATTTTATTAGCCTGTTTATATTAATTTCATGTTCATTACTTCATATTTTCATGTCATTTCAGGATCAGCTCATGGGGTTGGAGGAAATCGAGTAGGATGCACAAGCAGCCCGTTAGTTAAACTTGAATTTGACCAATGTCCTAAGAAAGATGGTGTAGTTGAAAATCTTGTGACAGCCAATGCTTTTAAATCAGAGAATCCCTTTTTCACTGTTACCATTCATCCATCATACATTGATGGCAAGGATCGTGTGGTAAGCTTTCAGCTTCACATATTGTTGGGTTTTAGTCATGCCTTCTTTTTTACTTTGATTTTTCATAGATCAATTAGAAAGCATGTAGCAGATACTTGTTGCTAATGATTTGCGTAGTTGTGTTTTTAGGGGAAAAGATGTATATATATATTTAACAGTATCATCTAGATATCAAATAGTATCATCTTAGGTTCAACAATTTTTGAAATATCGCTTTCCATATTTTTTGTACAGAGTTTACCCCGGGCCATTATCAACTACTTACCGAGAGAAGGCTTTACCAAGGACTACAGCAAAGGAAGTATACTCACTGTGAAGCTCCAGGTTATGGACAAATTATGGCCTGTGAAGTTATACGTTTATGAACGAAGTGTGGGTTCATCATGTGTCGTATCTGCTGGTTGGTCTTCATTTGCGAGGGAAAATACTTTGCGAGTAGGAGATGTTTGCGTATTTGAGCTGATTATGAGGGACGATGTTGTGTTGAAAGTCCACATTTTCAGATTCCTCGAATAAGTGGTTATGGTGGATGCATTCGTCAGTGATGTGTTATAGCCCAACTTTGGATGTGTTAATTTTGCAACTACTATGTTCATCCCTTTTTTTCCCTTTTTGGTTTTGGAATGGATTGTGGCCAAGGTTGATGTTTTGTTATATCTACAGCCATGGCATCCTGTACTGTTTAAAAGCAAAGCTGACTTGCTGTGTAATTTAGTCATGCCTCCTTTTTAAAGTAATATCATCTATACTAGTTGCACATCTGATCAATATTTGTTATTTTGTTCTTAAACTGTGACAAAAGTGTTACGTACTAGCTGCCATATCAGATTGTGTTATGTACCAGCTGCCATATCAGATTTGGTTCTTGCTTTTGAATTTTCTTAGGAGTTTATCTTTATCTTAGCTATTGATTGTTATCTAATATTTCAAGTATTTCTTATTTATTGGGATAACAATTGCCTTTATCCTTATCAGATTAGTAGGCTAGGTTGTAGGAATTGTTTCTATCGTTTAGGTGTTGGATTTGGTATTACATTCAGTTGTAAGCCTATATAAGGCCTATTATGATTAATAAAAAGGTATGAGAATATTTTAGTAAAAATCAAGCTTTGCTTGTTAAGGAGGTCTTGGTTATCCCTCGAAGTATAACCATAAATTTCCTCTTGTCTACTGTTTTATTTCTGAAAATCCTTAGATCTAACCATAGCCCCTCAAGGGAAAAGAGGATTTGCATGCGGCCGTGGAGGGGGTAGTATCAAAAAGTTTTACCAAATTGTGATGAACTTAGTTACGAAGAATGACTGCATAAGCTCTTGCAATTAAGTTTTAAACCCTTAGCATTCAATTAAGCATAAGAAAGATTTCAGTTAAGCTCTTGCAAAAGAAAGATTTAAATGTTGGGCTATTTTCAATTAAGCATAAGAAAGATTTAAACCCTTAGCATTCAATTAAGCTCTTGCAAAAAACCCTCTCTATGACTGCATAAGAACTTATTTTTGTGATTTTACATACTCATTTTTAAAAAAACCCCACCTCAAATTATCTATTTTACACTACATTTCATTAAAATATAAGTTGTAAAAGTTTTACCAAATTGGCTGGAATTAGTTACGACACTACCAGAAAATAGCCCAACATTGAGGCCAGAAACCCCCTGTTGAAGAGAAGGTTTATTTTTACTTTTTTTTTTTTCTCATCTTATGTTATTCACCATTCCGGACACATGGATTCCTCTTGGACTGCATTTGGAGCAGTCCAAATATCTGGGCTGGGGGGGGGGGGGGCGAAGCCCAGTGAACATAAATCGAGTTATATATAATCGAGTAAAGCTGAACATAACTCGTTTTTCGTAGTATCGAGTTATGTTCAAGCCGTTATACACATAAATTGGATTCCTGTGATTTGCAATGCACAGAACTTGATTTCAAAGAAATCGGGTTATGTGGAAGACCCTCCTACACACTTGGATTCTTCTTGGACTACATCTGGATCAGTCTAAATATGTGGGCTGGGTGGTGAAGCCCAGTGAACAGAACTCGACTTTTATATAATCGAGTTATGTGAACAGAACTCATTTTCTGGAGTACCGAGTTACGTGGAAGACCGTTCTGGACATAAATTGGATTTTTGTGATTTACAATGCACATAACTTGATTCCCAAGGAATCAGGTTATGTGGAAGACCCTCCTGAACACTTGGATTCCTCTTGGATTGCATCTGGATCAATCCAAATATGTGGGCTGGGTGATGAAGCCCAACGAACAAAACTCGACTTATATATAATCGAGTTATGTGAACAGAACTCGTTTTCTGGAGTACCGAGTTACGTGGAAGACCGTTCTGGACATAAATTGGATTCCTGTGATTTACAATGCACATAACTCGATTTCAAAAGAATCAGGTTATGTGCAAGACGACTGACACTTAGATTCCTCTTGGACTGCATCTAGAGCAGTCCAAAATATCTGGGCTTAGTGGGGAAGCCCAGTGAACATAATTTGAGTTATATATAATCGAGTTATATATAACTGGATTGCTATGATTTAAACTGCATATAACTCAAGTTTTTAATAATCGAGTTATATGCACATAACTCGATTTACGTATCATCGAGTAATTCTCGAGATATTTGCTTGCCCACCATTATAAACTCTGTCCCAGTTCTGCAGAACTTGTAGCTGTCTGAAATTACATCTTCGATTGCTCTCGCTGCATCCTGCTGGGATCGACAATTTCTCGTGCAAGTTCTTCAAAGATTTTACATAGTAAGAGTCTTTTAACATTTTGTTGTCTTTAAAATTACACATTGGTGGTGCATTATTGTCAAATTTTTTATTCATGCTTCAAACTTCATTGTCTATGTAGATTGTGATGAAATTGGGTGTTTGGCTAGTCAAATGCATTGTTGTTAGTAAGGTTGCTTATCTCGTAGGTTGTCTTCGACTAGTCTCCTTCTACAATATGAACTTGCCAGTGGCACCATATGTGTGTGGTAGTTCTTATGCTGTTTGTATGTCTGAACTGTACATTGTGCAATTTAATGCTTTTTGTACAAGTTGGTGAAACTTAGTACATGTAGCTAGGAATTTCAAAAATGTGTCAGGTCCTACATCCACTTGTATGTTTCCTGTATAATACTATTGCTGTTAGAATGCTTGCTATCAGTGCGTGACATTATTGATCATTTTGATAAAATTCAATATGTTAACAAATTGCATGTTGGCTCTTTGAGTTCAACTAAAGTTCATATACTCTAGGTCTCTATCTTCAAATTACAGGTCCACTCGGACCAAAATGCATTACATTTATTTAACCAACTAAACAACCCATGAATAAAAATATTGTTTTTTCATTGTGTTGTTGTAAACTGCTCTAGATAGTATATTGTATGGATGATTTTATACACATGGTAGTGCGTTATATTTGGAAATTTTTGTTCTCTACTTCAAACTTCATTGTTTATCTCTTCATAATGCGGTATTTGGTTCTGTTTTTGTGTGAGCTGGTCGTGTTTCCACTACTGACCATCAGTTAGTTATGGCTCCGAAGAGGGCTAAGAGGGGAAAATGCAAAGCTGCATCTAAACCTAAAGTGGTGTTTGATCAATTAAGGTTCCTCACGCCCGAAAATGGCAAACCTTTGAAACCTTGATTAAGTGTAGGCGTATTTGGGGAGAAAGGCAAATTGACTTACATGAACTGCATCCTTCTGTCCATGAGAATCTACAGTCTAGGCATTGGCTATCCCTGTGTACAAACATACAACCCCCTCCAGCTGACTTAATTAGAGAATTCTATTCGAATCTGTCGGTGCATGAAGATCGTAGTCGTCACAAAGTGGCATCGTGGATACGTGGTGTACCATTTACAATAACCAGGGCCGATGTATCTGAAGCTCTTGATGTACCTATAATTCGTACACCTACTTATCCATGCCCTAGGTCTCCTCGTATTGATGATTTTATGGATGTTCTTTGTGGACGATCAGTCACATGGGGTTCTGACCAAAGTATTAGCTCGAGTGAGTTAACTAAGCTTAATTATATCTTCTTTAGGATAGCTTGTCACAACATTTTCCCTATCTCTCATATCCATACAATCCCTATAGACAGGTGTTTCTTTCTTTACGCCCTCGTCACCGATAGTTCCATTTGTTTTCCTTCCCTTTTCATTGAAACCATTGTGGAGGTGCGTAGGAGCAAGTATAAAAGGCATGGTCTATTATTTCCAGTTCTCATCCATAGGGTCCTCAAATATTTACGATTAGAGAACTTTCCTTCCCAAGAGTTGGTTCACATCCAAGCCCCCATAAGAGCCAAATTTCTGAAGCAGCGAAGTGCCCAAAAGAAGTGTGTCAACCCCAGTGTTGGTTCATCCAAGAGACCAAAAGTACAATCTACTATTGGAGATGTTCCATATGAGGACATGCATGGGGATCCCACAGCTGCTGTTGCCGAGGATTGTAATGATGAGGTAGATGTTGACACTGCTGATGCAGCGCATACAAGCCCTCTTCCTCCCTCTCTTCATGCTATGATGGAGACCATTATTACAACTTAGGTAGCCCATAGGCAGCTTGCACATGGTCTTCTTGCCGAGGTTGCAGCTCTTCGAGCAGACGTAGCTAACTATAGACGTCCTGTTCCACCTTGTCCACCATCTGACTCTTGATGATTGTCATTGGCCATTGTACCCAAGGAGGGGACGAATTTGTTGTAGTTGCTATAGCATATTTGGAGAATTGTATGACAGTTCTATGAAGTGGCTTTCAGCTAGTTGTATATTTTGTTATTTTAGTGGCAGTTTGAAGAACATGGTATCCGTGGAAAGTAATTTGATATATTAATATGATGGTTAGTTTCATGCCCATCGTTACTATTATTAGTATTATTGAAATGGTTCTAACTGTAAGATTGATTTAATGTTATTATGTGATTCTATATAATATCAAGTGTAAATAAGATTTATTTCATAATTCTGTACGGCACTCACGTGTTATTAGATTATAGTAATTATTAATACAAATTGAAGGTTTGTGAAAGCGCAATTGGTTTACAGGGTTTGATGTTGACGATGAACAACCTATGAGATTTTCCTTGGAGCAATGACTCAAGATATATCTTCACTTCAAGCAACTGTTTTTATTGGAGATTTTGCTTTTCAGTCATGTATTTTCCACTAATTGGATATTTTTGTCGCTCTTAAATCAGCAATTATATTATTTTGAATTTGGTCCCCACTTGGACTGTACCTCATGCATCATATTTTCATTACAAAATTTATTAATGAAACCTTGTAGTGCAGACTCATCCAAAACGATAAAAGCGATACTGGGCACGACCTCATGCACTCCCGCATTAGGTCTAACGGTTTTTTTTTTAATCACCCATCACCTGTATTGATTTCGCGCTACAGCAACGAAGTATACAAATGTTAATCTTATAGAATGTTAATCTTCATCGTGTTGTTCAACTGCTCCATGCATCGCACGGGTTAGCGACCAGTAATAGTCATAATAACTACAATAGCAATAATAACTACAACAGGCACCAAGTCATTCCAAAAAAAAAAAAAACTATCCCACGTTTATAGAGTAGTAAATTAGTGAGAGTTATGATAAGGGTATTTTGGGCAATGTATTAGTGAGAGTTACAGTTGCATTGTTACCGGATTGTCTCTTAGTTTTGTCTCTACTTAAACATAGGGGTGTGGGGGCATTTTTGAAATAAAATATGAGGAATCCAAATAGGAGAAGTCCCTTACATAATAGTATAGATAACAGTGAGCTGAAGATAATAAACACCGTGAAGTTTAATATTTTTGTGAAGGACCAAACACAATTAAACAAATATAACAGTGAGCTGAAGCCACAACATCAAAGTTCTGAGAGCAAAGTGGTGCTTTCAACCTGTAAATGTTTATGGGACGTGATTGTTTGAGAGCTCAATTTCAGGGTTCAAGATGGTTTTACCGTGTGCAATCTCTTCTAACCAACAGTCACGGATTATGGGAAGAGCGTTTTGATTGGCATCCTTGAAAATGACCAACAATAATAAACACACTGATGTTTAATGTTTTGTGAAGGACCAAGCATAATTAAACAGATATAACAATGAGATCAAGCCACCAATATCAAAGGTATAACAGATGTGCTATTCAGTTCCAGTTGGGCTTCGCTTCAAACCGACAACTCTTTGACCACGATGTTTCATCGAATAGTCGAGCAAGTAGGTATTCCAAATCTGTAGTGTCACATTAATTGGCTACGATTACAAGAGAAATTTCAGTGTTTCAGGCTGTGGGGCTGCGTAATTTGTAAGAGTGATGGTTTTGAGAGCAAAGTGATGCTTTTAACCTCTAAATGTTTAATGACCAAAGGTAATGAACACCATGATGTTTACACACCATGATGTTTAAAATGGCTTGAAAATGACCAAAGATAATAAACAATGTGATCTTCAGAATCTGTTTTGTGAAGGATTTAAACAATTAATAAATTAATATAGCAAAATTGCAGCGTGAAAGACAAAACACAATTAATATAGCGAAGTTTCAAGATGACCAAGTTCGAACTTTGAACGCACGTCACCAGCCCGTTGCTGTAGTACCAACTGTAGTCATATCAAACTCCTTCAATCGCAGCACATGCGCCAATAGACTCAGCTGTTTAGCCAAGTCATGTTCGCAATTCTGCACTAGAAGTATCAACAGCTCAGCACCGTTTCACACCCACACTCACGTGAATACACAATTGTGAAATTGGATGCACAAATGTCCCATTTACATCTAATGTTGCAACTACTACCCACCTTTGATGCGACATTGGGAACATGTAGAATCCTGTTTAGATTGCAGTGTTTTTCCAGCGTGTATTAACATGACATGCCCTAATAACTGAAATTGTAATGTAACTGACCATGAAATGAGGTTATAAATGCACCAGTGGTATAATGTTAACTTTCTACCCCGCTAACTTCGTAGATTGATTAAGCTATGAGCCATAACGCTCAACATCAAATCGTACAATGCAAAACAAGTTTGGATCTACTTCAACAAATGCATCATCACAAGTTCCAACAGATCAACAACTACATACATACACAGACCACCATGGAGGGATATGGGTTGGAAAGAAGAGAGATTTCGTTAATATGCCAATATACACGTATGAGAGTCTTGGAAGCATCGAACACATCATGGTCGGCAAACCTACAAAACTAAATACAGATACCACCGCAATAGAGTTCACTGTAGTAGAACCAGCGGAACCACCATGGTTAACCCTATACGAGAAGAGGTGTGAGTTAGAGGTGTATTGTCGATGGCACGGGTTACAAGGTCCTAAGGCACGCTCAGCCGAGTTACCTAGAGATGAACCTGCCAACATACTTACTCGTCTTGAACAAGATAATAATCAAATGCAAAGACGACTGACCGTTTTCACGCAATCCAAAAAGCTAGGAAGCATCTAAAGGGGAAGGCGCAACAGCGAGCCATCAAGTCTATTAATGAAATTACTGCATTAGATGATGAAACAGATATTTCAAACTTCTCAGATTCAAGCAATGATGATTTCCAAAAATTTCTACCTATGAACATTAGACGTTGTTGTTAATGTCTACACATTATGTGCAATACATAGTGTTGTTGTTAATGTGTGACAAATGATGATTATGTATGTTCAACCTTTGCAACTCTAAAGATTAACTGTTCATTAGTTTTGGCTAAGTTTATGTGAAATCAGTTTCTCATTTCTTCCCTGTTGTTCTTTGTTGCTACATTCAAGTAATGTGCTTTGGTTGGACAATGTCCTTTGCTTTGAAATGTAGGAAAAACCGTAGGAAGTGAAATGCCTCCAAATTATATTTATTGCACATTACTTGTAGGAAAATTTAATAGATTCAATACATACAGACTCATCCAAACCACATAGACCAACCGCACATATGATTCAATAATACAAATAATTCATTTACATGAGTTATTTGAGTCGCGGTATCATATACACGTATCCGTGTATCATAGTTCTTATAGTGTCCTACTTTATATATATACATTACATAAAGACTCGTCCAAACCAGACTAACCACTCACTCACTAAAAATCCATATGGCTCACACAACACACTGTCACAACCATATTTATTTTGCTTAGAAATAGGGTAAAGGCCTAAAAGCCTGATCAACCTCTAAAATGTTTCATTCAAGTTATTGGTTTATTGTAGCATTGCTCCAAAGCTCCCTAATATTGCAATTGTGATGATCGGAAGCCATTGATGTAAAACTTGGAAGCATAGTTTTTTTCATGTAATTTTACATTGATGTTGAGAAAATGTAACTACATTTTGTACCCACAAAGCCTCCCTAATGGAAAGCTGACGCCACTAAGCTGAAAGAGATACGCAAGACTGACAGTTCTAATATAATTTTGGTTTGGCCACCACGTATGTGTATATAAGGAAATGTCTTGTGGATCACGCTTATTGTTAGTCTCCTACAAGGAAAGGATTCCGCAATATACGCTTATAAGGATTCCTATAAGGAAAAGACTTCTAAACCAAGAAAGATATGTCAACCCTCTACTACTATAAAAGCCCTAATATCCTCACAAACCAAGGTACGCATAATTTACCCCAGCTCTAACACTCTAGAGTTGTAAGAGTAATTCTAACTTGACCTTCGGAGGGTATTTGGCCGGCATCATACCGGTGCTCTCTATTAGGTCTTCTCTTTTTGTTATGCATGTGTTATCTCAAGCATGCGAGAACCATGTGGCTCACTGGTGATTTTTCGACGTCATCAGTTGGTGTCGTCTGTGGGGACCTTTGCACTATTCTTAGCAACATGTAAGCCATACAAACGCTTCCCGGACCAAGAGTTCCATGGTACTTACTCACTTGATGGCAACCACTAATAACATTCAAGGAGACGAACCCCGCACAACTGCCCTTGAGAGACAAGTTCAAACTCTCACCACTGTCGTGGAGCGCCTCACAAAGCAAAATCATGATTTGGAAGAATAGGTACGTCAAAAGAACGCAGGGCATAACACTCAGGAGGAGGACCAATAAGGCACCAACGCCGAGAGAAAGGACCAAGAGGGGTCGGAGGGTAGCAATGCCCCAAGCAGATCAGAGCGACAGGACATGAGCCGCCCTTTAACCACAAACATGGCTCCCCCTCACATTGTCATAGAGATGTAAATGATGAAGGAACGGATGGACTTCATGATGAACGCCCTCAGAAGGCAAGTATCTAGCGACCTCGATGACTTGGTCCATCGAACAGATTCATCGTTCACTGCGTCCGTCAATTCCTTCCCCCTTCCACCGAAGTTTCGCATGCCGCAAATAGAAAGCTATGACAAAGCCAAAGACCCCCTAGATCACTTGGACTCCTTCAAGATCCTGATGCACCTTCAAGGAGTAGCTGACAAGATCATGTGTCGAGCCTTCCCTACCACGCTAAAGGGTCCTGCAAGAATTTGATTCAGCAGGTTGACACCTAACTCCATCAATACTTTTAAGAAGTTAAGTGCCCAGTTTGCTTCACACTTCATCGGGGGACACAGGTATAAAAAGTCTACTGCATGCTTGATGAGCATCAGGTAACGGGAAGATGAGACGCTGAGGTCTTATATAGCATGCTTTAACAAGGAGGTGTTTTCAATCGATGAAGCCAACGACAAGATACTCGTAGCCACTTTCACAAATGGGTTGCGGAAGGGTAAATTCCTATTTTCACTATATAAGAACGACCCAAAGACTATGTCGGATGTGCTTTACAGGGCAACCAAATACATGAATGCTAAAGACGCGCTTCTGGCCCGAGAAGAGAAACCCAAGAAGAGAGAAAGGTAGAAGATACATGATAGGATAGAGGGCGGAAGATGGCAAGAACTAGAGAACGAAGGGATGACAGGCGCTCTAAGCCCCCTTCAGGGAGATTCATGAGCTTCACTCTACTAACTGCCCCAATTAACTAAGTCCTAATGCAAATCAAGGACGAGGGAGCCTTAACCTTCCTAGGAAGCTAAAGGGAGATCCCAACAAATGGTCTAGAGACAAATACTGTCGTTTCCACCATGATCACGGTCATGATACAAACAACTGCTACGACTTGAAACAACAGATCGAAGCCCTCATCATGCAAGGGAAGTTACAGAAGTTTGTCAATAGGGAGAGAATAGATCCACCTCCCCAAAAGCAGGCTCCCCGACAAGACAACAAGCGTCCTAGACCACCCTTAGAAGACATAAGGATGATTGTGGGAGGCACGGTGACCATCGACTCGTCCAAAAAATCTCGAAAGACTTACCTTAGAATGGTTCATAATTTTCAGCTAACGGGCGCCGTCCCGAAGATGCCGCAGGTCGACAACCCCATTATTGGTTTCTCGGAAGAAAATGCCCAACATCTTCACCACCCGCATGATGACGCACTTGTCATTAGCATCCAGGTAGGAGACTATAACACATACCAAGTCTTGGTTGACAACGGAAGCTCCGTAGACATTCTTTACTACCCGACGTTCCAGCAAATGCGGATTAATAGAGAACGACTAGTTCCAACCAACGCTCCACTCGTTGGGTTTAGAGGAACAAAAGTATACCCCCTGGCCCAGTCACATTGTCTATCACAATTGGAGATTATCCTCAGTAAATCACTAGGGATGTTACATTCCTTGTTGTCAATTGCTCCTCTGCCTACAACGCCATTATAGGACAACCTACCCTTAACTCGTGGAAGGCCGTAACTTCAACCTACCACCTGATGATCAAATTCCCCACTGAATATGAAGTAGGGGAATTGCGAGGGGATCAAATAGCTACGCGCAAATGCTATATTGTGATGCTAGAGATGGACGACCATCTGCAAACCATGAGCATAGAAGAACACTGGACAAAGCGAAACCCGTAGAGAGGCTTGAAAAGATACCCTTCGATAGCTCCAGATTAGAAAAAACCACGAGGATCGGCACTCTTGCCAGCCCAACGATTCACCTAGCACTTGTAGCTTTCCTTAAAGAAAACCAGGATGTATTTGCCTAAAGTCATGAAGACATGCCAAGAATCGACCCTTCAATCATAGTACACAGGCTGAATATGTTGCCCTCTTTTCCACCTGTCCGTCAGAAGAAGCAAATGTTCGCCCAAGAACGAGACCAAGCAATAGCAGAAGAAGTCAGCAAGTTACAAGAGGCAAGTTTCATCAGGGAAGTATACTACCTCGATTGGCTAGAAAATGTGGTAATGGTCAAGAAAGCCAACGGGAAATGGAGGATGTGCGTAGACTTTACGGACCTGAACAAAGCATGCCCCAAGGATAGCTACCTTCTCCCTCAAGTCGACGTACTGGTAAACTCTACAGCTCAGCACCAACTACTAAGCTTCATGGATGCATTTTCAGGTTATAATCAAATTCGATTAGATGAAGTGGACCAGGAGAAGACTTCATTTGTTACCAGCCAAGGTCTTTTTTGTTACAAAGTGACGTCATTTGGCCTTAAGAACGCGGGCGCAACGTATCAAAGACTCATGAACAAGATGTGCGCAAACCAAATTGGAAGGAACGTTCAAGTCTACGTCGATGACATGTTGGTAAAAAGCCGAAGAAAGGAGGACCATTTTAAGGATCTCGAGGAAACTTTCAGCACCCTTCGTTCCTACAACATGAAGCTCAATCCCAGTAAGTGTGCATTTGGAGTGACAGCATGAAAATTTCTTGGTTTTATGGTGTCTCAAAGAGGTATCGAGGCCAACCCGAACAAGATTAAAGCCATTGTAGAAATGGCCCCCCCAAAAAACATGAAAGAAGTGCAGAGTTTAAACGGAAAAGTAGCCGCCCTCAACAGGTTCGTATCAAGGGCAACGAATAAGTGTTTACCCTTCTTTTGCACTTTGAAAAAGTCTTTCAAGTGGACTGCTGAGTGTCAGCAAGCGTTCG
Source organism: Quercus ilex subsp. ballota (assembly GCA_032727855.1). Lineage (NCBI taxonomy): Eukaryota > Viridiplantae > Streptophyta > Magnoliopsida > Fagales > Fagaceae > Quercus > Quercus ilex. Next base: position 40,746,399 of record CM064908.1, read on the forward strand.
AGGAGCTAAAGGCTTACCTCTGTTCCCCACCGCTGCTAAGTCCTTCGCAACCAAGGGAAGAGCTCTTCCTCTATTTGGCCGTCTCCTCGACAGCCGTCAGCATGGCCTTGGTTAAAGAAGAAGACAAGGTTCAAAAGCCCGTATACTAGGCCAGCTGGGCATTTCGTGGTGCAAAGGAAAGGTATCCACCCATGGAAAAGCTCACCTTCGCTTTAGTTACAGCAACTCGCAAACTCAAACCTTACTTTCAAGCCCACACGGTGATCGTCCTAACCGACAAGCCCTTACGTCGGGCAATGAACAACCCTGAAGTTGCTGGTCGATTGGCACTATGGGCAATAAAGTTGAGTGGGTTTGACATTCAGTACCGCTCGCGTACCGCCATCAAAGGACAAGTCGAAGCTGAATTTATAACAAAATTCACCAACAAGGAAGATAAAGGAGTAAATGAATGCCCTCAATGGAGTATACATACAGACGGGTCGTCCAACAGGCAGGCCAAGGGAGTAGGTGTCATGCACCTTTCTCCTGAAGGGGGCAAGATTGAATGTATGGTCCACCTTGACTTCCCTACCACCTACAATAAAGCAGAGTAAGAAGCCCTAGTGGCAGGGCTTGATCTCGCCAAATCTGCAGGAGCCACAAGCGTGGTTCTTTACTGCGACTCTCAGGTCGTCACCAACCAAGTAAACAGAGATTATAAGTGCAAAGGCAAAAGAATGAAGAAATACCTGGAGCAAGTAAGGAGAAGGGTAGACAAGCTGAAAGCTAAGATCATCCAAATCCCCAGAGGAGAGAACGAACAAGCCGACCACCTTGCCAAAGCCGCTTCAGCAGAACATATGACCGCCTTTGATAATGTGCTCTCTTTTGTTCAGCCTTCCCCACTAATAGATTCTGTCGATGTGCAGGAGATAGGTTCTGAAAGCGACTAGACCACGCCATTAGTCTCTCACTTAAAAAATGGCATCTTACCAGACGGGAAGAAGGCCGCAAGAACGCCGAAGGTCCAAGCAGCACAATTTGTCTTGGTGAAGGACATCTTGTACAAGAAAGGTTTCTCCCACCCGTACCTAAGATGTTTGGGTCCTGAGAAAGCGGACTACGTCATGAGAGAAGTCCACGAAGGGATCTGCGAAAACCACTCAGGGTCGCAATCATTAGTACACAAGCTGATTCAAGCAGGGTACTACTAGCCCACCATGCAAAAGGACACTCAAACTTATGTCAAAACCTGCGACAAATGTCAAAGGTTCAGTAATATTATCAGACAACCGTCCGAAGAGTTGACACCAATGATAGCCCCATGGTCGTTTGCCTAGTGAGGATTAGATATCATGTGGTCATTCCCAATAGCGGTGCGACGGCTGAAGTTCCTACTGGTGGGCATAGAATACTTCACAAAATGGGTGGAAGCTGAAGCCTTAGCCACCATTACGAAGAAGAACGTACGAAGCTTTGTTTTAAGGTTCATCGTATGCAAGTTTAGAATCCCTAGAGTCTTAGACTCAGACAACAGGAAACAATTCGACAACGACTCCTTCTAGGATTTTTGCTCACAATTAGGGATCAGAAATCACTACTCCTCCCCCGCCCACCCTCAAGCTAACGGATAGGTTGAGGTCAAGAATAGATCCTTGCTCAAAATTATCAAGACTCGGCTCAAGGGGGCAAAGGGTATATGGCTAGAAGAGTTGCCAAGCATACTATGGACGTACAGGACAACAGCAAGGACTCCTACAGGAGAGACACCATTTCGGCTAACATATGGGAGTGAAGCAATCATTCCAGCCGAGGTCAGACTCACAAGCTACAGGGTAGACAATCATGACGAAAGCCAAAACGATGAGGCTATGCGTCTACAGCTTAATCTAGTTGACGAAGTTAGGTTGACAACAGAATAAAGGCTCGCACGGTACCAGGTCCACATGGCTAAGCACTACAACTCCCGGGTCAGACACAGAGACTTTCAGGTCGGAGATCTCATTTTAAGAAAGGTCATGGGCACTACTAGAGACCCTACCTAAGGGAAGCTCAGCCTCAACTAGGAAGAACCGTACCGAATCACATCATGGCAGAGGAAGGGCACCTACCACCTGGAGACATTGGACGGACGGAAGCTGCACCATCAATGGAACACCGAACATCTACGGAAGTACTACCAGTAGAGAGGATGGCATGAAGAGCGGCACCCCATTATTTCTAGTTTACCTGAGTTAATTTTAGCTATACTCCTCAGTTTTTCTATATACTTTAGTTTTTGCTACAATAACTATTTTAAAGCCCAAAGGGCAAGTCGTCTTCTTTTAAAGAACTACTTTTTCTATGAATGCATGATTTATCATAATAAGAGGAGTTTATTCAAATATGAATAAGATATTTATCTACAGAAAATTGTCCATAAAGTGGACAAGTTTATTAAAGTTCATAAAGTGGACGACTTCATCCCCAAAGGATGAAATACCATCAAGTCCGCAAAATGGACGAGCTTATTATTAAAGTCCATAAAGTGGACGACTTCATCTCAGAAGGATGAAATACCATCAAGTCCACAAAATGGACGAGCTTATTATTAAAGTCCATAAAGTGGACGACTTCATCCCAAAAGGATGAAATACTATCAAGTTCACAAAATGGATGAGCTTATTATTAATGTCCATAAAGTGGACGACTTCATCCCAAAAGGATGAAATATTATCGTCTACAAAGAAGACGACTTTATTATTAAGTTCAATAGAATAGACAATTTCATCCGAAAAAGGTGAAACAGTGTTAAGTCCATAATATGGTCGGGTCCATAAAGTGGACAAGTCTACAAAGTAGACGACTTTATATGGGCGACTTCTGAAGCATTTGTTAAAGTCCATAAAGTTGACGACTTTATTAAAATTGATGACTTCATCCCAAAAGGATGAAAAATAGTTGTCCATAAAGTGGACGAGTCCATAAAATGGACGAGCCTATAAAATGGATAGATTTATAGTCTTTAAAATGAACGAGCTAAATATATCCATAAAATGGACAAGTTCAATAATAAATCCACGAAGGGGACAAACTTAAAGTGGACGAGTTTATTGATCCACAAAGTGGACGAATCCATTACTCAATGAAGTAGACGAGTTTACTATAGGACTAGTTCATCCTAACTCACCTGAAACAAACGTATCCTTGCATACAAACATGAGAAGTAGAAGATGCAAGTGCCCACTAGTAGAAAACTAGACGATATTAAAGGAAACAGACATAAACCATACATAAAATAAAGTCTTTACAAGTAGAGCCCAAAAACACTAGGGCATTTAAACATTGTTCGAAAATTAAATAAAATATACAAAAAGAAAGGGCCAGGACTAAGCAGTAGGAGAATCATTAAGGGTCTCGTCATCTTTACCCTGAGTAGAAAGGTTCTCCACGTCCAAGATCTCAATGGGCGGATTGGGAGTGGTGGCAGGAGGATTCATAGCAGGCTGAGCAAGGACGACGCTGCCATCCTTGAGAGGAGGATCAGGCCCTGCAGAGTCGTCATTCTCACTAACGACGATGTTGCCAGCAGGTGTCATCGGCATAGGATCATCCATGGTAATCCCAGATAGGTCCAAGTCTGGGTAGAAGGACGCGACCTGTTTAAGGCAATCTTCAAAACTAGTGCCATAATACTCAGCACAGGAGTCAATGAATGATTGTGACTCCTTGAACTCCTTAACAGCGTCAGCCCCAGCCTTCTCCATCTACTTACGTAAGGTCGACAGCTCTTCCTACAGCGTCTCCTTCTGTCGACCTGCCTCTTCCAACTTCTCCTTCGCTGCCTTTTGCTCACTATTTAGAGTACGAAGAGCATCCTTATACTACTCCTGCGCATCCAGTAAATTTTTATTATGCTTCCTAACTCGAGTGACGACCCCCTCCTTGGCAACACACCGGTCCTAAAGCGCCTTAACATGCACCAAGGCTTGAAAAGGATACAATCATCAGTCAATGAACAGAAAGAGACAAGGCGCTTTAACTGATGATTGTATCGAGACTAAAACCTAAGTCTTTAACTATTCCCTAGGTATTGTCAAAACCATGGGGCATTGTAACCCATTCTTCTGGACGGCATACCCAATCCATCCCCTAAATAAAAAAGTATCTACTTTCCATCTCCTATTAGGTTCTGGCATATCAGACACAAGTCTCAAGTCCTTCTTCCGGGCAGTGAAATGATATATCCACTAGGAAGAGACGATGTGCTAGGGTCTGTAGTAGTAGAAGAATTCGTCCAACGAAAGCTGACAATTCCCACCACTCATACGACCCCAAAGGATCTCAGCACTTATGAAGATCCTCTAGGCATTCGAAGTGATCTGGCTAACAGAAAGTCCCATGAAATCAAGCAGCTGACGTTGCAAGGCCGTCAGTGCTAGTCTTAATCCCGCAGCAAACATAGCATCATACATTCCGACATTTGCAGTCCTCCCCGAGTAGCATTTTTCATTTTTTCAAGGGAGACAGATTGGGATATAGTCTGGTATCTGGTAACAGGTACATAACTCCTTAAAGACCCTGTCACTCATCTTTGGTAGGAATTTATTGATGGTCCAATTCTCAGGAAGGATGAAGGGACGATTGCCTCTAGGACTTCCTGAAGTTCCCTCATAGGATTCCTCATCACCTTCATCTCCTTCTCCGTCACTATCTCTCTCCTCTTCTCCCTCCTCAACTTCACCTTCCCCACTTACCACTTCTTCCTCACTTACTATTTCTTTCTCACCTTCCTCTCCATAACTTCCAACTTCCTCTTCAGGAGATTGGGCTGACGTTTCCCTCTCTGACGACCAGGAGAAGCTTTCAGACTCATGACCTGAACCAAAGACCTCGTCATAGTCCGCTCCTTCACAGATTGACGGCTACGCACTCAACGCTTCTCTAGACATCTAACTACCTACAAGTGACGAATTCATTCTAAGAGCCTAAGTTGACGGCCTCACTACTGAATCAATTAACCAAAGTAAAAAATACAAGGTAAAAGAAAAGAAGAAGAAGAAGGAAAAAAAAACTTACAAGTAAAAGTCTCCTCGGAAAAAGGGACAACGCTGCAGTAATAGCAAAAGTGACGGGATCAGCAAACTAACGAAGGTGAAAATATAAGGTGACGAGCACTCTCTCAAAGATCAGCAAGGTTGGAAATGAGAGAAATGAGGGAAGTATACTAAGTATATATAAGGGAAAATATGCACGGAAGACGAAGCAACGCCCTCATCCAGAAGCGGAGCCAATCAAGATATGCCACGTGTTCAAGCATTTAATAATGACTGCTCAAGGAGTCCTCCATAAATGATTTTCTCTCTCTTGACTGAACAAAAGAAAATTAACAACAAAATTCAACTCCATAACCCATCAGCTCAAGCTGATGAGGCTATAGAGTAGGGGGCAGCTGATAAGGGTAAAACTGTAATGCATAAGGCAACACCCAAAAAACCCGTCGGTCCCATTTGTGCTCATAGGCAAACAATGGCAGTAGGAAGTCTATGGCTTTCCCTCGAAGCTAACGAGAACACCCTGAGCGACTAGGATGGAAAGCTGACGCCACTAAGTTGAAGGAGATACGCAAGACTGACAGTTCTGACATAATCTTGGCTTGGCCACCACGTATGTGTATATAAGGAAATGTCTTGTGGATCACACTCATTGTTAGTCTCCTACAAGGAAAGGATTCCGCAATATACACTTATAAGGATTCTTATAAGGAAAAGACTTCTAAACCAAGAAATAGATGTCAACGCTCTACTACTATAAAAGCCCCAATACCCTCACAAACCAAGGTACGCATAATTTACCCCAGCTCTGACACTCTAGAGTTGTGAGAGTAATTCTACCTTGACCTTCGGAGGGTATTTGGCTGGCACCACACCGGTGCTCTCTGTTAGGTCTTCTATTTTTGTTGTGTAGGCTTTGTCTCAAGCATGTGAGAACCGTGTGGCTCACTAGTGATTTTTGGGCATCATCATCTTTTGTTCAGGATCTCAGTCTATTGCAAGTGGTGTTTGAGGGAGATAGCCTTCAGGTTATACAAGCTATAAATAGTCTGAGTGCAAGCCTAACTTTATTTGGCCATGTCATTGATGAGATTTGAAGTCTACGATCCAGTTTATTGTTTTCTTGTTTCTAGCATGTAAAGAGAGGGGCAACAAGCTTGCCCATGCCCTCACTAGATGAGCAGTTTCATCTACAGACACTAATATCTGAGTAGAAGAGCTACCTTGTGATTTGGTGGATGTATTCCATTTTGATTTCATTCATCAATAAAACTTTACTTACCTTTCTCTCAAAAAAAAAAAAAAAAAAAAAAAAGATATTTTCTATTACTTTAGTTCAATCAAAGCCACGCCGCCTTCAAAAAAAAAAAAAAAAAAATCAAAGCCACGCCCACTAGAGAGCTACCCCAATTAGTATCCCATTGTGGATGCCGTGCGTCGCAGTGACAGAAGAAATTCTTGAAAGTATAATGCTAGTTGGAAAATGAAATATTTCTACCATACCAACCAAAATTGAATGGTTTAAACATCCTTCACAATGAAATTGAATGGTTTAAACATTGAATAAGGCAACAAAATTTCATCATGAAGCGGAAAATTTTGATAGAACTTACTCTACGTTGTTTCATTGTATTATGTTTTCAATTGTTTGATGCGATAAAAAAATTTTCAAGCACAAATAATCAACTGACCAAAATTTTGGATTTTCGGTCAAAGAAAATCATTTTTGGATTTGACCAAATTTAACGATAAAACAAATACAGTGAATTCGCACTACCTGTATAGCACTACAAGTGCACACAACTATTCCACACCACCAATTTGACTGCTTAATCTATCCAGAACGCAATCATTACGTACCACTATCCTTTAATGTAGTCACCTCTGATAATTTTATGCACTATCGCCTGAAATCTAAAACTAAAAGATCAGGACTCAAATTTCGTAAAAAATATAATGAGTGATCTAGACTAAAGTAGTTGAAAGTGGAGGGAAGAACTACAGGAAAAGTTTTTCAATTGATCATGGTAAACACGAGAGGTCCCATTTTAATAGCCAAGCTTTTTCAATTGGGTTTTTTGGCATTGCTTTCCATTCCACGATCAGAAATTTAGTAATTTTAGGACCATACTTTTACCACACTATTATTCACAACTATTTTATGTGTCTAATTGTCACTAATCATTTATTACTTTCACATTAACCATAATTTTTCGCCATCATTCATGGCTTACTACGTTAAAATTGTGGCAAAAAAAATGTAATTCTATAATTTTTTTTCAAAAGTTATCCTTGTGGATTTTTTTTTTTTTTTAATTGGGTTGGGCCTTTTATTTTTTATTTTTTTATAGACAGTTTCAACTTATAGCGTCCACTTCTAATGATAATTCTTTAAGTAGGCATAGCCATTCGCTTTGCCAACAAATATTCTAACCCTTAGAGCATTATAATGCAAATTCTCCTATGCCGTATTCTTATAAACTGTCAAAAAATAATATCATTGAGGTTTTAAAATAAATAAATAAATAAGACCCATCATAACTATATGGTTATGTTAAATTTAATTTTCATTGCACTTAGTTTTTGCAATATGGCTATTCGCATCACATTGTAATTAAACTTCACATGAAATTGGAGTAATTAAGTCACTGGTGAATTATGAGATAGTTTATAATTTACCCTCGTACTATCAGTGTTGTTTGGGTGAATTATGAGAAATTTTATACACACAACAAATTTGACCCAAAAAAAAAGTAATATTAGTGGTAAATCAAAATAAAAATTAGTAAAAACTTGCTAAGATAACTATAGTAAAAAAAGGTTGGGAAGGTTTTTTTTGGGTATATTAGTAAGTGTCAATTATAGGATGGGAAATTAAAGTGGTAGTTATTTTATCAACTTTAATGCAAGTTGTCGGCAGCTGGTGCAATAAAAGGTAAAAAGCAACGGGGGGGTTTTTTTTTTTTTTTACGGTCGGATGATGTGTCACCAACCGTCATTCCACATCATCTGATCATCATGCAATAAAAAGTAAAAGGGTGGGTCTCATAGTTGATGAGTCTCACCAGTTATGAGTGTGAGGAAATGTATATCCGTAACATGATGTATTTTTCCGTAAAAGCTAAGTTCAATTTTGCACTCACCAACCTTCATTCCACGTCACCATTGAATTCAGGTGAATGGGTAGCATATATTATACAATTAAACTTTCTAGTGAAATTCCTAAAACCAATCAACGCATGTCTTACTTATTTTCATAATTAATTTATTATAAAATTAAAAAAAATAAAAATAAACCTCCCGAAAGCAGCATGGCTTGCACTTCAATTATCGTTGTCCATTTCAAGGTCACTTCAATGAACAAGCAACGATGCTTTTCTGATTTGAGTGACAGAAAGATACTATGGACCAACTAATAATAAATTATTAGTCTTTCTATAATCAGCATCAGATTGTCACGACAACCGATTCAGCAAAAAAAAAAAAGATTCTCACGACAACTGACCTATCACCTATATCAACTGGTCTTTTGACAAGCTATAACTTACATCGAGTTGTAAGATATTATCACTCTCCCCTTTTTTTGCGTTGCCATTGATTTGGACTATTGCAGCAATCAAGTTCTGCTATCACCGCAAGCCTACTGAACTCAACAGCAGGATATAATACTTGTTAAAATTTCTGTGTCGCGTTTTTTTTAATCAACAAAAGCAAGCCACAGATGTTTAGTGGTGGGGACCCATTTGGACCTAACTTTTCGACATTATTTATCTAGCTTCTGTACAAGTTGTCATGTGCAACATTTAGAATCACAAGGCAGCAAATGAATTCCAAGAGTCCAGCTACGCCATAGAAGGGAGACACTCCTCCAATGAAAAAGCACAAATGTCAGATACTCACAGCAAACGTGGTGGTTGGATCACCTTCTCCTTCATCACTGGTCTGTCTCTCAGTCACAACTTTATTGCTCAAAAATGTGTTTGCATGTTTGTCATGAAAATAGCTGAGAAATGTATTTTGGAACAGCATTTGCAAAATGTTGATCTTCCTGGTATCTGTTTCCCATGTTCAGTTCAATTTATATGAGACAAACATGTCTCCAATTTCTGGTCTTGTATTTTTCTTAGAACATTTGTGAACAGAACCAAATATGCCAAAATCCAGGGACACTGATTGGCTTGACACTTGCTGCTGGAGGATGGGGAACGAACTTGGTTGTATATCTGATTGAAAAATTCCACTTCAAGAGCATCGTCGCTACTCAAATAGGAAACATTGTTAATGGCTCCACCAGTCTACTTCCCGTCCTAGCAGCAATCATTGCAGACTCCATGTTAGGCTGTTACCCTGTCATCTGGATTTCTTCTTCTTTCTCTTTCCTGGTAATGTTCTTAATCTGTTTTGCTATTAAGGGTATAGGAAAATCGTATTACACTCACTATTGCACACCCCGTATATACTTCCTTTTGAAATCTTGTTTCAGTCCATGTAGCAGTTTGCCTATGTGACAGTGTAATAAGGAGTATGTGACTATTAGATACTACTGAACAATTTACTTATACACAAAGTACAAACTCACTAGGTGCCTTGTGAAATTTATTTTAATTGAAAAACGGATTACGAAACAAGCTCTATTGTAGTAGCCTATTAAACAGTGTGTGCGCACTAAAAAATTATTTGTTGAATTTTCATGATTCCAACACTACCTTTTATTTGATTTGTTATCATTCATGTTAGAAATACTAAATGCGATAGTATTGTATTTTTTAGTGAAAGAATATACATGAGTGCCTTTATATAGGAGACATATGAGTACAGTACAAGTAAGAGTGTAGTACAAGAATGTGTGCTATACAAGTAATCTAGTTGGGTCTAAAACCCACAACACTATATACATCAACAGTCCCCCTCAAACTCAAGGTGGATGTGAGACCAACTTGAAATTGTCAACCAAAATACAAAGGCGTCCCTTGGGATGTGACTTGGTGAAGATATCTGCAAGTTAATGTTTAAAGAAGACTGAGATCAGCTTGAGAGCACCATGGATAAGATGATAACGGATAAAATGGCAATCGATCTTGATGTGTTTAGTCCGTTCATGGAAGACATCATTGTGAGCAATATGAATGGCACTCTGGTTGTCACAATAAAGAGGAGTAGCAAAGGATGTAAACACACCTATGTTTTTAAGAAGCCATCGTAGCCAAAGGAGCTCAGATGTGGTATCAGCAAGGGTACAATATTCTGCTTCAGTACTAGAGCGAGCACATGAGTTTGTTTCTTACTTCGCCAAGAAATCAGAGAAGAACCAAGAAGAAAGCAATAACCAGTAGTGGACCTGCGATCAGTGGGATCTCCTGCCCAATCAGCATCAGAAAATGCACGAAGAATAAGAGGAGACTGAGCAGAGTAGAAAAGATCATGGAATACCCTTTAGGTATCGGAGAATGCGCAGAACAGCAGCATAGTGAGTCGATCGTGGAGCAGACAGATACTGGCTCACCTAGTGAACAGCATAGGAAATATCTGGACGAGTAACAGTGAGATAAATTAGGCTGCCAACTAAGCGTCTGTAAAGGGAGGGATTAGACAATGGTTTCCCCCCTAAAGGAGTCAGATGCGCATTAAGTTCAACTAGAGTGTCAATAGTCTTGCTATCAGTGAGTCCAGCTCGAGACAAGAGTTCAGAGGCATACTTGGCTTGAGTAATGTAAAGTTCATCTGTAAAATGAGTGATTTCAAGACCCAAGAAGTAGCTGAGATGTCCAAGATCTTTCATCTCAAATTGCTGACTGAGAAAATCCTTGAGTTCTTGAATGCCACTGAGGTCATCACCAGTTATGATCATATCATCCACATACATGAGAAGTAAAATAGTTTTTTTGTCAGTGCGACAAAGAAATAAGGCAGAATCATAATGATTGGTCATATAACCCAAGCGAGAGATGGTAGAACTGAATTTAGCAAACCAAGCTTGTGGAGCTTGTTTAAGGTCATAAAGTGCACGTCGAAGATGACAAACTGTGTTTGAGTCAACAGAGAGACCAAGAGGAGGTTGCATATAAACTTCTTCCCTTAAATCCCCATTAAGGAATGCATTTTTGACATCCATATGAAAAATGTCTCATTTACTGGCAGCAGCAACAGCTAAGAGGGCACGAACAGATGAGATACGAGCAACCAGAGCAAAGATCTTTTCATAATTAATCCCATACTCCTGTGTAAAACCTTTTGCAACAAGATGAGCTTTGTAGCGCTCAATGGACCCATTAGATCATGTCTTAATCTTGTAGATTCACTTACAACCAACCACAGATTTCTCGGGGGGAATATCACCAAATCCCAAGTATAGTTTTTAGATAATGCATCAAGTTCCTCTTTCATTGCAATCTGCCATAAAGGGTCAGTAGAAGCCTCACGATAGGTGTGAAGCTCGTGTAGTGTAGCAAGGGCAGTGTAACAATGATAGTCAAGTAAATGTGCAGGAATAGATCTTACCCGAGTTGAGTAACGAGGTAGAACATCTTGTGCAAGATCTTCAGGCGGAGCAGGAGCAGGGGACCCAAGCTCAAGTTTGGGGTTGGGTAGCTCGTCTTCAACCTGTTCATCTTCCACTTGTTGATTAAAGGGTAAACTAGGAAAGGGATCAGTGATATCTAGTGGCTAGACAGAGAAGTTTACAGGAGAATCAGGAGCAACTACAAAAGGAATATGTGCCTCGTCTGGAAAAAGATCTAAGATAGAGGAGGAAGAAAATGAGGCACGGAAGTCAGAGAGCTCGACAAAGAGATGATGTTCCCAAAAGACAACATTGAGGGAGATACGAAGATGATGAGAGACAGGATCATAACACCGATACCCCTTTTGAGTTTCGCCATAGCCAATAAAACAACAAAGCCTTGACCGAGGCTCAAGTTTGTTATGCTCATGTGGCTAAAGAAGAACGAAACAAGCTGAACTGAACGAGCGAAGGTGGTGATAGTCTGGAGGTGACCCAAAAAGGCGCTCATATGGAGTTTAATTTTAGATAATAGGACTTGAAAAGCAATTAATAGTATGAATAGCATAAAGAGTAGCTTCACCCCAAAAAGGAGCAGGAACTTTGGCAGAGAGAAGGAGAGCACGAACAGTGTCAAGAATATGACGAAATTTTCGTTCGGCTCTACCATTTTGCTGAGAGGTACCTGGATAAGTTAGTTGATGAACAGTTCCATAGGAATGCAAAACAGCTTGGAAAGCATATTGAGTGTATTCAAGAGCATTATCAGATCGAAAAATTTTGATGCATCTGGAAAACTGAGTTTCAACCATTTTTGCAAAATTAGAATATACTTCTAATAATTCAGAACGATGTTTCATATTAAAAATCCAGCTATAGCGAGAGTAATCATCAACAAAGACAACAAAATATCGAAACCCACCAATACTAGAGATAGAAGAAGGCCCCCAAACATCAGAATGAATAAGGTCAAAGATATCAGTAGATATTGATTCACTAATATTGAAAGGCAAAGTTAGTTGTTTTCCTAACTGACATGAAACACAATCAAAAAATTTTGTAGACACTAAACCTAACAAACCTCTAGAAGCCAATTGTTGTACTCGAGAGGAAGATGTGTGACCAAGTTGAGCATGCCAAAGTGCAAGGGAAGGAGTTGAAGAAACTGTAACAGCTGCAACAATAGAAACATGAGCAACAAGTGGAAGACGAAGGTTGTCCACGGGAAACATATGCCCAACTCTGGGATCGGTCTCAAGCTCATGTCCCGTCTTCGGATCCTGCACAATACACCCAGAATAATCAAATATAATGCGATAACCTAACTTAACTAATTGTCCCACAAAAAATAAATTGTAAGAAAGGTCAAGAACATTAAAGACCCCAGGAACCGAAAGGTCGGAGGTCGAAACAGAACCTATATTATGGCCAGACATTGTGGAACCATTTGCTGTACGAATATTAAGAGGGTGTGGTGCAGGTTTAAGTTTAGAAAATAAGGTCGAGTGAGGTGTCATGTGATTGTAACAAACAGAATCCATAAGCCAAGAGGAATGAGACATACCAAATAAGGCTGAGAGAGAAGAGGAATAAGATGCATTACCAACCATACAAATGACATTGGCGATGATGTTTTTAAGGTCATCTATGAAATTGGTGAAAGTGCTTCCTGAAAATTTAGACTGTGTAGAGACGAGAGCCATTGGCTGGACACTCTCAGTATTAGCAACAGTAGCAGCAGAAACTGAAATAGCTGATTTGTTGCGATGATAGCAAGTCTCAATATTGTGGCCAAAACGTCTGCAAAAATTGCAAAAATGTTTGCTGGATTGTCGGCTACGATTATTGCAACAAGAAGACCTGTCCTTATTCTTCATTTAGAAGCAAAATATGCAAAAACGGACTGCAAAAATGAAATCTATGCGAAAAACTGGGTAAGGAGCACCTGGACTGCAAAAAGTCAACACTGGAAAAAAGTCAACGGTCAACTCTACTGAAAGTCAACGGTCAAATCTCCAGATGTCAAACAATGACGTCAGTGGCTGACGCAAGCAAGTGACGTCAGTGATGACACAACTAGGCTGACGCGGTAGAATGACGTCAGCAAGAGGGATGAGGCGCATGTAAGCGCATGAAGGGCGTGAAGGTGTGTGACCAGATGACGCGGCGCGTGGGAGCACGTGGAAAAATAACCCAACTGTGTAGTGGCGCGTGGAGATGCGTGGGGTGCGTGAGCTGAGGATCAGAACCTTTGAGCAACGCACGAGGGCGCGTGTGGTCTCCGATGGCTTCAAGGCTTCCACGAGTTTGTAGATCGGCGCAAGATGATCTCAGTGGTACCTATAGAAAATTAATCAGAGCAATATTCACGGCGGTGATGCAAAGGGCAGTGGTCTTTGCAATGTGAAACTCCTCAACGACGGCAGCTGTAAGTCCGAAACCCAAGAACGATGGTTGGAAGACGTCGGAGGTTCAACGGCGAGAGGCTGCGGTGGCTACTGTGATGGCGGAAGCGATGTTGAGAATGGAGTAATACCAATAAAGAAAAAACTGCTAAGAAAATGTTAGAGCAATGGTTCTGATACTATGTTAGAAATACTAAATGCAATAGTATTGTATTTCTTAGTGAAAGAATATACATGAGTGCCTTTATATAGGAGGCGCGTGGGGTGCGCAAGCTGAGGATCAAAACCTTTGAGCAGCGCATGGGGGTGCGTGCGGTCTCCGATGGCTTCAAGGCTTCCACAAGTTTGTAGATCGGCGCAAGACGATCTCAATGGTACCTGCAGAAAAGTAATCAGAGCAATATTCGCGGTGGTGATGCAAAGGGCAGTGGTCTTTGCAGTGTGAAACTCCTCAACGATGGTGGTTGCAGGTCCGGAACCCAAGGACGATGGCTGGAAGACGTCGAAGGTTCAACGGCGAGAGGCTGCGGCGGTTGTTGTGATGGCGGGAGCGATGTTGAGAATAGAGTAACACCTATAAAGACAAAACTGCTAAGAAAATGTCAGAGCAGTGGCTCTGATACCATATTAGAAATACTGAATGCGATAGTATTGTATTTCTTAGTAAAAGAATATACATGAGTGGCTTCATATAGGAGGCATATGAGTGCAGTACAAGTAAGAGTGTAGTACAAGAATATATGTTATACAAGTAATCTAGTTGGGCCTAAAGCCAACAACACTATATACGTTAACAATTCATTTCTAGACTACTAATATACAATTATAATATTTTGACTAGAAGATTGGATAGTTAAAATGCATCTATGCTTACATGGGAAACAAATAATTCTAGCCATCTCATCATGTTAGCCTTACCCTCAAATAACCAAGAATGTTCTGAAATTATTCCTAAGTAAAGTTGACACTACCGACACTTGCAGGGCATACTACTTTTAGCCTTGACAGCAGCGCTCAAATCCTTGAGGCCACAAACATGTGTAAATGGACCAAGCTTGTGCCCAATGCCAACAAAAATCCAATTTGCTGTCCTATATATGGGCATAGTTCTAGCATCAATTGGGCAAGGTGGTACACGCTCTACTATAGCTGCAATGGGAGCAAACCAATTTGACAATGCAAAAGATCAAGCGGTTTTCTTTAACTGGTATGTGGTCATATTGTATGCCTCTGCCGTGTTAGGTTCAACAGTAATCGTCTATATTGAGGACAGTTTTAGTTGGGCCTTGGGGTTCGGCATATGTGTTGTGGTTACTTTCATAGGCTTAGCCATTTTCCTGTTGGGAAATCGTTACTATCGACATATTAAGCCTCAAGGAAGCCCCTTTACAAGCTTAGCTCGTGTTATTGTTGCTGCGACTAGGAAAAGAAAGATCCCAATTTCATCAAAAAGTGGGGATTACTACAGTGAGCAACTTGGGAAAGTGGAGAAGGTGGTTGCAGTGCCCACCGAAAGTTTCAGGTAAAAATTGTAATTACATAAAATCTCAAACTTCCAAAGTTAAAACAAAAACATAAAAATTAGCTTGGCGCCCACTAAATACCATTATCTAAAATTTAAACTTAGAACTCCATAAAAAAATTAATATAAAAAGAAAGTCACAAGTTGTTGGAAAATATATCTATGGAAAACGAGTTTTGATTTAACAATATAAACTCTAAAAATTAGTAATGAAAAAAATAAATAAATAGAGTAAAAAAGATTGAATTAAACTATAGCAATATAGCAATTTCTTGAAGTTGGAGAGGACTTACGGGCGGCTCCAACAGTCATTGTGCATGCCCAACAGCACATTAAGTGTCTGTTTAACAAACTTATTTTTTGCCAACTTATTTTACTATTTAGCTTATTTTTACTACTATTCATGGGTCCCACTACAATTTTTTGTACTATTCATGGGTCCTACTATATTATGAAAAATAAGATGTTGGAAAATATACCTATTAAAAACAAGTTTTGATTTAACAATATAAGCCCTAAAAATTAGTATTGAAAAAAATAAATAAATAGAGTAAAAAAGATTGAATATAAACTATAGCAATATAGCAATTTCTTGAAGTAGGAGAGGACTTACGGGCTTCTCCAACAGTCATTGTGACTGCCCAACAACATATTAAGTGTCTGTTTGGCAAACTTATTAAGCGGATCCCAAACAGATCCTAAATGCCCTCACAAACACCTAACCCATTATCTTTCAATTACCACTTAAGTTGTGCTATGGTTTATAAACAGACATGAAAACTCATCTCTAACCAATGTGAGACACAAAGCAAAGGTTTAGTGTTTGAAAGTTGAAACACACACACTCTAACACAAGAATCATACTAATTGCTTTTTAAAAAAAATTGGAAAATTTTTATTTTGATTAATTATTATGAGCTAAGAAAACTTGATAATGCCATTACTCAAAGCAGGTTCCTAAACCGCGCAGCATTGAAAACCGAAGGAGACACCAACTCAGACAGCTCCATTGCAAAACCATGGAGGCTGTGCTCAGTACAACAAGTTGAGGACCTCAAATCTTTGATTAGAATATGCCCAATACTGTCAAGTGGCATTTTCTTGAGTACCCCTATAGGGGTCCTAACGAGCTTGACAGTCCTACAAGCTCTAACTGTGGATCGCCACCTTGGACCACATTTCAAAATCCCAGCAGGAACCATGATAGTGTTCACACTAGCCTCCACAGCCATCTCTCTCACTCTCATCGACCGGATCCTCTATCGTATTTGGCAGAAGTTGTCGCATCAGTCTCCTACGCCTCTCCAACGGATAGCACTTGGTCACGTGTTCAATGCCTTAGGCATGATTGTGGCAGCACTTGTTGAGTCTAAGCGGCTTAAAATAACTAAAACACACCACCTTACAGATGAAACAAATTCCACCATTCCCATGTCAGTATTGTGGCTGGTGCCACAGATGGCTGTGGTAGGCATAGGAGAAGCATTCCATTATCCAGGACAGGTCACCCTCTACTACCAAGAATTTCCAATATCACTCCGAAGTACATCAACTGCAATGTATGCAATGATTATAGGAATTGCATACTTTTTGAGTAATGCTGTGATAGGTCTAACTCAGAGGACTACAGGATGGTTACCAGATAATATAAATAATGGAAGGCTAGACAATGTGTATTGGATGTTACTTGTGGTGGGGGTTATCAACTTTGGTTATTATCTAATATGTGCTAGGTTTTACAGATATCGGAATGCGGGAAAGGAGAATGAGAATTATATCTCCGATCGATAAGTGAAGGTAACCGTGAGTGTAATAACTAGCGTGCCATAATTATTATGTATTTCTATTGTATCCATGATGGTTTTTAGGTAAAAATCTACATTACAATTCTGTAAAACAAATAATTGGGCTGACATTTTTACATTTTTCCTTTACTAGATCTCAAATTCTATTTTGTCAGTAACAGAGAATAGCAGAGAGAAAAACTTCATGCCTCCGGTTATGATAATTATAACTGGACACACACAACACCTGCTGCAGCGTGTGTACCCGACTTGTAAGAGAGGAACGTGTTTTATATCACATACATATATTTGATCTGTTCTCCGTAGGATTATTTACAACTAAGGGCATATATCCTATTGAAAATTCAGGTTAGTTTGAAGCCAGAAAATCAAATTGGTAAAACAAAGGACTTAAAAATGAACTTGTTAAGACAACACTACAATTCCCACTGGATAAACTCCCGCAAGAATCTGTAATACCATTTGCAAGTTTTAAGTCCCAAATCTAAAACCACAGAGACAGGACTGCCCCCGACATAAAAAGGACTTACCACTTATGTAATTGCTTATTAGACATGATTTTCAATGTACTTGTCTCAATGAAAATTAAAGGAACACAATCGTAAAATTCACTATTTATATCAACATGTAAAATATATGGACACTTTTTTTCTACACTATCTCCTCAATACAGCAGAAAAAAGAATTTGAATTGTGTTCAAGAAAGCTAAAAACAAAACTACCGTGTGCATATTGTGTTTGAATCTCTACAATAGGAAGAATTTTAATGAATAGAACTGCTCTGCTTATCGTATAACTTAACTATCATATTTTCAATCCAAGCGTCTTGCCCAAACTTGTTTTCCATTAACTGAGAATATCGCTGTTTCTTTACCTCCAAGAATACGCTGAATATCTGAAGAAGAGCGAACGGCCACATTTGCATACAGCGGCGGCGCCATATTTGGCTGAGGTTTCATTAAGATGGACACTATACAGTTCCCAAATCTCCTACATTCAAGAAAACAGAAAGGGAATCAATAAAAGTTACAAAAGGTTGCAATAAATAGTACTTATTATTGCAAGTCTGTGTGTTTGTTAGTACCTTGTAATGTATTCTTGAAGTTACTTCACTTGTAACATAATGACCCTTAGAGAAGTTCATTAACAAAAATCTACCTTTAGTGTGAAAACTAGGCACTAAAGGAGACAGACTAGTACTACTAGTAGCAGCTTGAGGCACCGAAGGTTGAACTTGAACCGAGTTTGTGAAATTTGGTGCGACTGAAACTGAAGGCTTCAAGAACCTGATATGAAGGGAAACCTTTACGCCTTTTTGAGAACTGGGGTTGAATGAATCCACTTTGAGGCTGCGAAGATTGTACCATTGTCGGAACTATATTGCTAAAGGCTAAATCACACACATACGTTTTGATTTCCTCAATCTCGCTTATCAATGTTTCCCTCTCCGGATAAAAATCCCGAAAGGAAAATCTTGGCTCAACAAGATTAAGCATCAACGGCAAATCTTTATCAACATCATAAGATGGTGCTTGAGACGAGTAGTGTAGGAACGTCATTGTCTCGTGTGCTAATGCATGGAGCTTTTGATCTGGTAAAGGTAGGATCATAAAGACAAAGTCTTCAACGCCTCTTATTTCAAGACGAATCCAAAAGGCCACAACTTTCTTGGATTGGTTAGGTTCCAAACGCAGGTCAATCACTAACCGAGCATATATTCGGCGATCAATATCGTGAAAGGCTTTAAGTTCGTCAAGGTTATTACAGGGAGAAGACATTGTGGTTGAAGGGTTTTCTCACTTTTTCATGGGGGGCAAGAAGGGTGTTTGATTCTTGGAGACTTGAATATGGACCTTTGGAAAATGAAATAATGGTCTGAGTGAGGAAGAGGGCCTTCTCTTGCGGCTTTATATACTTCTCTTAGAAAGAGAGAGAGAGAAAAGACACCGCCTACTTGTCAAACGAAGAAAAGTTAAGACCATAAATAAAAACATTAATGTAAATAAATTGTTTTTTATTTTTTATTTTTTGTGTTGCAAATTGGGTTGGGTTTAGGTTAGTAGGCTGATAAATCCATTTAACTCAACTTGACCCACATATTTCGTTTTTGTTAGTACTTTATATTTTCCTCATTAAAAAAAAAAAAAAAAAAAAAAAAAAAAAAAAAAAAAAACTCAATACTTTATGTAGGGTCAATTTTTGTAGCCCAAGCCCAAAAGGTTTGGATTGTGAGCCCAATAAACCTAAATAATGAATTTGTAGAGTGTGGGTGAAAGAGCTAAACTGGTTGTGAATTAAACCATAGTTAACTATGGTTTTAAAGGATGAACTAACATAAAAACACATTTGAAAACTAAACCAATTGATGTCCGAAGAGGTGTATTATTGAATAAAATGTGAATACAGTTCTTAGAGTTACAGTAAAATTGTTCTCTTCCTCTTTTTCTTTTTTGTTCTGATCTCCTTTAACAGAGGCCTCTTCCTTTTATATAGCATCCTTCCCCTTTATCTTCATCGTCCACTTGTTCTTCATCTAAGCATCCACTTGAGCATATGTCACGTCAAGTCTCCTCTTTAACTCTCTGTGAGTGGTAGTAGTTAAGATTGTATTGTTCAAGGGTCTTCTCCACATTAATGTGGTTAGAAAAGTTTCGGACCAATGGTGACCTCCTTGGATTATACTCCTCATTCGTTTCCAGGTATATTTCTTCCACATGGACTCCTTCTCAACCAATTTCTTCTCTTCGGACAAACAGTAATCTTCAAATAGGGCTCTGGGCCTAATACATAAAATTGGGCTTTTACCCCCCACAATAGCCCCTCAAAATTTTAATTTTTCCCTCGCATCCGAGGAGAAAAAATAGGATTTTGACTTACCACAAAATAAAAGCTTAGAAAACACAAATATCTGAACTTACACATGTGAGCATAGATGTAGGCGCTTCATCATTGCTACTGTCGTTTCAGTATTCTCAAAGCGCTATTAATTACTCTAGGCGGTGTTTTGTCTCTGGTATCCAACGGTGGACTATTGATCCAACGGACATGGTTCTTCCTCAGAATTTGGGCGGGATGACTCATGCCCCTTCGTTTGTCCTTATATAAAGCCTCTAAAGAGGTTTTTTCTCCTTTACTTTGCAGATTCTCAGATTTTCCAACGAACTCAAGCATTCAAATCCTCCAAGCTCTTCAATCATCAAACCCAGAATCTGTAAGGATTTCTCCACGAGTCCAAAGATCATTCTCTGACTTAGTTTGTGTAAGTTCTCTATTCAAACCTTTCATCTTCTTTTCGGCTAGCTTCCTCAGCCTTCGAGTAGTCACTCCCCAGTCGCTGCGTTTAGGGTTTCTTTTTTCTTGTTTAGTTGAGATGGGTAGATTCCGGTATATGGTCGATAGCCCCGCCATCCCTCAAGACGTGGGTTTGAGGTATTGTCCTCCAGAAAGAATACTAACAGATCGAAAGGTGGGTGAAGTTATAATCTCCATCATTGCCTTTCTAAAAGGGGGGATGACTATCTCTATGGGCCCCATTACCAGTAATTACCTCCGAAACCATAGGCTTAGTCCTGAACAATGTGCGCCTAACATCTTTAGAATCTTAGGAACAGTTGATGATTTAAATCGTCATCTAAAATTGGGACTCACCTAGCTCGACATGGTACACATGTATGAGTGTCACAGCAAAAAAGGAGTGGGATATTATCTTAAATCCTGATCCGACGCTGTTAGGCTCGTCTCCTGCCTTTCCAAATCTAACAAGGGGATGAAAGACGACTATGTAATCATCTCGGGCGCGTGGCATGATGGTCTTTATTGCCCAACCAAACCAAGGGAGCCAGGTAGGACATCCTAGATTTAGGTTTACTAACAGTAGATTTAGGATCTCCGTTTTTTAACAATTTTGGCTTCTCTTTGTATCATTATCTTCGAGTTTCTGACTAAGTTCTGTTGTGATGTTAACAAATAAAGAACACATTTCTCCTCGGCTCAACCTCACAAACACTGCCGCGCTCAATTATTTATTACAATCAGAAATTTTTGTTAGTGAAGACGAGCAACTCCGGTCGGCTCCTCTTATTCTTGGTTACATGGTGTGAGAGTGCCTTTTTTTTCTTCAGCACTATGGCCCAAGGATCCTGGGCCGAATAAAATGTTCTTGGTGGACTGGGCTCGATTTACAGCAGCTAAAAGGCTGTTTAAGAACCGATTTGTGCACAAAACAAGCTTCCTACAATAGAAATAGCTAACAAAGCAAGTATATCCATATTGAATGATATTTTAACAGTAAAGGAATGCACAACAAGTGAAATATAATGTAAGAACAAGTTAGGGATCCTCTAATTAGTGAGGTGTATTTTATTAATTTCCCTCAGTCTCACCGCTATCTTCTTTCTTATTTCCAAATACCCATTGCTTCAATGGCTTCTTCCTCTTCTCGAAAAAGAAAGGAGCGTACTCCTAGTCTCTTTGAAGGTGAGGGCTCTTCTAGTTCTGCGCAAGATGAGTCTGTCGTTGGGCGCCCTGTTTTTCCTTTACGAGACCCCTGGTATACTCCTAGCTTATTCTTTCCTCGGGTGTCCCATGGCGAGACCCCTCCATCCCCTCACGCCTAGGTATTCTCTGGTCAAGCGGGTTTTGTTGGTTCTGCACAAGTTCCAAACCCTAGGGAGATTTTTGATCTCCAAATCAGGCAAGGACTTCGAGAAGCGGTCCTCATCTTCTTCGATTTTGTCGCTGGAAAGATCCAAGGCTGGCCCATTTTGGTGGATAATGAACTTTCTGACAAGGAGTTTGTGGGCCGCTTGGAGCGTGCCGGCGTCCTGAAGGCAGTGGCTATTTCCAAGAATCTTGAGGGTTTCAGAGATGCTAAAGGCCTCAGGCATTTGGTGCGCCGTTGGTGTCCTGCTTTGCACACTTTCTCCTTTTCTGTTGGTGAACTGACTGTTACCTTGGAGGATGTGGTCGACAATTTTCTTCTTCCGGTGCTTGGGGATGAAAACCCCTTTGATATTAAGCTTTCTGATAAGGATCTCGAAGTGGAAGAAAAATTATTTGCTCACTTTGGTGGACTTACTGCTTCTTCTGGTGGGAAACTGGCCAGGATGGGTAGGTGGGTTATGACTCTTTCGCGCGAGAAGGATAAGGAAGTCAGGCATGCTGAGTTCCTTGCATTCTGGCTTAGCAAGTTCCTGTTCAGCAAGTTCCCCAAGCATGGAATCAAGTCCATTCTTTTTCCCTTGGCAATTAAGTTGGCTCAGGGCGCTCAATATCCTCTAGCCCCCATGTTTTTGGGCCATGTCTATTCTCAGTTGGATCAGCTTCATGGAGATGAAGCTGAAGGTGATTCTTGTTATGTTATTACTTCTTCGCTTCATTGCGCCATTCTCCAGGTATTTATGTGGATCGTTCTTCAGTTACTTTAGCAAGATGTAGGAATTTAAAGTTGGTGAAAGAAAAATTTCAGGGATCCCCTGATGTGGTAAAAGGGCTTTGTGGTAGCTCAACTGACAGCCATCCTATTATTTTCCGTTGGTTAAGTCTGAAAGGTGGCAACCTTAACTTGGTTGAGTTATTTAATCAAGTAGGCCATTTGCATTGGCGCTCTCCCCGGGAGTTTGGCCCCGGTTTTGTTTGTGATTCTGTGTTAGCTTCTTTTCTGACTTCTACAGGGAATACTTTTGATTTACGTCGCGATGATGAAGGTAGCTTAGCCTACTTGGCTTGTATTAGTCCTTCTTGGCTTCCCGTGCTTTCCTCAACTGGCCCACGGTACACCCATTACTCGGCGCATCGAGTACTTCGGCAGTTTGGCTTTGATCGAAATATTCTCCCAGTGTTCAATGACATAGTTCCCTCTCTTCCTTCCTTGGATCCCTTCATGAGGCTTCAGGCCTTCTCTTATTGGTCACGACAGAGTCCTCAGTTTGTAGTGCCCAGCTCTCAGAGAGGAGTTTTTGCCTTCAGTGGTTATGCTAGCTATTGGAGGAGGGTTCAAAAGTCCTTTGCTGATTATGCTAGTTCTGACATGATTGGGAGAGTCCCCAATCCTGGCATTTCTTCTGCCCCAACATCCAACAAGCGTCTGTCCCTACCTACTGCTGGTGTTGTCTCTACTGCTGTGAGCAGTAAAACTGATTTCGCAAAATGGCATGCTTCCAAGGAAGGTTGGGTAACTTATGCGCAGGATTTCCCAGAGACCTGGTTAGGGTGTGACCTTATTGTTGGCACTTCTGCTGGGGTACCAATTAAGAAAGGGGCAGTAGAGGCCATAAGTGCTAGTACTCCCATTGGCATGAGTAAAGGAAAAATAATTAAGCAGGAAAAATTGAAGTAGGCCGCGGAAGAGAGTATAGAGGATATTGGCCCTAAGACAAAGAAGAAGAAGAAGACTGTGAAATCCCAGAAACAGTTGATACTTGTTGAGGAGAAGGAAATTGAGCAACCTTTGGCCATAAGGGGCCGGGTGAAGACTAAGGTAGAGTCTTCTTTTTCCCAGGCTCTTGTGAGTCCTTCAGTTCATGGTTCCTTGGGACCCTCTAGACGCACCCGTAGTAAACAACAGAGACCCTGTTGAAAGAGAGATAAGGGCAAGGCCTCTTTCCTTTTTTTCTCTTTTGGGTTGCAGTTTTATTGTTTCTTTCCCTTTCTCTTTTTTTTTTTTTTTTTTGAACTAATGAGTGATTATTTCTTCTGCAGTCCAAGCGTAAGTTAGATCCCAGGAAGGGTAGAAGCCAATCTTCTGGTGAAGATGTGGCATGATTTTCCTTATCTATGTCTTCTGCTGCTTGCTCTCATTTATTTCGCAAGTGTTATATATTCGTGCTGCCCTGTTGCTCATGCCCCTTTCTTTTCTTTTTATTTATGTTGTTCCCCTTCTTTTCCTTTTTTAGGTGGAGGTTCCTCCCCCAGTGGTTGGTGAAACTTTGGAGGAGGAGATGGCTACAGCTACATCTCAGAGTAGGGAGGAGGAGGCTCCCAGTGGTGGCATGGCTGAGGAAACCGGGCAACCAATGCAGGATGTCCAGGCTGGCCAGGATCCTGAGGCTCCCAAGCTTCCCGCATCCCCAGGTCCTCAATTTGAACAGATTCCCAGTCCTGTCAAGACCGTGTTACCTCAAACTGGGTTAAGTACAAGGACTTTGGGAGGCGCATCATCATCCGGGCAAACAGGTGAGCCTTTCCCCTTTTTTTTTTTCTTTTTATAGTGTTTTAATTTTATTTCTTTGGCACCCCCCCCCCCCCTCTTTTTTTTTTCTTCCTCTCCTTTGAGTTCTTCCTTTCTTTCTTTTTTTTTTTTCTTTCCAGGCCAAGCCACTGCAAGATCTGTCTCTATGCTGCTACTTCTTTGGAATCGGAGGATTCTGAAGGTGGGTGTTGATTGTCTTTACTGCATTCTTTCTCTCTTTCTGCCCTTCTCTTGTATTTTCGTTATGGCGAAGCCCCCTGTATCCTTGCCTTCTTTTAGCCGTTTTATTGAGGCTTCCTCTCCTTTTCTTCAACTTGCCATGTGTTCTTTCCCAAAGTCCTTCAAGAAGTCAGAGGAGCAAGAAGAGGAAACTCCACCCCAAGAGGCTGATACTAGTTTCTCCTTCACCCTCTTTTGTTCTTTATCTTTCTCTTCTTCTTCTTTTTAAGAAGAAGCTAAGTCTGCCTCCCCCTTTTTTTGCAGGAGTTGATATCAAAAATCCTGAACTTGTGGTTCCTGAAGGGGGTATAGGATCTGCTCAGGTTGCTGGCCCTCATGCTATTCAGGGGGTTGAAGGTTCCTTTGGGACTCCAGGCGGTAATGCAGCAATGGGGGAGGCTCCAGAGGTGGTTGTTTCAGATCCTGCTTCAAGGCTCCCCACCTTTTTGGCTTGCTTTGATCTTCTGGAGTTCAACAGCCTCCCTGCCAGTCACTTCTGCCATTTCGGGCCCTCCTATGGCAACTTCTTGCGGTTTTCTGTGCCTGTGGAATGTCTGCCACTGCTAGAAGGGCTGTTTAAAAGTCATGGGGACTTTACCCTTGGTTTCAGAAGAGGAGTATTTTTGGGGAACATTCTGATGGAGCTGCTATGCGTCGTGTTGATTTCCTTGAGAGATTCTTTGCTAGACTCTCTATCTGAGGAAAAGCTCTTGGAATGGAGGGGACTGGTTCAGGATCTCTTGGAAGCCAAGTTCAACCTGTCCTTTTTACTGGAGTATCTGCAATCATTGGCCCAAGTGCTTTTCCAGAGGCAAGCTTCTAAAAGCATTGATGCTGAGATTGCTGCTGCTGAGGAAGCTTTAGCTCATGCTCACAAGACTTTGCAAGATCTGAAGGTCAAAAGGCAGAGGGTTCTTTCTTCTTCGGCTGTCCTTGCTCTCTCCTCAGATGGCTCTTTGTTGGCTGGCCTCCTTTCTTAGTCTTCATTTTTTTTTTTTTAAGTTGTTTTGGATATGTATGAACAATTTGGGGTTGTATAAATTTTCTATTTCTTCTTTTGAACATTGCTTCTGGCTTTTTTTTTTTTTAGATCTGCACTTGTGCTTTGAGACTACTTCCATGTGCTTGTGCTTCAGGATGGCTTCTAAATATTGCTTCTAATCCCTTTTAATGGCATGTGGATCTTCTTTTCTTGTCTTCTTTTTGTTTTTTACTGAGTCCTGATCTGTGATTCCCACAAGTTTTGTTGCAGGTTCCAGCTAGGTACCCACTCCTTTTCTTCTTGGTTGCGCAAATACTGAACTAGGTACATTGGGCAATATATATATATATATTTTTTTTAGTCCCAACTCATGAACTTGATAGGTTTTTCTTTTATCAAGTACCGGGCTAGGTATCCTCAGTATATGCCTGAGATCCTAGACCATGTATTTGAAACTTAGCTGCTTTGCAGCTATCTGTGGGGTGATCCTGGGTCATGCATCAAAAGATTTCCCCAAGTATCCTCCCTTTTCTTCTTGGTTGCGCAAGTACTGAACTGGGTACATTAGGCAATATATTTTATTTGTCTCAACTTATGAATCTTGGCAAGTTTTTTTTTTTTTTTCAAGTACTGGGCTAGGTATCCTCAGTATATGCCTGAGATCCTAGACCATGTATTTAAACTTAATTGTTTGTAGTTATCTGTGGGGTGACCCTGGGTTATGCAAGAAGATTTCCTCAGGTATCCTCCCCTGATTTCGTCTGTGTTAGGGCTTTGTGATACTTAGGATTTAATAACTGAGAAAAAGAAGAAATTTCATTGAATTTAAAACATAAATGTCATTCAAGGAACACAGCAAATCTAAAAAAAAAGATAGTGAGGATCATAGAATGTCCTTCTACCACGAGTCTCTGAACAAAATTACTTAAAAAAAAAAAAAAAAAAAAAAAAAAAAAAAAAAAAACACTTAGCAGGTTGGAGAGTTTGGCAAAAGGATTCCAGTGTACTGAGACCTTTCCCTTCTCATGCGTAGTATTGTTTCAGCCACTTCCCATTTATGGGAGCTGTTAGGATTGTCTCATCTTCTTTTGTAAGGTAGTAGTACCCACTATCATGGGCCTCCCTGATGATGTAGGGTCCTTCCCACTTTGGGGCAAATTTGGAGGGTCCCAGTAGGTTTCTTCTCACATGCTCTACTATCCTTAGTACCAACTGCCCTTTAGTGAAAGTCCTCGGGTGTATTGCTTGTGCATATGCTCTTGTCATTCTTTACTAGTACCTCTGGCTTCTTCTCTTGGCTAGCTCTCTTTCTTCCTCTACCTCTTCTAGGTCTGCTAATCTTCTTTCATTGTTTGCGTCCTCGGTGTCCTCCTGACTTTCTTCGAGTACTACTCTTGGTGTGGGAACAATTAATTCTACTGGGCTGATGGCTTCTGTCCCATAGACCAGGGAGAATGGTGAAAATCCCGTGGCTGTTTTCACAGAGCTCCTGCATGCCCAAAGTACATCTGCCAGGTGGTCACTCCATTTTCCTCCATACTCTTACTTCATTTTTTTAAGGATCTTCAATATCACCCTATTAGTGGCCTCGGCCTGGCCATTTCCTTGTGGGTAGTATGGTGTAGACCTTCCATGCTTGATGTAGTAAGCCTCAGTTAACCCCTTCATGTCTTTATTTATGAATGGGTGTCACTGATCAACCTCCTGGGGATCCCAAACCTTGTAATGATATGGCCTCGAATGAAGTTTGCTACAGCTGCTCTAGTAGCCTTTTTCAAGAGAATGGCCTCTACCCATTTTGTAAAGTATTCAGTGGCTACCAAGATCCATATGTAACCACTGAATGGAGGATTTATAGGCCCTATGAGATCAAGCCCCCAAGTGTGGAAAGGCCATGGGGTTGTCATATCCTGTAATGTATTTGGGTGAGTATGGATTGCATCTCCGAGGACTTGGCATGCGTGGCAGGTTTTGACTATCTCCTCGGAGTCCTTTTTCATTGTTGGCCAATAATATCCCAACAGTAGTAACTGTTTATAGAGCCTCCTCTTTCCTGGGTGGCTTCCACAATCACCAGAATGGACTTCCCTAACTACTTCCCTGACTTCCCTTGGTCCCAGGCATCTTAGGGGATCTCCGCTGTATCCCCTTTTGAATAAGATCTCGTTTTGCAAGAAATATCTGACTGCGAGCTTCTTGAGCTGGTGGGCCAGTGTCTTGTCAATTGGTAGGATCCCTTGAGCCAAGTATTCCATGAAGGGAGTCCTCCAATCTTCTGTAACAAATACAGCGTAGCTTTCTTCCTTGTCCATCGAGGATTGGCATTTTTGACATTTTTCTTGCATAGTTGCTGCCTCTTTGTTCATATTTGGTCAGTAGTATCCCATGCGCTACATCCTCCTATGTAGACTGATCTTTTCTGAGGTCCCGCAGACTTGGGTATGTAGCTCTTCCAACCTTAGCTTCCTCTCCTTCTCATTGATACATCTGGATAGGATCCCTCCGGGCAGTCTCCTGTATAGTTCTCCTTCTATTAGAGCATAGTCCCTCAGCTCCTTGATACTCCCTCCGGATCCTATTTCTTTCATTTTTTCTTTCACTTCACTCCTCCAGTCCCATTGCTTGGACTCTTCGGGGGATATCTTTTGGAGAATTTTTAAGATGGAATGCTCCTGTCTTCCTATTCTAACCAGAGTATCTTTTCCCTTGAATGGTAATTAGGATCCCAGGGTGGCAAGCGCATCTGCAAACCTGTTTTCACGTCTCTGCGTGTACTCTATGCTAAAGGTTAGGAATTCCTGCTCCAGCCTCTGCGCCCACGTCCTATAGGCTGCCAAGCTCTGTTCCCTTAGTGCAAAGTCAGCTGTCACCTGAGAGACTACAAGATTGGAATCTCTCAGTACTCTCATGTGTTTCACCCCAATACTGAGTGCTATAGTTAACCCGGTCAAGTACGCCTCATACTCAGCTGCATTATTGGAACAGGAGAAACCAAGCTTGGAAGATAGAGGTATGGTGTCCCCATTCTCACAGCTCAGCACAACTCCCACACATTTGAGGTTGCTGTAGCTGACCCATCGAATCTCATTGTCCATTTCTTTCCTGGGATTTCTGCTACTGCTACTTCACCTGGGATCTCTTCACTTAGTGAGCTTTCCTCCTTCCCTGGGAACTGTGCCAGGAGATCAGCTATGGCTTGACTTTTGACGACCTTGGGGGTCTTGAGGCCTATGTCATATTGAGAAAGCAGGACCAACCACTGTGCTATTCTCCCTATTATGAGGGTCTGATGCAAGAGTGCTTTTATGGGGGGTGACTTAGTCACTAAAAGGATTTGGTGGGCTGAGAAATACCTCTTCAGCCTCTAGGATGTGTAAATAACCACTAGGCAAGCCTTTTCTATCCTGGGATACCTAGTTTCGGCATCCTTGAGTGTCCTGCTTACATAGTAAACGGGTTGTTCATTTCCATCATCATCTTCTTGCGCCAGCAGGGCTCCTATTACTTGGGCGTTGGATGCCAAGTATAATAACAGGGGTCGCCCACGTACTGGTGCCTGGAGAGTGGGTAGATGGTTCATGATCTGTTGGAGAGTGGCTGGCCTGAGGCTATTTGGCTTTTTCTTCTCAGCGCTCCAGCTTTTCCAGTCGTACTCTTCCTTGTCTCTTTCTCCAAATGGTTGGAACCAGGCTCCTGCGTTTTGCTTCGTACCTCCACTGCGTGTCTGGGGCATAAGGTCCGCGTGCCCTTTGTCTCTTATCTCTCTTTAAATTTGCTTCAATCTCACTTCGCGCGTCCAGGGATCCCCTGCCTCTAGGGGGCTTCTGGGATCCCGACCCAGTTCTTCTTTATGGGCTTTCTTCGGTTCGCTGGTTCTGTCTGTTTTGGGCTTTTTTCGTGGATCTCTGGATTCCGATCCTCTGGGCTTCTTCCCCTTTCTTTCTTTATTCTCTCTTTTCTTTATTGTGAGAGCCTAGCCTTTCTAGTTTTATTACTCATTTATTTTTGTGTGAAATGGGCCCAACGTTTTTTACTTCTTTAGGCCTATTTGTGGCCATTTAATTTTGAACCTCAACACACGGCAAAACCGACCAATTTTTAGCCGGTCGGCAATGCGATAAGACAGGGAGATTATCGCATTAATCGCATAGACGTTGCTCGGAAAGACTTTTTAGCTCCGTTTGATCTTGCCCCTGTGCCACATCCAAATCCACAGGGTATACCATTGCTCCTCCAGCCAATTCAGTAGGTTCCCCTCGGACCAGTAGCAGCAGGTGAACAAGTTGCTTCTTCAACCCTTTCGCTTGACCAGCAGATTGATAAGTTCAAGTTCGAAGGAGAAGCTTCAGGAGGAGTTCAAGTGATACAACTTTCAGACGCCGAGGAGGATACCGACAGGCAGTCTAGTGTTCGCCCTCTTGTTTTGATAACTACTCTTCCAAAGGACTCTTCGGAAGAAGAAGAAGACATGGCAAGTTTAAGGGACCTGATGAAGAATAGAGGTAAAAAAGCTGGTCCCAAAGAGACTGGTACGTCTCAACCAGTGGTAAGTCTTCCTCCACCACCTCCCCAAGTTCCTTTAGATCTCAGCGCAAAGCAATTGCCAGATTCGAAGATGAAGAGGCCCCTCGCCGACAATGAAGAAAGGGAGGTAGCGGCTCCAAAAGGGACCAAACAACAGAAGGTGGCCAAAGACCACCAGAGCAGAAGGGGTTCGTCTACAGAGAGCCGAGATAACGCCCTCGTAGCTGATATGCGCCGAGGACCTCGCACCTGGTCCTCAAGGTTGGAATTGGATGGTGCACCAATCCCCTGGGAGACTTCCCTCAGGAATTATGATGGGGGGAAAGCAGGTCTCGTTGCCGAGGCCCTGGAGTAACCGCTGCTCCTCCCACAAGACATGGAGTCATACAGGCACTTCAACTAGTATGAACTCTTCTTATCCCTTAAAAGGGACTTAGCCATGGTAAGTGACTTGATCCACTTCCTTAATTTAAGATGCTAATCTTTTCCATTCCTCCCTTTTCTTTGCTTTACATTGAAGTTTTTCATTCTGCTATGTAGCTTACTCAGCAAGTTTACGTGGCTGAGGAGTGGAGCAAAAAGGCCTACCTTGAAGCCCAAGCAGAGGCCCACTCTCAGTCTGAGGCAGAAAAATCTCTAGGCAGCCTAAAGGAGGAATATGCTCATCTGTCCGAGCAGTTAAAAGACATGACCAATCAGAGGAATATCCTTGATGCTGGTCTTAAAACTACTGAGAAGCAAGCCGAAGAGCAACGTAAACAACTAAACATGGCGGAGATTAACTTGGCAATAGAGAGAGAGTTGGTGAAAGGTTTTAAGGCTGAGTTTCAAAAAGCCAAGGAGAATGCTCGATTGGTCTAGCAGGATGCTCAGTTGGCCAAGGAGGCAATTGAGGCTGAAAAGCAAGCAGCATATAAGGTGAGGGTGGAGGAGACTCAAGTTAACCTCACTGAGCAGTTTGCCACGGTCTGCCGAGAGTACTGCGATATAACTTGGGGAAAATCCCTTGATGCTACTGGGATCTCGGCGGAATCTGGCTTAAGGCAACCTGGGGTATATATTACGATCCTGATATTCGCAAACTCCTAGGATCTGGTTCTTTTCCCCCCGTACAACTTCAAGAGGCTTCAGAGCAACCCCTGACCGACGAAGTCCCTTCAATCATCCCTGAGGCCCCCAAGGAGTCTAATCAACCCGGTGATCAAGACAAGCCAGCTGAGGACCCCAAAGAGTTCGGTCAGCCTAGTGATCAGAGCAAGCAAGTCAAGGCTCCCCAAGATAAGGGCAAAGACTTGGGGAAAAAGAAAACCTTTTCAGAATCCAAGGACTAAGCCCCAGAAGTTGCTGCTGCCCAGTCCAGTCAGGTTGCTGACATTTTGGCCCCTCAGATGAAGGCTTAGACATTTACGAGTTTTTATTTCATACTTGTATTAGTTTTTCTTTTATGTAAGGGATTGTAAACTACTTTCTTTTGATCAATGAAATCATCTCTCTTTTATTTTTAGTGTCTTCATTGCACATGTTATGAGATTTATCATTATTGCAAATAGCCATAAATCGTAATTATGGTAATATAGGCAGACTTAACAATGATATCGTGCCAATGATGCAAACAACTTATTCAAATACTGGAAGAAATAGGTCACACAAGAATTGTTATCAAATATTGAATGCAATGAGTGAGGTGAAGGTATTACAGTTTTTCTTGAATACTTACAAGGAACATTGTTAAGCATTAATTTCGGATTATTTAAATACTTACGACTATGAGACGAGGTTATTTAGGCATGATTTGTTAAATTTATACGTTAATAATAACTATAAGACAATGTAAACTAACCCAAATTATCTGGTCTGAGGACTGCAGGCGTGATCGAATTTAAGTTTAAACGCTTAAGAGAACTGTGAACGAGTGTTAACTAACCCAAATCATCTAGTCCGAGGACTACAATCATGATTGAATTTAAGTTTAAACACTTAAGAGAACTGTGAACGAGTGTTAACTAACCCAAATCATCTGGTCCGAGAACTACAGGCATGATTGGATTTAAGTTTAAACACTTAGAGAACTGTGAACGAGTGTTAACTAACCCAAATCATCTAGTCCGAGGACTGCAGGCATGATTGGATTTAAGTTTAAACACTTAAGAGAACTGTGAACGAGTGTTAACTAACCCAAATCATCTGGTCCGAGAACTACAGGCATGATTGGATTTAAGTTTAAACACTTAAGAGAACTGGGAACAAGTATTAACTAACCCAAATCATATGGTCTGAGGACTACAGGCATAATTGGATTTAAGTTTAAACACTTAAAAAACTGTGAATGAGTGTTAACTAACCCAAATCATCTGGTCCGAGGACTACAGGCATGACTGGATTTAAGTTTAAACACTTAGAGAACTGTGAACGAGTGTTAACTAACCCAAATCATCTGGTCCGAGGACTACAGGCATGACTGGATTTAAGTTTAAACACTTAGAGAACGTGTCATATAACGAATTGGCATATTGATTGAAGAAAAGATTCGATTAATAATAGTAACTTTTGAGGTTATTTACATTCCAAGGGCGTGGTATTACATGACTATCTAGGTCTTCTAGGAAATACGCCCCAATGCCAGCCCCCGAAGTAATGCGATATGGCTCTTCCCAATTGGGTTCTAACTTTTCCCAAGCTGGGTTCTTTGCAATGCCCACAACTTTCCTCAGCACCAAATCACCAGGTTCTAGAAGCCTTAGCTTCACGTTGGCATCATAGCCCTGCCTAAACTTTTGTTGGTAATGTGCCAGCCGAACCATTGCACTTTCCCTCCTTTCCTCAATCAGGTCCAAACTCTTCTCTAGCTGCTCATTATTGCCGGTCGGACTGAACAAACTAGTTCTCAATGTTGGGAACCCAGTCTCCAACAGTATGACAGCTTTAACCCCATAGGTCATTAAAAAGGGGGTCTCTCTAGTAGATCTGTGAGGCATAGTTCTGTAGGCCCAAAGTACATGTGGCAATTCTTCCACCCATTTGCCCTTCGCGTCGTTTAGTCTCTTCTTTAAACCATTTACTATGACCTTGTTGACAGCTTCTGCTTGCCCATTACCCTAGGGATAAGTAGGAGTGGAGTATCTGTTTATGATTCCCAATTCGCTATAATAATTCCTAAATGCTTTGCTATCGAACTATAGGCCATTGTCCGAGATGAAAGTATGAGGAACCCCAAACCTAGTGACAGTATTCTTCCACACAAACTTTTGCACATCTACGTCTCTGATGTTGGCCAGAGGTTCAGCTTCGACCCATTTGGTGAAATAGTCTGTGCCGACTAGAAGGTATTTCCTGTTTCCTGCAGCTTTAGGGAATGGTCTCACGATATCTAAGCCCCACTGGGCGAAAGGCCATGGGCTGGATAGTGGATTAAGAGTTCCCCCTGGTTGATGAATGTTTGGGGCAAATCCCTGACATTGATCGCACTTTTTAACATACTCATGGGCTTCTTTTTGCATGTTCGGCCACCAATAACCTTGATTGATGGCTCAGTGAGCCAAGGACCTACCTCCAATGTGGCTCCCACAGATTCCTTCATGTAATTCTTCTAGTAGTAACTCAGCCGCTTCAGGATGCATGCACAATAAGTACGATCCTGAATAGGAGCATTTATATAGTTTCTGGTCCTCGGATAGCCAGAATCTGGTCGTCTACCTCCGAATTTTGTCAGCTTCCCCCCTTTCTTCAGGCAAAATATCTTCTTTCAAGAATTTAATTATAGGATCCATCCAGCAGAGTCCGGCCCTTACTTGGTGAACTTGGACTACCTCTCTTCTTGCCTCTGTAGGCCCATGCAAGTCCTCGACAAGGATGACTCTCGAAAAATTTTGAGCCGAAGAGGTAGCGAGCGTGGCCAAAGAATCGGCATGTGCATTACCATTCCTGGGGATGTGCAGTAAACGGAAAGATTTGAACTCTAATTGTAGACATTTAACTCAGCTCAAGTATCCCTACATTCTTTCATCCTTCGCCTCAAACTCACCTTGTACTTGACCAACGACTAACCACGAGTCCGAGAACAACTCCACTGACTTTCCTCCCATTCTTTGAACCATAGCCATTCCCATCAGTAGAGCTTCATATTCCACCTCATTATTTGTTGCCGAGAAGTCCAGCCTCAACTACTTTTCAATGATGATTCTTTCAGGGGATATTAGCACTAGCCCTACTCTAGAGCCTTTCTGGTTCGCTGCGCCATCTACATACACTTCCCAATGTGAGGGGCTTTGTTGAGAAATCATGCCAACTGATTTTTCATCCATGTCTGGTGTTGGCGTTACTTCTTCTAACTGGGGCTTCGTGAACTCAGCCACCAAATCCGCAAGGACCTAGCCCTTGACTGACGTACAAGGCATGTATTTGATATCAAAAGCCCCTAGGATCGTGCCCCATTTAGCAATCCTCCCAGTGTAGTTAACACTTCAGAGTATAGCCTTGAGTGGGAGCTGGGTGAGAACAATGACTGTATAGGCTTGGAAATAATGAGGTAGCTTCCGTGTACCAAGCACCACTGCTAGGATAGCCTTCTCCAGTGGCAAATAACGGATCTCGGCTTCATACAGCGACTTACTTACATAATAAACTGGCCTTTGCACACCACAATATGTTCGTATTAACACCAAGCTTACAGCATGGGGAACCACAGCAATGTAGGCGAACAAGACTTCATCTGGCCCAGGACTAGACATGATTAGTGGCTGAGCTAGATAATCTTTAAGCTACTGAAAGGCCACAGCACATTCTTCAGTCCACTCGAATCCCTTCCACTTGTTGATCAGAGAGAAGAAAGGCCAACACCTATCCGCTGATCGAGAGATAAATCGATTCAGGGCAACAGTCATTCCAGTCAGTTTTTGAACTTCCTTGGGATTCCGAGGAGCTTGTAAATTGTTGATGGCCTTTATCTGGTCAGGGTTAACCTCAATTCCCCTGTGAGTGACCATGTACCCTAAGAACTTGCCTGACTCCACACCGAATGAGCACTTGGCAGCGTTTAGGCGCAGCTTGTACTTTCTTAGAACTTCAAAGGTACTTTCAAGGTCCTTCACATGTTCAACAACAATCTTGCTTTTCACTACCATGTCATCTATGTAAACCTCAATACTTTTACCCAGCTATGGCTCAAACATCCTCATCATCATTCTTTGATAAGTAGATCCCGCGTTTTTCAAACCAAATGGCATCACCTTATAGTGGTAGTTACCGATAGGGGTGACAAAAGCAGTCTTCTCCTGATCATCTAGGGTTAGTGGTATCTAGTGGTAACCTTGGAAAGCATCCAAAAAGCTCATCCGAGGGTGGCCGACAGTAGCATCCACTAGCTGATCAATTTTTGGCATAGGGAATGGATCTTTAGGGTAAGCCTTATTTAAATCAGTGAAGTCTACACATACTCGTCATTTCCCACTCTTTTTCTTCACCACCACAGTATTTGCTAGCCACTCAGGATAAAAAAAAACTTCCTTAATAGCTCTAGCTTGTTTGAGATTTGATACTTCTTCTCTTACTGCATCAGCATGTTCCTTGGATGGGCGCCGAGGAGGCTGCTTCTTAGGGGTAATCAGTAGGTTGACCTTCAGATGGTGACATATGAATTCTGGATCTACCCCTAGGGCTTCGTAAGCGTTCCAGGTGAATACGTCCAGGTTTCTCTTAAGGAATTCTACTAACTCCTCCTTCTCCTGCAGAGGTAGTTGAGATCCAATTTGAAAGAATTTTTCTAGATTGTCTCTGATGATAACTTTTGTCAAATCTTTGCACCTAGCACTCTCGTTTGGATCTTCGACGAGCAATACCCGAGACTTTAACTGCTATAAACCCCTTTTGGCCTTGGACGAGGACTTAGCTTCGGGCTCATGTTGGATGGCAGCCACTAAGCATTGTCTGGCTGTGGACTGATCCCCTCGGATCTCACAAACTTATCCTTCAGATGGATATTTAACTTTCTGATGCAAAGTAGAGGAAACAGTCTCTAGTGTATGAAGCCAAGGTCTGGCTACAATTGTCGTATAGAGCGAATATACGTCTATAACCACCTCTGAGTCGGTCTACACAGGTAATCGTATCTGGCATTTCGGGGTGACAACCCTTCCTTCAAAACTCACAAGGGGGGAATTGTATAGTGTTAAGTCTTGAGGTTTTAGGCCTAACCCTTTGTAGAGATCAGGATACATTATTTCTACCACGCTACCCTGGTCCACCATTACCCTTTTCACATCATACCCTCCAATTCTGAGGGTGATTACTAAAGCGTCATCATGGGGTTGGACGGTCCCAATCTTGTCCTCATCCGATAATCCTAAAACTGGTTGAGCACCCAATTTGGTTCTCTTCAGACCTTGGCCAAAATCCCATGTGGGTGACCGAGCTACCGACATAACCTTCGATGGCCAGGATCCTGTTCTCCTCGGTGCGGTGAAGATGACATTAATAGTTCCCAATGGAGACTTTGAAGAGTCATCTCTTCGGAGATCTGAGTTCATCTGACTTCCTCGGCCACTAGAGTGGTGTAAGAGGTGT
The DNA here is from genome assembly GCA_032727855.1 of Quercus ilex subsp. ballota. Classification (NCBI taxonomy): domain Eukaryota; kingdom Viridiplantae; phylum Streptophyta; class Magnoliopsida; order Fagales; family Fagaceae; genus Quercus; species Quercus ilex. The sequence continues at coordinate 40,783,117 of CM064908.1, forward strand.
CTCAATTTACCCTCGCAGACCAGTTGGTCCAAGTGATCCCACGGGCTCCTACAATCCTCTGTGGTATGCCCATGGTATTGATGGTACTGGCAATAGAGATTATTATTACACCTTTCAGGGTTCCCCACCATCTTATTCGGCCACCTGAAGAATGGTTCGTTCTTGATCTTTTCCAAAACTTGGTGTACTGGCTCTTTGAATACAGTGTTGACTGCTTAAGGATTTGTTGATCCTGATTACCCAACAAAATCTCTCCGTGGTTTACAGTTATTATAACGGTCTGACCTAAAATCCCTCCTCTCTTGGGGGATAACCTTGTCCTTTCCCTTCCCTTGCTGCTAATCTTTTTCGACTCTTTTATACTTCAATACGGTCCATGAGCTGACGCATGTTAGTAACTGGTTTACCAGATAAGGACGTCCTTAAACTATGGTCAGTAGGGAGGCCGAGCTTGAACGTGCTGAAGGCCATTCCATCAAAGTTGCCCTCCATATCATTAAACATCTCCCAGTACCTATCTGAATACGTCTTCAAGGTTTCACCCTCCTACATGCTCAAGGATAGCAGTGAGGATAAGGGTCTAGCCACTCTTTGGCATGTGACAAAACTGGAACCAAATTCTTAAGTGAGCTCTTTGAAGGAATTGATGGAGTCTGCTTTCAGGTTGTCAAACCACCTCATTGCAACCGGTCCAAGACTAGAGGGGAAAACCTTACACATCAGAGCTTCATATTTGGAGTAGACAACCATCCTTTGATTAAAGTGACTCACATGTTCCACCGGGTCTGTTTTACCATTATAGAGGGTGAACGTCGGCTGGTTAAAACGTCGAGGAAGTCTTGCTTCTTCAATCCTGTGCGTAAAAGGTGACCTAGAGATTTGATTCAAAGCCCTACTCATAGCATCGTTCCCTACGCCTCCACGTGATGGACTTCTAGGTTGCCTCTTACGATGAGGCTCTTCTTCATAGGAAAAGGATTCACTGACTGGTGTTCGAGATCTCTGCTTGTAAGTGACGTCCTGTTTGTCATCGAAATCCTCATCAGAATACGAAGAAATCTGTTTCCTCTTTGCATGGCGCAACTCCCTTTTTAGCTTTTCAACCTCTAGTTGCAAATTTTGGTTCTTCTCTGCATGAGACACGTGACTTCCACCATATGACTGGCTTTGACCAGTATGCGCAGTGTGCACAGTACCTTCACAATCTTGTCTCTTCTCCAAATTAAGAAAAGGATCAACGTGTTGGGATGCCCTAGATTCTGCCTGTTGTCGACTTGGTTCAGCCATCATCAACTGTTGTTTTCACTCCTGTATAAGCTCTTTCCACAGACGGTGCCAATTGTAGGGTCAGTTTTTGTAGCCCAAACCCAAAAGGTTTGAATTATGAGCCCAATAAACCCAAAACAATGAATTTGTAGAGAATTGGTGAAAGAGCTAGGCTAGTTGTGAATTAAACAATAGTTAACTATGGTATTAAAGGATGAACTAACATAAAAATACACTTGAAAACTAAACCAATTGATGTCCGAAGAGGTGTATTATTGAATAAAAGGTGAATACAGTTCTTAGAGTTACAGTAAAATTGTTCTCTTCCTCTTTTTCTTTTTTGTTCTGATCCCCTTTAACAGAGGCCTCTTCCCTTTATATAGCATCCTTCCCCTTCATTTTCATCGTCCACTTGTTCTTCATCTAAGCATCCACTTGAATATATGTCACGTCAAGTCTCCTCTTTAGCTCTCTGTGAGTGGTAGTAGCTAAGATTGTACTGTTCAGAGGTCTTCTCCACATTAATGCAGTCAGAAAAGCAGCTGCAGTGCATTTAATGTGGTGGTTGCAGCTTGTCTTCTAGATATTTTTCCGTTTCTATCATCTCCATACGTGCCTGAAGCTTATCCTTATCATTGAAGTCGTTAGAAGGATTACTCGAACCTCCCAGGTATCTGTTTGACCAAGACTCTTTGTATCCGAGGAGAATGACCTCTTCGGACCAATGGTGACCTCCTCGGATTATACTCCTCATTCGTTTCCAGGTATATTTCTTCCACATGGACTCCTTCTCAACCAATTTCTTCTCTTCGGACACACAGTAATCTTCAAATAGGGCCCTAGGCCCAATACATAAAATTGGGCTTTTACCCCCCACACTTTATATAAAAAATTAAAAAGCTTCAACTCTGTTCTCTTCACTGATTAAAATTTTGAAATGACAAAGGATAGCAAATAGTTGTAATAATGTTTCTATCCTATTTTGTTTCTTAACCGAGTTGGGATAATACTATTTTATATGATTATTTGTGTTGGTTTAATAATTTGTCTGTGGTGTTATGCTTAGAATTTTTAGAAGGCTATAGGAGAAGCAAACACTTGTAATCCTATTGTTTGTTGCTGTTCTAATGCTCAAAGTTAAAAGTTTTTTTTTTTTTTTTAAATGTCCAACACAATCAAACCCAACCCACGTGGATTAGATTAGGTTGGGTTGAACCCCTGTAATAGATTGTGTTGAGATTTCTTCAACTCGCCCATGGTAGATTAGATTGAAAAACCTCTCAACCCAACTTGACCTTTGCAAACCTTTGAGTGCAATATATCTTTTCTTTTCTCTTTTTTGGTTTTTGTAGGGCACAATAGTGCAATTATATAGGTTAACCTTTTCCATTCACTAATTAATTATGATTAGAATAATATTAGTTTTCACGAAATTCATCACAATTATTACACATTAATCAAAACATATCATACAACATATCATATATTAAAAAAATCAATATATATATATATATATATATATTGATTTTGACAAGTTATAACTTATATCAAGTTGTATGATATTACCATTCTCTTCTTTTTGCGTTGCCATTGATTTGGACTACTGCAACAATTAAGTTTTGTTATTACCATATGCCCAGTGAAATAGGACCCGTCCTACCATTAGGCCAATAAGTAGCCTCCTAAGGCCCCAAGTGAAATAAAACCCCTAAATTTTAATCAATAGAGATATTTCTATACCTGTAACAATATTAGTTAGGCTCCAAATATTTGTCAATAGATTAAAAAAAAAATTGTAATGTAATAGACACAACAAAATGTTATAATAATTTCACAACATTCCCAAATTAACATGCCAACTCAATGTGGGCTCACCACTCACTACTGTCTTTAATTTAAATTTTTTTTGCTATGCTACTTTAGAAATGTTGTGAAATTTTTGTGTCCCTAACATTACTCAAAAGAAATTGTTTAGAGTTATGTTATGTCCACATAATTTTCACAAAAAATTCTTGATAACGATCTATTACTAATAAGTAAAAAAATGATATCAATGGTGTGCCCAAATTAGAAACAATAATAGATTACCACCTGGGATTTGTTGTGAAACTTTTTGTAAAAAGTATTGTAGATATGACATTACTCAATTAATTATAAAAAATAAAAATAAAAGAAAAGAAAAAAAAATATCAAAGTGTAGATACTCACAGAAAAACGTGGTATTTGGATCACCTTACCCCTTCATCACTGGTCTGTATCACAGGCACAACGCTGTTGCTCAAATATGTGTTACATGTTTGTCATGAAAACAGCAGAGAAATGTATTTGGAACAACATTTGCAAGATGTTGATTATCCTGGTATCTGTTTCCCATGTTCAGTTAATTTATATGAGAAAAATATGTCTCCAATTTATTGTTTTGTACTTTTCTTAGGAACATTTCCGCCGTTTGAGGACAGTTTGGTTGGTGCAACAGTAATCTTTCTATATTGAGGACAGTTTTAGTTGGGCCTGGGGGCTCAGCATATGTGTTGTGGTTACTCTCATAGCCATAGGCTTAGCCATTTTCCTATTGGGAAATCATTACTATCGGCACGTTAATTAAGCCTCATGGAAGCCCCTTTAATTTACAAGCTTAGCTCGTGTTTTCGTTGCTGCCATTAGGAAAAGAAATATCCCAATATCAGCTAAAAGTGAGGAATACCACAGTCAGCACATTGGGAAAATCCGAAAATGGAGAAGGTAGTTGCGGTGCCTACCAAAATTAAGTTTCATGTAAAAATTTTGGTGACATAAATTCTCAAACCATGGAGGCTGTGCTCAGCGCAACAAGCTGAGCCTGAGGACCTCAAATCTTTGATTAGAATATTCCCAATACTGTCAAGTAGCATTTTCTTTAGCATCCCTATAGGGGGTCCTAATGAGCTTGACGGTCCTACAAGGTTACAAGCTCTAAACATAGATCACCACCTTGGACCACATTTCAAAATCCCAGCAGGAACCATGCATGATAGTCTTTATATTAGTCTCCACAGCCATCTCTCTCACTCGCATCGACCAGATACTCTATCCTATTTGGCAGAAGCAGTCTCATTGGTCTCTTAGGCCTCTCCAACAATAGCACTTAGCCACATGTTCAATGCCTTAGGCATTGTTGTGGCAGCACTCGTTGAGTCTAGCGGCTTAAAATAACTAAAACAAACCAGCTTACGGGTGAAACAAATTCCACCATTCCCATGTCAGTATTGTGGCTGGTGTGACTGTTGGCTGTGGTAGGTATTGGAGAAGCGTTTCATTATCCAGGACAAGTCAAACTACTACCAAGAATTTCCAACATCACTCCAAAGCACATCAACTGCAATGTATGCAATGATTATGGGAATTGCATATGATATAAGCAATATTGTGATAGGTCTAACTCAGAGGACTACAGGATGGTTACCAGATAATATAAATAATAGAAGGCTAGACTTCATTGGATGTTACTTCTGGTAGGGATTATCAACTTTGGTTATTATCTATTCTTTGCTAGGCGTAGGGAATTCAACCCAAAATTCCCAAAACGTGAGAAACAAAAATAGAGAAAACACATGTCAAAGAAAAACAATCACACGTGCAATACAATATTTACGTGGTTTGGCAATTTGCCTACGTCCATGGAATTGCAGAGATTTTACTATTATCAGGGAAAAATACAAATTGCGGCTACAGTGTTTTCACTCTCTCAACAACAACAACAAGACCGAAACTCTAATTACCAAAAACGGTTTCTATATCCTGGGCACAGGATTCACAATAGGTTACAAAATGGGCCAAAAATTTGTCCATGAGCACTCCGGCTTGCTCAAGCCTCCACTCCATGGACTAAGCCTCAGAAAATCTCCCATTAAAAACCACGCAACATTATTTCTCTTCAGGTCGGGTCGTCAACCGGATCAAACACAACTAAGCTCCACAAAGCCCAACACTAAGTTTTACCGGCATCAGAATATGGGAAAGGAGAATGAGAATTATATCTCCGATCAATAAGGGAGGGTTAACTGTGAGTGCAATAACTAGCGTGCCATAATTGTTATGCATTTCTATTGTATCCATGATGGAGTTTCTAGTAAAAATTTACATTCCAGTTCTGTAAAACAAATAATTGGGTTGTCAATTTTACATTTTTCCTTTCCTAGATCTCAAATTCTATTTTGTAGAGAATAGCAGAGAGATAAACTTCATGTCTCTATGGCTAAGATAATTATAACTGGACACGCACAACACCTGCTGCAGTGCGTACCCGGCTAGTTATTTCAATGAAGAGTGACATGTAAGAGACGAACATGATTTATGTCACACCTCTATTTGATCTGCTCTTCAATCTCCATATATAGGATTATTTACAACTAAGGACATATATCCTACTGAAAATTCAGCTTAGTTTGAAACCAGATTTATCAACACAAAAAAAAAAAAAAAAAATTCAAATTGGTAAAACAAAGCATTAAAAAATAACTTTTAAGACAACACTACAATTCCCACTGGATAAATTCCCACAAGAATCTGTAATGTCATTTGCAAGTTGTAAGTCCCAAATATTAATGTAAAACAACAGAGACAGAACTGCCCTGGCATAAAAAGGACTTAACACTTAATTAATATCCTGTTAGACATGATTTTCAATGTGCTTGTCTCAAAGAAAATTAATGGAAGACAATTGTAAAATTCACTATTTATATCAACATGTAAAATATATGGTCACTTCTTTTCTCCACTATTTCCTCAATACAGCAAGAAAAAAGAATTTAAATTGTGTGTTCAAGAAAGCTAAAAACAAAACTACTGTGTGCACATGGTATTTGAATCTCTACAATTACAATAGGAAGAATTTTAATGAATAGAACTGCCCTGCTTATGATACAACTTAACTAACGTTTTTTCAATTCAAGCGTCTCGCCCGAACTTGTTTTCCATTAACTGAGAATTCCACTTTTTCTTTACCTCCATGGATCAGCTTTCATGTAAATGGACTCTATACAGTTCCCAAATCTCCTATATTATTCAAGAAAACAGGAAGGGAATCAATAAAAGTTACAAAAGATTGCAATTTATTGCATGTCTGTGTGTTTTTTGGTACCTTGTAATGTATTCTTGTAGTTCTTCGCCTGTAAGTTGTAACATGATAACCCTTAAAGATGTTCATGAACAAAGATCTATCTTTAGCGTGAAAATTAGGCTCTAAAGTAGACAGACTAGAACTACTAGTAGCTTGTGGCATCAAAGGTTGAACTTGAACCGAGCTTGCGAAATTTGGTGGGACTGAAACTGATGAGGGGCTTCAAGAACCTGATATGCAGAAGAACCTTCATGCTTGTTCGTGGTACTGGGGTTGAAAAAATAGAATTGTTGTTGGAACTGTAACACTAAACGCGAAATCACACACATTCCTGACGAATTCCTTAATCTTGGTCATCACGTTTTTCCTATCCGTATAAAGGGGCTGAAAGGAAAATTTTGGCTTCAGAAGACTAATCATCAACGGCAAATCTTTATCAACATCATGAGAAGGTGGTTGACACCCTTCTACGTCTAACAAGTAGATTAGGCACGTCATTGCCTCCATGGCTAAGACAGCGAGCATTTGATCTGATAAAGGTAACACCGTGCTGATAAAGTCTCCATAGCCTATTTCTTTAAGATAATTCCAAAAGGCCACAATTTTCTTGGATGTGTCACTGTCTATATGCAGGAAAGCCACTAACCGAGCATATATTTGGCGATCAATATTGTGAAAAGCTTTAAATTCTTCAAGGGTATACCCGTGGGGTCGGGGAGAAGCCATTGTGGTTGAAGGGTTTTTGAGGGTGGGGGGAAGAAGTTTGTTTGATTCTTGAATCTTGGTGGACTTGAATAATGGAATAATGGTCTGAGTGAGGGACAAGGCCTTCTCTTGCGCTTTATATACTCTCTTAGAAAGAGAAAGAAAAGACGTCGCCTACTTCTACTTGAAAAGATAAAGACCAGAAATTAAAAACAATGGTTTTTACCAAAAAGAAATTAAGAAATTAAAAACAATAGTGCAATTAGGGGCCCAATTCGGTGGACTGGTTTAGAACTTGGGTTGCTAATTTCTTTCATTTTGCTGCGCATTGGTTCGGGCGTGGGCATTGATAAATTCACACATTCAGATAATTCCACTCAATCCACCTATGTTTAATATATATTTTATACAAGCAAAATATATATATATATATATATTGTTAAATTTGCCTCTCTCCTTAGTATAAAACAAAACTCTTACTCCTTATTTATTTATTATTTTTCCAGTTTCAATTCAATACTTTATGTAAAAAATCAAAATCAAAATCAAAATCAAAATAAATTTCAACCCAGCTTAGAATTTTCAAATGGAAAATTCTATAATTACAAATTATTTTACAAACTTCTAATGTGGTTAGTGGTTATTGATAACTGAAAATATTGCAATGCTATAGTATAACTTTTTCCACTCATTAATTAATTATTATTAAAATAACATTATTCACGTGCACTCAACACTATTCACAATTATTATACATTAGTCAAAATAAATTATATTAACAAAAAAAATTTTATATATATGCAGAGACCAAGTCAATATGATTTTGACAAATTATAACTTATATTAAGTTGTATGTAGGGGTGTTTCACGAAGCCGCTTGGATCGCATGACTATACCTAAGCTATCGAAATGAAGTAAATGCACAATGTGGAGCAATTTGCAGTTTAGAATTAAGAAAATTGCACAAAATTGCACCACACCACACCCATGCCATATACATATTAACTTTGTGTTTCAAACTGATTAAATACATACATGCATATATATTGTGGGAGGGAGTAACCCAAAAGCAGAAAGACATAATGGATGAGCCACCCGAGAAGTCAGATGAGCCCTGCTGTTCGTTGGTTTGGGCCCAGTCAAGGTGAGATAGCTAACAACTAGGAACCAAGTAGGGAATGGTTTGCCCAAGGAGCATGCCCTCCTTGGGAGATCAAGGTCCAAATTCAGAGCCCCTAAGGCAATCGCCGAGGAAGGAAGTAAGGCGGAGCAAGTGAAAGTAGGAGGTACCTTCTTGGAGAAGCACCCATCACCTCCACATTCAATACTCCCTACCAAACCACCCTACCACATTAAATGAAGAATGAACCCTGAACAATTTTTGCACAGCTTTCACAGCCTGCTCTATCATCATCAGCAAAGTAGTAAAGGAACAAGTATCCAAAGCCAAATTTAAGGGACGTCCAAGTGAAAGACCATGATGCACTTCCTCCTACTATATATAAAGAAGTAAGTCCCCCATGAAAGGGGAGGGGGGGGGGAATATTTGAAAGGAAGTTCCTAGAAAGAGATAGAGAGACAAGTATTGTAATTATTAGACATCTGTGTTGTAATTTGGGCTCCTTGAACTGACCGAGGAAGATCTTTCAATATTAAAGATTCATTCCTTAGCTTTTTATTCGAATATATTCTTGGTCTTACTTATCATTTCATTAGTCTTGCTAAGATATCTCTACTTAAGCTTGGGCTGTTGACCCTAACCATCCACCTCTTCCAAATTAGTTATATTGGGCTTACTCTTCCAACAAGGCCCTCAAATATATATATTAAAATTGCCGCACTGCACCTATTAATATATAAATTTTATTTTATATTTAATATTGATTTTATAAATATTTAACTACATTATAAATAGATAATTAGTATATATTAAATATATTTGCTACGTATTTAACATATATTAAATATATTTAGTATATATTTAATATATATGAAAACCGACCAAACCACACCGCACTATACAATGACTGATCTATTAAAGTACAGTGCCCAAAACTGCACTGAACTGCACCGCAAAACCCCCTATTTGTATATATGATATTATCATTCTCTCCTTTTTGCGTTGTCATTGATTTGGATTATTGCAGCAATCAAGTTCTGTTATCACCATATGCCTACTGAACTCAGACAGCAGGATATAATACTTGTTAAAATCTGTGTCATAATGGCAGCAAATGAATTCCAGGAGTTCAGCTACGCCAAAGAAGGGAGACACTCCAATGAAAGGCACAAATGTCAGATATTCACAGCAAACGTGGGGGTTGGATCATCTTCCCCTTCATCACTGGATCACTGATCTGTCTCTCATTCACAACTTTATAGCTAAAAAATGTGTAGCATGTTTTCAATGAAAATAGCTGAGAAATGTATTAGAAACAACATTTGCAAAATGTTGATCTTCCTGATATCTGTTTTCCTATGTTCAGTTCAATTTATATGAGGCAAACGTTTTCTTGTCTTGTATATTTCATAGAACATTTGAGAACAGAACCAAATACGCCATGATCTCACACTCTTACACTCACAATCATGTGGTACGTACCAACACAACTTATTGCCAAAAAAAAAAAAAAAGTCCAGGGACACTGATTGGCTTGACACTTACTGCTGGAGGATAGGGAACGAAATTGGCTGTATATCTGATTGAAAATTTCCATTTCATGAGCATCGTTGCTACTCAAAAAGGAAACATTGTTAATGGCCCCACCTGTCTACTTCCAGTCCTCGCAGCAATCATTGCAGACTCCTTGTTAGGCTGCTAGTCTGTCATCTGGATTTCTTCTTCTCTCTTTTCTGGTAACGTTCTTAATCTGTTTTGCTATCGGAAAATCTTATTACACTCGCTATTGCACACTCCGTACACATCCCATTTGATTGTTCATGATTCCAGCGCTACCTTTAATTTGATTTGTTATCATTCATTTCTAGACTACTAAAATTTAGTTATTATGTTTTGACTAGAAGATTGGATAGTTAAAATGCATCTATGCGTACATGGGAAACAGATAATCCTAGCCACCTCATCATGGTAGCCTTACTCTGAAATAATTTACTTTTTGACCAAGTATATTCTGAAGTTATAAGTAACTAAAGCTTACACTACCGACACTTGCAGGGCATATTACTTTTAGCCTTGAAATCAGATTCAAATCGTTGAGGCCACAAACATGTGAAAATGGCTCAAGCTTGTGCCCAATGCCAACAAACATCCAATTTGCTGTCCTATATATGGGTCTAGTTCTAGCATCAATTGGCTAGGTGGTACACGCTTTACTATAGCTGCAATGCGAGCAAAACAATATGACAAAGCAAAAGATCAGACAATTTTCTTTAACCGGTGTGTGGTCATTTTAATATTTTATATGCCTCTGCCATGGTAGGTGCAACACTAATCGTCTATATTGAGGACAGATTTAGTTGGGCCGTGGGGTTCGGCATATGTGTTGTGGTTATTCTCATAGGCTTAGCCATTTTCCTGTTGGGAAATCGTTACCGTCGGCATATTAAGCCTCAAGGAAGCCCCTTTACAAGCTTATATCGTGTTATCATTGCTGTCATTAGGAAGAGAATGATCTCAATTTCATCTAAAAGTGAGGATTACTACAGTAAGCAAGTTGGGAAAATAGAGAAGGTGGTTGCAGTGCCCACTAAAAGTTTCAGGTAAAATTTTGATGACATAAATTCTCAGACTTTCTAACATAGAAATCATTGTAAGAGATCACAAATAAAACAGAAACTGAAAAGTTATCCTGGCGCCCACTAAACACACACATATGCATAATGCTAAAACCCATTTGCCAACTAAATCTATTTTTTATTAAATTCTAGCTTGCCATTCCAAATAGTGAACATCCAAATAAAATTGGAAATCGAAAAGGAAAAAGAAAAGGCAGCACATATATATATAACCTTAAACAGGATCAAGTGCGATTGGTAGCTAAAATGGTGAAAAGTTGAGCATTATTAGAAAAGAATGTGCCGATAGAAAATGAAACAAATCATGTAGTAAAACTAAATACGCAAGTATAATTTTACTATTTGCTTTTTCAGAGAAACTGGAAAAGTTTAATTTGATTAATTATTATGAGCTAAGCAAACTCGATAATGCCATTACTCAAAGCAGGTTCCTGAATCGCACAGAATTGAAAACCAAAGGAGACACCAACTCAAACAGCTCCATTGCTAAACCATGGAGGCTGTGCTCAGTGCAACAAGCTGAGGACCACAAATCTTTAATTAGAATATGCCCAATACTGTCAAGTAGCATTTTTTTGAGCAACTCTATAGGGGCCCTAATGAGGTTGAAAGTCCTACAAGCTCTAACCATAGATCGCCACATTGGACCACAGTTCACAATCCCAGCAAGATCCATGATAGTCTTTATACTAGCCTCCGCAGCCATCTCTTTCACTCTCATCAACCGGGTCCTCTATACTATTTGGCAGAAGCTGTCTCATCAGTCTCCTACGCCTCTCCAACGGATAGCACTTGACCACGTGTTCAATGCCTTACGAATGATTGTGGCGGTGCTCTTTGAGTCTAAATGGCTTAAAATAACTAAAACAAACCCTCTTACATATGGCTGTCGTAGGCATTAGAGAAGCATTCCATTATCCAGGACAAGTCACACTCAATTACCAAGCATCAACTTTGCAATGTATGCAACGATTATGGGAATTGGATGCTATGTGAGAAATGCTGTGATAGGTCTTACTCATAAGTGAGGGTAACTGTGAGTGCAATAAGTAGCTAATGAATTTCCTTTGGCTCATTTTTTTCTAATGCTACCAAACAAACGAAGCACTAATTAATTGCTTGTTAGACATGATTTTCAATGTACTTGTCTCAAAGAAAATTAATGGAAGAAAATTGTAAAATTCACTATTTCTGTCAACTTCTTTTCTCCTCTGTTTCGTCAATACAGCAGAAAAAAGAATTTGAATTGCGTTCAAGAAAGCTAAAAACAAAACTACCCTGTGCATATGATATTTGAATCTCTATAATTGGAGGAATTTTAATGAATAGACCTGCTCTGCCTATAGTACAACTTAACTACTGTTTTTTTGTGCCAGAGAGTCTCCCCCGAACTTGTTTTCCATTAACTAAGAAATCAACTGTTTCTTTACCTCCAAGAATACGCTCAATATCTGAAGAAGAGCGAACGAACACATTTGCAAACTGTGGCGGCCCCATCTCTGGCTGAGCTTTCATGTAGATGGACTCTATACAGTCCCCAAATCTCCTACATTCAAGAAAACAGAAACGGAATCAATAGAAGTTACAAAAGGTTGCAATTTGTAGCGCTTATTATTGCATGTCTGTGTGTTTGTTAGTACCTTGTAATGTAGTCTTGAAGTTCTTTTTTCGAAACATGATGACCCTTAGAGAAGGTCACGAACAAAGTTCTATCTTTAGCGTGAAAACTAGGCACTAAAGGAGACGGTCTAGCACTACTAGTAGCTGGTGGCACCAATTGTTGAACCGAGTTGGTCGAATTTGGTGGGACAGAAACTGAAGGGGCTTCAAGAACCGTATATGAAGGGAAAACTTCATGCCTATTTGAGAACTGGTGGGGCTGAATGAATCCAATTTGAAGCTGCAAAGATTGTACTGGTTGCGGAGGAACTATATCGCTAAACGCTACATCACACACATTCGTGACGAATGCATTAATCTTGCTTATCACCTTTTGCCTATTCTGATATAAAAACCAAAAAGAAAAAGCTGGCTTAGTAAGACTAAGCATTAACGGCAAATCTTTATCGACGTCATAAAATTGACACCCTTGGTCCAACAAGATTAGGCACGTGATTGTCTCGTTGGCTAATGCACGGAGCAATTCATCTTGTAAAGGTTGGATCACACTGACAAAGTTGGCATAGCCTATTCTTTCAAGACAATTCCATAAGGCTACTACTTTCTTGGATTGGTTAGGGTCTAAACGCAGGTCAATCACTAACCGTTTATATATCTTGATATCAATATTGTGGAAAGCTTTAAATTGTTCAAGGGTATACCACCAATGCATTGTGCCCTGAAGGTTCTTCACGTTTTCTTTGGGGAGGTAGGGATTTTGGTTGCGGCGAAGGTGTTTGACTCTTGGGGACCTGAACATGGATCTTTGGAAAGCGGAACAGTAGTTTGTGGCTTGAGTGACCTTAATGAAATTAGGGAAAAGGTCCTTCACTTGCGCTTTATATAAGAGGAAAAGTACGCCGCTTACTTGTCAAACAAGAAAAGAGTGGTAGACTAGAAATAAAAGCAACAGTGGAATTAGGGTGCGCCACCAAAACGGACTCATTCAAACCCAATTAGGTGGGTTGGGTTAGTTTTTAAAAGTTAATGAATTGTATTCTTTTTTCTTTTTTTTTTTGGCTCTAAGTTGGGTTGGAAGTGGGTATGTAAATTTATAAATCCACTTAAACGAATTTGACTCATCAATGTTTAATATATATTTTAAATTTTTATTATATTTTTTTTTTAGTTACACTTTTGTCCCCCTCCCTAATATAGAACAAAATTCTAACTCTTTATTTATATTTTAACGAACCTCAACAGCGAGGTATTCAAGTACGTCGGAGAGGTAGACAGGGGAGCCGGAGCCAACATGCTAGGCATATCAAAAACATGTTCTTAAAGACATAGATAGAGGGATGTAAATTGGCCTGTTTGATAAGAAATAGATTTTTTTTTTTTTTTTTTTTTTTTACAAAGACGTAAACCATTTGAATTTTTATATAACTCTTTTTTTAAATCTAATTTATAAATAGATAAAACAATTTGAAAACCACCAAGAGATTTCATTAAAAAAAAAAAAAAAAAAAAAAAAAAAAAAAAAAAAAAACCAACCAACCAACAAGAGAATGGTCTTTATTTGTAAGCAATGTTTCAATAGAAGTTAGAGATGTATTTTTATCGAATTGTCTTTTAGTTTGGCTCTATGGGCGTAGGGGTATTTTTGAACCCAAAAAAAAAAAAAAAAAAATCTAGTTCAAATAGGGCAAGCCCCTTAAATAGTAGTATAAATAAAGAAAGAAGTTTTTTTTTTTTTAATTAATTGAAAAGAGGGGTTTTTGGTCTTTTAACTTTGTGCCACTTAATCAATGTTGGAGTGCAAAGTGTAACAAAAATAATAGTTTAGGGTGCAAAATATGCATTCAAAAGTTTAGGGTGCAAAACGTAATTTAAGGTATAGTTTAAAATGGTAAAATATAATTTTTCCTTAAATAAGATCAGAGTGTATTTTCAAATTAAAAAAAGCGCTGTGCCTCAAAAGATGGATTTCTTCTTTTAAACTCTTATCCCAATGGTAGATTTCTTGGGTAGTGAGTTCTAATTCTGTATCTCTTTGGTTAGTGTTTATATATTCCATAGAGTGGTGAACTATCTATCTAAAAGTGTTTGGTCTACAAAAATAAGAATTGGCCCCCCCAAATATTTGAATTAGTTCAATAATGCTTTTAAAAAAAAGTAATTAGTCTAATAGTTATAGAGATATAACTTTATTTTTCGAAATCTAATTTCTTATTGTAAAATGTGCTCTTATATTTGTTAAATATTTAATAAAATTTGGCATCAAACATTTTTGAATATATATTTTTCAACTCGCTATTTGGCAATTAACAAGTTATTGATTCATTAAAAAAAATTTGTCGCTAAAACTATACATGAAATGTGTCTTTCTTTGCCATACAATGGGTTAGAGCAAGATAGCTTTAAATATGTTTGGAGCCTAACTTATTCCTCCAAGTTTTGGATCATTCATATTTTTGAAAATTTCATTAGTTCAATTGAAATATTTTTTACTTACTTTAGCAAAAAATTTGATAGTTTGTATTTAAAATGAAACTTTTTAAGAATACTATGAAAATGGAAAAAATGAATTTTATTTTATGAATGATCGCTATCAAAAATAATTTTGATTGAAAATACTAAACTTTTTTTTTTTTGTTGGGTGTGTGTATATATAGAACTTGTCAAATAAAAAAGCACGCGCGTGTGTGTGTGTGGGATTGTCTTCATAAATATATTAGTATTGCAACTTGGCCACCTCAAACAAAAATTTCTAGCTCTACCCTTGATTCCAGTCATCGTTCATCCCCTTATCAGATCAATTTGGTTCTTCCCTTATAAATCCAGTATCAGAAACAATAGGGTTTATATATATATATATATATATATATATATATATATATATATCTATCTATCTATATATATATATATATATATATAGTTAATAGGAAACTTAAGTCTAACAAAGTTACAAAGTTGACATAGTTGACTATGATTGTGAATCGAAATTGAACTAAGAGCATTCACAGCAATGGAGCTAAATAGCTATATTGCTATTTTAGCTCCACCAAAACATAAAAAACACCCCTACAGCAGTGGAGCCATAGTTAAAAATTTTAGATGAATTGCTACAGTGCACATCTATAGATAGATGTGCACTGTAGCTTGGAGCAAAAAAAAAAAAAAACAATTTTTTATTCAACCAGTACAACTTGTTTCTTTTTTTTCTTTTTTTTTTTCATTTTATCAAATCCGGTCAGAGCACTCATTCACTCTCATCATTCACTCTCTTGTTCATCTCTCATCTCAAGCTTCTCAAGCTCACTGTCATCTCTCACCTCATTCGTCGGCCCGACCATCGTCAAGCTCACCGATGGTGGTGGTGGTTGTGTGGGTAGATCGGCGTCGATGGGTGGTTGGGTTCATCGGCATTGGTGGGCTGTGGTGTGGTTGAATAGTCGCTGGGCTGTGATGGGTAGATCAGAGTCGCTGGGCTGTGGGCTGTGGTGGGTAGATCGGCGTCGATTGGGTTCATCGGCGTAGATTGGGTTCATCGGCGTCAGTGGATTGTGGTGTGGTTGGTGTGCTGTGGTGGCTCGAGTGGGTTTCGTGGTGGTGGCTGTGGGTGTTGCCTGGTGGGTTAGGTGGGTGTGGGCTGGTTGATTTTTTTTTTCTTTGTTCTGGTGGTGGTGGCGACAGTAGCTGTGGTTGTGTGTGTGGTTGTGGTTGTGGCAGTGGCAGTGGGTTGTGGTTGTGGTTGTCATGGCTGGTGGTTTATGGTGACTGGTGGTGATGGAGTTGTGATTGTGGTTGTGGTTTTGTTTTTGTTTTTTTTTTTTCTATGTTGTGTTGTGTTGCCAAAGTAGAGTGGTGGCTGTGGCCGGTGGTGGTGGTAGTTGTGGTTGTGGCTGTGGCTAATGATAGAAGTGGTTGTGACTGGTACTGTGGATTTTTTTTGGTAGTAAGATATATTATTTTATTATAGAGAATATATTATTTTATTGTGATGTTTATGTTATTTTATTGTGTTGAAAGCTAAAATAAATCCACTGCTGCAACATGTGTGTAAGTAAAATAGATAAAGTAACTTTTGGTAGAGCTAAAAAACTAAATTTTTAACTCCACTACTGTGAATGCTCTAAAACCAGAGCCACCAATTCCCTCCCATTTTTCTTTAGATTTAAAATATGTTACATTTAAAAATCAAATAAATGCCATGTCTCATACATCCAACTAAAAATGAGAGAATTGGAGACCCTTTTCCAAGAAAATTCATTGTACCATTGATCCAAAGTCTAAATATAAATCGTGTACACTAATATCTCATCTATTGAATTCAATATATCAAATTTTCTAGACTAATACCATTGAATAATGATCTACAGATAAAATCTTACTATATTACAGTTCATTGATCGTTGCAGAAAGATCAAAGAAAAAAAAAAAAAAGAGGCATTTTTGCAGAGCAAGGGGTTAACTGGAGGCAATATTATTTGCACAAAATTATATGACGTGATTTTGAATCAATCAAGTTGTGTTAGTAAACCACCAAACAACTCGTATGGTTATTGGGAACTGGAAGGTGGGATGTTGGTATATTTAGTACAGTCAAATGGTCCGATCTCTTGATTATTTTTTCTTCTCACCTGAAAACAGCCAACAAGTATACGTTAAACAAATAATTCCAATAGCAAATAGATTTCCTCTTCTTTGTAAATCAATACAAAAATGCAAGGTAAAATGCTTTCTTGACTTAATCAAAATATAAATAGGATCGTGGAATGCTTAATTGAGAAGCATATATCAGGTCAAAATTCTTATATAGTTAAACATCTTGCTATCTTTGTAATATGCTGCAAAAATGTAAGTAGAATTCGAGTAAGGAAAAGTATTATGAAAACATGCACTTCAGATAGTGCCGAGTCCAAAAGTAATCTGTGATTGTCAATCATTGGATACCATGCAAACATCAAAACATGAGTAATGTGGAGCTCATTGTTTTGCACTCCATGCAACATAGCATACAAGGTAATTCAGCCAGTTAAGCATGGTGACCACTGTATACAATCACGACATTTGTAATTTCTCTTGTATCTAAAACTACTCCCATAATTTCCGACTCAAATCATGTCTATATTAATTTTTTCTTTTTGTATGATATTTGAAAGTAATCTAAGTCTGTTATCAAAA
The DNA here is from genome assembly GCA_032727855.1 of Quercus ilex subsp. ballota. Lineage (NCBI taxonomy): Eukaryota > Viridiplantae > Streptophyta > Magnoliopsida > Fagales > Fagaceae > Quercus > Quercus ilex. The sequence goes on from CM064908.1 coordinate 40,800,728, forward strand.
GATTTTCTATATTTTTCCAACTTAACAATATATTCACATGTTATGCATTGACTAAATCCATGTCAGAAAAAACTAGTGTCAAGGAAATTGGGTCATACCGGGGACCAAGGACCAGGTTCAGGTTGAGATTTATCAGGAGGTGAATGTTGTACAGCTCCACTTTTCATGGTCAGAATTTCCTGCAGATAATTCTGTATGAGATGACCAAAGCAGAATTTAAACTGATAATAATGAGTCATGAATAAGATCAGAAGCAAGAAATTATATGATTATTAAAATTCTTCAACTATTTCCATGGTTAGAAGTTCTCTGCAGGAGATGACCAATGCTGAATTTAAGCAACCATCAATAATGAAATCATGGATAAAATCAAAAGCAGCGAATATTATGTAGGGAAAATTACAATTTACCCCATGAGGTTTGGTCCTATCACAATTTAGTCTACAAACTTTTAATTATTATAATTGGCCTCTTAAAGTTTGGATTTAAAATAAAATCGTTAAGGTTCCATCTGGATGAATAGATTTGCATTTTGTGGACAAACTTTCAATTTCAACTTACCCCCTTATGGCTTGGCTCTATCACGATATAGTCTCACAAAATTTTCAATTGCTACATTTTCAACCCCTGAAGTTTGGAATAAATAAAACCATCTAGGGGTCTTTGGATGGAACCCTAACGATTTCAATTAAGTGTAAACTTTAGGAGATACAGCATAGGAATTGAAAGTTTGTAAACTAAATAGTAATAGGGCCAAACCATAGGATAAACTGTAATATCCCCTATTATAAATTTTCAGAGGATTGAAATTCTTCAACTACATCCATTGCTCAAGCATATAAGGTTTCAAAGGTTTTAAACAGGGTAGCTTGACTAATACTACTCCAAAGCATGAACCACTATTAGGAATGCACACAATGGATTTTAAACCTATGACCTGAACCTCCACCCCTTTTTATGGAAGATGTTTGAGCTAGATTCTAGAACTCATTGGCACAATTTGGGGAGAACTCTTGAGTTGGCATATCAGCTGGATCAAATTATATAGTGGAAACAATCAAACTATGTAGGCCCAATTTTGATTGAGGGCTGTCCATTCATGGGGTTTAAGGATTAAGGATAATCTTTATGCCATCCCATTTAATAAAGGAATATCACTTTGATGCTAGTGCATCTCCCTATCATTACATCCAACTGATCCACCAAAACCATTTTCAACTCTAGATATTCATCAGTTTCGAGATATGCACATAAGAGATTGCACCCATACAAGGATACAACTGCTAACAACATACTCAAAATAAAATAATCATGTCCCAACTAAACATGGTTTGTCTATACATGTATGTGGAAGAGAACAAGTATACCTCCCCAGCAGATTCAAATGCAGCTAACCACTCATCAGAGAACGGAGCAGCATGAGGTGGAGGTTTTATTACAAGAGCATCTTGCTTCTTATCATTCTCAAGGTTATCATCCTCAGGGTTCCTCCTGCCATCAGAACTGTCAGATTAAACTGTTTAAGCTTCTCTCTGAGTTTCTGTGCAATCTAAAACTATTATATATGGAATGACGGAGTCAAAGGAAACAAGTAAAAGAGAAAACACAAGACAACAGACTTACAGCTGCATTGTAGTATCCTTATCATCTGTGGCATGCACAACCCCATCTGACTCTTGCTGCATTTCACAGATCTGAGAGATGTCAGTTTCAGCTTCCCCTGACAAACTTCCACTCTTCAACACATTGTGACTTTCTGATGACTGATCAGTTAAGATAGATAATCCTGATTCTTCGCTCAAGGAACAAAAGCCCTTACAATTATAAGTCCTCACTGCCCCTGAAATTTGATCTGTGCTCATTTTCGCAGAAGAATCAAATTTCAGAGATGCTTGATCACTGAGACCATTGTCATGCCTGAACTTTGAATCGGTACAATATTCAAGATTTTCAGCCAATGGCACAATGTTAACAGAACCCGTCACTACGTCCTCCATGTGCAAGTGCTCAGCCTTTTGATCTGCATCAACACCATCCTCTTGCAAAGCAGGGGTTGCCTCAGAAAACAGCATGGAACTTTCTGATTTACTTCCATAAACATCATATCCTGCCATAGCACTTTCCTTCTTAAGTTCCTCGGAAGTGGTGTTTGCAAGCAAGAAGTCATCATTTAAACACAACCCATGGTTATTCTCTAGCAAAACTTGCTCTACTATGAGGATAGAATTTTGAAGCTCAGGATGTCCAGATTGGTCATTTACATCATCAACCACCATTAGATACTGATTACTTGCAGCCGAAATATTCACATTACTGTTGAAACTTCCAACTAATATTTTACCATTTGAGGATTGCACCAAATTTGATTCCTTATACATGTCATTAAATCCATCAACATCTTTACTTCGTTGATCAACATGAGGACTTTCCAATCCACTTCTACCAGAGCCTTTGGCTTCTGAACTATCAGCATCAGTCTTGCTATTGAATCTCATGGACCCTTCAGAAGACTGACTCTTTGCAAACAAAAGGCTATGATATGTTTCTGGACTCTGATTCTCCTCATAATCTGCTTCAACAGAGCAAGGCATGCTCAGTTTTGTTTGTTCCAAAGAGTGTTCATTCACCACGTGCATATCTCTCAACAGATCAATGGGTACTATTGAAGTATCGCAATGGCAACCACCAATGTCATCGCCAGGCTGTGACTCAGAGGTGGCACTGGGAATTTTTATTAACAAATTGCATTTTTTCTCTTCCACATCTTCTTGCTGAGTCACATCATCTATCCCAAAACCACCATTAACTTGCACTGAAGGGCTTAGATGGCATGCTGGATGAGGGTTTTCCAATTCATTCCCACTAAAATCTCCACTTTTTGGACACCCAGTACCAGTCATATATCCACTTCCACCAGAACTTTTGACTTTTGAATTATCAGCAGCAGTCCTGCTATTGAATCTCATGGACCCTTCAGAAGACTGACTCTTTGCAGACAAAAGGCTATGATATGTTTCCGGACTATGATTCTCCTCATAATCAGCTTCAATAGGGCAAAGCATACTCAGTTTTGTTTGTTCCACAGAGTGTTCATTGACAACGCGCATATCACTCAGCAGATCAATGGGCACTATTGAAATATCGCAATGGCTACCACCAATGTCATCGCCAGGCTGTGACTCAGAGGTGGCACTGGGAATTTTTATTAACAAATTGCTTTTTTTCTCTTCGACACCTTCTTGCTGAATCACATCATCTATCCCAGAACCATCATTAACTTGAACTGTAGGGCTTAGACAGCATGCTGGATGAGGGTTTTCCAATTCATTCCCACTAAAATCACCACTTTTTGGACAGCCAGTACCAGTCACATATCCACTTTCACCAGAGATTTTGACTTTCGAATTATCAGCAGCAGTCCTGATATTGAATCTCACAGACCCTTCAGAATACTGACTCTTTGCAGACAAAAGGCTATATGTTTCCGGACTCTGATTCTCCTCATAATCAGCTTCGACAGGGCAAAGCATACTCAGTTTTGTTTGTTCCACAAAGTGTTCATTGACGACATGCATATCACTCAGAAGATCAATGGGCACTATTGAAGTATCACAATGGCTATCACCAATGTCATCGCCAGGCTGTGACTCAGAGGTAGCACTGGAAATTTTTGTTAACAAATTGCATTTTTTCTCTTCCACATCTTCTAGCTGAATCACATCATCTATCCAAGAACCACCATTAACTTGCACTGTAGGGCTTAGACGACATGCTGGATGAGGGTTTTCCAATTCATTCCAACTAAAATCTCCACTTTTTGGACAACCAGCACCAGTCATATGATCTTCACCCCTCATTTCCATTTCCATTTCCAATGGGCTAAATTGACCATGGAGTTCCACATTATGTCTAAACTGTGTATCAATAGAAGAGTTGTAATTTTCAACCACTGGCTTGTTGTTTACAGAGCCTGATTGAGTACCCTCGACATGTTGGCACGCCATGGTCTTAGCCACCACACAGCTACAGTCTTGCATTGAAGATGATACCAGACAATGAGTATTTGAACTATTTGATTTACATTCACAAGCACCATTTGCTTCCAGTATAGCAGACTCAACAGTCTGACAGAGCTCCAGTTGTTCTCCAATTCTTTCATTTACATCATCAACGACCATGAAATATTGACTATCCACTGTTGAAGTGCTCGGGCTACTTTTTACTATAGCATCTAACATATCACCCTCTAATGACTGTGCTTGTGCATCATTCACAAGTGAATTACTACTCATTTTATCATCTTTACCAGCATCATCTTTTGCCTGCTCCATGTACACAAAGCAAGATTGGCCATGAGAGCTTCGCAATGCAATCTCACTACAACCTTGGATTTTTGGGCTGACATCTGCCAAACAATTGAATTTCAGAAACTCTTTAGAAGTTCCATTATCCTTGAGGAAACTACCCTTTTTTGCCCATAGCCTCTGGCTCTCACTAGAAATTTTACCATCTTCACAGCTGGAAGGCTTCATCAGCTCAGATTGTTCCCTGACATCATGCACACTGCTTAACCAGTCATCATTTGCTTTTGAAATATTTGTTGTACTACTACCACGGACATTCTTAGTAGCCAAACTATATGGTTTGTCTTCTACACTTTGGTGATCAATCAAGTCCTTGGTCTCAGAAACACCATTATATTGCACCACACAACTAAGAGAAGAAATTGAAGGGGGATTTTCCAATTCAATCCCACTCAAATCTCTATTTCTCAGGCAAACATCTGTGACCTTGTTGTTGTCATCAGACTTCTCCAACTGTCCACAGTATGCCCTCTGTAGTTCTGACTCCTCTCTATGAGCAATCACTTCAGTTTTTAATGGTTCTGCACTTTCCAGAACTTGTTGGTTAACATCATCAAGAATGCCATCAAGCTGATTCTGATTCTTTATTGCTTCATAGCATTTATTGTCATATGGCACCTTCACTTCCACCTGCCTATTATTCATCTGCAAGACAGATTTCATCTTTTCATCTTGCTTATTATGTGAAGCACGGTTAACGGTAGATGGAACTGAGCATCCCAAACTCGAGTCTAAGACCTTCATATTTCCAATTGTTGTCACATTGGGAATTTTTCCCGGGTGAAGTGGGGGCCTCAGATCATGAATGTGGTTTGTGGCACCAGGTTTTCTCAAATTAGAAGTATTAGACACCAGTAGATTGTACGGTCTAGAAGTTCTTTGTAATGGGCTATGCAAAGAAGCCTTTGACTGCAAAGCAATCAAACAAATGACAGGATAATTTGAATGAAACACTCAAAAGTCATTCCTTTATAGGCTTATACACATCTAATTAACCAATTATGGGAAATATAAGTGGCACACCTGACCAAAAAATCCCAGTGATGGTGATGGCATCCGCAAACCTGATGGTTTTGCTTTTTGGAGCTGTGCATGTTGCATCTGTCCACCAGTTATGCAAGCATTTTGAGGAAGAGTAACAGCAACTTTGTTGCCTCCGCCATCATGGCTGTCTGGTGTATGACTAGTAGAGGGAAGCAATGTATCTGGGATGATCTCTGAGCTGTTATTTGCCTCAGTAACAGGCAGATGCTGCAAATTGGCTGATGGATGTTTTTCTGATGCTGAAATGACCTGCACTTATTTAAATTAAATAAATCAATAAAAGGGACATATGCTTCCTAGTTAATAGGGAGATGCTGATGAAGTACAAGAAATTAATAGCCTAGTCATACAAGTTTCTACAATGTTAAATAACAAATCCTTCTGCTTTCAACAGCTTCAGGTTCTCACCACTTTTCGTCTAGCTCGTCTAACAGAGGTACCAGCTGTTAAAGATTTGGTAGCAGGACCAGATTTTGGATTATTTTGTACAATTTTGGTACTGTCTGATGAGGCCTTTGGTCCAGTCTTCCTCTGTACATTAACTGCAAGATTGAAGAAAGGAAAAACAAAATACAATCATTTAACATAACCATTTTATTTAGTTCGATAAATACTTTGAACACAACAAATTTATCTGAAAAGCATGAGAAACTTAATCATACAATCATTATAAAAACACATATGTACAAAACTACCTGGTTGAGCAATCTGGTTGCGCCTTGAGTCATTTGCACCTGAGGTAGCACCCTTTGTAGTCCTAGAAAACACAGAGGAATCTAGCTTTGAAACAGGTATTTTAGAAACCTTTGATGCTTTAGTTTCAGCTTTAGTTGTGTGCACGTTTGCAGGCCTTTTCAGAGTTCAAATAAGTTAAGGGCAACTGTACTAAAAACGCAGATAGATATGCACATATATATTCAATTAAACCACTGAAAACCATCAAATCTTCTATTAGCAAGGATATGAAGATGCAGCCACTGGTCGTGGGCATCCACCGCGTTTAGACCCACTTCTATTTACATCGTTGGTTGCAAGAACCTTTCTCTTGGCCTGAGGATCACATATTTAACATAACTGCAGTAAGTCATATAGCACCCAGGTTTCATCCAATAGAATATGTGAAATCACCAAAATTGGAAAGCTTACGCTATTAATCAAGACTTGCATAAAAAGTTAAAAACAATGCATATGTTCAAAATTGAGAAAAACTAACCGCAGAAGCTGGGGCCACATTATCTCTAGCTGGCGAACCATGCTTCGGCAACAAGCGAGAACCACTCTTTCCATCTTTCTTCACAGAAGTTGGCAATTCCTTGAATAAATTTACTTCCAGTGATTGCAAATCTGCTGCATTATGGGTGCCATCCGATGCACCAGACAACGATTCTCTCCCTTCTTCGGGGATAATTGACAACATCCCCCCACCAACCTTACTAAAACTTCCACTAATCATAGATAGCTCTGATGGATTCAAAACACCTGGACATTGAGCAACGAATAAGTTCATCAACTAGAATCCTAGCTCCAATCTCCCGAAGAAAATAAGGTAAAAAAAATTTTTTTTTTAAATCAACATGTCTGAACAGAGAAATTAGGAAAACCTTCTTCAGTAAAAAAGGCCCGATCCCATGCTAAACTTTTCCGCAAATTGTATCCTCCACCCTTTTTCTTCCTCTTCATTTGCTGTGGCTCCATATTGAGTTTCGGCATTTCTACTTTGTTCGCGTTAATGTTCTCTTTGCTAATACTATCTGTTTGCAATGAAGGGCTTGGTTTTTCGGTATCCACATTGCCTACTTTACCCTTTGCTGTAAAACAAGCCGCCTATTACAAACTATACCATCAAATGAATCAGTAAAAAAAAAATTTCTCAACCCCTGTGGTTCAACAAATTAATTACTTTCAAGATCGTCCCAGCAGTTACACCATTAAAGCCAGCAAATTTTCTCAAATATGATGAATTAAGAGCACTATAAAAAAAAAAAAAAAAATTTATTGCTAATTGCTAAGCAGATTTTGAAGTAAAAGGAAGAGATTAAAGTAAGTACATTCTGAGTAAAATTACAATAAATCAACGAAGAAACAAAAGCTTTATCAATAGAGCAGAATGTGAGCGACATTATTAATAAAAACATCCAAATCGAATAGAAATAGTACCCTAGAAAGCGAAAATGCAAATGAAACTTAAAGAAAATTCATTTGAAACTTAAATGGTTGAAGCAAATTTATAGAGAGAGTGAAAACCCTAACCAATTGCGGAGCGAAGAGGACGAGGAGGCTTAGATCCATGGATTTGGAGAGGCGAGCATAAGAAATAATTGTTGCTGTTAAGCTTCGAAGCGTCGTCGTTTGGTAACTCTAGCAGTAGAGAATCGTCTTCGCCGGAGATCTCCAAGAGCGAGAGATCCGACTCCATCTCTCTCTCTCTCTATCTGAGTTTGTGCTCTAGAAGAATCGAAGAATGAAAAAGTATCAGTGAAAAGTGAGGGTTTAAGAAGGAAGTTTAAACGGTTGGTTTGAATCGTTGTGTGTGTGTGTGTGTGTGTAAATTTTTGAAAGGATTGGTAAGCGGGAATTGTTTAATTCTGTCAATGATGAATGAAAATGACCACGTGTTGAGTTAGTTACGAGAGTAGCCATGTCATAGTCTGATATTTACTAACCAGCCCCCAAGGTCATGGTCAACGATACGATGCTTTTGAGTTTTCGGCTTTGACTTCATTGCTTTTGGTGTAGCATGGGCCAGGCTGAGAAAATATAATCGAACACTACGGGCCCATCCCAGACTATACAAGGGGTTGTATATGTAAGCCATCTGGACCGTTGGTTCAAGAATTGCTATTACATGGCATGCATCCAAGGCCTGTTACTGGAAGATGGTAAAGGTACATCTATTTCGGTCTATGAAATTATTGAAGACAATTTTAGTGAAAACCCTTTAAATATTATTATTAGAATTAAACCAACATCTATATTAAATATGATAGGATTTTATTAAGGAGTAATCACACCGGACTACCAAGTAATAAAAGTTCATTAATAAATACACATTTAACTTAAATATGCTCAATTTCTAAAAAAAAGTTAGTCGATCACAATATAAAAAATGGAAAATGCTAAAGTTATTATAAGTTTTACTACATTGAAAATAAATAAATAAAACTTACAAATTGATGTGACAATGTATATGATTAACAGGCTTCAAATAAATGTGTTTTAATGATTGGTGACGCATCAATTTGTAAGCTTGATATAGTGTTGAGAACCAAAATTTCACAAGAAAGTTCATTCCATGAAAAGTAAGGAAAGACCATTGGCCTTAACAAAAGAACGTCCAATTCATGAAACTAAGAAGAACCATGAATGCCCAAAGTTCCAAAAAGAAGGAAGAAGAAAGGAATAATAATAAAAAAGAAAAGGATCTCAGTCAGGCCAGAGAAAGGATCTCGGTCGGGCCAAAGGATATGCAACAAGAAGAAGGATCCCGGTCAGACCAGAGGATATGCAAAAAGAAGAGGGATCTCGATCAGGCTAGAGGACATGCAGCAAAAAGAATCAACATCAATGCCCTAGGACCTTAATGTGTCCTTTTGAAGCCTTGAGAAGAGGACCTTGGCTAACACATGGGAAAGCCAAGATGTATATTCATATTTCCAACAAAAGCTATTAAAAATCCAGCAAAACCAAGTATTATCTTTGTAACCCATGGTCCAAGCCCATGGGATCCCGAGTGGATAGTAAGGGAGAAATGGTTTGGTTGGTAAAGGAGTGATTTCTAGTGAAAGCAAGATCCTAAAGGTTTCCATTGGTTTATATATTTGCTTGGAATGCATAAAGCAATGGAAAACTCAGTTCCCCCATGTGCATGACACCTCCTCACAATTTCCTCTCAATTGTCATTTTCAACTAAAGCTGTCATCAAGTATATTGAGCAACCTACCCACTCATTTGACTTTCCAAGAAGGAATCTTTCATTTATAGCTAAAGCCAAATGCCCCTTTTGAGTTATAATTCCCTAAATAAGCTAAACCTCTACCCAATGCACCTTTTCAAGTTCCAGATGACATGGTTTTACCTAGCAGACCAGGGACATCCTCGCCCGGAATACCAGACCATGTCTACTATAAAAGGAACACTAAAGCATAGCAGAAAAAAAGGGGAGAAAAATGGGGATTCAGAGGGAGATTTCAGAGGTTCAAAAGATATATTCTTAGAGCTTTAAGAGCCTAACAAGGGAGAGAAGAGAGCTAAGGGGGAGGAATTTGTCTCATATCCTTGAGATCATTCAAAATACCACTTAGCCTCCAAAAAAACATATGTCAAAACATGCACATATAAGATATCACTCTCTTCCACAAAAATCAATCACCTAACTAACTTGAAAGGCAATGCCCAAGCAAAGTCACTTGGACTTGAGTTCCAAATCTCACAAGCCTTGTGCAAAAGCACTAAGTTTGTGAGAATTAGGGCTAGGATCCTCATGACTGACTCATTTTCATGAAATTCATTTACATATATGTATATACATTAAAATGTATATCTTAATCTAAGAAACTAACAATTATTTGAAGATATGTATATTGTATAGTGTGTTTTTATGCAGGACCTATAGAGGTAAAGGGAAATGACAAAACTCCATTGCATAATAAGCATGGAGAAAGATCGTATAGTTCAAAGAATCAACATTCTTGGATTACAAGTCTAGTACATCCGGGGTACAACAACAGTACGTCCGGGGTACCATGACATTACATCTAGGGTACCAAGTGAAAGGACTCTTTTAAATGTTTATACGATAAAAGATAAGCCTTAAATATTCTATTTCAATCTCTTTCTTATTGTGAATATTATGAATAATTATTTTACTTGTTTCATAAGAGTAAAAGGTCATTTTATGACACTAAAACACTTATAATGGTATTTTATTGCTTAGGAGGAATCGCATTTTTGTCTTAAGGAGCTTTATGTGACTTGTGCATAACTTGGTTTGTAATCAGCCCTATTTAGCTGCGGTGAACTAAGCCTAGTCCACCAAACAAGTAGAGGGCCCAGAATCCTTGTTTCTACTTAGGCCTGAGTTCTGTCCAAAAAAGGACGCTCACATATAGTAATAGTTGTAAACTTGTAATATCCCTCACATTTCTCATGAAAAATAAAAAATAAAATTCAACCATAACTAATGCACATTTCGGCACTCTTAACCAACCCAACAAAATATAGATGAATCAAATTAAAGAACTTGAAAAAATAAATCCTCACTCTAGTCCCACTTTAATCAGTTTATGGTAAAACCTAAGAAACCATCATGAAGCCATGTTGGGCATCGCATCACAACAGTGCACAAATTAGAATGCAAAATGGCAATCTTTAATGAAAATGGAACACAAATTTTAGTTGAATAATGGAATAGTAGTCTTTCAAACCCAATTGAAGAAATTAGTGATATTTGCTTCCAGTCCAATCATTCAATAGAAATCTTTAGGCTGCCCCCCAAATTATTCAAAATTCTCTTTACATTCACTCTTATATATAATCAAATAGACAACTACCATATTGGCAAACTTGCACTACATTGCACAAACACAGTGACATATCGTGACCGAATGTTATTCTATCTAGAATACAATTAGCGTACATATTCAGGACATTCGGACCAAAAATTATATTACATCACACACTCCAGAAGGTCTGCTCTTGCTTTAAAAATAGGGCAACCTGAAAGTAGAAAACGATTGTTGGCATAAGAAATATGTACAACTTTAAGCTCATCCATTTAGCAAAATTTAGCTTCTGCGCTTCATGTACTTCTGACAACGCTACTACACTTCCTGTCACAAAACCAAAACACATAATGTCAGCACTAAGTTGGACATCAAGAATAGGAAGTAAGGGCGTTACCATTTGCCCTGAAGAATCCAAATCCTTATTTAACACCCCCACCGAATAAAGATAGGCATCCCATATCACAGATTATAAATACTAGACGAATATCAAGCATATTAAAATTAACATATGGAAGGATAGGAGAAAAATAGAACCCAAATTGGCTTACTTTATAAGTTACAAACTTCTAGCTAATCTTGCACTCAGTGGAATTTCCTATTGAACCCTCTCCAGAAGATGTATCACCATCTGAGAATCCATATCCTTCATCTTCTTCATCACTCTCAATATCAGCTCTGCTGTACCTCCTTTCAGTGTATGCCATAGTCTGTCGCCTCTGCAGGCGCAAGACATGCATGATAACATCAGGGGTAAGAGTTACCCTTGCATGGTCTTCCCTGCCTTGTCTATTAGACTCCATAATCTGTGAACAGATTAAGTATCAGAAAATTACATGCAATAAATAAGTCATATTTTGTCTCCAATTGCCTTATTTGAACCCCCTCCCCACCAAAACAAAAGAAGGAGAAGACCTGGGGAGGGTAAAGGAGGCTAAAGATGGTACCTGTTCAGCATTGGCAGGCACTGGAGGAGCATCACTTGCCATAGGAGCCCAGAGCTTTACATTCTTTTCTATCCCACAAGTAGCAAGAATAGGAATATGGGGATGGGGCGCAAGATGATTTACAACATGGCGATCACCTACCATTAAACGCACTAATTTGGATCCCTTCTTCTTCCAAATAAATATATGGCCACAATCAGACCCACTCAAGACATATTCATCATTGGGGCCAAAAAAACTCACTCCTTTAACTGTCTTCGAATTTCTATGGCCCAAGTAAACCTGTGGCTCTTCATTTTTCAATAGATCTTCAGTTGAGGCAGATGATGATGAGGGGCCCAACCCCATGTACTTTTGAAATAGATAAATGAGTTCATCATTGTACGAGACAAGAAGTTCACTTGTATTAGAGTAAGACAATCCTGTGATGTGAAAGTTGTTGGTCGCAATCAGGTGACGGGGGCAAAATGTGTTCACAGGTCTATCTAGATTACTTGATGCATTCAATTGGCATTTTCTCAAGTCATAAACACGTGCATATTCATCAGATCCTCCAACAGCAATGTTATTCGAATTTCTTGGGTCAATTACAATGGCATTCAACCTAATGTTCTTTGGAGGCCGCTTACTATTTTCTGTCAATGAGGAGCAACAGAAAAGTTTTGTAGCAGAACTACTTCGCAAATCAAACTGAAAGGGAAAAGGAAATAACTAAATCTCAAAATAAGGGAGAAATAAGAGCATCAATAACCAGCATATCATAAATTAAACCCACATGTTGAACAAAACTGTCTTCACCACAGCTATATAATACGTGTGGACTTCCTGGCTCCAGAGCAAGCTTGTGCACACGGCCTTGGTGCATGCCCAACATTTTCGTATCAACTTGGCCATCCTCCAAGACCTGGCCAAGCCTTACCTGCAAGGGGAAAAACACATTCAGAATGGTTAGAAAATAAGCCAAAATCTAAGCAAGTGGGTAAAGATAGAACAGTTTACCCAGACTGCTAGGATGGAAATTACTAAAATTCTTATAATTTTCAGGCAGCACAGTGGACAAAATGGACAGAATGAACAAAATCTTCTGCAGGCAAACAACTCCCGCATTTTATGGTTTAGTTTCTTCAAAATCTTTTTTTCCAAATAACAGCCTATAACATTTGAGGCTTCTCTGGACAAAGTGATTATAGCACATCAAAATACAAAACTATAAAATAATGAAAAAGGTCAACGGTCAAATTGTTTTTCCAATGAAAAAGAAAATTCAATAAAGAGGCCAAAATGGATAATCAGTTCATTGCCAAGTGAATTTCACCAAAAACCAAAATGAATAAGAAAAGGGAAGAGAAGAATTTAGTTATAAATTCACCTGGCCATCAGAGGAAGAAGTCACTATTTTCCGATCACCAGTGAATGGTATAATTCTGGTCTGGAATATGTTGTCCAAGTGGCCAGAAGGATATGAGAACTGTTTAGTTTTAGTTTCCCAATTCCAAAATATAACTTGTTTGTCATCAGAACCTGATACAAGGAGATCACCAATAGAGTTGAAATCCACGTCATTTACACAACCTTCATGACCACTTAACTTGCCGTAAAGATTTATTTGCTTTACAAGGACCTGCACTGATATGCAAAATCACATAATCAACCATTACAATGCTTCATAAGTTCATATAGATCTTTCTATACGGAGGTATTTGATATAAAGGATCCATAAAGATGATGCCATCTAACTGAATCGAGAAACAGATGTTTAACAGGAAAAATAAACTTTACTTTTATTTGTTGACTTTGAAACCTGAAGTGCCTTTCAAACCAGAGAACGTTAATCTGTGAAAGCCCTTTTTTTTTAAAATCAGTGCCAAAAGTGACAAAACAGGTCATCAACAACAGACAGTCTTGCAAACCGGTCTACAGAGGGGATATGTTAAATGTTTTTTATAGAAAAAAAACGGCAGAGTTGAGAGATCATGTGTTTTTTACTGTCCTCAGCAAATGTCTCATTACAAGGCCAATTGAAGGCTGGAATGTTGAATTGTGTAGTTATTAGCTTGAAAGGCAAAACAATGACACCTATGATTTGTAAAGTAGCTTGGGCAGCTCCATTATATGTTTGATAGGAGTTGATAGATTATGATTGAGTGATTTGTACACAACCATGTTGGATTGAATAAAATTTTGGTTCATCCAAAAAAAAAAAAAGAGATCATATTCGCTATGGAACCACATTTAATACAAAACAATAAAGTTAATATATATAAAACAAAACAATTTGGATTTGTACTCTTTTTCTCGTATGTCTCAGTAATTAATCTAACTACAAATAAATCAGGTTGGGCATGGAGTTGTCAAGTAGACTAATTGGGTTTCATCAATATATAAAAAGCAGTAAATGTAAGGCATTCGATAAGAAACGTGGTAAATCATGAAGAAAAGGAGGAGAGGAGCAAGAATTGGAAACCTCAGAAGCAGAGAATCTGCGAGCGAAGCATCTGGGCTTAGTGAAGCCCATCTCTCTCCTGCAAATCTGTGCAAACCCACCTTGAATTCCACCATAACGAATTTCCATTTTCGCACGGCGTTCTGATCTTTATTTTTTTTGCTATCAGCAGAGAGAGAGTAAAGACACGACAGAGTATGCAACTTTTTCCTATCACTGTACAATTTTTCTCTCTCTCACTTTTAAATTTTTATTGTTCCACTTTATTTCCTTTGACACAATTATGTCTTTTAAGAATGTGTGTGTTTTTTTTTTCCTGAAAGAAAGTGTGTTATTTGAACTATAATTTCACCCTCTCTTCTTTAAAAAAATTAGCATGATTTACCAAGTTATAATAATGTATTTTGTTCAAATCAATGCACCAGCACTCTGAAAAAATTTCTTAGATTAGCGATTTACCCCGCTATGAGTTCATCCATCATGAACAAAGATTAGTCTCTGATTAAAAATTTTGAGGAAATATAATGGGAAACCAAAAAAATATATATTTTGCCTAAAATAAATAAAAATAAAATTTGCAAGTTTAGTTAGCCATTTGGGATTTGTGAAATGCATTTTTAATGAGAATGCATGCTCCATTTCTCTCTTCTTCTTTTTTTTCTCCCTTTTTTTTTTGAAATAAAAAATTGAAATCCAACTATGATGTTCTCATTTTTCATTTTATTTCTCATTTCTATTAAAGTTGTTACAATATGTAACACATTTTGATTTTAAATTTTTAATGCATATTGTCTCTAATGGGGATTTGCTTCCAATCCACTAACCCAACAAAACCAACTCCATCCAACTTAACATCTTGAGTTGATTTTTTTTTGGGTTGATGGGTTGGATTGAGTAGAACTTTTATTTTGAGCCTTGGATTGAGTCAAGTTCACGTTGATAGTTTTTCAATTCATCTTACCCAACTTGACATACCATAACTATTAGTTTATTTTACTAGCCTTATTTTAATTTTTTTGTTAAAATGCAAAACTCATTCTTTAAATTTCACCATAATGAATAAGAACCCTTAAAAATAAAAATAAAAATAAAATTTTAATTGAATTTAAACTACAAATATATGAAGTTCTTCTTACCATTCGGTATATGTAGGGTCAGGAATTGTAGCCCAAGCCCAAAACAATGAATTTGTAGAGAGTGAGTGAAAGAACTGGGTTAGTTGTGAATTTAGCAACTGTTAACTATAATATCCAAGAATGAACCAACGTAAAAACACACTTAAAAGCTAAACAAATTGATGTCCGAAGAGGAAAATTATTGATTGAACAGTGAATACAGTTCTTAGAGCTACAGTAAAATCTTTCTTCCCCTCTTATTATCTTTTTTCCAATTCCCCATTATCAGAGGCCTCTTCCCTTTATATAGCATCCTTCCCCATCATCTACATCGTCCATTTATTCTTCATCTATGCATCCACTTGAGTATATGTCACGTCAGGTATCTTCTTTAGCTCTCGGTGGTAGCTGAGATTACACTGTTCAGGGGTCTTCTCCACATAAATGTGGCCAGGAAAGTTGCTGCAGTGCATTAAACACGGTGGTAGTAACTTTTTCTTTTAGATATTTCTCCGTTCTTATCATCTCCAAGCATGCCCAAAACTTATCCTTGTCATTGAAGTTGTTAGGAAGATCGCTCGAACCTTCCAGATATTTGCTTGATCGAGACTCTTTGTAATCGAGGAGAATGAACTCTTCAAACCACTGGTGCTCTCTTCGGACTATACTTCTCGTTCATTTCTAGGCATATCTCTTCCACACGGACTCCTTCTCAACCACTTTCTTCTCTTCGGACACATAGTAATCTTCAAATAAGGCCCTAGGCCCAATACATAAGGTTGGGCTTTTACCCCCCACAATAGCCCCTCAAAATTTTAATTTTTCCCTCGCATCCGAGGAGACAAAATAGGATTTTGATTTGTTACAAAATAAAAGCTTAAAGCACAAAAATATCTGAGTTCACACGCGTATGAGCATAGATTTAGGCGCTTCATCATTGCTGCTGTCGTTTCAGTATTCCCAAAGTGCTATTAATTACTTCAGGCAGCGTTTTGTCTCTGGTATCCAACGGTGGACTATTGATCCAACGGACGTGGTTCTTCCTCAAAATTTGGGCAGGATGACTCCTACCCTTTCATTTGTCCCTATATAAAGCCTCAGGAGAGGTTACTTCTCCTTTACTTTGCAGACTCTCAGATTCTCCAACAAACTCGAACATTTAAATCCACCAAGCTCTTCAATCATCAAATCTAGAATTTATAAGACTCTCTCCACGAGTTTAAAGATCATTCTCCGATTTAGTTTGTGTAAGTTCTCCTTTATTCAAACCTTTCATCTTCTCTTCAACTAGCCTCCTCGGCCTTCGAGTAGTCACTCTTCAGTCACTGTGTTTAGAGTTTCCTCTTTTTTGTTTAATTGAGATGGGTAGATTTCGGTATATGGTGGATAGCCCCGCCCAGATGGAGGAATTTAAGGCAACATATCGCATACTTCAAGATTTGGGTTTGAGATATTGTCCTCCGGAAAGACTACTAACAGATCGAAGGGTGGGCGAAGTTATAATCCCCATCATTGCCTTCCTAGAAGGGGGAATGACTATCCCTATAGGCCGCATTACCAGAGATTACCTCCGAAACCATAGGCTTATTTTGACCAATGTACGCCTAACGTCTTTAGAATCTTAGGAGCAGTTGATGATTTGAACCGGCATCTAGGATTGGGACTCACCTGGCTCGACGTGGTACATATGTATGAGTGTCATAGCCAAAAAGGAGCGGGATACTATCTTAAATCTCGATCCGACGTTGTTAGGCTCGTCTCCTGCCTTCCCAAATCTAACAAAGGGATGAAAGATGACTATCTGATCGTCTCGGGTGCGTGGCATGACGGTCTTCATTGCCCAACTCAACCAGAAGAGCCAGGTGGGACATCCTAGATTTAGGTTTACTAATAGTAGATTTAGGATCTCCGTTTTTTAACAATTTTGTCTTCTCTTTGTATCATTATTTTCAAGTTTCTGACTAAGTTCTGTTGTGATGTGAACAGATAAAGACCACGTTTCTCCTCGGCTCAGCCTCACAAACGCTGCCACGCTCAATTATTTATTACGATCAGAAATTTTTGTAAGTAAAGATGGGCAACTTCGATCCGTTCCTCTTATTCTTGGTTTCACGCCGAAATCGACTGATTTTCAGCCGGTTGGCAACGCAATAAGACAGGGAGACCATTGTATCAACCGCATAGACATTGCCCGAAAAGATTTTTTAGCTCCATTTGATCTTGCCCCCGTGCCACATCCAAATCCGCAGGGTATACCATTGCTCCTCTAGCCAATTCAGCAGGTTCCCTTCGAACCAGTAGCAGTAGGTGAAAGAGTTGCTTCTTCAACCCCTTCGCTTGACGAGCAGATTGATAAGTTCAAGTTCGAAGGAGAAGCTTTGGGAAGGGTTCAGGTTTTAGACGCCGAGAAAGAGATTGACAGGCAATTCAGTGTTCTCCCACAGAGAATAGACGTACTAGACAATTCTTTAGAAGAAGACATGGCAAGCCTGAGGGACTTGATGAAGAATAGAGGTAAAAAAGCTGGGCCCAAAGAGACTAGTACGTCTCAACCAGTGGTTAGTCTTCCTTCACCACCTCTTCAGGTTCCTTCGGATCTCGGTTCAAAGCAATTGCCAGATCCAAAGAAGAAGAGGCCCCTCACCGATGATGAAGAAAGGGAGGTGGCGCCTCCAAAAGGAACCAAGCAACAAAAAGTGGTCAAAGACCACCAGAGCAAAAGGGCTTCTTCTGTCGAGAGCCGAGATGACTCTCTTGCAGCAAATGTGCGTCGAAGACCTCACACCTGGGCTCTTAGGTTGGAATTGGATGGTGCTCCTATCCCCTGGGAGACCTCCCTCAGAAATTATAGTGGGGGGAAAGCAGGTTTCGTTGTTGAGGCTCTGGAGCAACCACTGCTTATCCCACGAGACATGGAGTCATACAGGTGCTTCAACCAATATGAACTCTCCTTATCCCTTAAAAGGGATTTAGCCATGTTAAGTGAATTGATCCATTTCCTCAATTTAAGATGCTAGTCTTTTCCATTCGCCCCTTTTCTTTGCTTTATATTGAAGTTTTTCATTCTGCTATGTAGATTACTCAGCAGGTTTATGTGGCTGAGGAGTGGAACAAAAATGCCTATATTAAAGCCCAAGCAGAGGCCCACTCTCGGTCTGAGGCAGAAAAATTGCTGGGCGGTCTGAAAGAAGATTATGCTCATCTTTCCGAGCAGTTGAAAGAGATGACCAAGCAGAGAAATAGTCTAGATGCGGGTCTTAAAAGTGCCGAGAAGCAGGCCGAAGACCAATGCCAGTTGCTAAATTTGACCGAGATCAATCTGGAAACAGAAAGAGCGTTGGTGAAGGACCTTCGAGCTGAGCTTTAAAAAGCCAGGGAGATTACCAAATTGGCCAAGAAGAATGCTCAATTGGCCAAGGAGGCAGTCGAGGCTGAAAGGCAGACGGCCTATAAGCTCGGGGTGGAGGAGACTCAAGCCAGCCTTACTAAGCAGTTTGCCTCGGTCTCCCGAGATTACTGCGATATAACTTGGGGAAAAGCACTTGATGCTGCTGGGTCTCTGTAGAATCTGACTTGAGGTAACCTGGGAGTATATACTACGATCCTAATATTCGCGAACTCCTAGGGTTTGATTCCTTTCTCCCCATACAACTCCAAGAGGCTTCGGAGCAATCCCTGATCGGCCAAGTCCCTCCTATCAACCCTGAGGCCCCCAAGGAGTTTGGTCAACCTGGTGATCAGGGCAAGCCAGCTGAAGATCCCAAGGAGTCTGGTCAGCCTGGTGATTAGGGAAAGCAAGCTAAGGCTCCCCAAGATAAGGGCAAAGACTTGGGAAAAAAGAAAACCCTTTCAAAATCTAAAGACCAAGCCCCAGAAGTTGCTGCTACTCAGTCCAGTCAGGCTGCTGACCCTTTAGCCCTTCAGATGAAGGCTTAGACGTTTAGGAATTTTTATTTCATACTTGTATTAGTTTTTCTTTTATGTAAGGGATTGTGAACTACTTTCTTTTGATCAATGAAATCGTTTCTATTTTATTTTTAGTGTCTTCGTTGCACATCTTATGAGACTTATTATTATTGCAAATAACTATAACTTGTAATTACGGTAATATAGGCAGACTTAACAATGATATCATGCCAATGATGCAAACAACTTATTCAAATACTGGAAGAAATAGGTCATATAAGAATTATTAACAAACATTGAATGCAATGAATGGTGTGAAGGTATTACAGGTTTTCTTGAATACCTACAAGGAACATTGCTAAGTATTGATTTCGGATTATTCGAATACTTACGACTATAAGATGAGGTTATTTAGGCATGATTTGTTAAATTTAAACATTAATAATGACTATAAGACGATGTTAACTAACCCAAATAATCTGGTTCGAGGACTTCAGGCATGATAGGATTTAAGTTTAAACACTTAGGAGATTTGTAAATGAGTGTTAACTAACCCAAATCATCTGGTCCGAGGACTTCAGGCATGATTAGATTTAAGTTTAAACACTTAGGAGAACTGTAAATGAGTGTTAACTAACCCAAATCATCTAGTCCGAGGACTTCAGGTATGATTGGATTTAAGTTTAAACACTTATGTGAACTCCAAAAACTTTATATAATAAACTGGCATATTTATTAAAGCAAAGATTTGATTAATAATAGTACCTTTTGAGGTTGTTTACATTCCAAGAGCGTAGTATTACATGACTATCCAAATCTTCCAAGAAATACGCCTCAATGCCAGCCCCTGAAGTAATACGATATGGCCTTTCCCAATTGGGTCCTAACTTTCCCCAAGCTGGGTTCTTTGCAGTGCCCACAACTTTCCTGAGTACCAAATCACCAGGCTCTAGAGGTCTTACCTTTACATTGGCATCATAGCCCTGCCTGAGCTTTTGTTGGTAATGTACTAATTGGACCATTGCATTTTCTCTCCTTTCCTCAATCAGATCCAAACTCTTCTCTAGCTGCTCATCGTTGCCGGTTGGACTGAACGAACTAGTTCTCAAGGTTGGGAGCCCAATCTCCAAAGGTATGACGGTTTCAGCTCCATAGGTCATTGAAAAGGGGGTCTCTCCAGTAGACCTACGAGGTATAGTTCTGTATGCCCAAAGTACATGTGGCAATTCTTCCACCCATTTGCCCTTCGCATCATCTAGTCTCTTCTTTAAGCCATTTACTATGACCTTGTTAACCGCTTCTGCTTGCCCATTCCCCTGGGGATAGGTAGGGGTGGAGTATCTGTTCGTGATTCCTAATTCGCTACAATAATTCCTAAATGTTTTGCTATCGAACTGTAGGCTATTGTCCGAGATGAGAATATGAGGAACCCCAAATCGAGTGACAATATTCTTCCACACAAATTTCTGCACATCTACGTCTCTGATGTTGGCCAGAGGTTCAGCTTTGACCCATTTGGTGAAATAGTCTGTGCCGACCAGAAGGTATTTCCTATTTCCTGCAGTTTTAAGGAATGGACCCACGATATCTAAGCCCCATTGAGCGAAAGGCCATGGGCTAGATAGTGGGTTGAGGGTTCCCTTTGGTTGATGAATGTTTGGGGCAAACTGCTGGCATTGATCGCACTTCTTAACATACTTATGAGCTTCTTTTTGCATATTCGGCCACCAATAACCTTGAGTAATGGCTCGGTGAGCCAATGACCTGCCTCTAGTGTGGCTTCCACAGATTCCTTCATGTAGTTCTTCTAGTAGTAACTCGGTCACTTCAGGATGCATGCATAATAAGTACGATCCTGAATAGGAGTGTTTATATAGTTTCTAGTCCTCGGATAGCCAGAATCTGGTCGCCTTCCTCCGAACTTTGTCAGCTTCCCCCCTTTCTTCAGGAAAAATATTCTCTTTCAAGAATTTAATTATAGGATCCATCCAGCTGAGTTCGGCCCTGATTTGGTGAACCTGGACTACCTCTCTTCTCGCCTCTGTAGGCCCATGCAAGTCCTCAACTAGGATAACTCTCGGCAAATCTTGCGCCGAAGAGGTAGCGAGCGTGGCCAAAGAATCAGCGTGTGCATTACCATTTCTGGAGATGTGCAGCAGATTGAAAGAGTCAAACTCTGATTGTAGACATTTAACTCGGCTCAAGTATCCCTGCATTCTTTCATCATTCGCCTCAAACTCACCTTGTACTTGACCAACAACTAAACTCGAGTCCGAGAACACCTCCACTGACTTTCCTCCCATTCTTTGAATCATAGCCATTCCCATTAGTAAAGCTTCGTACTCGGCCTCATTATTTGTGGCCGTGAAGTTTAGCCTTATTGACTTTTCAATAACGATCTTCTCTGGAGATATTAACATTAGCCCTACTCCAGAACCCTTCTGATTTGCTGCACCGTCTACATATACTTCCCAGGACGACGGGCCTCGTTGAGAAATCATGCCAACCGATTTTTCATCCATGTCCTTCTCTACCGTTACCTCTTCTAAACTAGGCTCTGTGAACTCGGCCACCAGATCTGTGAGAACCTAGCCTTTAACTGAAGTGCGAGGCATGTATTTGATGTCAAAAGTCCCTAGGATAGTGCCCCATTTAGCTATTCTTCCCGTGTAGTCAGCACTCTTAAGTATGGTTTTAAGCGGAAGTTGTATGAGCACAACGACCATATGTGCTTGAAAATAATGAGGCAACTTCTGTGTACCAAGTACTACTGCCAAGATGGCTTTCTCTAGCGGCAGGTATCTAATCTCAGCCTCATGCAATGACTTACTCACATAGTAAACTGGCCTTTACACGCCTTGGTCCACTCATATTAACACCAAACTTGCAGCACAAGGAGCCACAGCAATGTAGGCGAACAAGACCTCATCTGGCTCAGGACTGGACATGATTGGTGGCCGAGCCAAATAGTCTTTAAGTTGTTAGAAGGCCAAAGCACATTCTTCAGTCCACTCAAACCCTTTCCATTTGTTGATCAACGAGAAGAAAGGTTTACACCTATCTGCTGATCGAGAGATGAATCGGTTCAAGGCAACGATCATTCCAGTCAATTTCTGAACTTCTTTGGGATTCCGAGGAGCTTGTAAGTTGTGGATGGCTTTTATCTGATCGGGGTTAACTTTAATTCCCCTGTGAGTCACCATGTACCCCAAGAACTTGCCTGACTCCACATCAAATGAGCATTTGGAAGCGTTTAGACGCAGCTTATGCCTTCTTAGAACTTTAAAAATGTTTTCAAGGTCCTTTATATGTTCAGAAACGACTTTGCTTTTCACCACTATGTCATCTATATAAATTTCGATACTTTTACCCAATTGTGGCTCAAACATCCTCGTCATCATTCTTTGGTAAGTGGATCCTGCATTTTTCAAACCAAATGGCATCACCTTGTAATGGTAGTTACCAATAAGGGTGACAAAAGCAGTTTTCTCCTGATCATCCAGGGCTAACAGTATTTGGTGGTAACCTTGAAAAGCATCCAGGAAACTCATTCGAGGATGGCCGACAGTGGCATCTACTAGCTGATCAATTTTCTGCATAGGGAATGGATCCTTAAGACAAGCCTTATATAAGTCAGTGAAGTCTACACATACTCGCCATTTTCCATTCTTCTTCTTCACCACCAAAGTGTTTGCTAGCCATTCAGGATAAAAAACTTCTTTAATAGCTCTAACTTGTTTGAGCTTCGTTACTTCTTCTCTTATTGCATCAGCATGCTCTTTAGATGGGCGCCGATGAGGCTGCTTCTTGGGGGTAATCAATGGGTTGACCCTCAGATGGTGACAGATGAATTCTAGATCCACTCTCAGGGCTTCGTAAGCGTTCTAGGCAAATACATCAAGTTTTCTTTTAAGGAACTCTATTAGATCTTCCTTCTCCTACAGAGGTAGCTGAGATCCAACTTGAAAGAGCTTTTCTGGATTGTCTTCGATAATAACTTTTATTAAATCTTCGCATCTAGCACCCTTGGCTAGATCTTTGACGGGCGATACCCGAGGTTTTAACTGCTATAAACCTCTTTCGGCCTGGGCCGAGGACCCAGTTTCGGGCTTATGCTGGATAGCCGCCACTAAGCATTGTTTGGCCACGGACTGATCTCCCCGGATCTCATTAACTTGACCCTCGGACTGATATTTTACCTTCTGATGTAGAGTAGAGGAAACAACCCCTAATGTATGAAGTCAAGGTCTGGCTACAATTGCCGTATAGGGCGAATACACATCTACAACTATGAAATCCACCTCTACCACCTTTGAGCCGGTCTGCACAGGTAATCGTATTTGGCCCTTCGGGGTAACAACTCTTCCTTCAAAACTCACCAGGGGGGAATTGTATGGTGTTAGGTCCTGAGGTTTTAGGTTCAGCCCCTTGTATAGATCAGGATACATTATCTCTACCACGCTACCCTGGTCCACCATTACCCTCCTCAAATCATACCTTCCAATTTTGAGGGTGATTACTAAAGCGTCATCATGGGGTTGAATGGTTCCAATCTTGTCCTCCTCCGAGAACCCCAAAACTAGTTGAGCATCCGATTTAGCTCTCTTCAGACCTTGGTCGAAATCCCTTGCGGGTAATCGAGCTACTAACATAACTTTCGATGGCCAGGATCCTGTTCTTCCCGGTGCGGCGAAGATGACATTAATAGTTCCCAATAGAGGCTTTGAAGAGTCATCTCTTCGGGGCTCTGAGTTCATCTGACCTCCTTGGCCACTAGAGTGGTGCAAGAGGTGTCTCAATTTACCCTCGCGGACCAGTTGGTCCAAATGATCTCACAGGCTCCTACAATCCTCTGTGGTATGCCCATGGTCTTGATGGTACTGGCAATAGAAATTATGATTACGCCTCTCAAGGTTCCCCACCATCTTCTTCGGCCACTTAAAAGAATGGTTCATTCTTAATCTTTTCCAAAACTTGGTGTACTGGCTCTTTGAATACAGCGTTGACTGCTTGAAGATTTGTTGATCCTGATTGCCCAGCAAAATCTCCCCGTGGTTTACTGCTATTGTAACGGTCCGACCTGAAATCCCTCATCTCTTGGGGGATAACCTTGTCCTTTACCTTCCCTTGCTGTTGATATTCTTTAACTTTTTTATACTTTTCAATACGGTCCATGAGTTGACGCATGTTAGTAACTGGCTTGCCGGTTAAGGACTTCCTTAAACCATGGTCAATGGGGAGGCTGAGGTTCAACGTGCTAAGGACCATTCCATCGAAATTGCCCTCCATATCATTAAACGTCTCCCAGTACCTATCTGAATACGTTTTCAAGGTCTCGCCCTCTTACATGCTCAAGGATAGCAGTGAAGACAAGGGTCTGGCCACTCTTCGGCATGTGACAAAATGGGAACTAAATACTTAAGTGAGCTTTTTGAAGGAATCGATGGAGTCTACTTCCAAGTTGTCAAACCATCTCATTGCAACTGGTCCAAGACTGGAAGGGAAAACCTTGCACATCAAAGCTTCATCTCTGGAGTAGACAACCATCCTTTGATTAAAGTGACTCACATGTTCCACAGGATCCGTTTTACCATTATAGATGGTGAATGTCGGTTGGTTAAAATGCTGAGGAAGTCTCGCTTCTTCAATCCTGCATGTAAAAGGTGACCTAGAGATTTAATTCAAAGCCTTGCTCATAGCATCGTTCCCTACGCCTCCACGTGATAGGCCTCGAGGTTGCCTCTTACGATGATGCTCTTCTTCATAGGAAAAGGATTCACTGACTGGTGTTCAAGATCTCTGCTTGTAAGTGACGTCCTGTTCGTCATCGGAATCTTCATTAGAATACGAATAAATCTGTTTCCTCTTTGCATAGCGCAACTCCCTTTTTAGCCTCTCAATTTCTAGTTGCATATTCTGGTTCTTCTCTGCATGAGACACATGACTTCCACCATGTGGCTGGCTTCGATCATTATGCTCAGTATGCACACTACCTTCACGATCTTATCTCTACTCCAAATTAAGAAAAGGATCTACGTGTTGGGATGCCCTAGATTTTGCTGGATGTTATCTTGGTTCAGCCATTATCAACTGTTGCTTCCACTTTCGCTCAAGCTCTCCCCACAGACGGCGCCAATTGTAGGTATAGGAATTGTAGCTCAAGCCAAAAACAATGAATTTGTAAAGAGTGGGTGAAAGAGCTGGGTTAGTTGTGAATTTAGCAACTGTTAACTATAATATCCAGGAATGAACCAACGTAAAAACACACTTAAAAGCTAAACAAATTGATGTCTGAAGAGGAAAATTTTTGATTGAACAGTGAATACAGTTCTTAGAGCTACAGTAAAATCTTTCTTCCCCTCTTATTATCTTTTTTCCGATTCTCCATTATTAGAGGCCTCTTCCCTTTATATAGCATCATTCTCCATCATCTATATCGTCCATTTGTTCTTCATCTATGCATCCACTTGAGTATATGTCACGTCAGGTATCTTCTTTAGCTCTCTGTGAGTGGTGGTAGCTGAGATTACACTGTTCAGGGGTCTTCTCCACATAAATGTGGTCAGGAAAGTTGCTACAGTGCATTAAACATGGTGGTAGCAGCTTTTTCTTTTAGATATTTCTCCGTTCTTATCATCTCCAAGCATGCCCAAAGCTTATCCTTATCATTGAAGTCGTTAGGAAGATCGCTTGAACCTTCTAGATATTTGCTTGATCGAGACTCTTTGTATCCGAGGAGAATGAACTCTTTGGACCACTGGTGCTCTCTTCGGACTATACTCCTCATTCATTTCTAGGTATATCTCTTCCACACGGACTCCTTCTCAATAACTTTCTTCTCTTTGGACACACAGTAATCTTCAAATAGGGCCTAGGCCCAATAGATAAGGTTGGGCTTTTACACCTCACAGTATATATCACCAATTTAACTCCAAATCCACTGTTGTCAACATGGGGTTATAAGCTCATGATCTCTTTCTTAAAGCATTGGATTCCGAAGTCCAAACTACTTCACTACACAGAACAAAGCTTGTAGCCCATAGCCTTTTTAATTAAGGCCTGAGACCCGTTATTTATATAAAGTGGGCAACGGAAGCAAAAACTCCAGCCGAAAAGCCATTTGAGCCATAAAAGAATTCATTAGATTACAGGACCCACACTCTAGTAACAACTGATAACCCAAAGAAAAACCAAGGCAATCCAACCCACCACCAATTAAAGAAGAAAAAAAAAAAAAAAGGAAGAAGGAAGAAGTAACTAACTGTTAGACTCGTTACTTGCTAACTAGAAAAGGCAGCTAATAGTTGGAACAATTATAATGGGCCAAAATAGTAAATTAGCCATAATTTTTAAACATTATAATTAGTAGGCTAAGTTTTCAAACTATATATTTTTACTAGCATCTCGAGGTTAAGAGGGTCGATTTTGGACTATAAATCGAGTTTTTGAGGGTTGATTTTCATGTTCTGATCAGGTCTGAGGTGGCAGATTGTCCACCTGAAAATTGAGTATTAGAAACTCGATTTATATATTGATACTCAGACACTCGATTTGTTCTTGAAATTTCATGAAATTTCACCAAGTGTTGGAGTACAAAACACAAACACAGAT
The DNA here is from genome assembly GCA_032727855.1 of Quercus ilex subsp. ballota. NCBI lineage: Eukaryota > Viridiplantae > Streptophyta > Magnoliopsida > Fagales > Fagaceae > Quercus > Quercus ilex. The sequence continues at coordinate 40,827,659 of CM064908.1, forward strand.
CAGCCAGTACAAAACATCCAACCAAATCTATCCAACAACCACCTAAAATCCAAATTTAAAAAAAAAAAAAAAAAAAAAAAACCCATCAAATTAGAGAGAGAAAGAACCCATCAGATCAAAGAGAGAAAGACCCAAATCTGCCTGGGTCGCGTGGCCTGGGTCTGGGTAGTGCTGCCTGGGCCAGTGCGGCCTTGGTCACGCAGCTTGGGTCGGGCGACCTGGGCCAGCGTGGCCTGGGTCTAGGCACCGGATCTCCATTTCTTCTTCTTCTTATTCTTCTTCTTCTCTCTTTTTTTTTTTTTTTTTTTTTCTTTCTGCGTTTTTTTGCTGTTTTTGTATTTTGGGTTTCTGAGTATATTTATTTTTGGGTTATAAATCAAGTCTTAGAGACTCGATTTCTAGGTAGACGCCACGTGGAAAAAATACCACATCAGACATGATCAACCCGTGAAAATCGAGTCTCAAAGACTCGATTTATAGGCCCTAAATCGAGTCTCTTAAACTCGAGATACTAGTAAAAAATATAGTTTGAAAACTTAGCCTACTAATTATAATGTTTAAAAATTATGGCTAATTTCCAATTTTGGCCATTATAATGCAGGAGTAGTAGTATTTACGGACCAATTATTATAAATAAATAAATATTATATGGAGAGTTTTTATTATGTACAATTAATAGTCCATAACTATAAGTTTATTTTACTAGCCTTATTTTAATTTTTTGGTTAAAATGCAAAATTCACTCTCTAAATTTTACCAAAATAAATAAGAACTCTTAAAAATAAAAATAACATTTTAATTGAATTAAAACTTCAAATATGTGAAGTTCTTCCTTCCATTCAGTATATATCATCAGTTTAACTCCTGATCCATTGTTGTCAACATGGGTATAATCCAAGTGCTGTTGTTTAGTGCTTTTCCATGAGATGAAATTTTGGTTGAATAATCACTGAAAAATGAGTGGTACTTATTTGTTTTGAGAGAATAGAATACATTACTATTGCCTTGATTCTCTAGAACATTTGGCAAGTAAATCTTGTTATCCATTCCTTTCACTATAGTTGATTTTGAGAACGAACCCCTAAGACTAGTATAGAGTGTTTTATTTCCCAAATTACTTACTTTATGCCATATCATCCATGTTCTCCTTGTGAAGAAGTTCAATGAGAAAACGTAAACACATTGCTGACAATCATGGACCTCAAAAACTGCCAAAAGCTTTCCATTTCCTTTCATCAAGTAACTTCGTTCATGCGAATCATGTAAATCCTCTGGAAGGCCGGTAGAAAATAAAATCCAATGTAATGAGTGTTGGTTAGGTTCTCTTAAGTACTCGTTGAGATCAAATACTCCCACATCTCCTGACCTAAACAAACAATAACACTTCCCTTTGTATAATACAGGATTACATCCAGATAGCACATAACCCTCTTTAACTCTTCTGATAGTCCAATCCACTTCACCATGCCTAATCAAGGCAACTTCTATAGCTGCAAATGTGAATCCAATAACAAAACAATTTGTAGAAGTTGGTGGCTTTGAAAAACACATTGTTTCAAACGGACAACAACTAGGAAGTTCAATCTTAATCTTATTAAAAGGATGAAAGAAAAAGACGCTGCAATCATCCCGAGATAAGAGCAGCCAACCATACTCTGAATAGTGGATGGTTGCATTCAACAATTCTGGAATGTCCATATGATAAGCGTTGTTGTATATTGGGTGAAAAATACGACATTTATAGTTGCCCACGGACATTAAACATGGAGTTTGAGAATGTGGGGAATCCAATAAGGGTAGGAGTGGCCGACTAATAAGACTACTTGATTACCATGATTTGCATATTGCATGAAAAGTAGTGAAGTCCCCGCAAAAAAGATGTGCTGACACTAAATGCAGAAGTTCTGGTGGAAGTTGAGACCAAGATTAATTTAGTTTTTTCTTCTCTTGGTCCTTCTCAGAATTAATTTGGACAATTTCTTTAATCATATACTCCGGAAGCTGCCTCCAAATATAGTCTTTTATCACTTTTTGTTGAGGTATGTTACTGAAAAGAGTTAATATCAAAGGCACTTTAAAAGGTGAATTTGTGGCTTTTGTTTTACAATCATAAAATAAGAATTTCTTTTTTTTTTTTGGTTGCATAAACTAATTAGACCATAAAACGTGCAATAGAACCAATATTAGAACCCGATGAAAGTAATAATCTTCTCATTTGAAGAGGAATACAATTTGATTCGATGTGCTGACACTAATTGCAGAAGTTCTGGTGGAAGTTGAGACCAACATTCATTTAGTTTTTTCTTCTCTTGGTCCTTCTTAGAATTAATTTAGACAATTTCTTTAGTCATATACTCCGGAAGCTGCCTCCAAATATAGTCCTTTATCACTTTTTGTTGAGGTATGTTACTGAAAAGAGTTAATATCAAAGGCACTCTTTTTTTTTTTTTTTTTTTGAGAAACATATCAAAGGCACTTTAAAAGGTGAATTTGTGGTTTTTGTTTTACAATCATAAAATAAGGATTTTTTTTTTTTTGGTTGCATAAACTAATTAGACCATAAAATGTGCAATAGAACCAATATTAGAACCCGATGAAAGTAATAATCTTCTCATTTGAAGAGGAATACAATTTGATTCGATCCTTACTTATTAGAATTTGATTAAATCCTTATTTATCACAGTCATGTGTGCACGCAATAAATCCTTATTTAATACATTCAAGTTAGAAAAAGTACCATATATTCTTCAAAATTTTACTAGAATATTTTCAAAAAGAAAAAAAAAAAAGTTGTAGTAAAGACTGTAATAATCCATATGATATTGGTTTTTACCATGTACTATATTCTCTAGACATTGACACTAACAAAACCATATATATATATATATATATATATATTAAAAATTACTGTTTTCCCTCGCTAAGCCAACACAATCCATCAATCCCCAGCAATCCACATAAAAAATCACTAATAAATTTTAAACCCACCTAAAAAACGTCAAAACTAAACAAATTTAACAACAACAACAATAAAGTCAAGAACAAAATTCAGGTTTCAAATCCTTTATTCTCAACTATCAAATTATCAAAATAAATTTTTTTTTTTTTTTTTGGTGGGGAATTATCAAAATAATACTAATAAGAACAACAAGAAGAAGAAGAAAGGCAAAGTCTCGGTTATAAATCCCAATAGATTAGTTACTCTCTCATAAGTCATAACTAAACAAATATAACAAAAAATCCAAGTCACAACAAACATTAAAAAAAAAAAAAAAAACCCGGAAGTAGCCGCAGTTTTTTTTTTTTTTTTTTGAGAAACCGGAAGTAGCAGCAGTTGATTGGGGTTGTGGAGCAGTCATATAGTGTACCCGGCATATATGCCGGGTACATAATATAATTTTCGGTGGTTGTGGGAGCGACTAAATAATGTGATATTTTTAGTCTTAAATAGTAATTTAGATTTCCTAGCCCTAGCAGAATTTTGATGTAATCCTAAACAATGTTGGAGTAGTAGTATTTACGGACCAATTATTATAAATAAATAAATAATATATGAAGAGTTTTTATTATGTACAATTACCAATATGGTAATAACGGATTATATATATAGAGACATCAGCAAAGAAAAAAAACACAGAGATACATACAGCACTTTGAAACTTTAAACTTCAGTTGTTTCACGCTAGGTCTAATGGCTGCCAACATCAATGCTCCTTCGGCTTTGCAGAAAGGTAAATTTTGTTTTCGCTGATATAATTTTTGCTTCTCCAACCTTGAACTGTGAAAATAAATTTCAAAGACTGATTTGTCCCAATTGGGTGGAGGGTTTCTTTTTAATTGAATGCTTAAAATATTTATGTGTATTCAAGTTTTTTTTTTTTTGGGTTATTTTTTGTTTGTGCGTGCCAATTTGGTCCAAGGAATTTTCCCAAGAACTAAAGTAAATTTTGATATGTTGATGAATCGAATCAAATTATTACTATATTGCATGTCCTGGTTAGGAAACTGTGTGAATCTAGGTTTACACAGTTAGGTGAATTTTAATTAAGTTATGCTATTGGTAAATTTTGGGTGGGTTGCGTGCTTTCATTGATATAATTGATTGATGTTGGGATAATTTCTTTCATGAAATTTTTTATTTATAGTTCTTTTAATCAAATAAAGTTTTCATCACGATTAGGTTCTAACTTTTAATAAGTCAGGGTTCAAAGTTTAAACCCCACCAATATCTTTGGGTGTTAACCTCATGATAAAGAGTAATTATTATAAAATTGACTTTATAGATTAAAATTCTATCACATAAAAACTTTTAATGGGTCTAGAGTCTAGATGATATTGAGTTCATGGTTGGGTAGGATTAAGATTTATTTGTACAAATAGATATTTCATAAATTTTTTACAATAAACCAAGTCTAGACATTGACCAAAGGGTTATTGGTTGAATTGTAAGGTCAAATAATTTAAAAAAAAAAATATATATATATATATATATATATATATATATATATATATAAAATCATGTTTGAGAGTTCATAACATAAATAGGTAGACAAATAAAGAAGTACATATTTTTTTATAAAAAAATTTAGGTTCTCACCTCTTTAAATTACCATATTATAACATATTAAATAGTACATAAGTCAATAAAGTGGATCTATAAATGTAAATTTACAAATTTCACAAACCCAACTGCCCAATCGAGTTACATAGGTTGCCACACCTATAGGTTTGACCAGGGCTTGTGCATAAATGGTCCATTTAAACACCCGAATTAATCTAGGTATTGGGTAACTAGGTTTCTAATTCAACTGGCCGAGTTAAAGAATCTCTTTCTAGATGCTATGGAACAATTAGGAGATTCAGGCCAGGTTTAATAACTATGATTCAATCCCTAAACATAGGCCATTCACTCCATTATTTATTATTTTGAAGTAGAATTTGACTTTATTATAATGGTACTCATTCTTTTTCCACTTTTATTTGTTCCAAACTCTTTCGGTTTATTTAAGAGGATGGAGGCGTCGGAAGAAATAGAACAACTCTTGCAAGTAGCAGCTCAAAAGGAAGAGGAAAAGCTTTGTGCACCTACTATCCCTCAATCATATCCTTGGTTTGTAATTTCCGATGGAAAATATCAAGAGAGACAAATTATTTTTAGCATATCAGAAAATCGTTTTTCCACAAAGTCAATCCCAGAGATGCGCAATAAAATGACATGTGCTAATACTAATAGTTGGTTAGTGTTGAAAGATGTGGACTCTTTTTTGAGAGAAGGTTTTAACCAATGACGTCCGCTCCTGATGATAGCTCTTTATTATCAGACCAAGACACCAATCAGTTTTTGGTGTAGGCAGGGATTGAACCCCAAATCTCTTATACAACCATCAGAGACTTTACTAGTTGAGCTAACTGGAACTCACAAAGATGTGGACTCTTTAGATTTGTGTGTTTTGAATCCTATATCTAAGGAGGTTGTGTAGCTCCCGCGATTGGAAACCATTGATGATTGTCGTATTTGCATTTTGTCCTCGCCACCAAGTGACCCAAATGATCACCGTCACATAATCTTCTTCAATAGTAAAAGATCCATATTTTACTTTTGCCAGCCCGGTGATAACAAATTTGGTCAACAAGAATTTGAAGATAGAGGAATATTGGATGCAACAATGTATGGGGGAAAGCTTTACATTTTGACTTTCCAAGAATTATGTACGGCTGAATTTGTAGGGCCAGAACTTCGATTTATGGTGTCCGGAATGGAGTTAACTAAGCTACCACCTCCAATGATAGTACGTTTCCGGACATATTTGATTGAATCTTGTGGTGAGCTACTGTATGTTCACATGATATTCTTTCCAGCTCACACGGTTTATGGTTTCTTAATTTTTCAAATGGATCATGTGGAAAAGAAATGGATCCAGGTGAAAGGCATAGGCGAGCGGACTATTTTTCTTGCCAACAATAAGGGTATGTCTTATATTGCAAGAGAAAGGGGGGTCAAGCAAAATTCAATCTACTTTACAAAGTATTGTGATCAATTTCTCTATGTTTTTGACTAAGAAGATTGTGGCATATCAAAATCACTACCGTGCCCTATTGTAAGCTATTATGGGTATGGGATAATCATTAATTGGGTTATGTTATAATATTTTTGATTGGGTTATGTTATATTTTTCAAATTTGAAATTACCAATGACCTCAATTGAAACTTTTTTTTTTCTTTTTTCTTTTGAGAATCAATTCATAACCTCAATTGAAACATAATTGAAGCTTAATGCCTTGATGATGATTTAACTTTTTACCACATGTGTAGAACAAAATAATCATGATTCATGAATATAGGTACAAACAAATAAAAGAAATAAAATTGAAGACCAAATCAGCTAAGTATGGTGTATGTTCGAATAATAATCGAGGTACAACATATTGATCAAAAAATTTATCCAAACACATTTTAGTACTCATGTTATTGTACGTGTGACATGTAATATTTCTTGTTTGGTTGGTATTTATTGTTACAGAATCTGGATTTGAGAGCATATATCTAATTCAACTCGATATTAACACCAACCAAAACAAACATGTAAACGAGTATTCTATTATTTTTAACAAAAAAAAAAGCATCTAAAATTTTAGATTCCTAATTGGATAATCACATAAATAAAATAAAATAAAAAATGTGACACCTCTTTATACAAACCAACCCCTATTACTACAAAATATCAGGAGTTACCATGCTTTAACAAACTAGAGCCCCAAAATTAGCAAGCAAGCTTTACCTTCATTTGTTTGCGCCCACCTTTTTATACACAAGAAACCTCTCAAGTCTACCAACCAAACAAAGAACTCTAAACTCCTCGTCACCTCTAAATAAAGGGACACAATCACCTTCAAGGATGATCTTCTGCAATCCCTAGATCAGCAACAAAAATCTGCAAACGCTATTAACTGTGTAGAATTACCAACAAGGGAGGTACTTGAACATCATGCCCCAATAATGTCAGTTCCAAGTCTCTAATAAGGATCCCTATACCCACACTATTCACCCCTTCTTCCTTTCAATAGCTATGTTAACTTTGTATCTGTAAGGAGGAAGGGAAGTGTTGGGGACAAAATCCTAATCCCCTCAATGTCTATGGGTGAATTAAAATATATAATTACCAAGTAATAACAATATTATGGGGAAAAAAAAAAAATTCCAGTAAGCACCACATAAACACAACCACACAAGAACACCAAATCTTACGTGGAAAACCCTTCACTGTAGAGTGAAAAACCACATGACAGCTTCAAAAAATATCTACTATTAAATAGATATTGCACATCTCAAGTTTGTGCTAGACTTGAGTTTACAATAAATTGGATATACAACAAATAAATCTCAATGAGCAAATACAATCTCACCACAAAGCTAGTAGCAAAATCTTCATTTGAATATCCTAACTCTCCATGGTTGTAGCATTCAAAAACTCCAAGAAAACTCCATCAATTTATCTTCCTTATGTGTAGCTTGAGCAAATAAAAATTTCTCTTTTTTTCTTTTTCACTCTCTCACACTCTCACTATGTTTCTTTCTATCTCTTCATTCGAACTGCACCTCTCAAGCTGAAGCTCTCTCTTTCTCTTGTGTCTTGCTCTCTCTGAAACTCACACCAAAATGGCCGAATATGGCTCTCTTGCTTCAGCTCTTCTCACAAGGCCGAATGGCCTTTGCTTCTTTCTTTTCTTTTTCTTCAGCGTGTCCAACACACTTTGGATCACTTCTCATTACGAGAAGTTAGACTTCTCACAAGTCTTGGTCATTTCTCAATAAATGAGAAAGCTAGCTTTGAAGACTCTTGGAACAAGCCAACATTGAATGAAAGGTAACTTCTAGCCAACGTTGCACGTAGTGGAATTTCCTATAAAACCTTCTCCATAAAGATGTATCACCATCTGACAATCCATATCCTTCTTCTTCTTCGCCACTCTCAATATCAGCTCTGCTGTATCTCCTTTTAGTGTATGTCGTTGTTTGTCGCCTCTGCAGGCGCAGGACATGCATGATAACATCAGGGGCAAGAGTTACCCTTGCATGGTCTTCCTTGCCTTGTCCATTAGACTCCATAAGTAGGAAGGGGAGTCCATTGATTACTCGGTCTTTGGCAGCATCTCAGGTGCTTACTGAAGAAATTCTTGTAGAATCGTGTAACACAAACTCAGATAAGAACTGTTTGTGTAGTAAGAAAGATTGAGAGAAAAGAACAAAAAGTGAGAAAAGAGAGAGAGATTGATTGAAGAAAAATTGTATTTCTTACTTAATGAATAAAATTGAAGAGTACAAAGATATTTATATTACAATCTGCCTAAGAAACTGAATAACAACTTAATCCACATTATACGGATCCAATCCATGAAATTAGGAAACAGAATTAACTGCTTAACCAATTGATCTTCGCACTAGAACCAACGGCTCTTCTCCCAGGCAAGACGACATCGTTTCTGTCCACTGAAGCTTAAATAACAACACGCATGAAACGGTGCATTGCACTTTAGTAAAACGGTGTGTTGCATACATAATTAAAAACACCAATGATAACCCCCAAATTCACTCATCTTCAACCTCGCGCTCTCTGATCTGAAATCAACCATTTTCAATATGCTTCTGCATCTTTGTTTTAGAAACACTACTATCACTAACACTTACTCCAAAACATCCAAATTGTTAACATGTAATAAGCTTGTGGGCTTTAGGCCCAGTTTACTTGTCTTACTTAGCACACATACTTGTACATCACACTTACCTACTATATAAAGACACTTTTGTATATGTTATTACATGAGAAATATTATACAATTATTTAGTATTTCTAACATGGTATTTGAGCAATTGCTCTGACTTTTTGGTGTGCTTCTACTGTCTAGTCTTCTCAGTGCTCTCTGCTGCCTCCACCGTCAACGCCCCCATCAAAGTTGCCTTTGCCGCTGCCGTCACACGCTAAAGACCACTACCTTTTCAATTGCCGCCATTAACTTTGTTCCAATCCTGCCGTCACCGCTACCATCGGAGTAGTCTTTCTTTGATCTACATTATCAAAGAAGAATCAACGTCATTAGAGACTAGACGTACCCTCACGCGCCACCCTAAGTTTCTACTACGTCATCTATGAGCATGTAGACACTTCATTTTGTACCCAGTTAATAAACTTTATTCCTTGTTCCCAATGATGAGCTTGACATGTCTACAAAATGTAATTGAAGTTATTTTGATAATTCAGAAGTAATCACAATTCAAAAGTGCTCAAATCGCTTTGAAAATGATAATGAAATTGGAACATAAATTTTGCCTAATTTGGACTTTAATTGAGTTATTTATGATTGTTTGAATTTGGGCATCAGAGTAGTTAAAATTAGGGTTTTTGGTGATGCATGCGTATGCATGAAGCATGCATGTTTATGCATGCACGTACCTGCGTACGCAGGCCAATTTCTAAAAGCCTAGAACTTCTTTTTTTTTAGGGCCCAAAGCCTCCCTCTTTAAAGGCCCTAGCCTCTAGACCATTTGGAGCGTCCAAAACCCTCTAAATGAGTCTGAAAACCCTAATTTAAACATATAAATACAACCTTATACCTCCGAACTCAAACTCTAGCTAGAAAGAGTGCCTCTTTGCTTTCTAATCCTATTTTCTCTCTCAAAAACCCGAGCCTGTTTTTCAATGAACACACTAAAAACTTAAACCTTGGGTGGGAAAATTAAGTATTCATGCTTAAATCTCAAGATGAGGAAGTGTTAACCTTATGGATTCAACACCACTTGGTAAGGTCCTCAATGAAGACAATGAGATTAGTTCAAAAGAAGAAAAAGATGAAGAGTTCATCAAGTTTAGGAAAGAGAGTTCATAAAAGAAAAGGGATAGTTCACTCCATCAAGCTAGGAAGGAAGAAAATTCATCAAAGAGAGATAAGGTTTTGAGAAAGTATCAAACTGTGAGAAAAAGAGATTGCCATCCAGCTGGAAAGGACTTTAACAAAACATAAGAGAAATAAAAAAAGAAGAGAGTGCAAGAATTTTCATCAAGTTATGAGAGGAAAATAATGGTTTATCAAAAGTCACAAGAGACATGAGATTCCATGAAAGATCATTCAAGCTAAGAGGGATGAGCAAAAAATGAAGATTCATCAAGAGAAGAAATTCAACCAAATTGAGGAACATGAGGAAAAGAATAAGTAAGATACATTTCATCAAAAAATGTGTTTAGTCAAGCCAAGAAAATGAAAGTGAATTAGAAAAGATAAAAGGACATCAAATAGAAATGCAAATTCATTCAAGAAAGATGACACTTTATCAAACTGAAAGAATTGGAAAATGCAGTCAATTGAAAGCCAATAGAATTATTAAATAAAAAAAATCACTAGGCTGAAAACTTGAAAGGGCGGGCTAGGCAAAAATTAGGGCCAACAAAAAAAAAATGATGAGAGTGAGTGATCTAACCATAAGATGTGATGCCAAGAAGACCAGAAAGAAAAAACTATCAATATAAAAAATCAAAACCAAATAAAAAGAGCTGAGGAAGACCAATGAGAAGATGATAAACATGACAAGGATTTTAGCATAAGAGTCAATGATGGAAGATGTGGAAAAACTCTTCCAATGCTTGAATTTAAAGTATTGCATACTTAGGAAAATATCATAAGGGTTTTGAGCATTTTATATCCTTCATTTCAATAACCTGAACCTGGACTACATTACAACCTTTGAATAAAAACCTCCTTCAAGTCCTGCTGATTGAAGGCACGCCTTTAGCTTTGATAATATTTTCTCTTAGATTAAGAAGGAAAACTGCTCAAGATAATCAAGCCCCACTGGCTGATATCTTTAAAAGACAAAATTTCTCAAATTCTCAAGTGACTTAGAAAAAACTTTCTCCAAGCTTGGAATATTCCCCCTTGTTTGCTTCCAACAAAAAATGACTGTCAAGAGAACAAAATTTCAAAATTCTCAAAAATGTTTCAAATCTTCAAACTTGGGATTTTTCCCTTTCTCGCTTCCTCCTAACATATGTGATTCCCAAGCATTTCGTTTCTTTGATTGTCTTTGAAGACTTAATCTAAAAATGTTCAAAATGTAGAAGCAAATTTGATTACATGTTTTTAATGATTTCAAATCTTTCCTAGCCAATGAGATGGAGTTAACTACTGAACATTATGATTGGTCAAAGAGGTTGTTCAAAGGATCACCTTTTCTTCATTTGGAAAAAATAAAATTTCAAAAAGTCTCATTCTACAATAAGGGTCCGTTTGGATACCGCTTATTTTGCTGAAAATTGAAAACTAAAAACACTGTAACAAAATATTTTTTAAATTTATGAATAGTGCCGTGAGACCCATTTTTAATGAAAGTTTTGTTTTAAAAAAAAGGGTTGTGGGTCCAGCGAAGAGTGCACGGGACCCATTAAACAGTGCATTCCAGTGAAAAATTTGGACGTTCAAAGAGGTAGTGGGTCCCGTGCACAGTGCATGGGACCCACTGACTGACACATTCCCACGTGAAATGTGCTTCTCAATTAAAAAAAGAAAAAAGGGAAAACGCAAACCCAGCACTGCCAAAAACGCAATCCAAACCATGGTTTTAAAAAAGGACCAGATCGGTCAGTCTAACCGGTTCAACCGGAAACCGGTCATTAATCCAATCAGGTTATGACAAATAACCAAAAAAGCACTAAAAAATGGAAATAGTAAAAAATTGCCCGGTTCAACCGGAAAACCGAAAATTGGTATGGTTGAACTGGTTTTGCAAAATTGCTGAAACAGATTTGCAATGGAGCTTTTTTTTATAGTACAAATCTTTCTTTTTCTCAGATCTACTGATGGTGAGGACAGATTTTTGCAATAAAGTCTTTTTTCTTAAGATTGGCTATGCTTGAGAGAGAGAAAATGACTGAATGTTCATGCTTAGCATTGAAATTAGCATCTTGGAGTGGTATCTACAGATCTTCAGTGAGGAAGAGAGGAACGATGATGGTATTGTAGAGATAAACAATAGATCTATTTTCCTAATATAGAGAGAGAGAGAGAGAGAGAGAGAGAGAGAGAGAGAGAGAGAGAGAGAGATGGATTCTATGGAGGACAGAAGACTGGAAAAATAGTCTTTTGATGGTAAGTAAAGTGAAGAGTGTACTCACTGCTCAGTGGAGTGCTAGTCTACTAGATTTATGACGTGTATACCATGTATTAGGGGGGGAAAAAAGGATTAAAAAAAGAGTAAACGTGTGGCTAGGAGTGGTGGAGTGGGAAAGTGTATTGATAAAAGAGTAATAAGTCAGTGACTTGTCTAGCCATTTGAATTTTTTTTTTTAATTTTAAATTTTCTTGAATAAATAAATAGTTAAAGTTATACTATTGTTTATAAGATAAAGCTTAAATGTTAATGGCCCGTTTGGTACGTGTGTTTAAATAATAGTTTTAATTTTTTTGGAAATACATGTGGGTGAAAAAGTGTATGAAAATACGCATAATATTATTTAAAAACTGAAAACATGTGTTTAAAATGATGTACCAAATAGCCCCTAAATAGTTTATTCTTTGTCAACCATTTCTGACAAGAAAAGAAAGGTGGTATGGAAAAAAGCACTTTTTTTTTTTAATTTTCTTAATATAAGTTATTAAAATTCAAATTTTAAATAAAAATTATTTTAATATTTTAATTAAATTATTTATGACGTCACTAGTTCAACCATCGGTCGGACTCTAGTCCAACTAGAAAACTGTTAATTAACTACTTTTCCAGTTCTTTCTCCGTACCGGTTTTTAAAACCTTGATCCAAACGCATGCTAATTATTATTTATTTTTTTAAAAGAGACTGATTTGAAAAAAAATCATTTTTCAAAACTTTCTTTGAACTTCGTTTGGACATGATCCTTAATAAGAGAGGTATGTAGGCAGCCTTTTCAAATGCCCGGTCCCAAAAAAAAAAAAAAAAAAAAAAAACCCTTCATTTGAAAATTTTCAACAAAAAAAAAAAAAAAATCATTTTTCAAAAAATTTTCTTCAAACTACACGTGTACTTGATCTTTTATGAGAGAGGAACTTAGGCAGCCTTTCCAAAGGCCTAGTTACAATCACCCAAAAAACATATTTTCAAAGACTCAAAATCAAGACATTTGTTTGGGTGAATTTTAGGCTAAAAGTATCTGTTTTGCATACATGTCATCAATTTTTTCATGCAAGCATATCATAATTTTTTGTGCAAGCATGTCTAAACTAGGGGCATTGGCCCAAAACATTTTTATAATAACTGATTACTAACAAGCTCATGGAAAGAATCTTTTGCAGGAGCTGAACATGGATCTTTCATCTACTCAACTTTCACCATTAATCTTCAGTTTAGATGCTACCATATATCCTAGAAAAAAGACTGAAAACCCAACAACTAGACAAGGCTCAAGATGTGCCACGGCACTTCAAGAGTGCCAATCGGCACTTATAAAGTGCTGATCGACACTCCAACAATGTCGATTTGCACATCATTCCAGTAGTCCTTATTTTGCTAGTTTTGTGATTTTGATCTTGTTTTACTCAAATTTTTCTTTATTGAAGGTCCCTACACAATAAGATTTTTCAAAATTCACATTGAACGTTGAACTAGATGCATTTGGCTATGCCTCATCCATTTTTTTTTTCAAAAAAATCACATTTTCAAAAAAATATCAAGGTTTTCAAAAGTCATGCATCAATTTGCAAACTAGGGGCATTCGGCCATGCCTCATTCGTTTTCAAAAAAAGTTCATCATCATCATCTTTTAAAAAAAAAAAATTCAAGATTTCCAAAAATCATGCATCCATTTCCAAACTAGGGGCATTCGGCTAAGCCTCATTCAGGTAAGATTGCCCATGTCAACACTTGTCAGGTAAATCCTAACATTTGCACCACAAAGCTTCATCAAGTAAACTCTAAACTTTTTTGAATCAAGCTCTTACAAGAATAAGTTCATACATATCAAAGTCATCAAATGCAAATATCAAAAAGTGGTAGTTCATGAGTTATACAAATTAACTAACTAGAAATCAACTCTTGTTCTTTTTGCCGGAAATTAAAAGAGGAAAAATCTCCTGAACTTCAATTTTCAAAAAACAAATCACCTAACAAAATTTCAAAAGGATAAATCTCCTAAAACAAAATTTTCGAATGACAAATCTCCTAACAAACTTTTCAAAGGATAAATCTCCTAAATTTTTAAAAGGATAAAAAATTTCAAAAAGAAAAAATCTCCTAAAATCAAATTTTCAAAAGTACAAATCTCTTAACAAATTTTCAAAGGATAAATCTCCTAAACTTTTAAAAGGATAAATCTCCAAAACAAAATTTCAAAAGGATAAATCTCCTAAAACATTTTTCAAAAAGGAAAAACCTCCTAGAATCAAATTTTCAAAAGGGTAAATCTCCTAACAAATTTTCAAAGGATAAATCCCCTAAATTTTTAAAAGGATAAATCACCAAAACAAAACTTTTTAAAATGATAAATCTCCAAAACCAAATTTCAAAAGGAAAAATCTCCTAAAACATTTTTCAAAAAGGAAAAATCTCTTAAAATAAAATTTTCAAAAGGACAAATCTTTTAAAAAAAATTCCAGAGGACAAACTCCATGAACAAATCTTCAAAAGGGATAAATCTCCTACACTTCAATCTTCAATGGATAAATCTCTATGAACACATCTTGAAAGGAAAAAATCTCCTAAACAAATCTTCAAATGACAAATCTCCATGAACAAATCTTCAAAAAGGGATAAATCTCCTACACCTCAATCTGCAATGGATAAATCTTTATGAACACATCTTCGAAGGGAAAAATCTCTTGAACAAATCTTTGTCAGGGACGTTTTGCAACAACGGCCGAAAATGGGAAAACGGCCCGAATCTCCCCTTGGGTTCTTTAGAAGTATTTATTTGTGGAGAATCAAGCCTAAAATTCACAATGTATATAAAACAAAGGCTAATGGTGCTTTGACAAGAGAGAATCAAAATGTTAATAACGAAAGTGCAGAAAAAGAATAAAAAATAACAAGTTTGAAACTTCGACCCACAGTCACCGAGAAGAGGAAATTGAGAGAGGTTGTGAGGAAGAGAGGACAGGTTCCCCTGTAACCATATTTCCACCTCCAAGTTTCGGAATTGTGAGATTGTTGACTGGCTGAATGGGCTTTTGCTCTAAAGTTTCAGGTCTATGGGGGAAACGTGGTTCAACAAGTCTGAAACTTTGACCTACAGTCTCCGAGAAGAGGAAATCGAGGGAGGTCTTGAGGAAGAGAGGAAAGGTTCCCTTGTACCCATATTTCCACCCCTAAGCTTCGGAATTGTGAGATTGTTGACTAGCTGAATGGGCTTTTGCTCTAAAGTTTCAGGTCTGTGGGTAGAACATGGCTAGTTTTGGGGTGTTGCTCTTGACTAGTTTTTGAGTAGTGGAAGAGGCTTTTATCCCCTATGATACTATTTTGGTGTTTTGGCTTGGATTGCTTTTGTTTAGGGAAGAGTTTGGTATGCTTTTAGCATGATTTTGGAAATAAAGTGGGTTTTTTTTTAATTGGTTGCCTTTGGTCAGAAATTTCAGACCATTGGGAGTCTCAACTAAGTGAGGGCTAGCAGATGGAGTTGGCCAATGGGAGCCAACTTTGTTTAAAGTGGGGAAAAAAAGAGTTTGGGCAGAAACTTTGGGCTATAGTCACCCAGAGCATAAAAACTGTTTTGGGATGGAAATTTTGGATACAAGACCTCTTCCATGAACCTGAGGTGCTACCAGTGTCCCTTGCCCACTTGGTAGCATGCATGGGCTAGGCTCATGCAAAAAGTCTAAAAGGAACCAGCCCATACCCTCCAAACTAGACTTCCTCAATTTTCCCAATAAGTTGCATGGGCTTGGGCCATGCTTTAAAAGAATAAAATAAAACATAATACATGAGTTAGTTTTGGACCCCTCCTACAGAGAGAGAAGCCATAAATATCTCCATTCAATTCAGCATTTTTGATCAACCCATTCAGCTCTTCAGTACACAGCAAGAAAAGAAAGGGGGATAGAGGGTCACCCTGTCTGATACCTCTAGATGGGTTAATAAGGCCTCTCGGTTCCCCATTTACTAAAACAGAATAAGTCACTGTTCTAACACAAATCATGGTCAGATTAATCCATCTCTCATTGAATCCCATCTTCCTCATGACTTCCTCAAGGAAAATCCATTCAACCCGATCATATGCCTTGCTCATATCCAATTTAAGGGCCATGAATCCCAAGGAATCAGAATTGTATTTTTGTAAACCATGTAGAGTTTCAAAGGCAACTAAGATATTGTCAAAAATCAATCTATCTTTGGTAAAAGCTGATTGGTGCTTAGTGACTATTGTGGGAAGGATACTCTTTAATCGATTGGCTAAAACTTTAAAGAAAATTTTGTACAACACATTACAAAGACTAATAGGGTGAAATTGAGTAACATATTTAGGATTATCAATCTTAGGAATGAGTGTGATAAAAGTATGATTAACAGGGTGGGGTAAGGTACCTGTGTTTAGCCAAGATAAAATGGAAGAGGTCACATCCTTGTCAACTATCCCCCAAAAGTGTTGGTAGAAAAGGGGTGGCATTGTGTCTAGACCCGGTGCCTTAAGTGGGGCCATCTGATTCAAAGCTGCTGAAACTTCGCACTCCAAAAATTCACGTGACAGATAAGAATTCATCTCATCCATAATTAAATGAGGGACATGCTCCAGCACATTGCTTAAATTCTCAGGAGTAGAAGTTGTGAAAAGATTCTGATAGTAACCTGTCAATACCTCTGCAATCTCATCAGGATCAGTTTTCCAGGCATCCATCCCATCTCTAATACCCCTAACCTAATTTCTTCGGAATCTTTTCGTTGCCCGACTATGGAAATATTTTGTGTTCTTATCTCCTTGACTAGCCCACAATAATCATGAACTTTGAGCCCACATTCTTGCCTCCCTATCCATGAGTACATCAATTTCTGTTTTTAACTCCCTTACCCGATGATTAACTCTACTGACTTGAGCTTCAAATTCGGCCCTTCTCAACAACTCCCTTTTTTTAATCAATTCTTGTCTCACATTAACAAAAACATTACGATTCCACCCAATTAAATCCGACCCACACTTCTCAATTTTCGCCAAAATTTCATTGCTCAAATCTGACCCAACTGTAGAGTCCCATGCAGCCTGAACAGTTTCTCCACAACTTGGATGAGACAACCACATTTCCTCAAAATGAAATGGTTTATTCCTTTGAGGAATGTGTAAAGGTGCAAGAACAATAAGAAGTGGACAATGGTATGAAGAATTACATTGTAAGTGATGAACCCGAGCCCCTGGGAATTTCAGAAACCACCTATTATTGGCTAATCCTCTATCAAGCCTCTCCTAAATAGATCTTCCATCCTCAAAGTGTCTAGCTCAAGTGAATTTCGCACCTACATACCCAAGGTCCATGAAGCTACACTCATCAATGACATCTCGGAATAACTGCATTTAATTGTGAGGCCTCCATACACCTCCCAATTTTTCTTCTTGTCTTGTAATCTCATTGAAGTCTCCCACACATTACCATGGCATAACCGGATTAGAATTCAGTAGTCTCAACTTACTCCAAGCTTCGCTTCTTTTTGCTGTCTCTGGTTCACAGTAAAAACCGGTGAAACGCCATTGATTACTTGTATTTTTGTCAATGATTGCATCAATGTAATACCTATGCGAACCCTCAATCTTCAAATTCACTGGTGATTTCTAGAAAAGAACCAATCCACCTCCTCTCCCTTCTTGTTGAACCACCCAACGATGGTCAAACTCGATGTTTCTTTGTACCGTATCTAGCCTTGCTTCATCTGTCAGTGTTTCGGCTAAAAAGACGACAGATGGATCTTTTGCTCGTATTATCTCTACAAGCTCCTTCCCTATACGCAAGTTCCCAAGCCCATGACAGTTCCATGCTAGGCAACTCATTGTTCCTGGTGGGGCTAATGATCAGCCTTCGCCACTTCAAAAATTCCTTCAACATCACTTTGATAAACCTGCTGTCTTTTAGAAGGTAAATCAGAGCAAATATCCATATCAGATGCATCTCATTTTTTACCTGAAAGAGATTCACTTACTGGCTTTGTCAAGGAGTGGGCTTCTCTCACTCTGCGAGACCACTTAGGAAGAACACGCAAATGAGCGTTTGGTGAGGGAACCCTAGCCGCATCATGAGAGTCACGTTATTCTTTTTTTTTGAGTATGGGCTGAGGTACACGTAGGTGCACGTGAGTCATAATCAAGAGGATTAAGTGAAATAAAATCCTGGTGATAGGTTTTGTCCAGCTCAGCCACTGTTTCTTTTAACTGCGTGTTGGGCTGCTCTTCAGTAACCATTTCGGAAATAAAGACCTGATTTATCACGTTATGAATTTTATGCGTGAAGTTAGGGCCCGAGTTATGAGAATTAAATGATGAATTGCCGTTGCCAGCTAGCCCTTGCACTTCCTCCTCCTCTAATACACCTCCTTCCTTGCCGTTGTAGCCACCGGACCTTTCCCTTACGTTGGAATTGCCTGTGGACCGACCAGCCGACTTGGGACTATGATTGCTCGATCCTGTTCTTTTCTTTTTTGCATAAAACCCAGGCACCGTGATTACATTCTTTCTTGATGGCACAAATGCAGGTGCACGTATACTCAGGCCAAATTGACAATCTTCTGGCTAGAGTGTTCCCTCGCTGTCTATCCATAAAGCACAATCCTTGTCAACATGGGTTAAACAACCGCACCAATAGCACAGTTTCGGAAGTCTTTCATACTTAAAACTCACCCAAACTTGTTTGTCATTCTCCAGAGAAATCAAACGTCCACGGTACAGGGGTAAAGATAGATTGATGGAAATTTTAAGCCGTAAAAAACTTCCACCATCTGCATCTTTTGGATCCTTTGGTCAAGAAACATCTCCAATGACCTCACAACTTTTCTCGGCAGCAGCTACTGTCATATACCTTAGTGGGACACCGTGAATTTGAACCCAAAAACTCGTCTTCTCAAACTTGAGTTCATGCAGAGGGGTTTCTTTCTCATATCGTTCCATTGCCACTAGGTGCTTATCGAAGCTCCATGGCTCACTCATGAGGATTCTATCAACCTCATTCTTGTCGTCAAAAGTGAAAAGTACCTTATGATCCCCCAACGATTTAATCTTAAAACCATTCCGAGACCTCCACAATGGGGTGAAGGTTTTGGCAATGACATCAATGCTTAAAGCTCTCTTCGTAAAAAACTTAGCTGCGATGGAAAATTCTAGGATTCCATCGTCTTTTGTCAGGCTACATCCCGGACCCTCTCTCTTTGACAGAGAAAGTTTATGCCAATTCTGTGCAAGATCCTCCATAGAATTGGTTGAAAAAAAAATCTCACCTCACGCCTGTTTCCCAATCCCCTAAAAGAGATAACCCACTAGCCGAGGATTAACGTAGTTAATCCGCGGAAACAATCAACACCTTCTTAGAGAAGGGACCATAAAATTCTTCTGCACTCACGAAGCTGGAGCACCACTTCTAGACTGCAGAGAAACCGTATTTAGCCAGACCTAGTCAATTGTATTGTGTCCATTTATAATAAAGCGAATAGATTTTTTCATTGGCCATCAATTGACCACAACCCTCCTCATTTTCCTGGACTTGAGACTGACTATGAATAAATATATGACACTAAACATAAACACAAAAGAAATTATGATCATTTGATTGTATGAAATTGAAGTTATGATCATTTGATAGATTATAATATAAATTTACACTCTATTTGTTTTAAGTATTTTCCGAAAAATGTTTTACCACTTTTAGGCTTTTTTTTTTTTTTTTTTTGGTAGATAAAATATATTCAAACTTGAAAAATATTTTCCGTTGACTATAAAATCCTTTATAAAATTTTGTAGTATATTTTTCCTTTTAAAATTTAGTAAAACATTTTCTTCCCCTCTCTCGCTAGTTGCTAGGTCATCGACCCAGTGTTCGAAAACACCAATTCGGCGACCAAAGCCGACAGTCCAATGGCAGGAGACTTTACTTCGACAACCAATGACAATGACTAGAGACACCGATTCAAAGGCCGATGTCGTTGACCCAATGGCTAGAGACTCCACTCTAGCGACCAGTGATGGCAATCTAGTGGCCGGAGACACCAATTCGGTGACCAGTGCCAACTGTCCGATGGTTAGAGACACCGCATTGAAAACTGAAGGCAGCGGTCTGTTAGCAAGAGACGCCACACCACAATCGACATTGAAGGTCTAATAACCAAAAACGTCATTTTGTCAAACCGGTGTTGGTGGTCTAGTCATTAGAGATACTACTTCGACGGTGATCGTTAGTAGTCCAGTCGCCGTAGCCATCACTCTAACTGGCAGGCCTAGTGGTCTGGTCACAGGATCTTTGGCATCAACAACTTTAGTGTTAAGCCATCGGTTTTGATAATTTGCTAGAAAAATTTTGGGGTAATTACACATAACCCACCTGTGGTTTAGGCGAAAATTACTTTGCCTACCCGTGGTTTGAAAAGTATCACTTAACCAACTTGTGGTATGTTTCCGTCAATCTCCGTAACCCACCTCAGTCCCAGCCATTACAAAAACACTCTTAACCCCAAAACACAACATAACGCGGATCAAAACACCCAAAACTCAAAAACTTTTCGAGAGAGAGACCTATGGTGAGATCAACGTGTTCTTTGTGGGTTGAAGTGTCCGGAGGGGGAGAAAACACAAGTTTCACAACTTCAAAGCTAGGTAAGGTAGTTTCGGTAAAGAAAATCATGGTATTTGTGTTTGTTCTTGATTTAGGGTTTCAGATTTTGTTCAAGTGCCAACTTACTGTGTGAAACTCTAAATTTGGGCTTCCCAGGAATCGTGTTTTGTTGATCTGTCTTCATTAAGTGGTAATTTCTCGGGTTCATGTGTGAATATGTGCAATGAGCAGACTTGTGTTTTGAGAACAAGTTTAAGTTTGTACAATTTCGGGAGGAGGTTCTTGGGTTGTGGCCATTATAAGGTTGGTCCTAAGTGTCCTTTCTTTGTTTGGCTTGATAATCCAACCTATCCTCGTGGGAATGAAATTGCACCTTTGGCTCTAGAGAGGATGCCTAGGCTTCAGAGTGCTCTCCAACTTGCCAATAAAAGGGAAATGACAGCTTTGGAAATGGCAGAAGAAGCTAGGCAAATGGCAGAAAAGGCTCTTAAAGAGGAAGCCAAAGCCAAGGAGAGGGAGAGAAAGGCTCGAGCTATTTGTGCAAAAGCTAAGGAAAAGGCCATGTTTGCTGAAAAGAAGTAGAAAATGTGGAAGTTTGCATGCATTTTGTCATGGATCTTTTTTGTTATTGTTATGTTATTATTGTTGTGTTTTGGTTCAATTGAGTTCTCTAGAGTGAAGAGACCGAGGTTGTTACCCTGAAGTAGTTAATTGGTTAGTAGAGATAGTTATGGCAATGGTGTTAATGAATTTGCATTGTAATAGCACTAGCCTACTGATGTAATATTTTGATGTGTCAATGAACAAAGAATTGGTCAATTATTGAGTATTGTTTTGTGCATACCATAACAACCATTCAATGAAAGAAGTATTGGTCAATTATCAATGACCTGCGCATACCATAACAACCATTCCACAATAACAACTTCCATACACTCTATATTGAAAATATCTACTTGGACACAATCTGTAGTAGCAATAAATAAACTTTCATATAATCTAGTTTGGACAGATAATGTTCCATACAGTTACTTGCACATACCATAACAACAATTTCACAATAACAACTTCCATACACTCTGTATTGTAAAAATCTACTTGAACACAATCTATAACAACAATAATAAAACTTCCGTATAATCTGATTTTGACAAATAATGTTCCATACAAACTATTTTGACCATAATACCACAACTTCCAAATAATACCACAACTTCCATATAATACCACAAAATTTCATACCATAATAACAACTTGAAGTGTATTGTACCTTAACTTCTAGTAAATTACAAAAAAACACATTCCAAAGTCAGCTACATATATATATATATATATATATGATAATTACAAAAAGGTGATTGTTTTTTACACTAATTGATAATTACAAAAAGCCAACAGTGGTCTTCACAAAAAACACTAGCTGCGGGCCCACATGTTCCCACTAGCTTTACTCCCAATGCTGGCATGCGTACCCACTAGCTTCATTTCTTGCCTTTACTCTTTCCACCCACTAAATTCATTTTTGATGGCTTTTGTGCAGCAAGCTGTCCTTTAGTCCTCACACCACCAATGCTACTATTTGTAGGTGAAGGCTACAAAATAAAAAATAGATCCACTTGTTAAAAAATATCCTAGTCTACACAACCATCTAGGAAAGAGGTAACTCAACTAAGTTACCTGTGAAGAACTTGGTAGGGTATCCCAGGTCTCCCTAGGGGTGTGAAACTCTGGCTATGAGAAAGAGAACCATCCTGCTCTCATGTGAGATGGCCTAGCTTGATTTCCTTGCAGAGAAGCTTGATTTCCTTGCTGTAAAGATGAAGGTTGAGTGGCAGACCTCATTTTGTAAGTCTGGGTAGGCTGCTGGGATGGTGGTTAGGGTGTAGCCTGAGGTGCAGATCCAGATCTGGTACTAGGTGCAGGCACCCTTCCCCTTGCCTACAACAAAACCAAGTTTCAATACATTAATACCTTTGCAAGTTTAAAAACAAGTTTTTTTTTTTTTTTTTTTTTGCCATTTAAATCTCAATTACTTACAGCTTTTTTCTCTTGCACCCTCTTGAGTTAGGCCCTTCCTTATTGCATTTCCCACACCTTAAAGGTCTGTTCAACCTACTTGCTTTGTAAGGGTTCTTAGGCTTATCAGGAGCCCTCTTTCTTTGCTTGGGTGGCCTGCCTGGTGGTTTGTATATGTAAGGTGCTAGGGGAGCAGGCTGTCCAGTCATAGCCCATTCTGACCGGCCAGGCATGGGAGGAAGTACCTACTTGTATATCTCCATGTAATTTTCTTTATGGTAGCATGGGTAGGTGTAGGCTTCGGATGTCTCAATGTTTGTATAAATGGCTGTTATGGCATGTTTGCATGGAATGCCATTTAAATCCCAATACCTACAACTGCATGTCTTCTTGACAAGATCAACTTTATGCCTCATTAAGGAAACTGCCAGCTGGGGTAGCACTAAATGGCCTACTCTCAACCTTCAATTTCTCCAACTTATCTTGTATGCTTGGACACAACTTTCCAGCATACTTCTCTATCCCTTCCCTTTTTGTGTAAAGCCTAGACATAAATCTAACCCTAATCCACTCTAACATTGCCAAGATAGGCTTGTCCTTAGACTTCAATATCATTGAGTTAAAAGACTCACTCAAGTTATTTACCAAACAATCTGTTAAGACCCTAGGAGTGAAATGTGACCTTGTCTACTGTGCAGGTGCAATGTTTGCAAGATACTCATATGCCTTTTCATCCAAATCCTTTATGTACTGCATGCATCTCTAAAACTCCCTTACTGTTGTGGCAGCAGCACACCTCCATAATGCATCCTTCAGCTCCAATCCCTTGTCATCTACTTTGAAATTGTTGTAGATGTGTTTCACACAGTATCTATGCTCCACAGTAGGGAATAATGTCTCTATTGCAGGTATAAGCCCCTACAAATAACAAAACAAACAAACCAAACATGTTAGTTTAGCAAACGAAGTAAACCATTCAAAACTTGCATACCTTTTGCCTATCAAAAATGAAGACCAACTGAAGCTCTTTTGGCCTCCATATATCATCAGCAAAAATTTCCAAAAACCTTATCCAAGACTCCTTGTTTTCTTATTCCACAACAGCCATGGCTACTGGAAAAATGGTTTCATTTGTATCCTGGCAGTGGCAGATAAGATTTGCCCTCCAAATATGTGCTTTATGTGACAATCATCTAAACCTATAAATGGCTTGCATCCACCTAAAAATCCCACCTTCTGAGCATTGAACCTAACATACATCCTCTTAAATTTTGGCTGGGAAGTCTCATCAGCCATTTTTGTCTGTATTATAACCCTACTCCCCTTGTCTACAATGTTTATCATTTGTGCATAGTCCTTAAGGACACCATATTGCAGTTGCTCATCTCCCTTGATCAAATCCTTTGCCTTTCTCTTTGACCTATACACTTAGTTTACACTTAGGTCAACAGATAAATTTTGCATCACATGGTTGTGTACACCACTCATCTCCCAATTTGGATTTTTGCTAAAATCCTCAATGAACCTCTTAGCAACATAAGCTGATGTTGCTTGACTATTTTTAAAAGACTTGGGGCAAGTACAGTCATTAGTCAAGGTCTTAATCTGAAATGTTAGCTCTCCACTTATTTGAGATGCATAACATCTCCACCCACACTCATTCTTATAGTGAACTGATATCTTGGTCCTCTCATTAAGCTTGAATTTGATGTCAATAGGTTTTTTAATTGCATACTCCCTTAAAGCAGCTTTGAACACCTTTGCATTAGGAAACTTCATCTCCTTTTTCAGTACAACAATTCTCATGTCACTCTTAGCATTAAACTCTGGCTGCTCAGGTACCTGCTCATCATCAGACCCATCCATGCTTACCAAGTCATCCTCAAGAGCTGGCTCAACCCACTCAGGGTTTGCATGGGGTGCATTGCTTGATTCTGGGGCTACATGGGGTGCATTGCTTGATTTTGGGGCTATATTAAGAGCATCACTTGATTTAGGAGTAGAACCTTGTGGAGCTGAGTTTGGAGCAGCAAATATGTCATCACCAAAGTTATCCCCCTCTAGGCCTTCATATAGCCAATCATCATCATCATCTCCTTTAACATTCAATTCTTCAACCCTTGCACCAATCTTAGCATCCTGTTCTTCAACTTTATCACCAACCTCAACATCCTCAAACATTCTCATCATCTTCTTCTTCCTCCAATACAACTTCATCATAATCACTCTCCACATCTATTTCATCCACCCCTCCATTACCACTTACACCACCTACATCACCACCTACACCATCATCTACCACTCCCCTTCCATCAAGATGCTCAACTGCCAGTGGCTCCACATCTATGTCAGTATAGATTATGATTTCTTAGCTGGCCATACCCTATGAAGGGTAGTCATGTTCACCACATCTGCCTTTGTTTCTATGTCCCTTAAATCATCCTCTACATTACCTTCAGGAAGTAAATACCTATATCTACTGTGTTCTTTAGGAGCACCAACTAGATGACATAAATCTTGAATTTCAAATAAACTCAACTTATCAGGGTCAATCTCTGTCAATGTATGTACATACCCACCCACATATTCAAGGGTTGGGTCCTCCACAAAACATCCCCTAACATGAATTTCAATGTCAAATGTGAAGTCAACCATCTGCAATGAAAATAAGTAGTTTGTTTAAAATAAGTAGTTTGTTTAAATTCAATAGTCTGTTTAAAATAAGTAGTTTGTTTACATACTGACATGCTGAAAGCGAGAAGAAGCCAAAAGAGACAACAAGCCAAAAAAGACAACAAGCCAAATAAGTAGTTTGTTTTCATATAAAATTTGTTTTGTTGTTGAGAGACAACACACGGCCAAAGGACCACATATAGCACATGCAAAACTAGATTCCCAACAAATTTATAGGGACCACAATACCCACAGTTCATAAACAAGTGTAATCACTGACAAATAAACTTGATTCTTTCAGGAATACGCATTATATAAACAATCATAGCAGTACATTAGCTACATCCTAAGATACATTTCATCAAAAAATGTGTTTGGTCAAGCCAAGAAAATGAAAGTGCATTAAAAAAGATAAAAGGAAATCAAATAGAAATGTAAATTCATTTAAGAAAGATGACACTCTATCAAATTGAAAGAATGGAAAATGCATTTGATTGAAAACCAATAGAATTAAAAAAATAAAAAAATAAAAAAAAAGCCCACTAGGCTAAAAACCTGAAAGGGCGGTTTAGGCAAAAATTAGGGCCAACAAAAAAATAATAATTATAAAAATAAAAAAAGAGAGAAAAAAAAAATGATGAGAGTTGCCAAGAAGACCAAAAAGAAAAATCTGTCAATATAAAAAAATAAAACCAAATAAAAGGAGTCGATGAAGACCAATGAGAAGATGATAAACATGACAATGATTTTAGCATAAGAGTCAATGATGGAAGATGTGGAAAAACACTTCCAATTCTTGAAGTTAAAGTATTGCATACTTAGGGAAATATCATAAGGGTTTTGAGCCTTTTATATCTTTCATTTCAATAACTTGAACCTGGCCTATATTACAACCTTCGAATAAAAACCTCCTTGAAGTCCTGTTGATTGAAGGCACACCTTTAACTCTGATAATATTTTCTCTTAGATTAAGAAGGAAAACTGCTTAAGATTATCAAGCCCCACTGGCTGATATCTTTAAAAGACAAAATTTCTCAAATTCTCAAGTGACTTAGAAAAAACTTTCTCCAAGCTTGGAATACTCCCCCTTGTTTGCTTCCAACAAAGAATGACTATCAAAAGAACAAAATTTCAAAATTCTCAAAAAAATTTCAAATATTTAAACTTGGGATTTTTCCCTTTCTTGCTTGTTCCCAACATATGTGATTCTGAAGCATTTCGTTTCTTTGATTGTCTTTGAAAACTTAATCTAAAAATGTTCAAAATGAAGAAGCAAATTTGATTACATGTTTTTAATGATTTCAAATCTTTCCTAGTCAATGAGATCGAGTTAACTATTGAGCATTATGATTGGTCAAAGAGGTTGTTCAAAGGATCACATTTTCTTCATTAGGTGAATGCCTCTTTTTCTCTTGAACTTGTCAGAATTATTCGTAATAAGATATTGACTACAATTGAAAAGGTGAGAAAATTTCAAAAAATCTCATTCTACACTAATTATTATTATTATTTTTAAAAGAGACTCATTTAAAAAAAAAAAAAAAATCATTTTTCAAAACTTTCTTCGAACTACGTTTGGACCTGATCCTTAATAAGAGAGGTACGTAGGCAGCGTTTTTAAATGCTTGGTCCCAATTACAATTAAAATAAAAAATCTTCATTTTAAAATTTTCAAAAAATTTCTTCGGACTACGTTTGGGTCTGATCCTCTATGAAAGAGATACGTAGGCAGCCTTGCCAAAGGCCCGGTTACAATTATTCAAAAAACGTTTTCACAAATACTCAAAATCAAGACATTTGTTTAGGTGAATTTTATGCTAAAAGTATTTGTTTTGCATACATGTCATCAATTTTTTTGTGCAAGCATATTGTTAATTTTTTGTGCAAGCGTGTCTAAACTAGGGGCGTTAGCGCAAAACATTTTTATAATAACTGATTACTAACAAGCTCATGTAAAGAATCTTTTACAGGAGCTGAACATGGATCTTTCATCTACTCAACTTTCACCATCAATCTTCAGTTTAGATGCTACCATATATCCTAGAAAAAAGGCTGAAAACCTAGCAACTGGATAAGGCTCAAGATTTGCCATGGCACTTTAAGAGTGCCAATCTGCATTTATAGAGTGCCGATCAACACTACAACAATGCCGACTGGCACATCATTCCAGTAGTCATTATTTTGCCTAGTTTTGTGATTTTGATCTTGTTTTACTCAAAATTTTCTTTATTGAAGGTCCCTACACAATAAGATTTTTAAAAATTCACATCGATTGTTGAAATAGGTGCATTTGGCTATGCCTCATCCTTTTTCTTTTTTTAAAAAAAAATCACATTTTCTAAAAAATATCAAGCTTTTCAAAAGTCGTGCATCAATTTGCAGACTATGGGCATTTGGACATTCCTAATTCATTTTCTAAAAAAGATCATCATCATCATAATCTTTTCAAAAGAAAATTCAAATTTTCCAAAAACCATGCATCCATTTCCAAACTAGGGGCATTCAGATATGCCTTATCCATTTTTTTTCAAAAAAAACAAATCGGTCATCTTTTGCTAAAGAAGACTTTTCCTCAAGATTTTCAAAAATTATGCATGAATTTCCAAACTAGGGACATTCAGCTATGCCTCATTCAGGTAAGATTATCCATGTCAACACCTGTCAGGTAAATTCAAACCTTTGCACCACAAAACTTCACCAGGTTTACTCTAAACTTTAAACTTTTTTGAATCAAGCTATTACAAGAATAAGTTCATACATATCAAAGCCATCAAATGCAAAGATCAAAGAGTGGTAGTTCATGAGTTATACAAATTAATTAACTAGAAATTGGGGCCTGTTTGGTCATCTATCTCAAACTCACATTTTTAACAACATTATACACATTTCCACACACTTTTACATCTACACTTATTTAAAAAAACTACAAACAACCTTTCTCAAACTACTCTACCAAACACCCCCCAAATCTTGTTCTTTTTGCGGGAAATTAAAAGAGGAAAAATCTCCTGAACTTCAATTTTCAAAGAACAAATCTCCTAACAAAATTTCAAAAGGATAAATCTCCTAAAATATTTTTTTAAAAGCAAAAAAAAATCTCCTAAAATAAAAATTTTGAAGGACAAATCTCCTAACAAACTTTTCAAAGGACAAATCTCCTAAACAAATTTTCAAAATGACAAATCTCAAAAACATTTTTCAAATGATAAATCTCCTAAATTTTTAAAAGGATAAATCCCTAAAACAAAATTTCAAAATGATAAATCTCCTAAAACATTTTTTAAAAAGAAAAAATATCCTAAAATCAAATCTTCAAAAGTACAAATCTCTTAACAAATTTTCAAAGAATAAATCTTCAAAACAAAATTTCAAAAGGATAAAATCTCCTAAAACATTTTTCAAAAAAGAAAAATCTCCTAAAATAAAATTTTAAAAGGACAAATCTCCTAACAAATTTTCAAAAGATAAATCTCCTAAATTTTTAAAAGGATAAATCTCCTAAAATCAAATTTTCAAAAGGACAAATCTTTTAACAAATTTTCAATTGACAAACTCCATGAACAAATCTTCAAAAGGGATGAATATCCTACGCTTCAATCCTCAATGGATAAATCTCTATGAACACATATTGAAATGAAAAAAATCTCCTAAACAAATCTTCAAAAGAAAATTTTCCATGAACAAATCTTCAAAAATGGATAAATCTCTTACACCTCAATTTGCAATGGATAAATTCCCCTAAACACATCTTCAAAAAGAAAAATTTCCTGAACAAATCTTCATGAACAAATTTTCAAAAAAAAATGATAAATCTTCTTAACACAAATTTGCAAAAATAGATAAATCTCTTACATAAATCTGGTTCTCAATTATTAAAATATAATATGAATTTTTGTCTATTGCAAAGAAATTCCAAACTTCAAAGATTGAGCGAATACAGTTCTCAATCGCCTTCCAGATTCCAGATTGAGTGAATATAGTTCTCATCGCCTTTGAGATTCCAAATTAAGCAAATACAATTCTCAGTCGCCTCATTCTAGATTGACTAAATATAGTTCTCAGTCGTCCCAGATTCCAAATTGAGCAAATATAGTTCTCTGTCACCCCATTCCATATTGAGCGAATACAGTTCTTAGTCGCCCCAAAGTCCAAATTTAGTAAATATAGTTTTCAATCGACTTCCAAATTCCAAATTGAGCGAATATAGTTCTCAATCGTGCCAGATTCCAGATTATGCAAATATAGTTCTCACTTGTTAACATTCTTTCTCTTCAAAGGTTCATCAATCATTAAGCAAACTAGAAGTCAACATTTCTCATTTTTTTGTTAGAAAATAAAGCGCTAATACTATGTCCCAAGGTCCTAGGTTTTAGGGCTAGGAAATTGTTGAAAAAACCAACCTCAATTAAATCATGGTTGCTAAAATTATTGTCTTTTTTTAAAATATTTGCATTCACTTTTCAAGCTTTGTCAATGAGGGGCATTCTGTAGACACTCAATTTTGCTCCCATAATTTAAGTTTGGAAGATGACCAAAATAATCATTCTAAGTACCCAAAAATCTTAATTGCATTTCATGCATTAAATCATTCATCACATAACATAAAGATGATTTCGAGATTCTAACGATTGCGAGAATATACTTGCTTCCCAAATTGAACCATCGGAGTGAAAGATATTACAAGATCAAGTTTTCATAGTTTGCATTCATTCATTTGGGTAGGACTAATCACATGTGATTAATTGAAATTAATTTTGATTGGTTAATGATTAAAATTAATTAAATGAATTTTTGTGATTGGTTAAGTATTTTTCATAAAGTGGGATTTGTTGCTTGGGATTAAAAAAATTAAGTTGATAATATTTAAAAATCGTAGAATCTAATTTAAAACCTAATTGGATTTTCTCTCAACTTTGCATATTAATATAAATATATATATATATATATATATATATATATAGATTATATTCAAAATAATTATTTAAAAATCCTTATTATCACTTTGGGATGAAGTTTATCGTGAAAATAACTTTAAAATTTGGCCAAATAAAGTTTTAGAGTTGAAAAACACTTCAAAAACGTGCTAATTAAGTACTAGATTTCAGATTCACATTTTAGGGCATTGTTTACATAGTAAAACTCAAAATTTAGACTAGACTATTTCTGACAAAGTTTAGAGAATTGAATTTCCCTACGACTTCCAAATGTTGGGAAATTTAGACCCCAGTTGAAAGAATTAACAAGTTTTAAATCCAAGTTATAAATTAGACAAATAAATAAGACAAGATATAATGACCTAGGAAAACCAAGAAACAAACTAGTTTCACAGTAAAAAACCTGAGGGGAAACCTTCCCGAAAAGCAATCCACTACAGTAAAGAGAAGTTTCAGATCTAGTACAAAACCTTTGTCCCTAGACTCTACAATCCCTGTAGATGAACTCACAACATAAACCTTCTACCGCTTCAGAACCTCTGAACTCTTCAATATATGAACGCCACCCTTTGATGCACGAATCCTAGTACGTGACTAACCAATTGCGTGGATCCTAGTACACGACTTAATCACCAACTAGAAGAAGATTGTTGGCTGCAAAGTTCTTCACTTCATCAACAATGAAGATCAAGAAGCACTTAGTTACAAAACCCGAAGGCGCAAAGACGCAGTACTTTCTTTTAGAGAGAATAAGGCATCGGTCACCTTTTGAATATGTTCTCCTTATATTCTCTTATGTGATGGCTTCTAAAATAAGCCTTATATAGGTCTAGGGTTATGAGAAAAGAAACCCTACACAAATACATAAGCCTAGCCCAAAAATCAGATCTGAAAATTCTAATTTCCGTAACCTCGATAGATAGTATCTGTCGAGCCTCATTAAACCTCGATAGATAGCTATCTGTCGAGTAGGTGTCGAGCTATCTGTCCGCAAGTGTTGAGCTATCTGTCCAGCTTTAATGAATAGCCCTTCTTCACTTGTTTTTTGGTCACTAGACTTGAACAACATGTTTCTTGAAGTATTAAACACATCCTAGATCTACCCAATTACAAGTAAAGTGCGTTTGTCAAAGGATTAGCCAACTACATAAATATCTACACAAAAGTTTGAGCAAAAAGATATGATCAAAATACTAAAACTTGTTCTGATCTAAAAAATCAGCTTACTCTTATCCAAATCTCTTTTTCTAAATATTTTCTCCATACTTTTTTGCTTATTTTTTAAGCTGATTGGACTTAATTTTTAAGCAAACTTAGCTTATTTTCTAAGCAACTAACACCTCTACAAATAGAGGAGGCCTCCCAACATTCAGCACACCTAATCATTCTAAAATTGTATAAAAAGAAAGTCTCAAAATTGTAAAATCATAATTTTTTTTTTAAAAGAAAAATACGTAGTCTGGTTTTGCATTTTTTTTCCCACCGCCTATAAGAACCTCAAAATATTAAGCCAATAGAAGTTTAACTCAATTGAAACTACAAAGTACAAAATATTTCATCAAAAAAAATTATTATGAGTGTTACAGAAAAATTGTTAACAAAACTTTCCTGATAACTTGTGAAAAAAAAAAGTAAATATAACCTTAATACAATTTGTTTTTTAGAAGAACCATAATACAAAAACTTAATTAGCAATTGTACACTAAAAAATCAGGAATTATTTTCAAACAAGAAAAAATGTATATATTGATATTTAGTATTAAAAAAGTTCACGAAATATTTTTGCCTTAAGCCTCATAATGTATTGAGCCAGACCTAGTCAATTGTATTGTGTCCATTTATAATAAAGCAAATAGATTTTTTCATTGGCCATCATTTGACTGCTTCCCCCCTCATTTTCCTGGACTTGAGAACGACTATGAATAAATATATGACACTAAACATAAACACAAAAGAAGTTATGATCATTTGATTGTATGAAATTGAAGTTATGATCATTTGATAGATTATAATACAAATTTATGCTCCGTTTGTTCTAAATATTATCCGAAAAATGTTTTACCATTTTTAGTTATTTTTAGTTATTTTTAGTTTTATTTTTTTTTTATTTTTTTTTTTGTAGATAAAATATATTCAAACCTGAAAAATATTTTCTGTTGACAATAAGATCCTTCATAAAATGTTGTAAAATATTTTTTCTTTTAAAATTTGGTAAAACATTTTCTTCCCCTCTCCCTTTAGTTGCTAGGTCACTGATCCGGTGTCTGAAAACACCAATTTGGTGACCAGAGCCGATGGTTCAGTGGTAGGAGACTTTGCTCTGACAACCGATGACAATGACCAGAGACACCGATTCAAAGGCCAACGTCAACAACCCAATGGCTAGAGACTCCTCTCTAGCGACCAGTGATGGCAATCCAATGGCCGGAGACACCAACTCGGTGACCAATGCCAATTGTCCGATGGTCGGAGACACTACATTGACAACCAATGGTAGCAGTCTGTTAGCCAAAGATGCCACACCACAATCGACGCTGAAGGTCTGATAACCAAAAACGTAATTTTCTTGAACTGGTGTTGGTGGTCCAGTCATTGGAGATACTGCTTCGATGATGATCGTTAGCTGTCCAATTGTTGGAGCCACTGCTCTAACTAGCAATTCTAGTGGTTTGGTCACAGGATCTCTGGCACCAACAACTTTGGTGTAAAGCCATTGGTTTTACTAATTTGCTTGAAAAGTTTTACTTGTCTTATCAAACACCTGAAATTGTTTTACATGTAAAAAAAACATTTTACTTCAAAACAAACGGAGTGTTAAACATATTTGGTGTATAATAATTGAATAATTATATTCCCCATATCTCTACACATTTAACCTAAATGACCTTTATCTATAAAAAAGAAATATATATATATATATATATATATATATATAAGACCTAAACTTAATGAGTATGAGTTGAATTATATTATTTTTACCATTCACTCTTACTCACACATGTATATCCAACATTATTATTATAACTATCCCATAAAAAAAAATGCCAAACAATTTTTTTTAAGAAAAAGGAAAAAAAATTTTGCCAAAATTTTTTTTATTTTTTTATTAACATTTGTTGGGCCTCTTGGCAATGAATAAAAAATGGCCTAAATATTATTGGGCCTAGCAACCCACCTATAAAAAAAGCCACTTGACAATGAAACAGTGAGCAAAGTGCACACTACACCTGCAATAATTTGTTACTGACAGTGAGAGAGAGAGAGAGAGAGAGAGAGAGAGAGAGCCGCTTTTGCCTTCTTTCTTCACCACTTCAATAGCTGTAACTCTAACTATGTAAGTCTCCCATCTCAGCCCTTCATTTTCTTCTTCCTCTTCTTCTTGTTATGCAATTGCCCCAGGTCTGTTGTGTTCTTGTTCCCTTTCTTGATGATTGAATTCAATTATATGCATGAATTAAAAATATATGTGTTCCCATTGTCTTTTTAGCGAATCTTGGATTAGAAACCCATTTGTTCACTTTTTGAAAATGTGAAACAATTTAGTTTGTTGATAAAATGACAAATTCCTCAAGAGTTACTAGATCTTGAATTTGGAAGGTTTTGGTTGAGGCTCCATGAAGGGTTTTAGAGAGGTTTTTGTCATGTGAGCTAATGGTCATTGCATGTTACTGTAAGATTTCAGTTTGGTACGAGGGGTCATCAGGGTTGTGTATAAGTCTAGCCCTCTTAAAGGCTAGAATGCATGGCCGCGGCTCCAAAGGAGCTGCACCCGCGTCCAACGCGGCGACGTGGGAGGGACGCTGCTAACCACGAGTCGAGCCGCGTCCTGCCACGTGGTTTCCCCGACTCACACCGACGCGGCTCAAATCGGGCCAACTCAGGCCGTATCGGCCTAAACCGCCGAAATGGTCGGTTCAAGCCAAAACGGCCGAGTCAGGCTGAAATTCAAAAAAAAAAAAAAAAAAAGGTGCAAAATGCACCATCTGGTCACAAGATCTCTGGCACCAACAACTTTCGTGTAAAGCCATTGGTTTTACTAATTTGCTTGAAAAGTTTTACTTGTCTTATCAAACACCTGAAATTGTTTTACATGTAAAAAAAACATTTTACTTCAAAACAAACGGAGTGTTAAACATATTTGGTGTATAATAATTGAATAATTATATTCCCCATATAAAAAATAATAAATATTATATTCCCCATATCTCTACACATTTAACCTAAATGACCTTTATCTATAAAAAAGAAATATATATATATATATATATATATATATATATATATATATATATAAGACCTAAACTTAATGAATATGAGTTGAATTATATTATTTTTACCATTCACTCTCACTCACACATGTATATCCAACACTATTATTATAACTATCCCATAAAAAAAATGCCAAACAATTTCTTTTAACAAAAAGGAAAAAAATTTTTGCCAAAATTTTTTTTTATTTTTTTATTAACATTTGTTGGGCCTCTTGGCAACGAATAAAAAATGGCCAAAATATTATTGGGCCTAGCAACCCACCTATAAAAAAAGCCACT
Organism: Quercus ilex subsp. ballota; assembly: GCA_032727855.1. Classification (NCBI taxonomy): domain Eukaryota; kingdom Viridiplantae; phylum Streptophyta; class Magnoliopsida; order Fagales; family Fagaceae; genus Quercus; species Quercus ilex. The sequence goes on from CM064908.1 coordinate 40,862,578, forward strand.
TGACAATGAAACAGTGAGCAAAGTGCACACTACACCTGCAATAATTTGTTACTGATAGTGAGAGCGAGAGAGAGAGAGAGAGAGCCGCTTTTGCCTTCTTTCTTCACCACTTCAATAGCTGTAACTGTAACTATGTAAGTCTCCCATCTCAGCCCTTCATTTTCTTCTTCTTCTTCTTCTTGTTATGCAATTGCCCCAGGTCTGTTGTGTTCTTGTTCCCTTTCTTGATGATTGAATTCAATTATATGCATGAATTAAAAATATATGTGTTCCCATTGTCTTTTTAGCGAATCTTGGATTAGAAACCCATTTGCTTACTTTTTGAAAATGTGAAACAATTTAGTTTGTTGATAAAATGACAAAATCCTTAAGAGTTACTAGATCTTGAATTTGGAAGGTTTTGGTTGAGGCTCTATGAAAGGTTTTAGAGAGGTTTTTGTCATGTGAGCTAATGGTCATTGCATGTTCCTGTAAGATTTCAGTTTGGTACGAGGGGTCATCAGGGTTGTGTATAAGTCTAGCCCTCTTAAAGGCTAGAATGCATGGCCGCGGCTCCAAAGGAGCCGCACCCGCGTCCAACACGGCGACGCGGGAGGGACGTCGCTAACCACGAGTCGAGCCGCGTCCTGCCACGTGGTTTCCCCGACTCACACCGACGCGGCTCAAATCGGGCCAACTCAGCCCATATTGGCCTAAACCGCCGAAATGGTCAGTTCAAGCCAAAACGGCCGAGTCAGGCTGAAATTCAAAAAAAAAAAAAAAAAAAAAGGTGCAAAATGCACCGTCTGGTCACAGGATCTCTGGCACCAACAACTTTGGTGCAAAGCCATTGGTTTTACTAATTTGCTTGAAAAGTTTTACTTGTCTTGTCAAACACCTGAAATTGTTTTACATGTAAAAAAAAACATTTTACTTCAAAACAAACGGAGTGTTAAACATATTTGGTGTATAATAATTGAATAATTATATTCCCCATATAAAAAATAATAAATATTATATTCCCCATATCTCTACACATTTAACCTAAATGACCTTTATCTATAAAAAAGAAATATATATATATATATATATATATATATATAAGACCTAAACTTAATGAATATGAGTTGAATTATATTATTTTTACCATTCACTCTCACTCACACATGTATATCCAACACTATTATTATAACTATCCCATAAAAAAAATGCCAAACAATTTCTTTTAAGAAAAAGGAAAAAAAATTTTGCCAAAATTTTTTTTTATTTTTTTATTAACATTTGTTGGGCCTCTTGGCAACGAATAAAAAATGGCCTAAATATTATTGGGCCTAGCAACCCACCTATAAAAAAAGCCACTTGACAATGAAACAGTGAGCAAAGTGCACACTACACCTGCAATAATTTGTTACTGATAGTGAGAGCGAGAGTGAGAGAGAGAGAGCCGCTTTTGCCTTCTTTCTTCACCACTTCAATAGCTGTAACTGTAACTATGTAAGTCTCCCATCTCAGCCCTTCATTTTCTTCTTCTTCTTCTTCTTGTTATGCAATTGCCCCAAGTCTGTTGTGTTCTTGTTCCCTTTCTTGATGATTGAATTCAATTATATGCATGAATTAAAAATATATGTGTTCCCATTGTCTTTTTAGCGAATCTTGGATTAGAAACCCATTTGTTTACTTTTTGAAAATGTGAAACAATTTAGTTTGTTGATAAAATGACAAATTCCTCAAGAGTTACTAGATCTTGAATTTGGAAGGTTTTGGTTGAGGCTCTATGAAAGGTTTTAGAGAGGTTTTTGTCATGTGAGCTAATGGTCATTGCATGTTCCTGTAAGATTTCAGTTTGGTATGAGGGGTCATCAAGGTTGTGTATAAGTCTAGCCCTCTTAAAGGCTAGAATGCATGGCCGCAGCTCCAAAGGAGCCGCACCCGCGTCCAACACGGCGACGCGGGAGGGACGTCGCTAACCACGAGTCGAGCCGTGTCCTGCCACATGGTGGCTGCGTCCTGCCACGTGGTTTCCCCGACTCACACCGACGCGGCTCAAATCGGGCCAACTCAAGCCATATCGGCCTAAACCGCCGAAATGGTCGGTTCAAGCCAAAACGGCCGAGTCAGGCTGAAATTCAAAAAAAAAAAAAAAGAAAAGGTGCAAAATGCACCGTCTGGTCACAGGATCTCTGGCACCAACAACTTTCGTGTAAAGCCATTGGTTTTACTAATTTGCTTGAAAAGTTTTACTTGTCTTATCAAACACCTGAAATTGTTTTACATGTAAAAAAAACATTTTACTTCAAAACAAACGGAGTGTTAAACATATTTGGTGTATAATAATTGAATAATTATATTCCCCATATAAAAAATAATAAATATTATATTCCCCATATCTCTACACATTTAACCTAAATGACCTTTATCTATAAAAAAGAAATATATATATATATATATAAGACCTAAACTTATTGAATATGAGTTGAATTATATTATTTTTACCATTCACTCTCACTCACACATGTATATCCAACACTATTATTATAACTATCCCATAAAAAAAATGCCAAACAATTTTTTTTAAGAAAAAGGAAAAAAAATTTTGCCAAATTTTTTTTTTATTTTTTTATTAACATTTGTTGGGCCTCTTGGCAACGAATAAAAAATGGCCTAAATATTATTGGGCCTAGCAACCCACCTATATAAGAAGCCACTTGACAATGAAACAGTGAGCAAAGTGCACACTACACCTGCAATAATTTGTTACTGATAGTGAGAGCGAGAGAGAGAGAGAGAGAGAGAGAGAGCCGCTTTTGCCTTCTTTCTTCACCACTTCAATAGCTGTAACTGTAACTATGTAAGTCTCCCATCTCAGCCCTTCATTTTCTTCTTCTTCTTCTTCTTGTTATGCAATTTCCCTAGGTCTGTTGTGTTCTTGTTCCCTTTCTTGATGATTGAATTCAATTATATGCATGAATTAAAAATATATGTGTTCCCATTGTCTTTTTAACGAATCTTGGATTAGAAACCCATTTGTTTACTTTTTGAAAATGTGAAACAATTTAGTTTGTTGATAAAATGACAAATTCCTCAAGAGTTACTAGATCTTGAATTTGGAAGGTTTTGGTTGAGGCTCTATGAAGGGTTTTAGAGAGGTTTTTGTCATGTGAGCCAATGGTCATTGCATGTTCCTGTAAGATTTCAGTTTGGTACGAGGGGTCATCAGGGTTGTGTATAAGTCTAGCTCTCTTAAGGGCTAGAATGCATGGCCGCGGCTCCAAAGGAGCCGCACCCGCGTCCAACGCGGCGACGCGGGAGGGACGCTGCTAACCGCTAGTCGAGCCGCGTCCTGCCATGTGGTTTCCCCAACTCACACCGATGCGACTCAAATTGGGCCAACTCAGGCCGTATCGACCTAAACCGCCGAAATGGTTGGTTCAAGCCAAAACGGCCGAGTCAGGCCGAAATTAAAAAAAAAAAAAAAAAAAAAAAAAAAAAAGGCGCAAAATGCACCGTTTGAACTTAACCTAAAACCCTAAGACTTTCTCACTCACTCCCACTTCGTCCATACACTCTCTCTTACTCCGTCCTTTATCTCTCTTCTCTGTGCTCTAGTAACTAAATCTAAATCCTTGCTTATTTAACTTTATTCTGTATATTTCTCTTGATTTTTTATTTTTTACTCTCTGTTTTTTACGATTTCTCTCCTTCAAATTGCTTAGAAATGAATTGGGCATCGGAAAATTTGTGTGCTTGCTGTGTTTTTTTGCTTGTTTTTTCGGTTCTTGTGGGAGTTAAAGGGTTTTGTTATTAATATGGCTGCTGTGATTTACAAATTTTATCAGTTAGGATAAGAATCTTATCCTAACTGATAAAATTTGTAAATCAGTTAGAATAAGATAGGATTTAGAAGTGATTTGTGAACTTGTAAATCTGTGATTTGTGAATCTTAGTTTCTTTTCAATCTTAGTTTTATTTAGTTAATAGTTATTACTTATTACTCATTGTGATTTGTGAATCTGTGAACTTGGGTTTGATTTATTATTAATTTATTTAGTTAATAGTTATTATTTGTAGGTTAAATTGAATCTATTGAATTTGCAATGTACGAAGTTACTAGCACAAAAACTTCACCTTCATCTAATCAAGAAGTGTCAAATGATGAATCTCCTCTTTGGTAGTATGTGACTAAAGTAGAAAAACCACGTCAGGTGGAAACACATACTTTAAGTGCAACTATTGTGGTATAGTTTATATGGGATCCTATTCTAGGGTTAAGGCTCATTTATTACAAATTTCTGGCAAAGGTATTAAAGCATGCCTTAAGGCGACAAAGAGCCATAGGCTGGAAATGCAGCGAATGCATGATCAAGTTGAGAATGATAAGTTAGAGAGAGAATGGAGAAGTCAAATTCCCTTACCCCCCCCACCTCTCCCAGGCCGTGGGCCTACTAGGCCTATTTCCCCATTTCGGAGACAAGAAGGGAGTGATAGTACAAATCTGGTTGATGGTAAGAGGAGGAAGGTGACTACGAATTCTCCTTTGGAGAAAGCATTCCAGAATAATGCTAGACATTATTTGGATAGCAAAATTGCTAGGATGTTTTACACCGGTGGGCTTCTGTTTAACTTTGCAAGGAACCCATATTATCGTAGTTCCTATGCATATGCTGCTACCCATAACATTCCGGGCTATCTTCCTCCTGGATACAATGCCTTGAGAACAACACTTTTACAAAAAGAAAGAGCTCATGTTAAAAGACTTTTGAAACCAATTAATGACTCTTGGCTTGAAAATGGTGTAAGTATAGTTTCTGATAGATGGTCAGATCCACAAAGGAGGCCTCTTATTAATATTATGGTTGTATCAGATGGGCGTCCAGTGTTTATAAAGGCAATTGATGGGTCAAGTGAGTTCAAAGACAAACATTATATGGTTGGGGTGTTAAATGATGCTATAAAAGATATTGGACATGAAAAAGTTGTCCAAGTCATCATTGATAATGCACTCTTGGCTTGAAAATGGTGTAAGTATAGTTTCTGATAGATGGTCAGATCCACAAAGGAGGCCTCTTATTAATATTATGGTTGTATCAGATGGGGGTCCAGTGTTTATAAAGGCAATTGATGGGTCAAGTGAGTTCAAAGACAAACATTATATGGTTGGGGTGTTAAATGATGCTATAAAAGAGATTGGACATGAAAAAGTTGTCCAAGTCATCATTGATAATGCTAGTGTGATGAAGTCTGCTGGAGCTCTTATTGAAGGTAAGTATCATAAAATATTTTGGACACCCTGTGTTGTCCACACTCTCAATCTAGCTTTGAAGAATATTCGTGCAGCAAAAAACACTGAAAAGAATGAAGTTACATATGAGGAATGTAGTTGGATTACACGTATTACTGATGATGCATCCTTATACGTGTTTTTATCATGAACCATTCAATGAGGTTGGCAATGTTTAATGAAATTTGTCCATTAAAACTGCTCCAAGTTGCTGATACTAGATTTGCTTCGGTTGTTGTAATGCTGAAAATGTTGAATTTGATAAAAAGATGCCTTCAAGCCATGGCTATTAGTGACCAATGGGCTTCTTATAGGGAGGGTGATTTTGGAAAAGCTCAAAAGGTGAAAGATATGATTCTAAGTGATCTTTGGTGGGATAATATTGATTATATTCTTGAATTCATAGCACCCATTTATGATATGCTACCAATAGCCAACATAGATAAGCCTTGTCTTCATCTTGTGTATGAGATGTGGGATTCAATGATAGAGAATGTGAAAGCAGTAATATATAGACACGAAGGCTTGGAAGATGATCAGTATAGCTCATTTTGGGGTGTGGTGTATGATATACTCATTGATCGATGGACTAAAAATTGTACACCACTACATTGCTTGGCTCATTCCTTAAATCCTAAGTAAGTACATTTATTTTCCATTTTCCTTAGTTCACCCTTTTAGTAAAACACACGTTTCATCTATATTTGTTTTTTAATATTTAACTAGGTATTACTCCATTGAATGGCTTTCGGGGAATCCAAAACGCATCCCTCCACATCAGGATCATGAAATTTCTATGGTAAGAAGCAAGTGTTTGGAACAATACTTTGAAGATGAGAATTAATTAACGGTGGTGAAGTTTGAGTTTGCTACATTTTCAGGAGGGAGGTTTCCTTCACTAGATGCCTTGACAGATAGGTGGGCCTTACAACCTTTGGTTTGGTGGCAATACCATGGCTCCGCATTTCCAACTCTTCAAACCCTTACCCTTAAACTTCTTGGACAACCTTGTTCATCCTCATGCGCTGAGAGAAATTGGAGCACATACAAATTCATTCATTTCTTAAAAAAGAAACAAAATGGCTCCTACACGCACTGAGGATTTGGTATATGTGCATTCTAATCTTCGACTCTTGTCAAGGTGCAATGAGGAGTACGTACATACAGCAACAAAGATGTGGGATATTGCAGGAGACTCTTGGAATGAGAGCAACATACATGGAGGAGCTGGAATTCTTGAGAATGCAGCCCTTACACTTAATGAGCCAGAGTTGGAGGCCATGGTTATTGGGAATGCTAACACTAGTGCTACTACTAGTGAAAGTGAAGTTCGAAGTGAAGCTATTGATATTGAGGATGATGATATTGGTGTTTGATTGTCTTGTTGATTATCTTTTATTTTGTTTTAGTTTCAAACTTGTGAGTTGTATTCTAATTTCCGAACATCATGGAATGTTTTAGTTTCAATCTTGTGGGTTGTATTTAATTTATGAACATCATGTTTTAGTTATTATCTACTATTGCTATTAAATTTGGTATATGTTTATATAATGTGAAAAAGTATGCTTAGCAATATATTAAAAATATAAATAAAATTATTTTTAATAATTTTTTAATCGCCGAGTCCCGCAGCACCCACACCCACACCCGGACCCACCTTTGTCAAAAATTGCTGAGTCCCGCACCCACACCCGCACCTGAGTGCCGAAACGCACCCATGCTTCCTAGCTTAAAGGTCAATTGGAAATAAGTAAATAACTAATTGTTTATGGGGTGAGCGGGTCATTGCTGTAACAAGTTAGATAACTTGTCGAAATGGGTACTCCCCATGTATATGCTGCTGAGAGAAACATGCTTCTTTAAAAAAAAAAAGTTGATTGGAGCTCATTAATGGGATGGTGGGGTGAAATCCTTTAAATATTGACCTGTACTAAGCATATAACATTGTTCAATGTGTTTGTGCATGTGCTAGAGAGAATGAATTAACGTTGAATACTTGATGATACATTTTGGTGAAAGTCTATGGAAGCTATTGTCTATAGTCTTTTTCCAAAATTTATTATTTTTCTTTCCTTTAATATATCTTTTCAGTTGTTGCTCAGTCCATGTTAGAAGCTAATGAACTGTGATACTCATCATCAACATTAATTTTCATTGTTCTAGTTAGAACTATCAGCTTTATGTTATAAAAAACAAAAGGAGCTTTATTGAAAGTACTTCATGTAATAGATTGAGTATGAGAGCCTTGTTAACATTTTACAGTGGTTTTGATTGGTACCATCATGGAGAATTTTACAAGTAAAAGTTAGGATTCTTTACAAGTTTTGCCCAAATGTTAAGCAATAAATTATAGATTTTTATATGTTTGTTAGTGCATGTCCAAAATATTTTGGGTTTTTGATTCGAAATAATCTTCCAAAATTTGGTGATTCTATTTTTCTTTTGATAAAACATCAAGTATTTCTAGATGAACTTTGATTCTACCTGGACATTTCTATGTTATTCAGATATGGTTCTGATTTGTACAATAAAGCAAGAATTGCAACTAATTTGTTAGGCATAGTTGATCATATGAATAGCCTAGTTTGTTTTATGTTTTCATTTACTGAGGCTGAAATATTATGTGGAGTAATGACCATATATTCCTTGTTTTCTTGTTAATAGGAAAAAAATTTAGCCTTTACTGGCCAAAAGTTTAATTTATCTTTTGAGAAAAGCTTTTGAAACATTCCATGATCAATTGAAGCACCATGTATCTGGAAGTCAACCTAGGCTAATGCAGCAATGGAGTGCAAAAATGCAGCAATGGAGTGATTGGTTTTTTTCTAGCTTTTTGGTGATGGTGGAGAAACTGTCAAAAAGGGAGCTAGAACAATGGGCCACTACGTCTAATCTGGAATGCAAGAATAAAGCTTACTTTTAGAAAATTTAGACACAACCAAAGGCCATCTTTGGAGGGAGCTTTAGTGATGTTGGAGACATAGCACAAGCTATCGGCTACTCAAGTACATTCTTAAATATGGGGCTATAGTTATTTACGACTTGGGCTTGTATCTTCATCAAAAGGTTTTTGTTTGGTTGAGGGATAGCCTAGTTTTTTTTTCTTTGTGTGGCTCTTGGCCTAGCCTGAGGTGTGTGCCCAGGCTATTTACGGATTTACCTTTCTTTGAATAAAATTTTCTATTAACATTGAATGTATTCTCTAATTTTGACGCAAGAGTTTCCTTATTTATTTATACAACAATCTTACAAGAATGTAGAGTTCAAACCAAGAGAATGTACTAACATGTTTTATCCTTTCGTGATATTATTTTGAGAGTGCAATTGATTGTTTGATTTTATTTTAAATTTCTAATGCCTCAAGTTGAACTAGTAGAACAATTTTGATGTTGCATTAATATCACAAATCGATACATGCAACGAAAGATAAACAAGAAAAGGATTTGATCCAAGAATGAAAAAACTTCTATTGAAATGTAAACTTTGATTACAAGAACATAATAATAATAACAAGAGTTTTAATAAAATATACACATCCATAGGCAAAGATTCACTTAAAATAGATGGTGCCAGCAATTTCCAAATCTCCAACACGAAGCATGTAACACCCCGACCCAACTCTATAGTTAACCCATGTGTTCAAGTGGTTAATTATTATTTTAATCACTTACTTTCTAAATTAATAGAAGAGTATTTAATAAACACATTATTTTATAATGCCTTTGAATAAGAATTGTAAAGATTACAAATACTTGAATGGCTAACTGTATGATGTATATATATTAAGTATGTACAAAATTATATTAAGTGGTTTAAGTTATTAGATGCATAGTTGGTGGTGTTTTAATTAAGTATGATGCATGAGATGTTATGGTAGAAATTCCACCCACACATGCAACCAATGGAAATTCAACACATAATGCCAAAGTTTTATGCACATTGACAAACCCAAAGACCTCTTGACTGGCCATGTAATGAACAAGCTCCACCTAGTTTCTTCTTTTGACTTTTCTCAAGAAAAATGGAACTTTCAAGAAACTCTTCCTCTCATTTTCCACGGGTCCAAGAAAAATCTAAATTTCTCACCTTACTTTGCTCCCTTTTCTCATAAGGAAAGAGCTAGGAAGCTCTCTTGAGTTCCTTTTGTCAAACTCACAGGTCCACACACCAAAGAAAGATAAGTCTCCATCTTATCTCTTACTTGACTCTCTCCAAGCGAATAGAACAATCAAGAAGCTCTCTCCTTCTCATGCCCACGACTCCAACACCAAAAGAAAGAAAACTCTCTCAAGCCCTCTACCTCTCATACTTTCGGGTTCAGCTACTAGGAAAGGGAAATCTTTTCATGCAAGAGTGATTCTATTCCTATTTTTCCCCCTCATGAACCAGAAACTTGGTAAGGGGCTAGCTACTCTCACCTTAGAATCCATAATTTCTTCATGAGATCTTTAGTATTGGTATTTGTGGTTTGTGAAATTAGGAAATCATGCACTTGTAAGTTTTTATATATATATATATATATATATATATATATATATATATATATGCTATATATATATATATATATATGCTATTTAGGAAGCTTTGAAACTGTGTTGGTGAATTGTTGAAGGTAGATTAGGGTTTTACTAATTAATGATTGTATATGATTAAGGAAGTGAGAAAAAGTTAGGATGAGTACTTTTGATGTTACTGCTGGGATTTTTGTTGTATGTAATTTTGCTATAAATGGTTCAATGACTATATTTAAGTGTTTTCTAACATGTCTAATGAATGTATAAAAATCCCCATATGAAAATACCATCGTTTGATAATTGTTTATGAATTTACAAGAAAATGTTGCAAAGTTGTCATTGTGACAGATTCTGTATTTATGCATGATAAATTATGTATTAAATTTTATATAGTGAAATTGGATGCTAGGGTTATTTTCTTTGAAATCTAAGACACATATGGATGTAATGGAAGTGGTCTCACAGCATTTGGATAAATATAAAAATAATGGTTTAATTTCTAATTTGCATGAAATTCTGTCAGGACAGATTTGAGCATGTTGTTTTTTATGATTTTTAGTAAATTATGGTTTTATGCTTTGACTCTGAAATTGATATGATATTTACTAGACATCTACATGAGTTTCTCTGTAAAATTTCATGAAGTTTGGATGTGAATTGATAACCATTTATATTTTATAAGTAAAGTATATGCTGCTGGAATAAAACAGTGAACACTAAGGGACATGCCTAACTTTGAGGATTTAATTTTAAAGTTAGGATGAATGATTTGAGTTATAATTTATTATGCTCATCATTTGGTATGTTTAGATTATAGATTAATTTTGTATAACTTGGTTCAAGGTTTAATACTCTAAATGAGGGGTTCTAAACAATTCGACAGTTGTATTTATGAAGCTGTTTTGTTCAACATGTTTTATGTTGCCTTATAGTGTATATGGTTACATGACCATGTTTATGGGATTTTATGTTTATGCATGCATTAATGCCCTAATCTCAAAGCACCTTTTGAAATGAAGTTGGCTCTTGTAGAGATATGATATTAATATGAGAAGGATGGTATTCCTTTAGGTTGGTACATCATTTGTTGATGTGTGCATAATTTGTTTGTGGGAACCTCATTGAGGTGGGATTAGGATTTCCTTGATTCTAAGAGATATGCTTTGAGATGAATGTGTACATTTATGATAAGGAATAATGGATAGTAATAAGCTTTGATTTTGGTTTAGGTGTTACTAGTCGCCAGGTCTAAGCTCCTTCGACTTTAGGCTCTCGGTTCCTCTGCTTTCAGGTAAGGAATAAGTTATATGAGCATTTGGTAAATCATGAGGTTATTTTAAAGTATGTTATGCATTAAAAGGTTTTTGATTAGAGATATGGCATGTAATCATGTTTTAGACAAAGATATGTTCGTAAGCTTTCGAAACCTTATGTATATAATTTAAGCATATTAATGCTATTACTAATTTCCACAAACATGATGTTTAAAGAAAATAATGGAAATGCTATTATTGTGAAATGTAATGCAAACTATGAATCTCAATACAGTGTATGAGTATGAAATATTTTTGGGTTATGTCCTCTGGTGATCTGAACTCGGCTAGTAGAGGTTAATTACCGGCTTTCCATGGAAAAATATTAAATGTTTGGCCATTTAAAGTAGAGAAAATGGGGCTGCCTGTAACTCTAATATGAATAAGGCCTTCTCCCCAATGTGTACGGACGGCGGGGAGGAACAAAACCTTGAAGGGATGTGCCATCAGGCCTCCCAAAGAGGATAATATCATACACACAGGAGTACCTAAATGTGATGAAGCCTTCTCTGTACAGACTTATCAGATATGAACTAACCAATATGTATTTATGAACAGCTATATTATATTATTAATCATGAGAAAATGATTTTGCTAAATGCATTGTGAAAAGTTAAAAGCTCTCATGAAAAGAAGAAGTTTCTGATGAAAAGAAAAGTTGTTCTTTAAAGATAAGAGTTTCTGAAGTTCTGTGGCGTTTTAAAGATAAAGAATCTGATGAAAAGGTTTTAGTGTTTTATAAAGATAAAGCTTCTGATGAAAGTACAAGTTTATGTTAAAAGTTATCAAATATTTGTTCTTTATGAAACGTTAAGCTTCATGATTATGAAAGTTATAATATTTTACGAGAAGAAGTTTATAAATAAAAGTTTTATTATTCTTTAAGAGGTTTCTAGTTTAAGACAAAGTTACCGATTATCTTATTTAAGTTGAAATGATTACTTAGTAACGAGAATATATATATATATATATATATATATGGTAACTTTGTAAGAAATGAAAGAAATTCAATTCGAAAAGATTTGGTAATATTATTCTGATAAGAAAAGGGAGAACAATTATTATCTTACGAAGAGCATATAAGTTATTATTATAAAGTGTAAAATAATATGCATGAAAAGATGTTCTCTTATTTGAACATTTATAGAATGAAATGATTTGATTTATATGCATCCATATTAAATTCTCGTATATCTTACTTTTACTGAGCTGTGTAGCTCACCCCTTCCACTCTTTCAGTTAGCAAGTTTATTTTGGAGCAGAGGAAGCCTTAGTCGAGTTTTGGAAGGAGCTAGTTTTAGTTTTATATGTATAGATCCTAAATTGGCAATTTGATCTTTAGATTTGTCGTATGGTGTATTTTAGGATCTAATGAAAGTTGTATACCTAAAGTATTAAGAGATGTATTATGTGAAAGTGTGGAAATTGAATGACTGGTGGATTATGTTATATTTTGAGTACAATGTAGATGCTCTGAATATCAAGTGAAAAGTTATTTCTAGAAGTAAAGAAACAGGAATGATAAGAAAGAGGAAAGTTCTTGTAAGTTTTGTAAAAGTTAAGTTGGTTCTTGTTAATATCAGGTTTAGGCTCGATATTAGCATGCCGGTCATGGTCACAAATCCGGGTATCGGGTTTGGGGCGTGACAAAGCATTACTTGACAGAGTGGCTCAGGAGTAGGACCTCTTTGGATAAGCTCAAAAACATAACCATCAGGATCCTTCACAAAGGCAATAACAAATTGTCCACCTTTAACAGGACTAGGCTCTCTAGTGACAACACCACCCTTGGCCTGGATGTCTTCAACCAATTTGTAAACCTAAATGTTCAAGGAATGCATAATTCAGCCTCAGCACTAAAATAGAAATTACATCAACAATCTTCCAAGAATATAAAAATGAAACTTACATCTGGAGTTGCAATAGCAAAATGACCAAAACTAATTCCAATATCATATGAAGACACACCATAATCTATGAAATCAATATCAAAGTAATTTTTCAGAAACCATACAGTAGTCATAATTAAAGTAACATTATCACCCAATTTGTCATTTTCAATAAGTCTCAACTCTGTCACAAAATACCCTATGCATATTATCATGAAATACACAATCTCTCTCCAAAGCCTCTTTGTGTGTGTGTGTGTGTTCCTTTTCCCCTTTTTTTAACTAGGACCACCAAATCAAGTTTACTTACTTGTGAGATTACATCCCTAAATCAACCCTCAAGGAGAAAAAAAAAGTTAAAAAGGTTAACACTCTCTTTTTCTTTGCTTATCTCTTCATATTATATGTACAAATCCATCTTTATTCCATTGCTGCATCTAATTTTCTTAGGCCAAGCTTCTTTACTGTATCAAATTGAACTTAAATATGCATAATCCACATAGCCTCTAAGGTCCTTGTGTATGATTGTATTTAGAAGCTAACTAAAATGTACTTAGTCTAAACAAAAAGAATATAAACCTAAACTAGTTCAAAATCAAATAAAGTAATTTTAAAAATTGTTTAAAAACAAAACTAAACCCTTTTTTTTTACTTTTTTAATCAAATGCCTCACATTTTAACCTCACCCCCGCCCAAAAAAAAAGACCCTAAGGTCCTATCTCTGCTAGGGGTGTGCAGAAAACCCGCCAAACTCGACCTGACCCAACCCAACCTGCTGAGTTAGATCGGTTTTTAAGGCCTGGTGGGTTGGGTTGGGTTACAAATTTTTTTTTTTTTTTTTTATAGCAGGTCGGGTTGGGTTTGGGTCATAAAATTACAAACCCGTCAAACCCAACCTAACCCACCCGTATTTTAATATATGTTTAAAATATATTATATATTTAATAAATTAAAAAAAAAAAAAAAAAAAAAAAACAACAACTGTAGGGCACTTCCTTGGTTCCTACTATCATATATAATATAAAATTCTATTAGTTCTTTTAATATATATTTAAATATATTATATAATTAATAAAAGATTTTAAAAATTTTCAGATATATTTTGTTTATAATTGAGTTAGAAACTCATGTATATTTTGTTTATAAGTGAAGTACAATACTAATTTATTTATATTTTGTTATCAACTCATGTGGCAAGTGTGATATATTTTTTTTTTGCACAATTTAATAATAATAGTAATAAAAAAATTGTCCAACCCATGGGTTCAACCTGACCCAACCCAACCCATGTTGGTTGGGTTGGACTTATGTGATGGGTTGGGTCGGGTTGAATGTTTTTTTACCCACCATGGTGAGTTGGGTCAAAAAATCCCCTCAACCCGACTCATGCACACCCCTAATCTCCACCATTGAAAGAGCGGCACAAGATTGAATTAACAAAGAAGCAAGATAATAACAAAGATCAGAGCAAAGGAAAAAAACAACAACAACAAGGTTATTACATAGAACTAACCCTTTACATACCCAGATTTTAAGGTTGGCAATCTACTCCATGTGTTTACACTAATTTAAGCATAAATACAAATTTCACTCACACTTGATCACTCACACACACAATGACACGTATTTAGTATTTACACAATAAAACACATGCTCACATCAAAACCCATTTTGACATCAACCTCCAAGTTTGTAAACGGCCATCCAACTGCCATTCATTTGAAGCCCAAAAATCCAAACCAATCAACCATTCCCAAAACAATCGGACTTCAATGGAGACAAACAATAAGCAGTTGATTGACACCATCTACTGCTTTTAGAAGATTTCAAAGCATAGTGTGGGTTTCAGAGAATAGTATGGGCGGTAGTGGGGAAAGAGATTTGTGGGTTTTAGGGTAATCCAACAAACCAAGCCCACTCTTGTCAAAATTGGCGAGGCGGAGCAATGGTTGTGTTGGAGGCATAGTTGGGGTTGAGAGGAGCGTCAGGGAGACAGAGGTAGAGAGAGAAAAACCCCTGGTGGAAGTGAGAGAGTGAGAGAAAAATAAGAGAGGAGAGAGAGTTTTTCTGAAATCATTTGGGGTAAACTGTTGCTAAGTGAAAACTGAAAGAGAAGAGAAATAGATGGGAGAAATTGAAGCACGCGAATTGCCAGCTTGGACAGATAGCGTGTCAATATTTTGAGCATTGGATTTAATCTATGACTGATATTAAAGCTATTGCACCACGTGCAATACCCTAGGTATTACACGGGATATGAATCCGATTGGTACCCTGCTACTACCCTGATATTGGGTCTGGTGACTCCGGTCACAGCAACTCGTAAGCCAACCACTCAGTAAAAAAACGGGTTTACCTACCAGAAACCTAACTCGACCCGAAAATAATTATGTAAGGTTTCTCTGCTCTTTTGGGTTGGAAAGGTTTTTTTAATTAAAAAATAAAAATAAAATTTTTTATATATTATTATAGTTGAAATAATATCAAAAAGCCTAAACTAATTATTGTAGTAATTATTTCTTAGATTTTTTATTCCTCCTTTAATGAATGAAATTTTATTCAAATACCAAATATAGAATTACAAGCACGATTCTTGGGAATTATTGTAATAATTATTTCTTGGGACTCTTTGACCAACTGTGCAACTATAAAAATATCTAATTTTTTAAGAAAAAAAATTAAAAAAAGGAAATTAAGTTTCAAGATAAAAATATGTATATGGTGTTTAATTTCCTTCTAAATTGCGCCAACTTGCACGGAAAGTCATCCACACTTACATATGTGCATTCTGTATTTATTCCCCTCTTAATTTATTTCCTTCCAAAGCAAAATTTGAATTTCAAATTTCTAAGTTTTAGAGTTATTATTGTATCAAAGTTATGCCATTTGACTAAATTAAATACAAAAATGGAGTAACACATAAAGAAAATGTAAATAATACTCCCTCCGTCCCTTTTTTTTTTTTGTCCTCTATTCTATTTTAAGATGTCCCAGAATATTGTCCTGTTTCTAAAAATAATAGTCATTAATTTACTAATGTTTCTATTATACCCCTATTAATTTACTAATTTAATTTTTTAATAATTTTTTTTAAGGGTAATTTTGGAAACTTTTACATTTTTAAAAGGTAGACAAGACAATAAATGATGTTCCCTTAAAAAGTTTGACTTTTCAAACAAGACAAAAAAATTGGGACAGGAGGGAGTAATAAATATAATTACATGTCTTATATAGAAGTCAAGCAAGTACATTTTGTACCACTAATTAATGGGTATGGTAGTTTAAGCAATGTTTTTTAATTTTTAAACAATATTACACGTATTTTTACACACTTTTTTACCCACATGTATTTTCAAAAAATACAAACAACGTTATTAGAACAACGTTACCAAACGCCCCCAAGTCATTTACTAACGAACAAAACTTGTGTACAGTATCTTAAATGTTGTTCCTTAGGTTGCCTTCTTAAGATTCTGTCATTTGGCTACTTAACTTTAAAAAATACACTTCCATCCATGAGAAAAAAGTCACATGGAAAAATTTTAAAAGAAAAACCTAAGGAACAATATCTAAGTACTGTACCTAAGTCTTACTCTTTACTAACACCCTACTTAAGAAAATTGCCTTCTATGCACAAACTTTTTGGAACCTAGTCAATGTGCACTAATGAAAAATGTCATTCCTCCTAAAAGTTATGGTCTGTTTGGTTAGAGATTTATAGTATCGTTGTTTATATGTTGTGGAAATACGTGTTTTAGTATTTAAATACTGCAAATTGTTATTTGAAAACCCTACCAAACACCCCTAAAAGTCTCAGCCATAAATAGTAAAATTTATATATTGATGAATATAATTAGTTTTATATATTTTTGGTTAAAACCAAATTAGGAGAGCATTCACTCATAAGTTTTAAAACAATTTCTTTATTTTCATTTTATATATCATTTTTCTTTTATAAATTTTGAACTTTAAGAAACAATGATAGAATAGAAAGTTTATCCTTTCTTTTAAGCTAAATTACAAACTATAGCCCTAAAGTTTGGGGGTATTGGATTTTACACCATAAAGTTTTAGATTTTGGATTGGATGAACTAAACATGCGTGGCAAATGTATGTGGCACTTAACAGAAAATATGGACAAAGGAGTTGCTAATGTAAACGAAAAATAACTTCAGGGGATAAAATCCAAATTCTAAAATTTCAAGGTATAAAATCCAAACACTCCCACACTTTAGGGAGTAAAATCCAAATTTTGAAATTTCAAAGTGTAAAGTCCGAACACCCTCAAACTTCAGGCAGTAAAATTTAAATTGTAAAACTTCAAGGTGTAAAATCCAAATAGTCCCAAATTTTAAGGGTGTAGTTTGCAATTTAGCCTTTATTATTATTATTTAATGAGGTTTGAGTAGTTTGACATGTAGAGTACAAAAGATGCATTAAAACCCAATAACTATGAGCATTTAAAACTTGATTCTGGGGGGCAAAATCTGGGAATTGCGTTAAAAGGAGGGGATAGAAATAAGGAAATGGATGCAAATCCCATGAATGCGGAATTAATTTCAAAAATAGTAAAAAGAGAGTTCTTTCAATTTATGGTGTAGGTAAAGATTGAACCTTAATAATAGTTTTTTATCATCAGACTAAGATATCAATTAATTTTTAGTGTAGGTAAGAATTAAACCTTAAATTTCTTATTCAATCATTAGAGACTTACCGGTTGAGCTAACCGGAGTCTTGAACCCACTAATTTAGCTAAATTCTAATATATGACCACATTCAAAATAGAATTACACTCATGATTTAATGGAGGAAGTTATAACTTAAAAGGAAATTTTGTTCAAACACCAAAAGGAAATTAAAATTAATTTGTTGTTCTTAACATTAGTTTTTTTTTTTCTACTTTTTTTTTTTTTTGGGTTTTTAACATGTGATACGGGATTACCTGAATAAATTTCCAATAGAGATCATTGCTGAGAAAGTTAAAAGGTAAAAAATAAAAACAAAAACAAAAACAAAAGTTAGAATGTTGTCATTCAAATTTTGTAATTAATTGCAAATTGATTATCTAAAAGAAATTGTGGAGAAATTTGAGACGGCAATCCTTGAAAAGATGTATGCACTTTCTATACGTATACAAAGTTAAAGAACAACTCTATGTTATAGCAACTCATTCTTTTCACACAATTCTACCTACTAGCCATTTTATTCCTTTGGTAGATTCAAGAATTATCATTTGATTTTTTTTAATACACAAGTTTTTTCTTAAATGGAAGAGGAGGAGAGGAGCAAGAATTGGAAACCTCAGAAGCAGAGAATCTGCGAGCGAAGCATCTGAGCTTAGTGAAGCCCATCTCTCTCCTGCAAACCCACCTTGAATTCCACCATAACGAATCTCCATTTTTGCACTGCATTCTAATCTTCTTCTTTTTTTTGGCCATCAGCAGAGGGAGAGTAGAGACACGACAGAGTAAACAACTTTTTTCTTAACTCATCTCGATCGGTCCATCACTTTCAATCTTTCATGAACAACCCATTTAAGCTTTCTCTTCGATTTGACCTGGGTCTCCTTGGATTCTCTCGCGTCAATCTAATCTAGGTCTACTAGGATTCTCTCTTTCTCTCCAATCTACTTTGGGTTTTCAAGGTTGGTTTTTGGTCAAATTGGTTCTTATTCTAGTTTTTTTTTTAAATTTTTTTTTTAATTATTAAATCAAATGAACCCCAAAATTGAAAAATCCAGAAACACTGTTTCCTTGGTAAATAAACAATAATTGTTTATGGGTAACAAATTTGAAAATTGTATATGCTAGTGATGATTGGTGTTGGATGTTCTTGTTCTTGCTTGATGTGCTCTGTTATGAATTTGTGTATTGAAATTTTGTTTTTAGATGACACTTTTAGTTGTGATCAGTATAAATAAATTTTATGTTTTTTGTGTATTGGATTTGTTGAATTCATGTATTGTTTATGGGATTTCTTCATTTTTTTTTTAAATAATAATAATAAATTAGATTTTTACATTTTTTTAATTTGAAAATTTTTAAAAATAAATAATAAATAATACTACGCTTAATGATAAAGCATTAACAAAAGTTAGTGGAATGCTTGAATTCAACACTTTTGAAACTTAGAGGACTAAATTGACCGAAAAGAAAGTAAGAGGACTAAAATAAATTATGGTGAAACTTAGAGGATAAATTTTGCATTTTAGCCTAATTTTTTAGTTTGATTTATTAGAACATAGGGCTTCTCATCATGACTTTCGATTAATCTAATTTACATGATCGATCTTGCTCCCCTACTAATGGATAATGCAATAGGATCAGTACAATTAGAACCAATTTAAGTTCTAAATGTTTTGTGTGTTATCCAAAATTATAAAGGTTATCAAATGGAGAAAAACTCAACTGGATATACAGATATGAGTGAAGTCTCACATTGAATAATGATGAGAAGAATGAGTAGAAAATATAAGATAGTTGAGCTCATACCCATCGAGCTTTGGTATAAGTGAATTATATAGCATCAACGCATGATAATAGAGTACTACTGTTAAAACTCGAAACTAAGGAATAGTTACCACAATACAATTAATAAATAATTTTTACAAAATTTATAATTGAATTTAAACTTCAAATATGTGAAGTTCTTTGTGCCATTCAATACATATCACCAATTTAACTCCTGGTTTGTTGTCGTCAACATGGGTATAATCCAAGTGCTGTTGTTTAGTGCTTTTCCGTGAGATGAAATTTTGGTTGAATGATCACTAAAAAACGAGTAGTACTTATTTGTTTTGAGAGAGTAGAATACATTACTATTGTCTTGATTCTCCAGAACCTTTGGCAAGTAAATCTTGTAACAAGAATAAATCTTGTTACTATTGTCTTGATTCTCTATGACATTAAACATGGAGTTTGAGAACGTTAGGAATCCAATAAGGGCAAGAGTGGCCGACTAATAAGACTGCTTGATTGCCATGATTTGCATATTGCACGAAAAGTAGTGAAGTCCTTGCAAAAAAGATGCGCTGACACTAATTGCAGAAGTTCTAGTGGAAGTTGAGACCAAGATTCATTTAGTTCTTTCTTCTCTTGATCCTTCTCAGAATTAATTTGGACAATTTCTTTAGCCATATACTCTGGAAGTTGCCTCCAAGTATAGTCCTTTATCACTTTTTGTTGAGGTATGTTACTGAAAAAAGTTAATACCAAAGGCAAATAAAAAAGTGAATTTGTGATTTTTGTTTTACAATCATAAAATAAGAAAAAGAAATTTTTTTCATAAACTAATTATAAAACGTGCAGTAGAACTAATATTAGAACCCGATGAAAGTAATAATCTTCTCATTTGAAGAGGAATACAATTTGATTCGATCCTTATTTATTAAGGTCATGTGTGCACGCAATAAATCCTTATTTATTACTTTCAAGTCAGAAAAAATACCAAGTATTCTTCGAAATTTTACTAGAAAATTTTCAACAAAAAAAAAAAATTGTAGTAAAGACTGTAATAATCCATATGATATTGGTTTTTACCATGTACTTTATTCTCCAGACATTGACACTAACAAAACCCAATATATATATATATATATATATATATTTGTTTAGGACTAATATTCCATAGTTGGAACAACTACATACAATTAAATCATGAAGAAACTCCAACTTAGTTTACGAATGAAATTGAACAACTTTTAGTCCTACAAGTAAAACTGCATTTTTAATTCCAGTTATGCATGATTATGATTTTTATGCATGAGAATCAAGCTTGATGATTGAACTTTAGATTACATGATGAGACCCTAATATTCTATGCGATTATAACAATATTGTTCGGGGTTATTTATTTATTTATTTTCATGTAACACACGACATAGCCTCATTGCGCTAACCACATCATGTTAGCCACAAGGCCCAAACAAAAAGAAAAAATTATGACAATAAGCATTAGCCAGGACCACGGAAAAAGACGAAGAATTTTTTAAGGCCTACATGAATTAGGCCTGAAATCCCAAGCTTCTTCATCACATGAATCAGGCTAGGCCCACAACATTATTCATAAGAACACAGAAGCCTCTACTACGTGAAATGGGGTTATAAGCTCATGATAAAGCATTGGATTCCGAAGTCCAAACTACTTCACTACACGGAAAAAAGCTTGAAGCCCATAGCCTTTTTAATTAAGGCCCGAGCCATAAAAGAATTCATTTGAGCCATAAAAGAATTCATTGGATTACAGGACCCACACTCTAGTGACAACTGACAACCCAAAGAAAAACCAAGGCAATCCAACCCACCACCAATTAAAGAAGAAAGAAAAACAAAAAGGAAGAAGGAAGAAGTAACTAACTGTTAGACTTGTTACTTGCTAACTAGAAAAGGCAGCTAATAGTTGGAACAATTATAATGCTGGAGTAGTAGTATTTACGGACCAATTATTATAAATAAATAAATATTATATGGAGAGTTTTTATTATGTACAATTAATAGTCCATAACTATAAGTTTATTTTACTAGCCTTATTTTAATTTTTTGGTTAAAATGCAAAATTCATCCTCTAAATTTCACCAAAATAAATAAGAACTCTTAAAAATAAAAATAACATTTTAATTGAATTAAAACTTCAAATATGTGAAGTTCTTCCTTCCATTCAGTATATATCATCAGTTTAACTCCTGATCTATTGTTGTCAACGTGGGTATATTCCAAGTGCTGTTGTTTAGTGCTTTTCCATGAGATGAAATTTTGGTTGAATAATCACTGAAAAATGAGTGGTACTTATTTGTTTTGAGAGAATAGAAGAATACATGACTATTGCCTTGATTCTCTAGAACATTTGGCAATTAAATCTTCTTATCCATTCCTTTCACTACAATTGATTCTGAGAACGAACCCCTGAGACTAGTATAGAGTATTTTATTTCCCAAATTACTTACTTTATGCCATATCATCCGTGTTCTCCTTGTGAAGAAGTTCAATGAGAAAACGTAAACACATTGCTTACAATCATGGACCTCAAAAACTGCTATAAGCTTTCCATTTCCTTTCATCAAGTAACTTCTTTCATGTGAATCACGTAAATGCTCTGGAAGGTCGATAGAAAATAAAATCCAATGTAATGAGTGTTGGTTAGGTTCTCTTAAGTACTCGTTAAGATCAAATACTCCCACATCTCCTAACCTAAACAAACAATAACACTTCCCTCTGTATAATACAAGATTACATCCAGATAGCATAGAACCCCCCTTAACTCTTCTAGTAGTCCAATCCACTTCACCACGCCTAATCAAGGCAACTCCTATAGCTACAAATGTGAATACAATAACAAAACAATTTGTAGAAGTTGGTGGCGATGAAAAACACATTGTTTCAAATGGACGACAACTAGGAAGTTCAATCTTAATCTTATTAAAAGGATGAAAGAAAAAGACGCTACAATCATCCTAAGATAAGAGCAGCCAACCATACTCTAAATATGGCCTATTTGGAAGTTTAGAGAGGGAGGGGAGTAGAGGGGAATGGTTCCCCTCCACCTTGCTTGGATGTTTTTAAAATTAGTAAGGGGGAAGGGAGTAATTAACCCTTCCCTTTGTTTGAATGTTTTAAAAATTAGGATGGAGAGGAGAGGAAATGATTAAAATAGAAAAATTTACCCCTATTTGAAAATAGACTTGCAACATTGGTCTATGATTAATTTAGAAATGATAAATTAGGGAATTTACTTGGACAATAATTTATCTACTCTACTCTCTCTCCAAATCTCTCCAATTTGGGGGAATTAAAAATGAGGGGTTAGAGGGAGTTAAAACCCCTCCAAACCCCTCTCCCTCCTTCCTTAAAAAACTTCCAAACAACATAATTGGATTACTCTCTCTCCCTCTACTCTACCCCCTCCCCCCCCCCCCCATCTTTTTTTAAACATCCAAACAGGCCATAAATAGTGGATGGTTGCATTTAACAACTTTGGAATGTCCATATGATAAGCATTGTTGTATATTGGGTGAAAAATATGACATTTATAGTTGCCCACGACAATAAACATGGAGTTTGAGAATGTGGGGAATCCAATAAGGGCAAGAGTGGTCGACTAATAAGACAGCTTGATCGCCATGATTTGCATATTGCATGAAAAGTAGTGAAGTCCCCGCAAAAAAGATGTGCTGACACTAATTGCAGAAGTTCTGGTGGAAGTTAAGACCAAGATTCATTTAGTTCTTTCTTTTCTTAGTTCTTCTCAGAATTAATTTGGACAATTTCTTCGGCCATATACTTCGGAAGCTGCCTCCAAATATAGTCCTTTATCACTTTTTGTTGAGGTATGTTACTGAAAAAAGTTAATATCAAAGACACTTTAAAAAGTGAATTTTTGGTTTTTGTTTTACAATCATAAAATTTAAAAAAAAAAAAAAAAATTGCATAAACTAACTAGACCATAAAACGTGCAGTAGAACCAATATTAGAACCCGATGAAAGTAATAATTTTCTCATTTGAAGAGGAATACAATTTGATTCAATCCTTACTTATTAGAATTTCATTAAATCCTTATTTATTAAGGTTGTGTGTGCATGCAATAAATCCTTATTTAATAAATAAGTTAAAGTAAAAAAAAAAAAAAAATACTATGTATTCTTTGAAATTTTTCTAGAAAATTTTCAAAAAGAAAAAAAAATTGTAGTAAAGACTGTAATAATCCATATGATATTGGTTTTTACCAGTTACTTTATTCTCTAGACATTGACACTAACAAAACCATATATATATATATATATATATATATATATTAAAAATTACTGTTCTCCCTCGCTAAGCCAACAAAATCCATCAATCCCCAGCAATCCCCATTAAAAGTCACTAATAAATTTTAAACCCGCCTAAAAAACCTCAAAACTAAACAAATTTAACAACAACAACAAAGTCAAGAACAAAATTCAGGTTTGAAATCCTTCATTCTCAACTATCAAATTATCAAAATAATACTAATAATAACAAGAAGAAGAAGAAGAAGAAAGGTTGAGTCCCGGTTATAAATCCCAATAGATTAGTTAGTCTCTCATAAGTCATAACTAAACAAATATAACAAAAAATCCATGTCACAACAAACATTAAAATTTTTTTTTTTTTTAAAATCAGGTACATAAAATGTGGGAAGTAGCCGCAGGTTTTTTTTTTGGGTGAGAGTCAGAAGTAGCCGCAGTTGATTGTGGCTGTGGGAGCGACTAAATAATGTGATATTTTTAGTCTTAAATAGTAATTTAGATTTCCTAGCCCTAGCAGAAGTTTGATGTAATCCTAAACAATGTAGGAGTAGTAGTATTTACGGACCAATTATTATAAATAAATAAAGAAGAGTTTTTATTATGTACAATTACCAATTCTGATCGGCATTGGATTTCTAATCCTTTTGGGAATGGTAGTAACGGATTATATATATAAAGACACCAACAAAGAAAAAAAAAAAAACAAAACAGAGATACATACGGCACTTTGAATCTTTAAACTTCAGTTGTTTCACGCTAGGTCTAATGGCTGCTACCATCAATGCTCCTTCGGCTTTGGAGAAAGAACAGGTGTGTAAATTTTGTTTTCGTTAATATAATTTTTGCTTCTCCAATCTTGAACTGCGAAAATAAATTTCAAAGACTGATTTGTCCCAATTGGGCGGGGGGTTTCTTTTTAATTGAATGCTTAAAATATTTGTGTATCCAAGTTTTTTTTTTTTTTTTTTGGGGGTTGTTTTTTATTTGTGCGTGCCAATTTGGTCCAAACATTTTTCCCAAGAACTAAAGTAAATTTTGATATGTTGATGAATCGAATCAAATTATTACCATATTGCATGTCCTGAATAGGAAACTGTGTAAATCTAGGTTTACACATTTAGGTGAATTTTAATTAAGTTATGCTACTGGTAAATTTGGGTGGGTTGCGTGCTTTCATTGATATAATTGATTGATGATGGGATAATTTCTTTCATGAAATTTTTTATTTATTGTTCTTTTAATCAAATAAAGTTTTTCATTACCGTTAGGTTCTAACTTTTAATAAGTCGGGGTTCAAAGTTTGACCTCATGATAAAGAGCAATTATTATGCAATTGACTCTATAGATTAAAATTCTATCACATAAAAACTTCTAATGGGTCTAGGGTCTAGATGATATTGAGTTTATGGTTGGGTAGTATTAAGATTTATTTGTACAAATAGATATTTCATAAATTTTTAACAATTAACCAAGTCTAGACATTGACCAAAGGGTGATTGGTCGAATTGTAAGGTCAAATAATTTAAAAAGTAAATAAATATATATAAAAATATGTTTGAGAGATCATAACATAAATATTTAAATTAAAAAAAAGGCATGTGCCTAAATTAAACTAGTCATTATCATTCAAAATCAAGGTTTCACGTAATAGAATAGTCTTTAATAAGATGAGAGTCTTGGAAGTAGGTAGACAAATGAAGAAGTGCATTTTTTTTTTTTAATAAAAAAATTTAGGTTATCACATCTTTAAATTACCATATTTTAACATATTAAACAGTAGATAAGTCAATAAAATGGATCTATAAATGTGAATTTACAAATTTCACAAACCCAACTGCCCAATCGAGTTACATAGGTTGCCACACCTATAGGTTTGATTAGGGCTTCTGCACAAATGGTCCATTTAAACACCCAGATAAATCTAGGTATTGGATAACTAGTTTTCTAATTCAACTGGCCGAGTTAAAGAATCTCTTTCTAGATGCTATGGAACAATTAGGAGATTCGGGCCAGGTTTAATAACTATGATTCAATCCCTAAACATAGGTCATTCACTCCATTATTTATTATTTTGAAGTAGCTTAAAATTGACTTTATTATAATGGTACTCATTCTTTTTCCACTTATATTTGTTCCAAATTCTTTCGGTTCATTAAGAGGATGGAAGCGTCGGAAGAAACAGAACAATTCTTGCAAGTAGCAGCTCAAAAGGAAGAGGAAAAGCTTTCTGCACCAACTATCCCTCAATCATATCCTTGGTTTGTAATTTCTGATGGAAAATATCAAGAGAGACAAATATTTTTTAGCATATCAGAAAATCGTTTTTCCACAAAGTCAATCCCAGAGATGCACAATAAAATGATATACGCTAATACTAACGGTTGGTTAGTGTTGAAAGATATGGACTCTTTAGATTTGTGTGTTATGAATCCTATATCTAAGGAGGTTGTGCAGCTCCCACGATTGGACACCATTGATGATTGTCTTATTTGCATTTTGTCCTCGCCACCAAGTGACCCAAATGATCAATGTCACATAATCTTCTTCAATAGTAAAAGATCCATATTTTACTTTTGCCAGCCCGGTGATAACAAATTTGGTCAACAAGAATTTGAAGATAGAGGAATATTGGATGCAACAATGTATGGGGGAAAACTTTACATTTTGACTTTCCAAGAATTACTTACGGCTGAATTTGTAGGGTCAGAACTTCGATTTACGGTGTCAGAAATGGAGTTAACTAAGCTACCACCGCCAAGGATAGTACGTTTCTGGACATATTTGATTGAATCTTGTGGTGAGCTACTGTATGTTCACATGATATTCTTTCCAGCTCACACGGTTTATGGTTTCTTAATTTTTCAAATGGATCATGTGGAAAAGAAATGGATCCAAGTGAAAAGCATAGGCGAGCGGACTATTTTTCTTGCCAACAACAAGGGTATGTCTTGTATTGCAAGAGAAAGGGGGGTCAAGCAAAATTCAATCTACTTTACAAAGTATCGTGATCGATTTCTCTATGTTTTTGACTTAGAAGATTGTGGCATATCAAAATCACTACCCTGCCCTATTGTAAGCTATTATGGGATAAACATTGATTGGGTTATGTTATAATATGTTTGATTGGGTTATGTTATGTTATGTCTGCAAGGCAGCAGTTGAAGCAGTGGGAGTTGCTGTGTTGCACGCTGGAGTGGATGTGCCTTTGTTTCAAATTTACTTTATCTTTCTATTCGAATTTGTTTAGGAAAGATAATAATAGCAATCTAAATTGTTATCAGATTGGAGTATTAGGGAGTTTGGTTAGGAATCGTGCTTATCCTTATCTAGATGTTGAGTTGTTTAGGGATGTTGGAGTTGTTCATTGTTACCTATAACCTCAATTGAAACATTTTTTTTTTTTTTTTTTGAGAATCAATTCATAACCTCAGTTGAAACATAATTGAAGCTTGAAGATGATTTAACTTTTGACCGCATGTGTACAACAAAATAATCATGATTCATGAATATAGGTAGAAACAAATTAAAGAAATAAAGTTGAAGATCAAATTAGCTAGGTATGGTGTATGTTCGAACAATAATCGAGGTACAACATACTGGTCATAAAATTTATCCAAACACATTTTAGTACTTATGTTATTGTACGTGTGACATGTAATATTTCTAGTTTGGTCAGTATTTATTGTTGCAGAATCTGGATTGAGAGCATATATCCAATTCAACTCGATATTAACACCAACCAAAACAAACTTGTAGACTTGTAAACTGAGTATTCTATTATTTTTTAACCCAAAAAAAAAAAAAAGCATATAAAATTTTAGATTCCTAATTGGATAATCACATAAATAAAATAAAATAAAAAATGTGACACCTCTTTATACAAACCAACCCCTATTACTACAAAATATCAGGAGTTTACCATGCTCTAACAAACTAGAGCCCCAAAATTAGCAAGCAAGCTTTACCTTCATTTGTTTGCGCCCACCTATTTATACACATGAAACCTCTCAAGTCTACCAACCAAACAAAAAACTCTGAACTCCTGCAAAGATAGTACCTGTTCAGCTTCTGCACTTCATGTACATCTGACAATGCTACTAGACTTCCTGTCACTAAGTTGGACATCAAGAATCAAAAGTAAGGGCGTTACCATTAGCTCTGAAGAAGATAATACATCATCCAAATTCTTATTTAAAACCCCCACCAAATAAAGATAGGCATCCCATATCACAGATTATAAATACTTGACGAATATCCAGCATATAACAATTAACATAATGGAAGGATAGGAGGAAAATAGAACCCAAATTGGCTTACTTTATAAGTTACAAACTTCTAGCCCACGTTGCACTCAGTGGAATTTCCTATAAAACCTTCTCCACAAAGATGTATCACCATCTGACAATCCATATCCTCCATCTTCTTCATCACTCTCAATATCAACTCTGCTGTATCTCCTTTCAGTGTATGCTGTTGTTTGTCACCTCTGCAGGCGCAGGATATGCATGATAACATCAGGGGCAAGAGTACCCTTGCATGGTCTTCCCTGCCTTGTCTATTTAGACTCCATAATCTATTCACAGATATTAAGTATCAGAAAATTACTTGCAATAAATAAGTCCGCGTCCCTACCAAAACAATAGAAGGAGAAGACCTGGGGGTGGGTGAAGGAGGTTAAAGATAGTACCTGTTCAGCGTTGGCAGGCATTGGAGGAGCATCACTTGCCATAGGAGCCCAGAGCTTTACATTCTTTTCTATCCCACAAGTAGCAAGAATAGGAATATGGGGATGGGGCACAAGATGATTTACAACATGGCGATCACCTACCATTAAACGCACTAATTTAGCTCCCTTCTTCTTCCAAATAGATATATGGCCACAAGCAGACCCACTCAAGACATATTCATCATTGGGGCCAAAGAAACTCACTACTTTAACTGTCTTTGAATTTCAATGGCCCAAGTAAACCTGTGGCTCTTCATTTGTTCAAAAGATCTTCAGTTGGGGCAGATGATGATGGGGGGCCCAACCCCGTGTACTTTTGAAATAGATAAATGAGTTCATCTTTGTACAAGATAAGAAGTTCACTTGTATTAGAGTAACACAACCCTGTGATGTGAAAGTTGTTGGTCGCAATGTGTTCATAGGTCTATCTAGATTACTTGATGCATTCAATTGGCATTTTCTCAAGTCATAAACACGTGCATATTCATGAGATCCTCCGACAGCAATGTAATTCAGATTTCTTGGGTCAATTACAATGGCATTCAACCTTATGTTCTTTGGAGGCCACTTACTATTTTCTGTCAATGAGGAGCAACAGAAAAGTTTTGTAGCAGAACTACTTCTGCAAATCAAACTGAAAGGGAAAAGGAAATAACTAAATCTCAAAACAGAAGGGAGAAACAAGAGCATCAATAACCAGCATATCATAAATTAAACCCACAAGTTGAACAAAACTGTCTTCACCACAGCTATATAATATGTGTGGACTTCCTCGCTCCAGAGCAAGCTTCTGCACACGGCCTTGGTGCATTCCCAACATTTTTGTATCAACTCTGCCATCCTCCAGGACCTGGCCAAGCCTTACCTGCAAGGGGAACAACACGTTCAGAATGGTTAGAAAATAAGCCAAAATCTAAGCAAGTGGGTAAAGATAGAACAGTTTAAACCCAGACTGTTAAGATGGAAATTACTAAAATTCTTACACTACTTTTCAGGCAGCACAGTGGACAAAATGGACAGAATGAACAAAATCTTCTGCAGGCAAACAACTTCCACGTTTTACAGTTTAGTTTCCTCAAAATCTTTTTTCCAATTAACAGCCTATAACATTTGAGGCTTATCTGGACAAAGTGATTATAGCACATCAAAATACAAAACTATAAAATAATGAAAAAGGTCAACAGTCAAATTGCTTTTCCAATGAAAAAGAAAATTCAATAAAGAGGCCAAAATGGATAATCAGTTCATTGGCAAGTGCATTTCACCAAAAAGCAAAATGAACAAGAAAACGGAAGAGAAGAATTTAGTTACAAATTGACCTGGCCATCAGAGGAAGAAGTCACTATTTTCTGATCATCAGTGAATGGTATAATTCTGGTCTGGAATATGTGATATGAGAGCTGTTTAGTTTTAGTTTCCCAATTCCAAAATATAACTTGTTTGTCATCAGAACCTAATACAAGGAGATCACCAGTAGAGTTGAAATCCACGTCATTTACACAACCTTCAACCTTCATGACCATTTAACTTGCCATAAATATTTATTTGATTTACAAGGACCTGCGATATGTGAAATCACATAAACAACCATTACAATGCTTCATCAGTTCATATAGATCTTTCTATTCAGAGGTATTTGATATGAAGGATCCATAAAGAAGATGCCATCTAACCGAATCAAGAAACAGATGTTTAACAGGAAAAATAAACTTTACTCTTATTTGTTGGCTTCGAAACCTGAAGTGCCTTTCAAACCAGAGAACGTTAATCGGTGGAAGCCCTTTTTTTTTTTAAATCAATGCCAAAAGCATGCTTCTATTTGTTGGCTCAGTGACAAAACAGGTCATCAACAACAGAGTCTTGCAAATTGGTCTACAGAGGGGATATGTTACATGTTTTTTATAGAAAAAAACAGCAGAGTTGAGAGATCATTTGTTTTTTACTGTTCTCAGTAAATGTCTCATTACAAGGCCAATTGAAGGCTGGAATGCTGAATTGTGTAGTTATTAGCTTGAAAGACAAAACAATGACACCTATGATTTGTAAAGTAGCTTGGGCAGCTCCATTATTTGTTTGATAGGAGTTGATAGATTATGTGTTGGTGCAATCACAATAATAATGGCTCTTCATTTTTCCATAGTGATACCTCCACTCTTCGCCTCCCTCTTGCGCACGTATCTAGCCCAATGTCTAATTCATTTTAACCCATTAATCACCACAATTAAAAAGAATAAAATAGTCTCTCTCCTTTTCAATGTGGGATTAAATATTTTCACTAACTCCTCATCTTCCATATTCACTCCCACATCTTTACATTTATGTTATAACATTTATTCATTTTAATTATTTAATATTAAAATGCTCCAACATTATGATTGAGTGATTTGTACACAACCATGCTACTATCATTTGGATTGAATAAAATTTTGATTCATCCAAAAAAAGAAGAAGATCATATTCGCTATGGAACCACATTTAATACAAAACAATAAAGGTAATATATATAAAACAAAACAATTTGGATTTGCACTCTTTTTCTCATATGTCTCAGTAATTAATCTAACTACAAATAAATCAGGTTGGGCATGGAGTTGTTAGGGATTTCAGGGTAATTAACCCTGATTTTCAAACATTATAATTAGTAGGCCACGTCTTCAAACTATATTTTTTACTAGCATCTCGAGTCTGAGAGACTCGATTTAGGGCCTATAAATCAAGCCTCTGATTCTCGATTTACATGGGTTGATCATGTCTGATGTGATATTTTTTTCCACGTAGCATCTACATGGAAATCGAGTCTCTAAGACTCGATTTATAACCCATTTTATAATTACAATCATTCATACTCAAAAGACGTAGAAACAGCAAAAACGCAGAAAGAAAGAAAAAGAGAGAGATAGAGAGAGAGAAGAAGAAGAAGAAGAAGAAGAAGAAGAAGAAGAAATGGAGATGCAAGCTCAACCGTCAACCCAGGCCGACCCATGCTGACCCAGGCTGCGCTGCCCAAGGTCGCGCGACCAAGGCCGCACTGCCCAGGGTCGCGCTGCCTCCTATCTAATCTGGGTCTCTAGATCTTTCTCTCTTTGATCTGATTGTGCTAAGATTGTTGTGTCTCTAATCTGATTGCGCTGGATTGTTGCGTTTCTTGGATTTCTTTTTTTCTTTTTTTGGTATTTCTGGGAATTGCTGAGAGACTTGAGACTTAAAAAAAAATTTTGGTTTATAAATCGAGTCTTAGAGACTCGATTTCTAGGTAGACGCCATGTGAAAAAAAATACCACATCAGACGTGATCAACCCATGAAAATCGAGTTTTTGAGACTCAATTTATAAGCCAAAATCGAGTCTCTAAGACTCGAGATGTTAGTAAAAAATATAGTTTGAAAACGTGGCCTACTAACTTGATAGTTGGGAAATCTTGGTTAAATTCCAATTTTGGTTGAGTTGTCAAGTAGACTAACTGGGTTTCATCAATATATAAAAGCAGTAAATGTAAGGCATTTGATAAGAAATGTGGTAAATCATGAAGAAAAGGAGGAGAGGAGCAAGAATTGGATACCTCAGAAGCAGAGAATCTGCGAGTGAAGCATCTGGGCTTAGTGAAGCCCATCTCTCTCCTGCAAATCTGTGCAGACCCACCTTGAATTCCACCATAACGAATCTCCATTTTCACACTACGTTTTGATCTTTATTTTTTTTGCTATCAACAAAGAGAGAGAGAGTAAAGACACGATAGAGTATACAACTTTTTCCCTAACTTATCCCGATTGGTCCATCACTATACAATTTTTCTCTCTCTCACTTTTAGATTTTTATTGTTTCAATTTATTTCCTTTTACACAATTATCTCATGTCTTTTAAAAAAAATGTGTGTGTGTGTTTTTTTTTTCTTTTCGTTATGGGAAGAAAGTGTGTTATTTGAAGTATAATTTGATACTCTCTTCTTTAAAAAATTAGCATGGCTTACCAAGTTACAATAATGTATTTTGCCAAAAATAAATAAAAATAAAATTTGCATGTTTAGTTAGCCATTTGGGATTTGTGAAATGCATTTTTATTGAGAATTCATGTTCCATTTCTCTCTTTTTTTTTTCTTTTTTTTTTTTTAGAAGTAAAAAATTGAAATCCAACTACGATGATTCTCATTTTTCATTTTATTTCTCATTTCTATTAAAGTAGTTACAATCTGTAATTTTGATTTTAAATTTTTAACACATATTGTCTCTAATAGAGATTTGCTTCCAATCCACTAACCCAACAAAACCAATTCCATCCAACTTGACATCTTGAGTTGATTTTTTTTGGGTTGATGGGTTGGATTGAGTAGAACTTTTATTTTGAGCCTTGGGTTGAGTCAAGTTCACATTGATAGTTTTTCAATCCATCTAACCCAACTTAACATACCATAACTATTAGTTTATTTTACTAGCCTTATTTTAATTTTTTGGTTAAAATGCAAAACTCACTCCCTAAATTTCACCATAATGAATAAGAACTCTTAAAAATAAAAATAAAATTTTAATTGAATTTAAACTTCAAATATGTGAAGTTCTTCTTTCCATTCAATATATATCACCAATTTAACTCTTGATCCACTGTTGTCAACACGGGGTTATAAGCTCATGATCTCTTTCTTAAAGCATTGGATTCCGAAGTCCAAACTACTTCACTACACGGAACAAAGCTTGAAGCCCATAGCCTTTCTAATTAAGGCCCGAGACCCTTTATTTACACAAAGTGGGCAACGAAAGCAAAAACTCCAGCCAAAAAGCCATTTGAGCCGTAAAAGAATTCATTGGAATACAAGACCCACACTCTAGTGACGACCCAAAGCAAAACCAAGGCAATCCAATCCACCACCAATTGAAGAAGAAAGCAAAACAAAAAGGAAGAAGGAAGAAGTAAGAGGCTGTTTGGATTGGGGCTAACTCATTACTCAAAATTCATCACTCAAAACTCATATCTCAAACTCATTACTCATATCTCAAAACTCTATTTCACTAACAACCCAAAACTCAAAATTCTTTGTTTGGTTCATAACTCAGATTTTGTTCCTCTTCACTTTTTCCCCTTTTTAGTGGAGCTCACACCCTGCCAAATACTCATAATGGTAACCCATGTGTAACCTACATGTCCTCTCAGCCCATATAAAAATTGTTTAAAAACAATTTCCTTCTCTCCCACACACTCTGACTCTAGCATTTCAACAAATACCCTTCTCCCCAAATCTCCAACACTCTCCGAATCCATCTCCAGCACCTCCAACACACTCCATCAAATACTCATCTCCCTAATCTCCAACACACTGCATATTCCATCTCTAGACGAATACCCATCTCCCCAAATACCTATCTCCAGAAAACAAAGACCTATCTCATCATCTAGATCGCAGACCCATCAAAAGCAAAGTTCGAAACTTCTTCTCCAACAAAAGTCGAAGACCATCTCTAGCAAAAATCAAAGATTATCGGTGAGTTTTTTTCATTTCTCAATTGTAGTGCTCTGTTGCTCTTGCCCTGTTGGTCTTCATTCTATCTTCTTTCTCTGCCCTGAAAGGAACACTGAAATTCATGAATGGGTTCCAAAACTCATATCTCGAATTGCTTTATTATTTTCCCCACATCTCTTTTTTCCCGATTTATGACTTCATGACTACTCAAATGTATAATATGATCAAACATACACTTAAATCTCAAATTGTAATAAATAGAAATTAATGATTTAATTCCCCCAAAAAAAGAGCCTCATGCACATGCGGAGCACGTGCAATGAAGCTAGCTATTATTATTATTATTTTTAGAATGATATAAGGTTTCATTATAAAAGTTAAATGAAATTTTTTTTTTAATTCAAAATTTTAAATAAAATCTTATGAAAGTTTAATATTTAAATAAAATATACTTAATTTTAAAATGAAGAATTTGTTGAGGATTTGAGTATTTGGAATCAGATGACTAATTGCAAGAGCTGTTTTAGATATCTTTACACCCTTTAGATTGCTTGAGTACTCTTCTCTAAACACACTTCTATCTATAAACATCTATAAACATCCAACTACGTTCTTCCCCTTCTTTTATCTTTGCAACAATCACCTATCTATTAACTACTTTGACCACTAAATCCACCCCTGCTTTCCACAATAAAACCAAGCCTCCAGCCTTGCCATAGGATGAAGAGCAACAACTCTAGAAGAACCACACCTTCCTTCTAATATACTCAACCCTTTTTTCACTAACTTTGGTTTATGATAAGAAAATACAGCCCAGCTGATACTCCTTATTCAACAACCTTAGAGCTTAGAATTTTGATGCCTTGGCTATACCTTGACAGTTCCAACATATAATTCTCATTTTCCTCTAACCCATATAATGGCTCCCACTACTGAGTTGTCAAGAAAACCAAGAGCTTTAGGTCTACAAAATAACTCAACCCAAACTACTTAACCCAAAAAAGATGCTAAAATGACCAGATAAGTCAAGATCTCTAAGCCTTCTAAGGTCAAAACTATTTCAACGTTAGACTTACCTATAACAATTGTGCTACCCACTAAATGGTCAGTAAGCAATAATTGCAACACATTTTTTACATGCCATAGATGTTTAGCACTTGCCTAATTAATTTGAAGTGCATGCAACATATAGTAAAGTACAATACAATAATAGCATGTGTTGCATGCACGTGTAATTAAGTCAGTGCTAGTGTTACTATACTATTGTTACTATACTGTTAATGTTACTATACAATTGTAAGTATGCACCAATTATGTTGGAGCTGCCTATGCTAATGTTACTGTTGATGTTACTATACTATTGTATTGTTCTTAAAAGTTCTTCCAACTTTGTTTAATCACCAGAATGGAAGCAAGCTCTTCAACAAGTTCCAGCGTGAGGAGGAGAGCACTAATGAGGTGCTACTGTAATCAAAAACCTGTCCTAGTTGAGTGGTTGGGTTGCGGGTTGCTGTGACCAGAGTCACCAAACCCAATATCAATCCAGGAGTAGGGTACCAATGCGCAGAACATAAGGACAGTTTCACTTTCACAGTTTTACTAATTGAGGAGTTGGGAGTTGGAACTTGGATGCGTATTGTAGTTGTATTGATTGGAAACATGAGGTTTGGTCGGCTAAGTAATGGTGGACAAGCTCTGCTACGTGAACATATATGTAATTTCATACGAAAGTTTTTTTTTAAAATAAAATAAAATTGTACTTCCTGGGGTGGAAATAAAAAAACACTCCAATTGAGCCTCTAGTGAAAAGTCTTAAATACCTCTCTCATGTTTTAGAATAAACCTACCATTATGCTTACATTCTCAATACATTATGTAGCGATTCAAAGATCATCCATGCATTAATTCATCTAAAAAAGTTGCATAACTATTGTATAGATCTTGTGATTAAACAAAGTTGGAAGAACTTTCCTCCAAACCAGAATTTTCCAAACAAGAATTCCGTCCATTATTTATAGGATTTCACCCCACCATCCCATTAATGAGCTCCAATCATTTTTTTTTTTCTTTTTAATTTTAAAAGAAGCATGTTTCTCTCAGGTTTATCAAGTAGGTTTATTCTAAAACATGAGAGATGTATTTAAGACTTTTCACTAGAGGCTTAATTGGAGTGTTTTTTTATTTCCACCCCTAGAAGTACAATTTTTTTAAAAAAAAAAAAAAAAAAAAAAAAAACTTTTGTATGAAATTACATATATGTTCACGTAGCAGAGCTTGTCCAGCATTACTTTAGAAATTGAGAGGGTTGTTTTAGACTTTTAATAGTTAGAGTAATCTTGAGACTGACAGCTGATAAGCCGACCAAACCTCATGTTTCCAATCAATACAACCACAATACGCATCCAAGTTCCAACTCCTAACTCCTCAGTCAGTAAAACTGTGAAAGTGAAACTGTTCTTATGTTCTACGCATTGGTACCCTACTACTGGACTGATATTGGGTCTGGTGACTCTGGTCATAGCAACCTACAACCCAACTACTCAACTAGGACAGGTTTTTTATTGCAGTAGCACCTCATTGGTGCTCTCCTCCTCATGCTGGAACTTGTTGAAGAGCTTGCTTCCATTCTAGTCTAGACTTCGAGGAATAGCTGTGTGGGTGGAGGTGAGGAATGTTTTTTGTTGTTAGGGTTTCTGGTACTGATTTGGGGGATTTTGGGTTTTCTGGTACTGATTTGGGAGATTAACGTGGTAGTGGTGGTCACGTGAGGAACACGTGCGAAGTAAATTGGGCGGGAAGCCACGTGGCATGGCAGACTTGGCCACAGTGGATTTTTAATGTTTTTAAATGATTTTTAATTCTCTTCTTTAGCCACATCAGCTTTCCCCATTAGTTGGCTGACGGTAAGGACTTAAATGTCACGCATTAATTAGTTTAGGGACTAAAAGTGGTAAAAATAAAATGTATGGGCCAAAATAAAAAGGTGCAAAATGTAGGGACCAAAAGTGCATTTACGCCAAATTCTAATGCAACCATTGTTGATTGTAAAAAAGCAATTAGACAGTTCATTGAAGGATGAGGAAAAGATATTACAGGCCCCCGCCTATGTACAGGAGGCATTAGAATCCTGCCTTGATGTTGCTACCATGTTAACGTTCATAAGGTTGATACCTGCAGTGGTTACTCGCATCACCTACACCAATTAATAAGTCTGCACCAATTATTTTGAAGCTGCTTATACTATTATTACTATACTATTGTAAGTCTGCACCAATTATGTTGAAACTACCTATACTAATATTACGGCTGATGTTATTATACTATTGTATTATTTATGCACGCACTTCTAATTACTTATGATGTGATGTTGGTATTACTGTAAAGTAATTAAAAGTGCATGTTTGCAATATCACATGCCTAAGTAATTAGAAGTGCACCCTCAAAAAATAATTAGAAGTGCATGCAAGAACAATACAATAGTATAGTAATATCAACATAATATTAGCATAGGCAGCTCCAACATAATTGGTGCATACTTACAATAGTATAGTAACATCAACAGTATAGCAACAATAGTATAGTAACACTAGCACTGACTTAATTACACGTGCATGCAACACATGCTATTATTGTATTGTACTTTACTATGTGTTGCATGCACTTCAAATTAATTAGGCAAATGCTAAACATCTATGGCATGTAAAAAATGTGTTGCAATTATTGCTTACTGACCATTTAGTGGGTAGCACAATTGTTATAGGTAAGTCTAACATTGAAATAGTTTTGACCTTAGAAGGCTTAGAGATCTTGACTTATCTGGTCATTTTAGCATCTTTTTTGGGTTAAGTAGTTTGGGCTAAGTTATTTTGTAGACCTAAAGCTCTTGGTTTTCTTGACAACTCAGTAGTGGGAGCCATTATATGGGTTAGAGGAAAATGAGAATTATATGTTGGAACTGTCAAGGTATAGCAAAGGCATCAAAATTCTAAGCCCTAAGGTTGTTGAATAAGGAGTATCAGCCGGACTGTATTTTCTTATCATAAACCAAAGTTAGTGAAAAAAGGGTTGAGTATATTAGAAGGAAGGTGTGGTTCTTCTAGAGTTGTTGCTCTTCATCCTATGGCAAGGCTGGAGGCTTGGTTTTATTGTGGAAAGCAGGGGTGGATTTAGTGGTCAAAGTAGTTAATAAATAGGTGATTGTTGCAAAGATAAAAGAAGGGGAAGAACGTAGTTGGATGTTTATAGATGTTTATAGATAGAAGTGTGTTTAGAGAAGAGTACTCAGACAATCTAAAGGGTGTAAAGGTATCTACAACAACTCTTGCAATTAGTCATCTGATTCCAAAAACTCAAATCCATTACAAATTCTTCATTTTAAAATTAAGTATATTTTATTTAAATATTAAACTTTCATAAGATTTTATTTAAATTTTTGAATTTAAAAAAAAATCATTTAACTTTTATAATGAAACATTATATCATTCTAATAATAATAGCTAGCTTCATTCCACGTGCTCCGCGCATGCATGAGGCTCTTTTTTTTGGGGGTTTAAATCATTAATTTCTATTTATTACAATTTGAGATTTAAGTGCATGTTTGATCATATTATACATTTGAGAATTACTGATACAACGGAGTGTCATGAGGCTAACTTCAAAAAAATAAACAATGAAAAAAAATTGAAATTATATGTTCGTGTGTGGATGTGTTCATTTTTGAAGGTAGCCTCATAATACACGTTGTATCAGTAATTCTCAAATGTATAATATGATCAAACTACACTTAAATCTCAAATTGTAATAAATAGAAATTAATGAGGCTAGTATTCCACAAATTTCATCCATTCAATTTGTTGTTTCTAATGTGATTGTTAATTGATTAGTTTTTTGTCCATAAATAATATGATTTTGTTTAATAACATAACTAAAATAATATACAATGAACTCATAAGGTAAACAATATTTGGATTATAAAAATGTATGCTAAAAATTCCATCCACCTATATATATGTGTGTGTGTGTGTGTGTGTGTGTGACAATATATGACGAAGAAGATTATAATGCAAAGTCTTTTATTGAGAGTTCCAAATATTTTACAGCACCTAATATGTAAATTCTAAATTTATTAATTTTGTAACAGTAACTTAAATGATGTAATTGCAGAGGCAAATTAAGTCATGTTAGAATATGTGGGGGGTGTGGATGGGTTTAGTTTTTGGTGCTAGATCTCATCACACACTTCAATTAGTTTTTGTGATTCGCACACGCATAAACTTCATTTGACATACGCATAAACCCCAAATTAAAATTAATGAAATTAGTTTGAATTGGTATCGGTTTTTTTTTGTAAGTAGTAATCCGAAATTCTTGTTAAAAATATAAACGTGGTTTTTTTTAAAAAATTATTTATTATTTATTTAAGAATTTGAATTTCAAAACATATACATGTATTGCATATTTTTAACTTCCTTCAGTTTTTCTTTTAGTAGTAGTAGTTATTTGAAACTCTTGTTAAATTTTTTTTTTTTTTAGAAGACTTGTTAAAGATTTGCATGTTTTTTTTTTAAATTATTTTATAAGAATATGAACGTGGGTTGGGTTTGGACATGGTATTTATATATATATATATATATATATATGGTCAGCTCGTGTTAGCCGTGTGTTAGGCGTTTAGGGTGGTCCCTCAGTGGAAAGGATTGTGGCAATAAGAGGTTATAGTTTGCATGAGATTAGGCGATTGTCTTGTTTGAACACTCTGTTTCAAATCTAAGGATAGATCCAGAAGTTTGAGGTTAAAGGTAATTAGGTTGTGATTGTTTAACTAGGCTTTTAATCCAGAACTATGAATAGGTTGTTTAGAAGTAACTCTTCTACCAGCATTAGGTCATCAGGAACATCCCTCCCAGAGATACCCCAAGAAGATGATGGAATTCTCAATTCTCAGTCTTATGAGTTATCAGATACAAATCTAAAACTAGGAGATGCTTTCGGCTGAAATGATTTTTCACCCGCAGTAAAAGCACTTTACCTTCCGGATTTTCAACAGTCTTCAGCAAGATCTAAGGCTCCCTTCATCTATATAAGGCAACCCCCTCTCCAGTCTGAAGTAGGTCCATTTTTAGAGAAAAATACCTCCCTTCGGTGCAAGGTCTAGTTTAGAAACTACTTCACAGCCCTCTCCCTTACAATTTGTAATCAGATGGCAACCCTATATATATATATATATATATTAAATTTTGGACGTGGTAGTGGTATTTAAAATTTTATGGATTTGTTTTTTACTTCAGTTTTTTTTTTAGTAGTAGTTATTCGAAAGTTTTGTTAAAGATTTGAAAGTAGGGTTTTTTTTTTTGGGTAAATTTGATAGTGGTTTTTTTTTTTTTAGGGAAAAGTTGAATGTGGGTTTGAATGTGGTATTTGAAATTTTTTGGATTTCTTTTGGATATGATCGATTTCTACTAAAATAAATATTAAAATTTCCTTATATGCCCCTAGATTTTTTTTTTTTTTTTTGAAGAGCCCCTAGATGATTTTTTTTTTTTTTTACTTTTTGAAGTGTAGTATGTATATTTTGTAGTGTTGTTATAACTTATAAGAGGGATAATTTTGACAGTACAAATGGCAAAAACTAACTCTAAGAATCCTCTTAATATATAGAGAATAATACACAGAGATAACTGCTTGGTGGTGAGAAGTTTTTATTTATGTAGAAGTGAGTATTTTAATTTAAAATTTAAAAAGGTAAGCTACATTTTAGGATTTGTAGTGGAAGTTGAGAGTGGAGAGTGGAGACTCATCAAAGATCAAAGTTGTATTTTATGAAATTTTTGGCATTACAAATAGTTGTGGGACCTATTTTTGAGGGTGAGGGAGGAGAACATGAACATAAAAAATTAACTTGGAGCAAGTTTTTTTATTCATTGAATTATTAATTAAATAACCTATGATTGTTGGAGAGTGGTAGTTTTACTTTTATCTAAACATTAGTATTTTACTTGAGTTTTTAAAGGAATAGTTATCCACAAATTTGAAAAAAAAAAAAAAAAAAAACCAAAGGGTGGCCAGGTAGGTTTTTTTTTTATAGAATCATAGAACGTGGGATAGTTTTTTTTTTCTTTTTTTCAAAATAGAGATAAAAGAAACCATTTTTTTTTAATTTAGCTAAAATTTAGGAGTTTTTAAAATCAGTAATTTTACATGTATAACCCTATTACTTTAGCTTTAAAAACTATTAAATTTGAGGGTATTTTAGGCATCAAAATTGAGGAATCCAAACAAGAGAAACCCCTTAAATAATACTAGCCTCTGAGCACGCACGTGAATATGTTTAAAAAGATTAAATAATAAGGTTAGATATGTAAAAGTACTAATTTAAACACTCCTGAAATTTTAGATACTTATCCATATCCCGTAAAATTAGGCACTTCCATCTCTACTTATTCCTTCTTACTCAAGATTTGACAGAATAAGTATTTCATTTTGCAATGACATATTTTCAAGTTTGACAAAATAGGTATCATAAGAGTTTCCCATGCTATTGATGTAGCAACATACTCAATTATATCACCTAAATATGCAACCTGTAAAAATGCAACTTTATTCAGGATAAATAGGTGAGAATTATCACCTAAAGCTGTAGAATTATATTAAGGACAAAATACTCACCACACATAATACTCATCAAGTCTCTAGATTTTTTTTTTTTTTTTTTTTTTTGTATTGTATTGGAAAATGTAGTAATTCCAGATTATAATGGATGCAATATATTAACCCTTACCTAAAAAAATAGAAGAGCCTCTGAGTATGCATGTGCTCAGAGGCTAGTATGAATTTAAATGGTTATCTAAATCCCTCATGACATTGCCTTCAAAAAAAAAAAAAACAAAACAAAAAAAAAATCCCTCATGACATTCTTAGATGTATTAGTAGTTTGAAATGTATAATATTATTGGACAAACATGTAAATATCAAATTAGAATAAATGAAAAATTACCACTAATTCCAAAAAAAAAAAAAAAAAAAATCTAAATATGTATCATAGAACTAAGGCATAGTACTAAAAATATCACCTACAATGAAATATTAGTAACAATAGAAATTATTTTAGGCCATAACAACATTTGCACATTTCTTTAAACTACAGGGTTTTAGATAACCATTTAAATTCATAATTGGAAACCTTTGAAACATTTTCATATTTTGCCAAACCAAGTTAATACAAAAACTAGAAGTGAACCACTGAGTTAAAACTTAAAATGCTTCTGATGAAGTGCGAATTCGTTAGTTGTAGTGAATACGCTCAGATGGAGCCGAATACTTGTCTGTGTCACAGTGAAGTAGCAATCCCTTAAGATGGTCACCGATGTGGTGCCTGCCACAGTGCCTCCGATGACAAAGTCAGTATAAGAAGATTATAGCAAATAATAGAACATAAGAATAACTAGAGGTGCATTTTCGGTGTCAAAAATGTACCTTCTGTTGGAGGTGTGAGGGCTATATATACATTCTCATAACTTCTAGCCGTTGTGGCTATTATGGTGGTTTTAATGCTCCTTTGGGTAATGCCTCATCCCCAGTAATGTGGACTTTAATGGCCTTCCAATAGTCTGCACAGCTGGCCTTGTAACCGCCCGAATCGTTTATTGGCTACATTGAATGCTTCTCTGCCTTCGTCAATGGTGTGGTTATATCACCAAGGATGCTTAGTTGTTTCGTCTGTCAAGGCGACTTCATCAGTCTTAATGGATTCATCCAGGGAAGTTGATCTCGTCAGTCCCATCAGCTACCCCCCAGGTTCTATGGTCGTCGTGACGTGCCATGACGACCATGGAAGATGAAAGGTTTTTATGAGCTATCTATAACGCTTGGGGTTTCACTCCGAATTAAATGCATAGTGGCGGTGCCACACGCGACATGGCCACATGGCACGTTCTGATTAGTGAAATTAATGTTCCAATTGTATGACCCTTGGGTTTCCCGCTGAATTTCAGTTTTTTGAGCCTTGGTTTTTAAACTTCTCCTCTCCTTATTTTTCCCTTTCACCTTTTCAAACTTCAATCATTGCTATAAGTATTTTCTTCTTCGATCTTTCTCTGTGATTCTTCTCCGAACTGGTGTGTGGCAGAACTTTCTACATTTTCATTTGAGGCATGTCTCTCTTCTCACTTTCTCTTTTCGGAATAGACATACTTATGGCAAATTTCTGATTTTCTCTCCCTTTTCTTTTGTGTTTGTTTTTGGGTTTTAGGATTTTTAGGATTTATCTTTTTCCCTTGGTTTTCTGGTTTTTCCATGGATAGTGGCTCTGAGGTTAAGATAGCTTGCCCCTTGATAGGCCACAATCTGAATGACCCCTTGTGATTAAACCAATTAATTAATTAGCCAAGTTATTAATTAATCAATTTATCATGCAATTGCGTGGAAGCACAAACAAATCACCAAACAACTAAATATGCAGCAGAAATTTAATGACACGGTGATTTGTTTACGAATGGGGAAAACCCTTGCAGCAAAAACCCCACCAGGTGATTTTAAGGTCACCACTCCTGAAACTCCACTATTATCAAATCAAGCGGTTACAAGTAAAGGAATCCCAAGTACTTACC
Source organism: Quercus ilex subsp. ballota (assembly GCA_032727855.1). Classification (NCBI taxonomy): domain Eukaryota; kingdom Viridiplantae; phylum Streptophyta; class Magnoliopsida; order Fagales; family Fagaceae; genus Quercus; species Quercus ilex. Next base: position 40,906,093 of record CM064908.1, read on the forward strand.
AACTTACAGTTGAACCCTTACCCCAATACCCAATTGGACTTGATCTGTAGTGACAATTTTCCCTTTTGATGCACGGCTCCCAAGTACGTGACTAACCAATGCGCAGATCCCAGTACGCGACTTCATACACCAACTAAGAAGAAGAGGTTGGCTGCAAAGTTCTTCAGTTCATCCTACACGATGAAGATCAGGAAGATGCTTGATTACAAAACTCTTTGGTGCAAATACACAGCAACTTCTTCAGAGAAGATGAACTAGGTAAAGAACTTCGTCTCTTGATCACAATTTGCTTGAACAGAGATTGATCAATGCTTTTGCAACTTGTGTACAATTTGACGGCTCTTAAAACAATCCTTTTATATGTTTAGAGTTAGAAGAAAAGAAGGCCCAAAAGCATATTCACGGATCCCAAGGAAATCAAATCAGAAAATCTGATTTTGTAATTTTCCACAGATAGCAGGTGTCGAGGTAGCTATCGAGCAGGTGTCAAGCTTTAATGAAATTGCACTTCAGCTTGTTTTTTCTTGGACAGACTTGATGACTTCAACACTTGATCTTGAAACCTTGTTTCTTGAAGTATTAAAAACACCTAGAACTACCCAATTACAAGTAGAGTGTGTTTTGTCAAAGGATTAGCCAATTTACATAAATAAGTGACATATGTTCTTAACAAGTGAACACACATATGTCCTAACAATCTCCCCCTTTGGCAATCCGTGACAAAATCACAACAAACAAATGAACATATGAGAGAAGTCATAAATCACTCAACTCATATTCACTTGTTGAATATAATAAAATCTATCCTAACACAAACTCTTGAAAAACTTTGCAAGAAGAGAGTTTATGGCAAGTAGACTTTGACAACCTGTATTTCTGAAACACTTTAAACAAAACTCATCAAGGCATCTTGTGTGAAACAGAAATAAATAGATTGCATACAAGTATAAGAATCATGTGTATAAAGATAGAAAAGAAACAACACATGTAGAGAAAGGTGAAAGAAACATATATCCATATATAAAGAGAAGATAAGTACAATGTATGTAAAACTGGTCACAAGACCTCATATACAAGATCAATATATCTATAAAGAATAGAAAACAAAAGATACATCAAAACCTCACTACATCCCTCAAAATATCAACACTCCCCCTATCAAAAATATCCTACACTAACTCTCCCCCTAAGATGACTACTCTCATATCCCAAAACTACTCCCTCTTTTTGTCACGAGTGACAAAGGGTAGAGTGTCATGTAGACACCTCATCAGTAGAGCTAGCATCTCCATCGTCATCCGAAGCATCATCGTCATCACCATCATCATCATCATCCTCAGAGTTAGAAGCCGCTAGAAGAGGTGGTGAAGGAGTAGCCTCAGAAGTAAAACCACCCATGGTTGCCTGCCATCGTGCAATACGACCAACATGAACATTCACCTGATACAACTCAGTGGAGAGTGTATCGAGGCGAGCATCCATGCGCTGCAGCTGTGCCATAATGTCTTTAAGAGATACAACACCAGTAGAGGAAGAAGGAGCAGATGTAGATGGAGCAGATCTTGATGGAGCCGAATGGGAGGGAGGAGTGGAATCCGTCTGTCGCGACCTAAACTGAGCCTCACTACGTTTTACGGTAGCAGCATCTATGGCACAGATGTGAGTGAAGTGATCGAACTCAGGAAAATGGATAGAAAAATGGCGTAAGATCCTCGTGATAGCGGAAGGAAAGATAAGCTTATCACGGGACGCCGAATCTAGATAGACATCTATGATAGAAAGGATGAAATGAGAAGGAAAATCTATAGTAAGATGCTCTAGAAGTGATAACAAAAATCGAGCACGAGGCTCTGTGCTGGAGTTGTAGTGAGAGAGTGGATGGAGTACAAAAGTCATCACCGTGTTTAGAATATAGGACCTTTAGCAAAAGGCCTGCATGATGTGTACTGATGTTCACCCCAATCAGCAGGGCGCTGACAAAAAGCAGAGATGAGCTCATCTTTGGACACAGTCCTCAGATGCTCACAGGAAGGATAATCAGGAAAATCTATCCTAGGAACCCTAAGTACATCCGCAACTAGCTGCGGTGTAACAGGGATGCGCGTACCTCGAACAAGAGTGAAAAAGAGAGGTACTGAACGATCTATCCCGTGCATGTTGGAGTAAAACTCCTGAATCAGCACAAGAGGACAGGTGACCGGGACGTCACACATTGACTGCCATCCCCTAATGTGAATGACAGAGGGAATGTCAGTGTCAGCGAAGTCCGCCAAAATGACTTGGCATTCTGAATGAACACCTCGTCTAGAAAAGTTCTCAGAAAATGCCTTGTGGGCATCTCCATCACGGAACTGAAGATTAAGAGGAGCAGAATCAGAAGAAGAGGAAGCTCCAGAACGCAGAGGGTTCCGAGCCGGAGTGGATTTACGTTTGGGTGCCATAGACACTACTAACGTAAAAGAATGAGAAAGAGATAGAGAGGGAGATAATCAGAAAAGTCCCAAAACAGTTCATATATATCAGATATATTGAACAACAAGTACGTATGCATGGGAATGCATGAACATGTGACATGCAAAGGAACAACATCATGGGCTCAGCCCAATCCAATCCTAGCAGCACACAAACATAGAACACACATCTAAATGCATGTAAATACCATTCTAATGCACATGAAATGCAATGTATGACATTTTGAAAACATTTAAGTGAAAACCCAACCCAAAATTTCAAGAAAAACTCATTAATTTTGAAAAACCACAAAAATTTCCAAAAATCCCAAAACCTAGGTTTCAAAACATGAAATGCATGAAATAGGAAGGGAAAAGTGATCTTACCAAGTGATTAGAAGCAAGGAATGGTAAAGATCCAAGTGGGTTGGAAGTTTTGAGTGAGAAAATGGTGTTTGGGAGAGGAACCGCCTCAGACAGATCGAGAGAGATCGAGTGAAATGAGAGAAAAAATCGCGATAGCTCTTATATAGACACCTCAGTAAATCTCGACAGCTTAGGTGTCAAGAGGTATCGAGGAAGCTGTCGAAGAAGGTATTGAGGAAAAGGCTGTCGACAGCTAAAGGTGTCGAGAAGGTGTCGAGGAATGAACACCAGAACCAAGAACAGAAGCTCGATCGATCGACAAGGTATCGATAAGGTATCGAGGAGACAGGAGATTTCTAGATCGATCCACCAGGTGTCGAGATTGCGATAAGAAAAGGTTTGAGAAGCTCGACAGATAACCAGGTATCGAGGAGGTGTCGAGCCAGTAGTAAAAGGCAGTTTTTCGAGAAGTGAAAAACACAGACATGAATGCAATCCAACATACACCTCAACCATAAATCCAATCAACATATAAAGCACTCAAAATCATCTCTCGACAAGAATTTAAGCACATGGATCCTCAAAAACACACACACACACACTAAATAAGTCTAACCAATTTTATATTTCAAAAACAAGTCAAAACAATTTAGTGAGCATACATTTAGCACATGTAAGCACATGTAAACACTTGTGATGGCCAAATCACATTGTACCTGCATATGTATCAAGAGTAGCAAAGAATATTGCGTGTTGTGTGTGAAAAACATCGCAAGATTGCATATGTGTATACATGTTATGACGATCTGAGATATAAGAAAATAACTTTAACTCACACACAATTATAACTGTTTGATGGGGACTATCACCTTTGAGGTACATCCTATGACTCCCACATCTCCTAGAAAACACGATTGCAATCATATTTAAAGCATTTTAATCTTTTTGCTTATTATTTTCTTTGCATATTTTCTTTTAAGCATATCATGTATGGGCATATATAAGAGAGAAAAGAAATACCCAACATGTTAAGTATAGATATTGCACTTTTGCTATGCCGAAACATACGGATGTCTTTGACACTACACTTTTGCTATGCCAAAGCATACAGGTGTCATACTATGATTGGCGAGCAACAGTGGTGAGATGGTCATTTATGCCTTTCTCTTAGGATTTTCTAGTCCTACCCGTCAAAAAGAGTGATATGAGTGTTAAGTTTTAAGAAATAACTTAATCTTACTCATCACAAATAAGAGTCACAAAGCTCACTTGCTTAGTTGTACATAGAGATGCTCATCTAAGCAACAAAAGATACAAAGTTTAGAAAACTTTGTTTCATTGGCCATCCAAGGTACACAAGTACCAAAGTACACAAAACACACACTGTTTTTGTATTTTTCTGATTTTTCAATTTTTTTTTTATTTTTATATTAAAAACAAAATAAACAAAACTGAAAATAAGCAAACAAAAACATGTTATCAAAGCAAATCATAAAACTAGACTGACTCAGCAAAAATGCAAAACACACAAGCAATGCAACAAACAAGAAAAACAAGAAGGGAAAAGAAAGTGATGAAATCACTTAGAGTCCTTTTTCTTCCACACCTTGAAAGAATATTTCCTTTGATTGAACCCTTGAACCGGCGGTGAGGGGGAAGAATTGAAACCGTTCAAGTTCGAAAGGAACACGAGGGCTTTCAGAAGATCTCCAAGAGGAGCAAGAGAGGATTGAAGCTGATTTTGGCTTCCTAATGCTATCATACCGTTGCTTTGTTGAGTGGCTAGCCACTTATAGCAATTTGGTCGAGTATGACTGGCAGCTCCACAATGATGACAGAGATGCTGCTTCTTCTGTTTAGACTTTTGAGAGTTAGCCTTCTTAGCCCTAGGGTTTTTAGCATCTTTCTTATCTTGCTTAGGGGGTGCTCTTAAGATAGATTTACCCTTGTCTAAGTTCTCACTAGCTAATTTAGTTTTAGCATCAATGTTCTCAATTTCAGTGTTATTAGCAGGAGAAACAAAAACAGTATTGCTAGTAGAAGCAGTATTAGAGAAAGAAAGACCATACCCCAAGCCAGTTTGATCCGAAGCAGATTTCTGATTGCTAAGCATCTCATCAACCTTTGCACTTGAAGTCCTCTCCAATTGAGCTCTGACTTGAGACAGCTCTGCTACAAGCTTCTTGGTCTTCTCAGCCAAAAAGTTGTTTTCAAATCTCAGTGCTCCAATAGTTTGATTCGCCTCATCAAACTTTGTGGACAACTCTTCACGATCAAGTTCCACATCACTGAGCTTGGTGGCCAGCCTATACAATTTCTCGTGCTTCTCAGAGAGCTTATAAAGCTTCTTATAGGCTAAATGGATATCATCTTGATCATCCATCTTCTCAAATTTGGACTCCACCAGTTCTTCTTCTTCATCCACTTCTTTAACAATCCCTTCAGTAGGATTGACTGTGGCAATGAAGGCATTTAAAATTCCGTCATCCTCATTGTCGAAATCATCTTCGGACTTAGTGTCACTCAAGGTAGCAGCAAGTGCCTTGCTTTTTCCAATGCTCTTGAGATATGTAGGACACTCATGTTTCACGTGTCCGAACCCATGACATCCAAAGCACTTAGGTCCTGCGGGAATAGTATACTTGTTAGGATTGGTGCCCTTGAATCCTATTGTAAGATGCTATGTATGATATTAAGTGTGACATTGTGTTTGACATTATGTATGACTTAATATTATGTTTAATAAATTTGTTTTATTATTATCTGAAATAATGGTAACATGAATATTAAGACATTATCATATAGTCCATGAGATGCATAGTATGTGATTTATGTGAAGAGTCACAGAAGATATAAATCACAAGTTCTTTGTAAACTCAGAATTATAGTTCGTAGTCGGTGATGAAATTGGGCATTTCATCTGCGAAGACTATAACATATCAACTACGATGATTTGTCTTGATCATGGAAGTGGAGACTTCTAGTTGATGTGTTAATATGTTTTAAGAGTTAAGACATATTGAACTGGACCGCTGTGAGATTTATTATTCTCTTAAAGACTGTCATATGAATAATAAATCTCACGACTTGTAATTGCATGAACTCTTAATCCTGAGAGAATAATGAACCTGATCATGAGATGTAGGTTGCTTTGATATATCAGGAGTGAGATCTATAGTAATGGTCAAAACCTCAGTATGTTGGGCAGCCACATTTAGTGTTGATGGAACATGTATTTTCAAGATGGAATTCATAGTCTCTTAACAGAGATATAAAGTATTCCCTTGAGATAAGTTTAATGGGTTTGTTATTCAGAGAGTTAGGCCTAACCACTTTAGTAAGACTAAAGTATATATTTATGGAATTGGATTTCATAAATATATAATGAATAACATTAAAGGATTAAACCGGGTACTCAAGGATTAAGATGTAGTAATTTACAAAGTGACAGTCTACATTTATGACTTTGTATTACTACGAATATTTTATGAAGGGGTTGCATGTATAATAAAGTCTTGGGATATAATTTATAGATAAGACCTAGAGTGCAACTATTTTTATATAGTGGTATTAAAAATAGTTAATGGTAACTTTGGGCTTGTCAAGAGTTGACAGAAAAGCCCAAGGCCCATTGGAGCTAGTGTTTTATTGGTCCCTTTTGGTCCCACTCCAAGCCACACACTTAAGCCCAATTGGAAAGGCCCAAGAGGCCAGCCCAGTTAGATAAATTGGTTAGATACAAAGGGAAAAACGTACAGAAATGTAAGTAACAGAAAAACATCATTGAAAGGTGGTGTGTATGAAAGTGTAAGTCACTTTTATGGTCATCCCTTTGTTACCAATCGAGAGACCACACATCTTGGGCGATTAGTGGAATTGGAGTGAAGATTAAAAGTAGTTCCAAGTACTTCAATCTTCAAGTTTTGAAATTCACCGCATCAAGGTACGATCTCTTGTTCTCTAATTCTGAAATTTACTTTGTACGTGTTATCAATATCGAATGAAGTAGATCCGTTTAAAACTTATTTTCCGCTGCATTTATCTTTATAACCATCAATTGGTATCAGAGCGGTCTTCAATTTCGTATTGTTTAACATGTTATGTGAGTTTTAGAATTGGAGAAGATAGTTTCATATTGTTAGAAGATTGTATTTTATAATTTTCTGCATGTTGTTGAAACTATGATTTGATGAAAACTGGAATTGATGTTATGATGTTGTTTAAATTTAAATTTAAGTATGTTAAATTGAGTTTTAAGGCTATAGCATCAATAGAATTCAGTTTTGACATCAAACTCTGTCTATCATGTTCGTTTGAAAGATGTTTGTTCATGAAAAACGAAGAAAACTGTCTTAGAAAAATTTCTGGAAATTCAAGTTTTGCGATTTTCGATCGATCGAAAATTATTTTCGATTGATCGAATGAGACAGTGATCAGACTCTTTAGAACGATAGATTTTCGATTGTTAGTCGATCGATCGAATTTGTTTTTCGATCGATCGAGAGTCGATCGAGTATCAATCGAAAGAGTCAGAGGATCAAGTTTGAATTTCTTAATTTTTTCGATCAATCGAGGGGCATTTTCGATCGATCGAAAGAAAGAAAATCAGAAATTTTTCTAAGTGTTTTCGCATGTGAAAGTACTAAGACAATGTGTAATTAGATTATGCATGTTTAGTAATTAAAAACCTTTTATTTAAAGACATCTAGTGGGAGAGAGATACAAGGGTTGCATCTCACGGCCTCCATTGTCGGTTTAAAGTAGTGTGATTAAGCACCTCGCCTTGGCGTATATGCCTTGCTCCCTTCGGAGGGTGATTGATTCATGGTACTACAGGTTAAACTTCTTAAAGATAGATGAAATGTGTTTTTACATTGAGAACGACCACGCTTCCGTGGAGTTACTTGGTGATTCACATTGATTCTAGGCAATGGTGTACACTAGACTAAGTGTGATGTTAACCTCCCTTCGGAGCTATGTCATTATTACTTAGAGGCTAAAGGAATAGCGGCAAATTATTTTTGTTTGGTAAGAGTTACCATGATAGCATTAATAATGAGAATATTTCTCGCCTGATCATAGTGATTGGTATGACCTCGCTTCCGAGGAATATTAATTACGGGATTGGGTTGTCGTTGCATACATTATATTATGGTTTTATTAAGGTTCCATACTATATGTTCATATGCTAAATAGATAATGTCAGTTTATTGATTATATTCATGTTTATTGTTTTCAGATTTAGAACATGGCATCTTTTAGCCCACTTGTAACTATTCTTAATCAAAACAAACTGACTGGATCCAACTATGTTGACTGGAAAAGAAATCTGGACATTGTTCTTACTGCTGAAGAGCATAAGTATGTTCTTACTAAACCATGTCCTAGCTTTCCTTCATTAGATGCACCTCCTGAGGTAAAACAATGATATGATCGTTGGCAGAAATCTAATGAGATGGCCAAGTGCTACATCCTAGCATCTATCTCAAATGTTCTACAACATCAAATGCAGGATGTAGAACTAGCTTCAGACATAATGCAAAGTCTGAAGGAGATGTTTGGTGAGCAAGGCCGTTCTGCAAGGCAAGAGACCATGAGGCAAATTTATAATACCAGAATGGCTGAAGGAAGTTCAGTGAGAGAGCATTGTCTTACAATGATCTCTAACCTGAATACATTGGAAGTTTTAGGTGCCGATATAGATGGAGAATCCCAAGTGGATATGATACTCCAGTCGCTACCGGAATCATTCAAGGAATTCAAACTAAACTATAATATGAATAAAAAGATTTATACCTTGTCTGAATTAATGAATGAATTGGTAGTGGCAGAAGGCATTCTTGGTACTTCCCATGTTGAAGCCAATGTTGGTGAAGCTTCTACTTCTCAACCTAAGTCGAAAGGCAAGGGTAAGAAAAAGAAGAAGAAGGACTTTACCAAGCAAGAGGGTAAACAAATTGCCTTAGGGGTTGCTGATAAAGGAAAGAAGATCAAAGGAAAGTGTTTCCATTGTGGTGAGAAAGGACATTGGAAGAGAAATTGTCCAATATTTAAGGCTGCCAAGAACAAAGGTATGATTAATACATTCCTTCTTGAAATATGTTTGGTACAGAATCCCACGGATTCCTGGTGTGTGGATTCAGGTTGTACTAATCATATCTGCAATTCCTTGCAGGGGTTCCAAGAGACCAGAAAGCTTAAAGAAGGGGAGTTGTTTCTTACTTTGGCTGATGGGAGCAAAATTCCAGTTGTAGCTGTTGGTGTTTGTAATTTATATTTTGAATCTAGAGTTCTAATATTAGAAGACTGTTTGTATGTACCTAATGTTCGTAGGAATTTAATTTCAGCTACTTACTTAGGTAAACATGGATATTGTATTATCCTAAAAGACAATGTTGTAATAAAGAAGGATAAAGTGTTTATCTGTTCTGGCAATATTGTGGATGGTCTTTATATTTTAACTCCTGATAAGCATGAATTATATAATTCTGAATTAGATAATGACTCTCATGTAAAATCATTAAAGAGAAAATTTCCTTCTACTAGTGATGCATATCTTTGGCACTTGCGTTTAGGTCATATTAATTCAAATAGGATTCAAAGACTGATCAAAGATGGACTCTTAGAGCCCATGAACTTTGATGAATTTCCAGTTTGTGAATCTTGTTTGGAAGGTAAAATGACCAAACGACCTTTTAATGCAAAAGGTAGAAGAGCCCAAGATTTGCTAGAGCTAGTGCATTCTGATGTTTGTGGTCCTATGTCAATCCAAGCAAGAGGTGGCTATGAGTATTTCATTACTTTCACTGATGATTACTCAAGATATGGTTATGTGTACCTAATGAAACGGAAGTCTGAAACTTTTGAAAAATTCAAAGAGTTTAGGGCTGAAGTTGAGAATCAATTGGGTAAACGCATAAAGGCCATTCGATCTGATCGTGGTGGCGAATACCTTCTTGGGGATTTTAAGGATTACTTAACTAAGAATGGGATAGTATCCCAATTGACTGCACTTGGAACTCCACAACAAAATGGTGTAGCAGAAAGAAGGAATAGGACTCTTTTAGAAATGGTTAGGTCCATGATGAGTTACTCAACTTTACCGATTTCTTTTTGGGGTTATGCCTTAAATACAGCAATACATCTTTTGAATTTAGTCCCATCAAAATCTGTTCCCAAAACACCCATGGAATTGTGGAGTGGGCGTAAGCCTAGTATGAAATATCTTCACATTTGGGGTTGTCCTGCACATGTGTTAAAAGGGAAGCCTGATAAATTGGAACCAAAATCAGAAGTGTGTTTGCTTGTAGGTTATCCAAAAGAAACTAGGGGTTATTTATTCTATAGTCGTAAAGATAACAAAGTTTTTGTTAGTACAAATGCTAAATTCTTGGAATATGACTATATGAATAATTTTATTCCTAGAAGTAGAGTTGTGTTGGCTGAAATGAATGAACCTGTAAATGTACAACCAATAGATGAAACTAGGGATGAAGTGGCTGTATTAGATACACCACTAGATACTACTCATGACATGTCTAGTACTCAGGTGCCTCGTCGTAGTGGGAGAATTGTTCGGCCTCCTATAAGATTCATAGGTTTGGGAGAAACTTATGAAGCTATCTCAGAAGAGGTTGAATCGGATCCCTACACATATGATGAAGCTATAAATGATATAGATGCACATCATTGGGTCCAAGCTACGAAATCTGAATTAGATTCCATGTATTCCAATCAAGTTTGGGATCTTGTAAAGGTGCCTAATGGCATTAAACCTGTTGGTTGCAAATGGGTTTACAAGAGGAAGAGAGGGATAGATGGAAAGGTTGAAACCTTTAAAGCAAGGCTAGTGGCGAAAGGGTATACACAAAAAGAAGGTATTGATTATGATGAAACCTTTTCTCCAGTAGCAATGCTTAAATCTATCAGAATTCTCTTATCCATTGCTGCTCATTTTGATTATGAGATTTGGCAAATGGATGTCAAGACTGCATTTCTTAATGGCAATCTTGAAGAGGAAATCTATATGATGCAACCGGAAGGTTTCATAGCAAAGAACCAAGAGCATATGGTATGCAAGTTGCAAAGGTCCATTTATGGACTTAAGCAAGCATCTAGGTCATGGAACATCAGATTTGATCAAGCAATCAAGACATTTGGTTTTGAACAAAATCTTGATGAACCATGTGTGTACAAAAGACATCAAGATAAAGTAGTAATGTTCCTAGTGCTTTATGTTGATGATATTCTACTCATTGGAAATGATGTAGGGGTAATGTCATCAGTAAAAGTTTGGTTGTCAAGCCAATTTGATATGAAGGACTTGGGTGAGGCTAACTTTATTCTAGGGATCAAGCTTTGGCGAGATCGCAAGAATAAGATGTTAGGCTTATCACAAGCTGGATATATAGATAAGGTTCTAGAACGGTTTAGCATGCAAAACTCCAAGAAAGGATTACTTCCTTTCAGACATGGAGTTCCTCTGTCTAACGACCAAAGGCCTAAGACTCAAGAGGAAGAAGAAATGATGAGACAAGTTCCTTATGCTTCTGCAGTAGGAAGTCTCATGTATGCCATGCTTTGTACTAGGCCCGATATCTGCTATTCAGTTGGCATGGTCAGCCGATATCAATCAAATCCAGGACCAAAACATTGGCAAGCTGTAAAGCATATTCTCAAGTATCTACGGAGAACGAGAAATTACATGCTTGTTTACCATTGTGAGGATTTGATTCCCATTGGCTATACAGATTCAGATTTTCAATCGGATCTAGATTTCAGAAAATCCACTTCAGGATGTGTTTTCACCTTGGGAGGTGGAGCCATTAGTTGGCGGAGTATTAAGCAATCTTGTATTGTAGACTCCACCATGGAGGCAGAATATGTTGCTGCTTGTGAAGCAGCAAAGGAAGCTGTATGGCTCAAGAAGCAAAGGAAGCTGTATGGCTCAAGAAGTTCCTTTCTGACCTTGGTGTAATAAGAATGAAGCAAGTTCCAATCACATTGTTTTGTGATAACAGTGGAGCAGTTGCACAATCTAAAGATCCAAGGAATCACAAGAAAGGAAAGCACATTGAGAGGAAGTACCATATCATTCGAGATATTGTTGCTCGTGGAGATGTGGTGGTAGCAAAGATTGAAAGTGCAAACAATCTGGCAGATCCATTTACTAAAGCTTTGCCTCAAAGGATTTTTGAGTCGCATTTGGAAAGAATGGGAGTTAGATTAGTGCACAATAGTCTTTAGGGCAAGTGGGAGATTGTTAGGATTGGTGCCCTTGAATCCTATTGTAAGATGCTATGTATGATATTAAGTGTGACATTGTGTTTGACATTATGTATGACTTAATATTATGTTTAATAAATTTGTTTTATTATTATCTGAAATAATGGTAACATGAATATTAAGACATTATCATATAGTCCATGAGATGCATAGTATGTGATTTATGTGAAGAGTCACAGAAGATATAAATCACAAGTTCTTTGTAAACTCAGAATTATAGTTCGTAGTCGGTGATGAAATTGGGCATTTCATCTGCGAAGACTATAACATATCAACTACGATGATTTGTCTTGATCATGGAAGTGGAGACTTCTAGTTGATGTGTTAATATGTTTTAAGAGTTAAGACATATTGAACTGGACCGCTGTGAGATTTATTATTCTCTTAAAGACTGTCATATGAATAATAAATCTCACGACTTGTATTTGCATGAACTCTTAATCCTGAGAGAATAATGAACCTGATCATGAGATGTAGGTTGCTTTGATATATCAGGAGTGAGATCTATAGTAATGGTCAAAACCTCAGTATGTTGGGCAGCCACATTTAGTGTTGATGGAACATGTATTCTCAAGATGGAATTCATAGTCTCTTAACAGAGATATAAAGTATTTCCTTGAGATAAGTTTAATGGGTTTGTTATTCAGAGAGTTAGGCCTAACCACTTTAGTAAGACTAAAGTATATATTTATGGAATTGGATTTCATAAATATATAATGAATAACATTAAAGGATTAAACCGGGTACTCAAGGATTAAGATGTAGTAATTTACAAAGTGGCAGTCTACATTTATGACTTTGTATTACTACGAATATTTTATGAAGGGGTTGCATGTATAATAAAGTCTTGGGATATAATTTATAGATAAGACCTAGAGTGCAACTATTTTTATATAGTGGTATTAAAAATAGTTAATGGTAACTTTGGGCTTGTCAAGAGTTGATAGAAAAGCCCAAGGCCCATTGGAGCTAGTGTCTTATTGGTCCCTTTTGGTCCCACTCCAAGCCACACACTTAAGCCCAATTGGAAAGGCCCAAGAGGCCAGCCCAATTAGATAAATTGGTTAGATACAAAGGGAAAAACGTACAGAAATGTAAGTAACAGAAAAACATCATTGAAAGGTGGTGTGTATGAGAGTGTAAGTCACTTTTATGGTCATCCCTTTGTTACCAATCGAGAGACCACACATCTTGGGCGATTAGTGGAATTGGAGTGAAGATTAAAAGTAGTTCCAAGTACTTCAATCTTCAAGTTTTGAAATTCACCGCATCAAGGTACGATCTCTTGTTCTCTAATTCTGAAATTTACTTTGTACGTGTTATCAATATCGAATGAAGTAGATCCGTTTAAAACTTATTTTCCGCTGCATTTATCTTTATAACCATCAATACTGACCGCCATCCTTAGCATCTTTCTTCCCTTTGTCTTGGCTTTTAAACTGAGAAGAACTGGACTGCCTGCGGTCCTTGTCGAAGCTCCTTCCATTGGCATTCTTCATAAACTTCTTGAACTGTCGGGTGATGTAGGACTTCATCTTGGAATCTTCATCATCGGAAGACTCATCTATATCACTGCTCTTTGCCTTCAAGGTCATGCTTTTGCCTCTACTTGACTTGCCAATCCTAGATAACCCTATCTCATAGGTTTGCAAGTTTCCAACCAGCTCAGTCAAAGGAATCTTGTCAATATCCTTTGATTCCTCTATTGTCGTATTCTTGGCATGGAATCTCTCAAGTAGAGATCTGAGCACCTTCCTTACAATCTTGGGTTCAGGGATGGTTTCCCCAAGATTAAAGGCTGAGTTCACTATGTCCTTGAACTTGGCATAGAACTCATCAAACGACTCATCCTCCTCCATCTTAATCTCTTCAAAGCTTGAAGTAAGCCTCTGAAACTTTGAATCTTTGTCAGCCTTTGTTCCTTCATAGGTTGTCTGGAGGATGGTCCACGCCTCCTTAGCAATTTCAGTTGAGGATATGTTCTTGAACCCCTTATTGGTGACCGAACTGAACAACGCATTCAATGCCCTACTGTTGAAGTTTGCCACCTTGATCTTGGCTTCATCCCATTCGGCCGGCGCTTCTTTTGGCTTAGTCCAGCCAATCTCAACAGCTTGCCACACATTTTCATCTAAGGACTGCAAAAAAGCTCTCATGCGCACTTTCTAGTATGCATAGTTAGTCCCATCAAATAAAGGAGGTATAATTAACGACTGTCCTCTATCCATGACAAACAGGGGTCAATGGATCAACACAGCAAAGATTAAACCTAATCAGAGTGTGCCTACTCTGATACCACTTGATAGGCCACAATCTGAATGACTCCTTGTGATTAAACCAATTAATTAATTAACCAAGTTATTAATTAATCAATTTATCATGCAATTGCGTGGAAGCGCAAACAAATCACCAAACAAATAAATATGCAGCGGAAATTAAATGACACGGTGATTTGTTTACGAATGGGGAAAACCCTTGCGACAAAAACCCCACCAGGTGATTTTCAGGTCACCACTCCCGAAACTCCACTATTATCAAATCAAGCAGTTACAAGTAAAGGAATCCCAAGTACCTTACCAACCTACAGTTGAACCCTTACCCCAATACCCAATTGGACTTGATCTGTAGTGACAATTTCCCCTTTTGATGCACGGCTCCTAAGTACATGACTAACCAATGCGCAGATCCCAGTACGCGACTTCAAACACCAACTAAGAAGAAGAGGTTGGCTGCAAAGTTCTTCAGTTCATCCTACACGATGAAGATCAGGAAGATGCTTGGTTACAAAACCCTTTGGTGCAAATACACAACACTTCTTCAGAGAAGATGAACTAAGTCAAGAACTTCGTCTTTTGATCACAATTTGCTTGAACAAAGATTGCTCAATGCTTTTGCGACTTGTGTACAATTTGATGGCTCTTAAAACAATCCTTTTATATGATTAGGGTTAGAAGAAAAGAATGCCCAAAAGCATATTCACGGATCCCAAGGAAATCAGATCAAAAAATCTGATTTTGTAATTCTCCACAGATAGCAAGTGTTGAGGTAGCTATCGAGCAAGTGTCGAGCTTTAATGAAATTGTACTTCAGCTTGTTTTTTCTTGGACAGACTTGATGACTTCAACACTTGATCTTGAAACCTTGTTTCTTGAAGTATTAAAAACACCTAGAACTACCCAATTACAAGTAGAGTGTGTTTTGTCAAAGGATTAGCCAATTTACATAAATAAGTGACATATATTCTTAAAAAGTGAACACACATATGTCCTAACACCCCTCAATTTCTTTTCTCTTTGTGCATTTAGGGGCTCTTTAGGGGTTTTCCCACACCTTGAGAATTTCGTTTTTAAGGGCAACAGTATGAGCGTTGCATTGGCCGATTTGTTGCCTTTGCTTCATCAATCAATTGATTGGTTCGAGAATTTGGTGAGAAAGTGCGAGATAATGTCTGAGGTTAGGTCTAATGAACTCGAGACTAGGTTATCGTCTAGCGACACCCTAGTGGAAGAAGATATAGCCGTCTCTACCCCTCGAGAGGTTAGGGCTTGTCATGCCCTCGAGGAGGTGTATGGGCTGGATGCTGATACATTGGGTAGGTTTAAGGATAGGTTCCAATTCCCGGAGCAAGTTAGGGTTCGTCTACCTAATGAGGAGGATCGGACCTGTCACTTCTTCCCTAGGGAGGTATGCTTTTACGAGTTTACCTTCGTCTGTGGGTTAAGGTTTCCTGTCCATCCATTCCTCATGGAGCTATTAGATCGTTTTGGTATTGCTCCTGGGCAACTTATGCCCAACTCATGGAGGATAGTGGTCAGCTGTATGGGGATATGGCTGGCCGCTACGAACAGAGGCATGCTTAAAGCAGACAAGCTCGTCTACTTGTACTGCTTGAAAGAGTCCAAGGAGTACGAGTATTATGAGTTGGTGCCTTGGGAAAGGAGGACCAGGATCGTTAGGGGTCTACCTTCATCTTTCAAGTATTGGAAGTCCAGGTTTTTCTTTGTGTCTAGGGTGGACTTTAAGACTCCCTCTAGCGGGGTTTGGGGTGATCTCACAAGGTTGCTTCGTCGGTGGAGAACCTCAACCTTAGGTGCGTCATTATTTCCTCTCGTCGTTTGAGTTTTGTTGTGTTCACTTTTACCGTTATTAACTTCTTCGTTCCTTATTTTAAGCAATTAAGAGACGACCCAAGCTTAAGAGCAGGTATAAGGAGCGTGTGGAGAAGGCAATCCAATACGCGAAGATGATTAAGGACTGGGACGATCTAGTGGACCCACAGACCCCCGCCTTCTATTGTCTTGGTCTTGAACCTTCTACCTTCGTCCTGCGCAATATTGATATTAAGGGAAAAAAGAGTAAATATTAGGTTCGTCAATATTGATTCTCTTTTATATACTTGAGTTTTTTTTTTTTTTTTTTAACAAGTGTTTTCCTCTTTGTAGAAATGACGACCAAGTTCAACAAGGACATGTATGCGAAGATGAGATCAAAGAAGGACGAGCCATTGTCCAGCATCGGGAAGAAGGGGGTGCGCGTCACAGGGAAGGACCTTTCCGTTACACCAACTGCCTCCGCCACTCCCATTATCTCTGGTACTGAGACAACGATGACGGTCTCTCCGACCACTTCAGTTGAAAAGATCCTTACTCCAATCTCTAAAAGGCCGCACTTATCCGACAAAGAGAATGAGAAGGCTGATTCTTGCTCATCTACTGTCTGGAACAATGAGAGACTGATGGTGGAAAGGGCACACGGGGTTGTGACTGCTAAGGACTTGAAGGTCTTTTCCGACGTGCCCTTCAACGAGGTTGCAACTCGCCATGTCCTTAAACTTGTTCAGGTAATATGCTCGTGCAACTTTTAGTGTTTATTTATTTATTTATTCTTTTTTGGTACTGACGGCTTCAATTTTCTTTTGAGGTGTTGGGGGAGAGTCTTCACATTACTTCTGAGTACCTTACTCAGAAGGCCAAGGTGGCGTCTCTAACATCTAGGATGGAATATTTGGAGGCGGGAAATTCTACGCTGAAGAAGAAACTTATATATTCTATGGACGAGGCCAACACCCTAAAGGAAAAAGCCAAGACCTTGAATGACGACCTCAGAGCCAAGCTTCAATTGACCCTGGAGAAAGACAAACAACTTCTGAGTGCCAAGGAGAAGCTCAAAACCATTGTTGCTAAGGCCGTTAAGGCTTTCCAGCACACTGACGAGTACAACACAGTCCTTTTCAATTGGTACTTCAAGGGTTTTGAGCTTCTGAGGAGATACCTTGTCAAGCATCCCACTGAAGTGGACCTGGAGAACTTAGATTTAAAAGAGGTGGACAAGGAGATGGTGGTTGACGAAGCTGACCAATCCTCAGCTCCAGAAGGTGATGCTCCTGAGGGTGCCCCACCAAAGCTGACTCCACCGCCGATGCCTGAACTTATCACTTGCAAAAAATTTCTTCCTTATTTATTTATTTATTTATTTGGGTGCCCGCTGTTTTTTGGGCCTTTTGTAAGTCTCCAAAACAATTTTTTCTTTTTAATCTCCTTTGAGAACAATATCTTTAGCCCAATGTTTATGGGCCTTTGGTTTAGATGTAAAAACAATGGTAACTGCCCGTTGTTTTTGGGCTTAAATTAAATTAGCGATTATATACTTACTTGCTTGTGATTTTTGTTCCTATAGTTTTCCTTTCTGCGTCAATGCTTTGTACTTAGCAAGAAATTTTTAGTTGTGACCTTTCCTTGTCAAGGGTTTTGGTGAACTAGTTGAGAGCTCAGATTTAGCCTGAGCCTTTTTCAAAGGATGCTCTCTCTTTGCAACCTTGTTTTCAGGCCTGCATTTGAGTAGCATCTTGACCAGGTTTGTTGCAAGGTTCTTGTCTTTTGGCTTCGTCAGTAATTTACATCCGTTTAGGCGAAATCTTGTTACTTAGCCATTTTTTCTTTTCTTTTTGTGACTTACACCCTTTTAGGGATCTTATCATTCTTTTGGCTTCGTCAGTAACTTACATACGTCTATGTGGAATCTTGTTACTTAGCCATTTTTTCTTTTCTTTTTGTGACTTACACCCTTTTAAGGATATTGTCATTCCTTTGGCTTCGTTAGTAACTTACATCCGTCTAGGTAGAATCTTGTTACTTAGCCATTTTTTCTTTTCTTTTTGTGACTAACACCCTTTTAGGGATCTTGTCATTCCTTTGGCTTCGTCAGTAACTTACATCCGTCTAGGCAGAATTTTGTTACTTAGCCATTTTTGGGCGACTTTCACATTACAAGATTTGTTCTCATTAAGACATTGGCTGAATAGTTCTTTTTATTGCTTTCAAGAATGAGTACAATTGTCTGTTACATCTATTAGTGGTATTTCTTCAAGTGTTTAATGTTCCATGGTCGCGGGAGTCTTTGCGCGTCTAGGGTCTCCAGGTGATAGCTGCCTTGTCTGGAGTAATGGACGACCTGGTAGGGTCCTTTTCATGTGAGGCCGAGCTTTCCTTGGGTAGAGTCTCTAGTTGCTGGGGTGACTTTGCGCAGGACGAGGTCTCCTATGTCAAGTCGTCTGAGCTTCACTCTCTTGTTGTAGTACTCAAACATCTTCTGTTGGTACTTCGTCATCTTGTCAGAGGCTTTCTCTCTCACTTCGTCTAGACAATCCAGGTTGACTCATAGCTGGTCGTCATTATTCTCCTCGTGGAACATCTCTCGCCTCATGCTGGTTATTCCTACCTCGACCGGGATTACTACCTCGGTACCATAGGTGAGTCTGAAGGGGGTTTCTCCTATTGGCATTCTTGTCGTGGTCCTGTAGGCCCACAAGATGTTGGGCAATTCTTCCGGCCAGGCGCCCTTTACATCGTCTAATTTGGCCTTGATAATCTTGAGTAGTGTTCTATTTGTCACCTCCGTCTGTCCGTTTGCCTGTGGATGTCCTAAGGATGAGAACTGGTTCTTGATCCCTAGGCCTGAACAGAAGTCCCTAAAGCTTTGGCTGTCGAACTATCCCCATTATCTGATATGATCATCCGTGGAATCCCAAACCTACAAATTATATTCTTCCACACGAAGTTCTAGATTTTGGCTTCGGTGATGGTTACTAGTGCCTCTGCTTCAACCTACTTTGTGAAGTAATCAATGGCAACTAGTAGGAATTTTAGCTGTCCTTTACCTTGAGGCAATAGGCCGATGATATCGATTCCCAATTGTGCAAAGGACCAGGGGGAGGATATCATTGTCAGTCTCTCTGCTAGAACACGTTGGACATTCCCAAACCTTTGGCATTTGTCGCACTTCTTGACTAGCTCCCTTGCATCTACTTGCATTATAGGCCAAAAAATAACGTTTTCTAATAACTTTACTTACCAGTGATTTGGGGCCTGCATGGTTTCCGCAAACTCCTTCATAGATCTCCTCTAGAATATATTTGGCTTCTTCTTTGTCCACACACTTCAGGTAAGGCATGGAAAAACCTCTCTTGTATAGTGTGTCGTTCAGGATCGTGAACCTGGTTACTCTCTTCCTGACCTTCTTGGCCTCCTCGATGTCTTAAGGGAGGTGCCCATCTTGGAGAAAGGATATGATTGGTGTCATCCAGCTACTTGTGCTCTGGATTGCAAATGTGGAGATTTTCTCGATGCTGGGGTGTTTCCGGACTTCCATCACCAAGCCTATGCTCACCGCTCCTTCTTCTGACGATGCTAGCTTCGCGACTTCGTTTGCTTCCATGTTCTGGCTTCTAGGGATCTACATAAATTCCACTTTATCAAATTCCTGAGTCAGATGCTTCGTCAGCTTGAGGTATTTCTGCATTATTTCCTCCTTTGCTTCATATTCCTCTTTAATCTGCCCTATCACTAGCTTTGAATCACTCTGCCCTATCACCAGCTTTTAATCCGAGTGCCTTCCCGAGTCTTAGTCCCATCAATATTCTTTCGTACTCGGCCTCGTTATTGGTGGCCAAGAATTTCAGTTGAACTTCGTATTTGAGCATTTCTCCGTTAGGGGCGGTTATGACAACCCCTACTCCCCTTCTCTTTTAGGCTGACAAACCATCGGTCTGTACTATCCACTGTTCTGTCTCGTTGGTGAGGGTGTCCTCATCTGGGAGAGTGAACTCGGCGATGAAGTTCGCCAGAACTTGTGCCTTAATGGCTGTCCTGGGGTGGTACTCAATGTTGAACTAGCTGAGTTCAATTGCCCATTGGACCATTCTCCCAGCTGCCTCGGGTTTGTTCATGGACTTCCTGATGGGTTGGTCCGTCATTACCAGGATGGGGTTCGCCTGAAAGTATGGTCATAGCTTACGCGAAGCTATTATTAGTGCAAATGTAATCTTCTTGATCCTAGGATACCTGACTTTTGCTCCTTGGAAAGCTTGACTGACGTAGTAAACCGGGAGTTGTTTCCTGTCCTCTTCCCTAATCAGGGTTGCGTTCACTGTTGTGACTGATACCGCCAGATACAAATATAGGTTTTCTCCTTCCTTAGACGGACTTAGGAGGGGTGGATTGCTCAGGTAGCGCTTAAGTTCTTGAAACACTGCCTCACACTCGTTAGTCCAAGCAAAAGCTTGCTTTAGTGTTTTAAAGAAGGGTAAGCATTTTTTTGTCACTTTAAAGACGAACCTGTTGAGTGCTACTATCCTTCCTATGAGCTTCTGGACTTCTTTGACGGTCTTGGGCAATGCCATATCGAGTATGGCTTGTACCTTCTCCAGGTTTGTTTCTATTCCCCTTTAGGACACCATGAATCCCAAAAACTTCCCCGATGCTACACCAAAGGCACACTTGCTAGGATTCAACTTCATCTGGTATTGTCTTAGGGTGGCAAATGTCTCCTTCAGGTCGTCCAAATGGGCAAGTTCTTCTTTACTCTTGACGAGCATGTCATCCATGTATACCTCTATGTTCCTGCCAATCTGCTTTGAACAATTTGTTCACTAACCTCTGGTAAGTTGGTCCTGCATTCTTTAGTCCAAAGGGCATTACCTTATAATAATAAAGCCCTTGACTTGTGATGAACGCAGTTTTCTCTTGATCTTCTTTAGCCATTTTTATTTGGTTATATCCTGAGAAAGCATCCATGAACGTCAGTAACTTATGCCCGGCTGTAGAATCCACTAGCTAGTCTACCCTTAGTAGAGGGAAACTATCTTTCGGGCAAGTTTTGTTCAAGTCTATGAAGTCCACACACATTCTCCATTTCCCATTTGCTTTCTTCACTAGGACAACGTTTGCGAGCCAGTCAGGATAGTAAACCTCCCGGATAAAGCCTGCTGACAACAGTTTGTTAACTTCGTCTGTAATTGCTTGGTTCCATTCTAGAGCGAAAACTCTTCGTCTTTGTTGGATGGGCTTTCTCTCCGGGTCCACGTTCAGATTATGCTGACTGACTTTTGGAGGTATACTTGGCATGTCCTCGTGACTCCACGCGAAGACGTCCAGGTTCTCTTTAAGGAACTAGACGAGCCTTGTTCTCATCTCGGGACTTAGTGTCGTCCCTATTCTTGTCGCCTTGGTTGCCTCTCCTTCGACCAATTCCACTGTCTCCAAGACTTCCACTTTATCTTCCTCCTTCTCCTCGATCGTCCATGTATGGTTCTCCTTTGCAGTTAAGACGACCTGGTAGCATTCGCTGGTTAGGACTTGATCTCCTTTTACCTCGCCAACACCGTTCTCTGTTGGGAACTTTACCTTTAGGCAATGGGTGGACGTGGCTGACTTTCATCGGTTGAGTGTAGGCCTTCCAATAATCACATTGTAAGATGAAGGGTAGTCTACCACCAAGAAGTCTAACTGACGGGTCAACTGCTTCGGGTAGGTCCCTACTGTTACTGTCAACGTCACTATGCCCTTGTGATATACTCTGTCTCCACTGAAACTGACGAGGGGGGAGTCAAACGGACGCAATCTTTTTGGATCTAGCTTTAACTGCTGGAAAGTGGGAAGGTAGATAATGTCTACGGAGCTACCATTGTCCACGAGGATCCTCTTGGTATTAAATCCTTCTATTGTGAGCATTATAATTTATGACTAGGGGATCGTTATGTGGCTGCTTCACTCCCCTAGCATCTTCCTCGTAGAAAGACATGTCCTGGTCTGTCTGTCTCTACTTAAACGGGGGTATCATGTAGGCGCTGTTCACCTGCCTCTGACATGCTTTCCTGAATGGCCCTCCTGCAATCATCTTTATCTCTCCAATCACATTCTGCGGAGGCTAGAATGTGTGATCCTCATCTCTGGGCAAGGACTCACACTAGTTTTTGTTACCATCTCTAAACCTACTAGATTCCCCATTCTTCACATACTTCTACAGTTTTCCTTTCCTTTCGGTCGCTCATTTATTTTGCATACATTACATTACATCAAACTATATCGTTTTCAGGTTTCATTATCAAAAAAGAAAAAAAGTCGCAACTTAATTATTTAGTGCATATTACAACACTGCGAAGCTTGAGGGATCACAAACAATTCCCAAACCATGCATATGATAAATTTGACTCAAAACCTACTTATTCTTAAGTACTGCTCTCCATGAAAGTAAGCAACCTGATGCGTATTGGCTTATTGTTGAAACATATAGATTTCTTCTTATCTCAAGGGTAATGTGGCGTGTAATCAGGGTATGGGTAATAGTTGTTGTATGGAGCTGGACCATGCATACCACCATAGAACTGATCAAGTTACCGCTTCTCATGTCCTTTTGGTATAAATTATCAATCGTGTGGATTAACACCACAAGTTGGCTTGCACAAGGTTTATTATTATCTTAGAATTTTCGAAAGAAAATACACACACACACACACACACACACAAAAACCAAAAGGGAAACCTAAAGAAACCACCAAAACTCAACCAAGTATTGTACACCCATAAAACTTGAAAACTTGGGCAGAAAATTAAAACCCATTATTCTTTTCAAGAAAAATCAAATGGGTTCCTTATAAGAATTGGAAATTAAAACCCACTATGCTTCTCTAGTAAGATCAAATGAGTTCCTTCTAAAAATGTGTAGACTTAGTGAAAGAGAGAGAGAGAGAGAGAGAGAGAGAGAGAGAGACATGAAAATAAGCACGAATTACCAATGTATCTCTGGAATTCCATGGACAAGGATGTGGGAAAGAGCAAGAATAGGATGAGGAGTGGGATTATCGACATTGCAAAGACTACAAGAGAGGTTTCAGGGTTTGTGTGGTTAGTTGGGTTTAAAATTATATTATAACGACTCTCAACCGCTCAGTATGTGGCGGGGGATCAAAAGTAGACCGGTTTTTTTTTTTTTTTTTTTTTGCAAGAGATGAAGATATAATTTTAACATGGAACAGTGCGATTTCATTGATTTTTTTTTTTTTTTTTTAAGTAGACGAGTGCTTTAGTATTAGGAAATCATATTAACAAATGCGCTTAGGGCATTGATTAATGAATAATTTTAGAATTTTTTTGAATTTTAATGCTATTTTTTTGGGAAATATAGACAGATGTCAAACAATTGAATTACTTTTTTCTTTTTCTATAAAAAGTTTTTAAAAATGGTTAATTAAAAAATGCTCTTAAGGTATCAATTAACATTTCCCTTATTTTAGTTAAAGTTAACATTTTCCTTGTTTGTTTACGAGTAATGTTAACGAGTGCCTTAAGAGTACAAATTAAAAATTAATAAATGTTTAATTATAAATTGTAATGTATGCTTTTCAATGAAAAAAAGTGCACTTGTTAATTATTTATTGGTTTATATGGTAAATTCATTGTGATTGAGCGTGTTTTTTTTTTGGATATATGAGTACAGTTTCACTTTATTTTCTTAAAAATGTATAAAAACATAATTAATTAATAAAACATTAAATGCATCTTATCCACCGCTCTAAGGAAATTTGTTAACAAAAGTTTGTTTATTTGATTTTGCTATTTTTCAATGTAGTTGGACTTGTTTGATTCTTCCTTAACGAGTGTATTTGCACACCCATTAAAAATAAAAATTTGCATGGCTCAACTTTCCACAACTGTAGCAAAAATTCTGGAGTAGCTCATACTTGAGGGAGACTTGTGTATTCAGAGGGAGGGCTACAATCTAAGCCAAAGCCATAGGTAATTAATGGTTAAAATAAGAATGAAGATAAGGTCTTTATTGGTGAGGGAGCTATGGGGGGCTGGGGGCATTAAGATCCTAGAGAAGAAAAATTTATGAATATTAATTTGTGGATCAAGAATTTGTTAAGGATCGGGGGGAAGGGATGTGCACAAAAAGTTACAAAGGGAAAACAGTATGACTAGCTATTGGAGTAGGGGTGGCAATTCGTGTTCGCATATCACGTTCGTGTTGTGTCGCTCATAAGTATTTGACTATATGAGTCGATATTAACTTGACATGTTTATTAAATAAGTCAGCATTTCTCAACCCTAACACAACCTGTTCATGAAATTGGTCACTCATATCAAAACCCATTATTGTATTTTATCAAAGAGAAAAAAAAAATACAATTTTTAATATTAATTTAATTGATCTAAATTATGAAAAACCAAATAAATAGATTTTTAGTATGAAATTTAAAACTAACATGGTAACCGCATCACAAATATCATTCAAAACAAAATCATATCTCAATATCACAAATAATCAATCACAATATATCAAACAAAATAAATCACAACTAATATCAGATTCCAGCAATTAATTTAAGAAAAATAGATAAAGGTAAAGGTAAAAGTAAAGGATGTTGGAGATGATGCAATAGTGGCAGAGAGTTCAAAGATGAAAAAAAAAGGATTACGATGACTAAGGTTTCTAGTGATAGAGAGAAGCGAAGGACGAGGGTGACAATAGATTGGCACCTTAGTGACAAAAGGGTTACAATGGATAAGAAAACAAGGTGAGGAGAAGTGAGGTGAGATCGAGGTCTAAGAGTAAGAGGCAATCACGGGGCTTAGGAGAATGCAATTTTGAAAGAAAATGAATATATCTAGGATTTTGAAGGGAATATTGGTAAAATGACATTTAGTTAAATAAGTCAGACGGGTCAAACAGGTTCTTTGAGTTGGACTCAAAACACAGTACATTTATTAAACGGGTCAGTTGCATAAACTCGAATTTGACATGAACTCATTAAGCCTCAATTCATAACCTGTTAACTTCATGTTGTATTGTGTTCGCGGGTCATGTTGGATTTTGTTGTCCTTATGTTGGAGATGGATTCATAACTAACTGTTATACGACTTTGATGATAGCAATAAGAATCTATCAAAAAGTAAAAGCAAATGTAAAAATGGCATGTGTAATTAAGAATTAAAAAAAAAATATATCCTTAACTTCTTTCTATCAAAAGAAAGAAAGAATATAAGAAAATAGTTGAGCATTTAAATAAGTTAAAATAACTAAATATTTGTGAAAATATATATAATGGATGAGTTATCATATGGATTTTCTCTTTAGGTTTTTAGCTTAACTGGTGCCGAACGGGATTTGGATGAAATATTGTTATGATTTAAACCAATCAATAAGTGCATCTCTCATAATCTTTATAGATCTATTAATGGATAAATTTATATAATATTGTGGATTCCAGTTAGCTTAACAGGTAAATTTTTCTGTCATCAATTTTTACATGCATAAAAAACCAATTGGTGTTTTGGTCTGATGATAAAAAAACAATCATCAATAGTAAAAGTCATAAGTTGAAATGCCCAAAAACCAATTGGTATATTTATCTAATGATAAAGAGTAATCATCAGGAGCGGAACCTATAGGTTAAAAATGTCTCTAAAAAAAATCTATATATTATATGATTTCATAAAAAGTGTGTCACCCCATTAACATGGCATGGTGTTCCCAATCATATTTTCACACTTCATAGATACGGAAAAGAACAATATATTTCTGACAGTATCCAGCAGATTTTTTTTTTTTTTTTTTATAACCTCAATTTATTTATGCTTAAGTTTTTTTCTGGAAAATTATATTTTAAATTCAATATTTTAGCCTTTTAGGGGTGTAACAAATAAAACCTTATATTCAAACATAATAAATTAAGGGCAAGACTTATATACAGTACTTAAATATTGTTCCTTAGGTTCTTCTTCTAAGATTATGCCATGTGGATTTTTTCTCATAAAATGAAAGTGTATTTTTTAATTAAGCAATCACATGACTGAATCTTAAAATAGAAACTTAAGAAACAACACCTAAAATACTGTATCTAAGTTTTATCCATAAAATAAACCCTAAGATTTCAAAAATTAATAATAAAAAAATCCTTCAACCATATTAAATCACAAACACGATACCATTGTACTTAAATCGGATGTGTTTTAATTTGTTACTTTTGATAATATAGTATTCGTTTGTTAAATCTAGGTTTTTCTTTTTTCTTTTTTTTCTTTTTTTGTGCGCGCCCACACTTGTGTGTGTGTGGAGAAACTGGATTAACAATCCGTTACAAAGAGACTAAAACAGAGTCTCGAACAAGAATGTCAAGAATAGTCTTTCAATACAATATGAGTAGCCTTCCTAGCTAGGGCATGGGCAACGCCTTTGCATGCGCTTTTTACATGAGAATACATAATAGTTTGAAGAACTTGCATACAATTTGCTAATTAATCAAATAAATGTTAAATACTTTAACATGCTGAACAAGGGACGGAGCCTATGTCCAACTGAGAGTAAGGGGACCTGTAAAACAATTGGAGAATCACAAGCTGCATAGTCTAAACTCAACAAAGACCCATCTAAATTTTGTACAAATCCTCTCCTACAGGTTACTGCTACAATCACATTAATCCTCTCCTATGGTTCACAGCCAGGAGGCCCTTCATCTGTGAGTCACGATGATGGCCTCTGCTCACAGGTTCTGAATAGTGGCCCAATCTATGATGCACTCTATTCCTGGAAAGATCTGAACTCGAAGATCCATCTGCCCAAAGTCTTTCATTAGCATTTTCTGGAATTGGCCCATTTACTCCAGGAAATGGGACACTCATTTTCCTCCCAGCCGAGGTTCAGGATATCCTGCTTCAACAATTTCGCCATCCTCCTGTTCTTCCTTATTTTCTCCATCAGCATATATTGTAATCCCTGATGGCTGATCCTCAGTATCCGCATCTAAAAAAGCAAAGATATGCATTTCAGAGAATCAAAATCAAATGTGAAAACACAAAAGGAAAAACCACAAAGATGACTAGCAGTAGAGAATAAATTAAAGATCTGCCAGTCATACAGACATTATACTAGGATAATTAGCCTACAGTTCAAAGTTTGAGAACTCTTCCCCCGCTCCTGCCCCTCTTGTTATCTCCATTCCCTTTTCTTTTCTTCTTTTGTATGGGATTGTACTTCCCAGAACCCCATGCCTTCAGAAACATAACATAATCCCAAACCCTCATTAAATGAGAAGAATAATCTCAGTAGGAATTCTCTTTCCCATATCCTAAGTAATTATCGCCAAGAGTATCCAAAAAATTCATAAATTATATTGCCTCCTATTGACATTCTTGCATATCAAAATACCCAATGATGAAGTATATTCACAAGAGTGACATTTTCTATAAATAAAAAAAAAATTAAAAATCTCATTATCATTTTTTAGCCTTCTTGGACATCAAACTAGTTTTATCTTCTAGATTTCTAATGCAGTGAAATCAGCCTGATTAAAAAGCACAAAACCTCAGAAATAATGAACAATAATAATCATTTTGTTTGAGCTAGCCATTGGCTTGCAGTGATTGTAGCCAATATTGATCTCTCCCTTTCCTGTCCGACTGATCGACTAATATGAATTAAATGAAGCAGGAGTAAGGGGATAGGTAGCAGAAGGGAAAGATGAAATATTCCTGTAAATCTAGCATTTCAGAATTTAATTGTTGCAATTTTGAAATTTCTAGCCAAAAAACTTAAATATCACAAAAAGTAAGCATAACATAATCAAATACCTAGATATCCTGGTGGGTATCCTAGTTCTCGCATTCTGTTGAGCCAAGGGGGTGGGTCAAGCTCCTGCATAAAAAAATAGTTTTAAATCCCTGAAAAGAAGCCAAACTACAATAACCTGCAAAGTTTCATCTATACTAAGTCTAAGTTATATTCCAGCAAGAATATTGACAACCATATCATCTCCATTATAAGAACAAAAGAAAAGTGATCGTGATAATACGTATTTGATATGACACACTGAATAGATTCAAATCCAACATCCATATTTGATAGCAGCTTTGACACAACTCACTTGGGTCCATATTTACAGATTCATGACTAGAATACTAGAGAATGTAACCCTAAAAGCCTATTTTAAGTGAAATAAGAAACAAACTGAGTATTCAAAAACAAAAATTAATAGATGTTAAATGAAATTGGAAGTGCAAAACAACACTGAATCAGGTCCATTATAACCTAAAACATTGCAAGGGTTGATATGTCAAGAGAGGTTGTTTAAAAATTAAATGACAAGAAGACAACCTTCAAGCCTAACCACTAGAGTTAGGCTTTGTAAATTCTATTTCACCTTTCCTTCAGCTAAAACTGAAGTCCATTATTCATACATAGACTGTGTCCTGAATAAAAATACATGATTTCCATACCCAGTCACTGGTGGTAAGATGATGAAGAGAGTCACTTAGATTCCTAAATATTTGGAAAATGGAAAACTAAGCATTTTTTTAGTTCCATTTTTCAAAATCTGCACAAGATCTTTTATATATGAATTAACTAAAAAAAATAGTGCATTAAATATGGATGGATGATCAAAGTTTAATACTGGTGTATGCCAGATTTGATTAGTTGCATATTGAATCACCAGATCTGCTGAATTTTGCATGCCTCTGACAAATACTGGTATGCTGACAATGGTGTAAACTGGAATTCATCTCTGTTCATAGGTAAAATTGCCCCCACAGAGATGACTAATTCAGCAGTGCAAAAATTTTCATGGAAATGCAACTTAAGTCAACCTAGTTTATAACACAGTCACTTAGGTCGGGTTACATGAATGTTTTTGCTTACCTTTGCGCTTCACTATTTTAAGGACATGAGAATGAAATTAACTTATATACCATCTTCCTTGGTAATCATAGCATCCAATAAGAACTCAGTATATTACATATTTAGCAGTAACTTTGTTGCAAGACTTAATCTAGTATGAAAACATCACTATGAATAATATATAGAGTACCATCATGAAAACCATACCCCAAGGCCCAAAAGTTTCCGTGTTTCAGCATCAAGAGCACCTGGCCTTAACCATCATACTTCCCACCAGGGGTATTCTGATAATATCAAGTTGGATTGCGCGAACCAGCATTTTGATTGCGTTTGGACATATGCTGTTTGCGTGCATTATTGACAGCAGCATTGTTACGAGGCTTTGGGCATTCTTTCAGAGAATGATTGTAAGAAGCACAATTGAAACAACGACTTGCAGCATCTAATCTCTCCAAACCTCTACAATTTTCACAATAAAGGAAAAAAGAGGGAAAAAAATTCATAAGCTAGTCTAACAAAACAAATTTCATGTAAATGTCAAAGTGATGTTTTTTTCTTCTATCCTTTCCACTTTTTTTTTTTTGGTTGATAAGTAATAAACTTTATTGAAAGAAAGTAGAAACTACACAAAAGGCCAAAGCATACAGGACGTGTACTAAGGTAGGCAAGAGAGAAAAAAAAAAAAAACAGATCTAAGAAATATAAAGATTACATCTATCATCCTTTCCAGTTGTTGAGAATCAATTCTTTAATTAAACAGGAAAAAAGCACGCTATTTTAATTGTCACCAAAAGATAAAGTAGGATAATAGTACTTATAAAAAAAAAATAAAGTAGGATAGTAGTTACTAAAGGAAAACCATCTCCATGGGAATTTTGCCAATGAAACGGACCCAAAGAGATCCAAATATTGCACCAATGCATTATTAAGCTGGGTGACCTTCATTCTGCACAATCTATATATATCAGGGATTGCGATGCAGCAAGGCTGTAATCCATTGAACACAAGATAATTTCAAATCTTTTTGACCTCTAATAGTACTATAATTTTCTTCCTAGTTGTTTACACTTGCCAAGGCACCATTAGCCAGCCTATGCAATATTTCGGGAAGACCATGAATCTCATTGATCTTTATCCTAATCTTACAAGGAAGCTCAAAATATATAACAAATTAGCATTCTTTCAACCAGTCACAAAAACTATTACATGTCCAAAATTTATTTTATTATTATCATTATTTTTATTGGTAATTACAAACATACCTACTAGTTTTGAACTCATGACCTTACCCTTCACCTTGCTCTTAGAAGAGCTTATTAACAAACCAATGTTAAGCTTTCATTTATAAACAACACAAAAAGTAAAGAGAACTTACCCCTCCACATTACTTGAACCTTCAGCTGAAGTCAAACCCAATGCATATCCACGATCATAAAGAGGCACAGAGTTACTATCCAAAGGAATGAACTTGTCCTGCTGCTTCCCTGTTTGGTTGTCCAACCAGAAAGACTGCACGTACATTAAACAACTAAAGCTCACAAACAACACTTTTTATCCGATGTCATGAGAAACATAAATACTTATGAGTAATGCTTTATGCATATACTAGATGTCATTCGAATTGTAGTACAATGGTAAGAGCATGGGGCATCTCCTCTATTGGGCTAAAAACCAGGAGATTTCCCTAGAATGAGTAATTGTAAAACTACAACAGTCTGAGGATGGCTAAAGAAAACAGAACCATCAAATAAATTAGAAAGATCAAACAAAGATATTGTTTCCATTAGTCATGAAGCTTTTTCTTTTTTAAATGACATGGAACCTCACCAAGGCAGGGACCTTTGGACCCACCCTTGGGAGTAAAACATGAATACACAACCCCACTTGCTAGAACTATGTAGATAATCTAGAGGAACTTGTAATAGGGATTGAACCTAGGATGTTTGGGTCTAAAGCTCATTCCAAGCCATCAACCACTAGGCTGCACCCTAACGGGTTAGTCATGAAGCTATTTATTCATGATATCCATTAAGTTCTAATAAATCCCTACTTATCAAAAAAAAAAAAAGTTCTAATAAGTGTGAGTTTGGATAGCAAACGCAGAGCTGCATTTGCCTTTTTCCCTGGGTTCTGTGCATTATTCACGGAACCCGCAAGTACAGAAAAACGCAAATATCACTTTAAAATTGAGTCCTACAGCATTATTCACACCTTTAAAAATTATTTTGCTACAGTATTTTCAGCAATAAGTTTTCAGTTTTCAACAATAAGTGGTATCCAAACAGACCCTAAATCCCAAAGTATTAAGTTATACCATACTGATTAATGAGATAAATCAGGAAACAAACTAAACCGCAGTTACAAAAGCTAGATATAGTTGAAATTAACATTCAAAAGCATCTATCACCCTAAAATTTGTGTGGTAGGTACCTATATATATCAAAGGGCCCTGCTAATGTTTCTGATATTACCAATAATCACCCCTGAAGTTGGATTGCCAAGTGCCAACATCATATGAGTTTTTCCTATTCGTAACATTTCAGTTGAAAATAAACCGAAGAAAATGTAGACACTAACCTAGCATGAATTCTGTGACACTAATACAATTAAAGATCACTATTAATATTCAAAATCCTTTCAAACTAATAAAAATTTGTCTTGCATCAGCATGGCTACTTACTAAGGCAAACAAACACGCTTACCATTATATATAAGTACATCAATTCATACATAAACCGTGAAGTTTGTAAAGACACACACTAGCATGGATGATGTGATAGAGACAATAGGTCTTATTGCTGTTACAAAATTATGATTAAAAAAAAAAGAAAAGAGGAATCTTAACATATGAGCATAACATAGAGTTCTTACATCCATTTTTTTCCATGTCAAGCACACTGAAGCAGGAGCATGTCTAGAGCTTCATTTTGAGAAATTATTCAGTGATGACAGTCATGAGAAATTATTCAGTACTCCTGTAACATTGCTCTAAGCTCTCAAATACTGTAGTCCCATTGTTTATGTGAGAACCCAGATCACTAGTCTGGAAGTACTGAACAATTTCAGCACTATCGTACACTACCAATTTCAGCACATTAGTAGGTGCTTTTAACCTTACCTTCCATCACACACTTTTATGTTTCCAGGTAAGACATTATTAAAACATGTCAGTATCCAACTCCCTTTTTTCCCATGCACTAATTTAGATGATGTAGGACAGCAGCTGCCAAATGCTATTAAGTTCTATTCTTAACAGATTTGGGCAGCTAACAGTTAGGAAGGAATGAGGTATAACGTTTAAAGGTTGGAACTCGAGCTTGATAAGATTGAATCTTGATGGCTATAATTGGCTAGAACATAGTTAAACATGTGCAAGGTCAACCTGTTAATTCCTACATTATAAAATGCAGGATGCTTTTGGCTTGCATATATGCTATTATATATTTATTTTGATAAGTCCTGTGTAACTGTTGTGAAGCCATGTATTTCAATGAAGTTAGCAAATATCACCCAGAAAAAAATGTTGAATGAACAGTTGAGGAAGTTCATCATATTCCACTCATTCTTTTTATATTGATAAACATAAGAAGGTACGAACATCAATGAAAAAAAGCACCCAAAAAATCCAAAACCAACTTTAACACTGCCCCCCAAAAGAGAAATTCTCACTCACATGAGATATATAACTAAAGCCTTTGACACAATCTGGATCTATGCAGGATCTGAAATAAAAACAGGAAACTCACCACAGCAGACGTCTTCTCCAAGCCAACATGTAGAGCAGGAAAGAACATTTCTTCACCAGATTCAAAGACTTAGTTAGGATCCTGAACAGATCTAGCTTTTAGTATAAATGATTTAAGGCCTGGCAACAAACTCTGTGCAATTCATTATTAATTGGCAAAGGCACTTCGAAAGAAAGGAGTGAAAACATGCATCATTCACGAGAAGACAGCAATCTAATTAGTGAAGAAGAGAACACCACAAGGATGAAGAAATATAATCCGAAACCCAATATTCATCATTTAGAGACTAGTGATAATTACTTGTGTCGAAGAACCATGTTGAGCATGCCACTGTGACCATTGCTGTAATAGTTCCTCAAGCTTCTGTTTACTAGCTCTGGAAAAAGTACAAGAATCTACTAACATCAGACTATTATAATTTCATTAAAAGAATATTTTTCTTAGATCAGCAATATTAGTTTTTTAGAATATTTTTTTTCCCTGATTTTTTGGTATGTCTGTGTCTAGACTGTTTTAAATATGCTTTCTAATATGTTCTGCAACTTCAAACCAACCTTGTTAAGGAATTATACATGACACGCACAGAGGGTTGCTGTTCATCAACTGTCATTCGGGCTCTCTTAACACCTGATATATCTAGCATGTTGAATTATGGAGAACAGAGATTCCAGATCATATCATAAATTACAGAGAACTAATTTTACTACAGACACAAAAGGCAATAAATTTGTATTATTGCACTGTAAAAATTTGCATGCGTTACTTTTCAACTCACTTAGTCAATAGAGGAGTGAAGAATTGTGAAGAAACAACTGTAGGAAATCAACTATGAAAGGATACGATGGCCATCCATCTTGTCACTTCCAATGAGACATTCATCTCGAATAGCAAGGCAACTGTTCTCAGCATGCACTTTAGAGCTGACGTTATTCAACTCGTCAGCAACCATAATGGTTCCAGTCAATTAAACACTCACTTGCACAATAGATGGATTGTCAACCAACTCATTATTAGGTTGAGAATTAGAGACACTGGGACTATAACTAGAAGTACAACTTCCGTTCTTGATTCCACTACCAGAAATGTTAGAAGCAGGGAGGCTAGTCAAATCTTCAGTTTCCATATCCGAACTATTGTCAACCAAATCCGTTTTTAGGTTGGCTTCTGCTATGAAAGGATTATCTTCATATTGAGCATCACCCTCATGCAAACTGTGCTCTCTACATGGTTGGTCTTCTTTATGCTCAGATTTAGTAGGCATATGATCAATTGTCCCATAATTAGAATTACAAAGTTCATTGTTCTCACTTCCATTTCCATAATCATCAGAAGTGGGTAGGCCACCCAAATCCCCAGCTTCCATATTTAATGAACCAACTTTTGTTTTATTGGCTCCAGTGAGCAAATTGAATAATTCATTCTGCATGAGAGGAATTATTATTAGTGAAACACAAAATCAAAGTCAATAATCCACACATCTATAGTTGATTTTGGTTTTCTTTTTTGTTTTTTCTTTATTTGGAAAAGATTTTCTACACTTACATTAATTACATGACTACACTATAATAGAAATGTTGATTAAATTGTTTATTGTACTTTCAGTATCAATGGGAACCTTTCACGTCAATATATGAATAGATGACAGAAAGAAACTGTAAAATGCAATGATGTGGTCAAAACCCAGATTCTAGAATTTTAAGTTTAAGATAGTCCAAATACATTAAAAATTAGAAATACAATGATGTCTTTGACCTATAAGGCACCCTTTTTCCTTTTTATTAATTATTCATGTCTTTGAGTTTATAAGTTATATATGTGGTCCTCAATCCTCATGCAAGCACAGCAATGATAGGTTTTGTTTTATCAAAATTATTGTTTGGCATGTTTGCTTCTAAAAACAAGGAACTTACTTTGACTTTCGACTATACTAACCAAATACTGTATGTGATACCGGATAAAGCAAATGAAGAGGATCTTACTCCCTTATTCTCAAATTCGTGTGGTTCTACTTATAGTGAAATCTCATCTTTGTAATTATGAACTGAATACATATGCAGATAAGCATAGGTCTTTTGTCAGGATGGTAGGCGTAGCAGTCTCACCTAGTGATTGTGTGGAATGTTTGGCTGAAATCCAATTCCAAATACCTCAAGGAAAATCAAAATTGTTTTTGTTGGTAATATCATAAAAATCATACCAATATATATATACATCCACATACATGCATATATCATAGATGTCAAGCTTTGTGATAACTACAATCTGGTTTTGAATAAATGGACCTAAGAACCAAATTTTCAGCTAAGGAGGAAGGACTTTGTCAAAAGTTCGAAAAACTTGCTGAATGGCCGGATATCTGCACTAGCTTTCATATCATCATGGTATAGCCTTAGCAAATAGATAAGGCCTTCCTTTTAAGAACCTCAAAATTGTGTCACTCTGCGTTGGGAATGTATTTACTAATTAAGCTGTTCTTCAAACTGCATGAACCAAGATAATAAACAGATTTTTGGACTACTTCAATCAAGTGAATAGATTTGCAGAACTGCATGGTTAGCATTACAAGATATGAATCACCTATCAAGTCTCTAATTAGTTGATGACAAGGCCCTTCTTCTTTTTAAACTTAATCTGCTACCAGTTTGCATGGATTTCACTTCTTTATCATGCAATTTCACTTCCCCCGACTCTTGCACCCCATTTAATGGATTGATAAATCCTCTTGAACTTGATGTGGTCTCCGATGGACTACTCTGATAGTCTGTTTCATAGATCCCATCATCGCTTGAACTCTCAGCTTCAATGGGTGCCTTTGCCTTTGCTTTTGCCTTGGCTGCTAACTCCTCTTCATGAAAACCCCAGTGGGTATCTTTCTCACTCCCACTTTCTTCAGAAGACGTATCACTTAACGTGTGAAATACTGTCACGCTTTCTTTCTTTGCACCTAGGAAAGAATAGCTCCTTGTTTTCCCATCATATAGTGGAAGCATAGATTTAGACTGTGAGCCAGCCTTATCTCTGCCCAGACTGTAGCTTGTTGACAACTTCCTTTCTATTCCTTCCCTTTCTCGTACCATATCCCCCAATTTTTCAAAAACTTCATTGGCTACTGCCTGCTCTGCTGCTTTCTGCTCAAGCTCTGTAATTGTCCTATCAAATACTTTCTTTTTGAGCTGGAGAGAGCGCTGAAAGGCCAAAAAGACAACAAACATTCTCAGGTTATTGAAGGTAGCATGGCCTTCTAAGCTTTCTTTTCTTAAGTAAAGAAATTGATTATCATAAATAAATAAATAAATAAATTGATTTAGATGAAACCAAGAGAAAGTATGCTTCTTTTACCAGTGTAAAGAGAACGATATGTCTCCCTCTAGTGTAAATTTCCAATGAAGCAATAGACATCTCCCTTACCCCACTATCTAGTGTTATTTCAGCAAAAATATAAGGATTCAAGCTTACTCGCTTTTCTAGGAAACTTCCAAGGTCTTGGCCTTGAACCTTCTTTTTCCTCCAAAATATACAACAGAACCGTACAAGTCCAGCTAGCATGACCAACACAGCAGATTCAAATAGCAGGAAGAGTATTATTGCCCTTTCATTACCTGAAAGAAAGAGTATTATTGGTAGTTCATAAACACTACGTTCTTCTTTAACATATGCAGAAGGTTGCAACGTACCTGTGTAGATGCTGAGATACTTGGGCTTTGCTTGCGAGCAGCTAGATGCACACTTCTGACCTGTTAATGAACACAAATCAGATACAGTGCACAGTATGAAGTGAAGGACAAGGTAGTAGAACAAAGATTACGTTTGGTACGACATTGCAGTGGGTTGCCAGTCTCTGCATCAGTTACAATTGTCAAGATGTGAGTAAAACTATATTAAAACTCAGAAACAAAGTTCAAATCAAAATGTGAATTTAGTTTCTTGAAAGGAGTAAAAGATTCAATTGTTTTTGTTTAGAATGTGTATATAATGGTATTATCAAAATACAAAATATGTCCAGTTTTGGAAAAGCCTCATTTGAGCATGCATCTTCTCAGGGACTTTACTTTTGTCCATGTAAAAAGATCATATCCATTGCACAAGGCTTCCCGCTTTTGCAGGGTCTAGGAGAGATGGTTGGTAGAAAAAACCTTTTCCCAATTTTTATTCATCTGGCTTAAAGAAAAAAAATGTAACCAAGTAATTTCTTATAGTAACAGATAATAATGATTAGATGATTCTTAGCCATCCATTCTGTGATTTTCTTCAGAATGGTTTAATTTTTGTCAAATGTGACATAGACAAATATTCCAGAATGCCCTATCCTTTGATATAATAGACATAAACTCTATTCTACTCAATGAACAAGTATCTTATGAGATGACATCATACCCCTCTCTCTTACAGCATGTGTGGATTCCACATGAGACACTCTCTACTATTCAACTAAGCCTTAATTATGGTATGAGAGAGAGAGAGAGAGAGAGAGAGAGAGAGAAATAAGCCTAAATTATTTTTGAAGTCACAGAATGTGTATTTCACTTTACACTCTGCAATTAGCACACATGCTTTATTAAGAGAATCTCACTTGAAGCAGCCACAAAAGCAAGAAGGATCCCCTCATCCAGTACAAATTGGCGCAGATCACTCTCGGACAAGGAGGATGAGAATTGATCTGATACAATCCACTAAAATAATTTTGAGTGTAAAGTTAAAATATATTGTACTTAGAAAAAGACGAATTCAAAGAATGTAGCCTCAACTTTGAGGAAAGATTACTGAAAACTGAAATTACCAGGATATCTTTCAGACCAATAGGTGAACCCAGTTGCTGGAACCAACAAAGTGAAGATTACAGTTTTTGGTCTCATTGCTGAGACATAAGTATATTCATCAATTGTTTGGCTAATCTTTCCCTCCATCTCTGTCTGAGAAAAATAAACTGCATAGCCTGAGCAATCAAGCAGTGGAGCAATTTGAATCACACAATTTAGTGTATCTGCCTTCGAAAATTTCTTAAGAATCCCAGTTGGTGAAAATGAGTATAGGAACCCATCCAAAGAACCAACAGATACCCAACCTGGTACATCAATAAGTAACAAGATTAAAGGAGCTTAGCAATCACACAACAAGATTTTTTTTTTTTTTAAAAAGGCAGAAGATTCAATTAGTTATTTTGACCCAAAAAAAAAAAAACCAAATTGTTACAGCAATTTCATTCTCATGGTAAACAACATTAAGAACATAATAAAACCAGGTGAAAAAAAAGAAAAAGAGGTCTAAGCTGTATCGACGGCCAATAAGTGCCAGAAGTTTTACAATACCATTTTCTAGTATTGACAGTCCGCACAAAAAAAATGGTGAAGACCTACAGATTTACGAGAAGAAAAACCTGGAGCACCATGAGATAATGGAGTGTATTTCAAATTAAAAAATTGATTATGTAAGGCAATCATAAAGCCAGCTGTATCGTGTACTACCATAATGAGTGTAAAAAATAAAATTGAGGATGTTGATATGGAATAATAGCAATATAAGAAAATATGTAATGAGAAAGGCATATTAAGATACACTAGAGGTGGCATTGGTTGAGGACAAATGAACCATGAGCAACTAAGACCGATACATATGCAGAATGGGAGCCATTTTAATTTATGCCATAGAGAATATGACTGTATATAGAGTCAGATAACCCAAAAGGAAAAAGTTGTGTAGTGACATTTAGTTGGGACCTAAGGCTTTTTAAAGTTAAATTGAGCACATTTATCCCCAATTTAAAGTGAATTCAACAATTCATACATAATTATTAAATAATGCAACTGTTTTTATTAGCAAGTTAAACATGCACCTGGTGGGCTTTGTACACTTGAGTACACCCTCTACTGTGTTCTTGAGCGGGAGATGCTCCCATTTGATTATTTTCATAATAACAAGATGCTGTGTGCACCCCTTGTGCACCTTGGCAGGTACTACTTTTGTCCCCTCAATTGCTTCTCAAATATTGTTATCCCAAACTTTGAACATCTAAATCAATATGATATGACAAATTTATGGTGCAAAGCAACATGTACCAACTACAAGTATTTGTGATCATACAGTTACCATTAGAATCCACAACAGGTGCACATTCCGTAGTACTCAATGGCCCAATAGATCTCTGCCATAAAACAGTACCCGTAGAGACATCTAGAGCCAGCACAAGGGCCCTAGCTGGTACAGTGACATACAAACGACCATTGTTTCCAGGGGTGACGGTGTAATATTTGTCGAGGGAACTAAAATCCTGGATCCATTTGAAGTAAGGGCTACGAACTGACAAACTATATAATTCTCCTTCAGTATTTGAGATCTGCCAATGCATAACATAGATGCAAGTCCATAAGCATGAAGGCATATATTGAAAGAGAGTTTAGTCCTGAAAGAATTGACAATTTCAAATTTAATTAAAGCTCCAAAAAATGCCCCTTAAAGAAATCATTTCATTTAAATCATCGCAACTTTGCATATGAGAAGAGGACTGATCAAAATTCAACATGTATCTAACAGTTGTAGCCAAACGTCAGAGAAGAATGAAGGAAACAAGGGATGTGTGGGCATTACATATATACTAGCTTCACATTGATCAATCACAGGAACTGAAGTAAAATAACAATCTGTGACATTTTTCCTGCAACCTAGTTGGTAGCCAAATCGATAAATCACAGGTCCAACACTCCAAAGC
Source organism: Quercus ilex subsp. ballota (assembly GCA_032727855.1). Taxonomy (NCBI): domain Eukaryota; kingdom Viridiplantae; phylum Streptophyta; class Magnoliopsida; order Fagales; family Fagaceae; genus Quercus; species Quercus ilex. The sequence continues at coordinate 40,945,593 of CM064908.1, forward strand.
AGTTGTCCACGTGTCGTATATGCAAAGAGTCCTCGATTCTTAATATTGATAAATACAGATGAACTAAGTGTGCTTACTGAGAGCCCAATAATTTCAATTAGTTCCTCTTGACCTGGCACTGGACCAAAGAGAACTTCTGCAGCAGGTTTGGATGAGCCAATATTAAAAGAGTTGATCTTCAGTACTCTGTTTTCTGCAACCAAATATATCTGGAAATACATTGAAAGAATTTATGGACATAGAAAGTTGCATAAAATGATAATATTTCCAAGGGTTCAGTGAAAGGCTACCATATATTTGCAACATGTGTCTAGCTGGAACAAATTTTGCAGTACATAATAAACTTGAAAAAAAAAAAGTCAGGACATGCAAAAGGTGAGAGTGAAAGGAATAATGACAAGTGATGCATCTCCCTAACATGTTATATTCAAGAGGATCTACCACTTAAAGCAAATAGAACATTGATCTCAAAGCATGACATGACTAATTTTTTTCATTCTAAATCAGCATGAGAGGGGGTGGAAGTTATAAAAATACATACTGTAGACTTAATTGAGTGAATATGCATAAGTTATGATCATTGATTAGCTTGAGTCGGTTTGCATATGGTATAGTCATTGACATGCTGACTATGTAATTTCAAAGCAAATGAGGGTTAAACATATATAAATTAACGCCCATCAAATGAACTTAAATGTTAAGCAATCAAAAGCTCGGTATTAAAGAGTGACAATAAATTCACATCGGCGTTTTCCCCTTCTTAGCTAGCAAAACTTAAAATTTGCATCCAACACCATTGCAATTGAAGTAAGGAAGTTGCAAACTAGTAGCCACAGTGACATAGAATCTGATACTAAACACATAAAACCAAAAATAAAAAAAAAATTGCTGACCTTTCCGAGACCACCCTGAACAGGAGCCATAGCAGCATTACATGTATAGTCTAAATGTATGGTCCATGCAATGATACCATTACTTTCAAATGCAAATAAATCTTTCTCGGAACAAGCATAAATCCTCCCATCTTCACCAACCAGAGGTTTCGAAAGCCTGTGTCCAGAACTTCTAGATGGCTCTTGACCTGAAACAAACATTAATATCTTAGAATTTCCAAAAGAAAATATACAAATAAAAAAGAAACAGAAGGGAAACATAAAGAAACCACCAAAACTCAACCAAGTATTGTACACCCATAAAACTTGAAAAACTTGGGCAGAAAATTAAAACCCATTATTCTTTTCAAGAAAAATCAAATGGGTTCCTTATAAGAATTGGAGATTAAAACCCGTTATGCTTCTCCAGTAAGATCAAATGAGTTCCTTCTAAAAATGTGTAGACTTAGTTCTAGAGAGAGAGAGAGAGAGATGAGGAGTGGGATTACCTGTGTATCTCTGGGATTCCATGGACGGGGATGTGGGAAAGAGCAAGAATAGGATGAGGAGTGGGATTATCGGCATTGCAGACTACAAGAGAGGTTTCAGGGTTTGCGTGGCTAGCTCGGTTTGAAATTATATTATAACGGCTCTCAACCGCTCAGTACGTGGCGGGGGATCAAAAGTAGACCGGTTTCTTTTTTCTTTTCTTTTTTTCTTTTCTTTTGCAAGAGATGAAGATATAATTTTAACATGGAACATTGCGAGTTCATTGATTATTTTTATTTATTTTTATTTTTTAAGTAGACAAATGCTTTAGTATTAAGAGATTATATTAACAAATGTGCTTAGGGCATTAATTAATGAATAATTTTAGAATTTTTTTGAATTTTAATGCTATTTTTATGGGAAATATAGACGGATGTCAAACAAGTTAATTACTTTTTTCTTTTTCTATAAAAAGTTTTTAAAAATGGTTAATTAAAAAATGCTCTTAAAGTTTCAATTAACATTTCCCTTATTTTAGTTAAAGTTAACATTTTCCTTGTTTGTTTACGGGTAATGTTAACAAGCGCCTTAAGAGTACAAATTAAAAATTAATAAATGTTTAATTAAAATTTGTAATGTATGTTTTTCAATGAAAAAAAGTGCACTTGTTAATTATTTATTGGTTTATATGATAAATTCATCATGATTGAGTGTGTTTTTTTTTTTTTGGATATATGAGTACAGTTTCACTTTATTTTCTTAAAAATGTATAAAAACATAATTAATTAATTAAACATTAAATGCATCTTAACCACCGCTCTTAGGAAATTTGTTAACAAAAGTTTGTTTATTTGACTTTGCTATTTTTCAATGTAGTTGGACTTGTTTGATTCTTCTTTAACGAGTGTATTTGCACACCCATTAAAAATAAAAATTTGCATGGCTCAACTTTCCACAACTGTAGCAAAAATTCTAGAGTAGCTCATACTTAAGGGAGACCTGTGTATTCAGAGGGAGGGCTACATTCTAAGCCAAAGCCACAGGTAATTAATGGTTAAAATAAGAATGAAGATAAGGTCTTTATTGGTGAGGGAGCTATGGGGGGTTGGGGGCATTAAGATCCTAGAGAAGAAAAATTTATGAATATTAATTAGTGGATCAAGAATTTGTTAAGGATCGGGGGGAAGGGATGTACCCAAAAAGTTACAAAGGGAAAACAGTATGACTAGCTATGAAGATATTAATTGATGGTTTATGATTGGAATGGTGTGAGCATAGATTAACATTATTAGAGCATTCTCATCAGCTGTTCTATAAAAAATGCCATTTTGACACACCAAACACCTACTTTATCATTTTAACACATCATTTTACAACATTCCATTTATCAGATGTTCTATTTTTCAATTCTATATATTAAAATAATATTTCCAACACATTAAAATAATATATCATCATCTTCAACAAATCAACAACAACAAACAACAAACAACGGCACACACAACACTGCCACCAACAACCAGCACTGCCACCAACAACCACTGTCGCAACAACACCGATAACCCCCACCGACACAAACCTACGTCCACCAACACCACCTTATAAAAAATAAAAATAAAACACTACCAGAAAAATTGTTGCGGCCACAACCACCAGAAAAAACAAAAAAAGAAAACCACCAAAATCAACCCACAACCGCCGCACCCACCAACATCAGCCCATCACAACCCATGAAAATCAACCCACAACCACTCGAATCACAACCACCAAAACAGAAAAACAAAAACAAAAAACACAACCCACCACCGACCCACCGCATCCCACACACCCACCCACCGCAGACCCACCCGCTGCCGCCGCCAAACCTCACACCCACAACCCGATCAACCCACCACCTTCAACCATAATCAGCCAACCACCAACAATACCCACAACCAACCACCATTAGAAATACTGCCACAACCACCAAAAGAGAGAGAGAGAGAGAGAGATCGGCAAGGTGTGGATAGAGAGAGATCTACGGATCAGTGAGAGCAACCCAACATTTTCGCCCGATCTCGGCCTCGTTGGTATGAATCGGGTCGGATCTCGGTCTCTATATGAAAGTTGCAGAGTGTGGTGGTGATGGCTGTTGCAGACGGAGAGAGGAAGAGAGTGAGAAAAAAAAAATGAAAGTGAGAAGGGAATAGGAGCAACGGAGAGTTGTTGCAGACAGAGAGAGGAAGAGAGTGAGAAAAAAAAATGAAAGTGAGAAGGGAAGAGGAGCAACAGATAGATGGAGACCAGAGAGAAGAGAAAAAAGTGATTCAGTGAATAAAATAAGAAAAAAAATTATAGCATTCATGTCCGTACCGTCTCATATTTGAGACGGTACTGTAGCGGTGTGCCAAATTTTTTAGCATTTGGCACACCTCATGGGGTCAGTTTTTGGTATTTGGTGTGTCAAATGCCAAATATTTGGCATTTGGCACACCTGATGGGAATGCTCTTATATGTAAAAGTTATTGTGTGTGTGATGATTAAATGATAGGTGGAAGCCTGAAGTTAAGAGAAAGTACACACATACAAAAGTTTACGTCCACACAGTCAGAAAACCCTTAATAATTACATATTATATTAAGCACTTGTGTTATAATGAACATAATATAGAATTTTATATACTCTAGAATATTTGACTAACTCTAGGCTAATTATAGACTAACTTAAGGTTAATATGATACATGAACTTACAATTGGTTTGGGCAACTTGAGTCAAAACATGTCTAACATTATGGATCTTTACCTCGAAAGTCCTTTTATATATATTGTGGGTACCATAGGTATGCTTCACAGTCACCACTCTTTAACAAAATGTGAAAATGGTTACTGATTTGAGTAACATAGCAAGATTGGCCTCTTTGTGTGTGTGTGTATGTATTTTTTTTTTTTTTGGTAACTTTCAGGAGATTTGAGGATAGAAATGGATTGACTATTGTGCATTGAAAGTCTATAGTGAATTTGAGTCTGTTGAAAGGCTGTGGAGATTTTTTTTTGTTCAAGATGAAAGAAAAACAAAAAAAAAAATAGAAGAAGCAAGAGGAGGATGTAAACTGAAACTGTATCCGGTTTTTTTTCAATTTGATGAAGGATAAGAGATCAGGCAGTTTTTGGGTTGTAAACTGCCGAAGTAGAGGTGGGGAAAAAATAGTTTTATTTTATTTATAAAAAAAAAAAGTTGTTTCAGTACTTGACTATTAACGTGAGAAGAAAAATGTGGAGGTGGGACAAAAAACGTTTTTGATAGAAACGTGGGGTTTTTTTTTTTTTTTTTTTTTTTTCATTAGGTTTTTTGTTTTTAATTTTTGAAAAGAAGTTAAAAACAATTTAAATAAATTGTAATATATATCTATTTAGTTTTTTTTTTTTTTTAATTTTGATTTGAAGATAACGTGAGGATGATTTTTTTTTTAAAAGAAAAAAAAAATAACAACAAACGTATAGTTGCTTTGAAGAAGTAAGTTAGTGAGAGAGTGATCCTATTTTGTAGAAAATGTTTTAGGTGAGAGTTAAAAATATATTTTTACTAAATTATCCTCAAGTTTTGCCTCTACTTAAATGTATGTTGTAGGGGTATTTTGGAACAAAAAAAAATCAGTCTAAACAGGAGAAACCCCTTAAATAATAGTATAGATAGATAATGAACCTTATACTCTTGATAATTTTCATTAAAATTTCATTTGAACCACATATTAAACAGTTAATTTTTTTTTTTTTTTTAGAATACTAAGTATTTTTAATAGTTAAACTTGTGATACTTTAATAATGGTATTAGAAAAATTATGGAGGTTTAAATGATACGTTTCAAAAATTTTGAAGTTTAAATGAAATATTTTAAAACTTAAGATTTAAGTTTTAAAATATAATTCTTCTCAAAAAAAGTTTTAAAAAAATAAATTTGTAAGAGGTAAAAAACTTGAGTCAATTATAAAATGTCACATCGACATCTAGTGGTCATTCCTAAAATTTATGCCAAATAAATTAAATAAAACAAGGAAAATGTTAACATACACTATAATAACTCTAACAATTTGTCAATGGAACCTCTTCTCACTGATTGCAGGAACCTAGTGAAAGAGATTCCCAACAAGCAGATAATCCACATATATAGGGAGGCCAACCAATGCGCTGATGCATTGGCCAAGCTAGGTGCTAGTAGCTTAGCTTCTTTTGTTGTATTTTTGTACCCACCGCCTGTGGTGGAAAATATTTTAGCTTCTGACAAAGCTAATTTGCGTTGTAACAGACTGATAAATTCCTAGTTTAATGGTATTTCAATGGTTGACCAAAAAAAAAATAAGGTGTACATTAAGGATGATATATTGTGAAATCTCCCAAATAAAAAATTAATATAAATTAATGAAATGACTAAAAATAGTACTAAATTGACACGTAAAACTCAAGAAGTTAATTTTATTGGCTCTACATCCTATAAAATTGGTCAAAAATCTTACATAAAGTTGTTTCTTAACAAACACCTCTCATAAATTAACAAACACCTCCCATAAATTAAATATCCTACTTATGTGATGTCATATTGGCACGTACAAAAGCATGCCACAACTAGTGACTACGCTACATGGCAGTCTGCAAAGCTTCACAATATCGTAGCAAGACTCAACTAGTCATGACAACTGTAAAATTTTCGTCATCTCATTTCTTTTTTGACATCATCATTTATCATTTATGGATCATTAAAAAAAAAAAATCATTTATCCTTTATAATGATGGTGAGTACGATATATTATAAATGGATCTCAAGCTTGTAGGCAGATAGAATTAACTTGGATTCTCTAAATAATAGATCCTTACAAAAATGGGGCTTAGTAGAACTGTGATTAACCAATACATTGAAAAATTACAAAGAATCCTAACAGAATCCAGCTTTTGTGTGTGTATACAAAATTTTGTAAACCTGCTTATCCCCAAGGACCCAAAATCCAGGAATGCTACATGTATTCTCCAACTCCTCTTTACAAAAAGCGAATCTAAGCCTTCAACCCCCCAAAAAAATATTTCTTTTCATCTGAAAAAGAAGAGAATGATCTCTCAAAGGAAGGTTAAGCAGAACCTTTTTATGCAATAAATCCAAAGAATATGAGCCACGATTTTACTAAGTCAAAATCAAGCAGTGTTAGCAAAGCAGTGCCAATTCTTTGCCAGCCAAAACAGGACCAATGTCCAATTAGGCTTCTTCTAGTGTCGTAGATGCACCCGCCTCTCTATACTATATTTCTTTCCAGAAACTAAAAGCAAAAGGATTTATGGATGAGTGAATTAATCCTCATCCTCAGTTAAGGAGGCAAAGGAGAAAGGTCTGAACTTGTAGCCATCACCATGATAAAACTTGTTTTGAAATTCCACCCAATGAAGACGCAGGGCATGAAGAAAAGCACTAAGAGTCTCCATCATGAGTAGAATAAAAGCAGTCGCAAAGGCAAAAACAGCTAGCCCCACTAACCGGATGACAATGTTGTCGTACCTGTCATAACCAATCCTTAATAATATCAAATACCGAGGAAAGAACAAGAAACATTAATTGCAAGTGTAGTATAGAGTACTATACAAGTTACGCACAGAATGGTTAAAAAAACAGACATGAAAATGTTGTCAATCAACTATACCAAGTAGTAAGTTGTACCAGAGTTTTTTGGAACTGTATTAATTTCAACGAAGAGACTGACAAATCAATATTAATCTCATGAACAATTTTAAACCAAAACAGGATCTTGATCAAAGTGTTCAATCAGTCCTACAAGGAAATCAAACCTGGATTCACACTACTGCTCTATATCTAAACCATATTTCAATGTTTTACGTATGGCCTGTGCAAACCGTGTGGATGAGTTGCTCCAAATCATGCAATAGCAGAATGGATATAGTTAATCCCCACAGGAGTGAAATTGGGAGCAGAGCAACATATATTTTTTTTTTTTGGATTTAAAGTAGGAAGGTTCTAAAGTTTCCTTACCCCCCCCCCCCCCCTTTTTTTTTCTCTCTCTCCTCTCCCCAAAACTTTGGTGGGTTTTCAGTCTTATATGCCATGAGCCCAATGAAGAATCTGCATGTAATGGGGTCCTTTTTTGGGATGTGAGTTTCTTTATAGGGGTTTTTATGTTCAGGAATTGGAGGCTGTGTCGAGCTTCATGGATACCAAATATGGCTCTTCGTAATGGGGTTTGGAGGATAAAATGAGCTAGAAATCAGATAGAAATAAGGGGTTCAAGGTTAATGATTATTATAGTCTTCTAGTGAGCTCTAATGATTATTGTATTCCCTAGAAAAGCATTTGGAAGCAGAAGATCCTTTCTCGAGTGGCTCTTTTTCTGGACTGCTGCTTTGAGAAAATGCTTAACAGTTAAAAAATTATGAAAAAGGAAGGTTTGGATATTGGATTGGTGTTATATGTGCAAGTGTAATGGTGAATCAATTGACCATCTCTTCCTTCATTGTCCGGTTGCTATGGATTTGTGGTCTATGATTTTGGGTTTGTTTGGAGTAAATTGGGTTATGCCGCAATCAGTTGTGGGTCTACTCGCTTGCTGGCAAGGCTGGCTTGGTCGTCATCAAAATGGTCATATATGGATAATTGTTCTCCATTGTTTAATGTGGTGTCTTTGGAGGGAAAGAAAATAGTAGGTGTTTTGAAGATAACGAGAGATCCATTCAAGACCTCAAGTTATTTTTCTTTAGAACTTTATTGGATTGGTTGCTTGCTTTGCAAAACCAATCACTCTTCTTTTCTTGATTTTCTTGATTCTTGTAATTTTTATACTTGATTTGTTGACCCTTGTACACTCCCGGTGTACTAGGGTATTCCTTTTTTGATATCAATAAAACTTATTACTTATCATAAAATAAAAAAAGAGAAAGGAGAATGACGCAAAAAAAGATAGTTTCTTATGCAGCATTATAGAACTAAAAACTCACCCCCAGGCAAGGAGGAGGACTTTCTCATAGAAAACAGTCGACAATTCTGAGTGAGCTAAGCTGTAATAGCAGTAACAGACACCAATTAGATAATTATAGTAAATATCAAAGAAAGAAGTTAATGAAGATGAGTAAAATCCTGGCTGCACCTTAAAGCCCACAGTCGAAGATATGATGCCGTATTTGAAACAGCACCAAGAACAAACTCTATGGAGTGTATCATTTGGTGCACAAAGACCTCACTAAAATTAAACTCCTCATGATGTTGCCTTGCAGAATCAGGTTCCACATCAAGATCCATCTCAGAGGTACCAAGAATGCCGTAGGCACGACCTTGGAATCTCTGGCAATATCATCAAGAAAAGTCAGCTTCAGTCTCAGATCTTCCCAAGCCCCTAAATTTTGTCTCCTTGACTCATATGAGTAGAATACTAGATGAGTGGAGATTGAAGGTCCACAGACCGATAGAGGATCATAGGGATTGAAATTAACAATTCATGAAGAAAAGTGACAAGCAAAGCATATTTCTTGAATAAATTCATTTCTTTCCTAATTCTTTAAATACCAGTGACACTTAAGAAGAGCATGTAAAGGTTTAAAGTTATGTAAGAAGAAGCTCAAACCAAATCTTTATTCATACATTTTTTACTCTCCCACAGGAAGTTTCAGATGCGTCCAAAAACATGAGAAAACTAGCCTCTATCAATCATATGATGAAACAATGGCGCAAACACCAAATTAAAGCAGACTGATTTCATTGGTCCCAATTATGGGATTTAAATGATTTGAAGTTTATTTTATTTTGATGGTTTAAGAGATAGTTATGATTTGATCTTTCGTCCTTGATTGATGTAAGCCCCAGTCGAATCATTATTGATATGTTGATTTTGATTAATGAACATGTTTCAGAAATTATCCATAGCTTGGTTGATGCCAGGTAAACTCTAGGTGGTGAAGCCTAAAGTTTTTCCTGCTCATGTTCATAATCCCTATATGTATTCCTTTGGTGTCTTTCTTCTCATGGTGTGCGACATTAGGAAAGACCTTGACTACGGATAATCTGAGGAAAAGAGGTATCATCATCATGGACTATTATCATCAAGCAGGAATCACTGGCCCATCCATAAAAGAGCTCTAAAATCAAATTTCCATTGTAATTTTCATAATGTATGAGTTGATGGACAAATGACTATTGATATCCCATCCATCATCCATGTAATAGTAGGTGCACATAATGAGCATGACATAGCTACCTAATCCAAAAGTGGGTCCAATACTTTGAGGAATTAAGAACGACTTCTTTTGCATCGGAGGAATCTTTAATGAGTCATACAAGGGCACACACATTTACAAAATACTATTAGCATGTAAACTAAAAAATCCAGTACTAAACAAGTGTGTTAAGAAACAATTATAAGCATAATTTTAAAATGAGCTAAACAATTGCAGATAATAGAGATTTTAAGGAAATGTATTCAGTTAAGCAGTGGGAATGATCTGGTATTACAACAAAAAAAATCAGGTCAAAACTGTCCACTTTTGAGGAAGAAAGATGCTTGTGATAATCATAATATATTTTTTTGTTCAATATAATAAAGTTCAAGATATCCAAAGGAATAAAAATAAAAAAATAAAAACTAGTTTTAAAAAATTTAAAAAGGGACCCGTGGATGAGGCTATCATTTTGAACAGGAAAATAGATAAGGCAAGCAAATAAATGACAGTACCTCCGTGTGAAGCCTCTTCAAAATAAAAGGTTTTGGAAAAAGCATCCATGGAACTGCAATAAGAGCTAAAAGCAACAAAATAATCTGCAAGAGTTGAGCTTTAGTTATCGTCTAGAAGACTAGTAAATATAATTAAGTATACAGAGTGAGAAACAAAAGAGCACAGATTATACCTGAAGCGGTCTTTGGCCCCAAAATAACTGATTCTCACCAAGATTGTCAGTGGGACTCAAAAACATGTATATCATTACATGATAGAGGTCTGCCTGAGAACCGGTGCACCACTTTATGATGATAAGAAGTGAAAGATACCCGAAAAGGCTGTTAAGAAAGATCACCTGAGGCACAAACTGGTACCTACCAACAAGATGCAGAATAAGTTTGACTCTTGACTTTCCAAGGATGTAGGAAAGAGAGAAATAGAGGGAAGATGGACGAGAAGACACACCTTATGTCCAGTGAGCTGCTAAAAAAACGTGCATTGAAGTAACTTAATATAATTCCTAAGTTCATCTGGACCACGCCCAACAAAATAGACATCTTCATTTTCAGAGAATTCAAAAAAGGCAGCTCCGAACGGCTTCCACGCCAACTGGGATCCACACCAAATGAGTATGCATCTTGGTATTTGACTAAGCCAACAGTGTATGCATCCCTGACCAGAAAAACAAAAGTAGATTATAGATTCAGATAATTGCACAGCTAAATTCCTCTTAATTGAAAAAATATCCCAACAGATTATAAATAGCATAAAAAACTAAGAGCCTATATAAATACAAAGGGTGGATACTGAAGAGAAAAAGGTAATGCAAAAGAAAACAGGATATGCCTAAAAACTGATAAGAAAGTTTCAGAATAGATAAAGAATATGAAAAAAATTGGATCATAAATAAATAAGAAAATCATTCTGAAAAAACTATCAAACTTAAAAGAAGTTATAACTTAATGCCAAACTTAATGATATTTAAAAGAGCCTTGTTGAGGGTTAAATAGCAGTGCAGTTTAACATTCCTAGTATTGCAGCAATAGCAAAACCCCTAATTCACCATGGAAAGAACCAACATACTATCTAATGAAAGCTCAAACTTGCACTCAACATGAGTCTCTCAACAACAATGAAAAATAACTATAATGTAACTTACAATGATTTAATCACAACCACTCATCAAGCATATATGCGCAACTTAGAAAGTTCTCCACTGCTTTATATATGCCTATATTCGCTTTTATTGGGATGGGATTTATGACAACAGCATCCCAAGTCCCAACATCACTGATTTGACTTTATCAATAAATGATTAGAAGTGTAAATACTAACACCTACAAGCACATCAACAAAGAAAAAAAATTCCTACAGGCACATGTTTATTTCAAAATTGAGATGCATAGCAACAACATTATAATTGAAAAAAAAATAAAAAACTAAAGAGTTCTGCCTGAGAATTGCTACAAAATATGAGTGATTCAACATATATCTCCACTAAAATGATCCAAAGGCATAGACAAGATGCAAATAAAAAAAATATACTTTAGATAATATATGTTGAAGAACAAGAATGTTTGCAACTAACACCATTAGTTTTAGTTTATGCAAAAATTTGAGAAAGAAATAGATAAAACATACTTGCACGTAGTATCTCGGCATTTGTAAGCAGACCCACCAAATATGTGATAAGGAACCGAGAAGAATTCATTGTAAATCAACCCACAGTAAATTGAAAATAGTGACATCAAAAGAAGTACATAACGCCCACCAAATAGCATCTCCATAAAGCTTCCAAGTTTCTGCAGGAAGCATGTATCAAAAAGGTAATAAGATTAACATGGTTAACACATTATTCCCTTTTTTCAAATGCAATTCCAGAAGCATAAAACATTAACGACTATACTATTAGATAACATATTTACTTCAGGTATTTAAGAAAGAAAAATCACCACATAAGTAGTGATCATCAATGTCATCCATTTAAAAAATGGTTCAGTAGCATATTCTTTTCTGGTGTTCCTCTCAAACAAAAGACATCAAAGCCATCATCTCTGTGCTGCTTATTAATACCCATATGCATGTTATTGCTATTATTACGTAACCTCCTACTAATTGCAGTAGAAACAATACTATTGACTGCCATCAAAGATGTGGGGATCAGTCGTAATGATAGTTTTGTGGTTGCTATGACTGTCATAGTTGGGGTTCTAGCACTATTAATGATGCTTCTGAATCAAATAATGATATATATGCTCAATAAAATCATTACCTATAAAAAGAATGCCTATTATTTTTGTACCAGCCTCTAGTAATCAATTATTTGTGATAAGGAAAAATTATAAGTTTATAACACACAAGATATCATGACTAACTTTCCTTTTTACTAAAGTAGGAACCTAAATCACATCAGTAGCTTCTTCTGAAAGAACACCTGTTTAAACTCCTAAAAAAAACATACCTGTGTACTAAGCTTACTTTCACGAGCTAAGAGAACTAATGCTCCCAGCAACAAGCATATTCCATGACCCCAATCCCCAAACATCACAGCAAAAAGAAATGGAAATGTAATAACAGTGTAAACTGCAGGATTTGCTTCTTGATATCCTGCAACACTGCCAAAAAATTGCTTTATTAGTTCTCTGATCAAAAAGGAAAAGGCCTGTCCAATATTAAATGATAGAGGCACACTCCAACCCTTTTTACCCATGATGAGTAGCATATTTGACTCACCCATAGGCATCAACAATTTCCTGAAATGCATTTGTGAATTTGTTAGTTCTGAAATATGTGGGAGGTGATTCTACAGCATCCATCGTGTGAAATATAATGCCCACTTGTGAACTGCTATCAAATGTCGCACGTTGCAGTGCAGCCTGAATCTGTTGAGTCATTAAAAAAATAAATAAACCTATTAATTTGCAAAGGTCCTCTACAAGTAAAAACTTGCCATAACTGTGGAGCATATTTTTAAACTAAACAAAATCAATACTAACGAGAAAGCAAAACAAGTTACCTGAGCCTTTGCAAATATAGGACACCAGCCCTCTCCAACAAGACATTTTTTTGTCACATCAAAATTTAGCATATTCAATGTATCATATACAGCTTTCTCCCTTCTTACCTGGGAAAGGATGGGAAGCATGAAGTAGTTATCAGTATCAAGATAATGCTAAATTACTCTCAAGCAACCATTACAATGAAGTTCAGAAATTCCATAGAATCACCAATGACAGTAAAGAAGAAAAACAATCACTAAACACCTGAATCTTACCATGTTCATCCATTTCACCAGGTGCATGCCTATGGAAGTAAGGGCCTTATTTCGATGACGGATCCCAGCATCCAAAGTGGTCTCCAAATCAGCAAGACGTAATGAAACCTGCAACCAAAAACCCAAACTTATATCCAAAATAATAGACTGGTCATTATTATTATATTCAATAACTACCAATTAAGCAAAATTAGGTGATAGTTGGGGAAAGACAAACTTTAAATTAATTTAAGTTATTAACTTCTAAACACTCCAGAATATTATTACTATTATTATTGAATAAAGACTCATGACTCTGGATATCCTGAAAGTATAAAAACCAAATCATTTACAACACTAGTGTATACTAAAACGAAACTGCAGCAGAATGATAAGTCACCACTAGTGAAGAAACCATAATGTCACTGTGAGCTTTAACTTTATTCCAATATATGGAAAGATAAAGAGTCCCCATCTGAGTACTTACTTCTCTAGTTATTTGCCTCTGCTTAGTAATATCTTCAGGAACAGGGTAACAATTTGCCCCAAATGCTTCACAAATTTTAAGAATCTTTGTTCTTGCCTGCTCCCCTGAAAAAAAGACTACAAATACTGTTTTCTCAACCTGCAAAGGTCCAACTCACTGGAATCAGTAAGACTGAACAAGATAATTCAATTACTTGTTTCTTTTAAAGAAACAAGAACAACAAGTTCAGTACAAGAAGGAACATGGATGGAGAAAGCCAAGTACTAAGAAGGAATGAAGTTCAAAACATGACAAAAAAAAATTATCAGAAAACTCAATGGTAATGAGATGGAAGAAAACCGTTTCACGTGATACAGGATCCACAATATCTTCATCTGCTGGTGCTTGATTGAAAAGCATATTGCCCCTCGTCGCACGAAACAACATCCTTTCAAATCTAAGAGCTTTGGATTTACATATAATCCCACTAATAAATCTCAAACCAGATTGGTCTGATCTTCCAGGTCTCATCTCCTGTAAAATGAAGAATTTATGATATACACAAACATGGTAATAGCTTCTTCAGCAACCCCCCCCCCCCCCCCCCCCCAAAACAAAGAAGAAAAAAAAGGACACCAAAGAACAGAGCAAACATTATAAGGTGTAATGAATAAGTACCTGTTCAATTAATGACGATGTCTCAACATAGTCATTGTTTGAGTATACATTCTCGTCTAATTCTCTTTCTGAAACTGCATGATTACCACTTGATACAAGAAAGTCTCCTGCCTAAAATTGCCCCCAAAAATCCATTTATGAAAAGGGGTGCGAAAAAAAGCATTCAATATTAGAATTCAAAAATGCAAAAGTTATAAATTATACCCTTCCCACACCCCCCCCCCCCCCCCCCCCCCAAACCACAAAATAGAAGTCTTGAAGGGAAAAGTTACATAAACCAGTAAACAATATAGAATACTGGACAGAATATAGAAAGTGCAGATGCAAAATTATAGGCACTAGTACAACCAACAGAAAAAATATATATATAAAATAAAATAAATTGAATGCAAAACCAACCCTGTCTTAAGAAGAATGCTTAGCACTAGTGCATCATGTGAAGATCTAATCCAAACATTAGCCATTGCACCAAAAAAAGACAATAAATAATGGCAGTATTTCTCTGAACTATAAATATCCTAAGCGTGTGGCGGTCTTTTTGTGGACAACGGCTCATGGTCGAATCCTCACTTTGGATAATCTAATGCTTAAGGGTCGCCCCTTGGCTAATTGGTGTTGTATGTGTTGCCGTGATGGGGAGTCGGCAGACCCCCTTCTTCTTCATTGTCCTGTTACTCATTCCCTATGGACTTTTATGCTTCAGGCTTTTGGTATTCATTGAATTATGCCAAGTTCAGTGGCAGGTATGCTATCTTGTTGGCATCAATGGCTTGGGAAGCATAATTCGGACATTTGGAATTTGGTTCCAGGGTGCTTAATGTGGCTTGTGTGGTTGGAAAAAAATCGTCAATCTTTTGAGGACAAGGAGAAGACGTTGGATGAGTTAAAGGTTTTAAGCCAATGCAGTCTTTTGGAGTGGTCTCGTTGTTGGGGTTTTACTAATTGTTCTTCTCTCTTTGAGTTTATGTCTTCCCTTAGCTTAGTTTCCTGATTACCCTCTTTTTGTTGTGCTGTGTGCTATTTTTTTCTTCTTGTTCATCATCATGAATATCTTGTACTTTTCTCTTATTTTTTTATCATTAATATTAATTTTCTGATTACCTATCAAAAAAAAAGGTAATAAGCAACAGGATAAGCCACCAGCCATGTAGCCTAGTAATATTTTTGCACCCAACAGATGATGTCAAAGGATTGGGTTTTCATCAGTCTAAGTAAGAAAAATGGGGGTTGAAGATAGAATGTCATAGACACGTTATAGCTAACATAACCCCACCCCACCCCACCCCCAAATTAAAAATAAATAAAATAAAATAAAAAGAAACTAAAAATAAAAAAGGCATGAAACATAGTGGATAAGATGCTCCTAGCACGAAACTATTACTAAGTATTTACGTGTGTCTACGTGTGATTGTGTGCATGCACTTGTATATGTATATGCCAAGAAATCACCTTCTGCAATACTATCTTGAACTCCAGTAGCTCATTATACGATTGTCGAAGTTTCTCACTATTAGAGTTCATTTCAATTAGCTCATGCTCATGCTCAGCAAGCTGTATCTGGAATTATGAAAAACACATATAATACACATTATTAGATTCCAACAAAGACTGTTCCCTACAATAAGTTAAAAGCTTCATGCTTTGACTGACACCATAAAAAATTGAAGGCAAAGCCTTTTATAAATAAATAAATAAAAAATCTCCCTCCCAGTTTAATAAGAGCAGTTTTTAGTGAAAATAACCTCTAATTCTTCCAGCTCAATATCGGGTTGCATAACAGGACGCATAGAAGATAGTAGATTGGCTTTACTAATTTGATCTTTAATGAATCGTAGCTTTCTTGACATCTCTGCACATCTCTTCACCTGTGAAAAGCTCTCAATTGAAGTTAGGACTATTCTAAACTATAAAAAAATAGAACTAGAAATAATACCTAGATGATCAATGACTTCAACAAATCACCATTCAGTTGCAGACATAAGTTTAGGAGGTATAGATTCCAGAGAAAAAAGAATACTAATAAAATTTCTTTTCAAATACAAATTTTAAGGATTTTATCTTATGGAAATTGTTAGAAAAAGACATAAAATCAAAGCTTGATGTTAAAATGCTTATGCTTACCAATTCACTACTATAACACAACAAGCATGTAAAAACTAGCACATGTTTCTTAACCTATTTACTGGAACTACCAACCTGTACATACAACACACTTACAATAAGAACTGGCTGCAGCAGGGATGGTTCATGCATCGGATACACATAATACCACCTCCTGCAGCAAACATCTCTAGAAGACCTACTA